>CM038141.1:161565746-162905081 GCA_021437245.1 Aegilops speltoides
GTACATCATTGCTAACTACGAAGTTATTACTATGTTTTTAATAGATAATCCCGAATGATTGTGTGCCTCATCGATGTATCACTTTCGGTAGCCTTCATGTTTTGAATGTACAACCAGGTCTTCCTCTGAATCTCAAGCTGTCCATCTTTGGGTTTCTAAAAGTGGAACATGACAATCAAAGAATGGAAAAAATGTATGGACGATCGTAAGGAGCTTCTTGGAAGCAAAAGGCAGCGAAACAAGAAGCTGGAGAGCAGGATGGTCGCCATTCTTCATAATGGAAGTCGGGGTCTATATTGTTTTATGCTATTTTACCTTAAGGGTGTTTAGGTCCTATCTGATACTGATGATCATGTGCTAAGAACAATTATGTAGGGTTGGGTTCGATGACTATGAGGATGATGATCGTATGACTTATTATTAATAATGAGTAGAAGTTGTATGATGACGCATGATTAGTAGGACATGTTATTATATATGATGATGTATGATGCGAGCATGCATGAGTTATTATATCAGCGGGTGAAATGAACATAGCAGCAGCGTTGGTAAACCAAGAACGGAGATATAAGAGAGGACACTTCTCTCTATTAGCTAGCTAATAACAACCTAAAAATAACCCCCAAAACCCCTAAAGCAACCACTTTTTAAAAAAAACATCGCCTTTTGGTCCCGGTTGGTGCCACCAACCGGGACTAAAGGCCCCCTGCTGGGCTCGGCACACCGGCCACGTGGAGGCCCATCTGTCCCGGTTCGTGTTTGAACCGGGACTAAAGGGGGGTATAAGTAACGACCCATTAGTCCCGGTTCATGAACCGGGACTAAAGGCCCTTACGAACCGGGAAAATGCCCCCTTTTCTACTAGAGGAAGGACCCATTTCCTTGCCGCGCATCGATCAGATCGTGGATTTCACTTCGGACTACGATTTTCTTTCCTTTCTAGATGCGTATTCTGGGTATCACCAGATCTTCATGTCCAGGGAAGACGAAGAGAAGACCTTGTTCATCACCCCATGTGGTATGTACTATTTTATCCACATGCCATTCTGATTAAAGAGTGTCGGGTCTACTTTTGCAAGGGCAGTCCAGATTGGTTTCGAGCCACAGCTACACAAAAACATTGAAGCTTATATGGATGACAATGTGGTCAAGACCTAGAACAGAGCATCTCTTATCCAGGATTTGGAAAAGACGTTTGCAAATCTGCGCAAGATCAACTTGAAGCTCAATCCGGAGAAGTGTGTGTTTGGCGTCCCTCCGGCAAGCTACTTGGGTTCTTCTTGTCCCATTGGGGGATCGAAGCCAACCCCGACAAGATTAAAGCCATCGAGCAGATACAAGTGCCAAGGACAGTCAAGGATGTGAGCTGTTTGACAGGGCACATTGCCGCGCTAAGAAGATTCATTTCCATGTCTGTCGAGCGCGCCCTGCCGTTCTTCAAAATCCTAAAGAAGGCAGGAACCATGAAGTGGACCCTAGAAGCAGATGCGGCCTTGCAAGAGTTGAAGGCCTACTTGTCCTCTATGCCCACCTTCGTTGCTCCCAAACTACAAGAGTCGTTGCTGCTATACTTAGCAGCAACCAACCAACTAGTTAGCGCAGCCTTGGTGGCACAATGGGCCCAGGACAAGCGGATCGTGAGCAGGGCCAGCAGTCGAGATAAGGATCGATCTTTGAAGTGAGCACGACAGCGAGAGCAACCCCAAGGACGCGGCAAGGAAGAAAGTGGTGTAGTGCCCAGTGTACTTCGTCAGTTCCTTATTACAGGGGGCTCAATCGAGGTGCTCTAGCATGCAAAAGTTGATCTTTGGTCTCATCATGGCCTCAAGGAAACTACGCCACTACATCCAAGACCATGAGATCACGGTTGTCACTCACTTCCTGTTGCAAAGGATACTCCGAAACCCTGAGGCCACTGGCAGAATAGTGGAGTGGGCATTGGAGTTTTCTAGTTTCGGTCTGAAATTTGAGAGCACATCAATAATCTAGAGCAGGGCAGTGGCAGATTTTATTGCGGAACGGACGCCAATCCCTGACGAGGAAGTAACAGAAACAGTTATCCCCGGCAAGGAGGCGCCCCAACAATGGATTATGTATTTCGATGGTGCCTTTTCCCTACAAGGTGGAGGGGTGGCATGCTTCTCGTCGCCCCCTTAGGTGAGCACTTAAAGTACATCGTCCAGATGCATTTTACCCGGGAAGAGGCAACCACCAATACCGCAGAGTATGAAGGGCTCCTTGTCGGGCTCAGGATTGCCGCAGAGTTGGGAATCAAGAAGGTGATAATTCGAGGAGACTTGCAGCTTGTGGTGTGACAAGTCAACAAGGATTATCATAGTCCATTAATGGAGGCATACATTGAGGAAGTGAGGAGATTGGAGGAGCGCTTTGACGGATTGCAAACAAAGCACATACCCCGTGCGAAAAATAGCATAGCTGATCATATGTCAAAGTGTGCTACGCAAAAGTTTCCTGTGGAACCAAGAACTTTTATTCTCCATCTTACTCAGCCCTCCATATCCCCAGCAACAATCGCCTGGAAATGGAGAAAGATGGACTCCGGTAATCCTCTCCCGGTAGAGCCTTCCGCTCCTGGCAGGGACCCTGCCGGAAACAACTCCTCACAACTTGCCGGACTGCACCCTCCAGTCGGGCCCATGGTCCCCGCGGACGAGGAACGTGCCCCCGCAGTTGAGGAGGTGCCGCTAGTCCTCGTTGCCGAGCCCTAGGCTCCAACTTGGGCAAGGCACATAGTCCACTTCCTCTAAACCAGAGAACTCCCCAATGACCAAGATGAGGCTTAAAGAGTAGCCTGAAGGGCCAGTATGTATCAGTTTGTCAATGACACTCTGTACAGAAGGAGGCCCAACGGTGTGAAGTTTGAAGTGCATCTGCCGGGAAGAAGGAAAGGAACTACTAGCTGAGATACACAAAGGCATGTGCGGCTCCAATATTGGATCAAGGGCATTGGTTGGGAAAGCATCCCGACAAGGATTCTATTGGCCCACAGCTCTCCAGATGCGATTGAACTAGTCACAAAATATGAAGCCTACAAGTTCCATTCCAAGAACATCCACCTGCCTACCCAGGCTCTTCAGACAATCCCTTTATCATGGCCATTTTCGGTCTGGGTGCTCGATATCCTCGACCCTTTCCTAGAGCTATCGGGGGCTTTAAATTCTTGTTCGTTGGTATCGACAAGTTTACAGAGTGGCCGGATGTGACTGCCGTGAGAAAGGTGACTGCTCAGTCAGCTATCAAGTTCTTCAAAGAGCTGGTGTGTCATTTTGGAGTCCCGGCAAGGATCATTACCGACAACGGCACCCAGTTCGCGAACCGTTCCTTCATGCAATATGTATGTAGCCTCAGAAGCAAGGTCTCATTTGCCTCTGTCGGACATCCTAGAAGCAATGGGCAAGCTGAGAGGGCGAACACTGAAGTGATGCGGGGACTCAAGACAAGAACCTTTAATATGCTATAGAAGCACGACAGGCGGTGGATCGATGAGCTGCCGGTAGTCCTTTGGTCCCTCAGAATGACACCAAATCGAGCTACCGGGCACACTCCTTTCTCCCTGGTCTATGGGGCAGAAGCAGTTATCCCCACGAAACTCATTTATGGGTCACCTCGAGTGCTTGCCCTACGATGAAGTAGCGCAAGATCAGCACCGACGTGATGATGTTATGCTACTCGAGGGGAACTGTCTCTGGGATGCTACGCGTGTTGCACACTATCAACAAGCCCTGCGTTGCTATCATAGCCACAGGGTTCATTCTTGGTGTTTTGAGGAAGGTGACCATGTCCTTAGGCGCGTTCAGTCTGCCAAGGCTACAAACAAGTTGACGTCAAAGTGGGAAGGCCCTTACTGGGTAGTACGAGTCACCAGACCTGGCGCAGTCCATCTGGAGACTGAACATGGCATTCAATTGCAAAACTCATGGAAACTCATGGAATATTGAGCATCTCCGCAAGTTCTACACGTAAGGCGCGGCTATCGGGCCCTGCCCGGCAGCCACCCTTTTATACAAACCTTGCCTCAGCTGCATGTAACCCCTTTTACAAAGCCAGGCGATGACCCTGAGCAACAGAGAAATAAGCTAAGCGTTGGGGGGCCCCGACCAAGTTGCATGCATGCATGAGCATTCCAAGAGCATTACATAAGCATTTCATGAGCGTTTGCATGTGCATATAGATAGGATTGCATGCTGCATCATTCTCATTTGCATGAAGCTGCAGGTTCCTACCATGAACTTGGAATCTACAGGGAGTTGGGGAGATGGACAAGTATTGCGATCCCCGGCAAGCCAAACAGATAAGTTTTGCCTCTTGTCCATAAGTACTTTGTAAGCTAAAACTCGTGCATGAGAAACCTCGCCGCTCTTTGAAGCTTAGGTGCTCCTACTTTCGGATCGAACTTTGCTTCGGCCTAGGTGGTCACAGTGGCCTTTGATGAAAAAACATTGTCGGGGAGCTGGTCCCTTTATTTTTTGCCCGGTAGACTCCGGTCCCCGACAACAAAATGAAAAGGGTACCGGCAGGATAGCCTGCTGGGAAAAGAATCATTTATTTAAACCAAAGAGGCATCCCACCTCTTCATGGACATACACATGCACGAGTTCCCGGCAAGGCTCATCTTTTTCATTAATATGTTGATCATAAAAGTACAAGCATTATAGAACACAAACATGGACTCGAGAGATTACATTATTTGAATTAAAATTTGGCAAGTGCCTATAGTTTAAGATTGAAAAAAGATAAGTGCCCCGTGATCCACTTTCTTTTCCCTCTCCACCTAGGCACGGCGGTAGAAGGCGAAAGGGGCAAAAGGAGCGCCTGGGCAAAAGCCGGGCCTGACCCCATCGGGCTCCAGGAGAGACAGCCTGACGGGGACAGGAAGACATCGGCGAACGCATCGATGGAGAGCATGACGGAGGCGCACGAAAACCACCGCCACCAGGGCCGGCAGGGTTAATGAAGATACAACCCAAGAGGAAGCCTGTCGAGGTATAGTTGGGAGGCCACTAGAGGAAGTCGTGAAGCACCACCCCCACATCTGCATCCAACTCCCCGGAAATCGCCTTGCCGGGGAGGAGATGCAGACGCAGATGATGGTGCTGCCGCCTGATGAAGATGGTGAGGGTGGCACTCAGCTAGAGTCAGAGTCGTTGCCCTACCGCCCATTGCCGTCGTCATTGCCGTCACTGTATTCCTCATCGCTTTTGCTCGAGGAGGAGCTTTCGTCATCGGCAGAGCTCTCCGCGCAGCACCCTAAATGAATTCCCGAGCGCCCGAAGATCTTGACGGAGAGCAGGCCTCTCTCCAGCAATGTAAACTGGAGAATGTGCCCCTCCGACGGGCTACGGGTTCAGGCAAAGGTCTTCCAGCCTAAGCAGTGGTACATGACATGAGGAGCGGGGAGGTTGACATCAACCCACATGCCGCCATTCCCGCAACCCCTCGTGCACAACCTCAGAGTCCGTGGCAGTTCAAGCTCCATTTCCCGTGAGAATGCAGCAGGAAGATGGAGGTGGCCGCATGGAGGTCTGTACAGCCTCATGACGAACTATCGAGGCTGATCTTCAACGTGGCCTTCCATCGGGGGAGGAGCCGCAGGTGCGGGCGCGGCCAAAGCGCCGCCCCATCCTCCTCTTCATCGAATGTCATGGTGGCCACGACCTCGCCCCCTCCCTCCGCCTCTCGCAGCAGGTTCCGGAACCACGGGGTCCAGAGGAGGGGGGATACATTGTCGAGCAGAAACCCTTGTCGCCGCCACTGGAATACCACCCCCCTTGTCCTCTCACCATGGCGAGTGAAGAAAGATTGCGAAGGAAGAAGTAGAAGTAGGTGTGTATGAATGTGCACCACTCCTACCCTCTCTTATAGAAGGATGATGCAGGGGGCTGGCCTCTCGCTCAGGGGCGGCCGCCTCGCTCCTCCAATACGACCTCCCTACCCATCCAATCGCTTAGGGAATCAGGACCGACCCACTGCTCCCACCAGTGGCACCTGATTTTCTGCCATGGCACTTGGACCCGTGCTCTCCGCGTCCACCATCTAGCCCTCCTAATGCATGGAGTACACATGGCGGGTGCGTTCGAAGCAGGGGGCAGGGATGGCAGTTTCCATCCCTTGATCATGGGCGCGTGCATCCTGCAAGCCACGATCTGAGTTTTTCCCGTAATGTTGCGCATGATGCGCGGGAAAACCAAAAACTGGTCCAGGCTAAAGATTAATGAAGAAGCAAAGAAGACCTCAAGGGGCAAGCCTCTTCGACGCCCCTGCATGTGCAATTATTAGGGCCTACCCTGACAATGCTTGCCAGTGCATTCAGGGCAGGCTCAGGGGCTTCTGTCGGTCCAACAAACCCTAGGTCTGTTCCTCAGACTGTGCACAGGCACGGGAACAAGATTATGGCACCAGGCCATGCCAAAGTATAGGAGACCAAAATATTCGAAGGACCAACATGTAGATCTAGAGCACCAAGGTCAAGCTAGAGAAGATACCATTAGGAGAAAAGCCTTCCTTGTCGGGCAGACGAGCTTGGAGAGGGCGGAGCCACCCCCTAAAAAGAACATCGAAAACGTCCCGGCAGGGCCTGGCGGGACTCATGGAGACAAAAACCACCTCACGAACCACTCCACCATGACCCACGTCATCAAACAGTGCGGTGTCAAGCCACAAAGTGATTAATTGGAAGTGATTCGCCACATGGCAACCTCTTTCTACAGGAAGTACCTACAGACGACAGCGGTCTGCGACGTGTCAAGCAAGCAGGCGTGAAGCTGGCAAAATAGCCTGCCAAGGCTTGCCGGGCAAACAACGATATGACGTTCAGCGATGCTTTTAATGCGCTTTGTCAGCCTGCAGAGTTAGGTATGATATCACTGTTTGCTATCTGATCAGCGCATAATGACTAATTTGCCATTGTGGTGAGCCCTTAATCTATAAAAGGAGGCCTGTGGCAACCGTAGAGGAGGTTAGAAGGTTGAACACCCACACACTCATACGCGTGTAGCTACTGTCGGCCGTAGACAACCCTGTCGGGCAAGTGTACTGCTCTCCACCACCATTCTTCCACCATCAATCCACCAAAGCAGGAGTAGGGTTTTATGCCTCATGGCGGCCCGAACCTGGATAAAATTGCCCATGTGGTTTCTGCCGTGCTGCCCCACGCTCTTCTGCTCTTTGTGCGACGTGACATCCCCCTTGCCGAACCAGCAAGGGACCCTTGGTCCCATAGTGGTCGTGGTTTCTCACGACAGTTATAGCATTGGTTTGCTTTCTTATACTAACGGATCTCACGAAGGATTTGTTGAGTTTTGTGTGATTGAAGTTTTCATGTTTTGGGTGCTATTACGATGGATGAAGGAATAAGGATTAGCAAAAGGCTAAGATTGGGGATGCCCGAGGCACCACAAGATAATATTCAAGAAGTATCAAGCAACTAAGCTTGGGGATGCCCCCGAGTGGCGTCCCCTCTTTCTTCCAACAACCATCGGTATTTTACTTGGAACTATATTTTTATTCGTCACATAGTATGAGTTTTGCTTGGAGCGTCTTGTATTATATGAGTCTTTGCTTGTTTTTATTTTTATTTTAAGTCTTGAAACCTTGCTGAACATACCTTTTTGAGAGAGCCAAAAACTATGCTATGCTTGCTCCTATGCTTCACTTCAATTTTTAGAGCCTTGGAATTGTTCTAGTGCTTCAATTATATCGTTTTGAGCACGGTGTGCTTTGTTATTTTTGAAGAAATGCTCTCATGCTTCACTTAGATTTATTTGGGAGTTAGTAAAATTTTTAAGGAATTCTCTCTTGCTTCACTTAGATTATTTTGAGAGAAAGAAATATTATGCTCATGTTCGTCACTTATATTTGTTTGAGCTTATTAAAAGCAACATATGAAATTAGTCCCAAAGTGATAGATATCCAAGGAGGATATAATAAAAACTTTCATGAAGATCATTGGACAAAATAAACTTGGTTCTTTGTAATGGTTTTGAGATATGACGATATGATATGTGAGTCATGTTGATGAGTAATTATGCTTTAGTAAGAATCTTGGTGTTAAGGTTTGTGATTCCCTATGCAAGCACAAAAGTCAATAGTTATGCAATGAAATTACATCCTACTTGTGGTGCATTATTCGGTGTTAGTTATGATTAAAGCTCGCTTATGAGATTTTTTGTTTCTTAGTTGGACGCTTCTAAATCTTTTTTCTAGCCTTCATTTGCACTAAGTATGATCACTACTTGTGCATCCAAAACCATTTCAACCAGTGTTGTCATTTGAGTCCACTATACCTACCTATATGTGATATTTCCGTGCCATTCTAAGCAAATTTGTATGTGCCATCTCTAATTTCCAAAATAAATTTCTCTTTCGTGTGCTCGTACCGTTCACGAGGCGGTGAGGGGTGGCCGATATTTTCCATGCTAGATGTGTTATTCTCACGATGAGTGTTTATTCACTTGTCATTACACGATACTACAACAAAGGTATTAGTGATACCCAGTCCTGAAATGAAAAATGAATTTCTTTTATGTTGTCAAATAGTAAATTCCTTGGAAAGTGTTGGTATGGAGGGCACCCGTGGACACAGTTAGCCATGGAAAGTGAAAGTATGGTGGAAAAAGGAATAGACTTTATTTTATGTTTGGGAATCGCCTATGATATATCTAGCATGGAAAGTCTTGGGAACTCTAAGTCATTTTCATTGGTGGGAAAAGTATGCCTCCCAAAATGTTGTTATCTCTCAATTTTCACTTTGAGCTCTGGCACCTCTACAAATCCCTACTTCCCTCGGTGAAGGGCCTTTCTTTTACTTTATGCAATTTTTACTTTTTATGAGAGACTCCATCTTATCTTATAAAGCACCAACTAAGGGGCACTATGATCGTACATGAGCATTGGGTATAGCTAGTATTCGAGTGTGTTTCACGAATGGATCTATGATTGAGCATAATGGGGTAGGGATAACTTGCTTTAGCATTGATATTTTGAAAGACATGGTTGCTTGTTGATATGCTTGAGTATTAAAGTCTTCATGTCGAAACTAGACTATTGCTTTGAACCATATAAAAGTCCAAATGTCCATGCTACAAAGAAAAGAATATGTGGTGAACATGTTAGGCAGTATTCCACATCAAAAATCTATTTTTAAAATTTACCTACTCGAGGACGAGAAGGAATTAAGCTTGGGGATGCTGATACGTCTCCAAGGTATCTATTTTTGATTGTTCCATGTTGTTATATATCATTCTTGGATGTTTTACAATTATTTTCTAATCATTTTATATCATTTCTTGGTACTAACCTATTGACATAGTGCCAAGTGCCGGTTGTTGTTTTCTGCTTGTTTTTTACATCGTAGGAAATTAGTACCAAACGCAGTCCAAACGCAGCGAAACTTTTTGTGGATTTTTTTCTGGACCAGAAGACAAAAGATGGGTCGAAGAAGTACGGAGGGTGCTCGAGGGGCACAACCCACCGGCGCGCTGGGGCCCAGCGTGCCAGTGGGTTATGCCCACCTTGGTGGCCTCCCGCACCGCCTCTTTGCTCTATTAATACCCCAATATTCCAGAAACCCTAGGGGAATCGACGAAAATTAATTCCAGTCGCAACAAGTTCCAGAACCACTAGATCCAATCTAAACACCATCACAGAGGGGTTCATCATCCTCATTGGTGCCTCTCTGATGACGTGTGTAGTTCATTGTAGACATCTGGGTCCATAGTTAGTAGCTAGATGGCTTCCTCTCTCTCGTTTGATTCTCAATACAATGGTCTCTTAGAGGTCCATATGATGTAACTCTTTTTGCATGTGTTTGTTGGGATCTGATGAACTTTGAGTTTATGATCAGATCTATGTTTTGATCAATGAAAGTTATTTGAGTCTTCTTTGGTCTCTTATATGCATGATTTCTTATAGCCTCGTATTTATTATCCGACATTTGGGTTTTGTTTGGCCAACTTGATCTATTTATCTTGCAATGGGAAGAGGTGCTAGGTGATGGGTTCGATCTTACGGTGCTTGATCCCAGTGACAGAAGGGGAGCTGACACATATGTATCGTTGCTATTAAGGATAACAAGATGGGGTCTATTTCTACATAAATAGATGTTGTCTACATCATGTCATCGTTCTTATTGCATTACTCCGTTTTTCCATTAACTTAATACTCTAGATGCATGCTGGATAGCGGTCGTTGTGTGGAGTAATAGTAGTAGATGAAGGAAGGAGTCGGTCTACTAATCTTGGACGGTGATGCATATATAATGATCATTGCCTAGATATCGTCATGAGTATTTAAAGTTCTATCAATTGCCCAACAGTAATTTGTTTTCCCACCGTATGCTATTTTTCTCGAGAGAAGGCACTAGTGAAATCTACTTTAATATATTTGCCTTCGCGATCTATTTTTATTTGCTTTTATTTTCAGATCTATTAAACCAAAAATACAAAAATACCTTGCTGCAATTTTTATTTATTTATTTTATCTCACGTTCCCGTGAGATCTATTTATCCAATCTACTATAAGTTTATCTATCTTTTTACCCGTGAGGGATTGACAACCCCTCTCTTACATTGGTTTTCAAGTATTTGTTCTTTGTGTGCATGAGCTGTTTATGTGGTGTTGTGTGGTTCTCCTACTGGTTTGATAACCTTGGTCTCATCACTGTGGGAAATACCTACCGTTGATGTGCTACATCGTCCCTTCCTCTTTGGGGAAATACCGATGTAGTTCAAGCAAACATCATCTCGTAACACGAGGTTTGCACCATCGAGAAGTACCAAAAGCTGAGTTGTGTGAATGGGCACACTCCCGCTCGACGTGTATGCACGGAGCGATTCGACATTGGCAAACGGTTTCTCAGTTGCCCCTTAGAGGTTAGTACTAACTTCATCATTTTAGTTGAGTTAATGCCACCGCTCATCCTGAATACTATTTAACATTCGCAGGGATATGAGGATTATGCTTTTTTTAACTGGTTGGATGAAGAATGGCATGGCAGGGCTCGGTGTATAATTAGTAAGGTGAAGCAAGAAAGAATCAATCACATGCAACAGATGAAAGCAAGAGACAAGAGGAAACTAACATGTGTAGTTATGGTTGTCGCATTAGCCATTTGCTATGAGCTGTTTGCAATGATTATTAGGGGTTTTGTTTGACAGTATTGCTAAAGCACATCTAGATGTGCTCTAAGTATTGCACATGTTAGGACCGAGAGTATATCGACCAGAGGGGGGTGAATGGGAGATTCAAATTTTCTTTGGAAAGCTTTGAAACTTATTCCAAACACCGCAACAGAATAGAGTATTGAGAGAGACACACAGAATCAAAGTTCTTCATCAGAGGCATATTCATCTAGGAAAGCATTTACAACAGAGCGAGCATGATGGATAATGGGTTTAACTACAATGAGAGTTATGCAACAAGAAAACAGGCGTAACAGAATGAAACAAAACATAACGAATACTGAAGGAAATGCAATAAATCGGTTACATAATATAACAAGGATACAGACTAATGACGAAGGAGATAAGACAAGGAAAATTAAATGAATTGATATTAAAACATAGAATGAATGACACAGAACAAAACAAAGATCAAGAATCTGATGGAACTGAGCATGAATGAAAATTACTAAATGAATTGTAGTAGAGAAAATATAACAAGTGGTGCTCGGTGGCGACAAGAGATTTGGTAGAATAGTTCACCCTTCTGCCAAAGGGCTATGTTTGGTTGGACGGGTTGTGACTTAACACAAAAGATAAACTCTCTTCACCCTATTCTCCTTAACCACAGAGCTGATCAGACTCAGGTTGATTTCACTCGTGGTAGATCCTTGTCGGCGATCTCCAGACATTCGGTCGACCTTCGCAAACCACAATCACTCTTGGTTGCTGAAGATCAGGCTCGGTGAAGAAAACAACTCTTCAACAGTCGAAGCCAAACTTATCCGTCTAGATAGTGTGCAGCTCTCAAGAGTAACAGGTACAAGAGCTATCACTCAGAACTGTTGTGATGCTAAACCACTGTCCAAGTTTGGGCTCTTGGTTTTCTCTCGGTGGATCTTAAACTCAAATCACTTAGAGAGGGGTTGCTCAAATCAATCTTCTCATATATCTCAAACGGAGCAGCCAACAGATAACTTTGGAGAGGGGTGGCTATTTATAGTCGCAGCCTTCCCAGATGGGAAATGACAAAATTGGAGATCGGCCTCAGCCAATGGCCGAATAACACAATTCCAATGGTTGGATTTGAGCATAAAAGTAACATTTCTTGTGGAGCAAGAAATTCTAACTCCTCGGTCCGAGGAAAAACTCTCACAGCGAAGAAGATCACAGTCTCTTGGTGGCAAGTATTTACTAGGAGCTCAAGGAGATTTCTCTCGCATCTTTCATAGGTTGTAGCAAAACATCACAGTAGATCTAAGCATCCAGAACCTATACCCCTCTTAATAGTACGGAGGTCCTATGACTCAAAAGACTCAAAGAAGAAACACTCAATGAATACTACGTCTTCATTTAGTCTTCAACTTCAATCTGTGCAGTCATTTTCTTCGGACGACAGTATAGAAACAGAAAGCTTTGCTATAGCAGAAAACTTTCGATGGGCCAATTTCTTCACATTAATCTTCTCAATTATATCACTTAAATAGATATAGCTCGTTTTTCTCTGCAACGCAGATATGCTTCGGTGAATTCCTCGAACTTAGCACCGGAGACAGCATACTCTTTGGTTGTGTATGGACTTTTCTCTCTGTGTGCACTAGCAAACAAATTAGTCCATACCTATTTCTGTCAATAATCTTCAAAACATAAGGTAGGCAGATATTGCACCAACAATCTCCCCCTTTTTGGATGACTGTTGACAAAATAAATCGCATCGAATGATACATACTGAATGGAATGTAATGTGAAGAAAATACTGAAATATGAAAGAAGATTATGAAGATAAGATATTCTCCCCCTTAAGTTATGCTTTGGTTTGGGAAACAATATTTCTCTTCATTTGAGTGTTATTGATAAAGATTTCACAAAGGACTTCTTTTAATGCACTCGGTGGTGTCTGAGGTATTCCCTGTCACAAGACTTTGACAAGGGTTTGAAGTGAAACATGGCGAGTTTTGTGACATGGATAAATCATGAAGGTTTTCTCAGAGCACAAATTTTGGATCTACACGAGACATGGTTTTCATGCATGTTAGATGTATGATAAGATCAAAGCAGGATCGAATGATAATTCATTGCTCAGGGTGGATAAGCTTGAAAGTTGCTTTTCCTTGAAATAAGATGAAGCATATGATATCTGAGAGGAAACACACCATTGATAGCCTTCATAAGGCATTTGTGCATCGACTGAGTATATCTTCCTGCAAGGTTAGATAATGATAAATAGCAATAAGAGCATATCCAACCATTAGTTATGAATCATATAATGCTCCCAATTGCATCATTTGATGATTCTTTGTTTTTCTTCGAGGAGGATCTATGTGTCCCTGTAAGATACATAATCATCTGTGATAATCATTCACAATAACAACATATTTAATGGTACCTCCAAACAAATAATGCGAAGCAAATAGCATTGCAGGCGGGGGGTTATTGTCATTACATGACGACCGAAGTTTAAACACCACATGCGGTGCGATAAGTTTCTAAAGAAAATTTTTGAACGAGAAACCAAATGAAAGTTCGAAGCAAAAGACCCTGCAAACCCCGATAAACTATCACTCGATGTTATTCTCCCCCTTTTTGTCAACAAGTGTCAAAAAGGATAGAAACTACACACGAGGAATTACTCCGATGGAGTATCTTCTGAATCAGAATTGAAACCACTTGAAGAACTAGAATCAGAAGAGTGTTGAATGGTCGAGGCAGAAGAAAGTGTAGCATTCTTGGCTTTGAGAGGCTTCAAAGGCTGTGCATCTGACTTGTAGATACGGGTGCCGGCTGTGTCTTTGATTTCATCATCATGGTTGACAAACAGCAGAACCTTTGAAGCAGAACAATGTGGGAGCTCTAGAGTTTGTCTTCGGACATGCGGTACAACAAGCAAGTCCATAAAATCATAATCTTTGTAGAGGCCCTTCTTCGCTAGATCCTTGCGAGAGAAACGCCTTCTCAGCAAGGTCAATGATCTCTTCCTTGCATCCTTCTCATGCAGAAGTATTTGCCTTGTGTGATTAAGAAGCGGATTCAGTTCAGCCAACAATTCCACTTTTTTCTTTTCTATCCATCCTAATATGCCTTTCTAAAGTCTCTTGAGTGTGAATGCATATTTCATACAGTGATGGATTTTCCTCTCGAGGAACTTCAACCTTGGCTTCTTTGACCATCGGTGCATTCTCAGATGTTGAAGCATTTGCATCCGTGTCAACAAGTTTTTTCCCCTTTTTATATTCCTTCATGATGCGCATAGTGTCACGGACAGGTGGCATTAATACCTTCGGTGCATAGGCCCAGAAGAACTTTGCATTAGTAAGCTGCTCAATGGCATACATGATCCAAGGAGCATAGGGCTTGAGAGACTGGGGGCTATCTACAGCACATGGCATATTCCGAATGAAAAGGTCAGGAATGTCCAATTTGATTCCCTGAGATATTGACACTAAAGCATTTCCCACGATGCTTTTGATGGAGTTGGGCCGGTTGGTTGGCGTAATGGTATTGCACAGAATGTGGAATAGCACTTTGTTGTCGTACGCCAACTTCTTCGGGTCGACATTGATGCATTCATCGCCCACCAAAGTGGGATCCATCAGGATATGGAGTTGTTCATTAGACACTTTCTAGAAATGCAGACTGTGTTCTCTGTCATTTTCAGATTCACATTGAGGCAAATTGATCAGGGCCAGAAAATGATCTGCTGAGCATTTGATTCTCTCTCTTCCTATCATCAATTCGAGCGTCCAAGCTGAATTGTTTTCCATCTGCCCTGTGATGTACAACGTGGCATAGAACTGAAGGATAATCTCTTTGTTCCGACCATGATTAAGCGCATAAAATCTTCAGAAGTGCATGCTCAATATGGTCAAGGGTGTTGTGGAAGCAGGGCATTCATTCAAGCTTGGAGAAGTTCAACATCTTGTGATTGAAAATCCTATGTTTGCCAAACAAGATCTAAGCATAATATATTGCCTACTCCTCTGTCCAGAACCTCGGACACAAAGATGTTCTTTCTCCTTCATAGGGACTCACCCCAAAGAATGCAAGCATCAATGAGTGAAGCTCTTCATTGAAAGTTGGGCCATGGGGGCCATACTCAAATGAAAATAGCCAAAGGATTCTTGAGGATTTTTCTGATAAACTTCTTTGTTGATTTCCACTGGTCGAACATCATCAGCTGGAGATGCGTTCTCATCACAAGGTTGTAGTAGGGCATGAGGTGCGATGACTTTCTCTGAAGGAGATGGCACATGATCATTGGACTGATAATCATTTTTGCTTCGCTAAACTCCTTCAGCGGCAATCTTAGACTCACGCACAAGGGCCTTTTCTTTTGGTGACTTTGCAATTGGTGGTGGAACAAAAACTTCTTCAGCCTGCTGCAATAGAATTGGTGGCATGACCTGGTGGGACAGAACATGTGGGGTAACTTCTTCATCTTTCTCTTCGTGAACCATGGGCTCTTCAAACTTCTTTTCTTCCTGTTCTGGTTGTGAAGCCAAAGAACCGGGAGCACGGTCAACCTCCATCTGGGCAGGAGCACCAGATGAGGAGACTGTAGGGGCAGTACTTTGGGCAGCAGATTGCTCCCCCTCAACCTTTTCTCCCTCCTCAGTGGGTCCAGAGGGTCCAACTTGATTATTCTTCGCAGGCAAAGGGACTTGCTTTTCCATATCAATTTCTTCGGGAGCATTTTGCTTGGGCACAGTCTTAACTTCATCAGAATTGACCATATAGATATCCACAACATCGGCTTCTTGTTCGACTGAGGTAGGAACTACCATAGCCTCAACTTGTTGCTCGTTTACTTCCTCGGGACGAGAGGTTGGTGGAATCTGCTGTAGCGGTGCACTTGTGTCAATGGGAGCATCAACTGAAGCACTTTGGACATGACTGTTCTTGACTTCTTTTGGCTTATTCGCTCTAGCCTAGATCTCTAACATTTTTCTTCTTTCTCTCTTTATCAAGCAAGATTTTCCTGATGCTAAATTTGTTCAATTCTTGGATCATGAAGTTGAGAGACATCCATCTTCATCCTGGAGTGCTACTCAATCTTGTTATTTCTCATGGTAGTGAGGGCTTTGGTGGTTTCAAGAATAGCCTTGTTCACATCTTTGTTTTCCATTTCAGAGTTAGCTTCCCTTCTCATCTTCTCCAGAAGCTTTTTATTATCGACGGCGTGATTGAGTTCTTTGGTGATTTCCTTCAGATCAGTGAAGTGCTTTGCTACCATCTTGGTAACATCTTCTGGCAGACCCAAATTACCCAACTTAGCTGGATTTGCATCATAGGAGGCACCTTCAGTGATGTTGAATATCATCTCAAAATCATATTCCTCTATTGAAGCAGGAATGATTTTCTCCGCCTTCTTGGCCGAAACAACGACTTTTTCACCAATGACTAGCTTTCTCTTGGTAGCTGGGGCAGCAGAACCCAAAGGTTTATCTGAGGTATCAGGTGCAAGTCTTGATGAAGATCTCATAGGCGGTGACTTCTTGGCAGGTGATGGAGTGTGATATGGCTTATCGAGCTACCCTCGTTGATCGTACATGGGAATTTCTTCACCAGCATTATCATAAGAGGATTCCTCATCACATGAGGCAGATGCAACCTTTCTGGACTTAATCGCAACAGACTTCTTCTTCGGAGCTTGAGGAGAAACTTACTTCCTCTTCTTCTCTTTTTGGGCAAACGCCCTTTGTTTTTCCTCAATCACATCCTCTTGAGTTAGCTCATCATTCCTTTGTTTAACTTGGTTCTCCTTTGCAAGTCTAGCCTCATGCTTAGCCGTTGCCTTTTCCCTCTTTGCAACTTCCTCTGGAAAATCTGCTATTGTTTTCAAAGAATCGACATGAACGTTGGGAGGTGGTGTTGTCCTTACTTTTTCATCTTCTTGCCCTAGCCATCCTTATGCAATGCAATCATTCCAAGGTGGAGTAAATGCAAGCAAAATCTAGTATTTCAGTCGAACGTTCTCATAGTTGAACCATTTCTTCGCCCAGTGTCGGCAAATCTTTTGCAATATGTTGTTCCTATCTTGAGTTGTTTCCACACCTGGTGGGCTCCTATATGTTTCCTGATAAGACATTTCAGCTATTTTATTTCTTTCTCTTCCTCGGCCACCCTTCTTGGGATTTCCATCTGAGAACATGGTCTTGGAATCTGTAATTAGATCATCTTCTGGCAGATTGTGAGCAGAGGGTACGTCATCATCAACTTCATCAGCAGATTCTAATTCAGCCTTCTTCTTCGGCGCTCTTGGTGGCTTGGCTGATTTTCTTTCGACCACTTTGGCTTTGTCAGCCGCCCTTGGCTGCTGACAGATTTCTTCCTTTGAACCAGAATGCTCGTCTGAAATATTTGCCATGACCACTCCTGAGGAAAAACACAAGTGCGAAAGAAAGCATAGACGAGGTCACAAGCATGCATAGAGGAAATTTTAACTCAAAACAGATGCTTTTACAGGAAGAACCAATGGATTCATGTCATGCACTGGTAAGATATCATCGAGTAAATTACAGTATGCCTAAAGACGAAAAACCATTCCTCTATCTTTCTAAGAGCAAACACAATGAACCCTAGATCCAAAGGACAGGTACGAGGAACAACTACAAACCGTACCAGTCAAAACTAACAGTGCCTAGAAGATTTACAGCACGGAAATAACATGGAATAAATCACATCGGGAGGAACTGCTCTAGAAAAGGAGTTGAATAGAGCAAGAACCGGATATGAATTCCCTAACTTGGCAAGACAGATCAACTATGGTAGTGCGGAAAGGAGGAGTTACCGCTCTGGTGCGGTCCATGGTGACGGAGCTTTGCTGGAGTTGCACGACGATGCTTGACGTTGACGTTGTTTTGAGCTCGGGCTCGGGCGAAGAGCGAAGGTAGGATTTGATGACAAACAAGGAAGAGTTAAGGAAGAAGAGACCCATAGAGGGGGTTTATATAGCCTGAAGGACAAACTGCCCACCCCAAAAATCTACGGATAGAAAAAACAGGACGGTCCACATTCAACAGACAAGACCACGATGAATAGAACATGGGAATGTGTCAGCCATTTCCTGTGAAGTTCTCGGTAACTAAACTAGATGTCGAAGGATCTGAGTAAGGGCAAGCGCCAAAACAGATGAAAAAAAATTGAGGATGCTTTAATTCGCGACCAAGGACATCGGAAAGAAATCTTCTTCAGAACTGCCATAGTGTGAGAGAATTTCTGCATCACTTTCTGAAGAAGATTATTCATTTGCATTTTGAAGCTCCATCTTTTCTTCATGGATTGACAGCAACGTCATGACCTCAACATAGTGAAGCTCTTCATAGTCAGGTCTTTGTTTGATTTCAGACATAATAAGATCAAAGGATTCATCAAGAGCGCTTAGAAGCTTGTTGACTACATCCCTATCAGTGATATCAGTTACTCCTAGCTAATGCAGCATTTCAACAATGCTTGTCAATCGATCAGTGAGTTCCATAACGCTTTCCTTGCACAGGCTTCTAAATCCAATGAACATAACCCGAAGCATTTTGGTGTGAGGATCTGATCGGGCAACAGGATCTACATGAGCACTGTTAAGAGCATCCCACATTTGCTTTGCAGTGTTAAGCCTGTGAAACTGAAGAAAATTGTCTTTTGATAGACTGCCACATATGATATCGTTCGCTTGAGCATCCAACTGCATATTTTTCTTATCATCGGAGGACAGATTGTTTTGTTGCTAAATGGTGTAGCCTTCCTCCACAATCTACCCTAGATTATAGTTGATGGCCTGAATTCTGATTCTTATTCGTTCCTTCCAGTACAGATAGTCATTTCCATCAAAGATGGGAAACCTTTCAGAGTGCAAGGATCTACTTACAAGCGACATACTCAAAACTCCAAGGCGTTAGACCTTTAATAAACAGAGACAGGGAGTACCCGCTCTGATACCAAAGGACCAAGAGTATATCGACCAGAGGGGGGGTAAATGGGAGATTCAAATTTTCTTTCGAAAGCTTCAAAACTTATTCCAGAAAACCGCAGCGGAATAGAGTATTGAGAGAAATGCACTGAATCAGAGTTCTTCTTCAGAGGCATATTCATCCAGAAAAGCATTTACAACCGAGCGAGCTTGATGGATAATGGGTTTAACAACGATGAGAGATATGCAACAAGCAAACAGGTGTAACAGAATAAAACAAAATATAATGAATACTGACGGAAATACAATAACTCGGTTACATAATATAACAAGGATACAGAGTAATGACGAAGGAAAGAAGACGAGGAAAATGAAAGGAATTGATATTACAACAGAGGAATAATGACACAGAACAGAACAAAGATCAAGAATCTAATGGCACTAAGCATGAATGAAAACTACTAAATGAACTGCAGTAGATAAGATATAACCAGTGGTGCTCGATGGCGACAGGAGATTTGGTAGACCAGTTCACCCTTCTGCCAAAGGGCTACGTCTGGTTGGAGCGGCTATGACTTAACACGGAAGATAAACTATCTTCACCCTATTCTCCTTCAACACAGAGCTGATCAGACTTAGGTTGATTTCACTCATGGTAGATCCTTGCCGGCGATCTCCAAACATTTAGTCGACCTTCGCAGACCACAATCTCTCTTGGTTGCTGAAGATCAGGCTCGGTGAAGACAACAACTCTTAAACACTCAAAGAAACCTATCCATCTAGAGAGTGTGCAGCTCTCAAGAGTAACAGGTACAAGAACTCTCACTCAGAACTTTTGTGATGCTAAACCACTGTCTAAGTTTGGGCTCTTGGTTTTCTCTCGGTGGATCTTAAACTCAAATCACTTAGAGAGGGGTTGCTCAAATCAATCTTCTCATAAATCTCAAATGGAGCAGCAAACAGATAACGTTGGAGAGGGGTGGATATTTATAGTCGTAGCCTTCCCAGATGGGAAATGGAAAAATTGGAGATCGGCCTCAGCCAATTACTGAATGACACGATTCCAACGTTCGGATTTGAGCATAACGGTAACATTTCTTGCGGAGCAAGAAATGCTAACTCCTCGGTCCGAGGAAAATCTCTCATAGCGAAGAAGATCACAATCTCTTGTTGGCAAGTATTTACTAGGAGCTCAAAGAGATTTCTCTCGCATCTTTCATATGTTGTAGCAAAGCTTCAGAGTAGATCTAGGCATCGAGAACCTATACCCCTCTTAATAGTACGGAGGTCCTATGACTCAAAAGACTCAAAGAAGAAAAACTCAATGAATACTACGTCTTTACTTAGTCTTCGACTTCAATCTCTGTAGTATCGAAACAGAAAGCTTTGCTATAGCAGAAAACTTCCGAGGTGTGGATATCTTCATAAATCTTCTCGATTCTATCACTTAAACTTATATAGCTCGTTCTTCCCTGCAATGCAGATATGCTTCGGTGAAGTTACTAGAACTTAGCACCGGAGACAACATACTCTTCGGTTGTGTATGGACTTTTCTTTTTGTGTGCACTAGCAAACAAATTAGTGCATACCTGTTTCTGTCAACAATTCTCAAAACATAAGGTAGGCAGATACTGGACCAATAGCACATCTACGTCATGTGCCATTGATGTTACGTGAAGTTTCCTGCATATATTTTCCTTTGCCTTCTTTCTATTCCTTTATAGTTTGATTATTACTAGCTTCATCAATAAGAAGAGCTTAGTGTATTGCTTGCCAACTGTCCACTCTGTTCGTACCGGTGCATAAGTCACATTACGAAAACCAAATAAACCCAAAACTCATTCTCTTTTTTAGTCTTGGAAAAAGAAATCAGCTAATAGCAGTCGTGGGGCTTGTATGCATTCAATGACTTCAGACTACTTAGAATAACATGCAATGGTCAATTCTCTACATGCAATGGCATTGATTTCCAAATAATCATCAAGTTCTCTCATTTTCTCCCCACCTAGGTCACCAGTACAGAGGGAGTAGTATGAAAATGCTTGTTTCATATTTGGACACTCCAACGCGTGTGCGTAATTATCACAAGGACAACTGCGCAATCCCGGGAATATGGAGCGACTCGGTACAAATAATTGCGGTTGATTATATCAGCGATTAGATAATACATCAATCCCCCACTTCAATTGGCATTCCTCTTCTTTGCATACCCCGCTTAAGTGTCCACCATCTTCATCATCCCCAGCCGGCCGCGCTACACACTTGCACACTCTCTGCAATCTTGCCTTTTCGCAGTTTCTATACGTATCACAGCCATGTCGAGCGACATCGTGGACGAAAGTTCCGCTAGCTTTGCGGTGCCCGATGGTAGGTCAACATCGGAATCATCCCACTCGTCTTCCATGAGTCCGGCGTCAAGCCCAGACCTTGATTTTATCCGGATCATGGAATAGATGCCGCCTCCGAAGTCATCAGATGACAACCAGATGGACGAAGATCCATCGGAGGACGAAGAAGAGGATGACGATGATGAGGAGGAGGAATGGTCGAATGAGGAGGAGGAGGACGACGATAGCAACAACAATGATAACTGCGGCGGCGATGAAAAGCCAACGGTCAGCAGCAAGAAGCGTCCTCGCCAAGACGATGTCGCGGGGCCATACAACAACAACAACAACAACAACAACAACAACAACAACAACAACAACAACAACAACAACAACAACAACAACAACAACAACAACAACAACAAGAAGAAGGACTAAATTAAGCAAACTGTATATATCTCTGTTTCTGTTCGCTCATATTAAGTCATTATCTCTGTTTCCCCTGCCAATCTTATTGCAGAAGGTTAATAATACGCATTCGACAAATATCTTTTTACATTATCGCCCACATGTTGGTTTGTTGAATTGTGTGCCCTGTCGAGCACACAATTCACAAAAAAATTGTATGCACTGTCTATACTGATCGCACACAATTTTGATTACCGACCTATTTACCAGGTATGACACACATCTTGTTATGTCGAATCATTTGTGTTCAACTCTATCATCACAAATGGTTCGTCAGAGCAAATTGTATGTCGTATATCGTGCACACCTTGATCTGGCAACCCATTTCTGTTGTTCTGGATCATCGCAAACAGTTCGTATGGATCAACCGTAGGCCACGCATCGCACACGCAACTAAAATCTGGATCCTGTTTGATGTCTCCGCCATCGCAAATGTTTCATATAATTTTAGACGATTTTCTTACATCACCATTTGTGATTAATGCATCACAAACAGTTTCGTCTAAGGGTCTCTCATTGTACTATTGCATTAAGAGCATCCTGCAGTAGTGATGGGATCATTACCTTGTCATCGCATGGGCCTGTGAGTCAAAGTGGTAGGGATTCGTCTATCATTCCTGATGTATACTGAAGCCTCACTGCTGATACTTTTTATTAGTCTCAACTAAAGCACTGATTGTCCTTCTATGATGGCCGTCCATGTGGCCAACGCAGAGGAGGGTGCATGGGCTTGAATAAAATCATTGCCAGTGAAGTATTCTCATTTCAAGACATGAACGTAGATAGAGTTGGGGTGGGTTATGGGTCTCCATGCATGTTTTCACAAAAGAGCAAGACTAAATTTCTACAAATCCCTAAACCCTATCCTGCATTGTACCTTAGGCGTTGCTAGTTTTTGCCAAGAGAACCAGTGCAAAGATTGTCTATTAATTGAACTACTCCACAAGAACCTTGCCATGGATGATGTTAGCTTTTTACAAGCTTTTTTAGTCAATCGGCAGAAGCTCATCCTATAGGTTGGGGTGGCCTGAACAACCGATTTGAGTAGAACTCCCCTTCCCGCACATGCCAGAAAATGTTCCTTCCACTCATGCATACTTTCACGGCTTCCCTCACTGATATTGTCAAAGGAGCGACTTGTTATCTGCCCCACTATCATCGATAGGTCGAACTAACGTTCAGTGAAAGCTTCCATAAAATACCAAGTTCATGTTTCAGTGCTTCATGAACAGTTAGAGGAGCATTAGGGCTGAAATAAATAGAGCTCTTCTCTTTGTTTACTGCTTGTCGCGCTTTACATTTATCCTCAAATTTTAATTTAGCATAGACGCATTTTGCACTTTAGCACAAAGGAAAATCAGACTATGATTTGCAAACAAAAGATGATTGACCCACGGAGATCAAACACTCACACGTATACTACAGTCAATTTGAGAGTCACTAAAGTTGTTTATCGCAGAAGTAAAACCTTCCGCACAAATGAGGAATAAGAAGGGGGACGTAGGATCACCCTAGCGAAGTCCTATATGTGGTTGGAAGAAAGGGAGAAGTGTGACATTCACCTTAACTGAAAATCTCATTGATGAAACAAACTTCATAATTGACCTCACAAATCTATCATAAAACCCCAGTTTAGACATCGTGGCCTCTAAGTAATGTCATTTAACTCTGTCACATGCTTTCAACGTGTCCAGCTTAACAACACAAGAAGCATTTTGGCACTTCCTCCGCTTCTTCATTGGATGAATACTTTCATATGCTACCAAGACGTTATTAGTGATCAAACATCCTGGCACGAAAGCACTTTGCTCAAGCCCTATTATCTCATCCTCAAACTCCACAAATAGTTAGTGTTCGCCTTGGCAATAGTTTTATATAGAATTGGACAGAGGAAAATAAGGCGGTACTAAGAAAGCTTCTACGGGTTACTTACCTTGCATATAAGAGTAATTGAAGTGTCATTTCAACCCATTGATAGTTAAACACCATTTAAAAATCCAAAACGGCCGTCGAGATATCTTTGCAAAGGACATTCCAATGCCGTTGGAAGAAACCAGCCGTGAAACTATCAATACCTAGCGCCTTCGGTGGGGCCATTTGGAAGAGAGCAATCTTCACATCCTCGGCGGTATAATATTTTCCTAAAGTTTCATTCATAGTATTAGTTTTTTTCCTTCTATAATACACCATGGAAAGGTGTATCATCATTTCACAGAATAAGGGCCAAGCGGCCAGTACAATGCCAAAAGGCAGTTACGATGCCATAAAGGCAGCAACTCCACAGTAATCCCTGGGATTAGGACCATGCCTACTACAAACGAAAGCAGGGGACTCGCCTTCTCCAATCTACGTCCAAGAAGGCTAGGAGACGGGGCACCAAGCAACCAAGCCGCATCTCTACCTATGCACAATACAACCAAGCCACGGCAACCAACATAGGGCTAACTGGGTCAACGTACCTCCCCACACATATCGCGTAGATAAGTTGGCAAGTGAGTGGCAGGATAGGACCTAGACAAACTAGAGGAAGAAGATGCATCGTGAGTGTTGGAGATGGCATACATAACGCCCTTGAGATCCATGCCCTGAGGGGAAACCCAACCCAACAACCAGGACACCACAAACTCCAACTTTGAGGACTTTTTGAGAAGCCAAGGAAACGCCTTCATGAAGGACATAGCATTGTGACGCATGCCTATTCTGGTTAACGAGAACAAGGGTTTCCCCTGGCGCTCAAGAAGAGACGCGGCCAAGACCAAAGTAGTGCCCCCAAGGAGACACGACACCAGTAGGCATTGTTGCTGCAAGCCTTGGCCAGCCATGTGGAGATTTCACCCCGGTCCATGGCCAAAGTCCAGACCACCAGAGCGAACGCGAGAGGATAAGTCGTCGGCTAAGTCCAACACTACAGGAAGGAAAGCCACACCCATCGTCGACGAAGATAGGCAACACCGGACAAACCAAACCTCTCCTCCACCAATGACGGCACAAGTGGGTGTCCGCACCTGACCGACCAGATGGACAGCTGCCTAGTGCCGTCGGCCTGAGAGCTGGGAGCCACCGCAGGCCAGATCCTACCAAGCTCCCACTACCACACATGCCGACAGCCAAAAAGATCCGACCTTGACACTGCCAAGCACAACTCCGGGCCTAACCCAGACCAGCACACCATGGCCACCCCACAGACCACCACACAACCACCCCATGGTCTCCTCGTAGGCCACCACACCACGACCTCCTCACCACGCCGAAGAAAAGAGCAACTCCAGACGTGTAGCCCCATGCACATGGCCGCCAGTGAGTCCCAAACCGCAACCGCCACATTAGAATGGATCTCGGCAGGGGACACCCCAATCTGCTCCGACCGGGAGCCACGACTGCCCACCACGCTGCCCCCCACAACCATGGCAGCATAGAAACCACCGATAGTCCATGGGGCCGCTACCATAGATTCCTGGCTCCGCTGACACACATGGCGCCCAGGGTTGCCGGTGTGCATCAACCGAAGGCCACCCAAGAGAGAAGAGACGAGGCGATCCCGCCATCACCGCACGCTGGACGAGCTTTGCTTGCCAGCTTCCTCCTATGGCGGTGAGGGATGGGCGATGAAGATGGGTCGGGGGCGGTGGTGGCTAGGGTTCGCCCAAGCCGCCCTACGGGAGGCAGCGCGCGCGAGTGAAGGGAAAACCGATCTCTTTCATAGCATTGTCATCATAACCTTGCGAAATGCACATATTCTGATAGAAAGTTTAGACATGTCATTGTAACCTTGCGAAATGTACATATTCTGATAGGAACTATGGATCTTCTCCTTAAGTTCATGATCAACACACACCAGCAATCAACCTTCTGTAAAGAGGTGATCCTATTAATACTCTTCCTTTGTGATGCGCGGGTGTGGAAAACATTTGTATTCCGATCGCTTGCTCTCGAATAACTTGGACTCTAGATCTTTGTTTCGTCCATATCTCTTGTTGTCGAAGTTTCTCCTGTACCTAAGCCGCAACAAATATTTCTTCTCTAGACGGCCCCTACCAATGGGAATTATCTGGTGCACCGGTGCTTGTGGTGCTACCAGTGCACTGGTGTTTGTGGTGCTACCGGTTTACCGGACCTCCTAGCACATTTTAAAATGTTTCAGAACGTGAAAAAAATTGATCACGCTCACACAACATTAATGTTTATTGTCGCAAAATTTTAAATCAAAATTGAAAACATTGCTTGATATACAAAAATGACAATTTTGACATCAACGTGGTACTGGGCCAAATCTACAGCCACCTATTTAGTATTAATTTTGGAACAACGCTAACACACACACACGCCATATAACACACAGACTGCGCCACGTCAACGCATGCATGCATGCAGGAATCTTTTTGGATTTTCAGATTTTAAAATGTTTTATATCTTAAATGAAAAATCCGATTGAAGATCCGTTTTCACCATTAAATCCCTCGCGACGAGATCTTTGAAACTAGATCTCATATCAAATATATTTTGATGATTTTTTTGGGTTAAAAGTTGTCATGTCTATTGCATATAAATTGACATGATGTTTACACTGAAGTTGTCAGGATACGTTTTAGCTATTTTCTTCTACATTTAAAAGTAAATTTTAACATATTATAAAATGGGGAATTCAGAAACTAGACTTGCCATGAACCATAAACTAAAATTGCCATGATACTTGCACTTAAAATTGCCATGGTTCAAAGAAAAACTAATTTTCATGGTCAAAGTACTGGAATTGCCATCATCAAAAAACAAAAATTGCCATGCTCTACAAACTAAAATTTCCACATGGAAACTTTAGTTTAAGCACTATGCCAACTATAGTAAACATCATGGCAACTTTTGGGCAAAAAAAAATTCGTCGAAACATAACAACATGGGGGTCTAGTTTTGAAGCTCTCGTCGAGACGGATTTACTGGAAAATGGATTTTTAATTCGATTTTTTAATTAGGAGATAAAACATTTTGAAGTCGAAAAACAAAAAGATTCCTGCTAATGTCATCTGTTCATACGTCGTAAAATGAGTGGTGATGAAGGCGTGTGGGCGATGTGCAAGATGCTACATGTGTGAGCGTTAGTATTTTCATTAATTTTGCACTTTTTTTTATTTCAAGCAAATACCGGCCACGCCCGGATCTACAGGGGAGAGGGGACGTCCAGGATACAAATCAAACAGACACAAAGTCCATCGATGGGCTCCGTTCCGGGAGAAATTCCCAAGGGCAGCGTGCGCAGGAAACCCCAAACCCACCGCACCAGCGCACGCTCGACAAAATGTCGTCGCCGCCACGCCAAGACTTCCCGGCAGTCCCTTTCGCGCCGTACCCGATGCAGACGGAGTTCATGTCCTTCCTTTACAGCGCCCTCTTCTTCGGGCCCAGCGCCCTCACCCTCCTTGAAAGCCCCACCGGTAAGCTTTGCCGCCTTCCCCTCAACCCCTCACAAGCCAAGACCCTAATCATTCAGCTCCCCCTGTGTTGCCGCAGGCACCGGAAAGACCCTCAGCATCATCTGCAGTGCACTCAAGTGGCTCCTTGACCACCGCGACGACGCCTCGCGGGGCCACCCCGAACGGGCCAATGGCTCCGTCCCCACTGTTGTCGGCGGCGAAGAAGAAGAGCCCGACTGGATGCGGGATTTCACACTGCAGCCGCTGCCCCCTAAGAAGGACGTCAGGAAGAAGTCGGAGACTCACCCATATAGGAGGCATGGAATGAAAAAAGTGGGGGGTTCGGATAAATCTGAGGGAATTTGAGAGAATGACGGCGAGGAGGAATTTTTGCTTGACGAGTACGAGAGCGATGACGGGGAGGGCACAGGACGGCAGGCCGGGAAGCGGGCACATTGAGGTGGTGCTAGTAGTAGTAGTGGTGAGAGCTAGGATGATGGGGACAAAGAGGAAGAAGAGGAGGCGACTCCTCAGGTGTATTTTACTAGCCGTACGCATTCGCAGCTCTCACGGTTTGTCCGGGAGCTTATAGGACGAATTTCTCAGGGAAGCTCAGGACAGCGTGCTTGGGGTCCAGAAAGAGCTTGTGTATTAACATGGGTGAGTGGATTATGTGGTTATCTTTGTTCTTCTATTTTTGGGGCTGGGATTGTGCTTAGTTCATCTGTGGTGTGTTTGCTTGCAGATGTTCAGAAGCTCGGGAGTGCAAACCGGATCAACAAGAGGTGCTTGGAACTGCTAAAGAACAAGAAGAGGAGCAAAATTAAGGCATGTGTCAATTACGTCAAGTTAATTTGCAATGCTCAGCTGCTCTGTTAGATACATTATCTTTGATTGACTTCTGCACCCAAATTTGGTTGTTTCTTGCACGTTTAGGGCCTATCATGCTCATGAGGTACTAATATTGTTTCCTGACTATAATTTCTTACAAGATTTTGAGCTGAACATTAGTTTTGTCAGTTCTCAGTGGAAGTAGAACTAGATATATATTTTTTTGAAAAGGGGATTTACCCCGGACTAAATTGGTAGTGGAACAAGATATGCATTGAGTTATTTTTACCCTTACTTGCATTCAGTGTGATTGCAAAGGAAAGCGTATGGTTATCACTTGTCATATTTGTATGTGCTGGGTTGTTAAATACCATTAGTATGCTGCCAATTTACAACTTTACTATTAACTGCAAGTAAGTTTTTACGACTGCAAATATTCAGGTCGAGGGTGATAACAAGAAGGGGTGCCAAACAAAAGCTTCTTGTGGGTGCCCAATGTTAGGAAACAGAAGTCTGCAAAAACAGTTCAGGAGTGAAGTGTCCGACCATGGTGCATTAGACATTGAGGATTTGGCACAACTTGGAAGGAAGATCGAAACATGTCCCTACGGTGCTCGTGACATGGTCCGCTCAGCTGACCTTGTAGTACTTTTTTATCAGTCTTTGTTGCTGAAGTCTGCTAGAGAGTTACTTGGCCTTAATCTGAAGAACAGTGTTGTCATCATAGATGAGGCTCACAACTTAGCAGACTCCCTTACTATCATGTACAACTCAAAGGTCGAATCTTCTCAGGTGAGTATGTTTTTATTCTGAGTTCTAGATTCCTAACATCTGTTGGAAACTGCACTGTGACACATCTCATTCCACACACTATACATAATTAGTCTGACTGTATAATGGTACTCTAGCTTGATAATCTCGTTTGCCTTGCACATTCAATAGTGTTATCCAAGATCCGAACATGTGTTGTATGTTTGTTTACTGTATATAAGGAGACCTAAGCAAAGAGAGTTTTCTGGTAGAGAGCTTGACTTGACTCAGTTGTGTTGTTATGGCAGACAACAGGATACTAAAAATGATATTTATTGGTCCATTTTTAAAATTTCCTTTACCAAGCAAAACATAATTAACTAATGAACTGAGACTGTTTGCTTCCAATTGTGGAAACTAACATAATTTTCTGATTCTCATTTTTGTTAGTTGAGGGTAGCCCTTTCCCACCTGGAGGCATGTCTCAATAGATTTCAGAATGGTCTGGGCGCTGGAAATCGACGTTACATCCAGACCTTGACAGTTCTAACACGGTCATTCCTACGATGTTTGATAAGTAATGAAGATTGTTCCTCCGCTGTGACCTCTATGACTATAAATAAGTTCTTATTCTCCCTTGATATTGATAACATAAACATAGTAAAACTTTGTCAGTATCTGAAGGAAAGCAATATAGTCCACAAGGTGAAATATTTCTTCCACTACATTTCCACTCAGCCTTGTTGTGCCTAGAATCTATATCCATTGACTAATGATATGCAGGTTAGTGGATATGCCAACAAATTATTTATCACCGAAAAATAGTGTGGTCAATTTGAATCATGGACAGCAACATGGTGAAGGAAGCAGTATAACAAGCTTTCAGGCTTTGACTGACCTTTTACGCTTTCTACTGTACTGCAATGACGATGGAAGAATCATAGTTGCACGGCACAAGCTTGGTGGGCAACCTGAAGATGCATATATTAAATTCGTGATACTTTGTGCAGAGAAAACATTATCTGAGGTGATGTACCTTGCTCCATATGTTGCTTGGAGATAAGAGTTGTCCTATTTCACGTAAGTATTTATAGATATTTCCTCTTGCCGGTTACAGATGACGCACATGGTGTTATTCTGGCTGGTGGAACCCTCCGGCCTATTGAAGAAACAAGGTTGCGCCTGTTTCGAGGCTTATTGCCTAGTGATATAAAATTCTTCTCATGCAACCATATTGTTCCCCCTGAGAGTATTCTTCCTATAGCTGTTACACGTGGGCCTTCAGGCAAGAAATTTGATTTTAGCCACAGTTCAGGGAGCTCTCTTAACATGGTCTGTATACCTCGAGTCATTTCTCCTTTACTCTTGCTACTCTAATATTTGCTGAGAATGCCATTTTATTAGTTTATCTTGCAATGGGCACTGCTTTATGCTTTCTGATTAATATATACTCCCGATGTTCCTAAATATAAGTCTTTTTAGGGATTTGAATATGGACTACATACGGTAAATATGCAAAATGAATGAATCTACAGTCTGAAATACGTCTATATTTACTGTATGTACTCCATATTCAAATTCCTAAAAAGACTTATATTTAGGAACGGAGGGAGTAAATACCAATGCATACATATTTTTAACAAAATAATTAGGACCTATTTATTGCGGTACTCATTATGTGATTTGTCTATAGAAGTAATCTGTGGCACCCCGGCTCAGAGCAACCGGTTTACCATGCATTGCCAGCCCAGAGACCATGTCTTCTGTCAACACGCAACATCTTGGTATAGAAAACGACCGCTTTATAGATGCTAGCGGATCAAAGTTTATATTACAACAGGTAGCGAGGCCAAGCAGCACACACGGTGCGGCTGAACAATATGCACATTATTTAGTGAACATAAAGGGGTCTCGATAATAACAACTACGCAGCAGCGGAAAAACGTCGTATCAAAACTCCATAGCACAGGGACACCGATGTGGACATGATCTAGACTCGGACAACACTCCTTTCCCACGAGACTTTCCTGAAATCTGGCATGGCACGCCAGGTCAGTACATTGAATGTACATGCAAGCTCATAACAAACATAAACATAATGACAAACAATATCATGATAATTAACCAATTATTAATAATGCAACAAGATAGCCAACATGTTGTGATTATGCTGCTGAGAGAAAAATCTCTCGTACTGGCTTACCAACGGTGATCGCTCTTGGATAACAAATGTACCAACCTCAAGGTCTTAACTAGAGATATCTCGTGATCTTTCCGGCGATCACAACCACAACCAACACTTGGTCTCAAACAACAACATGCGCCATCATCAATAGTGTAAAGTTTAGAACTTAGTGTGCAAGATTTATGAAACGTTGACCCATGGCGTGACCTACTTTCGAGCATGTCCGTAACCATGGACTTTGCTATCGATAGATTAATACACTCTGCAGAGGTAGAGCACTGTACCCACACCACGAAACCCATGGCCTCGCACTCCCATTCGGGTGGACCAACGGCATTCCAACGAAACCCCTCCATTGCCATGACACTCTCCCGGCCACTCCGACTCACTCCCCACTGGGCTAGTCCTGGGTGGCCCTGTGTCTACCAAAGACACAACAACCACCGTCGTGGCCAAAACATAAACTGTCCCACACGGGGACATGGTACCAAAATCTCAACAATGGGCACACAAGGTTCTGTCGGCTTATCGGGCCAGGGTACCGGTCGTCCATAACCTTCCCTCGTTGGAGGCACCGACCAGAGGCATGACTACGGACCGAATAAAGGCCTTCCCATAAAGTAAAATGTGGTTGCACTGGGAAAAACTTGTTTTAGTGGTACCATGACCCGGTCAACGATATATTCAAATTGAGTTATTATCAAGTTCAACTTAAAATGAAAATAACCGGTTCAAAGTATGCCATGAAATGCAACACTATCATATGCATCACATATCAACGGAAATGACTGAGTCAACTATATCCACACTAAGCATCAACAACTCATGGCACTTCGCTGGTTATGGTTAAACCTTACTTTAACAGAATCTTTCTAGCAAATTTATCATTTTTCTCATTCATGAAAAATAACTCCACATAATTATTTATATCCATAACTATATTACTCTTTCATAACAAAAATTAATACTAGTTTCTTTACCAACTAAGTTAGCTTTAAACTTTCTATAAGTCAAGCACATTAACTTAAACAAGCATCTAACAGAATATAAATAACATAATAGTGATTTAAATGCATGGATTAAATCATTCATTCAAGTAGGAAAATCACAAATATTGTAATGGCACCATGAAAATGTTGCTGTGGCTTGCAAGCCTCCTGGTGATCCTCAAGACAAGCCTCACCCTCTGAAATATTTAAAAACACAAAAGGAAAACATCAAGAACCCTTCTGAAATTCACCAGAAAATCTACAAAGCAGGGAAAAATCCCATCTTTGGTGAGCCACTAGAATTCTTTACAAAGAACACAATGCAAAAGGAATCAATTCATTTGGACTTACGGTTAAAGAGTTTTGGCTGTTTGAAGCTCTCTGGAAAATATGAAATTCGAATTTAAATAAAAACAGACTGGGGGGTGACGTCGAAGGCGTAAAGCCTCAGGGCGCCGCCACTCGTACCGCGTCGTGCGTGTACTGAGTGGCTGCCTAGCGGGCCCCGCTAGTCAGGTGAGGGGGAGAGGGGGAAATAAACAGAGGACGGCGTGGCTTCGCCGGAGCACACGCCGGCGACGAGGGCTTCTTGGCCAAAACAAGAGGGAGGGATCAAGAGAGGAGACGGAGGCGCACCTGCCCGTCTCGTATAGTAGCTAGGGGTGGTCGGACGGCGTCAGAATCAACCTCTCTAGCGGAGGCAGAGAGCGGAGGTCGCCAGAGACGAAGACGACAGCGAACAGAGGCGACACCAGGGGCTCCATCCAGGCAGAAGAGCACCACCGGAGAGTGGCGGAGGCCCTATAAGGGTTGCCCATGCCTGGGAGGGGCTGGAGCTACGGAGACGACCCGAGGGGATCACCGGCGAGCTCGAGCTCAGGGACGGCAGCCCGCGGCCTGCCCGACCAGACTGCGGATATCTACGAGATTGTGGAGTGTGTGGGAGGCGTGGATGGTGCTCGAGGAGGCTGTGTAAGGCTCCATTTATAGCCGAGCGTCGAGAGGGGTTCGGGCTCCGCCGGTGGACACTGGACATGACGCCCGGCGACGAATGGCGTCAGTGAGAGGGGGAGAAGGCGATGCAGCTCACGCAGGGACTATGGGAGAACGGGGACAAGCACAGGGGCACTGGGGTGACGACGAGCACAGTGCGCATCGCACTGTTACGTTGGCTGGACCACACCCATGCTCGTTGCGGTGAGCTCCGAGGTCAGCGAGTGCTAGGAGGGAGTCAAGAGAGCTTGGATGAAGATTGTGGCAAAGTTTAGCAAGGCTAGGTAGGCGGGGAAGTGAGCACGCGCGAAACAGAGGCTCGGGCGGCACTCAGAGCGTGTCGGCTGCATGCCTACATGCCTGGACGAACGCGGTCACCGTGTGAACTCTGACCTCAGGCCAACCTAAGCCCAAACTTCATGTCTGGCTTGTTGTTCATGGTAGTTTTGAAGATTACCACACTTTGGTTTAGACCCAGACGCAGTAGAATAGATTCCATCTTCCTGGTAAGTTTTTGATCAGTAACTTTGAGAGCTTACTGTGGTCAAACTACTAGGAGTTGGGAGTTGGGCTTTGGAGGCTAGCAATCAGCTACTAAGGTGATGATGCACAAGAAAAATCAGCCACAAAGGAGCAAGTAAAATGGTAGTTGCTGTAGAAACCACCATTTCTGTCCAGAATAGAAAATATTTTCTGTAGCAAAAATATTCCAAAAACTGATGAAATATTTTTTCTCAGGATGGTGCCCTAGGGTTCAAAGAATATTTTTGAATTTTCTCTGATTTTTGTGGGCAAGAAAAATTGGGGTTGCTTTGGAGCACATTGAGCTAGCTATAGTTTAAGAGAGGGAAATGAATATTTTTCATTTAAGAAAAATATTCCATATATTATTTTGAGGTGAACCAGAGAGGGAATGATGGTTAGAGAGGGAAATGGGACACTTGGGTGAAAGCCAATGGGTACCCTAGTGCTTAAGTCCATATGAAAAGATTCAAAACTCTAAATTTCAAATTCAAACCAACTGAAAATCAAGCAAAGAAAAGATGTCAAAAACCAGGCTGCCACATAATCCAGGATTGTACCACTCTGTGTTAAAGTATATTTGCAACTTTTAAACCATGTGACCTTCTTTGTTTCTTAATATTCTTTGCTGTTAGAACTTGCTAAATACACATGCTTAATTTCCCTGGTTTATTTGTTTGTATTTCATTATGAAATGTAAATGCCAGCCTTCTAAATGAGTGGAGGAATTGCTGTGTCCAAACTTTTTACCAACAGCCAGGTTTTGTTCTAACAAACATACCCATCCAGTAGCTCAGGGAATCAGGACCGACCCGCTGTTCCAAACAGTGGCGCCTGATTTTCTACCATGGCACTCGCACCCGTGCTCTCCACGTCCACCACCTACCCCTCCTCATGCATGGAGTACACGTGACGGGTGCGCTCGAAGTAGGCGGCAAGTGGGATGGCACTTTCCATCCTGTGATCATGACGCGGGGCATCCTGTGGGCCATGATATGAGTTTTTCCCATAATGTTGCGCACGATGCGTGGGAAAACCGGAAATTGGCCCAGGCTCAAGATTAATGAAGAAGCAAAGAAGACCTCAAGGGGCCAGCCTCTTCGGCGCCCCTGCCTGTGCACTTATTAGGGCCTACCCCGACGACCCTCGGTAGTGCGTTCAGGGCAGGATTGGGGGCTTCTGTCGGTGCTACAAACCCTGGGTCTGTTGCCCAGACTGTGCACGGGCACGGGAACATGATCATGGCACCAGTCCATGCCAAAGTACAGGAGACCAAAATCGTCAAAGGACCAACATGCAGATCAAGAGGACCAAGGTCAAGAAATAGAAGTAAGATACCACCAGGAGAAAATCCTCCCTTGCCGGGCAGATGGCCTTGGCAAGGGCGGAGCCACCCCCGGAAAAGAACATCCAAGACGTCCCGACAGGGCCTGCCGGACTCAAGGAGACAAAAACCACCTCACCAACCACTCCACCACGACCCACATCGTCAATCAGTGCGGTGTCAAGCCGCAAAGTGATTAAGTGGCAGCCATTCACCACATGGGAGCCTCTTTCTACAAGAAGTACCTACAGACAACACCGGTCCTGCGACGTCTGAAGCAAGCAGGTGTGATGCTGGCAAAATAGCCCGGCAAGGCTTGCCGGGCGAACAACAGTGTGACATTGAGCAGCGCATTTAATGCGCTCTGTCAGCCTGCAGAGTTAGGTATGATAGCATTGTTTGCTATCTTATCAGTGCATAATGACAAATTTGCCATTGCGGTGACCCCTTAATATATAAAAAGAATCCCGTGGCAACGGTAGAGGACGTTAGAAGGTTGAACACCCACACACTCATACGCGCGAAGCCACTGTCGACCGTAGGCACCCCTGCCGGGCAAGTTCCCACCACCACCATTCTTCCACCATCAATCCACCAAAGCAGGAGTAAGGTTTTACGCCTCACGACTGCCTAAACCCGGGTAAAATTGCCCATGTGATTTTTGCCGTGCTACCCCACACTCTTCTTCTCTCTGTGCGACGTGACATCCCCCTTGCTGAACCAGCAAGGGACCCTTGGTCCCATAGGTGGATGTGGTTGTTGGGAAACGTAGCATGCAATTTCAAAAAAATTCCTACGATCATGCAAGATCTATCTAGGAGATGCGTAGCAACGAGAGGGGGAGAGTGAGGGAGTCCGAGATTAAGGGGTCCTCGGACAGCAGAACTATATGCGAATGCTGGATTGTTGGACTATGAAAATACAAGATAAAAGATTTCATCCCGTGTCCGGATGGGACTCTCCTTTGCGTGGAAGGCAAGCTTGTTGGTTAAGATATGAAGATTCCTTTCTCTGTAACCGACTCTGGGTAACCCTAGCCCCCTCCGGTGTCTATATAAACCGGAGGGTTTAGTCCATAGGACAACGACAATCATAATCATAGGCTAGCTTCTAGGGTTTAGCCTCTACGATCTCGTGGTAGATCAACTCTTGTAATACTCATATCATCAAGATCAATCAAGCAGGAAGTAGGGTATTACCTCCATCGAGAGGGCCCGGACCTGGGTAAACATTGTTTCCCCCGCCTCCTGTTACCATTAGCCTTAGACGCACAGTTCGGGACCCCCTACCTGAGATCCACCAGTTTTGACACCGACATTCGTGCTTTCATTGAGAGTTACACTGTGTCATCACCATAAGGATTGATGTCTCCTCCAATCGTCTACAACAACGCGGTCGAAGGTGAAGTTCTTCTCCCCGGACAGATCTTCGTATTCGGCGGCTTCGCACTGCGGGCCAACTCGCTTGGCCGTCTGGAGCAGATCGATAACTACGCCCCTGGCCATCAGGTTAGGTTCGGAAGCCTGAACTACACCATCGACATCCGCGGAGACATGATCTTCGACGGATTCGAGCCCATGACAGTCGCGCCCTGCCGCCACGATGAAGATGACCTAATTCTATCATCAAATTGTGTGCAGGAGATTGCGCCGATAAACGCACTGGCCCTAGAGCCAGAGCAGAGCACGCCATCCGAGAAAGGGAGGCTCAACCTCGCCACGGAAGCCGCAGACTCAGTGGCGCTAGATCCGAACACAGACCAGACCTCCAACGAGGCCTGTGTCATCGAAACCTCGGACTCGTCTCCGCCACAGGCTCCGAACCGCGTGCATCTGCACCCATCGAATCTGACTGGGCGCTGATCTTAGAGTTCAGCTCCGTGGATATTTTATAACACTCACCCCTAGGTGACGTGTTAAACTCATCAAAGTCTCTCTCCTTGTCAGGAGATTCCTGGCCAAACTATGTCCGGCTTGAGTGGGAAGCGGACGACGAAGAACTTTTTGCCCACCCACCACCCACTTGATAGCCACTGTCGACAATTTGACCGACATGCTCGACTTCTACTCCGAAGACATCGACGGTATAGACGACGATGCTGGAGAAGAACAGGAACCACCGCCCACAGGGTGCTAGACATCCACCTCCTCATACGATATATACATGGTGGATACACCCAAAGAAGACAATGGCGATGACATAAAAGATGTAGTTCATGATAAACTTCCTGACAAGCAGTCTAAGCGCGGATGTCAGCGGTGCCGCTCTAAATTACGCCATGGTAAAAATAGCGACACCGACATAAGAGGAAATAACACCCCGGACGACGCCGAAGCCAAAGACGAAACCACAGACCCAGCAATGGAGCAGGACGAGCAAGGTGCTGGCGAACACAGTCCAGGGCCCTAGTCCGATCACAGCGATGCCAAAGACTTCAATTATCAACCTGCCCCTGAAGAGGTGTGCAGTCAGGATGACGATGCATTCATCGTCCCGGAGGAACAATTGGAACAAGAACACCTCCATCGGAGGCTTATTGCCACCATGAGGAGCTTGAAGAAGCAGAAGCAACGGCTTAAAGCCGCACAGGATACGCTCAACAATAAATGGAACGAAGTGCTCGACACCGAGGAAAAATACGGCGGTAACCGCCAAATAAATATCATCCCAAACGCAAACTGCTGCCCGAATTTGACGACGACGCTATGGCGCCCATACCGCCGAATAACAATACGGTCGATCACCCAAGGCGACCACCTCGTAGTCAAGACAGAGTGGCTAATAACGCCACACACAAAACCACACCCTTTCCCCATAAAGGAAAGGAGGTCGCAAGCCAGAACCAGAAACACGATTTACGTGAAGACCTGGACAAAAGGGCTGGCAGAACCAGGTCCATTTATGGATCCAGGGAGCGCGTCCCCACACAAGATTAGGGCCATCAAACCAAACATGCAGGCAACTTACCAGTTCAGAACCAACACCGAACACTACAACCGTCGGGCCCGCGCCGTGACATAGCCAAATACAGGGGTGCCGCACACCCCTCGTGCTTCACCGATGAGGTGCTGGATCATGAATTTCAAGAGGGGTTTAAACCTGTGAATATAGAGGCATACAATGGAACGACAGACTTTGCGGTCTGGATACATGACTTTATTCTTCACATCCACATGGCTCGCGGAGATGATCTCCACGCCATCAAATACCTACCGCTCAAACTAAAAGGACCAGCTTGGCACTGGCTGAAAAGCCTCCCCGAAAATTCCATCGGAAGCTGGGAGGAACTTGAGGACGTTTTCAGGGCCAATTTCCAAGGGACCTATGTCCGGCATCCTGACGCAGACAATCTAAGTTATATAACCCAACAACCCGGAGAGTCAGCCCATAAGCTTTGGAACTGCTTTCTCACTAAGAAGAACCAAATCATTGACTGTCCGGACGCCGAAGCCTTGGCAGCTTTCAAACACAGTGTTCGGGACGAATGGCTGGCAAGACACCTAGGCCAGGAAAAGCCAAGGACAATGGCAGCCTTAACTACACTCATGACCCGCTTTTGCGTGGGAGAGGACAACTGGTTGGCCCGTAGCAGCATCAGCGATCCTGGCACATCTAAAGTCAGGGACGGCAATGGAAAGCCACGACGCAATAAAAACAAATGTTAGAATAACGGAGAAAGCCCGGACAATACAGCGGTAAACGCCAGATTCAGGGGCTCCAGACCCGGTCAACGGAAAAAGTCACTTAAAGGCAGCAGAGATGGTCCATCTAGCCTAGATAAAATTCTTGAAAGGTCCTGCCAGATTCACGGCACCCCCGACAAATCAGCCAATCATACCAACAAAGAATGTTGGGTCTTCAAGCAAGCCGGCAAGCTTAACGCCGAACAAAAGGGGAAGGGACCACGAAGAGAAGAAGAGGGTGAATCTCGCCAACCGAATATGTGGGGACAGAAGAAATTTCCACCGGAGGTCAAAATAGCGAACATGATTTACGTCACTCGTATCCGAAAGAGGGAGCGCAAATGCGCACTCCGAGACGTGTATTCCATAGAGCCCGTCGCCCCCAAATTTAACCCATGGTCGGCCTGTTTGATCACCTTCGATCGCAGGGATCATTCGACTAGTATCCGTCACGGGGGCTCGGCTGCCTTAGTGCTCGACCCAATAATCAACGGATACCACCTCACACGAGTCCTCATGGGCGGCGGCAGTAGTCTCAATCTGATATATCAGAACACTGTTCGTAAAGTGGGGATAGACCCGTCAAGAATCAAGCAAAGTAGCACTACCTTTAAAGGAGTAATACCACGTGTAGAGGCATGCTGCACAGGCACCCTAACACTGGACGTCATCTTCGGCTCTCCCGACAACTTTAGAAGCGAGGAGCTAATCTTCGACATTGCTCCATTCCGAAGTGCCTATCACGCACTACTCGGACGAACGGCTTTCACCCGTTTCAATGCAGTCCTGCACTATGCCTATCTTAAGCTCAAGATGCCTGGGCCGCATGGCGTTATCACTGTGAGCGGAAGTACAGAGCACTCTCTTCGTACAGAAGAATACATGGCGGCACTAGTAACCAAAGCTCAAAGCGGCCTTTTTAAGCCGAGCAGCTCATTGGTCCTCAAGACCGCCGACACAGCCAAACGTGTTCGGTGCACACCTACGTGTAAAAGCTCAGATAAATCTGCGCTTGCTTAGCAGCCCTGCCCCAACAGATCGCCCCATAAGAAGACCGTACATATTTTCCCGTATACATCTCATAGTTCCTTGGGAAGCGCTAGGGGCATCTTGCACGTTACAAGTCTATAGTTCGGCTTGACCCTATTCGGACTCAGGAAGCTACAGTTCACAGTTCATCAAAACCAACAAACTGTACCCACGGCCATACCAGATTCTTTCACCTGGTTCTTTTCTTTTTACAGATAGGCCATCATGATATACCCTTCAAGGAAACTGCACAACAGAGACAAAGGCGCAGACGTGCAGTAGGGCCCCGTCTCAAGGTTTTTGGTTAGATTAAGACCCTGTGTAAACCTTTTTTCTTATCATTATCTCTTGTTGTTTCATACCCTCCTGGCATATGAAACGCCCAGGAAAGATATCGGCAGTACTCTGAACTTACAATTCGTCGTACTAAAATGGATGTTATAGAAGCAGCCAGCTGTGTGCTTTGAGAACTATATTCTCACCACAGGCGCTCTCTCCTCACGCCGGGTCGTAGCATGTGCCTTGAATTCAGGGTTCATTACCAGGGGTTGTACTCAGCCCGGTATATACTGAAAAGTTCAAATACCTTTGGGAGTGTTCGGCGTCGCGAGTTTTGGCCTTATATGCATCAGCTCCGAATCATGTCTTAGGTCAATAGTTGGGTTTGCCCGGCTCCTGTGTTTGCTACCTTACATTCCATTCTATCGGCTAAGGCGGCCAAGGGAGAACTACTGCGATTGTGCTCTGGTTCATCTGGACGAGCACCTTAGTAGAGAAATCCGAAAACTTACTGTCATGATAAGGCGAGAGCTGGTCAACCACTCGATGACTTAGCGGAATCTTCGCGATTCCTCCGCATTAACGAAGGACCGGCTTACTGGTCATGTATGTAAACGCACCGTATTCGGATAAATGCGGACATACCAGGGGCTATATAGTAGCCCCACCGTCAAACTCCTATGGCTAAGTGAAAGTGTTAAAGCTCTGTAGTCCGATTACCTAGTTCGCTGGCACTAACACCTCCTTAATGGACCAAGACGTTGGGTCAAGTGTGATCGAGTGCTTTTCCGAACACCCCCGCGTTATACACGAGGGGGCTGAAGCCGACGACTGCAAACTTTCATGTTATATACACATATACCTAAACGGCCGCACAAGAGGCACTAAAATACTTTACGGGCAAAAGTATAAACACAACCTTCATCATCACAAGCATTGTTTTTACAATTTGGATACACACTACTCGAACATAACGTTTTTCGAGCACTGACCATCTATCAAGCGGGCACCCTCTAATACTTCTTCAAAATATTGATCCGGTGTATCCTGACCCCGAGGCGGATCCCCTGTTGCAATATCGGTGGCCTTCATCTTTGCCCAATACGTCTTCACACGGGCAAGGGCCATCCGTGCACTTCTATGCACATTGACCGCTTGACAGCGTTGATATGCGACACTGCACAAACATGTTGCTGCACTAAACCAAAATAACTATTCACAGTTGGTCCCCCAGGCCACAGCCGGTCCATGACAGCCTTCATGGCAAGTTCGGATATCCTGTGGAGTTCCTCCTATTCAGCCATCTGCTCATTCAACAGCAGCGGACGCTTTGGCATGCCTAACTGCGACCAGAAAAGTCGTTCCGCTTCATGGCCTTCTTGGGCCTGGAAAAACTGCATCGCATCAGAAGCACTCTTCGACAAGTCCAAATATGCATCCGGAGAACTCCACATTTAATCAAGCAGGGCATACTTCGGATCGCCGAACTTAGTTCGTAATAAAAAGGGCTTCCTAGCCGCGATCTCCCCAGCTTGCCGGATTTCCTCTCATGCCGCTCTGGCCTCTGACCGGGTTTCCTTTGCCATTTGTAAGGCCTTCTTAAGGTCAGCCGCTTTTTCTTTGGTTTCTTTCTCGAGAAGTGCATATTGGCTAGCGGCATCCCTCAGCTCAAGTGCCATGCTGGATATTTTCTCCTCACTTAGGCAATGAGCAGTCTGTTCGGCTTTTAATTCCCCAATTGCCTTCTCGGCAGGCACATTGCTTATCCTGGCTTGCTCCTTGGCCTGAGCAAGCTCAGCCCGAAGGGTCTCCACGGCGGCAACACCATCTGCAGTCAAGCATACTATAAATTCCAGCATCATGCTCCTATTTATATTCACTGACTGCCCAAAACACATACCTTGCGCCTCGTCAAGCCGCTTGTTCATGAGCGTGATGTCATCATCCGCCACATCAAGTTGCCGCTTCAGTTCGGCAAATTGGGCACCCCGGGTAGTGGTCGGAAAGGCAGCCACCTGTGTACAAATTAGCAAAATTATTTCCTGAGCATATTGATCCTTTGATCGTCCCATTCGCAGGACAACAAGAGTCTCAGGGGCTACTATCTATACATAGTGCACATTGCATTTACAGTACAAAACAAGAGGATACACTACGAACCTCAAAGCCTCTTAGTAGGCTCGTAAAGGCTTCCATCAAACCGCCTTTTGCGGACGAAATTATCTCAATCACCGTACCCATTAAGGTACGATGTTCCTCTGAGATAGACGCTTGCCGCAGAAGACCCGTCCATATGTCCGGTTGTACATCGGATGGTTCGGGACTTTTGTTGGTCTCTCTAGGAGCCGAACACCCCGGCCCTCGGGCGGTCGAAGAGTCATCTTTTGGTCTGGCGTTCCTTCACGGGTCGGGAGAGATCCTCCGGGACGTCACCTCGGGGTCGTCTGCCTTATGGGGCGGGGAAGTATGAGGCAGCGTTTCGCTCTCCATCATCTCCGGAAGAAGATCCCCCGAGGACGAAGATTGTTGTGGGAGGCTATAGGCCGAACTTCAAAACATACGTTTCAAAATGTTACCCTCACAAACAAGAAAAGGACGGGGTATGCTTATTAAACACCCTTGTTCACTTACGGTTCAGCAAAAGGCTTCCCGCTTGTGGGCGTTGTGTGGCAATATCGCCTCCCGAATTCGGGCCCCTAATAGGGATTTCTTTCCTCGCTTGGAAGCCTATGCCTCCAGGTCTTCGGGAGCGGCTCTTTTCTCCCCGTGGGGAGAGGGAATGTTAGATTCTCCTCCCTGTTCACCCTCCGGCATGGGAGTTATGACTTCCTCGGATACAGCGCGTGATGCATCTCCGTTGTGAAGGCCACTTTGGACCTCTCCACTCCTCTCCTTTCCTTCCCTCAACGGCACTTGATATGGTGCCAAAGTCAGCATCCTGGTTAACAATGGGTCCGTTGAGTTTTTGGGAAGAGGGGCCAAACACCTGATCCTCTCCACCTTCTTCACCTAGGCCTGGAAGAGTGTGGTTTTCTTAGTTTTGTTATGAGAAACTTGAAATTCAAAACATGTTCGGCTAGAGTACTTACTGGGGAATCCGGATGGTTGCAGTCGAGGCCTGTGTCCTTTGTGGTGTCCGGACACTTTTTTCATGATCTGAAGACTAATTCATACATCGCTTCGAGCGTTGCGCCCAAGAAGCGCTGAAAGGTTCGCGGTCCTTCCGGATTGAATTCCCACATACGGAGAGGTCGGCGTTGGCATGGCAAGATCTGACGGACTAACATAACTTGAATTACCTTGACAAGATCGATGTCCTTCTTAATAAGGTCTCGAATAAGGCTTTGCAGTATTTGAACTTCATCTAGCGACCCCCAATCCAGCCCCTTGTTAATCCATGACGCAAGCTATGGCAGAGGGCTGGATCGGAAGGTGGGTGAAGCCACCCACTTGGTACCAAGGGGCTCTGTGATATAAAACCACTCCCGTTGCCATAGTCCAGAAGTCGCGGTGAGGGAACCCTTTGGCCAGACAGCGTCGGTCAATCTGCCTATCAGAGCACCTCTGCACTCTACGTGTCTCCCATCTATTATCCTCGGCCTTACATCGAAGGTCTTGAGCCACAAGCCAAAGTGTGGGGAGATACGGAGGAAAGCCTCACATACGATGATGAATGATGAGATGTGAACAAGGGAGTCCGGAGTTAGATCATGGAAATCTAGTATGTAGTAAAACATGAGCCCTCGAACGAAGGGATTGAGGGAGAAACATAGCCCCCGAAGGAAGTGAGGGATAAATACGACCCTCTCATTGGGACTAGGGGTAGGGATAACCTGCCCTTGTGCAGGAAGCCTGTGAAGGATTTCCGTGGTAAAGTACCTCACCTCCCTGAGCTTCGTGATATCCTCCTCGGTGACAGATGAAGCCGTCCACCGGCCGTAAGAGCTGGATCCAGACATGGCCTGAGGATCAAAGCGACTAGTTAAGCTTTGGGTGTTGGAACTCGAGGTGGGAGGAGGAGGGAGTAGCGTAGAGGGGAAAGGTGGGTCTCGGCCTCCTTATAAAGATGACGAATATCAAACGTTCACTACGCAGCCTTAAAACATGCCTATCCCCAAGGGATCATACCAACGGGACGGTTGGGTTACCCATGCCCGTTGATGAGAATCCCGTAATAAGGGGGCACGATCTCCGCTTCGACAATATGTGCCAATAAAACCGCCTCGCGAAGCATGGAGCAGCAGGCAGGAATAACGATTCAAAATAATAGCTGGATGATGACATAATGTCGTGTTGTCAAAGCTATCAGCGGATTGGACCCATGAGAACATTATGCTCACCACGATGGTGTATGGATTTTGTCTTGCAGAGCCGGACATGATTCCTCTGTTCAAGATCTACCTTGGAATAATTGAAGGAGGAACCTGCCTTGCAATGCCGAAGACAATCTGCGCGCCGGACTCATCATCATTGAAGCCTGGTTCAGGGGCTACTGAGGGAGTCCGGGATTAAGGGGTCCTCGGATAGCCAGACTATATGCAAATGCCGGACTGTTGGACTATGAAAATACAAGATAGAAGACTTCGTCCCGTGTCCGGATGGGACTCTCCTTTAAGTGGAAGGCAAGCTTGGTGGTTAAGATATGAAGATTCCTTTCTCTATAACCGACTCTGTGTACCCCTTGCCCCCTCCGGTGTCTATATAAATCGGAGGGTTTAGTCCATAGGACAACAACAATCATAATCATAGGCTAGCTTCTAGGGTTTAGCCTCTTTGATCTCGTGGTAGATCAATTCTTGTAATACTCATATCATCAAGATCAATCAAGAAGGAAATAGGGTATTACCTCCATCGAGAGGGCCCAAACCTGGGTAAACATTGTGTCCCCACCTCCTGTTACCATTAGCCTTAGACGCATAGTTCGGGACCCCCTACCCGAGCTTCGCCGGTTTTGACACCGACAGAGAGTGTGTCCAGTTACCCTCGTAGACCGAAAGCGGAAGCGTTATGTTAACGCGGTTGATGTAGTCGAACGTCTTGATGATCCAACTGATCTAGCACCAAACGTACGACACCTCCGAGTACAGCACACATTCAGCTCGATGACGTCCCTCGAACTCTTTATCAAGCAGAGGGTTGAGGGAGAGTTTTGTCAGCACAACAGCGTGATGACGGTGTTGATGATGTGATCCGTGCAGGGCTTCACCTAAGCACTACGATGATACTTTCGGTCGAGTAAATGGTGGAGAGGGGTACCGCACACGGATAAGACAATGTTGTGTCTTTGGGGTGCCCCCCTACCACCGTGTATAAAGGAGGAGGGGAGGAGGCTGGCCAAGGGGCGCGCCAAGTGGGGAGTCCTACTAGGAGTCCCAGTCCTAGTAGAATTCCCCTTTCTTTTCTAGAGAAGGGAGGAAGGGGAAAGAGGTGGAGGAGAAGAAGGAAAGGGGGCTGTGCCCCCCACCACTAGTCCAATTCGGTTTGGGCTGGGGAGGGGGAATGCGCCACCACGTGGCCGCCGGCCTCCTCTCCCCACTAGGGCCCACGAATGCCCAATAGTCCCCGGGGGGGGGGGGTTCTAGTAACCTCCCGGTACTCCGAAACTTATCCGATACTTACCGAAACCATTCCGTTGTCCGAATGTAACCTTCCAATATATCAATCTTTACCTCTCAACCATTTTGAGGCTCCTTGTCACGTCCGTGATCTCATCTGGGACTCCGAACAAACTTCGATCACCAAAACACATAACTCATAAGACATATCATCATCGAACGTTATGCATGCGGACCCTACGGGTTCAAGAAATATGTAGACATGATCGGGACATATCTTCGATCAATAACCAATAGTGGAACCTAGATGCTCATATTGGTTCCTACATATTCTACGCAGATCTTTATCGGTCAAACTGCATAACAACATACGTTGTTCCCTTTGTCATCGGTACGTTACTTGCCCGAGATTCGATCGTCGGTATCTTCATACCTAGTTCAATCTCGTTACCGGCAAGTCTCTTTACTCATTCCGTAATGCATCATCCTGTAACTAACTCATTAGTCACATTGCTTGCAAGGCTTATAGTGTTGAGCATTACCGAGAGAGCCCAGAGATACCTCTCAGATACACTGAGTGACAAATCCTAATCTTTATCTATGGCAACTCAACAAACACCTGCGGAGACATCTGTAGAGCATCTTTATAATCACCCAGTTACGTTGTGATGTTTGATAGCTCACAAGGTATTCCTCCGGTATTCGGGAGTTGCATAATCTTATAGTTAGAGGAACATGTATATGTCATGAGGAAAGCAAATCATTATGCTAAGCTAATGGTTGGGTCTTGTCCATCACATCATTCTCTAATGATGTGATCCCGTTCATCAAATGACAACACATGTCTATGGTCAGGAAACATAACCATCTTTGATTAACAAGCTAGTCAAGTAGAGGCATACCAGGGACAGTTTGTTTTGTCTATGTATACACACATGTACTACGTTTCCGGTTAATAAAATTCTAGCATGAATAATAAACATTTATCATGATATAAGAATTATAAATAACATCTTTATTATTGCCTCTAGGGCATATTTCCTTCAGTCTCCCACTTGCACTAGAGTCAATAATCTTGTTCACATCGGCATGTGATTTAACACCAATAGTTCACATATGTATGTGATTAACACCCATAGTTTACATCACCATGTGACCAACACCCAAAGGGTTTACTAGAGTCTATAATATAGTTCACATCACTATGTGAATAGCACCCAAAGAGTATGAAGGTGTGATCATGTTTTGCTCATGAGAGAATTTTAGTCAACGGGTCTGATACATTCAGAGACGTATGTATTTTGCAAATTTTCTATGTCTACAATGCTCTGCATGGAGCTACTCTAGCTAATTGCTCCCACTTTCAGTATTTATTCAGATTGAGACTCAGAGTCATCTGGATCAGTGTAAAAGCTTGCATTGATGTAACTCTTTACGATGAAATCTTTATCACCTCCATAACCGAGAAATATTTCCTTAGTCCTCTTAGGTAACTAAGGATAACTTTGACCACTGTCTAGTGATCCACTCCTGGATCACTATCGTACCCCCTTGCCAAACTCATGATAAGGTACACAATAGGTCTGGTACAGAGCATATCATACTATATACAACCTATGGCTGAGGCATAGGGAATGACTTTCATTCTCTTTCTATTTTCTTCTGTGGTCGGGTTTTGAGTCTTACTCAACTTTACACCTTGCAATACACGCAAGAACTCTTTCTTTGACTGTTCCATTTTTGAACTACTTCAAAACTTGTCAAGGTATGTACTCATTGAAAAATCTTATCAAGCGTCTTGATCTATCTCTATAGATCTTGATGCCCAATATGTAAGCAGCTTCACCTGGTTCTTTCTTTGAAAATCTCGTTTCAAACTCTCCTTTATGCTTTCCAGAAAATTCTAAATCATTTCTGATCAACAATAATGTCATTCACATATACTTATCAGAAAGTTGTAGTGCTCCCACTCACTTTCTTGTAAATACAAGCTTCTCCAAAAGTCTGTATAAAACCATATGCTTTGATCACATTATCAACGTGTATATTCCAACTCCGAGATGCTTGCACAAGTCTACAGATGGATCTCTGGAGCTTGCACACTTTGTTAGCACCTTTAGTATTGAGAAAACCTTCTGGTTGCATCATATACAACACTTCTTTAATAAATCCATAAGGAATGCAGTTTTTTGACATCCATTTGGCAGATTTCATAAAATGTGGTAATTGCTAACATGATTCAGACAGACTTAAGCATCGATACAAGTGAGAAAATCTCATCGTAGTCAACACCTTGAACTTGTCGAAAACCTTTTGCGACAATTCGAGCTTTGTAGACAGTAACATTATTGTCAGCGTTAGTCTTCTTATTGAAGATCCATTTATTTTCTATGGCTTGCCGATCATCGGGCAAGTCCACCAAAGTCCACATTTTGTTCTTATAAATGGATCCCATCTCAGATTTCATAGCCTCAAGCCATTTTGCGGAATCTGGGCTCATCATCGCTTCCTCGTAGTTCATAGGTTCATCATGGTCTAGTAACATGACTTCCAAAATAGGATTACCGTACCACTCTAGTGCGGACTGTACGCTGGTTGACCTACAAGGTTCAGTAGTAACTTGATCTGAAGTTTCATGATCATCATCATTAGTTCCTCATTAATCGGTGTAGGAATCACTGGAATTGATTTCTATCATGAACCACTTTCCAATTTAGGAGAAGGTATAATTACCTCATCAATTTCTATTTTCCTCCCACTCACTTATTTCGAGAGAAACTCCTTCTCTAGAAAGGTTCCGTTCTTAGAAACAAAAATCTTGCCTTCGGACTTGTGGTAGAAGGTGTACCCAATTGTTTCCTTAGGGTATCCTATGAAGACGCACTTCTTCGATTTGGGTTTGAGCTTATCAGGATGAAGCCTTTTGACATAAGCATCGCATCCCCAAACTTTAAGAAACGGCAGCTTAGGTTTGTTGCCAAACCATAGTTCATATGGTGTCATGTCAACAGACTTTGACTGTGCCCTTTTTAACGTGAATGCAGCTATCTTTAATGCATATCCCCAAGATGATAGTGGTAAATCGGTAAGAGACATCATAGATCGCACCATATCTAATAAAGTGCGGTTACGACGTTCGGACAAATCATTACGCTGTGGTATTCCAGGTGGCATGGGCTGTGAAATTATTCCACATTGTTTTAATGAATGCCAAACTCGTAACTCAAATATTCGCCTCTGCGATCAGATCGTAGAAACTCTATTTTCTTGTTACGATGATTCTCCACTTCACTCTGAAATTCTTTGAACTTTTCAAATGTTTTAGACTTGTGTTTCATCAAGTAGATATACCCATATATGTTCAAATCCTCTGTGAAGGTCAGAAAATAACGATACCCGCCATGAGCATCAACACTCATTGGACTGCATACATCAGTATGTATTATTTCCAATAAGTCAGTAACTCGTTCCATTGTTCCGGACAACGGAGTTTTAGTCATCTTGACCATAAGGCACGTTTCGCAAGTATCAAATGATTCATAATCAAGTGATTTCAAAAGTCCATCTTTATGGAGTTTCTTCATGCGCTTTACACTGATATGACCCAAACGGCAGTGCCACAAATAAGTTGCACTATCATTATCAACTTTGCATCTTTTGGCATCAATATTATGAATATGTGTATCACTACGATCGAGATTAAATAAACCATCGACATTGGGTGTGTGACCATAGAAAGTTTTATTCATGTAAACAGAATAACAATTATTCTCTATCTTAAATGAATAATCGTATTAGAATAAACATGATCTAATCATATTCATGCTCAGAGCAAACACCAAATGACATTTATTTAGCTTCAACACCAATCTCGAAAGTATAAGGAGTGTGTGATGACGATCATATTAATCTTGGAACCACTTCCAACACACATCGTCGCTTCACCCTCAACTAGTCTCTGTTTATTCTGTAACTCCTTTTTCGAGTTGCTAATCTTAGCAACCGAGCAAGTATCAAATACCCAGGGGTTACAATTAACACTAGTAAGGTACACATCAATAACCTGTGTATCAAATATACCTTTGTTCACTTTGCCATCCTTCTTATCCGCCAAATGTTTGGAGCAGTTCTGCTTCTAGTGACCATTTCCTTTGCAGTAGAATTACTCAGTTTCAGGCTTGGGTCCAGCTTTGGGATTATTCCCGGGAGTGAAAACTTGCTTGCCATTCTACTTGAAGTTCCCTTTCTTTCCCTTTGACCTTTTCTTGAAACTAGTGGTCTTGTCAATCATCAACACTTGATGGTCTTTCTTGATTTCTACCATCGTCAATTTCAGCATCATGAAGAGCTCGTGAATCGTTTTTGTCATCCCTTCCATACTATAGTTCATCACGAAGTTTCAGTAACTTGGTGATGGTGACTAGAGAACTCTGTTAATCACTTATCTTATCTGGAAGATTAACTCACACTTGATTCAAGCGATTGTAGTACCCAGACATTCTGAGCACATGCTCACTAGCTGAGCAATTCTCCTCCATCTATTAGGTGAAGTATTTGTCAGAGGTCTCATACCTCTCGACACGGGCATGAGTCTGAAATACCAATTAGAGCTCTTTGGAACATCTCATATGCTCCGTGGTGTTCAAAACCTTTTTGAAGTCCCTGTTCTAAGCCGTAAAGCATGGTGCAGTAAACTATCAAGTAGTCCTGATATTGAGCGCCAAACATTCATAATGTCTACATCTACTCATGCAATAGGTCTGTCACCTAGTGATGCATCAAGGACATAATTCTTCTGCGCAGCAATGAGGGTAAACCTCATATCACAGACCCAGCCTACATCATTGCTACTATCATCTTTCAACTTAGTTTTCTCTAGGAACATATAAAAACATAGGGAAGCTACAAAGCGAGCTATTGATCTACAACATAATTTGCAAAATACTATCAAGACTAAGTTCATGATAAATTAAAGTTCAATTAATCATACTACTTAAGAACTCCCACTTAGATAGACATCCCTCTAGTCATCTAAATGATCACATGGCCCATATCAACTAAACCATGTCCGATCATCACGTGAGATCGAGCAGTTTTCAATGGTGAACATCTCTATGTTGATCATATCTACTATATGATTCACATTTGACATTTCGGTCTCATTGTTCTGAGGCCATATTTGCATATGCTAGGCTCGCGAAGTTTAACCCGAGTATTCTGCACATGCAAAACTGGTTGCACCTGTTGTATATGAACGTACAGCTTATCACACCCGATCATCACCTGGTGTCTTGGCACGACGAACTGTAGCAACGTTGCATACTGAGTGAGAACACTTATACCTTGAAATTTAGTGAGGGATCATCTTATAATGCTACCATCGTACTAAGCAAAATAAGATGCATAAAAGATAAACATCACATGCAATCAAAATATGTGACATGATATGGCCATCATCATCTTGTGCCTTTGATCTCCATCTCCAAAGCACCATCATGATCTCCATTGTCACCGGCTAGACACCTTGATCTCCATCGTAGCATCGTTGTCATCTTGTCAACTATTGCTTCTACGACTATCGCTACCACATAGTAATAAAGTAAAGCAATTACATGGCGATTGCATCTCATACAATAAAGCGACAACCATATGGCTCCTACCTGTTGCCAATAACTTTGTTACAAAACATGATCATCTCATACAACAATTTATATCACATCACACCAAGCCCTGCAAAAACAAGTTAGACATCCTCTACTTTATTGTTCCAAGTTTTACATGGCTGCTACGGGCTTCTAGCAAGAACCGTTCTTACCTACGCATCAAAACCACAACGATTTTTTGTCAAGTGTGTTGTTCTAACCTTCAACAAGGACCAACCGTAGTCAAACTCGATTCAAATAAAGTTGGAGAAACAGACACCCGCCAGCCACCTGTGTGCAAAGGACGTCGGTAGAACCAGTCTCATGAACCCGGTCATGTAATGTTAGTCCGGGCCGCTTCATCAAACAATACCGCCAAATCAAAGTAAGACGTTGGTGGTAAGCAGTATGACTATTATCGCCCACAACTCTTTGTGTTCTACTCATGCAAATCATCTATGCATAGACATGGCTCGGATGTCACTGTTGGGAAATGTAGCATGCAATTTCAAAAAAATTCCTACGATCACACAAGATCTATCTAGGAGATGCATAGCAACGAGAGCGGGAGACTGTGTCCATGTACCCTCATAGACCAAAACCGCCAGCATTATGTTAACGCGGTTGATGTAGTTGAATGTCTTCACGATCCAACCGATCTAGCACTGAACGTACGACACCTCCAAGTTCAGCACATGTTCAGCTCGATGACGTCCCTCGAAGTCTTGATCCAGCAGAGGGTCGAGGAAGAGTTTCGTCAGCATGAAAGCGTGATGACGGTGTTGATGATGTGATCCGCGCAGGGCTTTGCCTAAGCACTACGATGATACTATCAGAGGAGTAAACAGTGGAGGGGGCACCGCACATGGCTAAGACAATGTTGTGTCTTTGGGGTGGCCCCCAGCCCCCATGTATAAAGAGGAGGGGAGGAGGTAGCCGGCCAAGGGGAGCGCCAAGTGTGGGGAGTCGTACGAGGACTGCCAGTCCTAGTAGGATTGCCCTTTCCTTTCCGGAGAAGGGGGGAAGGGGAAAGAGGTGGAGGAGAAGAAGGAAAGGGGGGCTGCGCCCCCCACCCCTAGTCTAATTCAGTTTGGGCTGGGTGGAGCGTGCCACAACCTGTCCGCCGGCCTCCTCTCTCCACTAGGGCCCATGAAGGCCCAATAGTCCCCCGGGGGGTTCCGGTAACCTCCCGATACTTCGAAACTTATACGATACTTCCCAAAACCATTATGGTGTCAGACTGTATCCGTCCAATACATCAATCTTTACCTCTCGACCATTTCGAGACTCCTCGTCATGTCTTTGATCTCATCCGGGACTCCGAACGAACTTCGGTCACCAAAACACATAACTCATAATACAAATCATCATCGAACACTAAGCGCGCAGACACAATGGGTTCGAGAACTATGTCGACATGATCGAGACATATCTCCAATCAATAACCAATAGCGGAACCTGGATGCTCATATTGGTTCCTACATATTCTACGAAGATCTTTATCGGTGAAACCACATAACAACATACGTTTTTCCCTTTGTCAACGGTATGTTACTTGCCCGAGATTCGATCGTCGGTATCTTCATGCCTATTTCAATCTCGTTACCGGCAAGTCTCTTTACTCTTTCTGTAATGCATCATGCCGTAACTAACTCATTAGTCACATTGCTTGGAAGGCTTATAGTGATGAGCATTATCGAGAGGGCCCAGAGATACCTCTCCGATACACGGAGTGACAAATCCTAATCTTGATTTTTGCTAACTCAACAAACACCTTCGGAGACATCTATAGAGCATCTTTATAATCACCCAGTTATGTTGTGAAGTTTGATAGCACACAAGGTGTTCCTCCGGTATTCGGGAGTTGCATAATCTCATAGTCAGAGGAACATGTATAAGTCATGAAGAAAGCAATAGCAATAAAACTTAACGATCATTATTCTAAGCTAACGGACGGGTTTTGTCCATCACATAATTCTCTAATTATGTGATCCCGTTCGTCAAATGACAACACATGTCTATGGTCAGTTAACATAACCATCTTTGACTAACGAGCTAGTCAAGTAGAGGCATACTAGGGACACTTTGTTTTGTCTATATATTCACACATGTACTAAGTTTCCTGTTAATACGATTCTAGCATGAATAATAAACATTTATCATGATATGGTGAAATATAAATAACAACTTTATTATTGCCTCTAGGAAATATTTGCTTCAGTGGTTTCCCACGACACTTATAGTAGTGGTTTGCTTTCTTATACTAACGGGTCTCACGAAGGTTTTGTTGAGTATTGTGTGATTGAAGTATTCAAGTTTTGGGTGATATTATGATGGATGAAGGAATATGGATTAGACAAAGGATAAGCTTGGGGATGCCTGAGGCATCCCAAGATAATATTGAAAAAGTATCCAGCAACTAAGCTTGGGGATGCCCCCGAGTGGCATCCCCTCTTTCTTCTAACAACCATCGGTATTTTACTTGGAGCTATATTTTTATTCGCCACATATTATGAGTTTTGCTTGGAGAGTCTTGTATTATATGTGTCTTTGCTAGTTTTGCTTTTTATTTTAAGTCTTGAATCCTTGCTGGACACACCTTTTTGAGAGAGCCAAAAATAATGCTATGGTTGCTCCTATGCTTCACATAAATTTTTAGAGCCTTGGAATTGCTCTAGTGCTTCACTTATATCTTTTTGAGCATGGTGTGCTTTGTTATTTTTGAAGAACTGTTGTCATGCTTCACTTAGATTTATTTGGGAGTTAGTAAATTTTTAAAGAAATTCTCACTTGCTTGACTTAGATTATTTTGAGAGAAAGAAATATTATGCTCATGTTCTTCACTTATATTTGTTTGAGCTTATTAAAAGCAACATATGAAATTAGTACCAAAGTGATAGATATCCAAGGAGGATATAATAAAAACTTTCATGAAGATCATTGGACAAAAGAAACTTGGTAAGAATAATGACGATATGATATGTGAGTCATGTTGATGAGTAATTAAGCTTTAGTAAGAATAATGGTGTTAAGTTTTATGATTCCCTATGCAAGTACGAAAGCCAATAGTTATGCAATGAAATTACATCCTACTTCTGGTGCATTATTCGGTGTTAGTTATGCTTAATGCTCGCTTATGAGATTTTTTGTTTCTTGGTTGGACGCTTCTCAATATTTTTGCTAGCCTTCATTTGCACTAAGTATGATCACTAATTTTGCATCCAAAACACTTTAAACTAGTTTTGCCATATGAGTCCACTATGCCTCCTATATGTGGTATTTCCGTGCCATTCTAAGCAAATTTGTATGTGCCATCTCCAATTTCCAAAATAAATTTCTCTTTCGTGTGCTCGTACCGCTCATGAGGCGGTGAGGGGTGGCTGATATTTTCCATGCTAGATGTGGTATTCTCACGATGAGTGCTTATTCACTTGTCATTACATGAGACTATAGAAAAGGTATTAGGGATGCCCAGTCCCGAAATGAAAAATGAATTTACTTTATGTTGTCAAATAATAAATTCCTTGGAAAGTGTTGGTATGGAGGGCACCCGTGGATACGGTTAGCCTTGGAAAGTGAAAGTATGGTGGAAAAAGGAATAGACTTTATTTTCTGTTTGGGAACCGCCTATGGTATATCTAGCATGGAAAGTGTTGGGAACACTAAGTTGTTTTCGTTGGTGGGAAAAGTATGCCTCCCAAAATGTTTTTATCTCTCAATTTTCGCTTTGAGATCTGGCACATCCACAAATCCCTAATTCCCACCGTGAAGGGCCTTTCTTTTACTTTATGCAATTTTTACTTTTTACTTGAGTATCCATCTTCTCTTATAAAGCACCAACAAAGGGGCACTATTATCGTACTTGAGCATTGGGTATAGCTTGTATTAGAGTGTGTTTCATGAATGGATCAATGATTGAGCATAATGGGCTAGGGATAACTTGCTTTAGCATTGATATTTTCAAAGACATGATTGCTTGTTGATATGCTTGAGTATTAATGTCTTCATGTCAAGAATAGACTATTGCTTTGAACCATATAAAAGTCCAAATGTTCATGCTACAAAGAAAAGAATATGTGGTGAACATGTTAGGCAGCATTCCACATCAAAAAATCTGTTTTTATAATTTACCTACTCGAGGACGAGCAGGAATTAAGCTTGGGGATGCTGATATGTCTCCAAGGTATCTATATTTTTTGATTGTTCCATGCTGTTATATTATTATTCTTCGATGTTTTACAATCATTTTATAACCATTTTATATCATTTTTTGGTACTAACCTATTGACATAGTGCCAAGTGCGAGTTGTTATTTTCTGCTTTTTTTTACATCACGGGAAATCAATACCAAACGGAGGCCAAACACAGTGAAACATTTTGAGGATTTTTTCTGGACCAGAAGACACAAGATGGGTCGAAGAAGTACCAGAGGGGTGCCCCGAGGGGCCACAACCCACCAGGCCGTGGCTGGGGGCCCAGGCGTGCCCAGGTAGGTTATGCCCACCCCGGTGGCCTACCACACCGCCTCTTTGCTCTATAAATACCCCAACATTCCAGAAACCCTAGGGGAGTCGACAAAAATCAATTCCAGCCGCCGTAAGTTCCAGAACCACCAGATCCAATCTAAACACCATCACAGAGGGTTTCATCATCCTCATTGGTGCCTCTCTGATGATGCGTGAGTATTTCATTATAGACCTATGGGTCAGTAGTTAGTAGCTAGATGGCTTCTCTCTCTCGTTTGATTCTCAATACAATGGTCACTTGGAGATCCATATGATGTAACTCTTTTTGCGGTGTGTTTGTTGGGATCCGATGAACTTTGAGTATATGATCAAATCTATGTTTTTATCCACGAAAGTTATTTGAGTCTTCTTTGGTCTCTTATATGCATGATTGTTTATAGCCTCGTATTTCTTCTCCAATATTTCAGTTTTGTTTGGCCAACTTGATCTATTTATCTTGCAATGGGAAGAGGTGCTTTGTGATGGTTTCGATCTTACGGTGCTTGATCCCAGTGCCAGAAGGGGAACCGACACGTAAGTATCGTTGCTATTAAGGATAACAAGATGTGGTCTATTTCTGCATAAATAGATCTTGTCTACATCATGTCATCGTTCTTATTGCATTACTCTGTTTTTCATGAACTTAATACACTAGATGCATGCTGGATAGCGGTCGATGTGTGGAGTAATAGTAGTAGATGCAGGCAAGAGTCGGTCTACTAATCTTGGACGTGATGCCTATATAATGATCATTGTTTGGATATCATCATGAGTATTTAAAGTTCTATCAATTGCCCAACAGTAATTTATTTTCCCACAGTATGCTATTTTTCTTGAGAGAAGACACTAGTGAAATCTACAGCCCCCGGGTGTCTTCTTTAATATATTTGCCTTCGCTGTCTATTTTTATTTGCTTGTATTTTCAGATCTATAAAACCAAAAATACAAAAATACCTTGCTACAATTTTTATTTATTTATTTTATCGCATGTTCCCGCGAGATCTATATATCCAATCTACTACGATTTTATCTATCTTTTTACCCATGAGGGATTGGCAATCCCTCTCTTACGTCGGGGTGCAAGTATTTGTTCTTTGTGTGCAGGATCTGTTTACGTAGTGTAGTGTGGTTCTCCTACTGGTTCGATAACCTTGATCTCATCACTGAGGGAAATACCTACCGTTGTTGTGTTACATCATCCCTTCCTCTTTGGGGAAATACTGACGTAGTTCAAGCAAACATCATCCCGCAACACAAGTTCGACTCCGAGGTTTGCGCCACCAAGAAGTACCAAAAGCTGAGTTGTGTGCACGGGCACACTCCTGCTCGACGTGTATGCACGGAGGGATTCGACATTGGCAGACGGTTTCTCAGTTGCCCCTTAGAGGATAGTGCTAAGTCCATCATTTTAGTTGAGTTAATGCCACCGCTCATCCTGAATACTATTTAACATTGGCAGGGATATGAGGATTGTGCCTTTGCTAACTAGTTGGATGAAGAATCGCATGGCAGGACTCGGAATGTTATCACCAAGATCACAGAAGATAACATAAAGCTAAAGAAGAAAACGACTGATCTAGAGTGTATAATTAGTAAGATGAAGCAAGAAAGAATCAATCACAGACAACAGAGGAAAGCAAGATACAAGAAGGGACTAACATGTGTAGTTATGGTTGTCGCATTAGCCATTTTCTATGTGCTGTTTGCAATGATTATTAGGGGTTTTGTTGGACAGTATTGCTAAAGCACATCTAGATGTGCTCTATGTATTGCAAATGTTAGGACCGAGAGTATATCGACCAAAGGGGGTGAATGGGAGTTTCAAATTCTCTTTCGATAGCTTTGAAACATATTCCAAACATCACATCGGAATAGAGTATTGAGAGAAACACACTGAATCAGAGTTCTTCTTCAGAGGCATATTCATCTAGAAAAGCACTTAAAACAGAGCGAGCTTGATGGATGATGTGTTTAACTACGATGAGAGTTATGCAACAAGCAAACAGGTGTAACAGAATGAAACAAAACATAACGAATATTGAAGGAAATGCAATAACTCGGTTACATAATATAACAAGGATAGAGACTAATGGAGAAGGAAAGAAGACGAGGAAAATGAGAGGAATTGATATTACAACACAGGATGAATGACAAGGAACAGAACAAAGATCCAGAATCTAATGGCACTGAGCATGAATGAAAACTACAAAATGAATTGCAATAGAGAAGATATAACCAGTGGTGCTCGATGGCGACAAGAGATTTGGTAGACCAGTTCACCCTTCTGCCAAAGGGCTACATCTGGTTGGAGGGACTGTGACTTAACACAAAAGATAAACTCTCTTCACCCTATTCTCCTCCAAAATAGAGCTGATTAGACTTAGGTTGATTTCACTCATGGTAGATCCTTGTCGGCGATCTCCAAACCTTCGATCGACCTTCGCAAACCACAGTCGCTCTTGGTTGCTGAAGATCAGGATCGGCGAAGACAACAACTCTTCAACACTCGAAGCCAAACCTATCCGTCTAGAGAGTGCGCAGCTCTCAAGAGTAACAGGTACAAGAACTCTCACTCAGAACTGTTGTGATGCTAAACCACTGTCTAAGTTTGGGATCTTGGTTTTCTTCTTTGGATCTTAAACTCAAATCACTCAGAGAGGGGTTGGTCAAATCAATCTTCTCAGAAATCTCAAGCGGATTAGTACATACCTGTTTCTGTCAACAATCTTCAAAACATACTCTTCGGTTGTGTATGGACTTTTCTCTCTGTGTGCACTAGCAAACAAATTAGTCCATACCTGTTTCTGTCAACAATCTTCAAAACATAAGGTAGGCGGATACTGCACCAACAACACATCTAGGTCATGTGCCATTGATGTTACGTGAAGATTCGTTCAGAAGAGCTCAATGTATTGCTTGCCAACTGTCCACTCCGTTCGTGCCGGTGGATAAGTCACATTACGAAAACCTAATAATCCCAAAACTCGTTCCCTATTTTTTGTCCTAGAAAAAGAAATAAACTAATAGAAGTCATGGGGCTTGTATGCATTCAATGACTTCAGACTACTTAGCATAACATGCAATGGTCAATTCTCTGCATGCAATGGTATTGATTACCAAATAATCATCAAGTTCTCTCGTTTTCCCCCCACCTAGATCGCCAGTATAGAGGGAGTAGTATGAAAATGCTTGTCTCATATTTGGACGCTCCAATGCGTGTGCATAATTATCACACGAAGAACTGCGCAATCCCCGGAATATGGAGCGACTTGGTACAAATAATTGCAGTTGATTATATCAGCGGATAATATGTCAATTCCCCGCTTCAATTGGCATTCCTCTTCTCTCCATACTCCGCTTAAGTGTCCACCATCTTCATCGTCCCTAGCCGGCCGCGCTACACACTTGCACACTCTCTGCAGTCTCGCTTTTTCGCGGTTTCTATACGTATCATAGCCATGTCGAGCGACATCGAGGACGATAGTTCCGCCAGCTGTGTGGCGCGCGATGATAGGTCAACATCGGAATCATCCCGCTCGTCTTCCATGAGTCCAATCTCGAGCCCAGACCTTGATTTCATCCGGTTCATGGAAGAGACACCGCCTCCGGAGTCGTCAGACGACAACCAGACGAACGAAGAGCCGTCGGAGGAAGAAGAAGAGGATGACGATGATGAGGAGGAGGAATGGTCGAATGAGGTGGAGGAGGACGATGATATCAACAATGGTGATGACGGCGGCGATGATGAAAAGCCAACGGTCTGCAGCAAGAAGCGTCCTCGGCAAGATGATGTCGCGGGGCCATCCAACAAGAAGAAGAGGAAGAAGAAGAATGACTAAATTAAGCAGACTGTATATATATTTGTTTCTGTTCGCTCATGTTAATTAATTATCTCTGTTTCCCCTACCAATCTCATCACAGACGGTTAATAATTCGTATTCGACAAATATCTTTTACATTATCGCCCACATGTTGGTTTGTTGAATTGTGTGCATTGTCGAGCACATATTTCACAAAAAAATCGTATGCGCTATTGATAACGCACAAGTATAGGGGATCAATTGCAGCCTTTTTTGATAAGTAAGAGTATCGAACCTGTCGTGGAATTGTCACGTCAGATGTCCTCGTGAAAAGACTTAATTGTGGAGCCATCACAACTAGGAAGCTTGAAGGGGTTAATTAGGACAAAGGACACGAGAGGTTTATACTAGTTCGGCCCCTTATGGTGAAGGTAATGCCAACGTCTAGTTGGGTTGGTATTGATGTTTCGATGACCAGGGAGCGAGATACACTATGCCCGGCTCTCGATGAGTTGTTTCTTGCCCTAAGCCGCCAAAGAGGTCATCCCTTATATACACAAAGTTGACGCCTCTATAGCTTACGAGTCCCGCCGCTTATAAACAAAGGTCCGCTCGGTGACTAGTTAAATCTACCTTATGATACAAGTCATGCCATTGTGGCGGTTTACTACAACGGGCCTTAAGTCACCTGTGGGCCTTAGGCCCTTTATTGAACCGCCATCTTCATGCTTGGTCTTGGGCTTGTTTCTGGTGAGTCTTCTTTGCGTAACCCGGCCCCTCCTGGGCGGCTTACACAAATAGTTATATCCCCAACATTAGGCCCCAGATTGATTTGAACCTGTTCATGTCAATCTTAAAATACCTTAAGAAATCATTCTTCAGTCTTCTGATTGTGCAAAGGTTTTCTTTAACTCGCCATGACGTCATCTTTTGGATCTGTGTTAACCCACCGTAACATCATCTTTACTTAAATTCATTCTTTATTTCAACGTGTCCTCCAATGGATCCTTGCCTTTACTGACCGTTCCAAAAACTGAGACGTCGGGGCCGCTGGATAATAATGCTTATCTCCTCGTTTCTTGCGCCGTCTCAGTCATCCTTTCCCTATAAATAAGCATGAACTAGGTCTTCCCATTCTCCTCCTTCAGTCGTCTTCTTCCTCTCGCTGCTTCTCTGCCGCTTGAGCTCCGCTGCATCCGCCGTCGCAGATCTTCTCGTCTTCACCAACTCAGGCCGCTGCATCAACCTGGTTTGACTAGAGAAACGCGACGACCCTCCGCAGCAATCCTACATCTGTAAGTCTCCCTTTCTTGCTCCTCAGATCCGCATTAGGACCTTCATGTTCTTCGGTGTTCTTCGCTGTCCATTAGGAGCCCTTCATAGATTTCATCACCACCACTGTTTTTTGATGTTGAAGATGGTATAAAACTGATGCGGTAGATACTCCGCACCCATTTCGAATGCAAATAGATCCCTTTTCTATTGCACAGATGCCCCGTTCGAGCCTTTGAACTTTATCTGTACCAGTTCTAGGTCTAGAAAATTTTCTTTCAGAATAGCTGTTTGATCCAAAATAATAATAGCCACTGGTGAAACCTGTTTGTTTCACCCGGAAGTAAAAAACTGCCTCTATCGAATATGTTTAACTGTTCTTTGACACCTGTAGCGGCTTAATATTTATTGCATAGTTATCCATACATCATTAGGCCCCTTCTTAAGCCGCCACATTGACTAGTTTAAAATATTTTCCTCCAGGTTAAATTTTAACCGAAACTTCTTATTTTGTCGTAGGCCCATTGTTGTCATGGCACCTAAGGCAACCAAGGCCCCTGTGACCAGTAATTGGGTCCCATCCATAGTCACAAGGAGTAAACTGTCTGAATTTGTGAAGTCTGGCCATCTGCCCCTGACCCGTCTGAAGAAAAGCCTCAACCGAAAGAAGGGGAGGTGATAGTTTTTATGGATCACATGAACCGTGGATTTGCTCCTCCCGGTTCAAAATTCTTCAGGGATGTTTTGAATTTCTTTGACCTTAGACCTCAAGACATTGGACCCAATTCTGTGTCAAATATTTGCAATTTCCAAGTCTTCTGCGAGGTGTACCTGGGAGAGGAGCCAAATCTACTTTTGTTCAGAGAGCTATTCTATTTGAACCGGTAGAATGAACGTGCCAACACGCCCAGTCTTGAACTTGGCGGCATCTCAATCCAGCGGCGGAGAGACTGCCTTTTCCCTTATGCAGAACTGCCGAGTCATCCGAAAGATTGGAATCAGACTTGGTTCTATTGCCAGGACACTTCTCCGGCTGACGAGAGCCCTCTGCCAGGCTTCCGCGCTCTGCGCCTTGAGTCCAACCATCCGCTGGCGGATAAGCTAACTACTATTGAGCGTCTGCCTCTCAATCCCACCATCAAAAAGATCAAAGCTCTTTTGGGAAACGGCCTAAACGGCATTGATCTGGTCCGAGTCTGGGTCACTTGGCGAGTACTTCCATTAAACCGCCGTCCCGGCTTAATGTGTACATACTCAGGCGAAAAGGATGATCCACTACGTCATAGTCCTGACGACTTACCAGATGATGTGGTGGAAGCTACGACCCAGTCGCTGCTGAAGGTGGGCACAGTGACTAGTAATGCCTTCGGCTTACTTCCCTTCTGCAAGAAGAACCCGGCCCCGCAGCGAGTCACCAACCTCAATAAATATTCTTGCTATGTTACACCTTATTTTTACTCATAATCCCTTATCTTTTTCCATAGGACGATGACAACTTCTGGAAGGTCAAGTATGACCATGAGGCTACGAAGCAAGCCAGGGCAGCCAAGAAAACCGAAAGAAAAGCTGCTAAAACGGGAACTTCAAAGAAGAAGAAACCCAATGCCTCCGATTTACTCAAATTGGATGAAACTTCTTTGGATGACGAAGAGGTAATCCTTAACTCTCTTAACTCCTTTGCCATTTATTTTATTGACATTCTTTCCTTTCAGGAGGATACGGGGAACGGCCAAGCGGTTGACGAAGACGTAACTATAATCTCCTTCGACTCAGAGCCTTTGCCAAAGCAAAAAATCCGAAGGGTGACCCGGAAAGTAAGATTTTCACATCCTCTAGCTTATCAAGATCCTCAATTTCTTTTGAAGCAACAACAGCTTGAACACCGGAGGCAGAACCGGACGAACAAGGATGCAGAACTCTCCTCCGGCTTACCTGACGTAACTAGGAAGTGTCGGACTGAGGTTATCTCCAATTTACGTTCTCTTTTACCTTTAGCGGGTTTAATTCGCCAACCTCTCAATTCATCTGACTCCAGTTATCAGGATACCTCTTCTTCCTCAAGCGAGTCTATGCAATCAAACATGCCGGCTTTCAAAACTGCTCCCGGGTACTGTAACTTTAGTTACTTTTGGCTTTACCTTACTCATGCTTTAGTATTCATCCTTCTACCTTTGTTGACTGCATGCAAGTGAAGCCCAGCAAGAGGGCAAAGAAGAATAAGCCGTTCCAAGACCCGGTTTTGACTGAACCGGCGCTTGATATGTCTGCTCCTGACAGTTCCTCCCATGAACTGCCGCCTGACCCGGCCTCTGATATTCCAGTGCCAATCTCTGACCCGCCTGCCGACGATACTCTGAACAGCTCCGATAACCTAGAAGCTCCTAGCCCAGTCAAGAAGAATGACCTGAAAGTTGAATTTCTGAAAAGTCAGTTTGTTGAGCCGGGGCGTCCTACTGTCCTTGCCAAATGTACTGCCAAGGAAGAACTTGCCGAATGCTGAAAGGCCAAGCAGGACATTACTGATTATACTCACTTAAGCATTGGTGATATAGTCTCGGGCTATCTGAATCAAGTGCATAATAGTCGTGACCTGGAAATTGACATGGTGAAACAAATACAACACAAATCTGAGGTATAACTTATGTTATTTCCTGAATCATACTTACTGTAATAGCCCCCAAGTCTATTGCTTATTAATAAATATGCTGTAGACTTAGAAATCTGCTTATTATTGTTTTGTCTGGTTTAAAGAGAAAATATTTGAGCCGGTTGTAGCATGATAGTTTGAACTTGCGATACACATTAGCCCCCAAGTGTCAAGTATCTTTACTTGTAAAGTGCTTGAGACTTAAATGTTATCTTACCATGATTCTTACCATAACCCGGTATCAATGCAGGCCACCATAAGTCAATTTGAGTCGGAGATTGCTGACTTGAAGAGTCGTCTGACAGCTCAAGAACTTGAAACTCAAAAAGCCAACTCAAAATTTGAATTTAGCGTCTCTGAACAAGAGAAGAATTTTGAGTCAGAGAAGAAAATCTGGGCTGATGAGAAGGCTTCACTGGTCACCAGCACTGAGACGACAGAGGCATCACTTGCAGAAGCAACAACCGAGCTGTCCGACTTAAAACGCCAGATATCTTATATGGTCTCAGCCATCTTTGGTAAGTTACTGTACATAACCTCAAATATTGTAATCCTTCCTTTAATGACTATTGTAATCGTTATCTCCGGCTCACTTTTATATTTCCAAATACACAGGCCCCAGGAGCACCAACCTTAAGCAGAACATGCTGATCAAACTTAAGGCGGTCTACACTCTAGTGGAGCAACTGTACACCGGGTCACAACGTGCTTTGGCCATTGTAGCTTTATCAAATACCACTCCCCGCCTTTTGCAAGACGTGCTGAAGTGTCTCGCTGTGCTACCTCAGCGGATCCAGGATTTAAGGCGGGCGTCTTCAAGAGCCGGGGCCATAGCCGCATTGAGCCGGGCAAAGGCGTGGATTCCAGAACTAAACCCGGCCGATCTCGCCCTTGGATACCCGAGTCTAAAAGAAGATGGGACCGTATTTGATGATCAAGATTTCACTGCCTGTGTCAAAGTCATACGCCCCGTGGTTACCATCATTGGGAATGACACCGACCTTACCAAGTATTCGCCGGGCTATGATAGTGAGAACCAGAGAATTCCAAACACTCCATATGATCAAGTCAGCTTGATCCCTCCAACTCGTAAGCATACTTTTGCCCCTGAAGTGGACCCATCCGGTTTAATAGATGATGAAGCTGAGTTTGAAGCCTTGAGTGGCATTGACTGGGCCTCGTCAACCTTCCTGGACAAAGCAACCGACGAAGAGGTGGAGAAGGATAACCCAGAATCTTCAAGCCCACCGAAGGAGTGAACCGCCCGGCATTTTATGACTTTGCAAAAAACAATGATCCATTTACTCAGGCTCGGGGAGTCTTGTAATAAAGTAGAAAAAACCTTTCAACGTTTTGTCATGCCTTCGCGCATGTTCATGGTGCTTAATACTTTCATAAGCCGCCATTGCTATATTCCAGCTGATGTTGATCATTTATTTCCTTGACGTTTAAATTTTCTTGCCTTACCCTGCATATAAACAAGCAAAATTCCCTTGGCGGTTTATCGCGTCGGGGGTCTCATAAAGTATTGATGACCCGGAATGCAAACCAAAAATGTTATATACAGGCCGGTTTATGACTATGTTTGTTAAGCATAGTCATAATAACATACCTGCAATCTCCTTTAGTAATCTTACCTGCTTATATAATGTTCACCCGGCACTTAACAACCTGGGATGACCAATATTAAACCGGAAGCACCCCAAATCATCTCATAATGATTTCAAGAAGGTCTCAAGATAGTCAAAATAATTTATGCTTATAATGGGTGTTTAAACAATATTCACAGGCTTCTACTTCGAATACGATCAGTAAACCGTTCCAAGGGGTTAAGCTAAGATTCGGATACGATCATATAACCCCCAGTGGCTTTGGCGATGCCGATCAAGTGGGTATTGACAGCGATGTTCTCTTTGGTTCGAATACGACCTATGTTTGAACAGGAAGCCCCCAAGTGACCATAAGAGTTGTTTAATGACACTGATTTGAATACAATCCACATCAGACCCAAAAGGGGTTAAGCTGTGATTCAAATATGATCAAGAAGCCCCCAAGTGGGTTTGGCAGTATGCCGATCAAGTGGGTATCGACAACTATGTTCTCTTTGGTTCGAATACGACCTATGTTTGAACAGGAAGCCCCCAGGTGACCATGGCTAGATTCAGATATGATCATAAGCCAGACCAAAGGGAAAGCCGGATTCAGATGTGATCCGCTCCCTATTGGTTGTCTCCACCACCTGATAAAAAAGACACATGAATCTTTGAGGGTAAAAAAGGACAGAGGTCCTGCTTTATTTCTTTATATAATATATACATTGTCAAAATATATACATCTTGAGAGCCGGTGGCTCAAGTATAATAAGGCTGGAGATGAGCAATATTCCACGGTCGGCGGGTCTCCTCCTCCGATTTACGTGAGTCTTTGTGCTCTCGAACATCAATGAGGTAGTATGACCCGTTGTGCAGATTCTTGCTGACCACAAAGGTTCCTTCCCAAGGTGGGGATAGCTTGTGCATGTCAGACTGATCCTGGATGAGCCGGAGTACCAAGTCGCCTTCCTAAAAGGTTCTGCTCCTGACCCGACGGCTATGATAGCGGCGTAAGTCTTGTTGATAAATCGCCGAGCAGGCTATTGCCAAGTCTCGCTCCTCATCCAACAAGTCAAGTGCATCCTGACGAGCTTTTTCGTTGTCAGCCTCAACGTAAGCCGCCACGCGGGGTGAATCGTGCCAGATGTCACTTGGCAGGACCGCCTCTGCACCATACACTATAAAGAAAGGTGTGCAGCCTGTAGGTCTGTTAGGCGTAGTGTTGATGCTCCAGAACACATAAGGTAACTCCTCCACCCAACAACCTGGAGTCCGCTGCAAGGGGACGAAGAGCCGGGGCTTGATACCCTTCAGGATCTCTTGATTAGCTCTTTCTGCTTGACCATTAGATTGAGGATGAGCAACAGCCGAAACAGCAAGCCGGATATGTTCTCGTTGACAGAATTCTTCCATGGCACCCTTGGAGAGATTAGTGCCATTACCAGTTATAATGCTGTGTGGGAAACCAAAACGAAAGATCACCTTTTTCATGAACTGAACCGCCGTGGCTGCATCACACTTACTGACTGGCTCTGCCTCAACCCACTCTGTAAACTTATCCCCTGCCACTAGGAGGTGTGTCTTTTTATCTTTAGACCTCTTAAAAGGTCCAACCATGTCAAGCCCCCAAACTGCGAATGGCCAAGTGATTGGAATCATCCCCAACTCTTGAGCCGGCACATGAGCTCGTCGTGAGAATTTTTGACATCTGTCACATTTGCTGACTAGATCCTCCGCATCAGCATGAGCCGTCAGCCAGTAGAAACCATGACGGAAAGCCTTGGCCACAAGAGATTTTGACCCGGCATGGTGGCCACAATCCCCCTCATGGATCTCGCGAAGTATTTCTTGGCCCTCCGTAGGCGACACACAGCGTTGAAACGCCCCAGTGATGCTTCGGTGATGTAACTCGCCATGAACAATCGTCATAGATTTGGACCGCCTGACGATTTGCCTTGCCAAGGTCTCTTCCTCAGGCAACTCTCCCCGGGTCATATAGGCCAAATATGGCACTGTCCAATCCGGAATGATGTGAAGAGCTGCCACCAGCTGTGCCTCCGGGTCTGGCACTACTAATTCTTCCTCTGTAGGTATCTTGACAGAAGGATTATGCAAAACATCGAGGAAGGTGTTAGGCGGTACCGGCTTACGCTGAGATCCCAGCCGGCTCAAAGCATCAGCCGCCTCATTCTTCCTTCGATCAATGTGCTCCACTTGATAACCTTTGAAGTGCCCAGCCACAGCATCTACTTCACGATAATAAGCCACCATAAGGGGATCCTTGGAGTCCCACTTGCCTGACACCTGTTGGGCCACGAGATCTGAGTCGCCCAAGCACCTTACCCGGCTTAAATTCATCTCTTTGGCCATCCAGAGACCATGGAGTAAGGCCTCGTACTCAGCTGCATTGTTAGTACAAGGAAACATAAGCCGGAGCACATAACAAAATTTGTCACCTCGAGGGGAAGTTAAAACCACTCCAGCCCCCGAGCCTTCTAACTGCCTGGACCCATCAAAGTGAATAGTCCAATATGTGTTATCTGGCTTTTCCTCGGGTGCCTGCAACTCTGTCCAATCATTGATAAAGTCCACCAAGGCTTGAGACTTAATAGTAGTACGCGGCATATATTTCAATCCATGAGGTCCTAGCTCGATGGCCCACTTGGCGACTCGTCCTGTGGCCTCCCTATTCTGTATGATGTCTCCCAAGGGAGCAGAACTTACCACGGTTATAGGATGACTTTCAAAGTACTGCTTCAACTTCCAGTTTGCCATAAACACTCCATAAACAAGTTTCTACCAGTGTGGATAACTTTGTTTAGACTCAATAAGCACCTCACTGATATAATAAACCGGCTGTTGAACCGGATGCTCTTTGCCGGCTTCCTTATGCTCCACCACGATCGCAACACTGACGGCTCGTGAATTAGCAGCCACATATAACAACAACGGCTCTTTATCAATGGGGGCCGCAAGAACCGGAGGTTCAGATAATTGTCTCTTCAAATCTTCAAAGGCAACATTAGCAGCATCGCTCCAGACAAAAGTGTCTATTTTCTTCATCATCTGATACAGCGGTAGGGCCTTCTCACAATACGACCCGCCAGTCGCTGCACATCACTGAGGCATGCCGGTTTAGTCAGAGAGGTAATCGCCTTGATCTTCTTCGGATTAGCTTCAATGCCTCTGTTTGAGACCAGAAAACCCAAGAGCTTGCCGGCGGGTACACCAAATACACACTTGGCCGGGTTAAGTATCATCTTATGAACCCGGAGATTATCGAAGGTCTCTTTCAAGTCAGATATCAAGGTTTCCTTCTCTCTGGACTTCACCATGATGTCATCCACGTAAGCATGAACATTGCACCCAATTTGATAATGTAGACAGTTCTGCACACATCGCTGATAAGTCGCCTGTGCACTCTTGAGCCCAAATGGCACAGATACATAACAGAAGGCTCCAAACGGAGTGATGAAAGCCGTCTTCTCCTGGTCTTTAACTGCCATTTTGATCTGATGATAAGCAGAGTAAGCATCCAGAAAGCTCAAACGTTCACAACCCGCCGTAGCATCAATGATTTGATCAATACGGGGAAGAGCAAAAGGATCAGCTGGACAAGCTTTATTTAAGTCTGTGTAATCCACACACATCCGCCAGGTGCCATATTTCTTGAGGACAAGCACCGGATTAGCCAACCACTCAGGGTGAAAAACTTCAATAATAAACCCGGCTGCTAAGAGTCGGGCTACTTCCTCTCCAATAGCTTTCCATCTCTCTTCGTTAAACCGTCGAAGAAACTGCCTGACCGGCTTATACTTCGGATCAATATTGGGAGTGTGCTCAGCGAGTTCCCTCGGTACACCCGGCATGTTAGAAGGTTTCCATGCAAAGATGTCTCGGTTCTCACAGATGAACTCGATGAGCGAGCTTTCCTATTTAGGATCCAAATTTGTACTGATGCCGAGTTGCTTAGAAGAGTCACCTGGGGTGAAGTCAACAAGCTTCGTCTCAGCAGCCATTTTAAACTTCAACGCCGGGTCATGCTCTGTAGTTGGTTTCTTCAGGGAGGTCATATCCGCCGGGTCAACATTGTCTTTATAAAATTTGAGCTCTTCCACGCACAGCAGACTCTCATATAAGTCGACGCTTTCTTCACACTCCATGGCTACCTTTCGACTTCCATGCACAGTGATGGTGCCCGTGTGACCCGGCATCTTGAGCTGCAAATAGATGTAACATGGCCGTGCCATGAACTTAGCATAAGCCGGCCGCCCAAACAGAGCATCATACGGGCTCCTGATTTTGACCACTTCAAATGTCAGTTTCTCAGCCATGGAATCATATTGATCTCCAAAGGCCACTTCCAGTTCAATCTTGCCAACTGGGTAAGCCGACTTACCAGGAACCACTCCATGGAAAACAGTGTTGGATGTCCTCAAATTCTTATCACTCAACCCCATGCGTCGAAAGGTCTCATAATAGAGGATATTGATGCTACTACCTTCGTCCATGAGTACCTTAGTGAATTTATATCCACCAACCTGAGGTGCTACCACCAAGGCTAACTGACCCGGATAATCAACCCATGGAGGGTGATCTTCTCTGCTCCATACAATGGGCTGTTCTGACCACCTCAAATAACGAGGAACTGCCGGCTCAACAGAATTTACGGCCCTCTTATGTAACTTCTGGTCACGTTTGCATAAGCTTGTGGTAAACACGTGATACTGCCCACTATTCAACTGCTTCGGATGGCTCTGATAACCCGACTGCTGCTGCTCCTGCTCTCGACCAGACTGCCGTTGATTATAGCCGCCTTGATATCCCTGAAAGTCGGAACTTGAACCACCACCCGGGCCATGAAAACCGCCAGCCCCTGAGCCGCCGCCGGACCCATGATTGCCATCAAAGGTGTTGGAATTCTTAAACGCCTTCATGATCGCGCAATCCTTCCACAGGTGGGTGGCGGGTCGCTCCCGGGTGTCGTGCCTTAGGAAGGGTTCATTGAGTAGCTGCTCAAGAGATGGGCCTGACCCGCTGGATTGAGGCGGCTTGCTCTTACGTCTCTGATTGTTACCTTGTGTATTGGCATTGGCTACAAACTCCGGGTTACCATCCGCCTTACACTTATTGCCTCCTTGATTCGTTGGGTTATGCTGCTGACCCTTCCCATTGCCGTTCTTCTTTTCCTCATCAGATGCGGGATCCTTGGTACTATCAGAGTCAGCATATTTGACTAAAGCCGCCATCAGCGTACCCATATCGTTGCAATCACGCTTAAGGCACCCAAGTTTCTGCCTTAGCGGCTCAAAATGGCAATTCTTCTCCAACATGAGGACTGCAGAGCCGGCATCCATCTTGTCAGATGAATGTATTATCTCCTTGACCCAGCGTACCCATTGAGTCATAGATTCACCCTCGTCCTTACAATTTGTCAAGTCCACAATCGACATAGATTGCTTACAAGTGTCCTTGAAGTTCTGGATGAAACGGGCTTTTAACTCGGCCCATGAGCCAATGGAATTGGGTGGCAAACCCTTTAACCAAGACCGGGCCATTCCATCTAACATCATGGTGAAGTATTTAGCCATTGCTGCGTCGCTGACCTCCAACAGTTCCATGGCCATCTCATAACTTTCGATCCATGCTCCGGCTGTAAGTCGGCCGTGTAATTCGGCACCTTTCGAGGTCCCTTGAAGTCCTTGGGTAGGCGCACATTACGCAGAGCCGGCACCAGGCAAGGAACACTGCCGGTTCTAGTGGCTACTCCCGTCTCCACGGAAGTCGTCGGATAGTCTGGGAAATCTTGATGAGCCGTCTGCTGGGCCGCTAGCAGAGTCGCCCGCTCGTTCTCCTGACGTATCCGATCCTGCACCGGATTATAGCCACCGGGTTGGTTACGGTGTTGGGAGTTTCTTGACAAAGCTTCAGACTCCATGTGCCTGCTGTAACTCGGACTCCGGTTTTGACAAGGCGGTGCTAACCAAGGCGGATGAGTTGAATGAATCATGTCCCGGCTGTAAGAATAGTTCTCTTGCTGAGCCAAGGCCATCTGAAGAAGTACTGCTATCAGGTCATCACCGTCCACGGGAAGAGCCGCCAAGAGCGCCGATGCCACGATTAAGTTCTCCATGGGGTTGGAAAAGTGACCCGGTGGTATCGGCACATAACGAGGCGGTGCCATGCCCCCATGGGGAGGTGGCATCTCCCGAGGTTGAGCCGGTCCTCCTGCTCCGGCTGTCATAAACGGATTAGTCTCTGGCAGGTTACTTGGGCCGGCCCCGGGTGTAGCGAAAAGAACCCGAGGGTCGTAATTCGGAGGTAAACTGGATTGGGTTTTCTGATGTCTCCTCCTCATCACCTCATTAGACGCGTTTAGGCTCATTGTGAGCTGGTAAGCTTCTGACTGTAGCCGCTGCAGCCGTGCATCTAGAGCCGCCCACTCTGTGGCTAATCTAGTGTCCTCAGCCGCCAAGGCCTCCTTGGCCCGAGCTATCTCCTCATGCACCCGTGCTACCTCCGCGTCATGCTCATCTTTGTTCGCAGGAATAACCGTGGCGGTTAACAGGGCCGTAAGCTTGTCCATGAGATCTATCTGTACCTGAGCCGGCGGGCGCACAGGGCCTCCTACCCCGGCTGCCCCCGTTCCGGACGTTATTGCTATAGTGGCCGTAGAGTTTTGGCCGGGTTCAGTCCCAGCCATGAAGACTCCTGCCCATCTTGGTGGCTCATAGGGGTCCGGAATACTAGTGCCATCGGAACAGCCCCCAAGCACACCGTCTTGCACTTGGTATAGCGAATCTGTTGAACCGGCAGACAAATCATCATCCGAGAGGATGGTCGTCTCACCACCTCCTTCAGATCCTTCAGAAAGCTTCTCTACATGGACGCAGCCCACGAAGGCACGCTTCATGACAGGTTGAACTCGGGTCTTCCTCGCATGCTGAGCCATCTCGATGAGGTCCGTGCAGTTGTCCGGCTCAGGGCCCGGCTCACCAATCCGGCCGATGAAGACGTGGATTCCGCCGAAGGGGACCCGGTACCCGTACTCAATCGAGCCGGCGTCGGGGCCCCAGCCTTCATCGTCGATGTAGGTCTTGCCGCGATGACTCTTGCTCATCCGGCCCACTACGTAGCCCTTGAGCCCTTCGAAGTTGCCCTTCATGTAACGCCCTCGATGCGGCTATATCTCCCACGTGTCGAAGCACGACTTAGAGGCATAACCGCATTGAAGGCAATGTCGCAAGTGAGGTAATATTCACACAACCCATGTAATACATAAGGGAAAGAGATACATAGTTGTCTTACAATCACCACTTCACACAATTACATGAATAAAGCATTACATCATCCAGATACAATCAAGGTCCGACTACGGAACCAAAATAAAAGAAGAACCCCAAATGCGACAAAGGTCCCCGATTGACCCCAACTAGGCTCCACTACTGATCAACTAGAACGAAACAACACAAAGGGCAAGATCCTCATCGAGCTCCTCCTCGAGCTTGGTTGCGTCACCTGCTCGGTAACATAGGCACCTGCAAACTGGTTTTGGAAGTATCTGGTGAGTCATGAGGACTTAGCAATCTCACACCCGCGAGATCAAGACTATTTAAGCTTATAGGAAGGATGTAGTAATGAGGTGGAGCTGCAGCAAGCGACTAGCATATATGGTGGCTACAATCGCAAAAGAGAGCGAGAAGAGAAGCAGGGCACGGCCGTGAAACTAGTAGCGATCAAGATGTGATCCTAAAACTACTTACGTCAAACATAACTCCAACACCGTGTTCACTTCCCGGACTCCGCCGAGAAGAGACCATCATGGTTACACACGCGGTTGATGTATTTTAATTAAGGTCAACTTCGGGTTTTGTACAACCGGACGTTAACAAATTCCCATCTGCCCATAACCGCGGTCACGGCTTTCGAAAGTTCAAATCCCTGCAGGGGTGTCCCAACTTAGCCCATGACAAGCTCTCACGGTCAACGAAGGAATAGACCTCCACCCGAGATACTCCGATCAGACTCGGTTTCCCGGTACATCAAGACATTTCGCTAGGGTAATACTAAACCAGCAAGACCACCCGCTGTGCCGACAAATCCCGATAGGAGCTGCACATATCTCGTTCTCGGGGCACACGGATAAGCGAAGCGTCATGTGCACCGACGTAATCCAAGTTGCCAAGGAATGGTCCCGTACGGTGCACTAGTTTGGACCAACACTTAGAGGAGCACTGGCCCGGGGGGTAAAATAAAGATGACCCTTGAGTCTGCAGAACCCAAGGGAAAAAGGCTTAGGTGGCAAATGTTAAAACCAATGTTGGGCCTTGCTTTGGAGGAGTTTTACTTAAGGAAACTGTCAAGGGGTTCCTATTATAGCCCAACCGTAAGGAACGCAAAATCCGGGAACATAACACCGATATGACAGAAACTAGGGCGGCAAGAGTGGAACAAAACACTGCATAAGGCCGAGCCTTCCACCCTTTACCAAGTATATAGATGCATTAATTAAATAAGATATATTGTGATATCCCAACAAGTAAACATGTTCCAACAAGGAACAACATCTCCATGTTCCAACAAGGAACAAACTTCAATCTTCACCTGCAACTAGCAACGCTATAAGAGGGGCTGAGCAAAGCGGTAACATAGCCAATCAACGGTTTGCTAGGACATGGTGGTTAGAGGTTTGACATGGCAATTTGGGAGGCTGACAAGCAAATGGTAGGCATCGTAGCATTGGCATAGCAAAAGAGCGAGCAAACTAGCATAGCAAAGATAGTAGTGATTTCGAGGGTATGGTCATCTTGCCTAAGATCCCGCAAGGAAGAAGAATGAGTCCATGAAGAAGACAAACGAACGTAGACGAACGAATCCTCACAACTCCGGAACGAAACCGAAGCTAACGAGAGAAGCAAACCGGAAAGAAACAAACAACATGGTAAACACACAAGCATAAACATGTCATGATGCACAAACAAGTATGATGCATGTCCGGTTTAATGAGGCATGGCATGGCAAAGTGCAACAAACAATACTACAAGTTAAGTGGAGCTCAATATGCAACGAGTTGCATATTGACAAAACACCACATCAATTATTTAGTTCTCTCTCGGTTATGCTACTCATCAATATTAAATGTTGTTAAACATGGCAAAGGGGTGAAGCATAAATAAACTAACTATTTAGGCAAGTTTAAATGAGGTCGAAAACAACAAACGACAATTCCGGAAAATCCCCATATGCATTTAGCAATTTAATGCAACAACAAGTTTAAACATTTTAAATGTTGTTATCATGATGCGGATGACATATACAAGTTATATGCAATTTTATGAAAATGTTGACATAAGCATGTTATGAAGCATTTGGTCACCATGGCGGAACAAAAAGGGTGCCACGGCGGCGAAACGGAAATGGTGCCACGGCAACATTCTGATGATCCGACAACTTATCAAGATGTCGGTGCGAACGAAAGTGTGGATGTGCAGAACATGCAAAAGATGGTGGGGTGATCCCGGCTACCGGGTTCCCATGGGACGACGGCATGGCTAACAAGGAGGAACGTGCATGAAGCAAACGGGCACGGTGCAAACATATGGTTCATCTCAGACAACACACATTCATCCACGGGTCATCGCTCTCAGCAGTTATACCTTTGAAGCGTGCATTTCGGGGCGGTTCGGGTTCCGTATGATCTAGAGGAAGTAGTCGTTCACGGGTCGTCGTGGGAAGTAGTTGTTCACGTTTCGTAGTCGTACATGTCGGCGGTAGTAGAAGTAGTGGTACACGGCGACGGTAGTTGTACCCGTTTTCGTAGATGTTGAGGTCGACGGTAGAGGTACTTGGTGTCCAGTGCGGTACTTGGCGAATCCAAGACGTAGAGGTACACTTGTTTAAGCGGAACTTGACGAAATCCATCTGGAGGTAGCCGTCCGTGGTCATACTCATGTTGATGTCCAAATGGATCATAGTCGAATTTGGCGGTCCGTATGGTTCACCGTATATGAACTTGGCGACAGAGATTCTTGTGCTCATGAAACAGCAAAGAGACACAGCAGCAACTTGTCCTTGCAGAGGAGGTCAAGGCGGTCGGCCACCAGGGAGACAGTTGGCGCGACGCCGGTGCGTGGACGATGCGCGGATGGGCTTGAGGTGCAGCAACGGTGAGGCAGAGGACGGCGGCTTGACGCGGCTCCGGCGACGAGGTGAAGTGGCGGAGCTGGTAGCCTACTCCGGCGAGCAACAAGATGGAGAGGGGTCTCTGCTCCCCGGTTCGAAGAAGAGGCGAGGCGCTGGCCTCGAACGACGACAGCGGCAGCAGCATCGGTCCCCGGGAGGTGGACGTCCGAGCACGGCGAGGAAGCTCGCGGGACGACGGTCTGGTGGCGTTGGTGCTCCTGCGGGCGTACATGGCGGTGGCGGCCTCCTGCGGGACGGGTGGCTAGACTCCCACGACGAGGAGGAGGGAGGCGAGCGAGCGAGGAGGAGGCAGAAGGGATCGGGCGGAAGGCGGCGACAGGGGGAGAGATGCATCGAGCGAGGGGGGAATCGGGAGTCTCTGGCGGCGCACGGGAGGGAGGAAGGGATCGAGAGAAAGGGGAGATGGGGATCGCTCGGGCTAGGGTTAGGTGCGGCTGGGCCTAGGCCTTGGGCCGGCGCGGGAGGTTTGGGAGGCCCAGGCTGCTGGGCTCCTTCTCTCTCTACTCTTAATCTAAAAAGACAGAAAAATAAAAGAGAGAAAGGTAAAAAGGAAGAGGGGTTTAGGGAACGAATTTGAACGGAAGGACAATTTTCCTGGACTCATAAAAATGTGCACGGACCATGAAAAATAGGAGCGGCAAGATTGCAGGAATTAAATTCAAAGCCATTTGAATTTAATTCAAAAGGTTTGAGCAAGGACTAGGAATTAGAGGTTTCCAAAAAATGTTGGGATTTTTGACGGAGCTCCGGAATATGATAAAAGAAATTATGGGCAAGGTTGGAGACCAATAATTGAGATAACAACGGCATGGGATATTTTGCAAGTGGGTTGCGGTTAATTCCAAATAATTGGAATATTTACTATGGCTCTCTAAATATCGAGAGGATATGTTTTACAGAGAATCACCATGTGAATTCCCTCGATTTAAATGGATCAAAGATCCATGCCATTTATTTAGTTGAGTTGCAAAAGATTTATGAGATGATGGCATGATAACATGATGCAATGCAAGAGATGACATGATGAAATGCAACAAACAAAAAAATAAATCACATGACAAAACTCGGAATATCTGGAAGTCTTCTGGAGCGTCGGTCTCGGGGCGTTACAACACTCCACCACTACAAGAGGATCTCGTCCCGAGATCTAGGATGGCACCGGAGAGAAACGGAAGAGGAAGAGAAGAGGGTAAACTAAGTTGCTTCTTCGACCAATGAGTGAAACCAAAGAACCTTGGGAGGTTGAGCAATTTAAAAGAAAGAGTACAATAGAGATGAACGAGATTGCAAACAAACCGTTAGAAAAGAGGAACAAGGAACATTACGAGGACTTGAAGGTTGCAAAGACATGAATCAAGAGTTTAATGGACAAGGTAGAACTGAAACCACTCTGCTTGAAACGAGATAAACGAGGAACAAGGAAGAACAAATTTGGACAACACTCCGGTTGAAAAGAGATGCCAGACTTCATAAGATGAAAAGAACTTGAAAGAGGACACGACACTCCGGTTAAATGGATAAGCACGAAAAGAACACGATCCTCAGAATCGAGATGATGAGTGAAAAGAGCAACATCACAATGCCTCCATAAGAAAGAATAGAAGATAGATCATTGGAATAACAGAATGGAGAAGAAAATGCCCTCTTATGCCACAACAGAGCTTGAGGAGGCATCCTTAGGAGACGGGTCGAGCGGAATTGTTGGAAAACCAACAACGAAGGAATAAGCTTGTAGTGGGCTTATGGAAGCATCTCAACATTATGAGGTGACAACCGGCTACTAACGGAAACAATTGCTTGCTTGAGATTAACGAAGAGATGAAAACTTGTTCCATCAAGATGGAAAAGAGATAACTTGGGTCATTAATAAGCACAAAAATAGCAACATTCCTTAGGGAAGGCTTTAGGTGAAATCTATACCAAGATAACTCCAATGAAGAGATTGACGGTTGAAAAGATCTCTTGAACAAAAGAAAATGATGGATTTAAATATGTCACCCTTGAAAACTTGTGAATCATGAAACGCGAAGGGAAATTATCAAGAATGACCTAACACCACCTCAGAAGATAAGGTAGAAAGAATCGCACTTCGGAATGCAAGATGAAGAATACTTGAACTCCTCAAAACAAAACATGAGTTGAGCACCATGTTTATTTTAGAGTAAAGCTTGGCGGGTCATAACCTCAAGAGAAATCTTGAAGAACAACTGAAGAATGAAAATAATCCTTGACGAACCACCATGTAGAGCCTCCATGAAGAACTCCTTTAATAAAAGAAAGATCCAACGAAAGGAAAGTTGAAAAGAACGATAAGAAGCCTTGCAATGATTTAGATGGAGCTTCGCGACGAGATAATGCGGAAAACTTGGAATTCCGAAAGAAAGATGAACAACAAGAAACCAAGAATTTATTCCTCCTGAACAAACTCTGAAGGAAGGGATTAATCACTTGGATGAAACAAGAATAAGAATTATGTTATGCGTATCCTTCACCAATATAAATTGATGACAAGCAACGGATTTGGCATACTACTTATTCTCGTAGAAAGGATTAAAGAGATATGGCGTAAACTTGAGAAGGTCTTCAACGAACCACCGGTAGGATTTGGAAAGAACGAATGAATTGATATGATAACAAAGAAAGAGAACTCTTGAACGAACCACTGTAAGAATTGAAATTGAACGTAGCAAATGCACAAATAACCGGAAGAATTGCAAAATGAATGAAGATACTTGAGGGGATTTAGATACAAGAGAACAAAGAGATCACAAGCTGATTAGAGAATACTTGAACGATGCACCGGTAAGATTTGGAGAACGATAGTTGAAAGCTGGAATGGATAATTCTGAGATGATGGGCTCCGGAGAATCAAACTGAAAAGACTCCTGAATTGCTCCGGATGGGTGAAAAGAATTGCCACAATCAAAAACAATTATGAGGATGGAATGAAGCTAGAACCACGAATCTCTTGAAGAACGGGTAAGGATTCAAGAGGAGCTCTTCTTCGATCTTCAAAATGATGAGAATGACAACGAGAAACACCACCAAGAATTATTGAGGCACACTGGAAGAATCAAAAGCGAAGAGGTTGAGACAACTATGAAAAGAATTTGAAAGATCTTGGAGAAAAGCATTTGACTGATGATAACTCATTCTTACGTAAAACTTGGAGAAGAATTTAGGATAGCTCTGGGAAAATAGAAGAGTCAGGTAAGATCCTGGGAAAAGACCTTTGGGTTAGGGCCCACTCAAAAGAACACCGTTGAAAAGATTTAAAAGAGATGTTGCACCAGTTGAATTAAATGACTTGAATGAGATACCAATCTCGAAAGAGCTTGAACGAATGCAGAGTGGAAACACAAATCTTCGAGATATCTTGAGCACTCCGGAATAACAAATAGCGAGAAGTAGAATGATAATGAGGTGCACTGGTATGAGAAGACATTGAAATGAGGAAAAAGGTATGATCAAGAAAACTTGACTTGAATCCACCGGAGAAGAGAAAGGAATGAGGAATGACGAACTAGTAGAACATCTTCTTGAGAACCACCGGGTAAGAACATTGACGGAAAAGAATGGAGAAACTTCTCACAAATTAAAGGGATACATGATTAAGAAATCTGAGTCCTTGAAGAAAAGGGTGGGAGGGCGGGAAAACAAAGGCAACTTGGGGAAGATGGAACAAACACCGTTGAGAAAACTTAAAATTGATCTCGCGAATGTTGAAATGATCGGATCCACTTGAAGAGAAGCATGCCGGTTGGAAAAGAATTAACATGACGACCTCGATGATCAAGAAGGATTAGTACTCACATAGGAATATGAGAACACCGTTTCGGAAAGGTATGGAATCAACACTTGACATTGAAGCAACTCGAATACCACAACTCAAAACAAAAACAAAGGACTGGCTTGCAGAATAAGCCGGAACAAACATATGATAGAGATTTCGTCCGAAGTTTTCGTGGTGGGGCCTACACAGCTCGATCAGACAAAGACCATCATGTACAAGGCAAGGCACATGACATACGGTGTCCCCGAGTCGGCATAGCCAAGTACTCTTTAAGACACAACGAGACCATCAGAAACCAACCGTGAATAGGCGGACCACTAGACGTCGAACCCCAATTTCATATCATACATCCGTCGGAAAGATATCCTAGGAGCTACTTGAATTCCCACCTATGAAACTCCCGAAATTTTCCGGTTATGCAATCAGGTGTTGGGGATACGGGGGAAGCATAATATCTCACCCAAAACTAGCAAATCCTACATCCAGCTGTATCCATCCTTCAACACATAACCAAGAAACCTTCGAAAATCGTCTACCTCAACCTTCGAAAAGCATCCGTTATACAAGTTATGGCGATACTCCCATACTCACCTCAGTACTGGGTTATCGGGGTTATCTCACCAACAACTGCATAAAAAAGATTTTCGATGTCGGTGTACTAAACTCAGGTATTTCAGAACTGCAACAATAAAATTATGATGACAACACCTCAGAGCTCAACTCCCCGGGACACTTCCACTAAACCCCTGACAGGAGGCACCAAGACAATGTTCTCATCATAAAACCATCGGAACGATTCCAAGATACCCGCGTGATCCTAAAAAAATTTAGTGAAATTTGAGAAGAGAAGAGTGAAAATTCTACGTCAGGATGCCTTACCAGAGCGATGAAGAGACCGGCGAGTAAAAAGAATTCATAACTCTCCGATATATATAATCCTAAATGACTCAAAACATTTTTCTAGACACAACTCGGCCGCTAAAAACGATCAAGCAGTGGGGCTCCTAAGGTCGGGGAAGGCTCTAATTACCAACTTGTAACGCCCTCGATGCGGCTATATCTCCCACGTGTCGAAGCAGGACTTAGAGGCATAACCGCATTGAAAGCAATGTCGCAAGTGAGGTAATCTTCACACAACCCATGTAATACATAAGGGAAAGAGATACATAGTTGGCTTACAATCACCACTTCACACAATTACATGAATAAAGCATTACATCATCCAGATACAATCAAGGTCCGACTACGGAACCAAAATAAAAGAAGAACCCCAAATGCGACAAAGGTCCCCGATTGACCCCAACTGGGCTCCACTACTGATCAACTAGAACGAAACAACACAAAGGGCAAGATCCTCATCGAGCTCCTCCTTGAGCTTGGTTGCGCCACCGCCGTAACATAGGCACCGCAAACTGGTTTTGAAGTATCCGTGAGTCATGAGGACTCGCAATTTCACACCATGAGATCAAGACTATTTAAGCTTATAGGAAGGATGTAGTAATGAGGTGGAGCTGCAGCAAGCGACTAGCATATATGGTGGCTACAATCGCAAAAGAGAGCGAGAAGAGAAGCAAGGCACGGTCGTGAAACTAGTAGCGATCAAGAAGTGATCCTAAAACTACTTACGTCAAACATAACTCCAACACCGTGTTCACTTCCCGGACTCCGCCGAGAAGAGACCATCACGGTTACACACGCAGTTGATGTATTTTAATTAAGGTCAACTTCGGGTTTTCTACAACCGGACATTAACAAATTCCCATCTGCCCATAACCGCGGGCACGGCTTTCGAAAGTTCCAATCCCTGTAGGGGTGTCCCAACTTAGCCCATGACAAGCTCTCACGGTCAACGAAGGAATAGACCTCCACCCGAGACACTCCGATCAGACTCGGTATCCCGGTACATCAAGACATTTCGCCAGGGTAAAACTAAACCAGCAAGACCACCCGCTGTGCCGACAAATCCCGATAGGAGCTGCACATATCTCGTTCTCAGGGCACACCGGATATGCGAAGCGTACAGGTACCGACGTAATACAAGTTGCCAAGGAATGGTCCCGCACGGTGCTCTAGTTTGGACCAATACTTAGAGGAGCACTGGCCCGGGGGGTAAAATAAAGATGACCCTTGAGTCTGCAGAACCCAAGGGAAAAAGGCTTAGGTGGCAAATGTTAAAACCAATGTTGGGCCTTGCTGGAGGAGTTTTACTTAAGGCGAACTGTCAAGGGGTTCCTATTATAGCCCAACCGCGTAAGGAACGCAAAATCCGGGAACATAACACCGATATGACGGAAACTAGGGCGGCAAGAGTGGAACAAAACACCAGGCATAAGGCCGAGCCTTCCACCCTTTACCAAGTATATAGATGCATTAATTAAATAAGATATATTGTGATATCCCAACAAGTAAACATGTTCCAACAAGGAACAACATCTCCATGTTCCAACAAGGAACAAACTTCAATCTTCACCTTCAACTAACAACGCTATAAGAGGGGCTGAGCAAAGCGGTAACATAGTCAATCAACGGTTTTCTAGGACATGGTGGTTAGAGGTTTGACATGGCAATTTGGGAGGCTGACAAGCAAATGGTAGGCATCGTAGCATTGGCATAGCAAAAGAGCGAGCAAACTAGCATAGCAAAGATAGTAGTGATTTCGAGGGTATGGTCATCTTGCCTGAGATCCCGCAAGGAAGAAGAATGAGTCCATGAAGAAGACAAACAAACGTAGAAGAACGAATCCTCACAACTCCGGAACGAAACTGAAGCTAACGAGAGAAGCAAACCGGAAAGAAACAAACAACATGGTAAACACACAAGCATAAACATGTCATGATGCACAAACAAGTATGATGCATGCCTGGTTTAATGAGGCATGGCATGGCAAAGTGCAACAAACAATACTACAAGTTAAGTGGAGCTCAATATGCAACGAGTTGCATATTGACAAAACACCACATCAATTATTTAGTTCTCTCTCGGTTATGCTACTCATCTATCATAAATGTTGTTAAACATGGCAAAGGGGTGAAGCATAAATAAACTAACTATTTAGGCAAGTTTAAATGAGGTCGAAAACAACAAACGACAATTCTGGAAAATCCCCATATGCATTTAGCAATTTAATGCAACAACAAGTTTAAACATTTTAAATGTTGTTATCATGATGCGGATGACATATACAAGTTATATGCAATTTTATGAAAATGTTGAGATAAGCATGTTATGAAGCATTTGGTCACCATGGCGGAACAAAAAGGGTGCCACGGCGGCGAAACGGAAATGGTGCCACGGCAATATTCCGATGATCCGACAACTTATCAAGATGTCGGTGCGAACGAAAGTGTGGATGTGCAGAACATGCAAAAGATGGTGGGGTGATCCCGGTTACCGGGTTCCCACGGGACGACGGCATGGCTAACAAGGAGGAACGTGCATGAAGCAAACGGGCACGGTGCAAACATATGGTTCATCTCAGACAACACACATTCGTCCACGGGTCATCGCTCTCAGTAGTTATACCTTTAAAGCGTGCATTTCGGGGCGGTTCGGGTTCCGTATGATGTAGAGGAAGTAGTCGTTCACGGGTCGTCGTGGGAAGTAGTTGTTCATGTTTCGTAGTCATACATGTCGGTGGTAGTGGAAGTAGTGGTACACGACAACGGTAGTTGTACCCGTTTTCGTAGATGTTCAGGTCGACGGTAGAGGTACTTGGTGTCCGGTGCGGTACTTGGCGAATCCAAGACGTAGAGGTACACTTGTTAAAGCGGAACTTGACGAAATCCATCTGGAGGTAGCCGTCCGTGGTCGTACTCATGTTGACGTGCAAATGGATCGTAGTATAACTTGGCGGTCCGTATGGTTCACCGTAGATGAACTTGGCGACAGAGATTCTTGTGCTCATGAAACATCAAAGAGACGCAGCAGCAACTTGTCCTTGCAGAGGAGGTCAATGCGGTCGGCCACCAGGGAGACAGTTGGCGCGACGCCGGTGCGTGTACGACGCGCGGATGGGCTTGAGGTGCAGCAACGGTGAGGCAGAGGACGGCAGCTTGACGCGGCTCCGGCGACGAGGTGCAGTGGCGGAGGTGGTAGCCTACTCCGGCGAGCGACAAGATGGAGAGGGGTCTCTGCTCCCCGGTTCGAAGAAGAGGCGAGGCGCTAGCCTCGAACGACGATGGCGGCAGCACCGTTGGTCCCCGGGAGGAGGACGTCCGAGCACGGCGAGGAAGCTCGCGGGACGGCGGTCTGGTGGCGTTGGCACTCCTGTGGGCGTACATGGCGGCGGCGGCCTCCTGCGGGACGGGTGGCTAGACTCCCACGACGAGGAGGAGGGAGGCGAGCAAGCGAGGAGGAGGCAGAAGGGATCGGGCGGAAGGCGGCGACCGGGGGAGAGATGCCTCGAGCGAGGGGGGAATCGGGAGTCTCTGGCGGCGCACGGGAGGGAGGAAGGGATCGAGAGAAAGGGGAGATTGGGATCGCTCGGGCTAGGGTTAGGTGCGGCTGGGCCTAGGCCTTGGGCCGGCGCGGGAGGTTTGGGAGGCCCAGGCTGCTGGGCTCCTTCTCTCTCTACTCTTAATCTAAAAAGACAGAAAAATAAAAGAGAGAAAGGTAAAAAGGAAGAGGGGTTTAAGGAACGAATTTGAACGGAAGGACAGTTTTCCTGGACTCATAAAAATGTGCTCGGACCATGAAAAATAGGAGCGGCAAGATTGCAGGAATTAAATTCAAAGCCATTTGAATTTAATTCAAAAGGTTTGAGCAAGGACTAGGAATTAGAGGTTTCCAAAAAATGTTGGGATTTTTGATGGAGCTCCGGAATATGATAAAAGAAATTATGGGCAAGGTTGGAGACCAATAATTGAGATAACAACGGCATGGGACATTTTGCAAGTGGGTTGCGGTTAATTCCAAATAATTGGAATATTTACTATGCCTCTCTAAATATCGAGAGGATATGTTTTAAAGAGAATCACCATGTGAATTCCCTCGATTTAAATGGATCAAAGATCCATGCCATTTATTTAGTTGAGTTGCAAAAGATTTATTAGATGATGGCATGATAACATGATGCAATGCAAGAGATGACATGATGAAATGCAACAAACAAAAAAATAAATCACACGACAAAACTCGGAATATCTGGAAGTCTTCTGGAGCGTCGGTCTCGGGGCGTTACACTTCAAGAACTCAAATCCACCATGTGCTGGCCCCACGGTGGGCGCCAACTGTCGTGGAATTGTCACGTCAGATGTCCTCGTGAAAAGACTTAATTGTGGAGCCATCGCAACTAGGAAGCTTGAAGGGGTTAATTAGGACAAAGGACACAAGAGGTTTATACTAGTTCAGACCCTTACGGTGAAGGTAAGGCCTACGTCTAGTTGGGTTGGTATTGATGTTTCGATGACAAGGGAGCGAGATACGCTATGCACGGCTCTCGATGAGTTGTTTCTTGCCCTAAGCCGCCAGCAGGTCATCCCCTTATATACACGGGTTGACGCCCCGTGGCTTACAGAGTCCCGGCCGGCTTATAAACAGTGTCCGGCTCGGTGACTAGTTAAATCTACCTTATGATACAAGTCATGCCATTGTGGCGGTTTACTACAACGGGCCTTAAGTCGCCTCTGAGCCTAAGGCCCTTTATTGAACCGCCATCTTCATGCTTGGTCTTGGTCTTCTTTCTAGTGAGTCTTCTTTGCGTAACCCGGCCCCTCCTGGGCAGCTTACACAAATAGTTATATCCCCAACAGAACCCAACGAGGAGCTAAAGGTAGAACAAATATTCCCTCAAGTTCTATCGACCATCGATACAAGTCTACGCACGCTTGATGTTTGCTTTACCTAAAACAAGTATGAAACTATTTTGCAAGAATAAAACTATTAGTACTTTTCAAGAATACAACTAAGAATAAATTGCAATGTAATAAAAGTAGATAGCTTTTGTCAACAAGAAATCATTTGTCCCTAGGCAATTGATAACAAGTACTGGTAATCATTCTTGTAATTTTATATGACGGAGAGGCATGAGCTAACATACTTTCTCTACTTGGATCACATGCACTTATGATTGGAACTCTAGCAAGCATCCGCAACTACTAAAGATCATTTAGGTCGTGAAACCCAACCATAGCATCAGGTATCAAGTCCTCTTTACTCCCATACGTCATATCCCACCTACTCGGGTTTAAGTTTCTGTCACTCTCGCAACCCACTGTAAGCTAACCATGAACATATTGCAACACCCTACAGCGGGGGCCCCTCACATTTGCGCGAGACGGAGGGCACCGTAGGACATCACCATAAATAAAATATACAATCATACCAACCAAGATCACGATTAACCCATAGGACAAAACGGATCTACTCAAACATCATAGGATAACCATAGATCATTGGGAAATAATATATGGAGTTGAGCACCATGTTTAAGTAGAGATTACAGCGGGGGGAAGAGGTGTTACACCGCTACAAAGAGGGGGAGAAAGTTGGTGTTGACGGTAGCAAGGTTGTTGATGTAGATCGTCGTCACGATCCTAGCCCGGGTGGCGTTTCGGTGCCACCGGGAGAGAGGGGGAGAGAGCCCCCTCCTTCTTCTTCTTCCTTGGCCTCCCCCTAGATGAGAGGAGGGTTCCCCCTCTGGTCCATGGCCTCCATGGCTGTGGAGGGGCGAGAGCCCCTCCGAGATTGGATCTGTCTCTTTGTCCTCTTCTGTTTCGCGTTCCCCAGATCTGCCCCTTCACGGTTTCTTAAAGTCCCAGAGATCCGTAACTCTGATTGCGCTGATCTGTTTACACGATTTTTTCCCGGATATAAGCTTCCTTGCGCCCGAAGTATAGCTCCAACTGACGTTCGAGGAGGGCACGATAAACCAGGGGCTTGCCTGGGCCTGGTGGCGTGCCCTGGTGGGTTGTGGTCCGTGTGGGCCTTCATTTGCGGTGATTCCAACTCCCAAAAATCACAAATATTCCAAAATAATTCTCCGTGGAGTTGCATCATGTTTGGATTTGTTTGATATGGATTTTCTGTGATACACAAATAGGCAACAAACAGGAACTGGCACTGGGCACTAGATAAGTAAGTTAGTTCAAATAAATCATATAAAAGTTGCCAAACATATGTAAAAGTTGAATAATATTGGCATGAAACAATCAAAAATTATAGATACAATGGAGACGTATCAGCATCCCCAAGCTTAATTCCTACTCGTCCTCGAGTAGGTAAATGATAAGAAGATAATTTTTTATGTGGAATGCTACCTAACATAAACTTGATCATATGTCTAGTCATGGCATGAATATTAAGACATAAGTGATTCAAAGCAATAGTCTATAATTTGACATAAAGACATCAATACTCAGGCATCCCAACAAACAATTATGTCTTTCGAATATCAATGCTAAATAAAGCTATCCCTACAAAATCATATAGTCTTGTCATGCTCTGTCTTCTTAACACAAAGTATAAATCATGTACAACCCCGATGACAAGCCGATCAATTGGTTCACACTTTTTAACGCGCTTCAGCTTTTTCAACCCTTACGCAATCCATGAGCGCAAGCCATGGATATAGCACTACGGGTGGAATAGAATATGATGATAGGGGAAAATATAAAAAAGACAAAAAAGTAAGGAAGTCTCACATCGACACGGATAACCAACAGGCTATGGAGATGCCCATCAATTGATATCAACGTGAGGAGTAGGGATTGCCATGCAATGAATGCACTAAGATCTATAAGTGTATGAAAGCTCCATATGAAAACTAAGTGGGTGTGCATCTAATCCTATAATGAAATATTCCCACTAGTATATGAAAGTGACAACATAGGAGACTCTCCATATGAAAAACATGGTACTACTTTGAAGCACAAGTGTGGTAAAGGATACTAACAATGCCCCTTCTCTCTTTTATTATTATTTTTTCTTTCTTTTTTTTTCTTTTCTTTTTTTCTTTCTTTTTTTTTCTTTTTCTCTTTTTTCTCTCAATGTCCGGAGTCTCATCCCGACATGTGGGGGAATCATAGTCTCCATCATCCTTTCCTCACTGGGGCACTGCTCTAAAAATGATGATCAACACACTTCTATTTACTTATAACTCAACAGAAATAAAAATTACAACTCGATACCTATAACAATATATGACTCTATATGAATGCCTTCGACAGATGATCTAGCGTAACATGTATAAAAATGGTGCACGGTGGCCGAGCCACAACTACTATATTAGCTATATGATCATGCAAAGCAATATGACAATGAATGCTCAGGTCATCAAACAGAAGCGGTGGAAGTTGCATTGCAATATGTCTTAGAATGGCCATGGAAAAGCCATAATAGGTAGGTATGGTGGTTGTTTTGAGGAAGATATAATAAGGATTATGTGTGATAGAGCGTATCATATCACGGGGTTTGGATGCATCCGCGAAGTTTGCACCACGTCTCAAGGTGAGAAAGGGCAATGCACGGTACTGTAGAGGCTAGCAAATTGTGGAAAGGTAAGGGTGCGTATAATCCATGGACTCACATTAGTCATAAAGAACTCATCTACTTATTGCAAAAGTTTATTGACCCTCGAAGCAAAGTACTACTACACATGCCCCTAGGGGGATAGATTAGTAGGAAAAGACCATCGCTCGTCCCCGACCGCCACTCATAAGGAAGACAATCAAGGATAAATTGCACTCCAACTTTCATAGCTGTGACGCCCTCAATTCAATCGTACACTAATCATACACGCAAATGTGTACGATCAAGATCAAGGACTCAAGGGAAGATATCACAACACAACTCTAGACACAAATTAAAATAATACAAGCTTTATATTACAAGCCAGGGGCCTCGAGGGCTCGAATACATCAGCTTGAATACAAATGAGTCAGCGGAAGCAACAATATCTAAGTACAGACATAAGTTAGACAAGTTTACCTTAAGAAGGCCAGCACAAAAGCAACATCGATCGAAAAGGCAAGGCCTCCTGCCTGGGAGCCTCCTAACTACTCCTGGTCGTCGGCATCCGTCATGTGGTAGTAGGCACCCTCGGGGTAGTAGCAGTCGTCGGTGGTGTTGTCTGGCTCCTAGGCTCCACCACCTGGTTGCAGCATCCGAGAAGAATGCAAAGAGGTGGAAAAGGGGGAGCAAAACAACTGTGAGTACTCATCCAAAGTACTCGCAAGCAAGGATCTACACTACATATGCACCGGTATCAATGAAAGGGGGTAGTATCTGTGGACTAACTGCAGAATGCCAGAATAAGAGGGGGAGAAGCTAGTCCTATCGAAGACTAGCACCTTCTGGAAACCACCATCTTGCAGCAAACATGAGGGAGTAAAGTAGCATAAAGTAAAGTAGTAGTGAAGTTATCAACCTAGGCCAGAGATCCTTTCTCGACTCGCTGCGAGAAAGAAATCCCAGAGCCATACTATCCGTTTCTTATCACAATCCAATTCTCATCATGAGTATCCAGTTCTAGTTGTATCGATCAGTGAAAGTGCGTTATATCGACTAGAGGGGGGGTGAATAGGCAATTTTTAAGAATTCTTCACTGAGGAATTTGCTGATGAGGAAATTCCTAAATGAAGAACTACTAGCAGCGGAATTAGTACTCAAAAGTAAACATATCAGAACACAAGCATAGTCATCATGATAAAATGAAGACAAGCACAGAGTGCACAGATTGTAAACACAGGATAACAAAAGAAAGAAGACGGACAGACTGAAGAAATTGAACTGAGGAAATTGAGAAAGTCTTCAGTCAAAGTCTTCAAACAGATATGAACAAGCATACAACAACAGACAAGAGGAAATGAAAGAGTTGAGGAAATGGAACCAGTAGGTTTGGTGAAGACAATGATTTGGTAGACCAGTTCCAACTGCTGTCTCAGTTGTACATCTAGTTGGAGCGGCTGTGTATTTAAACTCGAGGACACCCAGTCCCGGACACACAGTCCTCACCGTATTCTCCTTGAGCTAGGGTCACACAGACCTCGCCCAATCACCCATGGTAAGTCTTCAGGTGACTTCCAAACCTTCATAAACTCGGTCACTCGGCAATCCACAATTCCTCTTGGATGCTCTAGACCTTGATGTCTAACCGTATGGAAGAAGCATAGTCTCCAAAGGAAACAAGCATCAGATCCACGCAGGATCAATCTCTTCAGTGATGCTCAATCACTTTGGGTTGTAGGTGTGTTGGGTTTGGGTTTTCCTCACTTGATGATTTTTCGCTCAAAGTCCTCGGAGGATGGGATGCTCTCGAGTGACAAGTGTCAGTTTCTCTCGGAGCATCCAACTAGCTAGTGGTTGTAGGGGGCGGCAATTTATAGCCTAGGGACCAACCCGACATGATAAGACATAAATGCCCTTGTCTGATATGACCGTTAGGTGGGTAGATATTCTGGAACAGCTAGCGCATAGCACATCAACGGTCGGAATTAGGACTATCAGAATCCTCAGGGCTATCATGTTCCTCACCATGTAGGCGATTCACACTGGTGAATTCCTAACTCCTCAGTGAGAACAAATTCCTCGGAGACCAGAAGAACTTTGTCTCATCCTTTCAAGAATATGACCGAATCATGAGATTTCCAATGGCTTCACTCAAGGGATTGGTAGGTGTAGGATTTTGAGTTGAGCATCACATGGAAAATTTTCCTTAGTATTTCCTCGACCCCTTTAACAAAGACGGTGTTTCCTATTACTCAAGAAAGAGAAAATGAAACTACGAAAACAAAAGTCTTCGCGCTTCATGTTCCTCGAATGAATACCAAGTCTTCAAGGTCACACCAATTTCTTCACTTTCAAAGTCTTCAGAAAGTCTTCAGATATCCAAAGTCTTCAGACGAAGAACTTCATTTTTAGGGGTCAACTTTCTGTGTAAATATCAAACTCCTCATAGACTAATAAACCTGTGTACACTCACAAACGCATCAGTCCTTAACCTATAAGTCTTCAATACACCAAAATCACTAAGGGGCACTAGATGCACTTACAATCTCCCCCTTTTGGTGATTGATGACAATATAGGTTAAGTTTTCAACGGGGATAAACATGTGAAGTGTAAATACTGATATTGAGGAATTTGATTGCAAGATATAGAAGAACTCCCACTGAAGATGTGCATAGTGAGGAATTTTATTTTGAAGCAATGCACACTTGAAGAGTATAATCATGGAGATCTCCCCCTATATCTTGTAATTCGTACATGCATTAAATATATAATATGAAGAATTTGAAATGCACGATGAAATAAGGTGACTGATGTAATTCAGCATGCGTGCATTAACATTAATGAGGAATAAGCATGCAGAAGAACACAACAAAAGTATTAGGTCACCATAGAGTTTAAGATTACAACTCGATCCAGCAAAGTCAACAGAAGAACGAGAGTTGTAACTTAGCAAAAAAGCGCCCATATAAGATAGGCCCGCTTGAAGACTAACTCAAATTTCTCCCCCTTTGTCATCGAATGACCAAAAGGGTTGAAACTGAGGACTAACGCCCCTGAAGAATATCATGAAGATGGAGGAGCACCAGCGTTGTCAGGGTCTTGAGTCGATGTAGGGCCTGCTGCAGTGTCGTCCAAGTCTTCATGCTCGTCCGTGGCACGTGATGAAGAATATGAGCTGGCCACCAAGGAAGGAACCTTGACCATCGTGAATTTCTTCGGTGGAGGAGCAGACCAGTCAAAGTCTTCTTTGAATCCCATTTGCTTCAGATCTTCTTCACCATAGAGATGTGACAGAATAGCCCAGGTGCGATCAAACACTTGATGGAGGTAGTAGAGGTTTTTCTTCACTGCATTATGTGTGGAAGTCATGTTGTGAAGAATAGAACCAAACTGAAGCTTAACCCACTTGTGGTTGTGATCCACCTTCTGGTGAAGACTAATCAGCAGTTCACGATCAGTCAGCACACGAGGAGCAGTAGCTTGAGGACTTGTCTTGGTAGCATTGGCAGGAGTATCATGAGTGGCAGAGTCATCATTGGTGGAGTAAGATGGTTGCGGAACTGACCATCCAATGGATGAATGCCTTCATCGATCATGGCTGGTGACTTGCCCTTCTCATCAGATGAGGAAATTGTCCGCTTGAGGACTTCAATAGGGGGCAAGTAGCTGAGGTGATTCTGAAAATCAGCCTTGTAGTTGAGTGAAGACCTTGTTCTGAGGAATCTCATGAGCCATGACGCGTAAGGCTTCTGCTCAAATGGAGAAAGTGCAACATTTGCCAGAGTCCTCATGAGGAAATCATGATAATTGATGGGGATCCCATGCATGATGTTGAAAAGCATGTTCTTCATCATTCTGATTATTTCTTCATCAGATGAGTCATGGCCTTTGATGGGACACATGGTCTTCGTCAGAATGCGGTAGATTGTCCTTGGCACATAGAGCAATTCCTTCACGAGGAATTTGGTCCTGGGAGCTTGACCCGGTTTCAGCGGCTTCATGAGCACTTGCATATAATGATCAGTGAGTTCCGACTCATCATACAGACAACAAGCACCGTCAGGTGGAGGACTGATTGGTAGGGCACGAAGCAATTTAGAGGCTGGTACCTTGTAATGAGTGTTTTCAGGTATCCAATCCAACACCCACGAGTTGACGTCAGCAACATCGCCTATGATATGCAAAGTTGCATAGAACTGAAGGATAAGCTGTTCATTCCAATTAACTATGTCTGAGCAGAAATTGAGCAAGCCAGCGTCATGAATCATGCTGAGGACTCGAGAGAAGCACGACATGGATTCCATGTCCACATGAGGAATATGCTCATGATCGAAGACTTTGTCCTTGTTCAAAAGCACTGAGGAATAGAAGTTTGCCGGTTGGCAGTCCAGAAACGCTTCCTTCTAAGAAGAGCATTGTCATAGGGGTTGAAGTTAGTGAAGAACACGTGCTCACTGAAGAAATCATCAGCCTTGAATTTTTGCTTATTAGGGAATGGATCCTTTGGCTTGGGCTGAGGAGTGTCAGTCAATTGTAGCACCACTTCAGGAATCGCAATCTCAGGTTCCTCAGGCTAAGGAATTTCAGGCTCTTCTTCAACTTCAGCATGGGTCGTCAATTCTTCATTGACAATTTCTTCAGCACTAGTGGCTGGAATTTCTTCATGAACACTTGGGGTTGCATGAGGTTCTTCAGATCCCATTTGTACTTCAGTGGTAGCAGGGGACTGAGGAATAGCTTAAAGGGGAGTGAACATTGGGGAGTTGGGATGTTGACTGTCCCAAAATTCATCACTGAGCACAGGAGTGGTACAGCCAATGTCCACATCCTCCTCTTCAATTTCTTCAACATCGGCCTCTTCAGATGTAAACTGAGGCAAAGGTGAGGAAATGACTGGGGTTGAAGGGATCTTATCCACTTCAATTTCTTCATCCAACTGCTCAGAAGAAGCAGTAGAAGGAGTTTCTTCATCAGATTCATCAGGAATCACATAATCTTCACCAAAAGGAACAAGCTCCTTTGATCGCATTGATGAAATTGGAATGGCATCAATTGGATTATCAACCGAACTGATCAGTGTCTTCATCTTCTTTGAGGCTGAAGAATTTGAAGAAGTTGATGCCTTCCTTTTCTTCACAGCTGCAGGTTCTGCAGCCTTGGTCTTCTTCGCATCTGATGCAGATGGAAGGATTGGAATTGGTGTAGGCGCAGGAGGTGTAGAGGACTTTGGTTCATTTTCTTGGTATGGCGATGCAATTGCCTGACTTGTTCACTTTCTTCAGCGCACCACTAGTGGATGCCCCGCAATTTCTTCGGCGGTGGAATGGAGTCATCACCAGCACTCTCATTTTCTTCACCTGATTATCATCGGCGGTCTTGGCATTTTCTTCAATGAAGCTGAGTAGATGCCTCAGCCTGAGTAACTTCAACGTGCACAGGTGGAGCAGCATTTGAAGTGAATTTCTTTGTCAGATTGATGAAACGCACCTTGGCGCCCTTCCAATCAGCATAGTAGCGATCGAATTCATCACTCAATTGCTTGATTTCAGCTTGCAGAGCAATGAGCTGATCAGGGGTGAGAGTGAGGACATTGTCATTGAGCTAGCGCTGTTTCTTGTACTGCACTTTCTTAAAATTTATGCCTTGTTCAAATTTCCATTTCTCTTCTTCAATGAAGGCAGTGAGAACATGACTTTGACCAGGAGTGAGGTTCATCTCCGGCAAAGGTGTGTTAGGATCCTTGTGCCATATGTCAATGTAATCGAGGATCAACTTTGGGTCCAGCATCAATGGCACATTGCTGCCTTTGGCTCTAGCGGCCCTGGCTTGCCTATTTCTGATGATTTCGGCAAGTTCTTCATCATCAGCCTCATCATCATCAGAAGGTACATGGAAGGCAACCTGCTTCTTGTGAGGACTTGGGCAAGTGCCTCGTCCAGCAATGGCCTTTCTCTTCAGCAGAGAGGGGCCAGCTGTGGAATTTCAAGCAGCAGAGGAGCTTGCAGATGCTCCTAAGGCAATAGAGAAGCCTTGAGTCCTTTGGCACGTGGCGAGATGCACAGGTGCCGAGGATTTTGTCGGAGCAGCTGAAGACTTTGACAGAGGAGCTGAGGACATTGAAGGTGCAGTCTGAGGAATTTGCCTTGAGGGCCTTGAAGAATCTGGCCTTGATGGCATGGCAGAGGAACTTGGCCGGGAGGGCATTGAAGGTGAAGCACTGGACTTGTGCGCAGGCTTCTTGTGCATAGCCTTCTTGGTTTGACTAGCAGAATCCTCAGCAGAGGCAGCGGCAGCAGCAGAGTCAGCGTTGAATTTCTTCACTGCTTGCTTTGCCAATTTGGCCTGGCAGTTTGCCCATTCATCGGGATAATCCTCACCGCGCTTGAGGCTAGTGGGATCCGCCAACTGGCCTGGTGCCAATGGAGGTCTTGGGCATGGAGGGTTGAGTGTGAATTTCTTCATATACTTGGGAGTTACATACCTGTACTCCCTCCATTCCCGTGCCCATCTCCTTTCAATCCTCTGTATGCGCACCTTGCGCTGATTTTTGTTTTCCTTACCAAACTTGGCCTCATCAGGTGTGCAATATCCTGCGTAAATTTCCTCAGGGATCTCAAAAGCAGTCATGACCTCAGGCTTCTTTCCTCCCTTCTGGGCCTTTTGTCACCCATTTTCTTCAGCTGAGGAATATGAACAATTGAAGTTTCTGAAGAGGTATGCAACTTTTCTTCGAGGAACGTTGCAAATGAGTTAAGTTGATGAGAACCTAGTGATTCAGCAGCGGACATGAGTACCTGTGAACAGAGTATAGTTGCGAGGAATTTGGAGAGGTCATATGCGTTCTCAGAAGATTTTTTAATAAGAACAAGTTTGAGGAATTTGACCAGATGAGTCTTGAGGAATTTCACTAAGCGTTCTTTGTCTTAGGTTCCAGAGTTGTATAGATCGAAGATCCACACAATTGAGGAATCTTGAAGAAAATCATTGCTTAGAGAAACGAATCAAGAACAGATGACATGTGAGGTGTTTATGTGTGTGAAGAATTGAAGAATAAAGACCTTTGAAGATTTTTCAGGAAACTTGAGAATCAAAGCGAGCAGTTAAAAGTAACTTTTAATTACCCGAAGCGAAGAACATGACGAACTGGGAAGAACAGAAGTGAAGTTCGTCAGGTCAGATCTTCCACGCCCTAACTCAGCGGAGTGAAGATTTCCACGGCTGGCGCGAGTATGATGGCGATGAGGTCGAGGCAGTGAAGCTCTTCCTCTCCGGCGATGATAGAGTAGCGGTGGCGCTAGGGTTTGAGAAGCTTGAGCGGGAGAGAGAGGTCGAGCGGAGTAAAGGAAGTGAGGAAGGGGTGAGGGGGTATTTATATTCATAGTGAAAAAACTGTTCGCCCGAAGATTTAGGACGAACGTGCCCCTGACCCTTCTCATTCGCATGACATGTGTCACCCATGTACCGAAAGGTGGAGATCGTGTTAGATCGTGGGTGAATAGATAAGTTTATCGTGGGATGCGGAACGGTTTGAGCGGCAAACCAAAAATTCAGATAAGATAAGTTAAAAGTTCCGTTCGCAATTTCTTCAGCTGTCAAGAACACAGTGAAGAATTTGAACGAGTTTCAAATAGAATGCATATGAGGAATTTGTGAATAGACTGGGTTGAGTTTAGCATAGAGGGGGAAGGGTCCGATCACATTCACTTAGTAGACGAAATCAACTTGAAGAAATAACAGTAAGTGAATGCTGTAGAGGACATAAAACTCATATATATATATATATTCGAATGAAGAACAACACCAGAAAGAGTGAATACAAAGCAAAGTTGAAGATTTTGAAAAACTGAGGAATTTCAAAAATGAAGAAAAACTCAAATTGAAGATCTTCAACTTTGGTTGGTGGCATAACCCACCGTATAAGAAAGTTGATTTAAGACACCGCGTACAATTGTCGTAGGGCTCTGAGAATCAGTTTCTTCATTAGTTTCTTCACCTTAGAGGGTTAGTCTTCATTGATTGAAGAAAAAACGTTACTTCATGTGTTGCGCATCTAAGTCATCAAGTCAGCATAAGTGTTAGGATGTGTGTCCATTTTAGAGAACATTCGAAGATTCTAGGATATTTAGCTCACACTGCAACTTGCTAAATCTCTTCTCATCCAAGGGCTTAGTGAAGATATCGGCCAATTGATCTTCAGTGCTGACGTGGTCGATGGAGATGTCGCCCTTCAACACATTATCACGAAGAAAATGATGATGAATTTGTGTGTGCTTGGTCTTCAAGTGCTGAACAGGGTTATGAGCAATCTTGATGGCACTCTCATTGTCACAGTAGAGAGGCACATTCTTCACATTGACGCCATAGTCCTTGAGGGTTTGCTTCATCCATAGTAGTTTAGCATAGCACGATGCAGCAGTAATGTACTCAGCTTCTGCAGTGGAGAGAGATACGCAGTTCTGTTTCTTCGAGGACCAACAGACCAAAGATCGTCTGAGGAAATGACATATACCAGAAGTTGACTTGCGGTCCACGCGATCGCCAGCATAGTCAGAGTCTGAATATCCAATGAGATCAAAACTGGAGCCCTTGGGATACCATAATCCAAGTGTTGGTGTGTGAGCTAAGTATCGAAGAATATGCTTCACAGCCTTATGGTGTGATTCCTTCGGTGTAGCTTGAAATCGGGCACACATGCAAACACTAAGCATAATATCCGGCCTAGATGCACATAGGTACAATAAAGAGCCAATCATGGAGCGGTATACCTTTTGATCAAAGTCTTTACCATTTTCATCAGTGCATAGATGGCCATTCGAGGGCATTGGAATTTTGACCCCTTTGCAATCTTGTATGCCGAATTTCCTCAATACGTCCTTGAGGTATTTCTCCTGAGATATGAATATTCCATTGCACTGTTGACAAATTTGAAGACCTAAGAAGAATTTAAACTCTACCATCATAGACATTTGATATTCTACACTCATCATATAGGCAAATTCATCACTCTATCATTGGTCAGTACAGCCAAAAATGATATCATCAACATATATTTGGCACATAAACAATTCACCGTCATAAGACTTAGTGAAAAGAGTTGGGTCGAGTGAACCGGGTTTGAAGCCATTCTTCATGAAGAATTCCTTCAAGGTACCATACCACGCCTGTGGGGATTGCTTGAGGCCATACAGTGCCTTGTTGAGCTTGAAGACTTTGTCGGGATTCTTTGGATCTTCAAAACCTGGGGGTTGAGCAACATATACTTCTTCCTCAAGCTTACCATTGAGGAATGAAATTTTCACATCCATTTGTTGTAAGATAATATCATGATGGTTAGCATAGGCAAGTAATATGTGAATGGCCTCAAGTCTAGCAACAGGTGCAAAAGTTTCATCGAAGTCAATTCCTTCAACCTGTGTGTAGCCTTGAGCTACAAGCCATGCCTTATTCCTCACCACAAGGCCATTTTCATCTTGCTTGTTGCGGTAGATCCACTTTGTGCCAATAATGTTGTGCTTGCGAGGATCTGGACGTTTGACCAGTTCCCAGACGTTGTTGAGCTCAAACTGATGTAATTCTTCTTGCATAGCTTGAATCCACTTAGGCTCCAGAAATGCTTCATCTACCTTAGTGGGCTCTGTGATAGAGACAAACGCAAAGTGCCCAAAAAAGTTAGATAAATGTGAAGCTTTTGAGCGTGTGAGAGGACCTGGTGCTTCAATGTCATCGATGATCTTCTCGATTTGCACTTCATTTGCAATACGAGGATGAGCGGGTTGTCTTCGAGGAATTTGATTCGCATTTTCTTCAGGAACATTTTCCTCAGCACCATTTTCTTCAGGTGCGCCATCTCAATGTTCATCACGTTCTGGAATGAATTCTCCAGCAGATTCTTCAGTACGAATGACATCCTCAGTGGCTTTGAACTTGATAGAATCCTAGGGTCCTGGGTCATCTATCACAGAAGGTAGGTGCTCTCTTTGCGAGCCATTAGTTAAATCGAACTGCACATCTACAGTTTCAACAACCTTGCGAAGAAAGTTGTTGAAGAATCTGTAGGTGTGCGAGTCCTTTCCGTAACCAAGCATGAAACCCTCATGTGCTTTCGGTGCAAACTTAGAATTGTGATGAGGATCTCTAATCCAACATTTAGCACGGAATACTTTGAAGTAACTTACATTGGGTTTCTTGCCAGTGAGGAGTTCATATTAAGTCTTCTTGAAGAATTTGTGAAGATATGCTCTATTGATGATGTGGCAAGTGGTATCAATTGCATCGATCCAGAACCGACGAGGTGTCTTGTATTCATCAAGCATACTGCGAGCCATTTCAGCGAGGGTTCTGTTCTTGCGCTCCATGACGCCATTCTGTTGAGGAGTATAAGGAGCAGACAACTCATGAGTAATACCAAGTTCATCAAGATAGTCATCAAGACCGGAATTCTTGAACTCGCCCATTGTCACTCTTGATGTGCTTGATCTTCACACCAAAGTTGGTTGAAGCCCTCGAGGAAAATCGTTTGAAGACTTCCTGCACTTCATGTTTGTAAGTAACAATGTGTACCCATGTGTAAGGAGAATAATCATCAACAATAACAAAGCCATAGAGAGATACATCATTTGTCACAACAGAATAATGATTAGGACCGAAGAGATCCATGTGAAGCAATTCAAATGGTCGAGTGGTAGTCATGATAGTCTTTGCTGGATGCTCGACCTTTGTCATCTTCCCAGCTTCACAGGCTTCGCATAAGTGATCCTTGAGGAATTTGACATTCTCAATGCCAATGACATGCTTCTTCTTTGCGAGCGTGTGCAAATTCCTCATGCTAGCATGACCAAGTCGTCGATGCCATAGCCAGCCTTCTGAAGCTTTTGCAATTAAGCACACGGCAGGTCATGGTCCTGTAGAGAAATCAACAATGTAGAAGTCTCCTCTCCTAAAGCAAAGGCTTTAGAATTATCAGCTTCCATGATGACAACACAATGATACTTGCCAAAGACAACAACCATATCAAGATCACAAAGCATTGAGACAGACATGAGGTTGTATCCTAAGGACTTGACAAGCATGACTTTGTCCATGTGTATGTCCTTAGAGATCGCAACCTTACCTAGACCCAGTACCTGACTTTTTCCATTGTCAGCGAAGATGATATGCTTCAGATGTGATGGTGATAAGGGAGCATCCATAAATAGATTCTTGTCACCAGTCATGTGATTTGTACATCCACTATCGAGGACCCACTCATTTGCTTTGGGTTGATCATCCTGCAGATGAATTAGTGCAGCTTACAAACTCATATACTTCATCAGTGAAGAATATGACATCAGTATCATCAGGTCAATTTCATCAAGCAATTTGAACAAATCAGTATGAGGACGTGTGAAATGAAGGTTCATTTCATCATGATTAGCATGCGTCCTATTAGGCACTGTTCAGGTCTCTAGCAAATTCTTTAGTCGTTTTGAGCACGACTTGAGACCTGACCCTGCATAAGAGATTAGTTTTTTTTCTTCACCACCCACATCTGGAGGGGTGGCAAAGAATTCATCACTCTGCGAGCACCATATGAGAAAGATGTCATGGACGCTAGTCCATTTTGTATCACATAAGTGGTTTTAGGGTAAGCATATGAATAAGCAGAGAAATTCTTCGAGGACTTATGAACATAATGATTTGAAGAATAATGCACATATTCATAGCCCTTAGCTCTACCTTGCGAAACAGAAGGGTTAGCACGATGATGATCATATGAGGACTTTGATACTTTTGAGGAATTTGATCCACGTGAGGAATTTGGTCCACCTGAGGACTTGGATCCATATGAAGAATTTGGTTCATATGAAGAATTTGATCTGGGGTTCCTTTTCTTCACATGTGGTGTCATGAGGACATTCACCTGAAGACTTTCAAGGCAACTTTTGGGGACCCAGATTTTCTTCATAGGGGAACCGTTCCTGCAGTTAGTCCCAACATATCTAGCAAATACTTCACCATTCTGATTTTTGAATAGTTTATAGTTAGAGTCAAATGACTCGTCAAAAGAATGAGGAGATTCACATGTAAAGCCAGATAGGTTGGATGGATCAACTGGAGGTCCCTTTGCAGCAACCCATGAGGTTTTGGTGTACTGCTCAGGCTTCCAATATGTTCCATCAGCATTTAGTTTCCTCTCAAAGGCGATACCCTCTTTCCTAGCGTTTCTGTTGAGGATCTACTTTTTGAGCACATCACAAAGAGTCTGATGCCCTTTGAGGCTTTTGTACATGCCTGTCATGTAAAATTCCTTCAGCCCTGCATCATCAGTGATACTTGCATTGTCCTCAGATTAGGAATTAGTGACAGCAGAGACATATGAAGAATTTGTAGCATTGGAAGCATTTGAACATTCAGGTGAGGAATTAGCAGTTTCACGTTCAATGCACTTCAGACATGGAGGAACAAATTCTTCCTGGGTAGCGCTGATTTGTTGAGCAAGTAATGAATCCCGCTCCTTCTGAAGATCTTCATAATCCAGTCTTAGCTTTTCAAGATCTTGCTTTCTTTGAAGAAATTCATAAGAAAGCTTCTCGTGATCAGATAAGAGAGTGTTATGATGACCTTGAAGATTGTCAAACCTGGATCAAGTCTCAAGATTTTCATCAAGGTTTTAGTGCGATCCATTTCTTCACCCAACATATCATCACTTTTGTCTAGCATGTTTTGAACCTTTTGAAAGGCCTTTTGTTGTTTCACAGCAATTTTAGCAAGTTTAGAGTAGCTGGGTTTGAGATTTTCATCAGATTCATCCTCACTTGAGTCAGAGGAGGCATATTTAGTTACCTTGTCACCCTTTGCCATGAAGCATTAGGTGGGAGCATAGTCATCATTGCCTTCATCAGCCTTGTTGGTGGAGTCGTTTTCTTCAGAGTTGAAGATAGACTTCTTGAGGAATGCAGTAGTGAGAGCTAGGCTCACCACACCAGACTCTGACTCCTCAGATGCCTCCTCGTCCTCATGTTCCTCAGATTCAGCCTCAGAGTCCATTTCCTTGCCAATGAATGCCCGAGCCTTCTTGGAGCTGCTCTTCTTGTGAGATGAAGACCTCGAGGATTTTGATGATGAAGACTTTGAAGATTTCTTCTTCGTCTTCTTTGCGTCATCAGAACTGTAATCCTTGTATTTCTTCTTCTTTGATTCCTTATCCCACTGAGGACAATCTTGGATGTAGTGACCAGGTTTCTTGTATTTGTGGCATAGCCTCTTCTTGTAGTCCTTTGGATGAGGAATCATTGCTCCTTGAGGGTTTTCCAAAGCGACCACGTCTTGAGAACTTCCAAATTTCTTCACGAAAGCGAAGCAAGTTCTGGCTCAGTTCTTGAGTGGTCACCAAGGCTGCTAGCAGAGTCTTCATCTTTAGACTCAGAGACTGCCTTGGCCTTCAAAGCACGTGATCCACCATAGCTTGAACCGTATAGATCTCTCTCCTTAGCAAGCTGGAACTCATGAGTGTTTAGCCTCTCGAGGATATCAGCTGGATTAAGTGACTTGTAGTCAGCACGCTTTTGAATCATTAGTGCCAGAGTGTCAAAGGAGGAATCTAGCAATCTCAGCAATTTCTTCATCACCTCATGGTCGGTGATGTCAGTGGCGCCAAGAGCTTGAAGCTCATGTGAGATGTCAGTGAGGCGACCGAAGGTTTGCTGAACATTTTCATTGTCGAGTCTTTTGAAGCGGTTGAAGAGATTGCGAAGAACGTCAACACGAGAGTCATGTTGAGTTGAGACTCCTTAATTTACTTTGGACAGCCTATCCCAGATAAGCTTGGCAGTTTCCAAAGCACTCACTCTTCCATACCGTCCTTTGCTCAGATGACCACATATGATATTCTTCGCATGAGAATCGAGTTGCTTGAATCTCTTCACATCAGTAGCGTTCAAAGAAGGCGTGACCGAGGGAACACCATTTGCCACAACATACCAGAGATCATTGTCAATTGCCTCAAGATGCATTCGCATCTTATTCTTCCAGTAGGGGTAGTCCGTTCCATCGAAGGTAGGACACCCAGTAGATACCTTGATCATACCTGCGGTCGACATAACTAAAACTCCAGGCGGTTAAACCAAAATCACACAAAACAAGGGAGTACCTTGCTCTGATACCAATTGAAAGTGCGTTATATCGACTAGAGGGGGGTGAATAGGTGATTTTTATGAATTCTTCACTGAGGAATTTGCTGATGAGGAAATTCCTAAATGAAGAACTACTAGCAGCGGAATTAGTACTCAAAAGTAAACATAACAGAACATAAGCATAGTCATCATGATAAAATGAAGACAAGCATAGAGTACAGAAAGCATAAACACAGGATAACACAAGAAAGAAGACGGACAGACTGAAGATATTGAACTGAGGAAATTGAGAAAGTCTTCAGTCAGAGTCTTCAAACAGATATGAACAGGCATACAACAACAGATAAGAGGAAATGAAAGAGTTCAGGAAATGGAACCAGTAGGCTTGGTGAAGACAATGATTTGGTAGACCAGTTCCAACTGCTATCTCAGTTGTACATCTGGTTGGAGCGACGGAGTATTTAAACTCGAGGACACCCAGTCCCAGGCACACAGTCCTCACCATATTCTCCTTGAGCTAAGGTCACACAAACCTCGCCCCATCACTCGTGGTAAGTCTTCAGTTGACTTCTGAACCTTCACAAACTCGGTCACTCGGCTATTCACAATTCCTCTTGTATGCTCTAGACCTTGACGCCTAACCGTCTAGAAGAAGCACAATCTCCAAAGGAAACAAGCGTCGGATCCAAGCAGGATCAATCTCTTCAGTGATGCTCAATCACTTTGGGTTGTAGGTGTGTTGGGTTTCGGTTTTCCTCACTTGATGATTTTTCGCTCAAAGTCCTCGGAGGATGGGATGCTCTCAAATGACAAGTGTCAGTTTCTCTCGGAGCAGCCAACCAGCTAGTGGTTGTAGGGGGCGGCTGTTTATAGCCTAGGGAGCAGCCCAACATGATAAGACATAAATGCCCTTGTCTGATATGACCGTTAGGTGGGTAGATATTTTGGAACAGCTGGCGCATAGCACAACAATGGTCGGAATTTTGACTATCAGAATCCTCAGGGCTATCATGTTCCTCACTGTGTAGGCAATTAACACTGGTGAATTCCTAACTCCTTAGTCAGAAAAAGTTCCTCAGAGACCAGAAGAACTTTGTCTCTGTCACTGAAGAATATGACTGAACTGTATGAGATTTCCAATGGCTTCACTCGAAGGGATTGGTGGGTGTAGGATTTTGATTTGAGCATCACATGGAAATTTTTCCTTAGTATTTCCTCGACACCCTTTAACAATACGGTGTTTCCTATGACTCAAGAAAGAGAAAATGAAACAACGAAAACAAAAGTCTTCACACTTCATGTTCCTTGAATGAATACCAAGTGTTCAAGGTCACCCCAATTTCTTCACTTTCAAAGTCTTCAGAAAGTCTTCAGATATCCAAAGTCTTGAAACGAAGAACTTCATTTTTAGGGGTCGACTTTCCGTGTAAATATCAAACTCCTCATAGACTTATAGACCTGTGTACACTCGCAAACGCATCAGTCCCTTAACCTATAAGTCTTCAATATACCAAAATAACTAAGGGGCACTAGATGCACTTACAATCGGGATACAACTCCAAGTGTCTGTTACCGCAGGACAGGTTATCGAGAGATGTTTTCTTCCCTGCAGGGGTGCACCAACTTACCCACCACGCTCGATTAACTCCTGCCGGACACATGTTCCTGGGTCATGCCCGGCCTCGGCCAAACAATACGCTGCAACCCGACCTAAACTTAATAGAGAGGTCAGCATGCAAGACTAAACCTATGCCCCCAGGGGTCATGGGCCATCGCCCCGGGAACTCCTGCATGTTGCGAACGTGGCCGATGAGAAGACCTAGCTACCTCCTTCAAAAGGCAGGTGATTACGCAGTCCAACCCGGCACGCGCCGCTCAGTCGCTAACATCTATTAAGCTTCGGCTGATGCATACGACGCAGAACGACCATACTATGCGCACGTGATGGTTAGTGCTATCTGGCCAGAGGCCCGTCGGATCAAATATCCAAATCATAGTGGATTAGGAACGCGCGGTAACAAGCAGAGACTCACGGAAGATGTGACCCTGTTGCCCCATCTCGAGTACTTGCGGCAAGGGCTAAGAATGCCCGGCCACGCCTCATAATTATCTTGCGGGCACCATCTAAGTCAACCCGACTCCACATCACTCGCAATTATGCTCGCACGGGTACCCCTCAGGGTCGACCTGTCTTTAGTAACATGGTTTAGTGTAAAGTCATAGTAATAATTGTAACTGTGTGTCTAAACATCAAGGGGAAAACTTGAGGAATCACCCCCGAGGTTCACTCTTGAGGGGTTTCACGACAGAGTCATATCAGAAGTGGTTAAGGCGGAATCACCCTCGATAACCATGACCGAATAGCTACACTACAGGGTTAATATCAGAAGTGCTGTAGAGGTCTCACCCTCGGCACTCGATAGTAACCCAGCAGTGTCGACCAACTTAGGGGAAAGTGATGTGCGGTGCCGGGGCCTGGTCTTCGATCCCGTTAATCGGGTCTTCGATGATGAAGCAGGGGCAACAAGGACAAGGTGGGGGTCACTGATGGATCACTAACCAACTATACTAAGCTCTTTAGGATAAGCAGGTAAGGTAACAATAAGCAGGTTACAAAAGCAGGCTATGCATCAGAATAGGAGCAAACAATAACAATAGAAAAATCTAATGCAAGCATGAGAGAATGGAATGTGTGATATCGGGATGATCAAAGGGGGGGGGGCTTGCCTGGTTGCTCTGGCAAGGAGGGGACGTCCGTGACGTAGTCGATCACAGGGGCGGTATCGGTCTCGGGGTCTACGGAGAGAAGAGGGGGAAGAAACAATAAGTATAAAGCAAGCATAACATCCCAAAGCATAACATGGCAATATGTTGTGCCGGGTGTGACCTAACGTATGGGTACATGATAAAGGTGAAGGGGGAATTCAACTGGGAAGGTATTCCCGGTTCCGGACCTATGTCAAACAAATGACCGGAGGTGGAATGTTCCATGTTCGGATACTTAGAGGCATCTAATAGGTAAACGGACCGCGAACCGGATTTGTTGGATTTTTCTAAGCAACTTTCATGTAGAAAACATTTTCATCCGAGTTACGGATTATTTTCTATGAATTTTCAAAGTTTAAACAATATACTAGAATTCCTATAATTAATATTAATTCGAAAATAAAGGATAAAATGTTATGGGTACAGAGAGAGTGTACCCAGCTGTTTGCATGTGAGTATGACAAGGGTCAGCAGTCAATTGGTTGACTGGTCAAACTGACCAGGGGACCCACATGTCATAGGCTTTCATTTTAATAGATTTTGTTTGTCTAGCTTAAACAACGGGTGGGGCCCACATGCCATAGGTACAATGGCTAGTAAACTAAACTAAAGCAATAAAACTAAAAAAGGGGGTTAGTTTGACAATGGGCTTAGCCCCTAATTAACAAGGGCGGGGCCCGCTGGCAGTGGCCCAGGGGCGGCTGCAGTAGCCGGCCAGCCACGCTGGGTCGCATGCGTGCAGCCCCTGGCCATAGCCAGGGCACGGCAAGACCGACTGGCCGGAGCAGCGGGTGGGACTCCAGTGGCCGCGTCACTGGCGGACAGGGCTCGGGGGCGCGGAGCGGCCTCGGTCGTCTGTGATCTTTGCAGCAGCAGCAGCGGGAGGCGGACGGGGCAGCGACAGCAGAAAGGGGCGCGGGGATGCGGGCGGCTATGGGCGCGCGCCTTGGCGAGGCCAGGGGGCGGCGGTCGCGGCCGGAGGCGGGCAAGGACAAGGCAAGGAGCGGGCGGGAGTGGTGCTCCGGCCATGGTGTCCTGTACTTGTGGGGAGACGACTGAGGGAGTCCTGGATAAGGGGGTATCCGGACAGCCGGACTGTGTACAACGTCCGGACTATTGAAGCGTGAAGATACAAGACTCAAGACTTCAGCCCGTGTCCGGATGGGACTTTCCTTGGCGTGGAAGGCAAGCTTGGCGATCCGGATATTATATTTCCTTCCTTATAACCGACTCCATGTAAACCCTAGCCCTCTCCAGTGTCTATATAAACCGGAGAGGTTGGTCCTTAGAAGGCCGATCACAATTAGAATCATACCATCATAGGCTAGCTCCTAGGGTTTAGCCTCTACGATCTCGTGGTAGATCTACTCTTGTACTACCCATATCATCAATATTAATCAAGCAGGAAGTAGGGTTTTACCTCCATAGAGAGTGCCCGAACCTGGGTTAACACCTGTGTCCCTTACTTCTTGTCACCATCAGCCTTGACGCATAGATCGGACCCCCTACCCGAGATCCGCCGGTTTTGACACCGACATTGGTGCTTTCATTGAGAGTTCCTCTGTGACGTCGCCGCAAGGCTCGATGGCTCGTCTTGTCATCAAGGACGACATCACCTCGGAAGGGGCTCTGGCTGTAGGCCAGACGCTCCGACTCGGCGGCTTTATCATGGCCGCCCCATCGGCGGAGGCGCCGATGATGGCCTCTCAGGTCATCAGTCATAACCTTCGCGTCGGTTCGGAACTCGCCGAACAGATGGATCCAGTGGAGCTGTCTTCCCTTAATGAGCTCTTGGATCGCATCGTCGCTCTGGGAGTCGCTACGAACTGTGGCCGGATTGGGCTTAAACCCAACCAAAGGGACATCAGGTCCCCGCCGGCCACCCATGAGGTAGCGATACTGGAGGAACCACGTGCGGATTATCCCTCAACTTTGAGGACAAATTGTGTTCGAATTGCCGAACTCCTTGAGTCGAAAGCCTGCTCAAAGGAAAACATGACCCAGGCCCCGGGCTTAGAATCGGACATTGGGCCAAAGAAATTGGGTAATCCGGATTCTGAGTTGTTAAGCTCAGAACCACCCACGCCCTTGGGCGTTGGATCGGATCAAGATCCGGAGACCCCACCAATACGGTACTAACAGTCTTCGAGACTTTCGCCTCGAACAACAGGCGCAAGCGAGCTCATCGAAGCTCTGCGGAAATTTGCCATGTGGCAAAGATAAACCCCTGGAACGACACTGCTATAACTTTCAATGCCAGTGACGAACCTTGATTGCAGACTATCTGGGCACCGGCCGCTTCGGTCCTTAGCCCAATCGTGGATGACTTCCGGCTCACCAAAGTACTCATGGACGGCGGAAGCGGGTTAAACTTAATCTATGATGAAACGCTCAACAAAATGGAAATTTATAAAGGCCGCATTGAGCAAAGTGGTACCACCTTCAGGGGAATCATCCCTACGCAGGAAGCGCGGTGCGCGGGAAAAATCACACTCGATGTGGTATTCGGCACCCCGGAGAATTATAGGTCCGAAGAAATCACATTCCAAGTGGCTCCCTTCAGCAGCGAATACCACGCCCTTCTAGGGCGGGATGCGTTTACAAGCTTTCAAGCCATACCCCATTGCGGGTACATGAAGCTTAAAATGCTCAGGCCCAACGGAATCATCACTCTAGCCAGTGATTAGGACGTCGCACTTTGCGCCGAAAACAAAACCGTAGCACTAGCCCTGGAAGCATTATCTGAAGCCCTAGCAGCTGAAGAGTTAACAACACTGCGGGCCACCGTGGACAGGGACGACATGATACTCGACAAATGATCCAAGTCCACCTCATTTAAACCTGCAGACGAGATAGTCAAATTCCAGGTCCATCCAACGGATCCCACGAAGATAGCATCCATTGGGACACAGTTGAGCCCTGTGATGGATGCCGCACTGCGAGATTTCTTAAGCGAGAATTGGGACATTTTTTCCTGGCACCCTTCGGACATGCCAGGCGTCCCACGCCGGCTGGTCGAACACAGCCTTAATAAACTAAAGGGATACAAACCGGTCAAACAGACTCTAAGACGGTTTTCAGAACCCAAACGGCATGCCATGGGGGAAGAGCTAGCCAAGCTACTGGAGGCCGGATTCATCAGAGATATTACACATCCGGATTGGCTGGCGAATTTGGTAATGGTACCAAAAAAGGACAAATCCTGGCACCTATACATCGACTTCAAAGACCTCATCAAGGCTTTCCCCAAGGATCCCTTTCCCCTCCCTCGCATCGATCAAATCATCGATGCCACAGATGGACATGACTCGCTGTGTTTTCTCGACGCATACTTCGGATACCATCAAATAAAGATGGCAGAGTCTGACCAAGCTGCAAGAACTTTTTTAACACCATATGGCCCTTTTTGCTTCAACACTATGCAGTTCGGACTCAAGAATGCCGGCGCAACCTATCAATGCGTGATTCAAACATGCTTGGAGATACAAATCGGCAAAATAGTGGAAGCATATGTGGACGACATTGTCATAAAAACTAGACACGTCGAAACCCTAATAGATGACTTGAGGCTCACATTCGATAACCTCCGGACATACGACATCAAGTTGAATCCGGAAAAATGCGTTTTCGATGTCCCCTCAGGGAAGCTTATGGGCTTCATTGTTTCCAATAGAGGAATAGAAGCGAATCCAGCAAAAATCCAAGCCCTGTCACAGTTGGCCGTACCAACAGACCTCAAGCACATCAAGAAGCTAGCGGGATGTGTGGCCGCTTTGAGCCGCTTTATATCTAGGCTAGGAGAAAAGGTGTTGCCTCTTTACCGCCTCCTTCGACACACCGAACACTTTGTATGGACGGACGCAGCCACGGCCGGACTCGATGAGATAAAGACCTTATTGGCCAGTAATCCGGTCCTAACAGCGCTAAACATCGGCGAAACTATGGTACTATACATAGCTGCAACACATCAAGTGGTAAGCGCAGTGCTCGTCATCGAACGAGAGGTGGACGGATACAAATTCCCGCTTCAAAAGCTGGTTTACTACGTATCCACGGTCCTCACCCCATGTAAATCCCGATACCCACACTATCAAAAAATAGCATACGCAGTCTTCATGGCATCTCGGAAGCTAAGACACTACTTTCAAGAGTGCTCGATTACTGTCGCCTCCGAAGTACCACTCAACGACATAATTAATAACCGTGACGCTACGGGCCGGATTGCTAAATGGGCTATCGAGCTCCTGCCGTTCGACATAACATACAAACCGCGGCGAGCCATTAAGTCGCAAGTATTGGCTGAATTTGTCGCCGAATGGACAGAAGCCGAACTCCCTAAAGAGTACGACGCGTACTCCAACTGGATCATGCACTTTGACGGCTCCAAAATGCTGGCCGGACTGGGAGCAGGGGTAATCCTGACGTCTCACACCGGGGACACGTTCCAGTACGTCCTACAAATGTTATACACAGACTCCAACAATGCGGCCGAATATGAGGCCCTGTTGCATGGTCTTCGGATGGCAGTCTCTATGGGCATCCAACGCTGGAAGTCTTGCGCGATTCAACCTCGCAATATCACAAATAAACGGAGACTTTGATGCCAAGGATCCGAAAATGGCGGCCTATCGTAATGTCGTCCTGAAAATGTCAGCTCGGTCCGAGGGGCTCGAATTCCACCATGTGGCGCGAGAAAACAATCAAGCGCCGGACATCCTCGCCCGCATCGGTGCCAAACGCGACCCTATCCCACCTAATATATTCTTGAAAAGGCTGTTCAAGCCATCCGTAGTATGGGAAGGGGAGTCCGGCAATACCAGCACGGATCCGAATACACCCCCAGACTCTGAACCATCTGACACAATCGGAGGCTCTGCCACCGAAATCATGGCCGTAATCGCCCTGTGGACCGAGCCGTTCTTGGCCTACCTAAATAGGCAGGAGTTCCCCGAAGACCAAAATGAAGCACGTTGCATAGTCCGGCATTCTAAAGCTTACAAGGTCCACGAAGGGAAACTCTACAAGAAAAGCGCGACCGGAGTCCTCCAAAGTTGCATCTCCGAAGAGGAAGGGCGGCAACTCCTGGCTGAAATTCACGCGGACTGGGCGGACACCACGCCGCAGCTCGAGCGCTAGTCAGCAAAGCCTTCCGTACATGCTTCTATTGGCCGACGGCCCGAGCAGACGCATAGGACCTTGTCCAACATTGCGTCGGCTGCCAGCTCTCCGCCAATCAGAGTCATATGCCCCCTACCGCTCTCTAGACAATCCCCATAACTTGGCCCTTCGTGGTCTGGGGGCTGGATATGGTCGGACCGCTTAAAGGGGGAAGCCATAAGAAAAGATACCTATTGGTCATGGTGGACAAATTCACCAAATGGATCAAAGCCAAACCAGTTAAAACGGCCGAATCTGGACCAGTAATAGACTTCATATCCGGGCTTGCACACCGGTACGGTGTCCCCCATAGCATCATCACTGATAATGGCTCAAATTTCACAGCCGATGAAGTGAAAACTTGCTGCAGCAAAATGGGCATTAAGCTCAAGTACGCTTCTGTCTACCACTCCCAAACAAACGGCCGGGTCGAACGGGCAAATGGTCTTATCATGAGCGGCATAAAACCTGGATTAGTGCGATCTTTTACAGAATCAGATACGCACTGGGTAGAGGAGCTCAACTCCGTACTCTGGGGGCTTTGGACCACACCAAATCTAACCACCGGATACACACCATTCTTTATGGTGTACAGTGCGGAAGCAGTACTACCCTGTGACATAATACATGATTCGCCATGCGTACGCATGTACGAAGAGAAGGAAGCCGAGCTAGATCGGCAGGATAACTTGGACGCCCTAGAGGAGGAGCGCGATGTCGCAAAAGCCCGTTCCGCATTCTATCAGCAGAGGCTCGGTGATATCAAAGCAGAGACGTGCGGGCCAAAACTTACAATATTGGCGAGCTCGTTCTACGCCTACCGGAGAAGAAGAAGGACAAACTCAAACCCAGATGGGAAGGTCCCTTCGTCATCGACAAAGTCCTCACCGGAGGAGCGTACCGCCTATGTAATGCATCTGATAACAGACTCGAGCCAAACCCATGGAACGCGTCTAGACTCCGGAGATTCTACGCCTAAACGCCGAACGCAGTGTTCGTCTCCTCACCCCTCCTTTTTAATTATGCTCCACCTCTGTTTCTCTCCCTTCTCGACCCTCTTTCTCTTCACACAAAGTGTTTAATATAGTGCGGATTCCCGGATTATTCCGGCCGTACCATGTGTGCAAGCTGTATCTGGGGGCTTCCTATTCGGAAGCTAGAAATAAATACTTTAATGGCTTTTGGCCCGTCATATATGCGTTATTTTTCCATATATGCCTTTTCTTCACCATTATATGCATCGATATGACTTAAGACGTGGCCAAGCTAGGTTGCGTGGCTCCTGTGTTTATGCCCTACGTTCCCGTTAATTCGGCTAGGGCATAAGGGGAGCACCTCTGCGATTGTTACTACCGGTTGAGCCAGATGTGTACCTCAGACTGGGTGAAGCCGAAAGCTAGTTTCCTTAAGAGAATATTCGACCGGTGAACAAAGGATGTATTCGTTGGTCACAACAAAGAACCCCAGACGCTTTGTATCTTGCGCCATCACGCGCAGTCCGGCCATGTGCATCGACACATGGATACCTAGGGAAAGGAACCCCTAATGGAACTATTCTCCCTAGAAGATGTTTCTTGCTATCCATGCAATATAACATAACTAGTTGGGTACTTGTCTGTTCAAGCACCTATGACCCCTACGCCTGGTCTCCACGCATACCCCGGGTTTTATATAACCAAGCGGGTATTCGGACACACCCCTGACTATAGGATCCGGGGGCTGAAGCGAAAAGGTCCACCATGACAAATGATTCAATTCGGCTAGAGGCTCCTTATGCCAATTAAATTACACAGTCACTAAGACCGATTATATTCCTCCTCTATACCATCTAATAGGTTATCTAGCCTACAATCCAGCTGAGAATACTTAGCGGCTAATGCTACCTGGTCATACACTTGGCTCACGGGAATTTCTTGCACATCGGGCCCCGCCGGTCCCACTTCGGCCATATGGTTAGGGTCCAGCTTGGTGTAGCGCGTCTTCACCATCGCCTAGGCTTCTCTTACTCCTTGCTGGTAGGCTGGTATCTTCCACAGACGGAAGCACCGCCGGGCTCCTTGAAGCAGGTCCGCAAGCTCCCCCATGCCATTCGGCAGAAGGCTTGATGGCCACAAGGCCTGAGCACACGCCGTTGTAACGCCCCGGATTCGATGCGCCAGATGTCCGCCAGTTATTCTCCGTCATTGCCATGTCATTTGCTTGCGTGTAGCACTTTATCATGTCATCATGTGCATCTCTTTTTGCATACGTGTTCGTCTCATGCATCCGAGCTTTTTCCCCGTTGTCCGTTTTGCAATCCGGCACTCCTATGTCATCCGGCGTCCCCCTTTTTGTCTCCTATTGTGAGCGGGTGTTAAACTTTTTTGGAATAGACCGTGATTTGCCAAGCGGCCTTGGTATAACACCGGTAGACCGCCTGTCAAGTTTCGTGCCATTTGGAGGTCGTTTGATACTCCAACGGTAAACCGGGTAACCGTAAAAGGCCCTTTCTCTTTGCAGTCCAACACCCCTCCAAAGTGGCCCAAAACCTAGCAAACTCCCCTCCATGCTCTCGGTCGTTCGATCACGATCGTGTGGGCGAAAACCGCTCCTCATTTGGAGTCTCCTAGCTCCCTCTACCTATAAATATGCCCTCTCCCCCGAAATTCGCGGATGAAAATCCCCCCGAAACCCTAGCCCCGCTCCCTCTCCGCCGCCAGACACGTCCGGATCGGACCGGACATGTCCGCTCCGTCCGCGCCGCCGCCCTCAGTGAACCAGCATCCGCCACGTGGCACCCCATCGCCCGCGCCGCCGTTAGCCCTTCCCGCCCGCTCCGGCCCCAGCAGGCCCAACCGCCGCCGCCTCCACCGAATCGCCGCCGTCGTCGCTCTTTTCTGCCCGCCCGCCGCGCCGGCAGCTCCCCATCGCCGCCGCCGTACGCGCCCGCGCCCGCGATCGCCCGCCTCCACCGCCGCCGCACCACCCCCTGCGCCTCCTCCTTCCTCCGCCGCCGCTCGGCCCGCGGCCATATCCGCTGGCGCCGCCGTGCGCCGCCCTCGTCGCCAGCCCTCCTCCTGCCAGATCCGGTGCCCCTGCGTCGACCCCCGCTGGATCCGCCTGTCTTTGGTGTCCCCATCCTCTCCGGCATCTACTCCGGTGAGTCTCCGGTCGTCCTCGAAGTCCGTGCCCGATCAAGCTCGAGGTTGACGCCGTTTTTTCCACTAAGTCCCTGTTATTCTCACATTATCATGGCATTTTCATCGCATCATAACTCTGTGCATACTGCTCCGTTTCGTGCGTGCCATATGTCAAATTGTTCGCCTCGACGAGTACTTCATTCCGTTCCATTGCATCATGTTCATTTGAGTCCATCTTGATGCCTGAATCATCGTTTTAAGAGTGCTATGTGATGTTAATATTCTGAAACTGTTATAACATGCTCATTTGTCATTTTGCCATGTTTGATGTGTGCATCCTACGAGGTTGATCTCTACTTGAGTTTTGATCTATGTAATGCCATCTTTACAGTGGTGCCATACTTGTATTTTTGTGAGTTGTGTGCAGAGTGCATCGAGCTTGTTAAGTAGGGTACTTGCTGTTGCTGTTTTGCTAGACAGATTCTGTTATTTCGTGATGCTATGTAAACCTGCTGCTACAAGTCATTCTATGCATAATCTGGAGATGTTCACTAAGGATGTTTTGTTATACATGTCATGCTCTATCCATTCGTTCCCCTGGTTGCAATTATGTCCTACTGTAAAATGTTGTAATCTTGCTCCAAACTTGCTAAATAATGTTGCTGTCAGCCTGTTAACATTAAGTTCAATGTTGCCATGATTGTTGCTAGTGATCCATGCGTCCTATGAACTTGATCTTGCCATGCTTAGCTTCATAAATATGTCTTCATACTGTTGGTTGCCTTTCCATGCCATGTATTGCTCTGTGGTGAGTGGTTCAAGCTCACCAACATGCCTACTTATTGTTATTCTGCCATGTATGAACCTGTCATATAACTTGCTATGTTTACATGGGTGCCATCATATCTTCTGTTCCTTTTTGGCTCATGGTCAGTAAGGGACATTTGTTCTATGCTATTAGTAGATTCATGCCATGCCCTTGTTTCCCATGATAAGTTCCTGTAACATGTTGTTTGATAGCTCTAAACATTGCAACCTGATGTTATTCCTGCTAAGTCTGAAACTGTTATTATTCGCAATCTTTCCCTGTCCTTTTGAGCATGTTCTAGTTGTTTCTGGAGATAGCTCAGTGTTCATGTTTTGTCATTCTTTACCTCTACTTCATGCCCATTCCTTTTGTTATTACGTTGAGATGCTGTAGCATGTTGTTTTGGTGCTTGCAATATGCCTAGTTGCTGTTTTGGACAGCTTGTCCTTTAAACTTGTATAGTGTATGTGTTGAACCGTTGCTCCGTTTTGAGTGTGCTCTATATGAAACTTGCTTGTTTCTGCATGTAGTTTCATATTATCATGTTGCATCCATGTTTTCAAGTGTTTGCTTGGTGTTTGTTTGCATTTGGCATCAATGTCATGTTTAACTTGTTTTGCTCATATCTTCTAGGCCGTAGCTCCGAATTAAACGAACTTTATATGTAACTTGACTAGAATCTCGTGTAGATCATCTTGGTGCATCTTAACTTGCTGTTTAACAAATTGAACATAAGGTTTATTAAGTTCTGGACCAATTTCTAAATTTGCATATGAGGACTCACCGGAATTGTTATATGTTGCTTCCGGCCTCAATTAAACTTGCTTTGATGTGTTGCTCTTGTTTGCATCGTCCCTTGTCATGAGTAGATTCATGTAGCTTTGTCATGCATCATGCTTGTTGTGCATAATGTCTTGTTTATGTGTGGTGTGTTTACCATGTTGTGTGCTTCTTCTTGATAGTTCCCGTTTTGTTGCGATCGTGAGGATTCGTTCGTCTACGTGTGGCTCGTTTTCGTGGCTTCATCTTCTTCGTGGAATCATTCATCTTCCTAGCGGGATTTCAGGCAAGATGACTGTCACCTTGGATCTCACTACTATCATTGCTATGCTAGTTGCTTTGTTCTATCGCTATGTTGCGCTACCTATCTTTTGCTCTTCAAGCCTCCCGAAATTGCCATGAACCTCTAACCTTTTGCACCCTTCCTAGCAAACCATTGCTTGGCTATGTTACCGCTTTGCTCAGCCCCTCTTATAACATTGTTAGTTGCGGGTGAAGCTGAAGATTGCCCCATGGTGGACAGGATTTTGTTGGGATATCACAATATCTCTTATTTAATTAATGCATCTATATATTTGGTAAAGGGTGGAAGGCTCGGCCTTATGCCTGGTGTTTTGTTCCACTCTTGCCGCCCTAGTTTCCGTCATACCGGTGTTATGTTCCCGGATTTTGCGTTCCTTACGCGGTCGGGTGATTTATGGGACCCCCTCGAGAGTTTGCTTTGAATAAAACTCCTCCAGTAAGGACAACCTTGGTTTTACCATTTGCCTCACAACCGTTCCTTTGCTTCTCTTCCCGCTCCTATTTGCGTATGTTGGCCACTATATATGCTTAGTCTCTGCTACAACCTCACCACTTTACCCCTTCGTTTCCCATTAAGCTTTGCTAGTCTTGATACCCATGGTAATGGGATTGCTGAGTCCTCGTGGCTCACAGATTACTAAAACAACAGTTGCAGGTACATGTTTTGCGATGATCATGACGCGACAGCGATGTTTCCTTGTTTTGGAGTTCTTCTTCTGCTTCTTCTTCGATCAGGGGATAGGTTCCAGGTCGGCAGCCTGGGCTAGCAGGGTGGATGTCGGTTGAGTTTATGTTTGTGTTTCATCCGTAGTCGGATGGTGCTCTTATGTATTGTGATGTTGTATTCATGTGGCATTGTATTCCTTTTGTATGTATCCCCATCTATTATGTAATGTTGATGTAATGATATCCACCTTGCAAAAGCGTTTCAATATGCGGGTCTATCCTTGGTGGGACCTTCGAGTTCCTTTTGGATAGGGTCGCATATTGGGCGTGAACGAGTTGGTATCGAGCCTCGACCGACCCTAGAAGCCCCCTTGATTGATCGTGTAGTTTGGCCGTTGTTGAGTCTAGAAGAAAAATGTTTTCAGAGTCTAGTTATATCGGAGAGTAGGAATTCTTTTTACTCCTCAGCCCCTTCGTCACTCTGGTGAGGAATCTTGACGTAGGTGTTTTGAATTACTCCTCTTCCCCTTCAAACTTTCTTTAGGATCACGCAGTTGGTTTTCCGATCGTTAGTTCTCAGCTCTTTCCATCCGGTGCATCTCTGATCAAGGCGACTTGAACCTCTTTGTATTTCGCGAGATCAATCTTCAGTTCTTCCTCCGACGTCGTTGTTTTTCCCCATCCGAAGTTGTCTTTCTTTTTCCCACCCGCCCACCCTTCTTCCTCTCAGAACCGGAGCCTGTAACCGAGTATCCATCCTACTCGTGCGAAGTCTTTGCTTTCTTTCCTCAATGATTTCAACTGGTGTTTTCTCTTAAAGATATTCGTCGGTTTCCCTTTTCCCAGTTGCCTTTGTTTTCCTGCCCTCCCACCCCTTTTCTTCCCGGAGTCCGAGTCTCTATTCGAGCACCACTTTCATTCGTACGGAGCCTCTTCAGTCCTCCCTCAATTATTTCAACCGGTCATTCTCGTCGCGTTCGTCATTCTTCATCTCTTTTTCTTCTCCGATGGACTCAATTCAAGTTTTTTCGGTGTTGATCATATTCTTTTCCTCGGCTGAAATGTTTTCCCCTTGCTCATTCGCCTCTCGCCAGTTTATCCTTCCAGAGTGTTCAAGACATCTCAGAAGATTCGTCTGTGTTCCAATTAAGTCGAGGTTGTCACCTCATTCAAATATTTCAATTGTTCTAGTGCATCTTCTATCTGTTCAACAATCCTTTTTCAACGGTGTTTTTTTAGTGGGCCCTAACCCACAGGTCTTTTTCCAGGATCTTACCTGACTCTTCTAATTATTCCAGAGCCATTCATAATTCTTTTTCGAGTTTGACGTAAGAATGAATTTCATCAGTCACTTGCCTTCTCCAAGATCTCTTTCAAATCATTTCATCGTCGGCTCAACCTCTTTGTTTTTCATTCTTCCGGAGTATCTCAGTAATTTTGGTGTTGTTTCTCATCGTCATTCTTAACATTTGAAGACCGAAGAAGAGTTCCTCTTAAATCTTGTCCGTTCTGTCGCCGATTCATGGGTCTAGCTTCATATTATCATCTCGAATTATTCCATTAGTCAGTTATTCTTTTCTTACCCATCCGGAGTTTGTCTGTAGTTGTTTCCCGTTTCTTTTCACCGGAGGCCATAATTCCAGAAGAATTCTTTGTCCTCACATTTCAGCTACCGTTATCCAATTATCCCGGTGCTTCATTCAAGTGCTCTTTAATCAGTTCGAGTTCTTCCATTCTTTTGCATCTAAATTCCCTCTAGCATATTGGTTCTTCTAATTCTTCCCGGTGATTCATTCTCCTTCACCAGTCATTTCCGAATTCTTACGGTGGTTCGTTCAAGAATCCTTTCCTTGTTTATCATATTAATCCATTCGTTCTTTTCAATCCTACCGGTGGTTCATGAAGACCTTCTCAAGTTTGCGATATGTCACTTCTCAATCCTCTTCAAGAAGAATAAGTAGTATGCAAAAATCCATTGCTTGTCATCAATTTAGTTTGATGAAGGATAGGCATACAATAAATCTTATTCTTATTTCATCCAAGTGAGTAATCCCTTTTCTTCGGAGTTTGTTCTTGATGAATAAATTCTAGTTTCAAGTGTTTCATCTTTTCCTTTCCGGAGTTCAAATTTTCCTCGGCCATCTCGTCGGAAACCTCCATCTAAGTCACCGCAAGCTTTAATCTTATTGTTTCATCCATCATTTTATCTCATCATCCTTTTGTCACTAGAGTTCTTCATGGTGGTTCTTCACGATTTAATTCTTTCTTCAAAAATTCATCAAGATTCTTGTTGGTGGAGTTCAATTATCTTTTCTTCTCGCGTCTCGAAGTGTAATTAATTCTCCTTATTCTTCTAAAGTGGAGTTTTGCATTTCTTTGTTCCTCTCAGCTATCCAATCATTTCCATTTGTGGCCGGATATCACCTTATGATCTTGAGATGTTACCTATAATACCACAACAAGCTTATTCTTTTCGTTATTGATTTTCTCAACAACTCCGTTTAAACCTTCCTTCTAAAGATGCTTTCAATTTCATTCGTGGCACAAGTTGTCATTTTCTTCTCCGTTCTTTTCATTCAATTATTTGAATTCCTCCGGAGGCATAGAATTGGTCATCTCATCAAGTGCCATCTCTTTGTGTGAAGCTCGTGTTCTTTTCCTCCATGTTTCAGCCGGAGTGCTGCCTAAATCATTTCCGTCTTATTCTTTTCTTATCTCGTTCTAACCAGAGTGGTTTCATAGTCTATTTGATTCCGTGAGCTTTCGATTCTCGTCATTCTCGTCGTTCCTCTCTTCTTCTCAAGTGTTATCGATTCTTTGCTTCTTCTCTTGAGTTCTTGTTTCACCTCACCCCTTTTCCCTTCCGTCTCAGTCCTAAGATGTCGGGACGAGATCTCTTGTTAGTGGAGGAGTGTTGTAACGCCCCGGATTCAATGCGCCAGGTGTCCACCAGTTATTCGCCGTCGTTGCCATGTCATTTGCTTGCGTGTTCCATTTTATCATGTCATCATGTGCATCTCTTTGCGCATACATGTTCGTCTCATGCATCCGAGCTTTTTCCCCGTTGTCCGTTTTGCAATCCGGCACTCCTATGTCATTCGGCGTCCCCCTTTTTGTCTCCTATTGTGAGCGGGTGTTAAACTTTCTCGGAATGGACCGTGATTTGCCAAGCGGCCTTGGTATAGCACCGGTAGACCGCCTGTCAAGTTTCGTGCCATTTGGAGGTCGTTTGATACTCCAACGGTTAACCGAGTAACCGTATAAGGCCATTTCTCTTTGCATCCCAACACCCCTCCAAAGCGGCCCAAAACCCAGCAAACTCCCCTCCATGCTCTCGGTCGTTCGATCACGATCGTGTGGGCGAAAACTGCTCCTCATTTGGAGTCTCCTAGCTCCCTCTACCTATAAATATGCCCTCTCCCCCAAAATTCGCGGATGAAAATCCCCCCGAAACCCTAGCCCAGCTCCCTCTCCGCCGCCGGACACGTCCGGATCGGACCGGACATGTGCGCTCCGTCCGCGCCGCCGCCATCAGCGAACCAGCATCCGCCACGTGGCGCCCGTCGCCAGCGCCGCCGTCGGCCGCTCCGGCCCCAGCGAATCCAGCCGCCGCCGCCTCCCGCGCCTCGCCGCCGTCCGGCCTTCAGCGCCGCCGCAGCCGCCCGCTGCGCCGCCCGCCCGCAGCCCCGGCGACCGCCCTAGTCGCCCCGCGCCCGCGCCGCCCGCCTCCTTGCTGCCCGCGGCCGCGCCCGCCCGCCCCCCGCGCCTCCTCCTTCCTCCCGCCGCCGCCCGGCAGCAGCCATCTCCGCCGGCGCCGCCGTGCGCCGCCCTCGTCGCCAGCTCCTCCTCCTGCCGGATCTAGTGCCCCTGTGTCGACCCCGGCCGGATCTGCCCGTCTCCGGTGTCCCCCTCCTCTCCGGCGTCTACTCCGGCGAGTCTCCGGTTGTCCTCGAAGTCTGTGCCCGATCCAGCTCGAGGTTGACCCCGTTTTTTTCCACTGTCCCTGTTATTCTCACATTATCATGCCATTTTCATCGCATCATAACTCTGTGCATACTGCTCCGTTTCATGGGTGCAATATGTCAAATTGTTCTTCTCGACGAGTACTTCATTTCATTCCATTGCATCATGTTCATTTGAGTCCATCTTGATGCCTGAATCATCGTTGTAAGAGTGCTATGTGATGTTAATCTGCTGAAACTGTTATAACATGCTCATTTGTCATTTTTGCCATGTTTGATGTGTGCATCCTACGAGGTTGATCTTTACTTGAGTTTTGATGTATGGCATGCCATCTTTACAGTGGTGCCATACTTGTATTTTTGTGAGTTGTGTGCAGAGTGCATCGAGCTTGTTAAGTAGGGTACTTGCTGTTGCTGTTTTGCTAGACAGATTCTGTTATTTCGTGATGCTATGTAAACCTCCTGCTACAAGTCATTCTATGCATAACCTGGAGATGTTCACTAAGGATGTTTTGTTGTACATGTCATGATCTATCCATTCGTTCCCTTGGTTGCAATTATGTCCTACTGTAAAATGTTGTAATCTTGCTCCAAACTTGCTAAATAATGTTGCTGTCAGCCTGTTAACATTAAGTTCAATGTTGCCATGATTGTTGCTAGTGATCCATGCGTCCTATGAACTTGATCTTGCCATGCTTAGCTTCATAAATATGTCTTCTTACTGTTGGTTGCCTTTCCATGCCATGTATTGCTCTGTGGTGAGTGGTTCAAGATCACCAACATGCCTACTTATTGTTATTCTGCCATGTATGAACCTGTCATATAACTTGCTATGTTTACATGGGTGCCATCATATCTTCTGTTCCTTTTTGGCTCATGGTCAGTAAGGGACATTTGTTATATGCTATTAGTAGATTTATGGCATGCCCTTGTTTGCCATGGTAAGTTCCTGTAACATGTTGTTTGATAGCTCTAAACATTGCAACCTGATGTTATTCCTGCTAAGTCTGAAACTGTTATTATTTGCAATCTTTCCATGTCCTTTTGAGCATGTTCTAGTTGTTTCTGGAGATAGCTCAGTGTTCATGTTTTTTCATTCTTTACCTGTACTTCATGCACATGCCTTTGGTTATTACGTTGAGATGCTGTAGCATGTTGTTTTGGTGCTTGCAATATGCCTAGTTGCTGTTCTGGAGAGCTTGTCCTTTAAACTTGTATAGAGTGTATGTTTTGAACCGTTGCTCCGTTTTGAGTGTGCTCTATATGAAACTTGCTTGTTTTTCATGTAGTTTCATATTATCTTGTTTCATCCATGTTTTGAAGTGTTTGCTTGATGTTTGTTTGCATTTTGCATCAGTGTCATGTTTAACTTGTTTTGCTCATATCTTCTAGGCCGTAGCTCCGAATTAAACGAACTTTATATGTAACTTGACTAGAATCTCGTGTAGATCATCTTGGTGCATCTTAACTTGATGTTTAACAACTTGAACATAAGGTTTATTCAGTTCTATACAAATTTCTAAATTTGCATATGAGGACATACCGGAATTGTCATATGTTGCTTCCGGCCTCATTTAAACTTGCTTTGATGTGTTGCTCCTGTTTGCATCGTCTCTTGTCATGAGTGGCTTCACGTAGCTTTGTCATGCATCATGCTTGTTGTGCATCATGTCTTGTTTATGTGTGGTGTGTTTACCATGTTGTCTGCTTCTTCTCGATAGTTCCCGTTTTGTTGCGATCGTGAGGATTCGTTCGTCTTCGTGTGGTTCGTCTTCGTGGCTTCATCTTCTTCATGGACTCGTTCTTCTTCCTAGTGGGATTTCAGGCAAGATGATCGTCACCTTGGATCTCACTACTATCATTGCTATGCTAGTTGCTTCGTTCTATCGCTATGTTGCGCTACCTATCTTGTGCTCTTCAAGCCTCCCCAAATTGCCATGAACCTCTAACATTTTGCACCCTTCCTAGCAAACCATTGCTTGGCTATGTTACCGCTTTGCTCAGCCCCTCTTACAGCGTTGTTACTTGCAGGTGAAGTTGAAGATTGTGTTGGGGAACGTAGCAGAAATTCAAAATTTTCCTATGTGTCACCAAGATCTATCTATGGAGAAACCAGCAACGAGGGGAAGGAGAGTGTATCTACATACCCTTGTAGATCGCTAAGCGGAAGCGTTCAAGAGAACGGGGTTGAAGGAGTCGTTGCTAAATCGTGATCCAAATCACGGAGATCCTAGTGCGAGCAGACGGCACCTCCGCGTTCAACACACGTACAGCCGGTGGCGTCTCCCATGCCTTGATCCAGCAAGGAGAGAGGAGAGGTTGAGAAGACTCCATCCAGCAGCAGCATGGGCGTGGTGGTGGTGGAGGCGTGGCAATCCTGCGCAGGCTTCGCCAAGCACCGCGGAGAGGAGGAGGACTTGGGAGAGGGAGGGCTGCGCCCGTAACTTCGTGTGAAGCTCCCATGCGCCTCCCACTATATATAGGGGTGGAGGGCTGGTTTCTTGCCCTCCAAGTCCATTGGGGCGTTGGCCAAGGTGGGAGGAAAGAAATCCCATCATTTCCTTCCCCATCGATTGTTATCCCCTTTTTAGGTATCTTGATCTTATCCTTGAGATATGATCTTATTCCTTCTAAGGGGATCTTGGTGCGCTTGACCAGGGGTGTGGGGCCTTGCTCCCACTACCCACGTTCATGTGGGTCCCCCATGCAGGTGGGCCCCACTCCGAACCTTCTAGAACCTTCCGGTACAATACCGAAAAATCCGAACATTTTTCGTGGCCAAAATAGGACTTCCCATATATAAATCTTTACCTCCGAACCATTCCGGAACCCCTCGTGACGTCCGGGATCTCATCCGAGACTCCGAACAACATTCGGTAACCACATACAAACTTCCTTTATAACCCTAGCGTCATCGAACCTTAAGTGTGTAGACCCTACGGGTTCGGGAGACATGTAGACATGACCGAGACGTTCTCCGGTCAATAACCAACAGCGGGATCTGGATACCCATGTTGGCTCCCACATGTTCCACGATGATCTCATCGGATGAACCACGATGTCAAGGACTCAATCAATCCCGTATACAATTCAGTTTGTCTATCGGAATTATACTTGCCCGAGTATACCGATACCTTGTTCAATCTCGTTACCGGCAAGTCTCTTTACTCGTTCCGTAACACATCATCCCGTGATCAACCCCTTGGTCACATTGTGCACATTATGATGATGTCCTACCGAGTGGGCCCAGAGATACCTCTCCGTTTACACGGAGTGACAAATCCCAGTCTCGATCCGTGTCAACCCAACAGACACTTTCGGAGATACCTGTAGTGCACCTTTATAGTCACCCACTTACGTTGTGACGTTTGATACACCCAAAGCACTCCTACGAAGATCCGGGAGTTACACGATCTCATGGTCTAAGGAAGAGATACTTGACATTGGAAAAGCTCTAGCAAACGAACTACACGATCTTTACGCTAAGCTTAGGATTGGGTCTTGTCCATCACATCATTCTCCTAATGATGTGATCCCGTTATCAACGACATCCAATGTCCATAGCCAGAAACCATGACTATCTGTTGATCACAACGAGCTAGTCAACTAGAGGATCACTAGGGACATATTGTGGTATATGTATTCACACGTGTATTACGATTTCCGGATAATACGCTTATAGCATGAATAAAAGACAATTATCATGAACAAGGAAATATAATAATACTTTTATTATTGCCTCTAGGGCATATTTCCAACAGTCTCCCACTTGCACTAGAGTCAATAATCTAGTTCACATCGCCATGTGATTAACATTCACAGTCACATCACCATGTGACCAACATCCAAAGAGTTTACTAGTGTCATTAAACTAGTTCACATCATCATGTGATTAAGACTCAATGAGTTACGGGGTTTGATCATGTTTTGCTTGCAAGAGAGGTTTTAGTCAACGGTGCGCAACATTCAGATCCGTATGTACTTCGCAAATATCTAGGTCATATTGTAAACGCTGCTTCCACGCTCCACTTGGAGCTATTCCAAACTATGGTGTTCCAGGCGGCATTAATTGTGAAACAATTTCCACAATGTCTTAATTGCGTGCCAAAGCTCGTAACTCAGATACTCATCTCTATGATCATATCATAGACATTTCATCCTCTTGTCACGATGATCTTCAACTTCACTCTGAAATTACTTGAACCATTCAATAATTCAGACTTGTGTTTCATCAAGTAAATATACTCTACATCTACTCGAATCATTTGTGAAGTAAGAACATAATGATATTCACTGCATGCCTCAGCACTCATTGGACTGCACACATCAAAATGTGTTACTTCCAACAAGTTGCTATCTTGTTCCATTTTACTGAAAAACGAGGCTTTTAGTCATCTTGCCCATGTGGTATGATTTGCATATCTGAAGTGATTCAAAATCAAGTGAGTCCAAACGATCCATCTGCATGGAGTTTCTTCATGCGTATACACCAATAGACATGGTTCACATGTCTCAAACTTTTCAAAATGAGTGAGTCCCAAGATCCATCAACATGGAGCTTCTTCATGCGTTTTACACCAATATGACTTACATGGCAGTGCCACAAGTAAGTGGTACTATCATTACTATCTTATATCTTTTTGGCATGAAAAATGTGTATCACTACGATCGAGATTCAATAAACCATTCCTTTAGGTGCATGACCATTGAAGGTATTATTCAAATAAATAGAGTAACCATTATTCTCCTTAAATGAATAACCGTATTGCGATAGACATAATCCAATCATGTCTATGCTCAACGCAAACACCAAATCTCGATGGTAGAGGGAGCGTGCGATGCTTGATCACATCAACCTTGGAAACACTTCCAACATATATCGTCAGCTCACCTTTAGCTAGTCTCCGTATATTCCGTAGCTTTTATTTTGAGTTACTAATACTTAGCAACCTAACCGGTATCCAATACCCTGATGCTACTAGGAGTACTAGTAAAGTACACATTAACATAATGTATATCCAATATACTTCTATCGACCTTGCCAGCCTTCTCATCTACCAAGTATCTAGGGTAATCCTGCTCCAGTGGTTGTTCCCATTATTACAGAAGCACTTAGTCTCGGGTTTGGGTTCAACCTTGGGTTTCTTCACTAGAGCAGCAGCTGATTTGCCGTTTCATGAAGTATCCCTTCTTTCCCTTGCCCTTCTTGAGACTAGTGGTTTCACAAACCATCAACAATTGACGCTCCTTTTTATTTCTACTTTGGCGGTGTCAAACATCGCGAATACCTCAAGGATCATCATATCTATCCCTGATATGTTATAGTTCATCACGAAGCACTAACTGCTTGGTGGCAATGACTTTGGAGAAACATCACTATCTTATCTGGAAGATCAACTCCCACTCGATTCAAATGATTGTTGTACTCAGACAATCTGAGCACAAGCTCAATGATTGAGCTTTTCTCCGTTAGTTTGCAGGCTAAGAAAATCGTCGGAGGTCTTATACCTCTTGACGTGGGCACGAGCCTGAAATCCCAATTTCAGCCCTCGAAACATCTCATATGTTCATGACGTTTGAAAACGTCTTTGGTGCCACAACTCAAAACCTTTTACCGAACTATCACGTAGTTATCAAAGCGTGTATGTTCGATGTTATAACATCCACAAATGACGTTTGGGGTTCAGCACACCGCGGTGCATTAAGGACATAAGCTTTCTCTTGTCCGCATAATCGCTATTGTCAACTTTCAACTATATTTTCTCTAGGAACATATCTAAACAGTGGAACTAAAGCGCGAGCTTACGACATAATTTGCAAAGATCTTTTGACTATGTTCAGGATAATTAAGTTCATCTTATGAACTCCCACTCAGATAGACATCCCTCTGGTCATCTAAGTGATTACATGATCCGAGTCAACTAGGCTGTGTCCGATCATCACGTGAGACGGACTAGTCATCATCGGTGAACATCTTCATGTTGATCGTATCTACTATATGACTCATGCTCGACCTTTCGGTCTCCGTGTTCCGAGGCCATGTCCGTACATGCTAGGCTCGTCAAGTTAACCCTAAGTGTTTCGCGTGTGTAAATCTGTCTTACACCCGTTGTATGTGAACGTAAGAATCCATCACACCCGATCATCACGTGGTGCTTAGAAGCGACGAACTTTAGCAACGGTGCGCAGTTAGGGAGAACACTTCTTGAAATTTTTGTAAGGATCATCTTATTTACTACCGTCGTTCTAAGTAAACAAGATGCATAAACATGATAAACATCACATGCAATCAAATAGTGACATGATATGGCCAATATCATTTTGCTCCTTTGATCTCCATCTTGAGGCTCCATGATCATCATCGTCACGGCATGCCACCATGATCTCCATCATCATGATCTCCATCATCGTGTCTTCATGAAGTTGTCTCGCCAACTATTACTTCTACTACTATGGCTACGGTTAGCAATAAAGTAAAGTAATTACATGGCGTTGTTCAATGACACGCAGGTCATACAATAAATTAAGACAACTCCTATGGCTCCTGCCGGTTGTCATACTCATCGACATGCAAGTCGTGATTCCTATTACAAGAACATGATCAATCTCATACATCACATATCATTCATCACATTCTTCTTGGCCATATCACATCACATAGCATACCCCGCAAAAACAAGTTAGGCGTCCTCTAATTGTTGTTGCATGTTTTACGTGGCAGCTACGGGTTTCTAGCAAGAACGTTTCTTACCTCATAAAACCACAGCGTGATATGCCAATTGCTATTTGCCCTTCATAAGGACCCTTTTCATCGAATCCGTTCCGACTAAAGTGGGAGGCGGCACCGCTAGGCACCTTATGCACCAAGTGCATGTCAATCGGTGGAACTTGTCTCACGTAAGTGTATGTGTAAGGTCGGTCCGGCCGCTTCATCCCACAATACCGTCGAAACAAGATTGGACTAGTAACGGTAAGCATATTGAACAAAATCAATGCCCACAACTACTTTGTGTTCTACTCGTGCAAACAATCTCTGCAGAGACCTAGCTCATAATGCCCTTTGTTGGGGAGCGTGGCGAGAAATTCAAAATTTTCCTATGTGTCACCAAGATCTATCTATGGAGAAACCAGCAACGAGGGAAGGAGAGTGCATCTACATACCCTTGTAGATTGCTAAGCGGAGCGTTCAAGAGAACGGGGTTGAAGGAGTCGTACTCGTCGTGATCCAAATCACCGGAGATCCTAGTGCGAGCAGACGGCACCTCCGCGTTCAACACACGTACAGCCGGTGGCGTCTCCCATGCCTTGATCCAGCAAGGAGAGAGGAGAGGTTGAGGAAGACTCCATCCAGCAGCAGCATGGCGTGGTGGTGGTGGAGGAGCGTGGCAATCCCGCAGGCTTCGCCAAGCACCGCGGAGAGGAGGAGGACTTGGGAGGGGGAGGGCTGCGCCGAACTTGTGTGAAGCTCCCATCGCCTCCCACTATATATAGGGGTGGAGGGCTGGTTTCTTCCCTTCCAAGTCCATTGGTGCACTGGCCAAGGTGGGAGGAAAGAAATCCCATCATTTCCTTCCCCACCGATTGTTGTCCCCCCTTTTTAGGGATCTTGATCTTATCCCTTCGGGATATGATCTTATTCCTTCTAAGGGGGATCTTGGTCTTGCGCTGACCAGGGTGTGGTGCCTTGCCCCCACTACCCACGTTCATGTGGGTCCCCCCATGCAGGTGGGCCCCACTCCGGAACCTTCTAGAACCTTCCCGGCCCAATACCGAAAAATCCCAAACATTTTCCGCTGGCCAAAATAGGACTTCCCATATATAAATCTTTACCTCCGAACCATTCCGGAACTCCTCGTGACGTCCGGGATCTCATCCGAGACTCCGAACAACATTTGGTAACCACATACAAACTTCCTTTATAACCCTAGCGTCATCGAACCTTAAGTGTGTAGACCCTACGGGTTCGGGAGACATGTGGACATGACCGAGACGTTCTCCGGTCAATAACCAACAGCGGGATCTGGATACCCATGTTGGCTCCCACATGTTCCACGATGATCTCATCGGATGAACCACGATGTCCAGGACTCAATCAATCCCGTATACAATTCCCTTTGTCTAGCGGTATTATACTTGCCCGAGATTCGATCGTCGGTATGCGATACCTTGTTCAATCTCGTTACGGCAAGTCTCTTTACTCGTTCCGTAACACATCATCCGTGATCAACCCCTTGGTCACATTGTGCACATATGATGATGTCCTACCGAGTGGGCCCAGAGATACCTCTCCGTTTAAGCGGAGTGACAAATCCATCTCGATCCATGTCAACCCAAGACACTTTCGGAGATACCTGTAGTGCACCTTTATAGTCACCCGATTCGTTGTGACGTTTGATACACCAAAGCACTCCTACGGTGTCGTGGAGTTACGATCTCATGGTCTAAGGAAGAGATACTTGACAATGGAAAAGCTCTAGCAAGCGAACTACGATCTTTGTGCTATGCTTAGGATTGGGTCTTGTCCATCAGATCATTCTCCTAATGATGTGATCCCGTTATCAATGACATCCAATGTCCATATCCAGGAAACCATGACTATCTGTTGATCACAACGAGCTAGTCAACTAGAGGCTCACTAGGGACATATTGTGGTCTATGTATTCAAACGTGTATTACGATTTCCGGATAATACAGTTATAGCATGAATAAAAGACAATTATCATGAACTAGGAAATATAATAATACTTTTATTATTGCCTCTAGGGCATATTTCCAACAGATTGCCCCATGGTGGACATGATTTTGTTGGGATATCACAATATCTCTTATTTAATTAATGCATCTATATATTTGGTAAAGGGTGGAAGGCTCGGCCTTATGCCTGGTGTTTTGTTCCACTCTTGCCGCCCTAGTTTCCGTCATACCGGTGTTATGTTCCTGGATTTTGCATTCCTTACGCGGTCGAGTGATTTATGGGACCCCCTTGACAGTTCGCTTTGAATAAAACTCCTCCAGCAAGGCTCAACCTTGGTTTTACCATTTGCCTCACCACCACCTACATTTCCCTTGGGAGTAATTAACCCAAGGGTCATCTTTATATAGCCCCCCCGGGCCAATGCTTGTCTAAGTGTTGGTCCGAACCAGAGCCACTTCCAGCGCCACCTCGGGGAAACTTGAGGTCTGGTTTTAGTTGTACGTAGTTTTCATCCGGTGTTGCCATGAGAACGAGATATGTGCAGCTCCTATCGGGATGTCGGCGCATCGGGCGGTCTTGCTGGTCTTGTTTTACCATTGTCGAAATGTCTTGTAAACCGGGATTCCGAGACTGATCGGGTCTTCCTGGGAGAAGGAATATCCTTCGTTGATCGCGAGAGCTTATCATGGGCTAAGTTGGGACACCCCTGCACGGTATAAAATTTCGAGAGTCGTGCCCGCGGTTATGTGGCAGATGGTAATTTGTTAATGTCCGGTTGTAGATAACTTGACACCAGATCCGAATTAAAATGCATCAACCGCGTGTGTAGCCGTGATGGTCTCTTCTCGGCGGAGTCCGGGAAGTGAACACGGTTTATGGGTTATGTTTGACGTAAGTAGGTGTTCAGGATCACCTCTTGATCATTGCTAGCTTCACGACCGTTTCTTTGCTTCTCTTGTCGCTCCTATTTGCGTATGTTAGCCACCATATATGCTTAGTCGCTGCTGCAACCTCACCAATTTACCCCTTCCTTTCCCATTAAGCTTTGCTAGTCTTGATACCCATGGTAATGGGATTGCTGAGTCCTCGTGGCTCACAGATTACTACAACAACAATTGCAAGTATAGGTTTTGCGATGATCATGACCCGAGAGTGATGTTTCCTTGTTTTGGAGTTCTTCTTCTGCTTCTTCTTCGATCAGGGGATAGGTTCCAGGTCGGCAGCCTGGGCTAGCAGGGTGGATATCGTTTGAGTTTATGTTTGTGTTTCATCCATAGTCGGATGGTGTTCTTATGTATTGTGATGTTGTATTCATGCGACATTGTATGCCTTTTGTATGTATCTTCATCTATTATGTAATGTTGATGTAATGATATCCACCCTGCAAAAGCGTTTCAATATGCGGGTCTATCCTTGGTGGGATCTTCGAGTTCCTTTTGGATAGGGTCGCATATTGGGCGTGACAGCCGTGCATCACCTGCCGAGCATGTTCGTGCATCTGCGACAGTTCTTGCAGCAAATCACCTGCAGATGAGGGCATCTCCTCTTCAGGGCGACCCGTTAACATTCCTGCAAGGAAAAAAACTTTTCAATAAACTTCCTCGCCGAACTATCAAACAGTTCGCTTGAGTTCTTACCATAAATTCCGCGTCGAAGTTTTTTGTTCTCCTTCACGAGTCTGCGGTTGTCTTGCGGGCGTCCTTTAATTCCATGTCCAGACGAATATTGGCATCATGAAGCTTGTTCTTCTCTTGCGTCACCTGTGTAAGGATGCGCTCGCCGGCGTTTAGTTGCCGTTGGAGATGCGAGTCGTCACCCACTGCGCCCTCCGGATTCACCCCGGGATTCTCTGCAGAATTTACTGTTAGACTAACTGCATTAGACATTTATTAACTAGTACATCTGTGTATAATGGAGACAAATATTACCAGCGGGGGCCTTTCGGGATCCCTCTAACCTGGCTACAGCATCAGATAATTGGACCTTGCAGGCCTCCAGCTCCCGCACCAATTGTTCATTCTTGTCCACAAGGACCTGCGGATATATTGATCCCTCAAACAGTTGTCCCAACTATTCTAAATCTCAGGGGCTACAGCTAGGCATACTTATCAAAATTTCTTACCCGTATGTCTTTGGTATACTGGCTTGTCGCTTGGGCAAGCCCGCCTCGAGCGGCTCGGACATATGCGTTCGCCGAATTGAAGGCATTAAAAGCCTCTTTGGAAAATATGTTGTGCTGGAGCACGGCCCTCCGCCACCGGTGGTTCATGGCGCTCTCCACTTCGGAGTTCGTGGCCGAACACATATCCGCACCCTCCGTCGGGGAGCTATGCGGTGCTGGCCCCGTGTCCACCTCAGCCCCCGAAGCCGGTTCTGGAACCCGGCTGGTGGAGGCGCGGTCGGTGGGGGTCTCCGGATATAGCCCGGTTATTCCTCTTCCTGCCAGACACAAAGGGCGCTGTCATATTTCAAATTCAATGACAGCAGGACAGGCTATGACTTTACCTCTGCAGCGGTGTGTCAGCCCTCACCGCCTTCCTCTTGAGACTGCTTGATCCGGACGCCCGTGGTTGATGAGTCCCTAGGGGCTCGGCCCCTCGCTCCGGCTGTTGTTTCTGCAAATAGAGTGATGCCTCAAGGGTAAATCACAATACGTAGGGAAAATCCTCTTCGGAGGATAGGGTTTTTTAGCTTAGCTTACACGCGACGCGGGGAGCAGTCCAGGGTAGTCGGCCGTAATGGCCACCAGGGCGCCATCCCACCTCGCCTGATAAAATACCCCGTTGACAAGCTCCACAGTAATATCCGAATCTACTTTGAGTCTCGTATCTAGGGCCCTTCCAGGGTCCTCTGGTTGCGGGGAGGGGCTGAAGATTCCTTCTACGGCCCTCCTTAGTTCCTGCTCAAAAGCATTGATGCAAGTAATCTTAGCAAGAGAACGCTAGAGTAAGTGAAGTAGGGAAAAGAATGGCAACTTACCCACGCTGGGGGGTTGTGCATGGAGAATCCGTTCCTCGTTTTTATTGGAAGGAATTCCTCTTCTTCCCCTTTGTACAAATCGGACAATATCCTTGCCAAAGCGGCAGCGGAGTCCGGACCCTTGCGACCACAGCGGGTGGCGTCGTCTTCCCCATTGAAATGCCACATGAGCTTCCCCCGATATTGGAGTGGTTGCACTCCCCGCTTTATGCATATCGCCATGACCTCGACTATCGTCAATCCGGACTTGGCCAGCAACTTTATCCTGTTCATCAGGAGGTATATTTCCCTTGTGTCCTCTTCTTGAGGGCCCCGGGGACGCCAGCTTAGGCGTGCCCTTGGCGGGGCGTTGCTGAACTTGGGGAGACCCATCTGGACTGGATCCGGAAGGGTAACGTCATTTATATAGAACCACTCTGAAGGCCAGTTTTCTGGAGCCTTCTCGGGAGTGCCGGACAGGTATCCGGTCCCGGCAATGCGCCATACTTTGGCCCTGCCCACCTGATATAGGAACTCTCCCTGGGTGTGGGGGACAAGGCAGAATAGCTTCCTCCACAATCCGAAGTGTGGTTTGCAGCCTAAAAACAACTCGCAAAGCGCGACGTACCCCGCTATGTGCAGAATGGAGGCTGGGGTAAGATTGTGCAACTGGAGGCCATAGAACTCGAGGAGCCCGTGGAGAAACGGGTGGATAGGAAACCCAACGCCCCTCAGCGGATGCGAGATGAGGCATATCCGCTCCTCCGAAGACGGGTTAGGAGATCCCTCAGCTTGTTCCCCTCCGTCGTAGGTGGCTATTCCAGCTCAGACGAGGACCATGAATGCCGGTGGGAGAAACCCTTGGGTTTGTAACTTCACCAAACGGCTGTGAGGAACTGAGCACTCCCCCCAATCCCCCGACTTCTAGCGAGGAGGGCAAGCAGAAGAGTTGCGACGGCCGGCCATGTTGGAATGGCTTTTTGCGAAGCGCTCTGGGATGCTAGCTCAAGGGAGGAGAGTGAGGTTTGGATCTGAGAATCCCTGTCACTTCAAATAGACGGTTGGCTCAGAGGTGCGAGGGTGGCAAATGCAAAAATACCTTGACTCCTCGCATTCGCTCGACACATGGAGATGGTCATTACTAAGGTGCTGAAGCCGAGGAGCACAAACTTTGATTGGAGACCGGACACTATTCGTCGTAACAAGTACTTTGGAGTATTCAGAGAAGGAACCCTCCTTGCAATGCCGAATACAATACTACGCGCCGGACTAATCGTCATTGAAGCCTGGTTCAGGGGCTACTGAGCGAGTCCTGGATAAGGGGGTATCCGGACAGCCAAACTATGTACAACGTCCGGACTATTGAAGCATGAAGATACAAGACTCAGGACTTCGGCCCGTGTCCGGATGGGACTTTCCTTGGTGTGGAAGGCAAGCTTGGTGATCCGGATATTATATTTCCTTCCTTATAACTGACTCCATGTAAACCCTAGCCCTCTCTGGTGTCTATATAACCCGGAGAGGTTGGTCCTTAGAAGGCCGACCACAATTACGATCATACCATCATAGGCTAGCTCCTAGGGTTTAGCCTCTACGATCTCGTGGTAGATCTACTCTTGTACTACCCATATCATCAATATTAATCAACCAGGAAGTAGGGTTTTACCTCCATCGAGAGGAACCGAACCTGGGTAAACACCCGTGTCCCTTACTTCTTGTTACTATCAACCTTGATGCACAGATCGGGACCCCCTACCCGAGATCCGCCGGTTTTGACACCGACAACGACTATGGCGATGGATCAAGTTGGAAAGCAAGGCAAGCGGGGCGGCTGCAGTAGCCGGCCAGCCATGCTGGGTCGCACGCACGCAGCCTCTGGTCGAAGCCAGGGCGCGGCAAGGTCGGATGGCCCGAGCAGCGGGTGGGACTCCAGTGGGCGCGGCACCAGTGGGCGCCGCACCAGCAGGCGGGGCTCCGTCTGGCGTGGAGCAGCCTCGGTCGTGCGCGGTGCTGGGGTAGCAGCGGCGAGCGGGGGAGGTGGACAGGGGCAGCGACAGCAGAAAGGGGCGCGGGGGTGTGGGCGGCTATGGGCGCAAGCCTCGGCGAGGTTAGGGGGCGACGGTCGCGGCCGGACGTGGGCAAGGACAAGGCAAGGCGCGGGCGGGAGTGGTGCTCTGGCCATGGTGTCATGTACTTGTGGGGAGACGAATACGGCGATGGATCAAGGAGGAAAAGCAAGGCAAGCGGGGAAGGAGCTCATCGCGATGTGGATGACGAGCTCGGGGAGGCCGAGGCTAGTCGGAGATGAGCGACGAGGTGCAGCGGTCGGTGCCGAGGACGAAGAGCTCCATCTCGTCGTTGTAGGGCTCCCCGGCGTTGAATCGGTGCTGAAGATGGTGTACGTGAAGATGGCAAAGCGGACTGACATGCTCCTAGGCGGCAAAGGCGAAGCTGAGCGCGGGGACAGAGGGATCCATGGCGACGGCGGCGCGGTTGTGTGCGGAGGCGTCAGGGAGAGAGCGAGGGGGGAAATGGGTGGAGCTAGGGTTCCAGGGGATGATGGGGGACCCTTATACGCGCGGGGAGACGGGGGATGGTCGCCACAGCGGCATGGCGCGGCCACGGCCGGGGGATCTGTGCCACGACCCCCCATGAACAGGAAGAAGGCGATAGGGGGCCTAGATGAGTTGGGCCGGCTTTTGTAGCTAGCTAGGCTAAAGTGCACACAGGCTTTCTCCTTCTTTGCTTTCTATTTTTTTAAGAAATAAAGATGGGTAAGAAAATATTGGGCATGCTATTTACTTAGGAAAAATATGGGAAGTGCCCCTTTTATTCCCTGGTGATCTTAGACAGTGCCACAAACATTTTGGAGACCATAAGAATTCATTTGGTATTTTTCATAAATAGGATAGCATTTCAAAATGCTGAATTGGTGCGGTTATAATTGCTAATGCTCATCTTCGCAAAAAGTGATGTTGTGTTCCTTAAGAAATAATTGTTATGGAATTTTTAACAAATGATGAACATTTTTCCAACAACTTTTGTGCAACTTTAGATTCCACTTGAAATTGAATTGGAATTCAGAGGAGTTTGAAATGAGGTATGATTGCAGAGGCAATCAAGCATTGCAAACCAAAATGATTTAGCTTAATCAGGAGGGTCACTATAGCTTGACACTGGGGGTGTTACAAATCTCCTCCACTACAATAAATCTCGTCTCGAGATTTAAGTGGTGGAGTAAGGGGAAAAGTCATGGTTATGAAATTAAAATGGATCTTCTTGTTCTCGGTTGCTCTTCTCAAAGAGGTTGATCCATAGCGTTGATGTCTTCATTCCTCAGCTCCAGGCCATAATGGTGAAGTCATCATTCTTCCTCTAGGAGATCTACCGTACTTACGAAAGGATAAGAGGGGAGACTCTAGAAGGACGGATTTCTGAAAGGATTGGCATCTGGTAATTATCTCAAGGGATGAGATTTTAGAAGCACCAGGAACATATTGAGAGTGCTATAAAGAGGTTCAACAAGTTTCAACCACGTAGGCATCCAGCTCATGCCTAAAACAGGTGATGAAGGGGTTGAGAGCAATTTAGAAGAATGTTGCCTCTGATACCAGAATGAATCATGGCGTGTGAGGGATTCCTGGATTAGGGGGGTACCCGGACAGCCGGACTGTGTACAACGTCCGGACTATTGAAGCATAAAGATACAAGACTCAAGACTTCGGCCCGTGTCCGGATGGGACTCTCCTTTGCGTGGAAGGCAAGCTTGGCGATCCGGATATTGTGTTTCCTTCCTTGTAACCGACTCCATGTAAACCCTAGCCCTCTCCGGTGTATATATAAACCGGAGAGGTTGGTCCTTAGAAGGCCGATCACAATTACAATCATATCATCACAGGCTAGCTCTTAGGGTTTAGCCTCTACGATCTCGTGGTAGATCTACTCTTGTACTACCCATATCATCAATATTAATCAAGCAAGAAGTAGGATTTACCTCCATCGAGAGGGCCCGAACCTGGGTAAACATCTATGTCCATTGCTTCCTGTTACCATCAGCCTTGATCACGGATGGGGACCCCCTACCCGAGATCCGCCGGTTTTGACACCGACAGCATGGAAGTTAGCTAGTGAATTACATACTAAGCCAATTGCAAGAATATTTTGGAATCAAGGTTGTACAGGAGAGTCAGGTTTCGATCCTGTGGAACTGTGGGTTATGGGCCCACCATGTGGGTTATAAGTAGGAAGGCATTGACATCTTGCACAGTCATGACAACAAGGCATGTCAGATAATAACCTATTAGTTATGTTGGCAACAATGTTGGTACCAAGGGCGAGGGATGAAGAGAACTATTTTCCTGCTCGTTAAAATGAGGCGGACCAGTAGGCAAAGTTCTCGTCCATCAGTTGCTACCGGAATGTCATCAACATTAGTAACAGGGTCATACTGACCGAATTGTACCTTGAGGCGTTTTTATAAGCAGGGAATTGTTTTTTCTTAGATCATATATATCGCAAGAAAGGTTAAACAAGACAATGAAAAGGAAATGTGTTTAAACGCATATTTCAGGGGTATATCCTTCCCAAGGACAAGCAGAGTATGATATCCATGATAAGACAGCAAGTTCAAAAGCATTTAGATAAAAGGGGGCGAGGGAAGAATCATGATATTACACATACAACGGTGTTTGGATAATAGATCAAGAAACATTCGACAATGTGCTTCCAATGTTCTTGTTGATATTCAGAATACCTCAATCATGCTTCAAGGTAGCATTAACATGGTGTTCCAAGTAGGGGTTGGAGTTGAAGATCACAAGAAATACTCAAAGAACAATTGTAGGAATAGCAAGGAGTCCAAGGTATAACCAAGACATGATCAAACATGTGTTGGAAAGAAGACAAGGGGGTTGTCAATGATTACTCAAATCATTGGAGGTCAAGGATGGTATTACTCATCATGAATTCAATCGATATCCTAGAAGTGCTCAGAATGTTGATGATGATCTCGACACATTTGTCGAGAGATTTCATGAAGATGTAATCAATCGGCGACGACATCAAGTCAAAGAAATGATAAAGCGAAAGGTTATTGGAACCACGGGTACGACACAAACTCGAAATCAAGCTTGTTGTTCAAGGTGAAATAATATGACGAGGAAGATCGACGTAAGCTTGGCTCATCATCGCAAATTATGTTTCGGGAAGGACCAGGTAGCACAGTTAAAATTTAGCACGATAATGACATACCCAGCCAGGCTAGGAATGACCTGAAGGATTATTAAACTTGTAAGCAATGAAAATTACTTAGAGTTATAGAACCGGAGTGCGAAATCGATTCAACTGATTCACTTATCGGTGTCCTCAAGTGATTAATAACTAAGATCCCGGGGGAAATCTGAAATCAGTGAGAGGCAATACTAGATGAAGACTCATAGGAAGCAACACAGTTCTTTGATATTCTCGAGATATCGGAGGGTAATACTCGAAGGAAGATCAAAATAGAGGTTGTGGAGTAGCATTGATCTGCAGAAGACAAGTGTGTGAACTTGTCTGAGAAATGGAATCAAAGGGGAACAATCATGGTCAGAACCACGATTGCAAAGGACCAAACAGAGATACCAGCTGAACTAATAACAAGGGGATTATTATTATCACAAGAAGCTTCCATGATAAGTGCCACATCGGGTCCATGGGATTGAACACATAGTTCAAGGTCGACTCCCACTTCTTCAATGCATAACCTTTCATTCACCCCTCGTTTTTCGAAGAAATTGTAATGCAGAGGATTTATCTTGCAAAGTACCAGAAGAGTAAGACTCGTGAGAACTCTCGGGTTCACACAGATTATGGAAGGCATAAGTTCAACCCATTGGGGCATTTTTACGAATCTATACAACCATCAACCAAGGAAAAGGTATGAGTTCAAAAGTAGAGTATCAGAGTCAAAGAAGATGATACAATTTACCGAAGGTATTATGTATCAAGGAAAAACTCACATGACTTTGGATGTGATGGACATTGTCGGATAACAACCCAGCAATGGATCTGGCGATTCACGACAGAGTTGATGTGAGTATCGGGAATCAATCAGATGAAGAAGGGAATGTAAAGGCATCGCCTTATAGAAACGTCTGAATGATTCGATTCTTGGGTACAAAGGAATTATGATTTCAAGATGAAGGATCAGAAGAAAATGCTCTCATCAAAAGATGAGTAAGTTGAATAGACTTAGTGGTGTACCCGATCAAATCTGGATTAGGCAAGAACCAGCTCATATCTGGAAGGATGTCTGAGCCAGAAAGGAAATTTCCAAAGATTAATTGATGATTGCGAGTATTCACACACACGCTGAATCCATTGGAACAGAATGACAATCACAAAGAATTCTAAAGAATATTGCTAGACATATGGAATTAATCCTAATGCAAGCAGGCAAGTATTTGCAGAGCAATAGTTGAAGAGGATTATTGGAAGATCAGATAGCATTCCAAGGAATTTTGTGAAACACCTGATCAACTATGGACGAACGGACACTCGGCAAGCGCTAGTAATTATCCATAGGGTTATTCGTGTGGCAAAGATCTGCAAGGCAGTAGGCTCAATGGCTTCTCAGGACAACAGAGAGAAATTCGAGGCATCTTGTGATAAGAAGAGCAACTGGGGATGAAGGTACAAGCAGCAAGGATGTTATTCACGGGAATTATCGGTGGTCAAGAACTGCAAGGCAGTTGACACAGTGTCTCGAGAAACATCGAGGAGTATCTACAGAATCTTCTGGCGAAGCAAGCGATCATCGGTAATGTCGGGGCTCTCTGGGAGGAAGTCGGTACGAGAACCTAATGTCAGAGTTAGTAAAATGTTTAACCCGAATAGAAGAGAGATCAGAATCCCAGAGTATAGACGAGGAATAAAAGATCCTAGTACCACCCATCGTTGATGTGGGCCCGTAAGCCAGACGGCCATGTTAGTAAAAGTTTTTCAATGACTAGACTCATCTTCGGCCAAGGAGTTGGAAGGGGGGCTACCTACAGGCAGTCGGCTCTGATACCAACTTGTGACGCCCTCGATTCAATCGTACACTAAGCATACACGCAAATGTGTACGATCAAAATCAAGGACTCACGGGAAGATATCACAACACAACTCTAGACACAAATTAAAATAATACAAGCTTTATATTACAAGCCAGGGGCCTCGAGGCTCGAATACATCAGTTTGAATACAAATGAGTTAACGGAAGCAACAATATCTGAGTACAGACATAAGTTAGACAAGTTTGCCTTAAGAAGGCCAGCACAAAAGCAACATCGATCGAAAAGGCAAGGCCTCCTGCCTCGGAGCCTCCTAACTACTCCTGGTCATCGTCATCCATCACGTGGTAGTAGGCACCCTCGGGGTAGTAGCAGTCGTTGGTGGTGTCGTCTGGCTCCTGGGCACCACCATCTGGTTCCAGCATCCGAGAAGAATGGAAAGAGGTGGGAAAAGGGGAGCAACGCAACCGTGAGTACTCATCCAAAGTACTCGCAAGCAAGGATCTACACTAAATATGCATCGGTATCAATGAAAGGGGGTAGTATTTGTGGACTAACTGCAGAATGCCAAAATAAGAGGGCGAGAAGCTAGTCCTATCAAAGACTAGCACCTTCTGGAAACCACCATCTTGCAGCAAACAGGAGGGAGTAGAGTAGCATAAAGTAAAGCAGTAGTGGTGTTATCAACCTCGGTCAGAGATCCTTTCTCGACTCCCCGCGAGAAAGAATTCCAGAGCTGTACTATCCATTTCTCATCACAATCCAATTCTCATCATGAGTATCCAGTTCTAGTTGTATTGATCGGGATACAACTCCAAGTGCCCGTTACCGTAGGACAGGCTATCGATATATGTTTTCTTCCCTACAGGGGTGCACCAATTTACCCACCACGCTCGATTAACTCCTGCTAGACACACTTTCCTTCGCCATGCCTGGCCTCAGCCAAACAATATGCCGCAACCCAACCTAGACTTAATAGAGAGGTCAACACGGCGGACTAAACCTATGCCCCCAGGGGTCATGGGCCATCGTCTCGGGAACTCCTGCACGTTGCGAACGCGGCCAATGAGCAGACGTAGCTACCTCATTCAAAAAGACAGGTGCTTACGCAGTCCAACACGGCGCACGCCACTCAGTCGCTGACATCTATTAAACTTTGGCTGATGCATACGACGCAGAACGCATATACTATGCCCATGTGATGGTTAGTGCTATCAGGCCAGGGGCCCCTCGGATCAAATATCCAAATCGTAGTGGATTAGGAATGCGCGGTAACAAGCAGAGACTCACGAAAGATGTGACCCCGTTGCCCCGTCTCGAGGACTTGCGGCAAGGGCTAAGAATGCCCGGCCACGCCTCATAATTATCTCGCGGGCACCTTCCAGGTGAACCCGACTTCACATCACTCGCAATTATGCTCGCATGGGTACCCCTCAAGGTCGACCCATCTTTAGTAACATGGTTCAGTGTAAAGTCATAGTAATCATAGTAACTGTGTGTAGAAACATCAAGGGGAAAACCCGAGGAATTACCCCCGGTGAATTCCACTCGATGTAATCATCAAGGTGAATGTAAGAGGAATCACCCCCGAGGTTCACACTTGAAGGGTTGCACGACAGAGTCGTATCGGAAGTGGTTAAGGAGGAATCACCCTCGATGACCATGACCGAATAGCTACACTACAGGGTTAACATTAGAAGTGCTATAGAGGTCTCACCCTCGGCACTCAATAGTAACCCAGCAGTGTCGAGCAACTAAGGGGAAAGTGATGTGCGGTGCCGGGGCCTGGTCTTCGATCCCGTTGATCGGGTCTTCAATGATGAAGCAGGGGCAACAAGGACAAGGTGGGGGTCACTGATGTATCACGAACCAACCTATACTAAGCAGTTTAGGATAAGCAGGTAAGGTAACAATAAGCAGGTTACAAAAGCAGGCTATGCATCAGAATAGGACCAAACAATAACAATAGCAAAATCTAATGCAAGCATGAGAGAACGGAACAGGATGATCAAAGGGGGGCTTGCCTGGTATCTCTGGCAAGGAGGGGGCATCCGTGACGTAGTCGATCACAGGGACGGCATCGGTCTCGGGGTCTACCGGAGAGAAGAGGGGGAAGAAACAATAAGTATAAAGCAAGCATAGCATCCCAAAGCGTAACATGGCAATATGCTATGCCAGGTGTGACCTAACGTATGGTACACGATAAAGGTGAAGGGGGAATTCAACCGGGAAGGTATTCCCGGTTCCGGACCTGTGTCAGACAAATGATCGGAGGAGGAATGTTCCATGTTCAGACAGTTAGAGGCATCTGACATGTAAATGGACCGCGTATCCGGATTCGTTGGAATTTTCTGAGCAACTTTCATGTATAAAACATTTTCATTCGAGTTACGGGTTATTTTCTATGAATTTTCAAATTTAAACAATATACTGGAATTCCTATAATTAATATTAATTCGAAAATAAATGGTAAAATGTTATGGGTACACAGAGAGTGTACCCAACTATTTGCATGTGAGGCTAACAGGGGGCCCTGTTGAGTGCTTAGTCAGCTGTCAACAGTCAATTGGTTGACTGGTCCAACTAACCATGGGACCCACATCTCATAGGCTTTCATTTTTACAGATTTTATTTGTCAAGCTTAAACAACAGGAGGGGCCCACATGTCATAGTTACAAGGGCTAGTAAACTAAACTAAAGCAATAAAACTAAAAAAAGGGGGTTAGTTTGACAGTGGGGTTAGCCCCTAATTAACAAGGGTGGGGCCCGTTGGCAGTGTCCCAGGGGCGGCTGCAGTAGCCGGCCAGCCATCTTTGGGTTACCTGCTGCCTCTCGCCGGGCTGAGGCACGGCGAGGCTGACTGGCCGGAGCAGCAGGAGGGACTCCAGTGGGCGCGGCACCGGCGGGCAAGGCTCCGTGAGCGGAGCGGCGTGATCGTCTTGTGATCTTTGAGGCGGCCAGCGAGCGGGGAGGCGGACAAGGCGTGACACGAAAGGGGTGCAGGGGTGCGGGCGGCTATGGGCGCGCGCCTTGGTGAGGCCAGGGGGCGGCGGTCGCGGCCGGACGCTGGCAAGGACAAGGCAAGGCACGGGCGGGAGTGGTGCTCTGGCCATGGTGTCCTGTACTCGTGGGGAGAAGACTACAGCAATGGCTCGAGGTGGAAAAGCAAGGCAATAGGGGAAGGAGCTCACCGCGATGTGGATGACGAGCTCGAGGAGGCCGGGGCTAGTCGGAGATGAGCGACGAGGTGCAGCGGTCGGTGCCGAGGACGAAGATCTCCATCTCGTCATTGTAGGGCTCCCCCGAGTTGAATCGGTGATGAAGACGGCGTACGTGAAGATGGCGAAGCAGACGGACACGCTCCTTGGCGACGGAGGCGACGCTGACCGCGGGGACAGAGGGATCCATGGCGACGGCGGCGCGGTTGTGTGCGGAGGCATCAGGGAGAGAGCAAGGGGGGAAATGAGTGGAGCTAGGGTTCCAGGGGACGAGGGGGGACCCTTATACGCGCGGGGAGACGGGGGATGGCCGCCACAGTGGCATGGCACGACCACTGCCGGGGGATCTCTGCCACGACCCCCCGTGAATAGGAAGAAGGCGACAGGGGGCCTAGATGACTTGGGCCATCTTCTGTAGCTAGCTGGGCTAAAGTGCACACGGGCTTTCTCCTTCTTTGCTTTCTATTTTTTTTAAGAAACAAAGATGGGTAAGAAAATATTGGGCATGCTATTTACTTAGGAAAAATATGGGAAGTCTCCCTTTTATTCCCTGGTGATCTTAGATAGTGCCACAAACATTTTGGAGACCAGAAGAATTCATTTGGAATTTTTCATGAATAGGATAGCATTTACAAATGCTAAATTGGTGCTGTTATAATTGCTAATGCTCATCTTTGCAAAAAGTGATGTTGTGTTCCTTAACAAATAATTGTTATGGAATTTTTAACGAATGGTGAACATTTTTCCGACAGCTTTTGTGCAACTTTAGATTCCACTTGAAATTGAATTTTAATACATAGAAGGAGTTTGAAATGAGGTATGATTGCAGAGGTGATGAAGCATTGCAAACCAAAATGATTTAGCTTAATCAGGAGGGTCACTGTAGCTTGACACTGGGGGTGTTACAATAGCATAACGAGAGACTATACGTGCATGCTTCGGGAATCACAAACCTTAACACCAATATTCTTACTTAACCACAACCGTTTACTAGTACTTCCCACATATTTATCATCTCTATATCACAAAACTATTGCAAGGCATCAAACAATCATATTTAGTGATCCATAAGTTTTATGTAGGATTTTATGACTAACCATGCAATTGACCAATTCATGTTGACTCTCTAAATAGATATAAGTGAAGCATGAGAGTTTAATTCTTTCTACAAAAGATCATGCTCTAACAAATATAAGTGAAGCAAAAGAGCATTCTACGAACATCGGTTTTCCATGTGAAGAGAAACAGGCAATCCACACTTATAATGATATAAGTGCAGCACATGAAGCATTCTATAAAGCCATACTCAAAAGATATAAGTGAAGTGCATTGACAATTCTATAAATCAACCATGGACTATCTCATACCAGCATGGTGCATAAAAGCAAAGTGAAAACTAAATGCAAAAGACGCTCCGAGATTTGCACATATCGCATGAACAAAATGAATCTAAAAACATACCGATACTTGTGGAAGAAAGAAGGGATGCCTTCCGGGGCATCCCCAAGGTTATACACTTGAGACTCCTTGAATATTTACTTGGGGTGCCTTGGTCATCCCAACGCTTGATCTCTTGCCTCTCCTCCTTCTCCTCATACCGAGACCTCCTCGATCTTCGAACACTTCATCCACACAAAACTTAAACAAACTTTTAGTGGTGGGGTTAGTGAAAATTTCTATGAAATCCCATCATGTACTGATACAACATTATTGTATAATTATAAACAAACATTACCCACTGTATGCTATCACAATTCTATGGCCCCAAATCAAGGAGGCTTCAACCAGAATTCAAACTTACGCAAATAATGAAGCTATAACAGCAATCTGTGAAAATAGGACAGTCTGTAAAGATTTGAACATCCACCATACTTCTGTAAGTCTTAAAATTCTGATAAAAACATGAAAAACAAAAAATTTGTACAGAAAGACAGTGCAAAAAGTTTCAGAACCGTTCGACGTTCCATTAAAAAATGTAAAATCATGCACTACAGCTAAAGTTTCTGTTTTGCACCGCACAAACCAACAAGCAATCTACCCATCCTAAAGTCAAATCTTGGCACATTATTTTTATAATACAATAGAATTGTACAAGTGTATAATTACTTTTGTTGAAAATTTTCTATAATTTGGGATTCACAAAGTTTTCATGGGCATGAACAAAGTTCAAGGCTAGCTCCCAGTTTCACAATTCTCGTCCCTCTCACTTTCACTTTTCTTTCAGTGAAGTTTTAAGTTTCCCCTCTATATATATTTTTTAAATTTATCTTAATAGAAATATATGACTCTCTAAAACTTTCGGGTTGTCTCCTTGGCAGTGTTTTATTAAAGACATTGAGCTAGGCATAAAGTGCTCAAATAATGGATCCATCCGGATCCCAAGGTATATCAAAGCCAATTTTAATTAACAATGATTTGGCATTTAGTAGTGAGCACGTGTAACATCCCAATTTTTCAATTTGGATGTTATACATAGATCATCATATGCATAGCATATTTTTTTTCATGAATTTGTTGAGATCCTAGAAATCTTAAGAAACTCAAGGACCTAAGGAGAGAGTTGGAGGTTTCACAAAATTCATATTTGAATTTATTTCAATTTTCAAGAAAAGCATCAATTTGGTTTTATTATTTTTCTCTCCAAATGTTTACAATATTAAAAATAAATGAGAGAAGATAATATGACTTCTTTAAAAGTAAGAGAAACATTGGAGAAAGAATTTTTCAATCAAATTATGATTTTTCTAGTATTTTATTTGAATTAGAAAAATATGCATTTTTCAAAATTGCATTTTAGGCCACAAAAATGTTCACTTTGTTCTAAATATTCTATTTAGATGGTGATTTTTTTTATTATTTTATTAGCTTTTTCTTCTTCGAGCAAAATTATTTAAAAAAAGATTTCCACCGCCCGACTAAGCAGAAGCCCAAATTTCCCAGCCCAAACCCGCCCTCCTCCTCCCATGAACGGAGTCCCCCACCCGCCGTCGGCCGTGGCACCTCGGACCACGCCTCCCGGGGCGTGCCCCCCCAAGCCGCCTCCCTTCCTCCTTAAGAGCGAGGCAGGCCCCAGGACCCCAAGCCGCCGCCGCTATCGCCTGCCGCCCGCCGCCCACCCACCCTCGCCCTGCGCCATTGCAGCGCCACGCCCTTGGATATCGCCGAACGCCGCCCACGACACACCCGTTGACCAGTAGGTTTTTTTTATTTTACTCTGGTTTTTTTAGTTTTCCGGTTTATTGTTTTAGATCGGGTTTCGTTCGGTTTAGTTTATTCAATGAACATTCATCCTTTCGTTCGTTTTAACGAACGCCATTCGTCGGATAGGTTCAGAAAGCAAACGTTCATTCGTTAGTCTTCTCTTTTTATTTTATTTTCAGCCAGGGACTTATCCGTGATTATTTTTATCGCAATTTAGCCCCTGATCCTTAAACTAGTATAACTTTTACTTATTTATCCAAATTAGATGAAACCAACACCATAATCTTCGTCTCGAAGCCCTCTTTATAGTTAATCAACTTGAACATGATTTTGGTACTGTAAAATTGGACTTTAGTTCAGATTCGTAAACGATCTTGCTTCGTTCCTATTTTGAGTTTCGTTGCTTCGTTTGAGTAGAATCTTTTTGCAAATCGTAGCTAATCACATGTACCTACTGTGAAGATCTAATTCACATGTTAATATTGGTTTTAGGTTTTGACTCTTTTTAGTTTAAGCCAGTTGCTTGTTTCGTGTTTGATTTGGATCTTTTCTCGAGTTTTCTCGTGATTCGTTTGAGTGATTGTTTATGAATGCTATTGTTTGTCTATGCTAGATTACCTGCAGTGCGAAGCTTATTACTATTAATCTCTAGAGTTTGCAAATCTTCAGCAAGGCAAGTTATACTTTGATCATACTCTTTTATACCCAGTTTTCACAATGCATTAGTTCTGCCCCATAAATACTTGGATTGGTAGGATTGGGAACATGTGGTTTTGGTTGTAGTGTTTGAGGTAGGAACCTAATACCTTTTGATCACCCCGAGAATATACGTTATGCTTATTATTGCTTAGCCATGCTCGTAGACGGGGATTGGATCGTGATTGACACATGGTAGTTTGAGAGTTATTTTAATTGGACAACAGTAAGTTGGAAACATTAATACACATCTGAGCGGATTGGTTGAGGCACCTGGGGAACCCAGTGTTGCCTGTTTTTGGAAATCCTAGGGTTACCGTGTGATTATCTTATGGAATGCCACCCAGGCTCAAAGGGATCATAAGATTATTCATGCTAAAAACTTCCGTGTGCAGCTACAAGCCATTATGGGCTCTGGCATAGTTGAGTAAGTTCCATGAGATCTTGAAGAGGTAGACTAGCAGATGTAGAGGGATGTAGGTGGTACTGTCTACCCGGAGTAGAGAGTTAATGCTTTAGAAAGACTATGTCTCGATCATCCGATCATGGATGAGGTCGAGTCTTTTGGGGAAAAGTGCGCAAACCTCTACAGAGTTTATAAACTAATCATGGTTAACCGTGTCCCCGGTTATGGACGTCTTGACTATCTGGTACTTGACTCTATTGATGTGATCTAAACACGTTACGTTAGTTAATTATGATGTTGGTTTAGTGATGATACTTTTAATTGGGATTTGACTTGCGGTTACCTTCTCAAATAATGGGCAACCTGGGAGTAGATAATTTATTCCTTTGTTGTAGGGAAAAACTAGCTTTATGCAAAACCATGAAACTAGCAGCCTCCACGAGCCAAATATTGCATGTAGAAATAGTTCTTGCATTATCATTGCTTTACAGTGTAACTATGCCAGCATATTCCATGTGCTGCAACGTCTTATGTTGTAGACTACTCAAACGACGAATAAGGTGCGATAGGTCGTTGTTTTGCACTCAGCTATGCCGTTGGAGTTGATGGACTCATTTACCTTTGAAGCTTCCACAGTTATCTAGTTTAGATGGCCTTCAGCCATGATTTATTTATGTAATCATACTCTTTGTGAGGACTCGATGTAATATGTGTGCGATTGAAACTATGTTATAATTCCTCGAGTACTGTGCATATCAGCATTACCGATCTAGGGATGACACTGATGCACAGAGACTTGACCGTTTGAGGTCTGGTCGCTACAAGATGGTATCAGAGCACACGCAGACTGTAGGACGCGACCACTAGAATGAGCCACAGAATTTATCTTCTCTACTCATTTCTAATTCTCCTCTCTTTCTACACTATAGATGGTGGATCCCAGGAACAAGTTCCCTCAACTGGATGACAACACCCCTTTCGGAAAGGACTTGAAGGAAGTCACTAAGTATCTGAACATCGGATTACCATGCTTCATGGGGACTTTCTCTACATCTGTACCAGAAGAGAAGTGCTGGAAGATCAAAGTCTGGATACCTGGGAGGACCTTTGGTCCAACAACGGAGCCTATTGATTTCTACCTGGATGCACCAAGCTAGAATATTGGAAAGAGCATGGTTGCACATATCACCTTTGTACGCATATGTGAGGGGTATCACAAGGAGCTGGAGAATACCGTTGACCAAATATGTGGCCGCCGAGATGACAAATGGGAGATGATTCATACTAGGAGGGATGGATCAATTGCAGCTTACATTCAAGAGATGGGAGATCATATTCATCGACAATAGAATCAACAACTTATCCACATGAAGAAGATCAAGAAACTGGTGAGGATAAACAATGAGCTAGAAGAGGAGATCAAGTTTACACGTGATGGATACGAGGAGGAGATTGCTATACTAGTAGAAAAGAATGACGACCTAACAAGGAAGCTAGGAGTATTCATGGGAGACCCCGCGCCAAAGAAGGACAACCAACCAGGAGACTACATCATATTCGACGACACCAACTCCGACCCTGATAGCGATGATGACTATGTTGATGAAGCTGGAGCAGATATCATGGAGTCTTCTTCTGATGAAAATTTCTAGACGACCACCATTGTAATCAGTAGTATTTCCCTCCAAGTAGTTGCAATGATTGAGTTTGTAGTTATAGGTTAGACCGTTTTGTGTGATCTTGTGTTCTCTTGATTGAAGTGAAATTGATTGTGTTTGTCTCATGAGAATTATGGGTAGTGAATCTCTATTAGACCCCAATTCTATTTTGTTTTCTCACCCCTTCGAAACCCATTAGATGCCTCCGAGATGTGACAATGGATTTGCCTTCCCACTAGAGCTCACTCAGTTGATCCAGCAGCAGAATACCTTGATGCAACCTTTAGTCCAGAATCAGAACCAAGGCAACAACAACAACAACCCACCACCACCACCCCTTGTTGATCACCTAGCCCGTTTCCTAAGGTTGAATCTGCCGGTGTTCTCTAGTAGCACCGAGCCGATTGTTGCAGATGATTGGCTCCACAAGATTGGAAGAGAGCTAAACACTGCACGATCCACAGATGCGGAGAGAGTGCGTTTTGCTGCACATAAGCTTGATGGACCCGCAGCATCATGGTGGGAGAATTTCATAGCCACATACCCCATTGACACTGTTACATGGGATCAGTTTCAGCAAGCTATTCGCACTACCCATGTTTCAGCTGGAACTATGATCATGAAGAAGCATGAGTTTCGCAACTTGCGCCAAGGAGGAAATATAGCGGGCCAATATGTGGATAAGTTTAGTAAGTTAGCACGCTATGCCCCTCATGACATAGCTACAGATGCCGCTAAGCCGGAGAAGTTTCTGGAAGGACTGAATGATGAGCTGAGCATGCAGTTGATGGTGGCAACATTCAACAACTACTAGGAGTTGGTAGATAGGGCTCTTATGATTGAAGGAAAGCAGCAACAGATTGATAATCGCAAGAGAAAGTATGGACATGTGAGGTATACTTTAGGAGCTCACCAGAAGCCCCGCTATTCCCCGTACTCGGGAGGACATACCCACAACCATGGATGACACATGCACAATGGAGCAAGTTCGCACAACCATAGTGGCCCCAAGAATGGCAATGGGAATGGAGGAAGCAGCAGCCAGAACCGTTCCAACCCTTCAACACCAGCCAAGAGGGATTTGAACTACTTTACCTGTTTCAAGTGCCAGAAGACTCGACATTATGCCAATGAATGTCCAGACGCGAAGAATGGAAATGGCAATGGGAGTTCTGCCAAGAATCCCAACCCCTTCACCAAAGGTCAGGTGAACCATATCAGTGTGGAGGAGATTGAGGATCAACCCGATGCAGTTGTCCGTAAGTTTTTGATTAATGCATTTCCCGCACTTGTTCTTTTTGATACTGGTGCATCGCATTCACACATATCAAGGGGATTTGTGAACAAGTTTAAATTGTCAACCTTAGTCCTTACGTCACCCATGTCAGTAAGCTCGCCAGGAGCAGAGTATATGGCCAGCCGATGGTGTGATCGGTTACCCCTGAACATTGGCAGACATGAGTTTCCCTCGGACCTAATAATTTTGGAGTCACAAGGATTGGATATAATATTAGGCATGGATTGGTTATCGAAGTATGGAGGGAACATTGATTGTGCTAGTAAGTCGATATTCCTCACCACCCTAGAAGGAAGAAGGGTAAAGTATGTATCCCAGCAAGTGAATTCCTTATCAAGAGTTGTGCAGGAGGAAGTACCAGTGGTGAAGGATTACCCCGATGTATTTTCGGAGGAGTTAACAGGCATGCCCCAGATCAAGACAATGAGTTTTTGATTGAGCTATTGCCAGGCACCGGGCTAATAATCAAGGAGACCGTATAGGATGCCCGCAGAGGATTTAGAGGAAATTAAGAAGCAGATTGAGGAGTTATTGGATAAAGGTTATATTCGACCAAGTTCGTCACCTTGGGGAGCCCCAGTGCTTCTAGTGGAGATGAAGGATGGATCATTAAGGATGGTTGTTGATTATCGTGCGTTGAATGAGGTGACAATCAAGAACAAATACCCACTGATGATGATCAATGATTTGTTTGAGCATTTGCAACGAGCTAAAGTCTTCTCTAAGATGGATCTTAGATCGGGTTATCACGAGTTGAAGATTCGAGAGCGGGATATACCTAAGACAGCTTTTACCACAAGGTACGGGCTATATGAGTATACCGTTATGTCATTTGGTAGGACTAATGCGCCTGCCTATTTCATGAACATGATGAACAAAGTGTTTATGGAGTTTTTGGATAAGTTTGTTGTGGTGTTCATTGATGATATATTGGTCCACTAGAAGAACGAAAAAGAGCATAAGGAGCATTTGTGTTTAATTCTTGAGAAGCTCGGAGAACATTAGTTGTATGCCAAGTTTAGCAAGTGTGAGTTTTGGTTAAAGGAAGTTGGATTTCTCGAACATGTTATATCCGGAGAAGGAATAGCAGGAGGCCCTACCAAGGTTGCTTCTGTGACTAAATGGGTGGCACCCACATCAGTTGGTGAGATCAGGAGTTCTCTTGGACTTGCAGGATACTATCGGAGGTTCATTGAGAATTTCTCCAGGATTGATGGAGTTATTGAAGGTGGACACCAAGTTTAAATGGACTGAGGAGTGTGAAGCTAGTTTTTAGGAGTTGAAGAAACGTTTGGTTACAGTCCCAGTGCCGATTCTTCTAGACCAACAAAAGGATTATCTAGTGTATTGCAATGCTTCACGTCGAGGACTTGGAGCAGTGCTCATGCAGGAAGGAAGAGTTGTTTCATATGCCTCACGACAGCTTAATCCTCATGAGTTGAATTATGCTACGCATGATTTGGAGTTAGTAGCCGTAGTGCATGCGCTAAAGACATGGAGACATTTTCTTATCGAAAACCATTGTGAGGTATACACGGATCATAAAAGTTTGAAATATATCTTCACGCAGAAGGAGTTGAATCTCAAGCAAAGGAGATGGTTAGAGCTCATTAAGGATTATGATATAAAATTTCACTATCATCCCGGAAAGGCCAATGTAGTAGCAGATGCACTGAGCCACAAGAGTTATGTTAATACTCTCATGATCGGAGGATTACCTAAGGAGTTAGCAGATGATCTTCAAGAATTATGTGTGGAGATAGTCCCGATAGGTTATGTAGCAACATTGGAAAGTCAGACCACTTTAATGGGGAAGATCAGAGAAGCCCAGAAGACTAACTAGGAGATTGCTGAGATAAAGGAAAGGATGAGCAAAGGAAAGGCTAAAGGATTTTGTGAGGATGACCATGACACTTTATGGTTTGAGGATCACGTTTATGTGCCTAATGACCCCGAGATCAGGAAGTTGATTCTGCAAGAGGCCCATGATTCGCCGTACACCCAGTAAACACTAAGATGTATGTGGACTTGAAGGAAAGTTTCTGGTCGACAGGAATGAAGAAGGATATTGGTGAGTATGTAGCAATATGTGATGTATGGTAGAGAGTTAAGGTAGAGCATCAGAAGCCAGCAAGATTGCTACAGCCAGTGCCAATACCTGAATGGAATTGGGATAAACTTGACATGGATTTTATCACTGGATTGCCCAGGACTTGTTCAAGCTATGACTCTATCTTGGTTGTAGTCGATCGTTTGACGAAAGTAGCCAATTTCATCCCGGTAAAGACCACCTATACGAGTGCTAAGTTGGCAAAGATATACATGACCAGGATTGTATGTCTGCATGGTGTTCGGAGGACCATTGTATCAGATAAAGGAAACTAGTTTACCTCAAAGTTTTGGAATTAGTTGCTTGAGACATTGGGTACTAGGCTAGAGTTATGTACAACCTTTCATCCACAGACAGATGGACAGACCGAGAGAGTCAATCAGATTCTGGAGGGCATGTTGAGAGCTTGTGTGCTAGATTATGGATCTAGTTGGTACGACAATTTGCCGTATGCAGAGTTCTCTTATAACACCAGTTATCAAGCCAGTTTGAAGATGGCCCCTTTTGAAGCTTTGTATGGAAGGAAGTGCAGGACACCATTATTGTGGCATGAAGTTGGTGATCGACAGTTGTTTGGACTTGATTAAATCAAAGACTGTGAAGAGAAGGTTAATTGATTTGCGACAGACTCAATGTAGCCTAGTCCAGGCAGAAGTGTTATGCGGATTCGAAACGCAAGGAGACAATTTACAAAGTCGGAGACAGAGTATATCTTGGTGTGTCCCCGCTTCGAGGAGTTAAGTGTTTTGCAGTTAAGGGAAAGCTAGCACCACGTTTTGTGGGACCATGCCGAGTTCTGGAATGTATGGGAGAAGTTGAATACAAACTAGAATTGCCACACGGATTGTCAGGAGTTCACGATGTGTTTCACGTTTCCCAGTTGAAGAAGTGCCACGCCGAGATGGCTGATATTCCTCTGAGAGATACAGTTCCACTAGAAGCGATTCAGTTAGACAGTGATTTGACCTATGAAGAGAAGACGGTCAAGATTCTTGGTTTTCTAGTCGAGTTACTCGCAACAAGGTTATCATGTTTTGCAAAATTTAGTGGAGCCACCATAGCAAGGAGGAAGCCACCTGGGAGCGAGAGGAAGACCTTCGTAGAGACCACCCAAACCTTTTTGCTGACCAACACGAATCTCGAGGGCGAGATTCATCTTAAGGGGGGTAGGTTTGTAACATCCCAAATTTTCTATTTGGATGTTATACATAGATCATCATATGCATATCATATTTTTTGTTCTTCCATTTGGTTGAGATCCTAGAAATCTTATGCAACTCAAGGACCCAAGGAGAGAGTTGGAGGTTTCACAAAATTCATATTTGAATTTATTTCAAAATTGAAGAAAAGGATCAATTTGGTTTTATTATTTTTCTCTCCAATTATTTCCAATATTAAAAATAAATGAGAGAAGATAATATCACTTCTTCAGAAGTAAGAGAAATATTGGATAAAGAATTTTAAAATCAAATTATGATTTTTCTGGTATTTTATTTGCTATTTTATTTGAATTAGAAAAATAAGCATTTTTCAAATTGCATTTTTGGCCAGAAAAATGTTTACTTTGTTCTAAATATTCTATTTAGAAGGAGAAAATTATTTTTGGCATTGTAGAATTTTTTTATATTTTATTAGGTTTTTCTTCATCGGGAGAAATTATTTTAAAAAAATTCCTCCGCTCGACTAGGCTGAAGCCCAGCCGAGCCGGCCCAAACCACGCGCGTCGCCTCCTCCTCCCGCAGCGGGAGTCCGCCTCCCCGCCGCTGCCGACCGTGACCGGCTCGGACACGCCTCTCGAGGGTGTGCCCCCTACCGCAAGCCGCCGCCTCCCCTCCTCCTTAAAAGCCGAGCCCGGGGCCCCCCACAGACCCCAAGCCGAAGCCGCCGCCGCCGTTGCCGAGCCGCCACAGCCGCCCCACCCGCACCTGTGCCACCAGCGCCGTTGCGAATGCCGCCGCCGTGCGGATCCGCGAACGCCGCCGCCACCCACGACCCGCCGTGGCCGGTCGATTTTTTTATTTTACCCAAGTTTATTGGTTTAGGTCGGTTTTCGTTCGGTTTAGTTTATTCAGCGCGTGTTCGTCAGTTTGTTCGTTTTAACGAACGTTATTGGCCGAATAGCTTCAGACAGCGAACGTTCATTCGTTAGTCTTTTCTTTTTATTTATTTTTGACCAGGGACTTATCCGCGATTATTTTTATCACGATTTAGCCCCTGATCTTTAAACTAGTATAACTTTTTACTCATTTATCCAAATTAGATGAAACCAACACCATAATCTTCGTCTCAAAGCCCTCTTTCCAATTAATCAACTTGAACATGATTTTGGTACTGTAAAATTTGACTTTAGTTCAGATTAGTAAATGATCTTGTTTCGTTCCTATTTTGAGTTTCGTTGCTCTGTTTGAGTTGAATCTTTTTCCAAATCGTAGCTAATCACATGTACCTACTGTGAAGATCTAATTCACATGTTAATATTGCTGTTAGGTTTTGACTCTTGTTAGTTTAAGCCGGTTGCTTGTTTAGTGTTTGATTTGGATCTGTTCTCAAGGTTTCTCGTGTTTCGTTTGAGTGAATGCTTATGAATGCTATTGTTTGTCTACGCTAGATTATCCGGAGTGTGAAGCTTGTTACTACGAATCTCTAGAGTTTGAAGATCATCAGCAAGGCAAGTTACACTTTGATCATACTCTTTTATACCTAGTTTTTACTATGCATTAGTTCTGCCCCACAAATACTTGGATTGGTAGGATTGGGAACATGTGGTTTTGGTTGTAGTGTTTGAGGTAGGAACCTAATACCTTTTGCTCACCCCGGGAATATACGTTATGCTTCTTATTGCTTAGCCATGCTGATAACGGGGATTGGATCATGATTGACACATGGAAGTTTGAGAGTTATTTTAATTGGATAACATTAAGGTGGCAACATTAATACACATCTGGGTGGATTGGTTGAGGCACCTGGGGAACCCAGTGTTGCCTGTTTTTGGAAATTCCGGGGTTACCGTGTGATTATCCTATGGACTGCCACCCAGGCTCAAAGGGATCATAAGATTATTCATGCTAGAAACTTCCGTGTGCAGCCACAAGCCATTATGTTCTCTGGCATAGTTGAGCAAGTTGTGTGAGCTCTTGAAGAGGTAGACTAGCAGATGTAGAGGGATGTAGGTGGTACTATCTAGCCGGAGTAGAGATTTAATGGTTCAGGAAGACTATGTCTCGATCATCCGATCATGGATGCAGTCGAGTCTTGTGGGGAAAGTGCGCAAACCTCTGCAGAGTGTATAAACTAATCATGGTTAGTCGTGTCCCCGCTTATGGACGTCTTGAGTATCTAGTACTTGAATCAATTGATGTGATCTCAACACGTTACTTTAATAAATTAGGATGTTGTGTTAATGATGATACTTTTAATTGGGATTTGAGTTGGGGTTACCTTCTCAAATAATGGGCAACATGGGAGTAGTTAAATAAGTTTATTCCTTTGTTGTAGGGAAAAACTGGCTTTATGCAAAACCATGTAACTTACAGCCTCCACCAGCCAAATATTGCATGTAGAAATAGTTCTTGCATTATCATTGCTTTACAGTGTAACTATGCCAGCATATTCCATGTGCTGACCCATTTCGGGCTGCAACGTCTTATGTTGCAGACCACTTAGACGACTAATAAGGTGCGATAGGTTGTTGTTTTGCACTAAGCTATGCCATTGGAGTTGATGGACTCATTTACCTTCGAAGCTTCCGCAGTTATCTAGTTTAGATGTCCATCAGCCATGATTTATTTATGTAATCATACTCTTTACGAGGACTCGATGTAATAAGTGTGTGATTGAAACTCTGTTATAATTCCTCGAGTATTGTGCGTGTCAGCATTACCGATCTAGGGATGACACTGATGCACAGAGACTTGACCGTTTGAGGTCTTGTCGCTACAGCACAAAGAAACATATATCAAGCAATGACGAAGTCCAACTCTCTTCATATGCATCATCATGTCATACAAGAACAATTCATAAACATCAAGTAAAGGCCAATACATAACATAAGGAGTTTCTTGCAATTTTATCGTGTTGGAAACATAAAGAGGCGGAGATGTAGTTCCTCTCTCATAATAATTGCAAGTAGGAGCAGCAAGCACATGCATATTACATTCATCAAAATCATCATGTGCAACGGTAAAATGCAACCCATCAACATAATTCTTAATAAGAGCAAACTTCTCCGATATAGAGTAGTTTGGAGAATGCAAAAAGCTAATAGGACTATCATGTGTGGGTGCAAAGCAATAATTTCATTCTTAACATAAGGAACAATAGCAAGTTCATCTCCACAAGCATAACAAGCATCAAGTTCATCAAAAAGGGATATTTCAAATGAATCAACGAGATCATAGCAATTATCATAGCATTCATCCTTCCGTAAGAACGAAGGGGCATTAAATAATGTATGAGTTGGAGGGTTACTCTCATTAGAAGGTAGGCACGGGTAGCTAATCCATTCTTCCTCCACTTGTTCGTCGCTTTCCTCATCATCTTTTTCATCCAATGAGCTCACAGTTTGATCAATTCCTTCTTCCATAGACTCCTGCAAAATATTAGTCTCTTCTTGGACAACGGATACTTTCTCAATAAATGCATCAATATCAAAATTGAATTTATAATTATCATAGCAATATTTAAGGATGGAAAAATTTCCAGGCCTATAAACATCATCATCAAAAGCTTATTTTCAAACAAAGATTCAATTTCATAAGCACCCTTAAAAGCAACAAATTCTTCTATTCGTCCACAACATAATAATCATATATACCTCTAGCATAAGAAGCCAAGATTTCATTATCATTAAATTCACATGAAAAGGGAAGGTGTGGAGCATTCATCCTAGAGCAACAAGTAAAATCATATATCAAGCATAAATCTCGAGCATACCAATGCAACATATAAATTTCATCCCATAAAAGTTTCCCTTCTTGTGTCAAGCGATAATCCCTAAAGTATGCACGTTGATCCAACGTTACTCCCCTTATATAGTTGACTGGGGTTTTCTCAGGATTATCAAAGTAGTGCATAATATCTTTTACATAACGAGCATCGAGGGTTTTAGGAGGTTCCCCATCTCAATGTGTAGCAAGTACAACTAATTGCTTTGTTGTTTCGTGTTCCATATCCATAACTAAATATAGAGAACAACTTAGAATAGGAAATAAAAACTACTTAGTGATAAAGCAAACAAGCACACACGAGAATATTCGGCCCACGCTATTGCTCCCTGGCAATGGTGCCAGAAAAAGGTCTTGATAAACCACAAGTATAGGGGATCAATTGTAGCCTCTTTCGATATGTAAGAGTGTCGAACCCAACGAGGAGCTAAAGGTAGAACAAATATTCCCTCAAGTTCTATTGACCACTGATACAACTCTACGCACGCTTGATGTTTGCTTTACCTAAAACACATATGAAACTATTTTGCGAGAATAAAACTACGAGTACTTTGCGAGAATAAAACTAAGAATAAATTGCAAGGTAATAAAAGTAGATAGCTTTTGTCAACAAGAAATTCATTTGTCCCTAGGCAATCGATAACAAGTACCGGTCATCATTCTTGTAATTTTATATGAGGGAGAGGCATGAGCTAACATACTTTCTCTACTAGGATCATATGCACTTATGATTGGAACTCTAGCAAGCATCTGCAACTACTAAAGATCATTAAGGTCGTGAAACCCAACCATAGCATGAAGGATCAAGTCGTCTTTACTCCCATACGTCATACCCCACCTACTCGGGTTTAAGTTTCTGTCACTCTCGCAACCCACTATAAGCGAACCATGAACATATTGCAACACCCTACAGCGGGGGCCCCTCACATTTCCGCGAGATGGAGGGCACCATAAATAAAATATACAATCATACCAACCAAGATCATGATTTACCCATAGGACAAAATGGATCTACTCAAACATCATAGGATAACCATAGATCATTGGGAAATAATATATGGAGTTGAGCACCATGTTTAAGTAGAGATTATAGCGGGGGGAAGAGGTGTTACACCGCTGCATAGAGGGGGAGAAATTTGGTTTTGACGGTAGCAAGGTTGTTGATGTAGATCGTTGTCACGATCCTAGCCCCGGCGGCATTTCGGCGCCACTGGGAGAGAGGGGGAGAGAGCCCCCTCCTTCTTCTTCTTCTTCCTTGGCCTCCCCCCTAGATGGGAGGAGGGTTCCCCCTCTGGTCCATGGCCTCCATGGCTGTAGAGGGGCAAGAGCCCCTCCGAGATTGGATTTGTCTCTCTGTCCTCTTCGGTTTCGCGTTTCCCGGATCTTGCTCTACACGGTTTCTTAAATTCCCGGAGATCCATAACTCCGATTACGCTGATCTTTTTACACGATTTTTTCTGGATATAAGCTCCGTTGCGCCCGAAATATATCTCCAACCGATGTTCAAGGAGGGCACGATACACCAGGGCGCACCTGGGCCTGGTGGCACGCCCTGGTGGATTGTGGTCCGTGTGGGCCTCCGTTTGCGGCGATTAAAACTCCCAAAATCACAAATATTCCAAAATAATTCTCCATGGAGTTGCATCACATTTGCACTTTGTTTGATATGGATTTTCTGCGATACAAAAATAGGCAACAAACAGGAATTGGCACTGGGCATAAGTTAGTCCAAATAAATCATATAAAAAGTTGCCAGAAGTATGCAAAAGTTGAATAATATTGGCATGAAACAATCAAAAATTATAGATACGACGGAGACATATCAGCTGTCTATAATGATCGCACACAATTCTGATTATCGGCCAATTTATCGGGTATCACACACATCTTGTTATGCCGAATCATTTGTGTTCAACTCGACATCACAAACGGTTTGTTAGAGCAAATTGTATGACGTATATCGCACACACCTTGATCTGGTAGCCCGTTTCTGTTGTTCTGGTTCATCACAAACAGTTCGTATGGATCAACCGTATGCCACACATTGCAAGCGCAACTAAAATCTGGATCGTGTTTGATGTCTCTGCCATCGCAAATGTTTCGTATCATTTTTGACAGTTTTATTACATCACCATTTGTGATTAATGCATCACACATAGTTTCGTCGAAGGGTCTCTGATTGTAGTGTCACGTTAAGAGCATCCTGTAGTAGTGATGGGATCATTACCTTGTCACCGCATGGGCTTGGAAGTCAAAGTGGAAGGGATCCATCTATCATTCCATATGCATACTGAATCCCCATTGCCGATGCATTTTATTAGTCCCAACTCAAGCACTAATTGTCCTTCTATGATGGCCGTCCATGTGGCTAATGCCGAGGAGGGTGCATGGGCTTGCATAACATCATTGCTAGTGAAGTATTCTCCTTTCAAGACATGAACACAGATAGAGTTGGAGTGGGTTATGGGTCTCCATCCATGTTTTCACAAAAGAGCAAGACTAAATTTATACAACTCCCTAAACCCCATCCTGCATTCTACCTTTGGCATTGCTAGTTTTTGCCAAGAGAACCAATGCAAAGATTGTCTATTAATTGAACTACTCCACAAGAACCTTGCCAGGGATGATGTTAGCTTCTTACAAGCTTTTTTAGTCAATCGGCAGTAGCTCATGCTATAGGTCGGGGTGGCCTGAACAACCAATTTGAGTAGAACTTCCCTTCCCGCACATGCCAAAAAATGTTCCTTCCACTCATGCATACTTTCATGGCTTCCCTCACTGATATGGTCAAAGGAGCCACTTGTTATCCGCCCCACCGTCGTTAATAGGCCAAAGTAACGTTCAGTGAGAGCTTCCATAAAAATACCAAGTTCATGTTTCATTGCTTCATGAACAGTTAGAGAAGCATTAGGGCTGAAATAAATAGAGCTCTTCTCTTTGTTTACTGCTTGTCCCGAGCACATTGCATTTATCCTCAAATTTTCATATAGCATGGACACATTTTACACTTTAGCACAAAGGAAAATCAGAGTATGATTTGCGAACAAAAGATGATTGACCCATGGAGATCAAACACTCACACATATACTACAGTCAATTTGAGAGTCACCAAAATTGTTTATCGTAGAAGTAAAACCTTCTACACAAATGAGGAATAGGAAGGGGGACATAGGATCACCACGGCGAAGTCCTATATGTGGTTGGAAGAAAGGGAGAAGTGTGACATTCACCTTAACTGAAAATCCTATTAATGAAACACACTTCATAATTGACCTCACAAATCTATCACAAAACCCCAGTTTAGACATCCTGGCCTCTAAGTAATGTCATTCAACTCTTTCATATGCTTTCAGCATGTCCAGCTTAACAACACAAGAAGCATTTTTGCATTTCCTCCGCTTCTTCATTGGATGAATGCTTTCATATGCTACCAAGACATTATTAGTGATCAAACGTCCTGGCACGAAAGCAATTTGCTCAAGCACTATTATCTCATCCTCAAACTCCACAAACAGTTAGTGTTCGCCTTGGCAACATTTTTATATAGAATTGGACAGTGGAAAATAGGGCGGTAGTAAGAAATCTTCTGCGGGTTACTTACCTTGCATATAAGAGTAATTGAAGTGTCATTTAAACCCATTGGTAGTTAAATACCATTTAAAAATCCAAAGCGGTCGCCGAGATAACTTCGCAAAGGACATTCCAATGCCGTTGGAAGAAACCAACCGTGAAACTATCAATACCTAGTGCCTTCGATGGGGCATTTGGAAGAGAGCAATCTTCACCTCCTCGGCGGTATAATCTTTTCCTAAAGTTTCATTCATAGTACTATTTTTTTCCTTGGAAAGGTGTATCATCATTTCACAGAATAAGGGCCAAGCAGACAGTACAATGCCAAAGGCTATTACGATGTCATAAAGGCATCAACTCCACGGTAATCCCTGGGATTAGAACCACGCCTACTACAAACGGAAGCAGGGGACTCGCCTTGTACAATCTACGTCTAAGAAGGCTAGGAGACGGGGCACCAAGCAACCAATCCGCGTCTTTACCTATGCACAATACAACCAAGCCATGGCAACCAACATAGGGCTAACTGGGTCAACATACCTCCCCACCCATATCGAGTAGATAACTTGGCAAGTGGGTGGCAGGACAGGACCTAGACAAACTAGAGGAAGAAGATGCATCATGAGTGTTGGTGATGGCATACATAACGCACTGGAGATCCATGCCCTGAGGGGAAACCCTACCCAAAAACCAAGACACCACAAACTCCAACTTTGAGGACTTTGCGAGAAGCCAAGGCAACACCTTCATGAAGGACATAACATCGTGACGCGTGCCTATTGTGGTGAACCAGAACAAGGGTTTCCCCTGGCGCTCAAGAAGAGACACGACCGAGACCAAAGTAGTGCCCCCAAGGAGACACGACACCAGTAGGCGTTGTTGCTGCGAGCCTAGGCCAGCCATGTGGAGATTTCATCCTGGTCCATGGCCAAAGTCCAGACCACTAGAACGAAGGCAAGCGGACAATTCGTCGGCTAAGTCCACCACTACAGGAAGGAAAGCCATGCCCATCGTCGGTGATGATAGGCAACACCGGACAATGCCGACATCTCCTCCACCAACGACGGCACAGGTGGGTGTCCACACCTGACCGACCACATTGACTGCTGCCTAGTGTCGTCGGCCTGGGATCCGGGAGCCGCCACAGGCCATAGCCCACCAAGATCCCACTACCGCACACGCCGATAGCTAGAAAGATCCGACCTTGGCACCGCCAACCAAAACTCTGGGCCTAACCCAGACCAGCACACCATGGCCTCCCTGCAAACCACCACACAACAAACCCATGTTTGACACCCCGAGACCGATGCTCCAGATGCCTCCCTTTTTATTTTAGTTGTTGCCGTGTTTTATTATGTTTGTTGCATTAAGATAACTGTTTTGCATATTTATTTTCCCTATGTTGCTGCCACGACCATGTTGAGTGCCTTGCCATATTTCCTCTTCTTACATCATGATCGTCATTAGTTATGTTGCATCTCCATGCCCATCTCATTGTCATATTGCATTATGTTGTTGCCATGTTCATCTTGTCCATTGCCCCTAATATATGTTGTTTGTTTATCGGCGTTCTGGATATGGGGGTATCCAGACTTGCCTGCCTGCGACCCACTGCATGGCTCCATCGACGGCCTGGTACGGCCCAGCTTCGACATCAACAGCTCAAGACCCTCGCGAGGGGCCAAGCCTCGCGAGGCGGATGACGCCAAGACCCCCGAGGGGATCGGCCTCCTCATGCTGGCTCCCGAGGGGGTGGAGAGTTCTTTGCAAGGTGCACCTCACGAGGCTCAGCTGACATGAGCTATGACGACCAAGGCCAGGCGGGCACCAGCGGGCACAGGGCGCTAATTTCCTCTTTGGTGCAAGGGAGGCAGGCCCCAGGCGCGGAGTCCTGGGGAATAAGCCAAAGGTTCCCATTCTGGTGCAACAAGACTAGGACTGCCAGGATGGCAGGACGGAGGTCATCACTGAGCCCACCGCAACATCACGACTAGAGGCTTTTCGTAGGCGAAGACTACTTTTGTCAGGATAAGATATACTACATGTCCCTGTTCAAATCTGGCCGTTGTGGGAGCCCTTCCCGCCTACATTTGGGAAGAGGACCAAGGCCAATATAAATAGGACTTAGCCACCACCATAGAGGGGCCTCTAGTTCACATCCCACCAGCTCTCTCGAGCTCAAGAACACCTCTCCTCATGAGGCTAGTTAATCCACTGTACTAGTTCATCCCGGCCCCTCGAGGCAATCCACCAAAACGCTGGAGTAGGCTATTACACCGGAAGGTGGCCGAACCACGGTAAACTGCTGTGTCTCTTTGTCTCTACGAGCTCGTCACGCTAGGCTTAGGACAATCAAGAGTAGGCGGGCTGGGTAGGTTGAGATTTCCACACGCACCCCAGAGTACGAACCTCTCAAGGGTTTGCGGAACCTGTAATCTGACATTTGGCACGCCAGGTAGGGGTGCGTCGGTTCTTCTCTTCCATCGATCGATCCACTGTCACTCCGACAACTCCATGGCCGATGCACGCCGAGCTCGCGCCGAGGGCCGGGCTGCAGTCGCTGCTCGCGTTGCTCAAACGGCCCCAGCGCGAGATGGTTGCGCTTGTCGTTCTCCATCTTCGTTGGCCAATTCCGCCATGGGCCCTGCCGGCCACAAGCAGCAAGCCTCTTTGCTGCACCCGTCAGTGCGCCGTGACGGGCGCACCGCTACTCCGTCACTGACTCCAGCAGCCTCGTTCTCCCACGCACGTCACGGGCCGGTGAGCGCACAAGCCGCTCTGCTCATGGCGCAGGAGCTCCTTCACTTCCGCCATGTCGACGACTTCTACGAGGAGTGGCTCGAGCGGATCGCTGAACTCGGCAACATGGCCGGGGGCTCCGTTGTGCCGGCCCACTCCCTGCCTCAGCAGCCGAGCGCTGCGGGCAACGTGGCTCATGGGGTGTCGTGGTTCTAAGTCTGACAGTAAGTATAGGGGGTACGAATGGGGAGGCAAGGTCCTAGCTATGGCGAGATTGTATGCAAGTGTTTACGAGTTTAGGAATGTCACGGAGGAGGTAAAAGCCCTACGTCTTGATGCCCTGAGGCGGTCGATTGGATTATGAGAGTGTGTGTTACAGGGGGTGCGAACCCTTGTCCCAGAGGAGGGGGGTGGCTTATATAGAGTGCACCAGGACCCCAGCCATCCCCCGTTACCAAGAGTTCAATGTACATAAAGATGGGGCGTTACTGATAACGCCAGCCATAAAGTGCTTTTAATGATCTTTAAGACTACAGAGTGAACAACTGACCGTTGATATTCTTGGTAATCTCCTGGTCTTCGATAGGTCGAGTGATTTCCTGTATGGTCGAATGATATTAAGATGGAGGGGTACCCGAGTGAAGTGACTTGTCGAGTGGATTGCACTCGACGTCTTCAATTAGTACTCCATGTTATGTCTTGGATGTCTTGCTTCTAGGGTAGTGACCGTAGGTAGGGTGTATAGGTCAGTCCTATGACCCTACCCTAGGTCCATATCATCATCATTAGCCCCCGAATGGATTGAGGTCCGAGTGAAAAGAAAGTTGAAGTTGATCTTGCCTTGACTCTTGTACTTCACAAGTACCTATGTTGAACGGGAGGCCCATGTTGGAACTTTGGCTTCACTTCAGATGCCTTGCTCGATTCACAAGTTGCCGAGTGGATTTATACCGTCACTCGTCGAGTGTTGTTTTTGACGCGAAAACATTGGCGCGATTGGTTGCGGCGTATCCCGGATTCGAAATTTCAGGGAAGCGCGCGAGGCGGAGGGTGCCATAGTAAGAGGGATGGATAGACATGAGCGCCTCGATTCCCGCGCCACCTTTTTTGCCACGTACTCAGCGCGCGACTGTTGTGAGATTTGACAGATTACTTTCGGCCCATCGTCGACCACTCGAAGTGGGTCCTTAAAAAGCGGCGGGCCGAGCGTCTGCCTTGTCTTGGCGTCCATTCTCCTTCTTTCTCCTCTGCTTCTCCATCGCATCTTCCTCCTCCGCTCTCAATGCCGCCGCCCCGCCACCATGGTGAAGGACAAGACGGTAGCGCTGGAACGTGCGAAGAAGAGGACGGGGGTGGCCAAAGGCAAGAAGACGAATCGTGGGTCATCATCGCGGTTGGCGCTGCCGCCTGGTTTGATCCAGGGTGATTGGATCCGATCTTCGCTCCGGCCAGAAGATTTGGAGGAGCTGGCTGAGTCCGGACTGATTGCCAATGGGGCTGCGAGGCTGCCAGAGGGGGAGGCGGATCCCCAGCCGCGACCAGGTTAGTGCGTTCTACTCACCACTCATGTCGGCCGTGGTTTCTCCCTTCCCCAGCACGCCTTTTTCCGGGGTTTCTTGAACTTTTTTGGAGCCCAACTCCATCACTTCTCTCCCAACACCATTACGTACCTTGCTGTGTTTATGTCCATGTGCCAAAACTTCCTAGGTTGTCGACCACACTTGGGTCTTTTCGAGCACATCTTCACAATCTGCTCCCAGTCGGTGAAGAAAGCGAATTCGAGTGACGAGAGAACACATGTTATCCAAATGTGTGGGGGTTTGGGTATCCAGAAGAGGAAAACGAGTTCTTTCCCTTCCATGACACTTCCTGAGTCGATCAGCGGCTGGCAGTCGACCTGGTTCTACTGCCAGGACATTGCGACTCTAGGTTAGTCGACTAGACTTCCCCCTTTTTCCTTAGATCGCGCCTAGCAACCTTCTTCACTGAAAGTGACTACTGCGGAGAGGGTGGAAACGAACATGTTGGTCGAGAGAGTGGTCCAGTTGATCAATCCAGGGTAGCGATTAGAGTCGACCCATTCAGCTACAGCAACCAGCCAGATAAGGTTTGGTCTCTACTACCGACTGTATTTCGATACGTTTTGCGACTCTCTTCGAATCCGACTGATATTTGCTTGACTTCTTGTCTTGTAGGTTTACACTGAGATGTACTCGATGCCCAATGGTGAACAAGCTCTGGAGCAAGACCAGGAGGGAGAGGATAGAGCGGAGGAAAGTGGCGATTGGCAATCTCCAGAAGACGAGGACGAGGAGGAAAGTGATGAGTCGAACGACGACGAGATAGTCGACTCACCACCTCGCACGGAGCGTCGATCCAAACTACTCCATGATCCAGCAGGCGGGCATGGCAAGACCGTGGCTCCAAGCACTCAAGCACAGAAGCGCACTCGGACTTCTACTCCTGAGCTGATGGAGAAGGTCGCCAAGCAGCCCAAGGTCGTCCCCTCAAAGGCTCGGAATACTTTGCCCAAGATCAAGATTGACGTCCCGGTTGCCTCTGGGTGAGTGTTCTTTCTTTCTGCGTTTTCTTCCACCGCCTAATACTTCTGTTTTGTCCAAATGGATTATAAACTTTTCCAACCCAGCCTCAGCCGCAACTGATATGGATGTTGACAAGGCCCCAGGTGACGAGGAAACTGATGACGCGGCCACCTCCAAAGCTAGTATGCTCCATTCGACTTGGATTTATTGTGCCAATTGAATTGTTGGCAGATTGAGCTTTTGAGGTTGCTTTTTGTTGCAGCTCCATGGGACGTTTTTGAGCTTCCGGATGATGAAGAGGAAGTGCCTCTGAGAGAGAGGAGGAGCAGGGGCAGGGTGTCAAGCGGGAAAGTGCCCGAGGGTCAGGTCCCCCAGTCGATACCGGTGCTTGAGACAGTGGTCCCGCGGTCCGGAGATCCGGCTCGGACCAATGTTACCTTTGTCAATCCGCTATCGACTAATCGTCCATTAGGGTCGACTGCTCAGACCTCTACCGCTCCAGTGCAACTCCATGCATCTGACCATGTGGCTGCTCCGACTGCATTGCTCTCATCACTCTTCACAGGATACCAGACCCCAGATGACTCACCGAGTGCCGCTAGGGAGGCTGAGGGAGCCCTGGACTAGGGGGTGTCCGGATAGCCGGACTATCATCATCGGCCGGACTCCAAGACTATGAAGATACAAGATTGAAGACTTCGTCCCGTGTCCGGATGGGACTTTCCTTGGCGTGGAAGGCAAGCTTGGCGATACAGATATGTAGATCTCCTACCATTGTAACCGACTCTGTGTAACCCTAGCCCTCTCGTGTCTATATAAACCGGAGGGTTTTAGTCCGTAGGACGAACAACCATTACAACAATCATACCATAGGCTAGCTTCTAGGGTTTAGCCTCCTTGATCTCGTGGTAGATCTACTCTTGTACTACCCATATCATCAATATCAATCAAGTAGGAGTAGGGTTTTACCTCCATCGAGAGGGCCCGAACTTGGGTAAAAACATCGTGTCCCTTGTCTCCTGTTACCATCCGCCTAGGCGCACAGTTCGGGACCCCCTACCGAGATCCGCCGGTTTTGACACCGACATTGGTGCTTTCATTGAGAGTTCCTCTGTGCCGTCACCAATAGGCTTGATGGCTTCTCCAATCAACAACAACGTAGTCCGGGGTGAGAATTTTCTCCCCGGACAGATCTTCGTGTTCGGCGGCTTTGCACTGCGGGCCAATTCACTTGGCCGTCTGGAGCAGATCGAAAGCTACGCCCCTGGCCATCAGGTCAGATTTGGAAGCCTAAACTTCACGGCTGGCATCCGCGGAGACTTGATCTTCGATGGTTTCGAGCCACATCCGAGCGTGCTGCACTGTCACGATGGACAGTACCCTGGAGGCCGCAGACGAATCCGCTCCGACCCACAGTTCGGAGCCGACCGCGCAGAGCGAGGACAGGTGGCTGCAACGTCCACGGCGATGGAGCCGAATACTGACCTTGTCCTTTGCAAAGCTCGTGACTCCGAGGTGCCGGACTCCTTGCCGGACTCCGAACCTCCTGCGCATCTGCCGATCGAATCCGATTGGGCGCCGATCATGGATTTCACCGCTGCGGACATCTTTCAACACTCACCCTTTGGCGACATCCTGAATTCTCTAAAGTGTCTCTCGTTATCAGGAGAGCCCTGGCCGGACTGCGGTCTGGATGGTTGGGACACAGACGACGAAGAAATTCGAAGCCCACTCACCACCCACTTTGTAGCCACTGTCGACAATCTAACCGACATGCTAGACTTCGTCTCCGAAGACATCGACGGTATGGACGACGATGCCAGAGACGAACAAGAACCAGCACCTACGGGGCACTGAAAGACCACCTCGTCATACGACATATACATGGTGGACACCCCAAAGGATGGGGATGGCGAAGAAGCAGCGGAGGCAGATTCCCCTAAGAAACAGCCCAAGCACCGATGTCAGCGGCGCCACTCTAAATCCCGCCACAGCAAGAATGGAGATTCCGGCACCGGGGATAATAACACCCCACAGAGTGCCAAAGACAACCCCTCCAAAGAAGATTCAAAGACAGAGGACGGGAAGCCAGCCCTCAAGAGAGAGCGGCAGACGAGGAGGATGAAAATTACATGCCTCCCTCCGGAGACGAGGCAAGCCTCAACGATGACGAATTCGTCGTGCCCGAGGATCCCGTCGAACAAGAGCGTTTTTAACGCAGGCTAATGGCCATGGCGATCAGCCTAAAGAAAAAGCAGCAACAGCTTCGAGCTAATCAAGACCTGCTGGTCGACAGATGGACCGAGGTCCTCGCGGCTGAAGAATATGAACTCGAACGCCCCTCCAAAAGCTACCCAAAACGCAAGTTGCTCCCCCGACTAGAGGAGGAAGCATACAAACCTTCATCACCAGTGCACAATACGGCAGACCGACCACCTCGTGGCCGCGACAGAGAGGCATCTAGGCCTTCTGCCAGAATCGTATGCCGGCACCGCTCGAAAAGCGCGAAGCCACGGGGGAATGCGCCGGACTTGCGGGATATATTGGAGGACAAGGAAAAACAATCCAGATCTATCTACGGATCACGTGGGCACCCCATGACCCACGACGACCACCGTCGCGCGGATCTGACAACTCGGCGGGCGAACCACAGACAAAGCTCTCTTGAGCTACGTCGTGATATTGCTCAATATAGAGGCGCCGCACACCCACTATGCTTCACAGATGAAGTAATGGATCATCAAATCCCTGAAGCGTTTAAACCCGTAAACATTGAATCCTACGATGGCACAACAGACCCTGCGGTATGGATTGAAGATTATCTCCTTCATATCCATATGGCCCGCGGTGACGATCTTCACGCCATCAAGTATCTCCCACTCAAGCTTAAGGGTCCAGCTCGGCATTGGCTTAACAGCTTGCTAGCAGAATCAATTGGGTGTTCGGAGGACCTGTCTGGGAGTCCTGGACTAGGGGGTGTCCGGACAGCCGGACTATCATCGTCCGCCGGACTCCAAGACTACGAAGATACAAGATTGAAGACTCCGTCCCGTGTCCGGATGGGACTTTCCTTGGCGTGGAAGGCAAGCTTGGCGTCTGGATATGTAGATCTCCTACCATTGTGGCGAGTCTGTGTAACCCTAGCCCTCTCCGGTATCTATATAAACTGGAGGGTTTTAGTCCGTAGGACAACATCCATTACAACAATCATACCATAGGCTAGCTTCTAGGGTTTAGCCTCCTTGATCTCGTGGTAGATCCACTCTTGTATTACACATCATCCATATTAATCAAGCAGACGTGGGTTTTACCTCCATCAAGAGGGCCCAACACAGGTAAAACATCGTGTCCCTGTCTCCTGTTACCATCCGCCTAGACGCACAGTTCGGGACCCACTACCCGAGATCCGCCGGTTTTGACACCGACATTGTTGCTTTCATTGAGAGTTCCTCTGTGCCGTCGCCGATAGGAAGGATGCCTCCACCCGTCTTCAAGGACGGTATTTTCGCCAAAGGGGCCTTGGCCGCTGGCCAAACTATCCGGCTAGGTGGTTTTCTTATGACCGCCTGTCCGGCCACCGCTTCGACAAAGACTTCTCAAGTCGTCAAAAGCAATCTTCGCGTAAGCTCGGAATTTGCCGAGCAGCTGGATCCAATAGAGCACTCGTCTATCAACGAGCTCTTGGATCGCATCGCCGCCCTGGGAGTCGCTACGGACTACAATCAGATTGGGCTTAAAACCGATCTGAGAGAGATTAACTCTCCCCAGGTCACCCACCACGTCGCAGTGGTAGAGGAACAATGCGGCGACTCTTCTCCTTTATTGAAAACTAGTCATGTCCGGGCTCCCGAACCCTCCATGTCGGATACGTGCGGAGGGACGGACTTCGATAAAGCACTGAACTTAAAGTCAGGCATCGGACCGGACTCGTTGGACAATGTCCAGCAACCCAAGCTTCCAAATTTGGAAACTTCACGGCCTTCAAGCCTTGAGATGGGTAGGGTTCCGGACTTTATTCCACCCACCCGCCCAGACATATGCGATCTATCTCTAATACGGCAAGAGCCCATTGAAGCAAGACATCACTCTCGGGCGATTCCTCCTGGTTATGGACGGGATAAAGGACTACCGAGAGGAAAATGCAATCTCAATTTTTGCAATAATTGCGGGACAAGGAATCTTGAACACCATCACCGTCGCTAAATTACACGCTTCCGCGACCAAGGCGTCCATAGTCTGAAAATCTCATGCGATGGAGAGTTTTCGTAAAACCGAAAATCAGTTTTGGGACAATCTGGCCCCGAATACAACCCTAGTCCACAACAAAAGGGTGCATTACACTCAGGCCCCAGATACAAAAACCAGAAAGCAAAAACCCCATAGAGGGCACGGAACCGTACTGTAGGGTTGGCTTAGCGAACCCTGTAAAATTCAAAGTACATCCCAACACATAGCCTCCGAGCATGTTGGATACTACGGCAGGTGGCCAAAACTGGCGAGGAGCTTCTAGCCCCGAAAAACCACTCCAACAATACCGGTACGGTATCAACAGTCTTCGAGACTTTCGCATCAAATAATATGCGGAAACAAACAATCCGCAGTCTCGCGAAGTCTACCAAGTAGCAACAACAAATCCATGGAGCGACACAGCCATCACTTTCAACGCCAAATGACGAACCTAAATTCGAACAGCCCGAGCACCAGCCGCCTTCGGTACTTAGTCCAATAATGGACGACTTCCGACTTACAAAGGTCCTCATGGATGGCGGCAGCGGACTAAACCTCATCTACGAGGAAACTCTTCAAAAATGTAAATAGACTGGAGCCGCATTGAGCGAAGCAGCACAACCTTCAGAGGAATAATCCCTAGCCGGAAGCGCGCTGCCTTTGGAAAAATCACACTCGATGTGGTGTTATTTCACGGACAATTACAGATCCGAAGAAGTCACGTTCCAAGTGGCCCGTTCAACAGCTGATATCACGCTATATTAGGACGAGAGGCATTCACAATTTTTCAAGCCGTACCCCATTACGAGTACATGAAGCTCAAAATGCCTGGGCCCAGCGGAATAATCACTCTCGTTAGTGATCCGGACATAGCACTCCGCGCCGAGAACAAGACAGCCGCATTAGCCCTGGAGGCACTATCCGAAGCCCTAGCGGCAGAAGAACTTACCGCGCTACGCTCTACTGTGAACAGAGACGATTTTATACTCGATAAGAGATCCAAGTCAACCTCCTTTAAACCAGCGGACGAAATAATAAAATTCCAGGTCCATCCAACGGACCCGACAAAGACGGCTTCCATCGGGGCACATTTGAACCCTGATGTAGACGCCAGATCGCGAAATTCATTCGGAAAATTGGGACATTTTCGCCTGGCACCCTTCGGATATGCCCGGAATCCCACGCAGATTGGCAGAACACAGCCTAAACATCCTAAAAGGATTCAAGCCAGTCAAACAGGTTCTTCGACAATTTTCTGAACCTAAAAGACAGGCAATGGGAGAAGGGCTAGCCAAACTATTGGAAGCCGGATTCATCAGAGATATCAAACATCCGGATTGGCTAGCAAACCTGGTAATGGTACCAAAGAAGGACAAATCCTGGCGCCTATGTGTCGACTTTAAAGACCTCAACAAGGCCTGCCCAAAGGATCCTTTCCCCCTCCCCCGCATCGACCAGATAATCGATGCTACCGCAGGACACGATTCACTATGCTTCCTCGACGCATACTCCGGCTACCATCAAATCAAGATGGCGGAAGCAGGCCAAGCCGCAACGGCATTCATCACTCCATATGGACCATTCTGCTTCAACACAATGCCCTTCGGACTTAAAAACGCTAGCGCAACATATCAGCGCATGATTCAAACATGTCTGGCCACCCAGATCGGCAAAACAGTAGAGGCATACGTAGACGACGTAGTCGTCAAAACCAAACACGTTGAAACTCTAGTAGACGATTTGAGGCTCACATTCGACAACCTCAGAGCATATGACATCAAGCTGAATCCGGAAAAATGCGTTTTCGGCTTACCAGCCGGAAAGCTGCTGGGCTTCATTGTATCCGGTAGAGAAGTTGAAGCAAACCCGGCCAAGATCCGAGCTCTGTCACAGCTGGACATTCCAAAAGACCTCAAAGAGATACAAAAATTGACTGGATGCATGGCGGCTTTAAGCCGCATTATCTCCCGCTTGGGAGAAAAGGCACTGCCCCTCTATCGCCTCCTTAGGAGCACCGAACACTTCGAGTGGACGGATGCTGCCACTGCCGGACTCGAAGAAATAAAGGCCATATTGGCAACAAATCCGGTCCTGGCTGCGCCCAACCTGGGCGATCCAATGCTGTTATACATCGCGGCAACACATCAAATTGTAAGCACGGTACTCGTCGTCGAACGAGAGACAGAAGGGCATAAATTCCCTCTTCAAAAAACCAGTGTACTATGTATCTACAGTGTTAACCCCCTGCATGTCCCGTTACCCGCACTATCAAAAGATAGCGTACGCGATGTTCATGGCATCCCGGAAGCTCCGACACTACTTTTAAGAGTGTTCGATAACAGTGGCCTCCGAAGTACCCCTCAATGATATTATAAACAACCGCGACACGACGGGCAGGATTGCAAAATGGGCCATCGAGCTCTTACCATTCGATATAACTTACAAACCTCGGCGAGCTATAAAGTCACAAGTTTTGGCTGACTTTGTCGCTGAATGGACCGAAGTCGAACTCCCTAAAGAGTACGGCGCATACTCCAATTGGATTATGCACTTCGATGGCTCTAAAATGTTGGCCGGATTGGGGGCTGGCGTTGTATTGACGTCCCCAACCGGAGAAACAGTCCAATACGTACTTCAGATAATGTACACGGACTCCAACAACGCAGCCGAATAAGAGGCCCTTTTACATGGCCTCCGGATGGCAATCTCCATGGGATTCAACGCCTAGAGGTGCGTGGGGAATCAAACCTTGCAATATCCCAAAGAAATGGAGACTTTGACGCCAAGGATCCGAAAATGGCAACATATCGCAACGCTGTCCTAAAAATGTCAGCTCGGTTTGAAGGACTTGAATTCCATCACGTAGCCCGGGATAATAACCAAGCAGTCGAAGTACTGGCATGCATCGGTGCAAAACGTGACGCTGTCCCTCCAAACATCTTCCTGGAACGGCTCTTCAAGCCATCCGTACTATGGGAAGAGGAGTCCGGAAATAATAAACCGGAAAAAGCCGCGCCAACCGGCAATTCAGCTGATGACATAACACCTTCAGCCCACGACATAATGGCAGTAATCGCCCCGTGGACAGAACCATTCCTAGCCTACCTACTTAGGCAGGAACTTCCCGAAGACCAAAATAAGGCCCGCTGCATAGTCCGGCGATCTAAAGCCTACAAGGTCCATGAGGGAGAACTTTATAAGACAAGCACAACCGGAGTCCTTCAAAGGTGTATCTCCGAAGAGGAAGGGCGAAACCTTCTGGCTGAAATTCATGCCGGACTAGGTGGACACCACGCAGCAGCTCGGTCCCTTGTAGGAAAGGCACTCCATACAGGATTTTATTGGCCAACGGCCCGGGCAAATTCTCAGGACTTAGTCCAAAGATGCGTCGGTTGTCAGCTCTTTGCTAATCAGAGCCATATGCCACCCACCGCCTCAAAACTATACCCATTACCTGGCCGTTCACGGTCTGGGGGCTTGACATGGTTGGACCCCTTAAAGGGGGAAGCCACAACCAAAGGTACCTATTGGTCATGGTGGACAAATTCACCAAATGGATAGAGGCCAAGCCAGTCAAAATGGCAGAGTCCGGACCAGTGATAGACTTTATATCCGGGGTAGTACACCGTTATGGTGTCCCCCATAGCATCATCACCGATAACGGCACGAACTTCACAGCCGACGAGGTTAAGTCATGGTGCAAAAACATGGGCATTAAGCTCGATTACGCTCGCCTATCACCCTCAAACCAACGGTCAAGTGGAACGAGCAAGCGGTCTAATAATGGCGGCATCAAACCCGACTAGTGCGGTCAATTACGAAATCGACACGCGACCGGGTAGAGGAGCTCGACTCCGTACTACGGGGCTGCGGACAACGCCCAACCGTATTTCATCGGCTTCACACCATTTTTTATGGTATATGGCGCAGAGGCGCTTCGCCTGCGACATCATTCATGACTCACCTCGAGTGCGCGTATGTACGAAGAAAGAGAAGCCGAGCTGGATCGGCGGGACAGCTTGAACGCATTGGAGGAAAACGCGACGTCGCCAAGGCTCGTTCCGCATTCTATCGCCAGCAGGCTCGAAGATATCAAAGCAGAGAAGTACGGGCCAAGACTTACAACGTTGGCGAACTAGTTCTACGCCTGCCGGACAAGAAAAAGGACAAGCTCAAGCCCAAATGGGAGGGCCCCTTCATCATCGATCAAGTCCTGACCGGTGCAGCGTACCGTCTACGAAATGCGTTGGACAACCGACTCGAGCCGAACCCATGGAACGCAGCCCGCTTCCGAAGATTCTATGCCTAGCGCTGGACTAAGAGTTCGTCCCCTTCCCCCATCCAAATTTTTACACTTCAGCTGTCTTTTGTTTCCCTTTCTTATCTTAACCCTTTTCCTAAAAAGCCCTTAAGGGCCTACTCGCGCATTGTTCGCACATACTTGATGTGCCATCCGCACTCATTATACCTGGGGGCTTCTTTACCAGAAGCTCAATTATAAGGGCTTCATGCCCAGCACATGTGTCAAGCTTCCACGTGTACCTTTTATTCACCATTATATGCATGGATATGACTTAAGTTTTGTCCAAGCTGGGTTGCCTGGCTCCTGTGCTTACCCCTACGTTCCCGATTGTTCGGCTAGGAGGTAAAGGGAGCACCTCTGCGATTATTCTTCTTGGGTCGGCGGATGTGTACCTCGGTAGGTGAAGCCAAAAGCTAGCGTTCTTAAGGGAATATTCGGTCGGTGACTTGAAAGACGATTTTTTACCTACTTATTTATCTGCCCCCGGATGCTTTTCTGCTCTTTTCGCAGTCCAGACATTCACTTTAGGGCATGCCTCCCAGGGAAAGGAACCCTTAACGGAACTATTCTCCCTGGAAGATGTTTCTTACTAACCATGTAATATAACATAACTAGTTGGGCACTTGTCTGATAAAGCACTAATGACCCCTACGCCTGGTCTCCATGCATGCCACGGTTGTTTTTTAACCGAGAAGGTATTCGGACACACTCCGGACTCCAGGGTCCCGAGGTTGAAGCGAAAAGGTCGGCCAAGACAAATGATCTACAATCCGACTAGAACGCATTTTACATGTCATTTTAAAATACATTGTCACATTGACTGACTGTATTCCTCCTCAATCCCGTCTAACAGGCTGTCCAATATACAGTCCCGTTGGGAAAATTTAGCGGCCAACTCTACCTGGCCGTATACTAAACTCACAGGGATTTCCTTCCCGTCGGGCCCCATAGGTCCTACTTCTTGTACCACGTCTTCACCATGGCCCAGGCCTCCCTGTCACCTTGGCGGCAGGCCGAAATCTTCCATAAACGGAAGCGCTGCCGCATTCCTTGAAGCTTCTCCATAAGCTCCCCAAGGCCTTCGGGCAGAGAAAGGGCCGGCCATAAAGCCTGAACGGCACCGCTCATCGCCTGCCGAACTCGTTCGAGCAGCTGCAACAGTTCGGGAAGTTGATCACCCGTCGTCTGGGCACCTCCTCTGAGGCGACTGTGAGTATACCTACAGACATATTTTGACAATTGACTTCCTCGCCGAACTCTTCTTTTCAAATGAGTTTGCTTAAGCACTTACTATAGATGCCGCCACGAAGCTGCCGATTCTCCTTAACGGAGCCGGACAGCTCGGCCCGAATGCCTTTCAGCTCTTCTCCAAGCTGGGCGTGGGCATCTTGGAGCTTGTTCCTTTCTTGCGGCACTCTATTCAGCACCCTCTCGCCGGCCTTCACCTGGCGCAGTAGTTCCTGCCTGTCCGGATCTTGTCCAGCAGCACCTGCAATGTCATTATTAGACTTGCACGCACGCCACACAACGCTTATTTTTTTTTTTAAATGTGTTACCAGGAGAGGTCTCTGTGTTTCCTCCTGCGGCAGCAAGTGCGGCCTCAAGTTGGGCCTTGCACTCTTGCAGCTCCTGAGACAGTTGAGTATTCTTCTTGGTAAGATCCTGCATTTCAAATGATCCTTAAATCAGTTAACATAACTACTTTAAGTCTCGGGGCTCTTGCATATATAATCATTAAATTCTCTTACCAGTATGTCTTTTACATACTGCTCCGTGGCTCTTGTAAAACCATATTGAGCAGCACGGAGGTGCGCGTCCCCCGCGTTAAAGGCATTCAACGTCTCAGGGGAGAAGCACACATCACGAAATACTGTCCGGCGGCGCCTATGGTTCATGGCGCTCTCCACCTCAGACTTGGTGGCGGACAATCTGTTGGCATCCTCCATTGGAGGGGTGTCCGGCTCGCGCCTTGCGCTCGCCTCCCCCTCCAGACCAGGTGATGGAGCCTGGCTGGTAGAGGTTGGATTGGCAACCTCCACGCCCGCAGATCCGTGAGCGCTTTTCTCTACAAAAAGCCATGAGCACTCAAACGCTTCCTAGGAACGTTGCTCCAAATAATGAACTGTGAGCTATACCTTTGCGGCGATGTTTCAGTCCGCACCGCGCTCCTCTTCCGCCTACTGGTCCGGACTGGCCTTTGTTGGTCAGCCGCCGCGGGCTCGGCTTCCCGCCCTGAAGGTGCTTCCTGCAAAACACCATCGTATGCGAAGGTCAAAAATGAGCGAGGAAGGAATAATGGTGTCGGGACTTCGGTCACAATCACCTGGGAAGCCGGATATAGTCCGGGGTAGTCGGCCGTAATGGCGACTAAGGCATTATCCATGCTGAGCTGGTGGAACACCCCGTCGATTAGCTCCTCCTTTATGTCCGGATCCTCTTCAGAGGCCGGATCCTGGGATCTCTCTGGATCCTCGGGTTGCGGAGCTGGACTTAGCATGTCCTCCACAACCCGACGCAGCTCCTGCGTCAAAAACATGATATAAGAAACTTAAACTTCGAAAGCACGGGTCGGACACGCAGAGTGTTCGCTTACCCAAGGCCGGGGATTACTCATGGAAAACCCATTCAACGGGTTCGTCCGGAGGAAATCCTCCTTCTCCCCCTTGTACAGGCAGACAGATCTTCACCAGTCTTGGCCAACCGCCCTTATGCCATGACGGGTGGCATCGTCCTCCCCGTTGAAATCCCACATAGGGTGGCCCCTGTATTGTAGTGGCTGCACCCCCCGCATAATGCATGTTGCCATGACTCCAATCATGGTCAACCCGGAATGGGCCAGTAACCTTATCCGGCCCATCAAATAATGGACGCTCTTGTCTTCCTCCAGTTGGGGGCTCCGCGGGCGCCAACTAAGGCATTACTGAACTCCGGGAGGCCGATCCGAACAGGGTCCGGCAGCGGAGCGTCTTCTATGTAAAACCATTCCGAAGGCCAGTCTTCGGACGCCTTCTTAGGGGTTCCGGATGGATATCCGGTCCCGGCAATGCGCCAAATTTCGGCGCCGCCCACTTGATATATGGACCCCTCGTGAGAGCGGGGTACAAGGCAGAACAACCTCTTCCACAACGTGAAATGGGGCTCCACGCCCAGGAATAGCTTGCAAAGAGCTACGTAACCCGCAATATGCAGGATAGAGGCGGGCGTGAGGTGATGAAGCTGGAGTCCGTAGAACTCCAGGAGCCCGCGGAGGAACGGATGTACAGGAAATCCGAGCCCCCTTATTAGATAGGGGGCGAAGCATACCCGCTCCCCTTTGTTGGGACTTGGGGTAGCCTCCGCTTGCTTCCCACATTTGTAGGTGGCTAGCCCGGCTCGAACCGGAACCATGAAGGCTGGAGGGAGATATCCCTCCGCTTGGAGCTTCACCAGCTTGTTGTGCGGAACAGAGCATCTCCTCCAATCTCCTGGTAGAGGTCTGGGAGCGCGTGAAGAGGAGCCGCGTCGACGGTCCATGGTGGAATGGATTCTGGTTCAAAGGCGCTCCGATGAGTATTCGCGGAAGGAAGATGGTGTGATTTGTATCTGGATTCTTGCCTCTCTTATAGGCAGATTATTTGCACAGCTAGGGGGTAAAATGTAAAAGATACCCTGGCTTTTCGCATTCGTGCGACGCGTGGAAGAAGGCCATTATTGGGCATGGAAGCCAAGAAGCGCAACATTGATAAGGAAGCCGAACACTGTTCGGCAGGTACATGGAACTTAAAAGGAGAACCCGCCTTGCAACGCCGAAGACTATATACGCGCTGAACTTATCGTCATTGAAGCCTGGTTCGGGGGCTACTGAGGGAGTCCTGGACTAGGGGGTGTCCGGACAGCCGGACTATCATCGTCCGCCGGACTCCAAGACTACGAAGATACAAGATTGAAGACTCCGTCCCGTGTCTGGATGGAACTTTCCTTGGCGTGGAAGGCAAGCTTGGCGATACGGAAATGTAGATCTCCTACCATTGTAACCGACTCTCTGTAACCCTAGCCCTCTCCGGTGTCTATATAAACCGGAGGGTTTTAGTCCATAGGACAACATCCATTACAACAATCATACCATAGGCTAGCTTCTAGTGTTTAGCCTCCTTGATCTCGTGGTAGATCCACTCTTGTAATACACATCATCAATATTAATCAAGCAGGATGTAGGGTTTTACCTCCATCAAGAGGGCCCGAACCTGGGTAAAACATCATGTCCCTTGTCTCCTGTTACCATCTGCCTAGACGCACAGTTCGGGACCCCCTACCCGAGATCCGCCGGTTTTGACACCGACAACTTGGAAGCCGCATTCCTTGACAACTTCCAGGGCACATATGTGCGACCACCAGACGCCGATGACCTAAGCCACATAATTCAACAGCCAAACGAATCGGCCAGACAATTCTGGACACGGTTCCTCACAAAGAAAAATCAAATCGTCGATTGTCCGGATGCAGAGGCCCTCGCAGCCTTCAAACATAACATCCGCGACGAGTGGCTGGCCTGGCACCTAGGACAGGAAAAGCCGAAATCCATGGCAGCCCTCACATCACTCATGACCCGCTTTTGCGGAGAGGACAGCTAGCTAGCTCGCGAGAATAACCTCAAAGAAAAATTCGGCGATCGACAACAAGGACCGCAATGGCAGGCCGCGTCGCAACAAAAACAAACGCCGCGTTAACGGCGACAACACTGAGGATACGGCAGTCAATGCCGGATTTAGAGGCTCCAAACCCAGTCAGCGGAAAAAGCCATTCAAAAGAACTACTCCGGGTCCGTCCAATTTGGACCGAATACTCGACCAGTCTTGCCAGATACATGGCACCCCACAAAAGCCAGCTAACCACACCAACAGGGATTGTTGGGTATTCAAGCAGGCAGGCAAGTTAATTAACAAAAACAACGACAAGGGGCTGCATAGCGATGACGAGGAAGAAACCCGGCCGCCCGAAAGAGAGGATGTAAGGGCTTCCCCACAAGTGCGACGACAAGAACATGATATACGCAACCCACATACCCAAGAGGGAGCGGAAGCGTGCACTTAGGGACGTATATGCGATGGAGCCAGTCGCCCCGAAGTTCAACCCATGCTCGTCCTGCCCGATCACTTTCAATCGAAGGGACCACCCCACCAGTATCCGCCATGGCGGATTCTCCGCATTGGTTTTAGACCCAATCGTCAATCGATTTCACCTCACTAGAGTCCTGATGGACGGCGACAGCAGCCTGAACCTGCTTTATCAGGATACAGTACGCAAGATGGGCATAGACCCCTCAAGGATCAAACCTACAAAGACGACCTTCAAAGGCGTCATACCAGGTGTTGAGGCCAATTGTGCGAGCTCACCACACTCGAAGTGGTCTTCGGATCCCGGATAATTTCGAAGCGAGAGTTAATCTTTGACATAGTCCTGCTCCGCATTGCCTATCACGCTCGCTTGGACGAACGCGTTTGCAAAGTTCAACGCGTGCCGCATTATGCATACCTCAAGCTCAAGATGCCAGCCCTCGTGGAGTCATCACGGTCAACGGAAACATCAACGCTCCCTCCGAACGGAGGAGCACACAGCTGCTCTCGCGTCAGAAGTACAGAGTAGCCTCTTAAGGCAATCCTCGAGTCCGGCCGTTAAACGACCCGACATGACTAAATGCGTCCGGAGCAAGATACATCAAGACCACCTCGCACGTTCCAAGCACACGTAGCAATGCGGCCCCAACACCAGCCCTTGCATGATTGCAAGATGAGCTCTTCGTGTACATCACTACGCCCTGAAGATACCATGGGCATAGGGGGAGGGGCACGACCACGACAGGCCCAGAGTGCGGCTCAACCACACCAGGGGCTCCCACGTGTGTCACCTTTTTTTTCTTTTTTTCTTTTCCTCTCTTTTTTCCACAGGACTCCGTTTACCAGAGGCCCTGTAAGGCAGTAGATCTGCCGAACTCACGATGCAACAGCCAGGGAGGGACTATGGTACGTCGAACCCTCAGGTGGTCTCCATTATGAGCATTAAATCTGTTTAATACACCATTCCGCAGCCTACCCCTGGAGGGGGACATGTCTAATAGTCTAAACCATTGCTTACCGCACTATTTGTATCATTTTGCACTCATGGCAGAATTCCTTGAATAAACAATGCATCACTTTTTGTTTATAATTGCATTCCTCTTTTTATATGTTCATTTATGACATCTTGCATCTGTACACTTTGGTACGGCCGAATACACCAGGGGCCTATGTTCCCTGAATTATGGTGTGATAAGTCCGAACACTTTCATAAGTGCGGAACCCCGAACTTATCGCACTATATGCATCGGCTCCGAATCATGTCTTGGGTCAATAGTTGGGTTTGCCCGGCTCCCATGTTTTGGTACATTACGCCCGCTCTATCGGCTAAGGTAGCACTGGAGAACCATCGCGATTGCGCCTTGCTGAGCTAGGCGAGTGCCTCAGTGGAGAAAGCTAAAACTGTCCGTCATGATAAGGCGAGAGCTGTTCGCTGTTTGAGAGGTCTTTTCGAGTCCCTAAAGACTTATGCCGCTTAGAGCGAGGAACCGGCTGTTTCCGTCCAAGGCGTGGATAGCGCCCCGAATTCGGTCTTCCGAACACTAGGGGCTTCACCGAAATTTAAAATTATAGAATTCTATGGCTAAGTGAGACTGTTCAAGCATTATAAGTCCGGTTGCCTTGTTCGTTATGTTGAGCGCCTCCCTTGATGGACCCAAAAATGGGAACAAGAGCGCTCAAGTTTATCCCGAACACCCCAGCACTCATCGCATGGGGGCTGAAGCCAACGACTTGCCATCTCCCAGATTTGATAAACGGCCGCACAGAAGGTAATATTTTAAATTAATAAGCGTTGCTTAGCGCATATGAGGATAACACATTGCGAGTCTACTCAAAAATTACATCTTTGGGGCACTCATCCGCAATCTTGCGGGCACCCTTCAGACACTTGTATAGTACATTTCGGCGACGATACTCCTTGCCCGGCCGGCGATCCGCGATAAGCCTCTCAAGATCCAGCCTGCCCCAAAGGCACCTTTGCGCGCGGCAAGGCCCGACGGCACCTTCAATGCAAAGGAGCGCTTGATGACTTCCACCCGTGGGCACGATCCACCAGCCGCCGACGAGACCGGTAGCTCCCAAGCATGGCCTCTTCAGCCACAAATGGACTATGAGGCCCTTCATAGCCTCGCTCGGCTACCTTAGGAGCTCGACCAGCGCTTCACTGGTCGCTAAGGGCACCGGATGTCCGCCTCAAAGATACTAAGACCAGAAGACCTTCTCCGTTGAGCTCCCCTCCTCGGCCGGGTTGAATGCGGCGGCATCGGACACGCTGCGAGGCAGATCTGCAAACGCCCCTGGACTAGGGGGTGTCCGGATAGCCGGACTATCATCATTGATCGGACTCCAAGACTATGAAGATACAACATTGAAGACTTCGTCCCGTGTCCGGATGGGACTTTCCTTTGCGTGGAAGGCAAGCTTGGCGATACGGATATGTAGATCTCCTACCAATGTAACCGACTCTGTGTAACCTTAGCCCTCTCCGGTGTCTATATAAACCGGAGGGTTTTAGTCCGTAGGACGAATAACCATTACAACAATCATACCATAGGCTAGCTTCTAGGGTTTAGCCTTCTTGATCTCGTGGTAGATCCACTCTTGTACTACCCATATCATCAATATCAATCAAGCAGGAGTAGGGTTTTACCTCCATCGAGAGGGCCCAACTCGGTAAAAACATCGTGTCCCTTGTCTCCTGTTACCATCCGCCTAGACGCACAGTACGGGACCCCCTACCCGAGATCCGCCGGTTTTGACACCGACAGAGGCCCTTCTCTAGGTAAATCTCATGATGGAGCAGATGCAGGTGGTGAATGAGGCCAGTCAGGTAGCTTATGATGCCAGCACCGCTCTTTAAACCAATGTCAAGGTTAGTTGATTCCCGACTGGTCTCTTTGTATAATGATAATTGCCACTCTTGCTTCGCTGTCCATATAGTGCTCTTGGATGAGCGTTTTGGAACCCATTATGTGCAGCTATCATGGTTTTGTGTTTGACATCCAATCACTCACTGGGGTGTTTCTGCAGTAGAGTTGTATAGTCCTTCCACTTGAGTCGACTAGGCTGAGTCGAGTGTTTTTCTGAACTAGTGGGGGCACACAGGGTGCACCCACTAGGTGTAGTCCCCAAGACCACAGCCGACTATTAGTAGTCTACTGGGGTCTTTATTTTTCTTTTCTTTTTTAACTCATGTTGGACAGACCATGCTGGGTGTAAAACCAAACAGTGGGAGCATGCTAAGTGCACCCACTGGGTGTAGTCCCCGAGACTACTGTTGAATGTTTGATTCAACGGTAGTCTTAGAACAACTTTCACTGTGATTGACTTTTGTTTCTGTCGGCTCACATATTTTATTTGCTGACAACAGAGGTCTTGTGATCTTGGGGCTCAACTTTCTGAACTGAATAAGAAGCAAATCAGCGTCAACCTTTATCTGGAACTGGCCAAGAAGAACCTCAAGAATGCTCATGACGAAGCAGGTATCATGGGAGGTAACCAATCGTCAACTGTCCACCTTGTGACTCGCTCTTCCCCATTTTGTTAGTCTCTTTGAACCGAGTGATTTCACTCGAACATATGTGCGTAGTGAAAACCATCAACTTCAAGCTCGTCTTAAGAATGTTATTTCTTTAGAGAAAATGAAGCATGCTTTGGAGAATAAGGATCAGGATCTTGCTACGGCCTAGAAGGAGGCGTGAGAGAAAACAACGCTTGCGGACAAGAAGTTGGCTTCAGTCAGCAAGTTGGAAGAGGAGAACTCCAAGTTAAAGACCGCGGTCTCTGAAGCCAATCGGGAGGTCGAGCAGCTGAAGAAAGACAAGGACAGCTTGACCGATGATGTTGGAAGTCTCAGGGCCAAGAAGGGCGAACTAAAGTCTTATCTGGGGCAGCTTGCTGCAAAGCTGGTCTTCAAGCTTGAAGGTATTTTTGTTCGACTTATTTGTTGACGTCGACTAACATGTCCTTTCAAACTGTCGACTCGCTGTTTTTTCCGACCGTGCAGAACTTTGTCAAGACTTTGAAGCAAAACCAGGCGGGTCGAGACGGTTCTCGACCCCATAAATTGTCCTGTCAAAGATGACATCACAACGAATGTGCTGCGAGTGGAGTCACGCATGGAAAACATTGTTGATTATCTTGCCCGACTGAAGGTAGTGATGACTCGGGTTGATGCTGAACTCTGGTCTCAGGCGGAACTCTCACAGGATCTTAAGTCTCTGATGGCTCAACTAAATCAAATACCTGACCGAGTGCAAGAATGGAAGAAATCATCTGCTCATTGCGGCACTAACATTGCCATGTCATTGGTCCGAGTGCACTCCAAGGATGTCAGAGAAGACAAGCTGGCGGAACTCAAGCCTGCGAACACCAAAAAGCACAGTTTCTAGTCCTTCATTGACACTTTCCTTGATGCTGCCACTCGCATTGCAGACAACCTTGACCTTGATAGTTTCTGCGATCCAGCAAGTCCTTCTTCCGACGAGTGAAAAAAACATTATGCCCCACCTTTATTTGCCTCGGAATGCCGAGTGATTATGTAACCATTAAACTTTTTTAGGCTTGATGTCTGAGTACTTCTGCCTACCGCGGTCCCGAACTTTTGCGGGATTTATCCGAACTTGAATTTCTTTGAATATCATGGCTTTTGTTCTACTTTTGAACTGTTTCTAACTGTCTTTCGATTCCGAGTGAACTTGATCTCCTCAGCTTTTGTCGAGTGGAGTGTACATTGTACTTGTGACAGAGCTCGGACGTGGTGTTCAGTTGACACCTCGTTGTACTTGCGGATCGGGATGGTACATTGTACTTGTGACGCAGCTTAGACGTGGTGTTCAGTCGACACCTCGTCGTCCTTGTGGATCAGGATGGTACATTTTACTTGTGACGCAGCTCAGATCTGGTGTTCAGTCGACACCTCGTTGTCCTTGCGGATAGGGACAGAGCGCATGTTGTATTTGTGGCATAGCTCAGACGCAATGTTCAACCGACACCTTGTCGCCCTTGCGGATAGGGATTTAGCGCGTGTTGTATTTGTGGCATAGCTCAAAGGATGTTCGTGACCTAGGTGAGCACGGGGTCACAGTTAAGCCTCCGAGTGGGAGGATTGCTCTCCGCTCAGAATGTTTTTTAACTTAGGCGATTTCGGGGTCGAAGCTAAGCCTCCGAGTGGGAGGATTGCTCTCCACTTGGAATGTTTTTTTAACTTAGGCGAGTATGGGGTCGCAGCTAGGCCCCCGAGCGGGATGATTGCTCTCCAATCGGAATGTTTTTTAACATAGGCGAGTACGGGGTCGCAGCTAAGCCCCCGAGTGGGAGGATTTCTCTCCAATCAGAATGTTTTTAACTTAGGCGAGTACAGGGTCGAAGCTAAGCCCCCGAGTGGGAGGATTGCTCTCCACTCAGAATGTTTTTAACTTAGGCGATTTTGGGGTCACAGCTAAGCCCCAGAGTGGGAGGATTGCTCTCCACTCGGAATGATTTTTAACTTAGGCAATTTCAGGGTCGCAGCTATGCCCTCAAGTGGGAGGATTGCTCTCCACCCGGAATGTTTTTGAACTTAGGTGAGAACGGGGTCACAGCTAAGCCCCCGAGTGGGAGGATTGCTCTCCACTCGGAATGTTTTTAACTTAGGTGATTTTGAGGTCGCACCTAAGCCCCTGACTGGGAGGGTTGCTCTCCACTCGGAATGTTTTTTAACTTAGGCAAATCAGGTTCGCGGCTAAGCCACCCACTAGGGGATTTGGACACATGTGATTACAAGGAACCAGTCATTGAGATACTGTAAAAATCTTGTCTTTGGAAAACAAACTGAAGTGCTTTTATTACAACTCGTCGGGTCGAGTGATTTTAGGTATAGAAAGGACGAAGCAGCTCTGCGTTCCACGCGCGTGGCTCGTCCATTTTCTTGGCTACATTGTAAATGTGGTATGCTCCTTTGTGAAGCACCTTGGTGATGATGAAGGGACCTTCCTAGGCCGGAGCGAGCTTGTGAGGTCGTTTCTGAACCACTCGACGCACGAGGTCTCCTTCCTGAAAAGCTCGAGCTCTGACATTGCGAGCGTGGAATCGACGCAGATTTTGCTGATAGATGGTCGACCAAACCAAAGCCATCTTGCGCTCTTCCTCCAGGAGATCAAGTGCGTCTTCACGTGCTTGCTCTGCTCCAGCTTCTGAGAACAGTTCCACTCGAGGAGCATCGTGCAGCAAGTCACTCGGGAGCACAGCCTCAGTGCCATACACCAGGAAGAAAGGGGTTCGATTAGTCGACCGGTTGGGCGTGTTCTCAGCCCCCATAGGACTGACGGCAATTCAGTCACCCAAGCTCTAGCAGCATGCTTAAGATTGCGCATTAGTCGAGGCTTTATCCCTTGAAGGACTAAACCATTCGCCCTTTTTGCCTGTCCATTCGACTGCGGGTGTGCGATGGACGCATAGTTGACCTGAGTGCCTTGGGATGCGCAGAACGCCTTAAACTCATCAAAGTCAAAGTTGGAGCCGTTACCTGTGATAATGTTGTGAGGAACTCCATATCTGAATATAACTCCTTGATGAAACTGACGGCAGTGCCTGCTCCAAGGTTTTTCATGGGCTTGGCTTCGATCCACTTGGTGAACTTGTCGACTGCTACGAGTAAGTGGGTGAAACCACTCGCGCCGATCTTGAAGGATCCAACCATATCCAATCCCCAGACTCCAAATGGCCAGACGAGTAGAATAGTCTTCAGGGCAGATGCAGGCTTGTGAGACAACGTTGGAGTAGAACTGGCAATCTGCGCACTTGTCAACTATATCTTTCGCCATCTCATTGGCTCGAGACCTATAAAATCCCGCTCATTATGCTTTGGCCACGATGGTCAGAGAGGACGCATGGTGAACACAGGTCCCTGAGTGGATGTCGTTCAGGATCATTCGGCCTTCTTCCAGGGTGACGCAGCATTGAGCCACTCTTATGACACTTTCTGTGTAAAGCCACCCTTTCATCACGGTGAAAGCTTTCGATTGATGGACTATCTGGCGAGCCTCGTCTTCATCCTCTGGGGGCTCCTTTCTGAGAATGTACGCAATGTACGGTACTGTCCAATCAGGCATGACAACCAAGACTTCCATGATCAGGTCGACCACGGCTGGAACCTCGATCTCAGTCGGGTTGGTTCAACTTATCGGTTGCGGGGGCTCTTCCTTGAAGGGATCTTCTTTTACCGACGGGGTATGGAGATGCTCCAAGAACAAATTGCTAGGGATAGGCTTACGAGTGGAACCTATCTTCGCTAGATAATCAGCAGCTTGATTCTTGATTCATGGTATGTGGTGGAGCTCTAACCCCACAAACTTCTTCTCTAGCTTTCTCACTGCATTGCAATAACCTGTCATTGAGGGACTCCTGAAGTCCCATTCCTTCATTACTTGGTTAACCACTAAGTCTGAGCAGCCATAAACCATCAAGCGCCAGATGCCGAGTGAAATGTCCATAAACAACCCATACAATAGTGCCTCATACTCAGCTTCATTGTTCGAAGAATCAAAGTGAATCTGGAGGACAAAACTGAGCTTGTCTCCTTGTGGGGACACTAAGATCACTCTTGCACGAGAGCCATTTAATATCTTGGATCCATCAAAGAACATGGTCCAATGTTCCGACTGAATTTGAGTCGACCGTTGTTGTTTTGTCCACTCTGAGAGGAAATCTGCAATTGCTTTAGACATAATGGCCTTCTTTGCCTCGAATTTGAAATCTAAAGGAAGGAGTTCAATCGCCCACTTTGCCACTCGACCAGCTACATCTCTGTTATTTAGAATCCCTGACAATGGAGCGTCGCTGACGACTGAAATTGAGTGATCAGAGAAATAGTGTGCAACCTTCTTCGTGGTGAGGTAAATTCCATAAACAAGCTTCTGATAGTGAGGATATCTCTGCTTGGATGGGGTTAAGACTTCTAAAATGTAGTATACGGGACGCTAAACTTTGAAGGCCTTGCTGACAACTTGTCCCATGGCTGCGAAGTAAAGCAGTACAGGCTCCTTGCTAACCGGAGCAGCAAGCACCGGATGGGTTGAAAGCAGGGCTTTGAGCTCCTCAAACGCTGCTTCAGCTACGTCATTCCACTCGAACTTGTCTGACTTCTTCATCACTCGGTAAAGAGGCAGTGCATTTTCACCAAGGTGTGAGATGAATCGGCTTAATGCAGCCAAACAACCAGTAATATTCTGAACAGCATGCACATGCACTAGGCATTTCATTCGGAGGATTGTGCCAATCTTCTCTGGATTCGCATCGATCCCTCGCTCGGAAATGAGAAAACTGAGTAACTTTCCGCCTGGGACTCCGAATGTGCATTTTGATGGATTGAGCTTGATATCATACCTTCTTAGGTTGGCAAAGGTTTCAGGTAGGTGAGCTAGCAGGTCGGAACCTTTGCATGACCTAACCACTATGTCATCCATGTATGCTTCCACATTCCGACTGATTTGGGTGAGCAGGCACTTCTGAATCATGCGCATGAATGTGGCACCAGCATTCTTGAGGCCAAAGGGCATAGTAACATAGCAAAAACACCTGAACGGGGTGATGAAAGCTGTCTTTATCTCATCGGGTCCATACAGTCGGATGTGATGGTACCCGGAATAAGCGTCCAGGAAGGACAGTCGCTCACATCCTGCAGTTGAGTCGACTATCTGGTCGATGAGGGGTAGAGGAAAATGATCTTTCGGGCAGGCCCGATTGATGTGCTTGAAGTCAATACACATTCGGAGTGATTTGTCTTTCTTGGGAACCATAACAACATTGGCGAGTCACTCGGAGTGGTATATCTCGCGGATGAACTCAACAGCCAGGAGCCGAGCCACCTCCTCGCCAATGGCCTTTCTCTTCTCCATGGCGGACCGACAGAGATTCTCCTTAATGGGTTTTACTTTTGGGTCGACTCGCAAACGGTGCTCAGCCAGCTCCCTGGGTACACCTGGCATGTCAGATGGCCTCCATGCAAAGATGTCCTAGTTGTCACGGAGGAACTGGATGAGTGCGTCTTCCTATTTGCTGTCAAGTGTTGTTGAGATATGGGTCGGGGCAGCATTGGGGTCGGTCGGGTGAACATGGACCGGCTTGGTCTCGCCAGCCGACTGAAATGCGGACACCAAGGCAGGCCTCTTTGCATGCAGCAAATCACTCGGATCTGCAGTTTTCTGGTACTCTTGAAACTCTACTGCTGCCATCTGCTCATCTGCTATCTTTGCACCGTCTTGAAGACAATTTTCTGCTCTATGATGGTTACCAGAAACCATTATTATGCCTCTGGGGCCAGGCATCTTCATCCTGAGATATACATAACTCGGTCGAGCTATAAAGCTAGCATAGGCAGGTCTGTCCAGAATGGCATCATAGGCACTCTAGAAATCCACAACCTCAAACGTCAACTTCTCCATGCAGAAATTCTTCTCATCGCAGAAAACCACGTCAAGAGTGATCTGGCCAAGTGATTCGGATTTCTTTCCTGGGATGATTCCATGGAACCTCATGTTGCTCTTGCTGAGTTTGGACATCAGAATGCCCATTCCTTTTAGGGCTTCAGCATACAGAATATTCAGACCACTACCACCATCCATCAGAACTTTGGTCAGTCGGGTGCCTCCCACGACTGGGTTGACCACCAGCGCTTGCCGCCCTAGGGTAGCTAAGCGTGCCGGGTGGTCCGACTGGTCGAATGTAATGGGGGGGGGGGTTTGACCACTTTAAATATCTTCGCGTTGCCAGGGCAACCATGTTTACCTCTCTATTAATGACCGTTAGTCGACTTTTGCTCTCGATATCGGCAAAAATCACCAAGGTGGCATTGACATTGGGGTAACCACCATCATCATCCTTATCTTCTTCCTTCTGAGACTCTTTGTCCTTATCACTGGGTATACTCTCTTGGAAGTTCTGGATTAGGAGTCGACATTGTCGAGTGGTATGCTTGGGGAGAATCAGGTTCCCCTCCTCATCCTTCTTGGTGTGAATATGACATGGCAAATCCATCACATTGTTTCCTTCCTGGTCCATCACTTTCTTAGGGATCCAAGGCCCTTTGGGTTTCCCTTTAAACTGTCCTTGATTCAGCACTGCTGCCTTGGCAGGACCTACTGCCTCAGCCGTTCGCTTCTACTTCCGACTGGAATTTCCTCCTCCGGTGTCCTAGGCGACTGTTTTGTGCTTGCCACTCCTGAGTCGGTCTTCATCTTTGCCATTAGCATACTTGGTGGCAATCTCCATCATCTGAGTCAAAGACATATCTCCAGTCTGACCAAACTTCAGATTGAGCTCTCTGTAGCGAATGCCTTCCTTGAAGGCACAGCCTACTTGGTGATCTGACACATTCACTACAATGTGGTGCAGAGTGATCCATCTCTGGATATAGCCTCTTAGGGTTTGATTTGGTTTCTGCATGCAATGCTGCAACTCCGATAGACCAACAGGTCTCTTGCAAGTGCCCTCAAACGTTCTGGTGAACACTAGGGCTTACTCATCCCAATTCAAAATGCTCCCAGGGGCCAACTGATTCAGCCAAGCCCTGGCAGAACCTTCAAGCATCAAAGGAAGGTGCTTCACGGCCACCTCATCATTGTCGCAACCAATGTGCACAACCAATCGGTAGTCTTCAAGCCAAGTATCGGGTTTCGACTCTCCTGTAAACTTACTGACGCCAGTCGCCAGTCTAAAGTTATGAGGAATCCCAGCGGCTCTAACGGCTCTTCCAAAACACTCTGGGCCGAAAAAGTGAACTCAGCCTCCACTTGGTCTGTCCCGATCCAGCCCTTCTCTATATGCTCCATTCCGGTCGACCAAACCCTACACAAGGACGGACCTTGCATCGAAGCCAGGCTCTCTAGGGTCGACTGGAAGTCTAAGGTCATTCCCATACGGACGCCTGCCATCATATCACCGGGGTGCGTATGACCCGTCCCTCAGAAGGGGCGAAGGCGCTTGATGGTGGTTGTCGCGGGCGTACTCTCGATCATATTCTCCATGAGCTCTTCCCAGGTGCCGATCCTGGCGGTGGTCATGACCTCCATGCCTCAAAGGCGACCTAGGACTGTATGCTGACTGAACGATGTCTGCCCTTACTGATCTGTTGTGGATTCTGTTCCGCGACTAGGACACAGCAGAATTCTGGTCTCCTGCTGCTCGGAGCAGCGTTTTGATCTGTTCCAAGCCTCTTCCTGCCTCCGAACGGGACGGCTGAATGGACTCCGCAATACGCGCAACGGCTGCAAGATTCTGAAACGGTGTACGGAATAACTGAGTTTCCGGCAGAAACAATTGTCGTGGACGTCGACTAGACTCGGGGATCAGTCGACGAGCCCGCTCGTTGAGAGAATGTTGGAGATTCTCCAGACGAGTGCGCTCAGCCAGAGTGGCCAAGCGCAAAGCCTCCAAGGCCTGGGAATTGGCGGTTTCACCTATGATGGGGGTCTGGAGAGACTCCACGTTGCGGAGATGCAGCTCCTCCCTCTGTTGTGAGCTCAGAGGTTGGGGATGATACTCATCATGGTCGAATGACGGGCCGTCACTTCTACCGGCACCGCCGCTATGACGAAAACTAGGCGGACCATGATGGGAGTTGACCATGAGGACCTCATCTGCGGTGTCACAACTCCTGCTCTCGGAAAAGGTATCTGCAAAATCAGTCAACAGGTCAACCGATTCGCAGGGAAACACGTCGGGCTCGATCTCCACGACTTGGGAGTGAAGGCCTGACGAGTCACCGCGTGTCTCACCCACCGCTGGAGCCGTAATCGCCCAGACCGCTTGCGGCAGAGCCTAGCAGAGTGAGATGACGACGCGATGACCGACAGGTACGGGGAAGACGGCTGCCGAAGGAGGACTCCACAGGAACTCGTGTGGAAGTGCAACAAGCCACGAGCCGGGAGAGCCTCGACATTGAGAGGGGCCTCCTGGAGCCAGGCGGAGTCGTCGGCGATGAAAGTGAGCGCACCGAGTCGGAACTCGCGGCCCATGACCAAACCACCGCCGAAAACCATGCTGATGAAGATCAGAAAAAATGCAACCTCACCGGAAGTCGCTAAGACGCTTTGCCCCAAGGTGGGCGCCAAATGTCGTGGTTCTAAGTCTGACAGTAAGTATAGGGGGTACGAATGGGGAGGCAAGGTCCTAGCTATGGTGAGATTGTACGCAAGTGTTTACGAGTTCAGGCCCCTCTCGGAGGAGCTAAAAGCCCTACGTCTCGATGCCCTAAGGTGGTCGACTGGATTATGAGAGTGTGCGTTACAGGGGTAAGAAACCCTTGTCCCAGAGGAGGGGGTGGCTTACGTAGAGTGCGCCAGGACCCCAGCCATCCCCCGTTACCAAGAGTTCAATGTACATAAAGATGGGGCGTTACTGAAAGCGCCAGCCATAAAGTGCTTTTAGTGATCTTTAAGACTACGGAGTGAACGCCTGACCGTTGATATTCCTGGTCGACTCCTGGTCTTCGATAGGTCGAGTGATTTCTTGTATGGTCGAATGATATTAAGAGGGAGGGGTACCGGAATGAAGTGACTTGTCGAGTGGATTGCACTCGACATCTTCAATTAGTACTCCATGTTGTGTCTTGGATGTCTTGCTTCTAGGGTAGCGACCATGGGTAGGGCGTACAGGTCAGGCCTATGACCCTACCCTAGGTCCATATCATCATCACGGGGCTCCTCCACCACCTCCGGCCCAGGGCGCCATCATCGACCCGAGGCGCGTGGTGCCGCGGCGCGACCCACCACGCCAGGCGCCCGTGTGGGAAGAAGTGAGCTGCCAGGTGGTGCAGCAACCTCAAGGAGAAGCACGCGTACTTCCTACACCCCCGCGCCAGGCTCGCGTGCCGCTACAGGAGGTGGCAGTGCACGTGCACCAGGACCAGGTTCTACCTCCTCGGCGGGCCCCAGTGGCCACAACAGGGTGCCATGCATTCACCCCGGAGCTTGGCAACGTCGTCTGGCCGAGCAAGTTCAAGCCTGACCTGCCCCCATGCTACGACGGCACCGCCGACCCTGTCGAGTTCCTGCAGCTCTACAAGCTGAGCATCGAGGCTGCCAGCGGCGACGAGAAGATCATGGCATGGCAAACTGGTTCCTGATGGTCCTCAAGGATGGCGCCCGTTCATGGCTCATGAACCTTCACGAGGGATCAGTCTCTTCGTGGGAGAAGATGCGTGGCCGCTTCAACCCCAACTTCCAGGGCACTCGCGACCGTCCGCCGGCCGCGGGTGACCTGCATCATATCAAGCAGCAACCTGGAGTGACCCTGCAGAAGTACATTCAGCACTTCAACAACATTCGCCTCAAGATCCCCAAGGTGTCGGGCGAGGCCATCATCTCAGTGTTCACTGATGGCATCCGCGACGTCAAGATGAAGGAGGAGCTCGCCATGCATGAGGATCTCTGCACAGCCCTGGAGAGGTTCAACATGGCAAACAAGTGCGCAAGGGATGACGAGGGGCGCCTCTCCCTTCTCGAGCTCCCTGACACTGACTCAGAGGAGAAGAAGGCCAAGACCAAGGACGTGAAGCGCAAGGGGCCGACCGTGCTTGCGGCCGAGCCAGAGACGAAGCGTGGCTGCGACCATCCCGAGTCGTCCAAGAGCAACAGACCGTTCTGCATCTTCCACAACGTCCACAGCCACAACACCAATGACTTCCAGGAGCTCAGGGCCCTCTGCAACGGCCGCCTCGGTCGACGCCCCGAGTGCAACGATCGAGGGTACGACCGTGGAGGTGGCCGAGGTGGAGGACGCTGGGATGGACCCGGCCATAGCCAGGAGTGGCACGACCATCCTCGGGAGGACCACTGGCAGGGCCAACCTCATCAGGGCCCTTGTAGGGAGCAGCCTCGTGAGGAGCGCCCTGCTACCTCTTGAGCACTGCGTTGGTTTCCCCTTGAAGGGGAAAGGGTGATGCAGCAAAGTAGCGTAAGTATTTCCCTTAGTTTTTGAGAACCAAGGTATCAATCCAGTAGGAGCCTCCTCAAATGTCCTACGCACCTACACAAAAAAACAAGAACCTCGCAACCAACACGATAAAGGGGTTGTCAATCCCTTCACGGAAACTTGCAAAAGTGAGATCTAATAGAGGTAATAAGATAAGGTAAATATTTTTGGTTTTTTTATGATATAGATGGAAAAGTAAATATGCAAATAAAAGTAGATGTAAAACTTGCATGATAAAGGATAGACCCCGGGGCCATAGGTTTCACTAGTGGCTTCTATCTAGATAGCATAAGTATTACGGTGGGTGAACAAATTACTGTCGAGCAATTGATAGAAAAGTGCATAGTTATGTTATTATCTAGGCATGATCATTTATATAGGCATCACGTCCGTGACGAGTAGATCAAAAAGATTCTGCATCTACTACTATTACTCCACACATCGACCAACTCCTGCCTGCATCTAGAGTATTAAGTTCATGAAGAAAAGAGTAACGCATTAAGAAAGAAGACATGATGTAGAGGGATAAACTCAAGTAATATGATATAAAACCCATCTTTTTATCCTCGATGGCAACAATACAATACTTGCCTTGCTGCCCTCACACATCGAACGGACACATAAGATTGAACCCGAAGCTAAGCACTTCTCCCATTGCAAGAAAGATCAATCTAGTAGGCCAAACCAAACTCATAATTTGAAGAGACTTGCAAAGATAACCAATCACACATAAAAGAATTCAGAGGAGATTAAAATATTTCTCATAGGTAAACTTGATCATAAACCCACAAATCATCAGATCTCGACAAACACACCGCAAAAAGAGTTACATCGAATAGATCTCCAAGAAGATCGAGGAGAACTTTGTATTGAGATTCAAAGAGAGAGAAGAATCCATCTAGCTAATAACTATGGACTCGAAGTTCTATGGTAAACTAATCACAACTCATCGGAGAGGACTTGATGATGATGTAGAGGCCCTCCGTGGTTGATTCCCCCTCAGGCGGAGTGCCGACAAAGGCTCCAAGATGGGATCTCGCGGATTCAGAAGGTTGCGGTGGTGGAAATATTTTTCGTGGTGCTCCTGGATGTTTTCGGCATATGTAGATAAATATAGGAAAAGGTGGTAACTCAGGGGAGCCACGATCGGCCCACGAGTGTGGGGGGTGCGCCTGTCCCCCTAGGGCAAGACGGGCACCCTCGTGGCCACCTCGGTTACTTCTTTACATCCACTCCGAGTCTCCTGGATTGCGTTTGTTCCAAAAAGATCGGTCCCGAAGGTTTCATTCCCTTTTGGACTCCATTTGATATTCCTTTCCTTCGAAACATTGAAATAGGCAAAAAAACAACAATTCAGTTCGGGCCTCCGGTTAGTAGGTTAGTCCCAAAAATGATAAAAAAAGTGTAAAGTAAAGCCCATAAACATCCAAAACAGGTAATATAATAGCATGGAACAATCAAAAATTATAGATACGTTGGAGACGTATCAAGCATCCCCATGCTTAATTCCTGCTCATCCTCGAGTAGGTAAATGATAAAAACAGAATTTTTGATTTGGAATGCTACCTAGCAAAATTGTCAATGTAATTTTCTTTATTGTAGCATGATTGTCCAGATCCAAATGATTCAAGATAAAAGCTTATAAAACAAAAAAAGAGTAATACTTGAAGCATACTAACAAATAATCATGTCTTATCAAAATAGCATAGCCAAAGAAAGCTCGTCCCTACAAAATCATATAGTTAGGCCATGATTCATTTTCATCACACAAAATACTCCCATCATGCACAACCACGGTTTCAGGCAAGCAATTGGTTCATACTTTTTAACGCGCTTCAGCTTTTTCAACTCTTACGCAATACATGAGCGCAAGCCATGGACATAGCACTCACTACAAAAAAATACACTTTCGTGATGATACATGTTTGTCACAGTAGGTCACATTTTTTGTCATGCATGTACATCCATGAAGATTTTATGACAGAATCAAGATAGTCATACCTGTGCTGTCGTAGAAGTGTTCCATGACATTACCAAAATTATCATCACGGAAGTGGCCACTTCCATGGCGATAAATCGCGCATCACAGAAGTGCTTTCGTCAAGGGTGACCAACACGTGGCACCCACCGTAACGGAACGTCGTTAAGCTATCGGGTCCGGTTTTGGATCCGACAACCCGTTAACAGCCCGGACCAATGGGGATTTTCCATGGGTAAAATCATCATTGGCCGCAGGAAACACGTGTTTCCTCACCGTTGGGACAGATGTCATCCACTCATTGGACAGGAGGCGCCTATGATAGGTTGACACGTGGAATGGCCCAATAGTGGCCCATTCCGGTGAAAAAGGCTGGCCCAGTAAAATTAGCATGCCGGCCCATATAAGGCCTACTTGTGTCAGGTCCATTTAAGCCCACGCCCATACGCGATGTGCCAATTCAGCCCGTCTACTTCCCGTTAAAGATTTGACACCATTGCAGCCCATCGTCAGTTCGAGCCCATTAACAGCCCGCTATATATTTGGGCTCAATATCGTCCCGATGAGATTTCGGCCTGTTAACGGTCCATTTATGGATGGGCCAATTTTCAGGATGTACATCTTTCGGCCTTTTAGCGACCCCATTTAAATGTTGGGCTAATTTCCGGTCCGATGTGTCTTTCAGCCTGTTGACGGCCCAAAAATCTGAAGGGCCATTTGTAGTCGGACCTAAGTTTCGGCCTTTTATCGGCCCATTTAAGTGTTGGGCCAATTTCTAGCCCGGTGTCACTTTTAGCCTGTTGACGGCCCATAAATCAGTTGGGCCATTTGTAGTCGGACCTGAGTTTTGGCCTTTTAGCGACCCATTTAAGTGTTGGGCCAATTCCAGGCCCTGTGTGCCTTTCAGCCTGTTAACGGACCATAAATGAGTTGGGCCATTTGTATTCAGACCTTAATTTGGCCTTTTAACTGCCCATGCCCTTCATGGTCCAATACCATCCCGGTTTCTCTTTCGGCCTGCTAAAGGCCCACAACATAGTTGGGCCATTTACAATACGACCTAACTTTTGGCCTCTTAGTGGCCCATGCTCTTCATGGTCCAGTACAAGCCCGCTGTCTCTTTTGTCCTGCTAAAGGCCTACAGTATAGTTGGTCCATATGTAGCCCAAACTTAGTAATGGCCTGTTAATGGACCGTGAAATAAATTGGGGCCACCTGTTGCCCGTTTTGATGTCGGCCTGTTAATGACCCGAGAGGTAAGAGGGACGACCATTAACTTTCGGCCTAGTAATGGCCCATAAACTTAATGGGACCACTAAAGTTCGTACATGTCTTTAGGCCAAATTAGATAATTTGAGCCCATTACGACGAGCAATTATGCACAGGACCAAAACCGATCAATCAAAGTTACAACATACAGGGAATAACGTTGCACATCCAGCATATATTACAGGAAATTACATCCACTAGGCAATCAAAGATTGATGCCATTGCAAATAAATGAGCAGAACCTAACCATCTACAATGTCACCATCTACAAGCTCAGCACAGATGATACCCATAAGCATGTGGGCAAGTTCTTGCTGCTTTGCTACACTGTCTCTGAAAACATTGATCAGTTGTTGTGTCGCACGACTCTGCACCTCTGATTCATCCACCATTTCCATCATTGCTTCAACCATTAATTAGTTCAAAAACATACATTTATTCTGTTGCATTCGAGACAGAGGATACTGAATAGATTCAGATGGCGATATTGGCAGGCTTGTATTATTGATAGTGGGGTTATTTCCATATTACCTGTCCTAGACTTACTGGAAAGAAACAATGGGGTTGCCTTGCTGTTTTCAGAATTTGTCTTCTTATCTTCAGCAGCCTACACAAAATTAACACACGAGCATTGCTATCATTGGCCAAGTCAGATAATAGGAAAGCAACATTGACACAACGAACGTTTGGGCAACTAGCCTACACCAAATTAACATAATATGGCACAGCTATCATCAGCCAGGTACGGTAATACGAAAGCAACATTGACACAATGAATGAATGGGCAACCAGAGAAGCGCTACAATTCAGTAATGTGCATGATATGAGATAGTACATCCATGCAGCTCAGTATGCAAAACTACCAGGCAGTTTTCCTTACAAAAATCAACATTGGCGCCTTTAACATTTTGCTACAACTAATTTTAGATCAGAGAAAGGTTAGATTCACGCCGATTAACAAAATACATGCTGATGTAAAAATATAGTGATATACAACAGGTACTTACATCAGCATTGGAGCACAGATAATTCCCGCAAGATATTTTCCTCGAATACGATCCCAATGGAGGAAGTCTTCTATCGTTTAACCTTATTTTCTAAAAGAGAGATGGGTAAGAAACATTTAGAAAATATGATCAGAATGCTATAAAATTTCATGACGCGAGGATAAGAACACGCTTCTTAGAATGGAGTTGACATTCTTTTGTTGGACTGGAGCGGACTAGTTATTTGGCCACTGGAATCTTCTTATTATCACTGGGAGTTGGGTTTCTCTGCGCTAGAGCAGTATCTGTGAAAAATGGAGTTGGTTTATTATCTCCCGGCGTTTGGATCTTTTGCAAAGACCTGGTTTGTAACCCTTCATATTCTAACATAGCCGTCTTCCCCTTGCATGCCTTATATAGAAGAATGGTGATTCAGTTATAAAACATGCTACAACAGAGATGGAATAGGTACTGAAGAATAGAAAGGCATGACATATTGACATGTATTCTCTCCATCGGGAAATAAATGGATGGGTCTAGGCGTATTTCAGTTCTAGATACATCCAGTTTTATCCATTTCTGCGACATGTAATCCGGACGGAGGGAGTATGATGTAAGAGCTAGGGATACGACAAGACAACACAGTAAAAAACACATTGAAAAACCCACTTCAGAACCATAGTATTCAAACCCACTGATATGAGATAGTACACTCATGCAGCTCAGGATGCAAAACTACCATGCAGTTTTCATTACAAAAATCAACATTGTGGCCTTTAATCATACATTTTGCTACAACTAAATTTAGATCAGATAAAGGTTGGATTCAGGCCGATTAACAAAATACATGCTGATGTAAAAGTATAGTGATATACAACAGTACTTACATCTACATTGAGCACGAGAATTCCTGCAAGAATCTTTCCTCATAAACGATACCATTGCGTAAATTCTTCTATCTGATTAAGCTTATTTTCTAAAAGAGAGATGGGTAAGAAACATGTAGAAAATATGATCAGCATGCTATAAAATTTCATGATGCAAGGATACGCATACGCATCTTAGAATCGAGTTGACATATTTTTGTTGGACCGGAGCGACTAGTTCTTTGGCCACAGAATCGCTTATTATCGAGAGGAGTTGGGTTTCTCTGTGCTGGAGCAGTATCTATAAAAACTGGAGTTTGTTTATTATCTCCTGGCGTTTGGATCTTTTGTAGAGGCCTAGTTTGTAACCCTTCAGATTCTAACATAGTCGTCTTCCCCTTGCATGCCTTGTATAGAAGAATGGTGCTTTAATTATAAAACATGCGATAGCATAGAGATGGAATAGGTACTGAAGAATAGAAAGGCATGACATATTGACATGTATTCCCTCCATCCGGAAAAAAATGGATGGGTCTAGGCATATTTCAGTTCTAGATACATCATTTTTTATCCATTTCGGCAACATGTAATCCGGACGGAGGGAGTATGGTGTAAGAGCTAGCGATACGGCAGAACAACACAGCAAAAAAACACTAGTTGAATGTAAAACTGTATGCTAGCGGAATACGTACAGAAATAACTAAGGCAACATACACGTGTATGATTGGGAAAATAAGATGGCATTACAACAGAGCACTAGAACAACACTTCAATGTAAAAAACATGGTATGGTAGACAGATGAAGTACATACTGATGAATAACAATGCATAAGATATTCAGAAGCCTGATGTCCAAATTAAGTAGATGACATTGCGATAGAGTAGAATGACAGTACTTGAATTTGAAAAGATGTTATCATGAATGGAATAGGTACTGAAAAACAGGAAGGCATGACATATTTACATGCATGATCAGCATGCTAAGCACATGGCATTGCAACTGAGTAGATACACTCCAGGGCATTATATGCATGTTGTACCCATATCACATGCCAAGTTAGAGAATGACCTTGTGGGGTGAAGAGGATTCATCATCTTTCTGCAAGTCCTCTGAAGAACTGCCTTTACATGTTCCATCATATTGGGTATCATTGACATCAAGTTTATTGGCCTTTACATTGCTCCGTGAGGTTCTTGTGGATATATCAATGTGTGCAATTATAGCTGACATGCATGGAAGACAACTTGTAGTTAGATTTATGTAATGAGTGCCTGTAGGAGACGACATAAATAGTAGCACTGGGGTTAACTAGCAGCAACAGGTCTTGTAAACTTAAGGGAGAACACAGATGAAAGCTACAGAATATGTATCGTTTGTACTCGAGATTAACTAGATGTCACACAAAAGTATTAAAGAACAACATAGGTAATACTAGAAGTGGTATAGTACTATAATCGTTAGCCTGTGGGATAGCATTGGCTGATGGATGATAACTATGGAACAATGTTACCTAAAGAACAAGTATCTTAGCTGAACTATGGAATACCCTTAACTCCTAAATAAGACCCGTAAGATATCAGCATGAATATAAAGTGAAATGTGATGATCTATTTTCCATGCTTAGATGAATAACAAAGCCATAAATGTTGCACACAAGTAAGATGAGGGTACAACCTATCTGGCTGCCATCTATAGGAGTGAGCATCAATTGCTAACTTGTCGATGGCCCTGCAGTTGTTGTGGTTGTCCATGTCGGGCACGCGCATTTGATGCAGGGAACTGTTGAGTGGGGACTATAGCTCCCTTCTGGTGTATGCTTCCCTTGTTGGAGCAGCTGCGGTGAGTCGGAAGACGGTGTGTCTGAAGATGCACATAACAGATAATGTTAAGAACGACATATCTCTTTGATCTGAAGAAATACACTAAGAGATCAACAGCAAGGTATGAGAGTGGTCACACGTCTATTGACTGAAGACTAAATTGGGGTCACACGATTTTATTTTATTTTGGTACTGTCCGATCTACACCGGATGGCTTGATGGCCGTCTTGTGCCAGCGACCAATGGCAGAGCAACCTGCCTCCGCCGTACGTGGCCCCGGCCAAACCCCTGCTCCCCGCCCCACCGCACTGCCGTGGTTGCGCCGCCCCCGGGCCAATCCACAAAGACTCCCCGTCATCCAGATCCGACGGCGGTAGTACCTTCAACCCACGCAACTCTAAAAGATAGCCATCTAAGCGCTGCTTCCGTGGCGAACTTGCGGCCCCGCACCCTTACGTTAGACACCAGCCAACCGACAAATTTAGGAGCTCCGCCACCGAGGGGTGCTGCTTCTCATTGGGAATCGATCGCCCGTAATAAAAATTCGATAACCGACGCCTAAATAAAGTGATTTGAGATGAGGGTGCGACCTATCTGGCGGCATGGTGAAGTAGGCAGTCCACCGCCGAGTCGGTGAGGCCGCCTTGATTCTTGGTGGCGACCGGTGACAGGGAAAGAGCGATGTCACGACGGTCGATGGTTGTGGGGAAGCAGCGCTAGGACTCTGGACGGATCCGAAGTTGGAGCCGCCCCAGCGCCGTGAACAACAGCTCACACGGCCGTCATCGAGGCAGCACCAGCAGCACAGAGTAAGAGGCACACAGCCCAGTGCACGACGGCAAATGGACAGCGTCTCCGGCATTAGGGAGGAGGGTGGCTGTGAAATTGGTGCGGTGGGGGCGCTATGGAGGTGGGGCTGAGGTTTCGCGGCTCGAGAGTGTAACGCCCACGATGCGGCTATATCTCCCACGTGTCGAAGCACAACTTAGTGGCATAACCGCATTGTGGTATTGTCGCAAGAAGGGTCATCTTCACACAATCCCATGTAATGAACAAGACTAGGATAAAGAGTTGGCTTACAATCGCCACTTCACACAAGTACTTAAACAAATCATACATCATTCAGAGTACACACCACTACAAAAAATACACTTTCCTGATGATACGTGTTTGTCACAGTAGGTCGCGTTTTTTGTCATGCATGTTCATCCATGACAATTTTATGACAGAATCAAGATAGTCATACATGTGCTGTCATAGAAGTGTTCCATGACATTACCAAAATTATCATCACGGAAGTGTCCACTTCCATGACGATAAATCATGCATCACAGAAGTGCTTTCGTCAATGGTGACCGACACGTGGCATCCACCGTAACGGAATGCCATTAAGCTATCGGGTCAGGTTGTGGATCTGATAACCCGTTAACAGCCCCGACCAATGGGGATTTTCCACGTGTAAAATCATCATTGGCTGGAGAAAACACGTGTCGGCTCACCGTTGACTGAAGGCGCCTATGATACGGCGACATGTGGCACGGCCCAACAGAGGCCCATTCCTGTGAAAAGGCCGGCCCATTTGACTTGGTCAAAAGGTGGCGGGCCGGCCCACGGAAAGCCTGTTAACAGCCTATTCGCATATAGCCCATTTATAGCCCGCTAACCCCGAGCCCGTTATGCCCTATGCGAATTAGGCCCAGTAGTGTCATCTGGGCCGTCCAATATGATTCCAGCCCGTTTCAACTTCCGGCCCATGACTTCTTTTGGCCCATATGAGGCCCTTCGTAACTATTGGCCCATTAACGGCCCGTGGTGAAACTGGCCCGTAATGAACAGTGTATCACTTTATACCCATTAACGGTTCATTATTCTATTGGGTCGTTTCCAGCCCAAGTTATATTTCGGCCTTCTCAGGGCCCATTGATTCTTGGGCTCATTTGCAGCATTCGGTTACAAACGGCCCGTTACTGTCATTTTCTGCTTGTGGGCCAAAATCAGCCCGTTGTTATAGTCGGCCTGTTCGCGGACCGTTAATACGTTGGGCCGTTTTCATGGCAAAATAAACCCGTTGGGCTGTTTTCATAGAGTTATCAAATACGGTCTATCAATGGCCCGTTATGGTCCACGAATTGTATGACCCATGATTGGCGAAATGACGATACGCCCCGTAGAAGGCCCATGGATCTACGGCCCGTATGAGGCCCATGGATCTACGGCCCGTAGAAGGCCCGTGGACCCTAAGGCCCGAATAGAAGGCCAATGGATCCTACGGCCCGTATAGAAGGCCAATGGATCCTACGGCGGGAAGAAGGCCCATGGATCATACGGCCTGCAGGAGGCCCATGGTTACAACAGTCAGTGTGTTGCCATGATTATTTTGGTCTAGTTACTAAAAATAGGCTATAGTGGCCACTAGAAAAACACAGAAAAAGAACTGCAGTGACTACAAGCAAACAACTAAACAAGAGAATAAGGAAATAAATAACCAAGCAATTAAGGCTAGCCTATTACCGCTATTACACATATTACATCCACTGGGCATCAAAGTTCGCCACCAGTGCAAATATAGGGAACAAAGCAGCATATCACATACACTGGCTATCAAAATTGGCCACCACTGCAAATAAACATGGCAGCAAAACAAGAGCATTTCCAACTTCAGAAGAGCTCAAGAAATGTTATCCTGGGTATCCACCATGCTGGCAATAAGCTTAGCAAGCTGATTAGCTTTGTCCTATTTGGTGCTAAAATCCTCCAACGCTTGCTGTTGCACCAGAAAGTATGCATCTGAATGCTCCAGGGACTTCCACAGTCCTTCCGCTTCTTGTCGTAGCACAGATGATCGATGTCTTTCAGCTTGTAGTTGAGACTCAAGAAACTGAACTGATTCAGACAGTGAGTTTCAATAGCTTGTACAAGCGGTAGTGGCCAAGAATCAACACTAAACCAAGACAGACTTTGGGGTTGTCTCATGTCTTCAAGATAGTCTTCCTTAGCTGTTTTATCAGCTTTGTTGAAGACCAACTAGGATGTGTCACTATCCTGAACCTTATCTGCATTACTTCCTTTACCATTGCTTAATAAGGCACTCTTCCCCAATATTCTGTCAGCATTCTAAAAGAAGAAACAAGCAGACACATAACAAGTTTAGCATGTACTAGTATATGAAACTCATTTTGGTGAACTAGTTCATTAGTAAGGTGGACAGGATTAAACTACCAAGTCTTCTATTGCCAAGTACTAGTACATAATAAAAGCATCAAACAAACATATATCTGTGTCCTATGGTCACTGCATTGTCTTGCCAAATCAAAAAAAAAGACACGGTTCAAATCATATCAGTTCAAGATAAAGCAACAGTGAAAGAATACAAAGCACAACAAGATTTCAGATGGGTACGACGGGTCTACATGTACAACAACACTATTGGATCTGTTGTGATGCTAGTAATGTGCATGATATGAAAATCCACTGTATACACAATTGAAATTGAAATCAAAAGAGCTATTGATAAGAGCAAACCTGTTAAAGAAACAAGCGTGAACATACCTGCTGTGCCATTGGAGTTTCGATTGGATCGTTCAATTTAAAAATAAGTTTATCTCAGTAAATACAGTGATACAAGAGCAAAGCAATCATAGTTAAAAAAGGCGTGCCTAAGCGAGCGCTTAAGAGCGCCTAGGCTCTAGGCGTTGGCAAAATGCATTGTGCATAACTAAGCTTAATCTGTACATAACTACGCATAAGCATGCGGTTTGGTCAGTAAAGCGCAAGGCGGTGGCAAAACACACAATTAACGCCTAGTGCTTTTTTGAACAATGATAGCAATGGAATCTTAAATTAGAACAGTTGTTCTTCAGGTTTAGGCACTTGTTCTACATGAACAGAGTACCGTAAGACGCAAGAATATAATACTTAAAAATAGAAAATGAGCTGATAGACCTTACCACATTCTTGGTTCGGGACCAGTACAGAACAAGGCGTTCCAAGTCATCGTCCGGTAAATGTATCTCAAGTGAAGGTATGGGAATTTGATGAGTTTCTTTGCCGGTGAAGTATGTTTTCTTCAGGTAATTCCAATACTGCCACCAAGCATTCTTGAAGATTGCAGAGGTATTAGCACAGGTTACTTCATCCTGAGTTTCCAAATCGGTCCTTCTCTATAGAGAAAAATGGGAAAATTTGTTGTATTATAACCATCATGGAGGTAGGATGTATGGGACGAAGCAAAGTAATTGCCATGAATAACATTACTTACACATAACTCCTGGACAAACACCTGCAACTGGCATTTTCCTTCATCTTCAGTATAATATTTCCAAGATGGGAAGATACACACATATGATTTAACAACATCAAATGTGATAGATACTAAACTACGACTAGCTGGTTGTGCTTCCTCCACAGGAATAGGCGTACAAATTGGTGGAGTTGGGGTTCGCCGTGATAGTACTGGCCCTTTGGGCACTGGAGCTGCCTTACTAATTGCTCTTGTTTGGGAGCTTCGTGGTGGAGATGGTGATGTGTCAACAGGAACTGGGTTACTATCGGCTGGGGTTGGGGTTAGATTGGGTGAAGCTGGTTCTCTGTATATCGCAGTAGGGGTACAATCTGCGAGAGTTTGGGTTATGTGTGGTAGGGATGGTTCTTGTGAATGTACAACCGGGGTTCTATCTCCGCCAAGAGGTAGCACTATTTTATTTGAAGACCATGTTTTTATTCCGCTAGATACTGGCATCACCTGCTCCAATTCAAATGGCTGATAAATAGGAAACATAGTTGAATGTACAGACATTGTATGAGAGACAAATGCAATAGATAGTGTGGAAAAAAGAGGGCATGAAATAGTTGACATGTATATTGTTTAACTAAAATGGATAGCATGACATAACTTCACATATATGATGTCTATCTAAACTGGATAGCATAGCATAACATAATTCAAAGATATGATGAATAACTAAACAGAATCGCATGACATAATTCACCTACATGTTATTTAAGTAATCAGGATCGCATCATTTAATTCACATATGTAATTTATATGCTAAACAGAGGGCATTTAATATGATGTCTGAACTAAGAACATGGTGTTGAATATTGTGTATATGATGTCTAAACTATGCAATGCAAGACACGTATGCATGATATGAGCAGTATAACCGTGCCAAGTTAGAGCATACACCTCAGTGGGGGAATAGGACTGGTCATCTGTCTCTGAATTCATCTCTGAGGAGCTATCATGACCCAACAAGAGATCTGCTTCGACAGGTAGCACTATCTGCTCTGAAGGCCTTGTTTTCACTCTAGATTTTTCCATCTCCCACCCAAATGGCTGATTCACAGGAAGAGTAGTTTAATGTACAAACATTGTCGACAAATGGAAATGTAATGAAGAAAAGGATGGGCAAGATATCATTCAAATATATGATGCCTGGTTAAACAGGATGGGATTGCACATTTCACATATATTATGACTGGCTAAAAGACATGAGACTGCATAATTCCCATATATGATATAGAAACTAAACAGGTGGCATTATAGAACATGTCCAAACTAAGCAGATGACATATATGATGTCAAAAGTAGGCACTGCATGGCAACATATGCATGATATGACTAACATCATGATGCCAAGGTAAAGCAAACACCTTGGGGGTAAATAGGAGTGGTCACAATGCCTCAATCCGCCTCGTAATGATGTCTTCCTCTCGATTACAACTGGAGAGGGGTGGGGAGGGTTTGCCATTGAACCCACCATGGAGCGATGTCTGCATGACATTGTATTGCCGCGCAAAACTCTTCTCCTTTTCTCTACATGTTCAGCATGACTGTGTACAATATCTGACATGCATACGAAAAAATATGGTGAGATTATGTAAGGAGAGCATGTAGAAATTTAGAGTGATGATAACAACTAGTGGATGGATCCAAAAATAATGATAGCAGGCTGATGATTGCTTTAAATTAATAAAAATACAAATGATGATTGCTTTACTATTTGTTTCCCACCCAAGATGAACAACATAGGCATACCCTAGGTGAACTAGATATTAGACAGACATACTATTCATAGCTTCCTCGATATGTGCCCCACAACTAATTTAGAACTCAAGTTTGAACATTAATTTGGACCTGACTTGGGAGTCCAAGAGCTGAACGGGACGATAAAGTAGCAGGTAAGTTTAAGCAATGCATAACATAAGCAGAAACAAAAGAGTGCGACCTCTCTTGTGGACCCGTGTACTCCTTAGGTTCATCTGCTGAGTCGATGATGGTGATGCCGTTGCGGTGGGTGCAGGCGGCATGGAAGGAGATCTGAGGCGGCGAAAGACAGTCAACAGTCGTGATGTCTGGTTTGGTGGATGATTCTGTCAACGGAGCAGCTCAGGTGAGTTGGACGACGTCGTGGCAGGAGCAGGACAAACCACACAAAGTTCCCTTCGACACGTACCTGTAACTGAAGTAATTCTGTAAGGGCTCATTTGGCTTGCATAATTCTTAAAATGCAGGGATAGAAAAAACACTGGAATAGGATAGGAAAATGCACATGGTAAACAGAGCATTTGTAAACACAGGATTTCTGTCAACTTGGGTGTTTGGTTTACAAGAATTGCAAGAGCAGAGGAATGCATGGAAACATGGCCAAAATAAAGAGAAACCATATGAAAGCGTGTACAGTTAGAATGTTATTCTGGCACTAATGCACTTGGTCTTTTTTCATGCATAGGATTTTGAAAAGTAGGTCCAGGTGGATGTTTTGCTTCATTCCTTTCAACAAAATGCATGAATAATTGAATAGTAGAGTTCCATTGGAAAATTCCCTATTGCTTTGTTTCTCCGTTGAACCAAAATAGCCCTAATGGATCGACGTGAATGTATAGTAATAAGTGATGCAACAAGTGTACAACCTCTTTGCCGTAGCCGTGTCGACCTCAAAGATCATTGGGTTGGTCATTTGAAGCGAGCTTGAGGCAGAGGTGGCTGTCGGAGGTGTGGAGCAAGATCCGAGGAATCAGAGACGGCATCCGTGGCATCGCTCACAGATGGATCGCTCGTCGTTGGAGCAGCTCCGGTGAGTCAGAAGACGCCAAGGCTGAAGCAAACAAGACGTAAATCGTCAATCTCAAGTGGGATTCTAATAACATCTCCAATAGATGATGTAAAATGGATGTAAAATTAACATCACCAAAAACCACCTGACTACAACAGATGAGGTAAAAACTTTTGACTCTGAACTTAACTATCGAAACTGAAGTGCACGCAATGGTAGCAGAGAGGCACTTGACGTGTAGTTTAGGGAGGGCCTGCAGTTCATCATCAACCTGCACCCTCCTGAGCCGCCTGCCACCACTGGCCGAACCGCCGGCCCCAGCGCCGCCTCGCCCCCACCCTGAACCCTAAGATAGATAGTGGAGTACCTCTCCGATGAGCCCCCGTCCCCAGTGCGGGTGATTCTTCCTTAACTCCGGCGAGCCCGCAAACCCCTAAAAATTGACTGGCCCAAAAGTCGATTCAGTCGACTGAAGTGTGGCTTAATCGGAGCAGAGCAGCAACAACAGCTGGGCGAGCGAGCGATCGAGCGAGAGCCGCAGCAGCAGCAGCAGATCCGGCTGGTATGGACGCCACCGCTGAAGGAGCCTCGCACTAGGGGGAGCCGCCGTGGAGATGTCGCCCGCGGCGCCGGCTTCAAGGTAGCCGCTCCATGGGGGTGCGGGATGGAGCACCGTCGGTGCCGGGAGGTCGAGTTAAGGAGAAGGTGCGATGCGATGAGTGTACAACCTCTTTGGTGGCGCCGAGTGGCCTCGGCTTCGTCCGAGGAGTCAGTGAGGATGTTGCGGTTCCGGTGGAGCAGGTTAAGGCGGCGCTGTGGGGATGGAGCAGCCGTGATAGACCTGCGATCGTCGGAGCATCCCCTTGGAGGTGGAGGACGGGGCGGCTGAACCGGCGGGACGACGAGATGGACGACGGATCCTCATCCGGGGAGGTGGACGAGGGACGTCGAGCTGTTGCGGTGGACAACGTCATCGGGGAAGAGGCTCCCGCTGGGCACCGATGACGGGCAGACGGAGGAGGGTGGGGTTTCGCGGCTGGAGCAGAGAGGTTGTGGCGGCCTGGGATTTCGAATGGCGAAAAGGGGGCGATGGGAGGGGGTGAAGCATGACTTAGGGACGCGCTTGTCCAAAATGTAGGTTGTGTTACAAAAGTACACCCCACCGATTTGAACTAGCGGCCCTTTCGGCTCAGGGTTAGAAGGGGGATTTCACGTATCGGGATTTGGCAGCTGGAGGGAGTCGCGCGCGTTGTAATTTTGGGATGGCAAGGCGCGGGTTGTGAAGGCGCCAGTTTTGGGAACACGATATCTGAATTTTCGAGATATAACAAGACGCGGGTTGAATTTTAGGGACAAGCCTAACGTGTAGTAATATTGTACTTGTACGTACCAAATGAATTCGCACTTCCCTCAACCAAAAAGAAAACAAAAACAATAAAACTATTCACACCACACAAAGAGAGAGTCTTGCCCCGTTTTACTATACAAATGCTATTCAAAGCTACTCCCTCCTTCCATCTATATAGGGCCTAATGCGTTTTTCGATGCTAACTTTGACCAAATATTAGAGCAATGATATATGACATGCAACTTACACAAAGCACACCGTTAACTTCATCTGTGAAAGGTTCTTTCAATGATATATTTTTCACATTATGCATGTCATGTACTATTAATCTTGTCAATACTCAAAGGCGGTCTTAAAAATCTCATTAAGCCTTATATAGATGGAAGGAGGGAGTATGAGTCCATGTTATGTCCGATTAAATTTTTTCGCTTGCTGTATAATGCATGTAACCTACTCATACCAACATTTTAGTGCATTCCAAATGTCTATACTACCGCTGCAATTCGAACTAAATTTGAATTCGTTTCTCTATTTCAATAAGAATCTACAATCATGATTGTTGCCAACTTCAACCATCATTCATGTATTACCTTAATAACACACCACATGATTACTATAGAGATAGATATGAACTATGTGTACTACGTGAACTCGAATTGTATTTTTTGAATACACTTGATGTTGATTCCAAATAATAGTATATTTGATGTACTAACTATATATTCATAATCTAAACCATGTTCCATACGTACATCGTGTTTATCACACAAAGTATAGTGCCCCGCCCCCTACATTATGACAAGTATTTAGACCTGAGTTGCAAAAGCCACACATTAGCCCAAATTATAATCAATGTTCTACATTATGATATCTTCTTCAAGTATCCATATCCACTTTTTTATAATGAATTATGATCTTTGTTCATCTTTTACACCTTCACGATCGTCTTCTATTTGTAGCTAGCTAGCACTAACTTTCTATCGTGCATGCACACGCCCGCCCCCCCCCCTCATACACCCTTAGCGTCCCCTCCATCGCGCATGTTCATTATTTCTCTTTAGGTCGACTATAATTCGTTTTCACCAAGCACCGATACACTTACCTCGCTAGTTATGTTTCTTCTTTTCTTGGACACACGACGATTGATCTTCCTACGTAGTTACGCATGCTTACCACAACCATACCTCTCCCGTCATCATCCTTGAATACCTCCCAACCCGTCTCTCACACGCACGTGCATAGACAGACAGACATCCCCCGCCCTATTGATATTGCACTCATACCCTCCGTTTGTCTAGCAGACCTCTCCCACCATTTGTGAGACGCCACTCCACCACCAACCCTCCGAGGCTATACCTTTGTCTTTTTCCCAACCTTATTCCTCTACTACACATATCCATGGATGTCGATCGATCTCCCTCAATACATAGCTGGGTCTCTCTCCTTCCCCACACATATACTAGTCGACTGGTCTCCACCCCCCCCCCCACACACACTGATAGTCGAACGTTGGAGCTAGGTATCCATGCCACGGAGAAGAACTGCACCTCTGCCCTCTCAAATTCCAGTAGGCCAGCCGCCCTGTATCTTTGACGTGTCCAAAGACAAATTCGATGGCACTCTTTATCGATCGCGCAGCCACACACTTCATCCCTGTTTTTCAATTCTATCGATATCTCACGTCCATGACTCCATTTCACACACATTGCATATGTTACGTTTTTCTGATTGAGATATCATCAACACATTGCCTCTGTTTCGCACAAACCATCTCTCTCACACCCACCCACGTACGTACCTGCACCTAAAGAAGAAGTGCACGCAGGACGCACGTACTCACGTCTCGTTCCCGGCCACACCCGCGCGGGTACACGGTGGAGTTCGTTTCTGTACGAAAAGGCAGCCCACGTGATAATTTGACGCGTGTAGCGGTTGTTTACTCGAAGGAGTGTCGGGTACCACGCCTAGAATGTAAAATGATTGCCGTGAGGAAAATGGAAAATGGGTTTGTCTCTCGTCACACCATCTCACACAAGGCCGCTGTGGCCTCTCTCTCTCAACGTTGGTCAGTGATCTGGCCGCATCCCATCCGCCGGCAGAAAGGGAGGATGTGCATCATCTCTCCGTTCGACGGCGCGGAGGCAGGTCGTCCCGATCTGCGGTACCGCCATTCTCTCTGACCAAGCTCCGGCGCGGTAGGGCCTTCGCCACTTGCTCGCTGCCGCAGTATGGGCACATCCGGCCGCCGGTGCCCTCCTAGTGAAATCCCGACGACCCTTAGGTACAGCTTCCACCAGCCTTGCTCCATTACCCATCTTCCCATGTTGTTGCATGTGGATCTTCTTTAGTTGTTTGCTTAAATTATATCTCGGCCGGCGTACTTTCCATCTTGCAATCTTGTCCTCAAACCATTTTTGATAAACCACCATGTGCTATCTTTCCCTTTTTACATGGAACATGCTTTTTTTGTCGGCGTATGTGTCTTCAACTCGTGTTATTGGGCAGTAATTGTTTCCTTTCGACCTCCTTTTGCAAACAGGGCTATCCATTTTCACTCGTTATTATTATGATTTTGGTGAACTGCACAAATCACTTTTCTGAAGAGTGTTTTGTGCAGTTCCGCCAAAATGTCACATGGGCAATGTTTTTACATTACTGTGGGACTGCTGAAAGGGAGATTGGTTTTGCTATCCTCCTCGTCCAACTCCGTGCCAAATCTTCTCCAACAAGAAGTTAGTCCTAAAGAGAGATCGTAGAGGTGATCGGCTTCTATTTATGTGTGTTATGTTTCATCATCTAGTTCCACTATTATTGTAATCACACTGACTAGATATCTTTGCAAATAGGTGAAGGAAATATGCCCTAGAGGCAATAATAAAGTTATTATTTATTTCCTTATTTCATGATAAATGTTTATCATTCATGCTAGAATTGTATTAACCGGAAACATGATACATGTGTGAATGCATAGACAAAACATTATGTCACTAGTATGCCTCTACTAGACTAGCTTGTTAATCAAAGATGGTTATGTTTCCTGACCATGAACAAAGAGTTGTTATTTGATTAACAAGGTCACATCATTAGTAGAATGATCTGATTGACATGACCCATTCCATTAGCTTAGCACACGATCGCTTAGTATGTTGCTACCGCTTTTATCCATGACTTATACATGTTCCTGTAACTATGAGATTATGCAACTCCGCTTACGGAGGAACACTTTGGTGCTACCAAACGCCACAACGAATCGGGTGATTATAAAGGAGTACTACAGTGTCTCCAAAGGCAAATGTTGGGTTGGCGATTTCAAGATTAGGTTTTGTCACTCCGATTGTCGGAGAGGTATCTCTGGCCCTCTCGGTAATGCACATCATCAAGCCTTGTAAGCACTACAACTAATGAGTTAGTTGTGAGATGATGTATTACGGAACGAGTAAAGAGACTTGCGGTAACGAGATTGAACTAGGTATTGATACCGACGATCGAATCTCGCAAGTAACATACCGATGACAAAGGGAACAACGATGTTGTTATGCGGTCCGACCGACAAAGATCTTCGAGAATATGTAGGAACCAATATGGGCATCCAGGTCCCGCTGTTGGTTATTGACCGTGAATAGTTCTAGGTCATGTCTACATTGTTCTCGAACCGTAGGGTCCGCACGCTTAAGGTTACGATGACAGTTATTATGAGTTTATGTATTTTGATGTACCGAAGGAGTTCGGAGTCCCGGATGTGATCACGGACATGACGAGGAGTCTCGGAATGGTCGAGACATAAAGATTGATATATTGGAAGCCTATGTTTGGAGTTCGGAATGGTTCCGGGCGAAAACGGGAATTTACCGGAGTACCGGGAGGTTACCGGAACCCCCCGGGAGGTAAATGGGCCTCAATGGGCCATAGTGGAAAGGAGAAGGGGCAGCCCTAGGAGGGCGCCTCCCCCTTCCCTAGTCCTACTAGGACTAGGAGAAGGGGCCGGCCCCTCTCTCTTTTCCCCCCGGAATCCTAGTCCAACTAGGATTGGGGGGAATCCTACCCCGGAGGGAGTAGGACTCCTTGGCGCACCCCTTGGCCGCCCCCTCCCCTTGGCTCCTTTATATACAGGGGCAGGGGGCACCTTGGGACACACAAGTTGATCGTGAGATCGTTCCTTAGCCGTGTCGGTGCCCCTCCACCATATTCCACCTCGGTTATACTGTCGCGAAGCTTAGGCGAAGCCTCGCTACGGTGAAACATCAAGATCGCCACCACGCCGTCAGGCCGACGGAACTCTCCTCGACACTCGGCTGGATCGAGTACGAGGGACGCCATCGATCTGTCGTGTGTCAAGAACTCGGGGCGCCGGAGTAACGGCGCCGGATCGGTCGGATCGCGAGGAGAACGTCGACTACTTCCTCTACGCCAGATCGCTTCCGCTTCGGGTCTACAAGGGTATGTAGACAACACTCTCCCTCTCGTTGCTATACATCACCATGATGATCTTGCGTGTGCGAGGGAAATTTTTGAAATTACTACGCTCCCCAACAAAGGGTACCAGAGCCTAGGTTTTATGGTTTGATGTTTTGCACGAGTAGAACACAAGTGAGTTGTGGGCGATACAAGTCATACTACCTACCAAAGATGTCATACTTTGGTTCAGCGGTATTGTGAGATGAAGCGCCTGCACCAACATTACGCCAGACGCTTACGCGAGACTGGTTTCACCGCCACGAGCACTCGCTTGCTTAAAGGTGACCGGTGGGTGCCTGCTCTCTCACTTTAGTTGAACCGAGTGTGGCTACGCCCGGTCCTTGAGAAGGTTAAAACGAGTCTATTTGACGAAGTATCGCTGTGGTTTTGATGCGTAGGTGAGACTGGTTCTTGCTTAAGCCCGTAGCAGCCACGTAAAATTTGCAACAACAAAGTAGAGGACGCCTAACTTGTTTTTGCAGGTATGTTGTGATGTGATATGGTCAAGACGTGATGCTATATTTTATTGTATGAGATGATCATGTTTTGTAACCGGTTATCGGCAATCGGCTGGAGCCATATGGTTGTCGCTTATTGTATGCAATGCAATCGCTTCGTAATGCTTTACTTTATCACTAAGCGGTAGCGATAGTCGAGAAGCATAAGTTTGGCGAGACGACAACGATGCTACGATGGAGATCAAGGTGTCGCGCGGTGACGATGGTGATCATGATGGTGCCGCAAGATGGAGATCATGAAGCACAAGATGATGATGGCCATATCATATCACTTATATTGATTTGCATGTGATGTTTATCCTTTATGCATCTTATCTTGCTTTGATTGACGGTAGCATTATAAGATGATCTCTCACTAAAATTATCAAGAAGTGTTCTCCCGAGTATGCACCGCTGCCAAAGTTCGTCGTGCCCGCACACCACGTGATGATCGGGTGTGATAAGCTCTACGCTCATCTACAACGGTGCAAGCCAGTTTTGCACACGCAGAATACTCGGTTATACTTGACGAGCCTAGCATATGCAGATATGGCCTCGGAACACGGAGACCGAAAGGTCGAGCGTGAATCATATAGTAGATATGATCAACATAAGATGTTCACCATTGAAAACTACTCCATCTCATGTGATGATCGGTTATGGTTTAGTTGATTTGGATCACGTGATCACTTAGATAACTGGAGGGATGTTTTTCTAAGTGGGAGTTCTTAAGTAATATGATTAATTGAACTTAAATTTATCATGAACTTAGTCCTGGTAGTATTTTGCAAATTATGTTGTAAGATCAATAGCTTGCGTTGTTGCTTTCATATGTTTATTTTGATATGTTCCTAGAGAAAATTGTGTTGAAAAATGTTAGTAGCAATGATGCGGATTTGATCCGTGATTTGAGGTTTATCCTCATTGCTGAACAGAAGAATTATGTCCTTAATGCACCGCTAGGTGACAGACCTATTGCAGGAGCGTATGCACGTTATGAACGCTTGGCTAGCTCAAGATGATGACTACTTGATAGTTTTGTGCACCATGCTTTATGGCTTAGAATCGACTTCAAAGATGTTTTGAACATCATGGACCATATAAGATGTTCCAGAATTGAAGTTAATATTTCAAGCAAATACCCGAGTTGAGAGATATGAAGTCTCCAACAAGTTCTATAGCTAAAAGATGGAGGAGAATCGCTCAACTAGTGAGCATGTGCTCAGATTGTCCAGGTACTTCAATCGCTTGAATCAAGTGGGAGTTAATCTTCCGATAAGATAGTGATTGATGAATTCTTCTAGTCACCATCACCAAGTTAGTAGAACTTCGTGATGAACTATAGTATGCAAGGGATGACGAAAATGATTCCTGCCTCTTCGTGATGTTGAAATCGACGAAGGTAGAAATCAAGAAAGAGCATCAAGTGTTGATGGTTGACAAGATCACTAGTTTCAAGAAAAGGGCAAAGGAAAGAAAGGGAACTTCAAGTAGATTGACAAGCAAGTTGTCACTCCCACGAAGAAGCCCAAAGCTGAACCAAAGCCTGAAACCGAAAGTGCTTACACCGCAAAGGAAATGGTCACCGAAGCGGAACTGCCCTAAATATTTGGTGGATAAGAAGGATGGCAAAGTGGAAAAGGGTATATTTGATATACAGTGTGTTTTATGTGTGCTTTACTAGTGTTTATAGCAACCCCTCGGTATTTGGTACTGGTTCGGTTGCTAGAGTAGTAACTCAAACGGAGTTGCGTATCAAATGTAAACTAGTTAAGGTGAAGTGACGATGTGTGTTGAAAGTAGTTTCAAGATTGATATGATCATCATCGCACACTCCCTATACTTTCGGGATTAGTGTTGAACCTAAATAAATGTTATTTGGTATTTATGCTTGAGCATGAATATGATTTGATCATGTTTATTGCAATACGCTTATTCATTTAAGTAAGAGAATAAAACTGTTATTCTGCTTACATGAATAAAACCTTATATGGTTACACACCCAATGAAAATGGTTCATTGGATCTCGATCGTAGTGATACACATATTCATAATATTGAAACCAAAAGATGCAAAGTTAATAATGATAGTGCAACTTATTTGTGGCACCGCCGCTTAGGTCATATTGGTGTAAAGCGATGAAGAAACTCCATATCGATGGGATTTTGGAATCACTTGATTATGAATCACTTGATGCTTAAGTAACCATGCCTCATGGGCAAGATGACTAAGACTCCGTTCTCCGGAACAGTGGAGTGAGCTACTGACTTATTGGAAATAATACATACCGATGTATGCGATCCAATGAGTGTTGATGCTCGTGGCAAGTATCGTTATTTTCTGACCTTCACAAGATGATTTGAGCAGATATGGGTATATCTACTTGATGAAACATAAGTCTGAAATAGTTGAAAGGTTCAAAGAATTTCAGAGTGAAGTGGAAAAATCATCATGACAAGAAAATAAGATTTCTACGATCTGATCGCGGAGACAAATATTTGAGTTACGAGTTTGGTCTTCAATTAAAACAAATGTGGAATAGTTTCACAAATTCATGCCACCTGGAACACCACATCATAATGGTGTGTCCGAACGTCATAACCGTACTTTATTGGATATAGTACAATCTATGATGTTTCTTACCGATTTACCAATATCGCTTTTGGGATCATGCATTAGAGACAGCTGCATTCACGTTAAATAGGGCACCATCTAAACCGCTGAGACAACACTATATGAACTGTGGTTTAGCAAGAAACCAAAGTTGTCGCTTTCTTAAAGTTTGGAGTTGCGATGCTTATGTGAAAAAGTTTCATCCCGATAAACTCGAACCCAAATCGAGAAGTGCGTCTTCATAGAATACCCAAAGGAAATTGTTGGGTACACCTTCTATCACAGATCCGGAGGCAAGACATTCGTTGTTGAAATGGATCCTTTCTAGAGAAGGAGTTTCTCTCGAAAGAAGTGAGTGGGAGGAAAGTAGAACTTGATGAGGTAATAGTACCTTCTCCTTACTTGAAAGTAGTTTGTCGCAGAAACCGGTTTCGAGACATCTACACCAAGTAGTGAGGAAGTTGATGATGTTGATCATGAAACTTCGATCAAGTTACTACGTAACCTCGTAGATCGACCAGAGTAAGATCCGCACTGAGTGGTACGGCAATCCTGTTCGGAAATCATGCTACTAGATCATGATGAACCTACGAACTATGAAGAAGCGATGGTGAGCCCAGATTCGCAAAATGGCTTGAGGCCATGAAATCGAGATATGATCCATGTATTAGAACAAAGTATGGACTTTGATGGATTTGCCCGATGATCGGCAAACCAAAGAAAATAAATGGATCTTCAAGAGGAAGATGGACGCTGATAGTAGTGTTACTATCTACAAAGCTCGACTTGTTGCAAAAAGGTTTTCGACAAAGTTCAAGATGTTGACTACAATGAGATTTTCTCAACTGTAGCGATGCTTAAGTCTGTCCGAATCATGTTAGCAATTGCCACAATTTATGAAATTTGGCAAATGGATGTAAAAAACTGCATTCCTGAATGGTTTTCTGGAGGAAGAGTTGTATATGATGCAACCAGAAGTGTTTTTCGATCCAAAGGGAGCTAACAAAGTGTGCAAGCTCCAGTGATCCATCTATGGACTGGTGCAAGCATCTCGGAGTTGGAATATACGCTTTGATGAGTTGATCAAAGCATATAGTTTTGCATGCACTTATGGTGAAGCCTGTATTTACTAGAAAGTGAGTGGGAGCACTACAACATTTCGATAAGTATATGTGAATGACATATTGTAGATCGAAATAATGTAGAATTATTCGCAAAGCATAAAGGAGTGTTCGAAAGATGTTTTTCAAAGAAAGACCTCGGTGAAGCTGCTTATATATTGAGCATCAAGATCTATAGAGATAGATCAAGATGCTTGATAAGTTTTTTCAATGAGTACATACCTTGACAAGATTTTGAAGTAGTTCAAAATGGAACAGTCAAAGAAAGAGTTCTTGCCTGTGTTACAAGGTGTGAAATTGAATAAGACTCAAAACCCGACCACGGCAGAAGATAGAAAGAGAAAGAAAGTCATTCCTATGCCTTAGCCATAGGTTCTATAAAGTATGCCATGTCTGTGTACCAGATCTATTGTATACCCCGCACCGAGTTTGGCAAGGAGTACAATAGTGATCTAGGAGTAGATCATCGACAGCGGTCAAAATTATCCTTAGTGGAATAAGGATATGTTTCTCGATTATGGAAGTGACAAAAGGTTCGGTAAGAAAGGGTTACATCGATACAAGTTTTGACACCGATCCGATGACTCTAAGTCTCGATCTAGATACATATTGAAAGTGGGAGCAATTAGCTAGAGTAGCTTCGCAAGAGCATTGTAGACATAGAAAATTGCAAAATACATAACGGATCTAAATGTGAAAGACCCGCTGACTAAGACTCTCTCACAAGCAAAACATGATCACACTTTAATACTCTTTGGGTATTAATCACATAGCAATGTGAACTAGATTACTGAATCTAGTAATCCCTTTGGGTGTTGGTCACATGGCGATGTGAACTATGGGTGTTAATCACATGATGATGTGAAACTATCGATGTTAATCACATGGTGATGTGATCTAGATTATTGACTCTAGTGCAAGTGGGAGACTCAAGGAAATATGCCCTAGAGGCAATAATAAAGTTATTATTTATTTCCTTATTTCATGATAAATGTTTATCATTCATGCTAGAATTGTATTAACCGGAAACATGATACATGTGTGAATGCATAGACAAAACATTATGTCACTAGTATGCCTCTACTAGACTAGCTTGTTAATCAAAGATGGTTATGTTTCCTACCATGAACAAAGAGTTGTTATTTGATTAACAAGGTCACATCATTAGTAGAATGATCTGATTGACATGACCCATTCCATTAGCTTAGCACACGATCGCTTAGTATGTTGCTACCGCTTTTATCCATGACTTATACATGTTCCTGTAACTATGAGATTATGCAACTCCGCTTACGGAGGAACACTTTGGTGCTACCAAACGTCACAACGTGAATCGGGTGATTATAAAGGAGTACTACAGGTGTCTCCAAAGGCAAATGTTGGGTTGGCGATTTCAAGATTAGGTTTTGTCACTCCGATTGCCGGAGAGGTATCTCTGGGCCCTCTCGGTAATGCACATCATCAAGCCTTGCAAGCACTACAACTAATGAGTTAGTTGTGAGATGATGTATTACGGAACGAGTAAAGAGACTTGCCGTAACGAGATTGAACTAGGTATTGGATACCGACGATCGAATCTCGGCAAGTAACATACCGATGACAAAGGAACAACGATGTTGTTATGCGGTCTGACCGACAAAGATCTTCAGAGAATATGTAGGAACCAATATGGGCATCCAGGTCCCGCTGTTGGTTATTGACCGTGAATAGTTCTAGGTCATGTCTACATTGTTCTCGAACCGTAGGGTCCGCACGCTAAGGTTACGATGATGCTTATTATGAGTTTATGTATTTTGATGTACCAAGGAGTTCGAGTCCCGGATGTGATCACGGACATGACGAGGAGTCTCGGAATGGTCGAGACATAAAGATTGATATATTGGAAGCCTATGTTTGGAGTTCGAATGGTTCCGGCTAAAACGGAATTTACCGAGTACCGGAGGTTACCGAACCCCCGGAGGTAAATGGGCCTCAATGGGCCATAGTGGAAAGGAGAAGGGCAGCCCTAGGAGGGCGCAGCCTCCCCTTCCCTAGTCCTACTAGGACTAGGAGAAGGGGCCGCCCTCTCTCTTTCCCCTCAGGGAATCCTAGTCCAACTAGGATTGGGGGAATCCTACTGCAGGGAGTAGGACTCCTTGGCGCACCCCTTTGGCCGCCCCCCTCCCCTTGGCTCCTTTATATACAGGGCAGGGGGCACCTTGGGACACACAAGTTGATCGTGAGATCGCCTTAGCCGTGTCGTGCCCCCTCCACCATATTCCACCTCGGTTATACTGTCGCTGCTTAGGCGAAGCCTCGCGCCGTGAAACATCAAGATCGCCACCACGCCGTCAGGCTTGACGGAACTCTCCTCGACACTCGGCTGGATCGAGTACGAGGGACGCCATCGAGCTGTACGTGTGTCAAGAACTCGGGGCGCCGGAGTAACGGCGCCGGATCGGTCGGATCGCGAGGAGAACGTCGACTACTTCCTCTACGCCAGATCGCTTCCGCCGGGTCTACAAGGGTATGTAGACAACACTCTCCCCTCTCGTTGCTATACATCACCATGATGATCTTGCGTGTGCGTAGGGAAATTTTTGAAATTACTACGTTCCCCAACAATAGGGATGGTCCGCCCAATTTTAGTGGAGCTGCACAAAATGATCAGATTGTGGTGTCCTTCATACACCTCTTTTTTGGCTACAGAGCTGGGTGAAACTAGCTACCAAGCAATGAACACTATGCCAAGGAAATGGAGCCATGCCTACGAACAACATCGATCAATTATATATTTTTCTTTATTTGTACACCTTCTCACAACTTTGTCTTCAGTTGTGATGTGAATATTGACGCTGATCTGCGAACCATTGAGATGCATTAGCCATGGTAGTTTCATTTGTATTTGATGGAATGTTGTAATGAGATAATCTCGAGGCAAGTCACATAAATCCTAAGTTGAAACCTTTTTTTTCCTGTGGGAACCAGAGTTGAAACCTTCATAGCATCACAGTACAATTTCATCAAAATTATGCGTACACATAAACAAATCCTGAAGGATTGATAGCAATGCCAGAAACAATTCAACTTCGTTTTGCCGACATGCTGGACATCCTTCATCCGTCTCCACCTGCAATGCAACAATACTGAGTGCACAACACAACTTCAGGGAAAGATTCACCCGGGTCGTTGTGCCGCAGTAGTAATGACTAGTGAGCAGTCAAATCACAGAGCCCCACCTTCGCCACGGTAAGTTGCTCGGACGATGCAACCATCATTTCTCTGTTCCTTGAATCCGCTGGTACTCCCATATTCCCACAAGAATAAGTTGCTCGGCGAATCAACCATCACTATATCCGCTCACGTGTGATGACCACAGGAGCTATCCATTCAGATAGCATGTTAAAAAATAAAGGTCGATAACTAATGCGGCAAACTTTCAAAAAAAAAAACAAATGCGGCACCTCGGGCTGACGCGGCCAGATCGCATTTTACACGAGAAATTACACACCTTGTTTCGTTGACATGTGGTCCCATTCCAACATATCAGTGAGACGACGGTGAGTAGTAGGAGTATTTCCGAACCGACGTCTAGGCCGGGCGCCTTCGTGAACTGCGTGGCAACCGGCAACCGCCCACCGACTCTTCGCCTTTCCCTCTCGATTTGGAACTGCTGTCGCACGCTCTTCCTCTCCCTCCTCCATTTTCCTTCATCCCTTCACCCTTTCTTCTGCCATTGTTCGATCCTCTTCTCCACCGAGGGAACAGGACAGAAACAACCCCGTTATTCTTGCCCCGGTATGAAAGATGACGTGGTGGAGGAACTCATTGATCGGTGCGATGTCATCACCTCGGCTAACATGGCAGGTTCGTTCAAGCCCATTCTCAACTCAACTAATAACATCATTACAAGGAATCCAAGAATCAAGGAGCGGTTTGATCTCCCCTATCTTCGCCGTGACCCTGATGACTGGCGCCGTCACGACGGAGGCCTCGCCCTATGCAAGTTGATGCCGCTTGATAATGATACGTATGATGTTAAGATGCCATCACTTGAGGGCAAGGCTTGGGCAGGCGCAAATGGAGATTGGGTTGTTTACATTGGGACCAACTGCGAGTGGGAACTTGTAAATGTGTACACTCGTGACCGGGTTCCACTTCCAAAAATCTCAACAGACTGCCTAGAGGTTGAGCACACCGGTATTGTACGCACGTTCAAATACAATCATGGTGACTGCCTTCTATGGAAGATAGCAATTTCTCGAGTTCCCAACCGCTCTCGGAATTACAACAACAATGAAGTTGTTGCTATCTTCGACAAGCTTGTTGCCATCCTTGCTGGTTTGACTCGATGGACATTGCTCAAAAATCAGTTTCTGTACACGCATGAGTACTATGATGCAATTCAATATGAGGGCCTTGTGTTTGCTGCCACCACTCGTGGCAATGTTTTTGCATGGAATCGTTATGATTTTGGTACACTTGTCTTCCACCGTAATTATAATTGTTTCATCCACATGCATGTGGGTTAGCAAGTTTCCCTTTACTAATTAACCTTCTTCTTGTGTTTCCAAGGTCCTGTGAACATTCCACCACCTATACTTGAAAAAATTTATAACCAAGGGGGAGATGACGATGGTGATGATCACGAGCATGAGGACGAGCATCGCCCATATACTCTTTGGCGCTTGGCAACTAATTTCGATGGATCACCTCTTCTCATGTGTATACAGCCCATTAATGATGTTACTGCAAAGGAAGCAGGTGTAGTCTCCCATGGTCGCACTCTCTGGACCTATTCCAACACCCGTTGCATGGTATTCGGGATGGATACTAGTGTGATAGCACTAACACCTTCTCCCTATTACAGAATTGATAGTCTTGGAGAAAACTTGCTCTTCCTTGGACAAAACTATCTGATGATGGTGAAAGGCGATCCAACTGCTGTTGACACAACATTACTAGCACCATTTATGAGAAGTAACTGTGTCTATACCTCGGACATTATCGTGGTTCCCTACCCTGGTAGTGATATAGTAGGACGCTTCAGCCTGGATGATCAGTCCTGCGTTGGTCTCGAGATCGACAATAGATGCCCCGTCCCAGAGAATTACTTGTGGTTCAAAGCAAGCATTTCCAACGCCGAGGAATGGTTGAGTTGAAGTTCATTTCATTGCTTGTTATTTGTTATGTGGTGAAAAATTTACTATTTATAATGTATCCTTGTTGTCAATGTGGGTTGATGACCTGTTGTATGCAATAAAATGATATGCTGGTGATAAACTTACTAATTTATGAATGGCTTTCGAGTTGCTTTTGTGAGTGAGTGGTGCGCCGAGGCAAAAAAATATTTTCCGAATACATAATTGTACGTGCATTGCAATAGGTTATCGGATGAGACAATCAACAATAGTAGTATACTATTTGTACTAGCTTCACATGCTTCATGCGTCGTGCTTGTGTTTTTACTGTAGCCATATTGTACGTAACTAGCACCTCGAATCCTCGATACTAGTACTATATAGTAAGTAGTAGGAGTAGTAGGGTGGCATGGGCGAGAACAAGCATTCACGTCCGGGAGTACGGCACATGCCACCCGCACGACTTCCATCTGACACCATATTTCTTGGAGTCCACGCTAGAGCAATCTCTTCAACCTCATCGTTTCTCTAACTCAGCCATCATGCGGCGGGCGAGGTGGGGTTTGCTGATAGTCGGCTTCTCAATCTGCGGTCCCACCGTAAGGCCAACTCCAACGCCTATCAATATATGGATGTACTCTTCTTCCCAATACAAAAACTTGCATCCATTCTACTCCCTCCGTTGCACAATACATGCCTTCTATTTGTCAAAATATATATGTATCTAGACATGTTTTAGTATATAGGTACATCCATTTTTGGACAAATGGAAGTCAAGTATTTTGGAACGGTGGGAGTACACAATGAAAATTTTAAGTTAGCACAACTAGTCTAATCAGAGAGCACAACCAAAGATTTGGTCGGGTTCTTCCTCCTTTTGCCGACACGTGGGACATACAACATCCAAGTCATGTCATGAAAGAAAATAGAGTGGTAGTTGAAGCCACGAGATCTGCATCTTGGGTTAAACTGTAAATAGAATCTTACTACTCTTGAGTAACTCCAAAAGCAGCCACTGAATATCTTCATTGGATTTGTTTTTCATCGCCAGCACGTCAAGGAGAAAAATGTGCAGGTTCACTGGGTCCTCTTGCATTTTCACTGACATGTGGGGCCGCATGTGAGCAAACAGACGACGGCCTCCGCGCGTCCGCAGGCTGGATGAGAAGAGAGATAGAGGAGGCCTGAGCACAGACTGCAGGAAATTTGTTCTATGTAACCAGCACCTTGATATTCACGTGTGGTTGTTTCTAGAATAAAAAAAGGAGGTACCCCTACTTATGTTACCCCCACTACGCCTAGCCTAATGTTAGTAGGTGACCTTGCGCTTGGCTCTTCGCCTCTTCCGAAATTCGATGGTTCTACAGTAGTGCTTCTGGCAATCTGACACCAAATGAACTGCTCCACGTCCACCCCTTGTAAGCAAAAGTTTCTCCTCGTGCTGCGAGCCACCGTGCACGCGTTGGCGAGGGAGAAGGCGTAATCAAGCTTCTTGTCGTTCTGCGAGTTGACGGGACACATCAAGGTTATTTACTACTAGTACGTACTCTCTCCAAAAAAGGGATGACCATGTCATTGCTACCATCCCGTGCTCCGTCGTTGAGTACGTGCACTATTCACATGCCATCGAGGAGAAAAAATATTGTGTAGGCGCCATCGAAGTGCACGACTCACTTACGAAAAAGGGTTTCCCCGCGCTTCCCCCCCCCCCACACCACACGACTCACTTACGCACTGCTTATCTGATTATTTCCAGTTTCTTGCATGACACGTGCACCTTGATGCTAGATGTCTCGCGTGTTAGGAAAAGGATGAACAAAGCTCACGTAAAAGAAAAGAGTTGAAGAGCATAGATTCCTGACGACCGAGGAGGAGCAAGGAACCTCGCGGTGGAGCGTCTGCAAGGAACCTTGCATGTTTTCCCCTGTTTTTTGCCGCCTGCCCACCTATAAACAACTAAAAGAACATGAACTTTTCGCTAACCACTAGAAATGGTACATCAGGATGCTAAGTCGAAGATGTTTTATACTCCCTCCGTTACCAAATATAAGACTATTTAGATATTTCAATAAGGGACTACATACGAAACAAAATGAGTGAATCTACACTCTAAAAATATGTCTCCATACATCCTATGTTGTAGTCTATTTGAAATGGCTAGAAAGACTTATATTTAGGAACGGAGGGAGTAGTTTATATTGAATTATTGATAACCACGCAACAAGCCACGCATGTACACAAGCCAATGCACTAACTCCATCCGTTCCAACTCATTCACATACACGCACAGCATGGAGCACACAACACACGTACACAAGACGTGCATGCACACACGCTCTGCCACAGAATGCACGTGAATAACACATGCATGCGCACACACTCGGCTGCATGGAGGCGTGCACCATCCGCGGCGACGTACGGTTCAACTTGCTATGGCGAAGCTCGCACGCAACGGCGCATACGCATCTCTTGCAGCACCTCTTTGACGTCATTGCTCAAATACTAGTCGGAGACGAAGACGACCGCGGCCTCGGCCTTAGAGCTAGCACCAATGGAAAAACACGCACGCTGCATGCACACGAGCACATACACAGTGCCCACGACGTGGTGGTGGTGCGACCCCAGTCGCCTCTACTCCTTCTGCGCACGTTGTCTATCAAGGCAGCTGCATGCTAATGATGATGTGGGTGAGATCTTCTAGCACTCAGATGATGACGAGGAAAATTATGAGACACAAGGTGATGTACACCGTCAAGATCCACGGTCAAGGGGGTGCTAGTAAGTGCTTAGATGTGCTTAGAGCAAGTACAATAGAGCTGAGTCAGTGGGCTATAAGGAATAAACTATAGTATATTTCTGCTTAGTTGGAGGGAAGAGAAGAGGAGAGAGAAGGTAAGAGGGCTCTTCGTGAAGAGCCAGCTCTAGCACGTGCTCCTAGGCACTTTGTGAGAATGAAAGATGGGCCACAGAACAAAAAAGTAGTAGTACACTATTTTGATCTACTATTGTACATGTTGACTATAAGATGGGATGTAGATGACATGGCATCGGCTTATAGCCACCAGCTGGCTATACTATTAATGCTCTTTAGATGAGGTGCTAAGTGCATTAAATGGCTTAGTAACTCAAGTCTTCAATGCATAGGTGCTTAGTTTATTGGTGCCACATCATATTTTATGCCTACGTGGCAGGCTTAGCAGCTATACATGGTGGAGCACTGGAAGAGGCCAAGGCTGGTCATAGTGGGGAGTAACTTGTACTGTAACATATTACTATGTTACTATAAACATCTCTATAAACCGGAAAGGAGGGAGTAGTAACATAGACTAGTGTCATATGCAGAGTATATGGGAGCACATGATATTTCCCCGTCCGGACCGATCCCAAGTTGGCTTCTCACCTTCTGGCCCAACAAAAGCCCCTCCCCCCTCCCGCGCGCGCTTCGCTCCCGGCGCCACCTGAGCCCACCGCTCCCCATTGATGGCAAGTCAGTGCGACGCAACCTCTCACTACTTCCGCCATTGAAGCGGCGCGCCGACCAAGGGCACCGCCCGCTGCACGCCCGGCATTTCAAACTACACAGTGCATAGTAACTTTTAGAGCAAGTACTACAATTAGATGACATAAGCAGGCTATAAGGTTTTAAATATAGTATTTGTGCTTAATTGAAGTAGAGAGAAGAGGAGAGAGAAGAGAAGCGGATTGTAAACATGTAGCTGGTTGTACTCCAACATACTTTGTGAGACAAAAGGTGGGGCCATGATTAATGATATTGTATTTATACTTATGGGACTAACGGACTCCTTAATTACTCCATTTTTTTGAGACAAACCTTGGTGGGGCTATAATTGACTTTTTTTGAGCTATTATTGACTTAGACGTGGGGTTTGGGGGCCAAAGGCCTACTATTATACTTGCACGGCTGACCTGACATGCTCTACCCTAGCCGCCGCTGTATCATATGGTTTCGCACCATTCCAGATCTTAGCGCCGCCACGCAATTCTTCTCCAGCCCTCCTCTAGCGTGCACCGCGAGAAGGTACATCAGTCCTTCGAACCCCGCCTTTCATGATCCTGTACGGGAGAGGGGCGATCAGGTTTTTGGGGAGCACACTCCTGTGACTGCTGCTAGCGACGACTTCCTCAACGACAGCCTTCTTCCCCGACCTCGTAACCTCTTCATCAACCACATGAGTGACAACATCAACCACATCGGTTCTGCTCATCCCGCAGAGACAAGATGTGATTCATCCTCTGGTTTAGTCCGCATCATTACATTGATGTTTACAATTGTCGTCATGATCTATTTACTGCTGATTCGGATTAAATCTCATACAAAATTGCTCATATATTCAACAATCCAATCCAAAAACCTGATCACAGGCAATTTACTCTGAGTGGTTTTGTTGCGCTTTTGAAGCCGCCTACTTTTAAGGGGGTGCAATATAAAAGGTGGCACAGAAGAGCAGTATATTGGTTTCAGATCATGTATTGCTATGACGCCACTAAGGGTAAGCCTGAGGGCGATCTTAATCCTACACAATAGGAAGCTTTTTAGAACATGGATACCCTCTTCAAAGCCGCCCTGCTGAGTGTTCTTGACAATTCCATTGTGGATTCATATATGTCGTTTGACAGTGGCAAAGACATGTGGGCTGTGCTCGAGGCCACGTTTGGGCCCTCGGGCGCTGGCAACGAGTTGTAAATCATGGAGCAATTCTGTGACTACAAGATGACTGATGAGCACTCTGTTGTTCAGCAGACTCATGAGATACAGTCACGCTCTAAGGAACTTGACTACTTTAAGTGTGTGTTGCCGGACAAATTTGTTGCTGGGACCATCATTGCCAAGCTTCCACCTTCGTGGAATGATTTTGCTACTTCTCTGAAAAACAAGAGACATGAGTTTTCTGTTTTGGATCTCATTAGCACTCTTGATTTTGAGGAGAAGGCGAGAGCAAAAGACACACGTGCTCGGGTCGTTGAGGGAGATTCTAGTGCCCACATGGTACACGAGAAGAACTTCCAGCCCAACCAGCCCCAAAACAACAAGAACAAATCTCAGGGGAAAGGCAAGTTTGATGCAAAGAACAAGCCGTCACATTCTACCAACTTCAAGAAGAATTCTCATAACGAGAAGGGATACAAACCTCAATTTTGGTAGCACCGCACAAAATTTATATGGCTGCATCTACCTGCTGTCAGCTAACCTCATGGTCCTCCAGGTATTCCTACCATCATAATTAGGTACAATGACCACCGCAAGATGAAATTAGCTTATTCGTACGTTGACTTGCTGAATGCAGTGCGGAACGATCCTGCCATGTGTGGAGGAGCAAACAAGCAGTGCAGCCGAAGGTGGAAATCAACCAAGGACTTATGAAATTATATGTAATCTTCCTCAGGCAGGTCAGTATCCCCTTCATCCAGATAATCGTGTTTTGTCATGTCGAGCTATTGATATGTGCTACTTTTTTGCAACACCGTTTAAGTATAGCTATTGTTTTCCTATCTTTTCAGATTCAGGACAATGAATATTATATCAGGGAAACTGCACAATATGGACCCATATTGAGTCATCTCTATTGCCTCATGTGTTTGCTGCAAATGTGTCAGCATCAATTGCAAGATGAGGCAGCTAGCTAGCTGTGGAGTTGCCAACATGCTCAAAGTGCTCGCAACATTGAGGAGATACAAGCATGCCCAGGAAATTAATGCGTGCACAGGGGGGCGCTTTGCTCAGAGAAGCATCGACCGATTTTCTTTATTTCCACACCTTCTCACAACTTTGTATATTGGTTATAGTATGGTAAATCATTGAGATGCATAGACATGCTGAACTTTTGTTCTTCTGAATATTAGTTTAATGTGAGTGTCTGCATCTAGTACCGCATACTCTAATTTGGTGGATGCACACAGAGAAAATAAATCTCCTTAATTTACTCCATAACCACCCTATTAAATAGGCCTAATAACAAACCAAGCGCATGCAGTGGCTGGCGGGCACATGCATCTTGCATGCATGGCCAGTCAGCCAAGCCCATGCGCCAGCTCCAATGCAGCAACGCAAAAGAAGAGAGCGGTTCTTGGGAAAAAGTGAGTAGTTAGTGCAGCGAGCCTTATAAACACGAACAGCTCGCTCTCCCGCTTCCGTCTCCCCACCCAATTCCCCCCGCTCCCCAATCTTCCTCACTCGTCCAGAAAACCCCGCTCACCTTGTTCCTCACTCATATAGAAAACACCTGCTCCTCTTCTTCCACTCCTACAGAAATCCCTAGCCCTCCTTCACCACTCGCACTGCCACTAGGCTCGTCTCTGGCTACTCTGCTCAAACCCGTGAGCTCGGCACGATGCCCACGAGAAAAATGGAGTCGGCTGGCCCCTGCGCCAAGAAGATGAGGCTCCCGCCAACAGTGACACCGGTTGTAGATCCCGCACTCGGTAGTGCGAGGAGAGGCGGCGAGCCCCCCCCCACACCCGGATCTGAGGAACCGGTAGAATCTCTGGTGGACCGCATCAGCGATCTCCCGGGCGTCATCCTTGAGGAGATCATCTCTCTTCTCCCCACCAAGGATTGCTGCCGCACACAAGTCCTCTCAACTTGGTGGCGCCCTCTATGGCGCACCGCGCCCCTCAATCTCGACTGTTGTCAGATATCTGTCCTTCCTGAATTTGATCTCATCAGAGCCATCGTCTCTTCTCACCAGCAGGGCCCCGTTCAATGCCTCTGCATCCCGACAAGCTACGTGCTGTCCATATCGGGCAAGGTGGACGCTTGGCTGACATCCCCTGAATTCGGAAAACTCCAGCAGTTTGAGTTCTACCATTACCACGAAAATTTCATACCTCGAACGTACCAAAAATTCATGCCCACACCACTGTTGTCCATCTCATGGTTTTCCTCCTCTCTCCACACCACCACCTTCGCCCGGTGCCATCTACCAGACGATCTGGTACAAATGCTTCAACTCCCACTGCTAAAAAAACTTTCGCTTGTGGTGGTTTATCTGTTGGAGGCCTCACTGCACAACATCATCCACTCTAGTTGCCCTGCCCTGGAGTGCTTGCTGATTGTTTTGGGAATAGAAATCGGTATCAGTTGTCTCCAAATAAAGTCGCCTCACCTTAAAAGCATTGGAATTTGTTTTAAAGGACAGCAGCTCATCATCGAAGATGCCCCTTCACTTGAAAGGTTGCTCCTTCATAATTGTTATACACCTTTAGAAATAATTGTCGTCTCTGTGCCCAAACTGGAGAACTTGGGTGTAATTCTTGACTCGTTCAATAATCACAAGGAGTTGGTGTTTGGCTCCTCACTTTTTCAGGTACTGTATATTATCATCTACACATTTGTAATCATATGCTGCATTTTTCATTTGTGCGCATAAGTTTTATATCATCTTGGAGTACACTTTGGGTACTAATATTATGTTATATGCTTAATGAACAGTTCGTCCATTGATAGCCTATCAATGCTGCTGGATTCTGTCAAGATCATATATATCAGTATGTATAGTTTTTATCTGGACATAATTATTGGCTTGCTGCGATGCTTACGATCTCTGGAGAATTTATACATAGAGATGATGATTTCATGCACATTGAAAGCCCGTATATATTGTACTAGAATTAATTGTTTAGCTGTCGTTCTTTTGACATACTCTTTTTTCAGACCTTAACTGTTTTCAATCTTCATGTCCACTTAGGGAGAACCACATGGAGAAAAACATATAACCAATCGTTGGCGTAATAAGAACAAGGATTTTCCCAGTTCTCATGACATTCGTTTGAGGACAATAACGATGGGACGATATGCAACCAGGCAAACAGAAGCTTTGTCACATTCTTCCTATTGAACGCGAGGTTACTATTGTCCATGAGGCTTAATTTTTACAGCAAGAGATTTCTCACGGACGAACATGTTGAACAGCAAAAAAAGAAGTTTCAGGTGGACAAATGGGCTTCTAAACATGCTCGACTTATATTTACAATAAGTTGTAGACATCCTGAATTTTTTTTTGCACAGGATGTTTTTTATGGATCAGACCGATCCATTTGTTTGTGACTGCAAAAAAGAGTGGTTGGGTTAGATGTTACTATCATGTTCAATCTGGGTTTTGTCTAAAAATTTGATGAACAATTAATCCTTGGGAGTTTTGTACCATTTGTATGCTTGACTTGCATTTTGTTGCCCTCGTACTCCCCTCCACCTACCACTACACTGCCGCATATTCCATGGCTGCTGTTGGTTCCCGTCCGAGGCCTTGCCGTCGTTCTGTGCCTTGGTTAGCTCGCTGTGCCCGCCGCCGTCTGGCGTAGTCAACATGGTCAACAACCAAGAGGAATCAGGAGGTGACTGTACGTGGAGAGGCTGACAGTAGGGACCCACCAGGGTCATTGCATTCCGCAAGGTGTGCCTCGTTATTACAAGCCAAAAAATACTTCCTCCATGTCAGTGTCAAAACCGGCGGATCTCGGGTAGGGGGTCCCGAACTGTGCGTCTAGGAGGATGGTAACAGGAGACAAGGGACACGATTTTTTACCCAGGTTCGGGCCCTCTCGATGGAGGTAAAACCCTACTCCTTCTTGATTGATATTGATGATATGGGTAGTACAAGAGTGGATCTACCACAAGATCAAGCAGGCTAAACCCTAGAAGCTAGACTATGGTATGATTGTTGTTATTGTGTCCTACGGACTAAAACCCTTCGGTTTATATAGACACCGGAGAGGGCTAGGGTTACACAGAGTCGGTTACAATGGTAGGAGATCTACATATCCGTATCGCCAAGCTTTCCTTCCACGCCAAGGAAAGTCCCATTCGGACACGGGACGAAGTCTTCAATCTTGTATCTTCATAGTCTTGGAGTCCGGCCGATGATATTAGTTTGGCTATCCGGACACCCCCTAGTCCAGGACTCCCTCAGTATCCCCTGAACCAGGCTTCAATGATGACGAGTCCGGCGCGCATATTGTCTTCCGCATTGCAAGGCGGGTTCCTCCTCCGAATAATTCATAGAAGATTGTGAACACCAGGATAGTGTCCGGCTCTGTAAAATAAATTCCACATACCACCGTAGAGAGAATAGTATTTACACAAGTTCGATCTGCTGACGTATTTTGTGGCATGACGTCACACCACAACCAAGCTTTTACTCGAATCATTTTTATTATACCACCTTAGCGCGTTTAGCGAAGTGGTTTCCTTGGCACGTCTTGTCGAAGCAGAGATCGTGTTCCCCTTATTCCGGGATTCCCATCAATACGGACATGGGTAACCCAACCGCGCCATTGATTGCGGCGCTTGGGAGATAAGCGAGTTTTACCAGGCCGGTGGGGACGCATAGTTCCGTCCCCCCATATATAAGGGGACAAGGATCCACCTTTTTACCTACGCCTTCTTCCTCCTTTGCTTATCCATCTCCGCGCACTCGAGCTCCAGCGCCCAAGTCCTCACATCTCACCTCGACCTTCTCTAGCCATGTCCGGAGCGGGAGGCAAGTGGATGGCCTCCTCCGTTACGGAGGGGCACATCAAGAAGCTGCGCAGCACCGGATATCTGTGCAGCGACATCGCGCACCGGCTCCCCGACGAGGGGCAGCTCATCCCCACCCCCGGGCCCCATGAGAGGGTGGTATTCCTTCCCCATTTCCTCCACGGACTGCGCTTCCCACTCCACCCTTTGTCCGGGGGTTCATGTTCTACTACGGCCTGGATTTCCATGATCTGGCCCCGAACATCATCCTCAACATCTCGGCATTTATCGTCGTGTGCGAGGCCTTCCTCTGCATCCAGCCCCACTTCGGCTTGTGGCTCAAGACCTTCAATGTCAAGCCGAAGGTTGTGAAGGGCAGCCAAGCGGAGTGAGGAGGCGCCATGGTGGGCAAAATGCCCAACGTCACTTGGCTCGAGGGTGCCTTCGTGGAATCCATCAAAGGGTGGCAATCTGGGTGGTTCTACATCATCGAGCCGCGTGACCCTAAATGGGCAACAGCCCCCGAATTCAGATCTGGCATCTCCATGCAGCTCACCTCCTGGAAAGAGAAGGGCTTGCTATGGGGTTGTTCGGAAGAGCTGACCGAACTCCAGTCCTGTCTCCAGACACTGGTGAACAAGAAGCTCAAGCTTGTCAACGTGATCCAGGTCATGCTCGTCCGTCGGATTTTCCCCTGCCAGCAACGGGACTTTAATTTGTGGGAGTTTGATCCGGCACAGCACCAAACCTTGAGCGGGTTGTTCGACGCTACGTACGAAGCTGCCTGGAGGGTGCTGTTCAAGGGCGCCGAAGCTCCCGCATCCGCTACCGAAGATCGCGGATTCAGCACGTAGCGTCCGGCTGGCGAGGTAAGCTATGTTATCCTTATGGGACACTTGCTTTTCATAGTTTGACTCTATGCGGGATCTAAAATCCCAATACCTTTAACAGGCCTGGGAGAAGACGTCCGGACAGGTGAACTGTCCGGCTCCCCTTCCAGAGGACCCATCGGATGCCCGTTTGACAGGGCTGCTGGTCCCGACACTTTACGTAGTGCCGAGAAGAAGGCCAAGAAGAAGGCCACGGAACCCAAGGACTTCCCGCGTCAGTGGTATCGGACTCATCGTCCGATGACTCGAGGCGACTCCTCCCACGAGGACGAGGAGGAGAAGAAGAGGCCTCTCCCGGTGGGGAGAGAAGAAGAGGAAGGCCTCCCAACGAGGGAGGCGAAGGGTCCAAGAAGGAAGGACCTTCCCGGACTGTTCCGCCAACGTCGGGCGACGACGACGAGGTGTGGCCCTTAAGGGCCAAGCCCTGGCGAGATCGTAAGTATCCGGACTCCTAGATGATTTATAATTTTTCTTTTGTCGCATGGTGTCTTTATAATGCCGCATACAACCTCGTAGTCCGCCTAAGGACGATCTTCCCGCTTCGCCGAAGCGGGTCCTGGGCACGCCGGATATGGATTCTCTTCCACCGCCCACCCCCGTGACGCCGACGATGCCGAGGTGGGATCCCGGAAGGACCCACCAGAGGAGGAGGCCCCGAGGTGCCGCAGGCAACCTCCGGACTTTGCACGGACTCCGACCAAAACCTGCAGTGGTTCCGAGTCCGGCGGCGCGCCCTTCAGAAGAAGGGAAAGATCGTGACACCGGTGGCCTCCGCCCAACCGGGCGCCAATAACTTGCCGGAGGCGCCAACGGCGCTTCCATCAAAGAAGAACACCGCCCGCTATGAGTGCGTTGATGCAAAAGGTTCAGCTCGCCAAGAGCAGGCTGACCAAGCCTGCAACAACCTTCTAACAAAGCTTTGAGGTAAGAATTTTAAGATATGTAATATAATACCGCATAGACAGTAGCCCCTGATGCTCGGTTCGGTGTTCGGAAACAAAAGCCGGACTGAGGATCTAAAAGATATACGCAGGAGTCTTAAGAAATATGTCAATATGGGATTGTAGGCTGCGCTGCTGACCTCTGCCGTACTGACTGCAGAGGTCAATAACTTGAAGCAAAGCCTCGAGCGGTCCGAGAGCGAGCTCGGCCGTGCCAAGAAGCAGCTCGAGGACAAGGAAGGTGAGTAACACCGTATTAAAATTGTACCTTACAGAAAAGGATTTGGTTGCAAGAGAAATAATAAGGATAACGTGGGTACTACAGGGGCCACGAACAAGGTGGCGACCCTGAAGGAGGCGGTGTCCGCTGCTGAACGCAATGCGGCCACGGAACGAGCCGAGTGAGAGAAACAAGAGGCGCGGGTGGCGGAGGTACAGCAAGAGCTCCAGGCTCTCGTGGAAAAGCACGAGGGTTTGGAGCGTGACTCGAAGACTCGAGAGTCCAAGCTTGCGTCGGCTCTTGAGAGTGCTAGAGCCGCTAAGGCCGATGCCCACAAGGCCCTCCAGGAAATCGAGGATTTGAAGAAAATAGCGGCGGGTAAGGCATTCTTCATGGAAAGCAAGCATGTTAAAGTGAATTACCTCTTACTTACCCGAATTCGGAGCTCTCCAGGAACGTTCGCAGATCTGCCCCGTAGCGTGTCCGATACTGCCACTTTCTACAGAGCCGAGGAGGGGAGATCGACGGAGAAGGTATTCTTGTCTCAGTATGGTGAGGCCGGACATCCGGTGCCCCTTAGCGACCAGCTGAAGCAGCTGGTCGAGCTCCACAAGGTGGCCGAACAGGCCATGAAGGGCCTTATAGTTTGGTTGTGCCCCAAGGAGGCCATGCCTGGGAGCTACATCGGCCTGGTGCGGCGGCTGGTGGATGCTTGTCCATGGGTTGAAGTCATCAAGCACTCCGCCTGCATTGAAGGTGCCCGTCCGGCCCTTGCCCGTGCTAAAGTGCACTGGGGCAGGATGGATGCTGAGAAGCTTGTGACGGACGCGCCACCGCCGGGCAAGGAGTATCGCACACTAGAGATGTATTATAAAGGTGTCCTGAAGGGTGCCCGCATTATTGCGGTGAGTGCTCGAAGATGTAATATTTGAGTAGACTCAAGATTTTGTTATCCTCGTACGCCAAAACTTTGTTCAGATCGCTAAGCAACGCTTGTTAATTTAAAATATTACCTTCAGGCGGCCGCTTATCAAATCTAAGAGATGGCAAGTCGTCGGGCTTCACCCCCATGCCACGAAAGTGCCGGGTGTTCGGGATAAACTTGAGCACTCTTGTTCCCATTTTGGGTCCATCTAGGAGGCGCTCAACACAACGAACAAGGCAACCGGACTTATAGTGCTTGAACACTCTCACTTAGCCATAGAATTCTATAATTTTAAATTTCGGCGAAGCCCCTAGTGTTCGGAAGGCCGAATTCGAGGCGCTATCCACGCCTGGACCGGACAAGGCTGGTTCTTCGCTCTAAGCGGCATCAGTCTTTAGGGACTCGAAAAACCTCTCGAACAGCGACTAGCTCTCGCCTTATCATGACGGTCAGTTTTAGCTTTCTCCACTGAGGCGCTCGCCCAGCTCAAATGGGGTGCAATCGCAGTAGTTCTCCCAGCGCTACCGTAGCCGATACAACGGAACGCAAGGTACCCAAACATGGGAGCCGGGCAAACCCAACTATTGACCCAAGACATGATTCGGAGCCGATGCATATAATGCTATAATTTCGGGGTGCCGTACTTGTGAAAGTGTTCGGATTTATCACACCATAGAGTGAGGAACTTAAGCCCCTGGTGTATTTAGCCGTACCAAAGTGTACGGATGCAACATGTCATAAATGAACATATGTATAAGAAAGGAATGCAATTATAAGCAAAAAGCGATGCATTGTTTAATCAAGAAATACTGCCATGAATGCAGAATGATACAAATAGTGCGGTAAGCAAGGGATGGGACTTATTTAAACATGTCCCCCTCCAGGGGTAGGCTGCGGAGTGGTGTATAAAACAGATTTAATGCTCATAATGGAGACCACCTAGATACTCGTCGTAGCCTTTCTCCTTCCCTGGCTGTTGCATCGTGAGTTCGGCAGGTCTACTGCCGGACACTGCTTCTGGTGAACGGAGTCCTGTGGGTAAGAAACAAGAAAAAGGAAAAAAAGGAATGACACACTTGGGAGCCCCTGGTGTGGTTAAGCCGCATTCTGGGCCTATCGTGGTCATGCCCCATGGTATCTCCAGAGCGTAATGATGTACGCGAGGGACCAGTCTTGCAATTTTGCCAGGGCTGGGGTTGGGGCCGCATTGCAACGCGTGCTCGGAACGTGCCAGGTGGTCTTGTTTTAGGTTACTCCGGGCGCGTTTAGCCGTGTCCGGTCACTTAACGGCCGGACTGGAGAATTGCCTTAAGAGGCTGCTTTGTACTTCTGCCGCGAGAGCGCCGCATTCCTCCGCTCGGAGGAGCGTTGATGTTTCCGCTGACCGTGATGACTCCTCAAGGGCCTGGCATTTTGAGCTTGAGGTATGCATAGTGCGGCACCGCATTGAACTTTGCAAACGCGGTCCGTCCGAGCAGAGCATGATAGCCGCTGCAGAATGGAACTATGTCGAAGATTAACTCCTCGCTTCGAAAGTTATCCTGGGATCCGAAGACCACTTCCAGCGTAACTGAGCCTGTACAATTGGCCTCTACACCTGGTATGATGCCTTTAAAGGTCATTTTTGTGGGTTTAATCCTTGAGGTGTCTATGCCCATCTTGCGCACTTTATCCTGATAAAGCAGGTTCAGGCTGCTGCCCCATCCATCAGGACTCTGGTGAGGTGAAATCCATCGACGATTGGGTCTAAAACCAATGCGGCGAATCCGCCGTGGCGGATGCTGGTGGGGTGGTCCCTTCGATCAAAAGTGATTGGGCAGGAGGACCATGGGTTGAACTTCGGTCCGACAGGCTCCATTGCGTATACGTCCCTGAGTGGACGCTTCCGCTCCCTCTTGGGTATGTGGGTTGTGTATATCATGTTCACCGTCCGCACTTGTGGGGGGAAACCCTTCTGTCCTCTATTGTTCGGCGGCCGGGTCTCTTCCTCGTCATCACTATGCAGCCCCCTGTCATTGTTTTCGGCATTTAACTTGCCTTCCTGCTTGAATACCCAACAGTCCCTGTTGGTGTGATTAGCTGGCTTTTCGGGGGTATCGTGTATCTGGCACGAGCGGTCGAGTATTCAGTCCAAATTGGACGGACCCGGAGTAGTTCTTTTGAAAGGCTTTTTCCGCTGACCGGGTTTAGAGCCTGTGAATCCGGCATTGACCGCAGATCCTCGATATTGTCGCCGCACGTGGCGTTTGTGCTTGTTGCGACGCGACTGCCGTTGCAGATCCTTAGTATCCGGACCGCCGAATTTTTTGAGGTTGTTGCTATGGGCTAGCCAGCTGTCCTCTCCAGCCAAGCGGGTCATTAGTGATGTGAGGGCTACCATGGATTTCGCTTTTCCTGTCCCTGTGTTTGGGCAAGCCACTCGTCATGGATGTTATGTTTGAAGGTCGCGAGGGCCTCCGTGATCCGGACGGTCGGCGATTTGATTTTTCTTAGTTAAGAACCGTGTCCAAAATTGTCTGGCCGATTCGTCTGGCTGCTGAATTATATGGCTTAGGTCATCAGCGTCTGGTGGTCGCACATACGTGCCCTGTAAGTTATCAAGGAATGCGGCTTCCAGGTCCTCCCAACACCCAATTGATTCTCCTGGCAAGCTGTTAAGCCAATGCCGAGCTGGTCCTTTATGCTTGAGTGGGAGGTATTTGATGGCGTGAAGATCTTCACCGCGGGCCATGTGGATATGAAGGAGATAGTCTTCGATCCAAACCGCGGGGTCTGTTGTGCCATCATAGGATTCAATATTCACGGGTTTAAACCATTCGGGGATTTGATGATTCATTACTTCATCTGTGAAGCATAGTGGGTGTGCGGCGCCTCTGTATTGGGCTATATCACGACATAGCTCAAACGAGCTTTGTCTACTGTGTTCGGCCCGGCCGGACTTGCTGTGTCCGGCGCGACGGATGTCGTCGCGTATCATGGGGCGCCCATGCGATCCGTAGATCGATCTTGATTGTCTTGCCTTATCCTCCAATATATCTCGCAAGTCCAGAGCGTTCCCCTGTGGCTTTGTGCTTTTCGAGCGATGTTGGGGTACGGTTTTAGCGTAGGGCCTAGAGGCCTCTCTGTCGCGGCCACGGGGTGGTCGGTCAACCGTATTGTGCACTGGTGATGCAGGTTTATATGCTTCCTCCTCTAATCGGGTGTCGTGGCTTTCTGTGGGAGCACGAGCATCTATGGGGCAGGGGGCCCCTTCTTGTCCAGCAAGGGAGCGGAGGGCGCACGCAGAGCAGATCGAGGCGAGAACATGTGGGGGATTTTTACCCAGCTTCGGAGCTCTCCGGAGAGATAAAACTCCTACTGCTGCTTTGTGTTTGAATTTGTTCTTGCTCGAGAGCGTGAGCGTGTAGTGGTGTTGGACCAGTCGAATGAACCGAACCCCTTCTACGTGCGCGTGGGCCTCCCTTTTATAGTCTAAGGGGGTCACCGACAGGTGGTAGTGTAGAAAGAGGGGCAGAAAGGTAAAAACGCAGGTTGGTACAACAGTGTCAACAAAGGTCCCTACCTAACTCGACGGCAGGGACAAGGGCATTTAATGCCCATCCGGTCGCCTAACAAAGCAAGGAAGCGACCGTTAGGGCGCCACCGATCGCCACGATGGCCTCCTTGTCGCTTTCGCACCACCTCACCGCATGGCTGCACAACGCCTCGCCACGTGCTCCTGGGATAGCCCTGGGGCGACACGTCGTTGGATGCGCTGGAGCTCGGGTGTAGAGTGGCAGCCTCGCCGCGGCAAGCGCCTTGCCGCGACCGTCGTCTTGTCGCACCAGCAAGCTTGTCGCTCGCCGTGCCTTGCCGGGACGTGCGGGCGCCGCGGCGAGTTCTCTGAAGCGCCGCGGTTGGCCTTCCCGGCAAGTTCCTCTTGCCGGGGTCTTTGTCCTACCCGGCAAGCTACTCTTGCCGGGGCCTTTGTCCTTCCCAGCAAGCTCCTCTTGCCGGGGCCTTGTCTACTTGGTCGACACTTTGTTCTTGAATGGCAGTAAATAGGAAATGACGGAGGGTCTTGGCGGACGCCCGGCAAGCTTTGTCGCGGGGTGCTGCGACCGCCCGTGCACAAGTTCGGGGTACTAAGGTACCCCTACTTTAGTACACCGACATCGGGGGAGTAGCTTGCGTTTGGGGTAACTTTTGGAGGGGCGTTCGAGTTCATGCTCTTTGGCCGCAAGGACTTCAGTCCATCTGTCGGCTAGCAGATCTTGATTAGCTCTAAGTTGTTGCTGCTTTTTCTTGAGGCTGCTTGCCGTGGCCATAAGCCTGCGTTTAAAACACTCTTGTTCGACAGGATCCTCAGGCATGACGAATTCATCATCGTCGAGGCTTGCGTCGTCTCCGGAGGGAGGCATGTAATTATCATCCTCTACCTCTTCGTCTGCCGCTCTCCAATGAGGGCTGGCTTCTCCATTCTTGCTGTGGCGGGATTTAGAGCGGTGCCGCTGACGCTGGCGCTTAGGTTGTTTCTTGGAGGGGTCTTCCTCCGCTGTTCCCTCGCCATTCCCATCCTTTGGGATATCCACCATGTATATGTCATATGACGAGGTGGCCTTCCAGTGCCCAGTAGGTGCTGGTTCTTGGTCGTCTTCGGCATCGTCATCCATACCGTCGATGTCTTCGGAGTCGAAGTCTAGCGTGACGGTCAGATTGTCGACAGTGGCTACTAAGTGGGTGGTGGGTGGGCTTTGAATTTCTTTGTCGTCCGCATCCCAACCATCCTGACCGTAGTTCGGCCAGTGCTCTCCTGATAATGAGAGATACTTTAGCGAATTCAGGATGTCGCTGAAAGGTGAGTGTTGAAAGATGTCCGCAGCGGTGAACTCCATGATCGGCGCCCAACCGGATTTGATTGGTACGGGCGCGAGGGGTTCAGAGTCAGGCGAGGAGTCCGGCACCCCGGAGTCACGAGCTTTACAAAGGACAAGGTCAGTATTCGGCTCCATTGCCGTAGAGGTAGCAGCCCCCGAGGCGGTGTCTAACCACCCGTCCTCGATCTGCGCAGTCGGCTCCGAATTAGGGGTCGGAGCAGACTCATGTGCGGCCTCCAGGGCACTGTCCGGCAGCAGAGCTGAATCATGCCCATCGTGATAGTGCGGCGCGCTCGGCTGTGGCTCGAATCCATCGAAGATCAAGTCTCCGCGGATGTCAGCCGTGAAGATCGACTTCCATATCGACTGGCGGCGGCCAACTTCGATCTGATCCGGATGGCTGCTTAATTGCCCGCATGCAAAGCTGCGAATCTGAAGATCTGTCCGGGGAGTAAAGTCTCACCTTGGACTGCGTCGTTTTTGTTGATGATCGAAGGAGCCATCGATCCTATCGGTGACGACACAGAGGAACTCTCAATGAAAGCACCAATGTCGGTGTCAAAACCGGCAGATCTCGGGTAGGGGGTCCCGAACTGTGCGTCTAGGTGGATGGTAACAGGAGACAAGGGATACGATGTTTTTACCCAGGTTCGGGCCCTCTCGATGGAGGTAAAAACCCTACTCCTTCTTGATTGATATTGATGATATGGGTAGTACAAGAGTGGATCTACCACGAGATCAAGGAGGCTAAACCCTAGAAGCTAGCCTATGGTATGATTGCTGTTATTGTGTCCTACGGACTAAAACCCTCCGGTTTATATAGACATCGGAGAGGGCTAGGGTTACACAGAGTCGGTTACAATGGTAGGACATCTACATATCCGTATCGCTAAGCTTGCCTTCCACGCCAAGGAAAGTCCCATCCGGACACGGGACGAAGTCTTCAATCTTGTATCTTCATAGTCTTGGAGTCCAGCCGATGATGATAGTTCGGCTATCCGGACACCCCCTAGTCCAGGACTCCCTCACTCCTAATTCTTTGAAAACTAGGTTCCACGCCATTGTCAATGTAGTCAATAAACGAGAAAATTACACAATTAGCTGATAACACCAGGGACCCAGTAGTTCACCCAGTTGTTTTTTAGTTTCAGAGACGGAGCTCAACTGGGCGTTGTGCGGGGGCTGTGGCCCGTCTAGCCCACACTTATGCTTTTATTAAGCACATGACGAGCCCAGTTGATATATTTTTTCTTTCTGAAATTGGCTAGCCCAGTTCTTTTTTTTGAGAATACCAAAACCGAGGCCTACATGCTTTTCTCAGCCTTGCTGGGCTGCAAATCTTTCAAGACGAGGAGGGATGTAAGTAGTAAGAAATGGGCTTCCCCAGAAAACGGGTTATAAGTTGTAAGAAATGGGCTGTAAATTTTGTAACCAAATCGAACCGGCAATTGCATTAAAATATCATTTTTTCAGGATTTCTCTACACTCTATGCTTATAAAAACCAAAGCCAACTGGCAATTACATTAAAATATCATCTTTTCTCCCACGAGATAAACTACTCATACAAATGCATCTTCATGTTCCATGCAACGAACGGGCATCTTGCTAGTTAGGATTCTAAATTTCATTCTTTTTTTTGCGGAGAATTTTTTTAATTTTATTTTGATATAATTTTTGGAAAACTATTTTTAACGTGAATCGAAATTTCATGATTAAAAGAGTTTGGACCCCACCGAAATATGCAAAATTTCGCTGAATTTTTTAGCAGTGCCCAGAATATATGGTCTGTAATGCTAATAAAAAGAATATGGGCTTCAAATATCCTTAGAATTAGCAAATGGGCTGTAAATTATTGAAAATAATGGCTAATGGGCTGTATGCTGTTTTCCACAGATTTGGAGGCTGACTTCTGGGCCTACTAGGTTGATGATGACGCTGTCCTAAATTTTTTTTGAGACGCACCCTTGGGTTTGTCCACCTAGGCAACCCCCAGGAGTGGCTGTTGGATGTCCATCCAACGGCCGCCGTGCTTCTTCAATCTCTGATCTTCTGCTCAAATTACAAACCAGGGCCGGCGGGACTGCCTGCTCCCTCCTCCCATGGCTGGCTGTGCTGCCGCCAGGCCATCCCTCTAACCACCCACACATCCTGTTACTTTCCGGCGATGTCAGCCTCATCCCGCAGCCGACCAGTCAGCGCTCGTTCTCCCCTCAGCATGGGCATCCGCTGCGGTGGCTTCGCCGGCTCCGGGTGGTTCTCTTCCTGGGCCTCGCCCCCGTCCACCGTGCTTGTGCTCTCGGCGCGGCGAGGTCAACATGGTCAACAAACAACAGCCATCGAAAGAGGGTGATAGTAGGGGCCCACACAGGAAAATGCCTCATTATTACGCGCAAAATAATGATTCCTCTTCCTGATAGCTGGGACCCACCGGAAGGGTCTCTGTATTTCGTGAAAAAAACGTTCCCCCCGCTGTCAGCTTGGACCCACAGGAAATGCCTCCTTATTACGCATAAAAAAATGAATACTCCCCCTGCTAGCTGGGACTCACCTTGGTGGGAGGCTGATTTGTGGTCCTACTAAGTTTACGGGGACGGAGGGCTTTGTCAACTTAGTCAATATGAACGACTCTAGCTCCAGTGACCATACGATGTCCATCCAACGGCCGTAGTGCTTCTTCAACCTCTAGTCTTCGTGCTCCAGCCGCCCAAAGCAGCGCCGGTCATGCCGCGTGCTCCTGCCTCCCATGGCCGGCTGTGATGCCGCGGAGGCCTCACCGCCCCTACTACTCCCATCGTGGGTCAGGCCATCCCTCTACTCACCCACACCTCCTGTTATTCTGCGGCAACGGCAGCCTCACCCTCGTACTCCTCTTCGCGTGGGCAAACCCGGCAGCGTCTTCCCCGGCTCCGCATCGTCCCCATCCTAGGCCTCGCCGTCGTCCACCGCTGTGGTGCTCTCGGCACGGCATGGTCAATGTGGTCAACGACCGACTTCCATCGGAAGAGTACTGTGCGTGGAGAGGCTGACAGCTGGGTCCATGGCGGCTGCAAGGAAGTGCCTCCTTATTAAGCGCAAAATAATTATTCCTCCACCTGACAGCTGGGACCCACCGGACGGGCCACCGTATTTCGTGAAAAAAATGTTTACCCCCTGACTGCTGGGACCCACCAGCTACACCTTCGCACACAAGAAAGTGCGTTCGGGCAAAAAAACGATTCGCCCCCCTGACTGCTAGGACCCACCAGCTACATCTTCGCACGCAAGGAAGTGCGTCCGGGCAAAAAAAACAATTCGCCCCCCTGACTGCTGGGACCCACCAGCTACATCTTCGCACGCAAGGAAGTGCCTGACAGTCGGGACCCACATGGTCGAAGCGTACATAGAATTGTCATTCTGGTCGAGAACGTATACGTACATATATACTAGTCGATGTAGAGGCGCGCACGTGTCGTAGTAGAGGCGCGTACGTGTCGTAGTAGAGGCGCGCACGTAGCATGTACACGTACGTACAGCGGACAGGGTGCAAGAAAGAAAATACGGCCACGTATGTGTACGTACGGCGAGGGCTCGTGTACATGACTGGGTCAGAACGGAGAAACAGCATCGTCATCGTGTTCATGGGGAGGCAACGGAATGCGTCGTGTTCATGGGGAGGCAACGGAATGCGTCGTGTTCATCGGGAGGCAACGGAACGTATGGGAGCCAACCGGCTGGGTCAGAACGGAATGCGTGGTCGTGTTCATCGGGAGGGCTTGGACGGAACAGGTGATGGAAATGCGGCCTGGCGTACCGCACAACGGATGAAACGGACCTCCTACGTTTGGAACGGGGTCCTGTTGATTGGGAGGGGTGTGGCGTACCGCAGAACGAAGGAAACACACCTCCTAATGTCGAAATGGGGGTCCTGTTGATCGGGAGGGGTGTGGCGTACCGCAAAACGGACGAAACGGACTTGTATTGGAGCGCTACGGTCGAAACAGGGGTCCTGTTGATCGGGAGGGGTGTGGCGTACCGCAAAATGGGACTCCACGGGATACTATTCATCTCCACCGTCGACCTACTCTAGCCTCCACAGGCTACCGTCGAACTCCTCCAGCCTCCATGGGCTCCTGTTCATCCAGCCTCCACCGCGCGCTACTCCACTGGCTACTGTTCAACCACCCCTCCGCGGGCACCCCTCCACCGTCTACTGTTCATCCAGCCCTCCACACCACGGGGTCCTGTTCAACCACCCCTCCACGGCCACCCCTCCACCGTCTCATGTTCATCCAGCCCTCCACATCACGGGTCCTGTTCATCCGCAGGCAACGCCACCGCCACTGCTCATCAACCCCCCGCAACGCTCACTGTTCATCCAATCGACCGGCTTCAGTTAGCTGCAGTAGCGAAGGAATCGCTCCATCGGGTTCAGTTAATAGCCATCGATCGATCGCTCGGGTTCAGTAACGCATAGCCTGTAGTGCAATCGCTCGGGTTCAGTTAGAGCCCAATGCCTCGCTCGGGTTCATTTAGAGCCAACACCTCACACACATGCGCGTATGTGTGCGAGAGAAGCGCGTGTCGCTCGGCCCACGACCTCCCACCGTAACCGGTAACTCCACAAAATTTTCCTCCCCCTCGCTTCTACCACGGTTTTTTCCGTCATGGACGGCCCAAAGAATGTCATGCAGCTGCGTCTCCGGCCCGCCCAGGACGAAAAGCCCATTTTCTGTAATGATTTTTTGTCATAGAAGTAGGAGCCCACCACATCTATGATGATACCGGTTTTTGTCACAACTATCATCTTAGAAGTGTCATATGTATGACAGAAAAAAAATTCGTTCAGCCCAAAATGTCACGGATGTGTCTTTTTTTTAGTGCACATAGTCCGACTATGGACGAAGCCAAAAGAAAAGAAGATAAATGATGTAGGGTGGAACCCTAATTCGTCGATCTTTCACGTTTGGAGGGGATCCTACGGAGGGAACACGAAGAACGCGCGGAAGAACGAGAGGAAACACGGGGAAAACGAGGGAGGAACACTCAACCAACAAGGATCAATCACACAAGGTCTAGATCATCGAAGCACGAGTGATACACGGTCCAAAATCAACAAAGGAAAGATACAAAGGTAGCCGTTCTTCTCCCGGAGGAGGTCTTGAATCCACGAGGGGATCTTCCCGTATAGGGGTCTTGAATCCGATGGATCTTCTCCTAGACGGAGGTCCCGATCTCCGTGGAGAAGTACCGTGGATGAGCAAAGGCTCTCACACACAAATATGAGCTAATCCAATGCTAACCCTAGAAAGGATGAGGGATGGTCTATTTATAGTCTAGGTTCTCCAAGGGGAAAGTTAGGGCGAAAGCAGTACATGGGCCTCGGCCCAAAACGCTACTACCAGCAGGCGGTAGTACCGTCCTATGGGCGGTAGTACCACTTGAGGTGCTTCAGCGGTAGTACTGCTTCGGGAGGCGGTAGTACCGCTTGAGGTGCTTCAGCGATAGTACCGCTTCGGGAGGGCGGTAGTACCGCTCTGGCGCTGCTCGATTCTGGAGTTTGTCGGGTTCGGCGGACGTAGGCGGATCTCGGCGGTAGTGCCGCTGGCTCGGCTCAGCGGTAGTACCGCTTGGCTTGAGCGGTAGTACCGCTCGTCTGACTCTGCAGCTCCTCCTCTCGCTCTTGATGTCCCTCTTGAGCTGTAGCTTCTTCTAGGTTGACTCCTTGGTACCTAAGCATGCATAGCATTTCCGTTTGAGGTAGTAACCATGTCTCATGTGAATCGAAAGGGAATTGTGAGAGGAGTGATGTCACCTCGGTTTCAAGAGCTCTTGCTCGTGCTCGAGTTATAGGTCCTTGTGGGGTTGGATGTGTTGATGTAGAGTCCATGGGGATGATGGAAGGATGCTCCGCATCAATAACCCAACTGCTAGATCCCCGATCGTCCCAACTAGGCTCCACTACTGATCAACATGAAATGAAACATAGCAACAACCAAGATCTTCGTTGTGCTCCCATCTGAGTTCGGTTGCATCACCTACACTAGTATCATCGGCACCTGCAACTGTTGTGATAGTATCTGGTGAGTCACAAGGACTCAGTAATCTCAAAACCCATGAGATCAAGACTATTTAAGCTTATGGGTAGGAAGTGGTAATGAGGTGGAGTTGTAGCAAGCACTAAGCAAATATGGTGGCTAACCTATGCAAATAAAAGTGAGAAGAGAAGCAAACAGAACGGTCGAGAAGGTAGAAGTGATCAAGAAGTGATCCTGAAACCGCTTACATACAATCCTAACACCAAGACCGTGTTCACTTCCCGGACTCCGCCGAAAAGAGACCATCACGGCTGCACACGCGGTTGATGCATTTTAATTAAGTCAAGTGTCAAGTTCTCTACAACCGGATATTAACAAATTCCCATCTGCCACATAACCGTGGGCACGGCTCTCGAAAGTTTATACCCTGCAGGGGTGTCCCAACTTAGCCCATCACAAGCTCTCACGGTCAACGAAGGATATTCCTTCTCCCGGGAAGACCCGATCAGTCTCGGAATCCCGGTTACAAGACATTTCGACAATGGTAAAACAAGACCAACAAGACCACCCGACTGTGCCGACAAATCCCGATAGGGGAGCTGCACATATCTCGTTCTCAGGGCACAACGGATGAGCAATCTATACAACTAAAACCAGACCTCAAGTTTCCTTGAGGGGGGGCTACAAAGGGCTCTAGTTTGGACCAACACTCAAAGGAGCACTGTCCCGAGGGGGTTAAAATAAAGATGACCCTTGAGTCTGCAGAACCCAAGGGAAAAAGGCTTAGGTGCCAAATGTTAAAACAAATGTTGGGCCTTGCTGGAGGAGTTTTATTCAAAGCGAACTGTCAAGGGGGTCTCATAAATCACCCAACTGTGTAACGAACGCAAAATCAAGGAACATAACACCGGTATGACGGAAACTAGGGCGGCAAGAGTGGAACAAAACACGAGGCATAAGGCCGAGCCTTCCACCCTTTACCAAGTATATAGATGCATTAATTAAATAAGAGATATTGTGATATCCCAACAGAATCTTGTCCATCATGGAGCAATCTTCAACTTCACCTACAACTAACAACGCTATAAGAGGGGCTGAGCAAAGCGGTAACATAGCCAAGCAATGGTTTGCTAGGAAGGGTGAAAAAGTTAGGGGCTGACCTGGCAATATGGGAGGCGTGGTAAACAAGTGATAGGTAGCGTAGTATAGCGATAGAACGAAGCAACTAACAAGCAAAGATAAAAGTGATATCGATGGTAATGGTCATCTTGCCTGAAATCCCGATAGGAAGAAGAACAAGTCCATGAAGAAGCCAAACGGACGTAGTCGAACGAATCCTCACAACTCCAGAACGAAACCGAAGCTAACGAGAGAAGCAAACCGGAAAGAAGCAAACAACATGGTAAACACGCAAGCATAATCATGGCATGATGCACAATCAAGTATGATGCATGTCCGGTTTAAGAGGCATAGCATGGCAAAGTGCAACAAACAACACTACAAGTTAAGTGGAGCTCACTACGCAACGAGTTGCATATTGACGAAACACCACATTCGAGTTATTTAGTTCACTCTCGGTTATGTACCCAACAATATTAAATGTTATTAAACATGGCAACGTGTGAAGCATAATTAAACTACCTATTTAGGCAAGTTTAAATGAGGCCGGAAACACAAACAACAATTCCGGAAAATCCCCATGTTATTTAGCAATTTAATGCAACAACAATTTTAAACATATTAAATGTTGTTATCATGATGCGGATAACATATACAAGTTTTATGCAATTTTATGAAAACGTTGACATGAGCATGTTATGAAGCATTTGTCATCGTGGCGGAACGAAAGGGGTGCCATGGCAACTACAACGGAAATGGTGCCACGGCAACATTCCGATGACCTGGCAACTCATTGAGATACCGATGCAAAAGAGCAAGTGTGCGGATGTGTGAAACATGCAAAAGATGGTGGGGTGATCCCGGTTACTGGGTTCCCACGGGTCGACGCATGGCAAAAGAGGAGGAACGTGCAAGGATCAACTTGGACAAGGTTTGAACATGAGCATCTCATACAGCATGCATTCGTTCATAGGCGTCGTCTCAGCGTTATACCTCGAAGCGTGCATTTTCGGAGCGGTTCGAGTTCGAAGCGGCGTAGAGGAAGTAGACGTTCTCGGAACGGTCGTAGTGGAAGTAGTGGTACATGGCACCGGTAGTGGAAGTAGTGGTACACGTCTCGAAGAGGGACTTGACGCATCCGATGTCTCCAGGGTCGACGGTAGTGGTACACGGTCGTCGTGGTACTTGGCGAGTCCGCGTAGTTGTAGACGTTCCAAGGTACTTGACGCATCAGCAGGTGTAGTCGTACATGTTCAAAGTGGAACTTGGTGTATCCATGTACTTGGCAGTCTCTGTCTTCACAGAGAAGCAACAGAACAACGACGGTCAAGTGCACTGAGGCCCCTGGTCTACCGAAGCTTGGGATGAGCCAAACAAAGAAGCACAACGTCTGGGTCTTGGCGTTGAACAAAGAGGCGGGCAGCGAAGCAGCAGCAACGTGCGGGCACTGAACAGCCACGACGGACGCCATGACCGTGAGGAGAGGCTCTCACACGAGACCAGCAGCAGGCACGCGTCTGTAGGAAGGTAGCGAGGTCGCCGGAAGATGGCAACGCGATGGCCGGACGGCTTGTGGGAGGGGATGACTGCTTCTGCGGCGGCGCGGGAGGCCGGGCGGCATGGAGGGAGGAAGAAGGGAGCTCGGGCGTGAGCTCCTCTACTTGCGCAGTTGCAGCAAGCCGCGAGGAGGCTCAACCGCGACGACGCAGGGCAACGGCCTGTTGGGTCGAGTGGCAGGCGGCCATGGCAAGGAGGCGGGGAAGAAGGCCAGGGCGCAGTGCGGTTGGCCTGCTGGGCAGTGGAGGTCGCGAGCTTGCGGGAGTTCGAGGAGCTCCTCTCCTCAGGCGCTCGGGTAATAGGGATTTGGCAAGGAGGCGCCGGCGCGGCCTGGTGCTGCAGAGGGAAGTGCGTGGGAGGCTGAGAGGGGGTCGGGCGCGAGGTGGAGGAGGATGGGGATCAAGCAGATGTGAAGACCGAGTGGATATTAGGAACGGGGTGGCGGCGCTGGAGGAGGGATCAAGGGAGAGAAGTGGCATCGCGCTAGGTTAAGATGAGGGTTTAGGATGGGGAGGACTGGGCTGTTGGAGGCCAATGGCTGGGCCTGCGGGGATGGGCCGGCCTGGTGCTCACTCTCTCTCTCTCTCTCCATACTTCTCTTCTATTACAGAAAAAAGGAAGGAGAAAAAGAGAGAAGAGCAAAGTTTAGGGAAAGAATTGGGCATAGGGTTAGGAGAAGGTTGAAAAAGAAACGATGAAAGTCATATAATTTAAACTGCAAGTGTGTTTGAGGGTGGTTCCAAACTAATGGAATATTTCAATATAATAGCTCCCTAATATTGGGAAGATATGTTATAAAGAGAAATCACCATTGTGAATTCCCTCGATTTAAATAGATCAAAAGATCTATGCAATTTATTTAGTTGAGGTTTTAAAAATTAAATGACATGCTGGCATGATGACATGATGCAATGCAAAAATAAATAGAGCAAGCACAAATAAAAAACACACGGAGGTCACATTAATATGGAAGTCTTCTGGATCTTCGGTCTTGGGGCGTCAAAACACTCCTCCACTTACAAGAGATCTCGTCCCGAGATCTAGGATGGCGCCGGAGAAAAGAGGAAGAGAAAGAGGTAAGAAAAAGTTGCTTCTTTGACAAACGAGTGAAACCAATGAACCTCGAGAGGTTGAAAACTTGAAAGAATAACACAATAGAGTTGAACGAAATTGAGAGCTTTCCAGTAGAAAAGGGAAACAAGGAACACCATGTTAACATTGGAGGTTGCAAAGTTGTGAATGACGAGCACAATGAACAAGAAGGAATTGAAACCAGTCTGGTTGAAACAAGATAAGAATGAATAAGAATGATATAATTTTGGCAGCACTCCGACTATAAATGGAAGGAATTGGACATGAACTTGAGAAGATGGGATGATACTTGATGAAATCAACAACACACTGCCTCCAGAACTATTGAAAGAATGGCACAAGGGGTAAGAAGGATTTTAGACAGCAATCTGGTTGAAAAGAGAGGCAAAACTTGATAAGATGAAAAGAACTTGAAAAAAGGACATGACACTCCAGTTAAATGGATAAGCACAAAAAGGACACGATCCTCACAATTCGAGATCATAGAGTGAAAGGAGCAACATCACAATGCCTCCGGAAGAAAGAATAGAAGATAGATCATTGGAATAACAGAATGGAGAAGAAAATGCCAACTTGTGCCACAAATGAGCTTGGAAAGCACCGTTCCAAGAAGGTTATAACGAAGTCGTTGGAAAACCAACAACGAAACGAATAAGCTTGTAGTGGGCTTATGGAAAACTTCTCAAAATTGAGGCGAAATTCTGCCACTACGAAAACAAATAATATAATTGATAACACCAACGAGATGAAAAACACCAAAAGGATAGAGAGATAACTTGCATCGTTGATAAGAACCACAATAACAACATTCCTTAGGAAGGCTTTAGGTGAAATATGACACAAGATAACTCCAACGAAGAGATTAATGGACTTAAACTACCTCATTTTTGACAACATGTGAATCATGAAACATGAATGAAAATTGTCAAGAATGATATAGCACCATCTCAAAAGAAAAGGTAGGAGATTTGCACTTCGGATGCAAGAAGAAGAATACTTGAACTCCTCAAGAAAAAACATGTGTTGAGCACCATGTTTATTTTTGAGTATAGCTTGGTGGATCTTAGCTTTGAGAGAAATCTTGAAGCACAATTGAAGAATGAAAGGAATCCTTGAGGAACCACCATGTAGAGCCTCCATGGAGAACTCCAGTAATAAAAGGATGATAGAAAGAAAGAGAAGTTGAGAACACAAGGTGAAGCCTTGCGATGGTTTAGAAGGAGCTTCGCGATGAGATAAAGCGGAAAAACTTAGAACTCCGGAAAAGAAAAAGATGAAGCATCTCGAACCGAGAAATGTGACATGATGAACAACTCTGGAAAGAAGAAACTAGATCACTTGGATGAAACAATAATAAGAATTACGTTATGCGTATCCTTCACCAATTTAAATTGATGACAAACAACGGATTTGGCATACTACTTATTCTCACTGAAAAATGATTACAGAGAGAGATATAGCACAAACATTAGGAAGGTCTTCAACAACCATCGGTAGGATTGAAACAACGAAAGAACGAATGAAATGGTACGATAACGAAGGAAGAGAAATCTTGAACGAACCATCGTAAGAATTGAAAATGAAAGTAGCAAAGACACAATTCACCGGGAAGAATTGGAAAACGAATGAAGATACTTGAGGGGATTTAGATACATGAGAACAAAGAGATCATGAACTGATTAGAGGATATTTGAACGATGCATCGGAAGAATTCGAGAACGAGAGTTGAAGCTGAGAATGAATAATTCTGAGATGATGGGCTACGAAGAATCAATCTGAAAAGACCCTTGAATTGCTCCGGATGGGTGAAAAGAATTTCTCACGATTGAAAGAAATATGGGGATGGCATGACGCTAGAACCATGAATCTTGAAGAGAATGGAGCAAGATTTAAGAGAAATCCTTCTATGGTCTTCAAATGTTGATAATGAAGATGAGAACCACCAAGAATTGTTGAGACACTCCAGGATGAAGAATAGAAAGGTTGAACCAACGATCAAAAGAATTTGAAAGCGGTCTTGTAGAAGACATCTGACTGATGAAAATTCATGCTTACGTCAAACTTCAAAAAGAATTTGGGAATGGCTCCGGGAAAAATAGAAGAGTCAGGTAAGATCCTGGGAGAAGACCCGTGGGTTAGGGCCCACTCAAAATAATCATCGTTGAAGGATTGCTTGAAATAGAGATTGCACCGGTAGAATTAAATAGCTTGAATAAGAGAAAAACCTTGAAGTAACTCGAACGGATTAAGAATGGAAACATGATTCTTCTGAGATATCTTGAGCACTCCGGATAAGAATAGACAGAGGTGAACAATTAAGAGGTGCACTGACATAGAAAAACATTTGACACGAGGAAAGGGATATGATCAACACCGAAATCTTGAATTGGATCCATCAGAGAGAATATGAGGATGAAGAATGATAAAGTCGAAGCTCTGTTAGAATCTTCCTGAGAATCACCGGATAAGAACATTGACGGAAAAAGAATGGAGAAACTTCACATCCATAAGATGGATACTTGATTAAGATATCTGATTCCTTGAAGAAAAGAGTGGGAGGGCGGGAAAACAAAGGCAACTTGGGGCAGATGGAATGGATACCATTGAGAAAAACTTAGAATTGATCTTTCGAATGTTGAAATGATCGGATCCACTTGAAAAGAAGCACACCGGTTGGAAGTAGAATTGGGATGGAAATCTCAATGATCAAGAAGGATTAGTATCCCCATAGGAATATGAGCACACCGCTTAGAATAAGGTATGGAATCAACATTTGATAGCGAAGCAACTCCAATACCACAACAAAACAAAACAAGGATTGGCTTGCAAAATAAGCCAGAACAAACATATGATAGAGATTTACCCAAGCCCATATCATGCATCTATCGGAAAGATATTCTAAGAGCTACATGAATTCACACTTATAAACTCTCGAAACTTTCTGGTTATGCAATCTGGTGTTGGGGATACAGGGGAAGCAATATATATCTCACCCAAAACTAACAATCCCTACATCCAAGTTGTATCCATCCATCAACACATAACCAAGAAACCTTCGGAAATCGTGTACCTCAACCTTCGATAAGCATCCGTTATACTAGCTATGGCAATACTCCCAAACTCCCCAGTACTGGGTGGCGTCGAGGTTAGCTTACCACTAGCGGCATAAAAGAGATTTTTGATGTCGGCGAAACTCAGGTATTCCAGAATTGCAACGATAAAATTATGACGACAACACCTCGGAGCTCAACTCCCCGGGACACTGCCACAACCCCTAAATGTCAGGAGGCACCAAGAACAATGTTCTCGTCATAAGAATATCGGAACGAATACCCGCATGAACCTAAATTTTTTTAGTGAAATTTGAGGAGAGGAAAGTCAAAACATCTATGTTAGGAGACCTCACCAGAGCGACGAAGGGACTGAGAAGTAAAAAGAATCCTACTCTCCGATATATATAATCCGAAGACTCAAAACATTTTTGTTCTAGACTCAACAACGTCGTGATTCGATCAGCGAGGGCTCCTAAGTCGGGATGGCTCGATTACCAACTTATAGCATACGATGCGGCTATATCTCCCGTGTGTCGAAGCACGACTTAGAGGCATAACCGCATTGTGGTTTTGTCGCAAGAAGGGTCATCTTCAGACAATCCCATGTAATGAACAAGACTGGGATAAAGAGTTGGCTTACAATCGCCACTTCACACAATTACCTTAATAAATCATACATCATTCAGAGTACACACATAGTCCGACTACAGACGAAGCCAAAAGAAAAGAAGATAACCAAACTGCTAGATCCCCGATCGTCCCAACTGGGCTCCACTACTGATCAACATGAAACAAAACATAGCAATGACCAAGATCTTCGTTCAGCTCCCATCTGAGCTCGATTGGATCACCTGCACTGGTATCATCAAGACCAGTAATCAAGTGATAGTATCCGGTGAGTCACGAGGACTCAGCAATCTCAAAACCCACGAGATCAAGACTATTTAAGCTTATGGGTAGGAAGTGGTAATGAGGTGGAGTTGCAGCTAGCACTAAGAAAATATGGTGGCTAACCTATGCAAATAAGAGCAAGAAGAGAAGCAAACTGAACGGTCAAGAAGCTAGAAGTGATCAAGAAGTGATCCTGAAACTGCTTACGCACAATCATAACACCAAGACCATGTTCACTTCCCGGACTCCGCCGAAAAGAGACCATCACAGCTACACACGCGGTTGATGCATTTTAATTAAGTCAAGTGTCAAGTTCTCTACAACCGGATATTAACAAATTCTCATCTTCCACATAACCGCGGGCACAGCTCTCGAAAGTTTATACCCTACAGGGGTGTCCCAACTTAGCCCATCACAAGCTCTCACGGTTAATGAAGGATACTCCTTCTCCCGTGAAGACCCGATCAGTCTCAGAATCCCGGTTACAAGACATTTCGACAATGGTAAAACAAGACCAGCAAGACCACCCGACTGTGCCGACAAATCCCGATAGGAGCTGCATATATCTCGTTCTCAGGGCACAACAGATGAGCAATCCGTACAACTAAAACCAGACCTCAAGTTTCCCTGAGGGGGCGCTACAAAGGGCTCTAGTTTGGACCAGCACTCAGAGGAGCACTAGCCCGGGGGGGTTAAAATAAAGATGACCCTTGAGTCTGCAGAACCCCAGGGAAAAAGGCTTAGGTGGCGAATGTTAAAACCATTGTTGGGCCTTGCTGGAGGAGTTTTATTCAAAGTGAGCTGTCAAGGGGGTCCCATAAATCACCCAACCGCATAAGGGACGCAAAATCAAGGAACATAACACCGGTATGACGGAAACTAGGGCGGCAAGAGTGGAACAAAACACCAGGCATAAGGCCGAGCCTTTGTGACGCCCGGATAATCATGCTACAGTAATCCCACGCTAATCATGCCACGTCACCTCGGTTACTGTTGCTAACCTCGCAATGATTTGAAATCGTTTTGAAATTTAAACTCTAAATATGTCAAACAACAAACGTTTTCAAAAGTTGAAACAAAAATGTTAAATTGGGTGCGAATATTATAAGGGTAATTATAATAAAGAAAACATATTTTTAAAAAAGTGCCTAAATATTTTAAAATGAATTAAAACAGAAAAGAGAATTAATAAAAGAAAATGCAAAACAGAAAACAAAATAGAAAAAAAAGAACCCCCCCACTGGGCCACGGCCCAGCAGGCCACCGCCCCCCCTTTTTTTTGGGCCTCAACCCACCAGGCCGCCAGGCCGGCCCACCCCGCGCCTACTAACCCCCTTTCCCGGTCGGCAAACCCTAGCCGCACCCATTCGCCCCCCGATCCCCTCCTCCTCCCTCCCCGCGCCGATCTGGATCGGCTCCGCCCGATCCCGTCGCCCCCCCGACGCCGGCGACCGACCCGCCGCCCGTCCTCACCTCGTCCCCTCCTTCCCGGCCGGCCAAGCGGGCGCAAGGCCCTCGTCGCCTCGGGCGTCCTCGACCCCCCCCCACCTCACCGGATCCGCGGCGCCGGACGGCCGCCTCCCGCCCTCCTCCTCACTGTCGCCCCGACCGTCTCCGAGCTGCGCCTCGAGACCTGCGCCCCCGTGAGCTCCCCGTGGATCCCTCTCTCCCCTCGTCCCCCGTCCGCGCGCCGCCTTCGCCCTCCGCGCCCGTGCGTGACCCGCGCCAGCCGCCTGCCACGCCGCCTCCGCCACGCGCGCCACGCACCACCGCAGCCCCTCCAAGGCTGCCGCCAGCCCTGCGCCTCGCCACAGCTGCCGCCCGCCCTCGCCGTCTTTGCTCGGCGCCTGCCAGTCAAGCGCCTCCCTTGGCAAGGCCGGCGCCGGCGTCTTGGCGCCTTGCAGCCCCAAGACCCTCGGCTCACGCCTGTTCAGGCGCCCGCCCTTGCGCCCACCACGCACCCGCTAAGCGCCCGCTCCAATGGCCTCTGGGCCCTTGGCATGAAACCGCCCCTATGGGTCTATGACAAAGGGCCCCACGCCCAGAACAATTAAAAAAAAAAAAAATGAATTAAAAAAATAAATAATAATAAATAATAAATGATTAAAGACTAAAATAATTAAAATATTAATTCATTAATTAAAGAATTAATTAAGTTAATTAATCATTATTAGATTAACCTAATTAACTAATTAGTTTAATTCAACAGTAGTTAGATTAGTTAAACACTGATTAGGCTAAACAGTCAATGACCAGTGGGGCCCACACGTCAGTTTGGTCCAGTCAACGTCTTGTTGACTGCGGCGTCCTGTTGGCGTCATGATGACGTCGACATACAATCGATACGGATAATGTTGAATTTAAATAATTAAATAAATCCTAAAATGAATTAAATCTTTTAAAATTAATATAAAATAAACCGTAGCTCGGATGGAAAAACTTTATACATGAAAGTTGCTCGAACGAGCGAGACGAATCCGGATCACGCAACCCGTTCGTCGCCGCACATCCCTAACATAGAGAACACGCAACTTTCCCCTCCGGTTCATTTGTCCAAAACGCTAAACACCGGGAATACTTTCCGGATGTTTTCCCCTTCACCGTATCGCCTATCCCTCGTTAGGTCACCTCTAGCACAACGATTACCGCTTCTTGCTTTTTGTTACATTTGATTGCTCTGTTATTTATTGTGTTCCCCCGTTACTTCTTTCGGTAGACCACAGGACCGATCTTTGGTACCCTGTGATCGACTACATCGACGACCTCTCTCTTGCGAGCAACCAGCAAGCCCCCTTTGATCACCGGATATCGCCTATTCTTCTCTATCTTGCTTGCATTAGAGTAGTGTAACATATTCTTGCTTGATTACTCCTATTACATTGCATAGCTTTGTCATTGTTGCTACAATCATTGATACCTTACCCGATCCTAAATGCTTAGTATAGGATGCTAGTTTATCATCATTGGCCCTACACTCTTGTCGATGCGCCTTGCTATACTATCGGGCCGTGATCACTTGGGAGGTGATCACGGGTATATACTATACATACATACATACTACAGATGGTGACTAAAGTCGGGTCACTCATTGAGTACCCGCAAGTGATTACGATGAGGGGCTGAAAGGACGGTGGCTCCATCCGGTAGAGGTGGGCACAGGTTCCCGACGGCCCCGATTGTTACTTTGTGGCGGAGCGACAGGCAGGTTGAGACCACCTAGGAGGCAGGTGGGCTGGCCTGTTCGGCGTTCATGGATACTTAACACGCTTAACGAGATCTTGGTATTTGATCTGAGTCTAGCCATTTGGTCTATCGCACTAACCATCTACGTGGGAGTAGTTATGGGTATCCGGCGTCGTGGTATCGGCCAAGCATTCTTGGCGTCGGCGGCGGGCGCTACCGGATTGGAACGTAAGCTGCGCTTGTATTAGGGGCTAGTTACGCTTCCGCCGCCGCATAGCGTCTTGGTGTGCATTGGGCGATGGGCCCGGACCCTGTGCGCTTAGGTTTAGACCGGCGTCTTGACCTCTCTGTTGTGCCTAGGTGGGGCTGCGGCGTGTTGATCTTCCGAGGCGGGCATGACCGAGAAAGTGTGTCCGGCCAAATGGGATCAAGCGTGTTGGGTTATGTGGTGCACCCTGCAGGAAGTTAATCTATTGAATAGCCGTGATCTTGATAACAGGGCGACTTGGAGTTGTACCTCGACCTTATGAAAACTAGAACCGGATACTTAATAAAACACACCCTTCCAAGTTCCACGAGACAACCCGGTGATCGCTTTTCCACAGGCGGCGAGGGAGGATCGCCGGGTAGGTTTATGCTATGCGATGCTCTTGGAGATGCTACTTGGAGATGCTACTTGGAGATGCTACTTGGAGGACTTCAATCTACTCTCTTCTACATCTTTGCAAGGCGGAGGCTGCGAGCGTAGTCTTGACGGATTAGCTATCCCCTCTTATTACGGCATTCTGCAGATTCGGTCCACCGATATGGCCCTTTACACTTATACACATGCATATGTAGTGTAGCTCCTTGCTTGCAGTACTTTGGATGAGTACTCACGGTTGCTTTCTCCCCGTTTCCCCTTTCCCTTCTTTACGGTTGTCGCAACCAGATGTTGGAAACCAGGGCGACGCCACCGTCGATGGCGACTACTACTTTGGAGGTGCCTACTACTACGTGCGAGTGCTCTTGGCGACGACCGAGGAGTAGTTTAGGAGGATCGAGGCGGGAGGCATCGCCTCTTCGTCTGTATCCCGGTTTGTGCTAGCCTTCTTAAGGCAAACTTGTTTAACTTATGTATGTACTCAGATATTGTTGCTTCCGCTGACTTCGTCTATGATCGAGCACTTGTATTCGAGCCCTCGAGGCCCCGGCTTGTATTATGATGCTTGTATGACTTATTTTACTTTTAGAGTTGTGTTGTGATATCTTCCGTGAGTCCTCGATCTTGATCGTACACGCGTTTGCGTGCATGATTAGTGTACGATTAAATCGAAGCGTCTGAAGTTGATATCGAGCCAACTGCCTGTAGGAATCCCCTTCCACACTCCTTGGCCGAAGTCGAGTCTAGACTTTACAAACTTTTACTAACATGGCTGTGCGGCCCATGGGCCCACGTCGCCAAATGGGTGGTATTAGGATCTTTTACTTCTCGACCTCTACTCTGGGACTCTGATCTCTCTTCTATTCGGGTTTAAATGATTTTGCTAAACTTAACATTAGGATCTTGTTATCACTTTCACCCGGAGAGCCCCTTACTATTGATAATCGTCTGCTGCACTAGAAGACCCTGAAGATACTCTCCGCTGTTAAACCGAGAACTTGTGTTCATCGCGTTTGTAATTCTCCTTCCACCGTAAACCCTTATGGATAACCACTTGAAGTTGTTATTCTTACATTCATCCCCAGTGGTCTTGTTATTACAAGATACCCTGAAAAACTCGTCGGTGTTTCGATAATCCTTTGAGCTTACTGCCTTGTTGTGCTTTGTCACCTGAATACCCCTACGGTTAATTCTCGCACTTACCGAGTATCCGTTCGTCCAAAGTTTTTCATGTGTTTCACAAAAATACATTCAAATACTACCCGATCTTCCGAAAATCCTGAGCAGCCTATTGCTCTTGAAATTCTTGCTTGCTTGCATTATGGTTAATCCCATAAGTCTCGTAATCTTAATGGCATACCTTGTCACTATCATCTTGAGTCCGTTGATTCAATGTGTTGCGAATACTCGCAATCCTCAATCAGAATCCTAGAATTCATCCTTCCGGATCAGTGTCAGTTTGAACATGAGCTGGTTCTCAACCAATTAAATTGCCGTCGGTTGTACCCCTAAGGCCATTCAACTTATCCATCCCTAATCAGAACTTTGCTTCTGATCCTTTGATTTGGAAATCATAATTCTTTTACATGTGAGATTTGAATTAGCCAGTTGCTTCTGTAATCCAATGCCTTTTGCATTCTTTCTTCAACTGGTTGCGTACCGATGCTCACATCAGCTCCGCTATCGACCGTCTGATCCTTTGTTGGATTACTATTTGGCAATGTCCTTCATATTTAATCGCCTTGTGAGCCTTCCCTCGGATACATAATGCCTTTGTTAAATTGTATCCTCTGCTTTCTCCAGCATGCTCTACTATCGATCTTGTGTTATTTATTCCTGAAATTGTGGTATATGTTTCTAAGATGCCTCGATGGGTTGAACATATACCTTCCTTAATTGTGGGAACCCAAAAGTCTTCATGGGTCATAACCTTCTGGTATTCCGCCAGTTAAACTTTCAAACTCCAAATATTCTTAACTGAGAGCAGTAAATGAAAAGTTGTGTATTGGAGAAGTGGGAGTCGACCTTGAACCTTTGTGTTCATGCCCATGGACACGATGTAGATCTTATCATTAAAGCTTCTCTTAAATTAATTATTCCTTGGTATAAGCTCATATTATCTCTAGGATCTGGCCTTTTGCAATTGTGGTTCCAACCATGTTATCCTTTAAATACCATTTCTCGTGCAAGTTTAAGCACTTGTCTTACGTAGAGAGCAATACCGAGTCCAACCTCTACTTTGATCGGCGTCGAGTATTACCCCCTGGTATCTCGAGATTATAATGGAACTGCATAACTTCTTATGAGTTCTTCATCAAGTGCTACATTCTCACCGATTCCAATTTTTCACGGGCTCGAGTTATTAAACACTCAAAGACACGATAAGCGAACCGAGTCCGCACTACGGTTCAACAACTTTCAGCAATCTTCTTTACTTACGAGTTTGTACCCGATCCGCCATCCCTAGCCTGTTCGGCTACATCGTTACCGTGCTAATTTTCATTGTGCTCTCGGGCCCTTCTTCCGGAGCACAAATTTAAACGATGAGCTAAGCTTATGTTGACTTTCCTCGTCATATCATTTTGCCTTGAACAACAAGCTGGATTACATGATGTACCCGTGGTTCCAATAACCTTTCGCTTCATCATTCCTTTGACTTGATGTCATCGCCGATCGATTACACCTTCATGAAATCTCTCGACAATAGTGTCGTGATCATCATCAACGTTACGAGGTCTTCCAAGATATCTATCAATTCTTGATGAGAAATAGCATCCTTTGCTCTCGATGGTTTGGGTTATCATCCACAACATTATTGCATTCCTCAACACAAAAATTGTTCCTGTTTTGTGTTGTACCTTGAGTTCCTTGTTATCCAACTTATGTTATGATTCTACCGCGGAGTATTACCATCTTTGATGTCAAGAATGTTGTGAGGATGGCTCCACCTCTTAAGAATTCTTGCTATAGTGATACTCCTCATAATCACCATTCTTTCTTGGTCCTCGCGTTGATCCCATACGGGGTACCAACAAGTGAACAATGCTGTTTGGATTCTGCCTATCTAGCAACCCTATTGCTTTGAAGTTAATGGTCGGCCGTTCATTCTTAGACTATTGATTATTGAATCACCATTCCAGGTTAGCCGTGCAACCCAGCCCATATTTCGGGCGCACCTTTCAACCATTGTTAAATTGTGTATGTTTTCCTCAAGCATACATCATGATACCATTTGATCTGACAAATGTTATCTCCTTGTTCACATAATTGTGGAAATCCAGCTTTTGATAATCTCGATAAATTGTCGCTGATTTCCATCAGCCACCCCCTCATCCTCTCCTTGGTTTAATGATGATGAATCCTTGTCTTCGAACTCACTTCCATAGTCATTTCCCGAGAATCTTGCAATGTCATTTCGCCAATTCGTGTCACACCTTTCTTCTCGGACATCCACGAGTCCGAGGTATCATGACACCAAGCGGATCTGAAACTTCGGTCGGATATGATGGTTGGGAAAACTTTTCACGAGATATGATGTTGGTCCTTTGATGACCCGGTAATATGATGTCATGCCTAGCACCCCACGGTGGAGGGCCTATCATTATAATTTCTTTTGCAAGGATAACCATTCTTTACGGAGGAATTGAAAGACTTATTCTATATGTTGTTCCTGATGGGTCCTTTTTGTTTCCAAAGTCTGATCTTCACCTATTCACCATGTCAATGCTATCTCGAAGCATGTCTATGGCACTTCAATTTTCAACAGGAACATTGAAGCCCAATGCTAAATGTTTCCTGCTCAATTATCCAAACACCGCTGTATGGGTAATGTCATGGAAATTCTCCCCCCTTCCTAAAGAGTTTTCTACATTATATCCTGACATGGACATCATGCTCTGCTTGTCCTTGGGAAGCATATAACCTTGAAATATGTGTGTTAACACATTTTCCTTTCCATTGTTCTGTTTAATATGATAATCATATTGTCCTTTCCATTGGTTGGTTTAATGTTGCTTGTGATCTATATAATCTAAGCAGTAATGATTCACTGCTTATGTAAACACCTCGGTGCGCCATTTCGTCAGCAAAACCCTGTTACTATTGTTGATGACATTTCCGAAATACACCGATGAACGGGAACCTTGCCTATTGGTCCGCCTCGTTCAACGAGCGGGAAAATGGTTCTCTTCGTCCCTCGCCCTTGGTACCGACGTGGTTACCGAGATAACTGACAGGTTATTCTCTGGCATGCCTTGCTATCATAACCGTGCAAGATGTCGGCCCCCTTCCTACCTTCAACCACATGGTGGGCTCATAACCCACAGGTCCCAGGATCGAAACCTGACTCTCCTATACACCCCCTGTTTCCGAAGTTATTCCCCATGCTTGGCTTCGTATGTAATTCACGAGCCACCTTTCCCTGTAATCATCAATTCTGGTATTAGACACAATACTTGTTCCCGTTGCCTTGAACCCCTTTCACACTCTGTTTCAGGCAACGAACGATTGTCTATCCGCTCGAAACCTCGCATGGTACCCCCTCACTTTGCTCTCGATAATGTCTAAAGTTTCAATTCGAGAGTTACTTTTCGCCACCTTCCCTGATGTTATCTGCTAGATAAGCAAACATTGTACCGGTCCGTTCTTCCGTAATACCCTCTTATTCGATGGAGTTCCCGAAGGAAGACAACTTCATCATGATGCATTGGAATAAAGAATTGGAGACATGAACGAAAGGGATTAACTTCTTCGAGAAGATTAAGCTAGAATATCGTCACCGAACTTTCCCCTTACTCCCTCTTAAATCTCGGGGCGAGATTTCTTGTAATGGAGGAGAATTGTGGCCTTGGATAATCATGCTACAGTAATCCGCTAATCATGCCACGTCACCTCGATTCTTGTTGCTAACCTCGCAATGATTTGAAATCGTTTTGAAATTTAAACTCTAAATATGTCAAACAACAAACGCTTTTCAAAAGTTGAAACAAAAATGTTAAATTGGGTGCGAATATTATAAGGGTAATTATAATAAAGAAAACATATTTTTAAAAAAGTGCCTAAATATTTTAAAATGAATTAAAACAGAAAAGAGAATTAATAAAAGAAAATGCAAAACAGAAAACAAAATAGAAAAAAAAAAGAACCCCCCCACTGGGCCACGGCCCAGCAGGCCACCGCCCCCCCTTTTTTTTGGGCCTCAACCCACCGGCCGCCAGAGCCGCCCACCCAGCCTACTAACCCCTTTCCGGTCGTGAAACCCTAGCCGCACCCATTCGCCCGATCCCCTCCTCCTCCCTCCCCGCGCCGATCTGGATCGGCTCCGCCCGATCCCGTCGCCCCCCCGACGCCGGCGACCGACCCGCCGCCCCGTCCTCACCTCGTCCCCTCCTTCCCGACCGGCCGCGCAGGGCGCAAGGCCCTCGTCGCCTCGGGCCGTCCCGACCCCACCCCCACCTCACGGATCCGCGGCGCGGGACGGCCGCCTCCCGCCTCCTCCTCACCGTCGCCCCGACCGTCTCAGCTGCGCCTCGAGACCTGCGCCCCCCGTGAGCTCTTCCCCCGTGGATCCCTCTCTCCCTCGTCCCCCCCTGTCCCTTGGCGCCATGCTCTTCGCCGTCCGCGCCGGTGCGTGACCGCGCGGCTCCCTGCCGCCTCGCTCCGCCACGCGCCCACGCACCACCGCAGCCCCTCCCTCTCAAGGCTGGCTGCCTTGGCACATACCTTGGCTCATCGCTGCGTGCCGCCCCTCGCCGTCTTTGCTCGGCGCCTGCCAGTGTAGCGCCTCCTTTGGCAGGCCGGCCGGCGCCGGCGTCTTGCCATGCCCCAGCCCCTCGGGCTCACGCCTGTTCAGGCGCCCGCCCTTGCGCCCGCACCACAAGCACCCGCTAGCGCCCGCTCGGTGGCCTCTGAGCCCCTTGGCATGAAACCCGCCTATGGGTCTATGACAAAGGGCCCCACGCCCCAGAGAACAATTAAAAAAAAAAAAATGAATTAAAAAAATAAATAATAATAAATAATAAATGATTAAAGACTAAAATAATTAAAATATTAATTAATTAATTAAAGAATTAATTAAGTTAATTAATCATTATTAGATTAACCTAATTAACTAATTAGTTTAATTAAGCAGTAGTTAGATTAGTTAAACACTGATTAGGCTAAGCGATCGATGACCGATGGGGCCCACACGTCGGTTTGGCCCGATCGGCGTCTGTTGACTGCTGACGTCATGCTGACGTCATGATGACGTCAGCATACACTGTTCTGGATAATGTTGAATTTAAATAATTAAATAAATCCTAAAAATGAATTAAATCTTTTAAAATTAATATAAAATAAACCGTAGCTCAGATGGAAAAACTTTATACATGAAAGTTGCTCAGAACGACGAGACGAATCCGGATACGCAACCCGTTCGTCCGCCGCACATCCCTAGCATAGAGAACACGCAACTTTCCCCCTCCGGTTCATTTGTCCGAAAACGCGAAACACTGGGAATACTTTCCCGGATGTTTTCCCCCTTCACCGGTATCGCCTATCCCTACGTTAGGTCACCTCTAGCACAACGTATTACCGCTTCTTGCTTTTTGTTACATTTGATTGCTCTGTTATTTATTGTGTTCCCCCTCCGTTACTTCTTTCCTAGACCACGAGACCGATCTGCGGTACCCTGTGATCGACTACATCGACGACCTCTCTCTTGCCGAGCAACGAGCAAGCCCCCTTTGATCACCGGATATCGCCTATTCTTCTCTATCTGCTTGCATTAGAGTAGTGTAACATATTCTTGCTTGATTACTCCTATTACATTGCATAGCTTTGTCATTGTTGCTACAATCATTGATACCTTACCCGATCCTAAATGCTTAGTATAGGATGCTAGTTTATCATCATTGGCCCTACACTCTTGTCAGTCTGCCTTGCTATACTATCGGGCCGTGATCACTTGGGAGGTGATCACGGGTATATACTATACATACATACATACTACAGATGGTGACTAAAGTCGGGTCACTCATTGAGTACCCGCAAGTGATTACGATGAGGGGTTGAAAGGACGGTGGCTCCATCCGGTAGAGGTGGGCTGGGTTCCCGACGGCCCCGACTGTTACTTTGTGGCGGAGCGACAGGGCAGGTTGAGACCACCTAGGAGACAGGTGGGCCTGGCCCTGTTCGGCGTTCGCGGATACTTAACACGCTTAACGAGATCTTGGTATTTGATCTGAGTCGGCCATTTGGTCTATCGCACTAACCATCTACGTGGGAGTAGTTATGGGTATCCCGCGTCGTGGTATCGGCGAAGCCTTCTTGGCGTCGGCGGCGAGCGGCGCGTGCGGATTGGAGCGTAAGCTGCGCTTGTATTAGGGGCTAGTTACGCTTCGGCCGCCCATAACGTGCGAGTGTGCATTGGGCGATGGGCCCGGACCCTGTGCGCTTAGGTTTAGACCGGCGTGCTGATCTTCGAGGCCGGCATGACCGAGAAAGTGTGTCCGCCAAATGGGATCAAGCGTGTTGGGTTATGTGGTGCACCCTGCAGGAAGTTAATCTATTGAATAGCCGTGATCTTGATAACAGGGCGACTTGGAGTTGTACCTCGACCTTATGACAACTAGAACCGGATACTTAATAAAACACACCCTTCCAAGTTCCACGAACAACCCGGTGATCGCTTTTCCGCAGGCGACGAGGGAGGATCGCCGGGTAGGTTTATGCTATGCGATGCTCTTGGAGATGCTACTTGGAGATGCTACTTGGAGATGCTACTTGGAGGACTTCAATCTACTCTCTTCTACATCTTTGCAAGGCGGAGGCTGCGAGCGTAGTCTTGACGAGGATTAGCTATCCCCTCTTATTACGGCATTCTCAGATTCAGTCCTTGATATGGCCCTTTACACTTATACACATGCATATGTAGTGTAGCTCCTTGCTTGCAGTACTTTGGATGAGTACTCACGGTTGCTTTCTCCCCGTTTCCCCTTTCCTTCTTTACGGTTGTCGCAACCAGATGTTGGAGCCAGGGCGACGCCACCGTCGATGGCGACTACTACTGGAGGTGCCTACTACTACGTGCGTGCTGCTGGCGGCGACCGGGAGTAGTTTAGGAGGATCGAGGCGGGAGGCTGCGCCTCTTCGTCTGTATCCCGTTTGTGCTAGCCTTCTTAAGGCAAACTTGTTTAACTTATGTCGTACTCAGATATTGTTGCTTCCGCTGACTCGTCTATGATCGAGCACTTGTATTCGAGCCCTCGAGGCCCTGGCTTGTATTATGATGCTTGTATGACTTATTTTACTTTTAGAGTTGTGTTGTGATATCTTCCCGTGAGTCCCTGATCTTGATCGTACACGTTTGCGTGCATGATTAGTGTACGATTAAATCGGGGGCGTCACAGCCTTCCACCCTTTACCAAGTATATAGATGCATCAATTAAATAAGAGATATTGTGATATCCCAACATAATCCTGTCTTTCATGGAGCAATCTTCAACTTCACCTGCAACTAACAACGCTATAAGAGGGGCTGAGCAAAGCGGTAACATAGCCAAGCAATGGCTTGCTAGGAAGGGTGAAAAAGTTAGAGGCTGACATGGCAATATGGGAGGCATGGTAAACAAGTGATAGGTACCACAGCATAGCGATAGAACGAAGCAACTAACAAGCAAAGATAGAAGTGATATCAAGGGTAATGGTCATCTTGCCTGAAATCCCGATAGGAAGAAGAACGAGTCCATGAAGAAGACAAACGGACGTAGTCGAACGAATCCTCACAACTCCGGAACAAAACCGAAGCTAACGAGAGAAGCAAACTGGAAAGAAGCAAACAACATGGTAAACACACAAGCATGATCATGGCATGATGCACAATCAAGTATGATGCATGGCCGGTTTAAGAGGCATAACATGGCAAAGTGCAACAAACAACACTACAAGTTAAGTGGAGCTCACTATGCAACGAGTTGCATATGACGAAACACCACATTCGAGTTATTTAGTCCGCTCTCAGTTATGTACCCAACAATATTAAATGTTATTAAACATGGCAAGGGGTGAAGCATAATTAAACTACCTATTTATGCAAGTTTAAGTGAGGTCGGAAACACAAACAGCAATTCCGGAAAATCCCCATGTTATTTAGCAATTTAATGCAACAACAATTTTAAACATTTTAAATGTTGTTATCATGATGCGGATGACATATACAAGTTTTATGCAATTTTATGAAATTGTTGACATGAGCATGTTATGAAGCATTTGTTACCGTGGCGGAACGAAAGGTGTGCCATGGCAACTACAACGTAAATGGTTCCACGGCAACATTCCGATTATCTGACAACTCATTGAGATACCGGTGCGAAGGAGCAAGTGTGCGGATGTGCGAAACATGCAAAAGATGGTGGGGTGATCCCGGTTACCGGGTTCCCAAGGGTCGACGCATGGCAAACGAGGAGGAACGTGCAAGGATCAACTTTGACACGGTTTGAACATGAGCATCTCATACAACATGCATTCGTTCACGGGCGTCGTCTCGGTGTTATACCTTCGAAGCATGCATTTTCGGAGCGGTTCGAGTTCGAAGCGGCGTAGAGGAAGTAGACGTTCTCGGAACGGTCATAGTGGAAGTAGTGGTACACGGAGACGATAGTGAAAGTAGTGGTACACGTCTCGAAGAGGGACTTGATGCATACGATGTCTCCGGGGTCGACGGTAGTGGTACATGGTCGTCGTGGTACTTGGCGAGTCCGCGTAGTCATAGACGTTCCAAGGTACTCGATGCATCAGCAAGTGTAGTCGTACATGTTCGTAGCGGAACTTGGTGTATCGATGTACTTGGCAGACTCTGTCTTCACGGAGAAGCAACAGAACGATGATGGTCAAGTGTAGTGAGGCCCCGGGTCTATGGAAGCTTGGGATGAGCCAAACGAAGAAGCATAACGTCTGGGTCTTGGCGGTCAAATGAAGAGGCGGGCAGTGAAGAAGCAGCAACGTGCAGGCACTGAACAACCACGACGGATGCCATGACTGTGAGGAGGGGCTCTCACACGAGACCAGCAGCGGGCACGCGTGTGCAGGAAGGCGGTGAGGCCGTCGGAAGATGGCAACGCGACGGCCGGACGGCTCGTGGGCGGAGATGACTGCTTCGGCGGTGGCGCGGGTGGCCAGGTGCCATGGACGGAGGAAGCAGGGAGCTCGGGTGTGAGATCCTCTACTTGCGCGGTTGCAGCAAGCCGCAAGGAGGATCAGGCGCGACGACGCAGGGCAACGGCCTGCTGGGTCGAGTGGCATGTGGCCATGGCAAGAAGGCGGGGAAGAACGCCAGGGCGCAGTGCGGTTGGCCTGCTGGGCAGTGGAGGTCGCGGGCTTGCGGGAGCTCAAGGAGCTCCTCTCCTCGGGCGCTCGGGCGATATGGATTTGGCAAGGAGGTGTGGTCGCGGCCTGGTGCTGCAGAGGGAAGCGCGCGGGAGGCTGAGAGGGGGTCGGGCGCGAGGTGGAGGAGGATGGGGATTGAGCCGAGGCTCTCCTGGCGGCGCGGTCGTGAGGAGGACGAGGGGGGTCGAGAGAGATGTGGCGAGCGAGTGGAGATCGGGAACGAGGTGGCGGCGCTGGAGGAGGGATCGAGGGAGAGAAGTGGGATCAGGTTAGGTTAAGATGAGGGTTTAGGATGGGGATGACTGGGCTGTTGGAGGCCAACGGCTGGGCCTGCGGGGATGGGCCAGCATGGTTGTCTCTCTCTCTCTCTCCCTACTTCTCTTCTATTACAGAAAAAAAGGAAGGAGAAAAAGAGAGAAGAGCAAAGGTTAGGGAAAGAATTGGGCATAGGGTTAGGAGAAGGTTGAAAAGGAAATTATGAAAGGCATATAATTTAAACTACAAGTGTGTTTGAGGGTGGTTCCAAACTAATGGAATATTTCAATATAATAGCTCCCTAATATTGTGAGGATATGTTATAAAGAGAAATCACCATTGTGAATTCCCTCGATTTAAATAGATCAAAAGATCTATGCAATTTATTTAGTTGAGGTTTTAAAAATTAAATGACATGCTGGCACGATGACATGATGCAATGCAAAAATAAATAGAGCAAGCACAAATAAAAAAACACATGGAGGTCACAAAAATATGGAAGTCTTCTGGATCGTCGGTCTTGGGGCGTCACAATACTCCTCCACTTACAAGAGATCTCGCCCCGAGATCTAGGATGGCGCCGGAGAGAAGAGGAAGAGAAAGAGGTAAGACAAAGTTGCTTCTTTGACAGACGAGTGAAACCAATGAACCTCGAGAGGTTGAAAACTTGAAAGAATAACACAATAGAGTTGAACGAGGAGCTTCCCGAGGAGAAGGTGATTTGGCGCCCACGAGGTATGAATGGGGCGGGCGGGGGTGGGAGGAGTGGAACCATGTCTTACGGATGCATTTATGCGAAATGTGAGGGGTACAGTTCTACCCTTGCCTATAGGCTTCTCGGCTTGGGTCTGTGTACTGAGGGTCGGGGATAGTAGAGTAACTTTGCTTCTCCCCAAATAGTGGGCGGGAGCGATTTTGGGCGGAGGCGTGTTTTGAACTATAGTGAGCACGGCGATTTGAGGCGAAAGCGTGTTTTGAAATAGTGGTAGCGAGCTATTTGGGCGGCGGCGTGTTTTACGAAAATGGTTTATGAATTATTCGGCACATGTCATTTCGGCGAGGAGAAGGCGGCGCTTGGATGAAGTTCTGAACCTACCCTCGATGTACAATGGGCCAATTGATCGTGTCCCACATAGGACGGTAATTTCGCGTCTCCCATTCATTTGCTCGGGCGAATTCCACCGAGCAGAGAGGATGTTTAACGGTTAGTTCGAATTTTGGGAGACCGAGCATCCACGTCTACTTTACCAAGTCGATTTGAATCAAATTTTGAAATATTAGCTTGCCACTTCTTTTTTAGATGGAGAGATGATGCTCGGGAGTAATGTGTTTTTACATGCTCGTTGCTAGCGATTTACTATAGGACAAATAGTTGACCCACTCAAAAACGTGAATCAAACCCAAAATGAAATATCTCGATTCAATGAAATAGCTCGTTCAGTAAGTCAAAATAGTGAACTAAATCCAAAATTGAACACCTCAATCGAGTAGCATGTTGTACAATATTATAGTACTCCATGAACATGTTGAAAGTCAAATTAATGAACTTGTTTGATATACGCATATATCCATTCATGTGTGGATTTCAGACAACATGTTCTCCAATTTAAATATTTGAATGCAAGTTTATATTGAAACATGGTTTATGTCAGTCTTTGATGCATAAAATGTGACCTCCCCCTCTCCCGGACTCCTATTCTCTCTCTCTCTCTCTCTCTCTCTCTCTCTCTCTCTCTCTCTCTCTCTCTCTCTCTCTCTCTCTCTCGACAATCTTCAATTCTGTCGCACGCATCTGACACAAAAACCTTGTTGGTCCCTCTCCCTTTCTCTCAATCTCTCTCTCTCTCTCTTTGTGTGTGTGTGGGGGGGGGGGTCTTTCTAGTTCGCATGCATATATACACCATCTATAGGTCTCTCTCGCACACTATGTATGATACTATAGCTAGTCCAAGCTAGATATCTTGGGTGCACTCATTGTACGCACACAAATTCATTCGCTCTTTGCCCGTAACTCGCTCACGCACCACTCTGTCGTCTTGGAGCTCTTCCTCCCCCCCTCTCTCAAACTCTCCATCCACCTGGGTCACACATACACATGCATATCTCACTCGCACTCGATAGGCCCATCTAAACCTCTATCTCTATCCCTCATTCTCTCTCCATCTCACACGCGCACACACACAATCTCATGCCCAGCTAGCCAAGTATGATGGTATCTCACTTAATTGTAGGCACATGCAGTCCCCCCTATATGTATATGACTAGCTAATCTTAGTCTCGATCACAAACATGTGCATGGTCTATCTCGATTTCTCTTGGGGCATCTTTCTATCATGCACGCACTCCCTCGATCTCCCACCCATATAGTCCCCTCACGATCTCGAGGGGATCTCTCTATCACAAACACACCCTCTATCCCTCCCCATGCGTCCATGCCATCCATGTGTCCTTCTTGACCTTTGTTCCTTGTTGGCCAGACCTCTATTGGACATGTGCTATAGGGGCGTCTCTCTCCGTTGCAAACAATCACACACTAGCTATCTTCGTGTATCTCCTCGCCTCGCTTTTCCATCTCGGAGATGCATGCGTGATATGTTCGCATAAGAAACGAAAAAACACACACACACTCTCTCTCTATAATTTATCGTTTGTTGTCACTTTCTCTTTCACACACGTACTCTTTTTGCACACTTACTCATTCTCCTTCACACGCACTTGATCTGTCTCGACTGAGGCACTCTCCTCGGTCCATAGCATATAGATTTATTGAAAAGTCAAACATCACAAAGTTTGACCATGTACGCGGAGAAAAAGAATTACATCTAGTACGGAAAACATATACCATTAGATTCACCATGAAATGTAGTTTTGTATGATGTATCTTTGGTATTGTAGATATAAATAACATTTGCGTAAACCTGATCAAAGTTTCCAAAGTTTGACTTCTAAAAAATTTACATGCGCTGCATTATCGAGCGGATGGAATATCTCTTTCCCCGTCTCAGCTATCTGACGCACCACTCAGCCTTATCAGGGCTCCTCAATCTCTCTCAAACTTTATTGGTCAGTTTGGTTCGTGACCTGACCCTCATGCCTTGATGGCGGTCTTGCTGGTGTGGGCGTGAGATGTAAAATATTTTTGCTGGCGGGCTTGTGTAGTCTTGAAGCGTTTGGTTCATGCAGGGCGAGAGCTTCAACGTCCATGAGCGAATCCATGCATCAATTATTTAATGCTAATATCCATCCATGTTTACAGTAGCCTCGTGGCGCTTACGACCGAGCACGGCCAGCGTTAAATCGATCGCTGGGCGAGCTACTTGCAGTGTCTGGAGTTCAGCCAGGCTAATTAAAGTGCAAGGGAACCCAGGTCAGTCTAGCTTTCTTTTTCATAGGGTAGCAACCAAACAAGCGTGCATGAAATCCACCCACAACCCCAGGCCAGGCAAAATATGCTCAAGACGCAAGCCAAACTGACCTTATATCTCCCTAGTTCACACATACACATGTCTCGCTCGCGCTATACATATAGACCCATCCAACACTCTCCGCCCTTGTTCTCTCTCCATGTGACACGCACCCCCCTAAGTACCATAATCCCTCACTCCATCATAGGCGCAAGCACTCCCCCCTCCTAAGTATCATTATCTCTTACTAGCCATCAGGAACACACATATTGTCTCCTTCCATCCATACTTCTATCTCGATATCTCTCGGGGCATCTTCTATCGCGCACACACCTTGTCATTCGATCTCCCACCCATGTAATCCCACCATGATCTCCAGGGGATCCCTCTATGACAAACATACACTCTCTCCTCCCCATGTCTGCATTTTCTCTGTATGTCTCTCTCGACCTCTCTCCCTTGTTTGTCAGACCCCTCTTGGACACATGCTAGAGGTCTTTCTCTCTCGGTTCCAAACATCCACACACTATCTCCTCACCATGTGTGATATGTTTGCATAAGACACGCACGCTTTTTCTCTACTTTTATCGTGTGTTGTCCATGTCTCTTTCACACACTCACACACACTTTTTTCACTCACTCACTCTCTCTCTCTCTCTCTCTCTCTCTCTCTCTCTCTCTCTCTCTCTCTCTAGTTAGGGACTCTGTCACGTCCATAAGCATATGGATATTTTGAAAAGTCAAACCTCAGAAAAGTTTGACCAGGTATATGTGGAGAAAAACATTTACATCTAGAACGATCATTAGATTCATCACAACATGTACTTACTACATACTATCATTTATCTTTGGTATTGTAGATATAAGTAATTTCTTTAGAAACTTGGTCAAAGTTTCAAAAGTTTGGCTTTAAAAAAATGTTGGAACTACATTATCGAATGGAGGGAGTAGCTCTTTCTCTCTCTCTGCTATCTCTCACGGGCCTCCCGTCTCACTCGAACTCTCTATACCAACGGATTATACGCTCACTGTGTTAGCGTATAGCTCCCTATATTGTTTAGTTGACCGGTCAACCAATCCACATGCTGCCTGTCAGCTCGTGTTCTGTATCTTCGTGTGCTGGCCCATGTGGCAGTGGGTGAAAATAAGTAAACTAGAGGCCCATCTGACACGCAGTGAAGTAAACAAAGTTGAAACCACTCGGGGTAGCACCCCGCACGCTAGTAAATTGAGGGTGCATTGAGTACAAACTTCTTGCACGTGAAGGACGCACTAGCGCACAATTCACCACTGCGCGGCGGCATGCACAGAAGGACGCACTCGCGCACACCCAGCACACAACAAACACCAGCACACGTGTACACCGGCGTCGCCGCCGGTTGAGATGGACGGTGAGGCAGCCAACAAGCCGAGGCAGCTCGAGCCAAAACCGCATCCGGCGAGCCTGGACTTCATTAGCTGTCTCCCCGACGACATGATGCTCGTCATCATCGGCCTCCTCCCCACCAAATCTGCCGTGCGGACCGCCCTGCTCTCCCGGTGGTGGCGCCCCCTCTGGCGCTGCGTCCCCCTCAACCTCACAGTCGACAGTTGCCTCTGCGACGGGGATTGCAAACTCATGGCCGCAGTCTCCAAGATCCTTTCATCGCACCCTGGGCCAGCCAGACGCCTTGACATCCGCATGTTCAGTACCAACTGCAAGGTCCAACCCAAGTTCGACGAGTGGTTCTTATCCCCCGCCCTAGATCAGCTCAAGGAGCTCAGCTTTGAACCTGGACAATGTCGCTCTCTGCCGCCGTCCGTGCTCTGCCCCACGCCAACGCTGCACTCTTGCTACGTCTTGAGCTTCTGTTGGTTTTCCTTGAAGAGGAAAGGGTGAGGCAGCAAAGTAGCGTAAGTATTTCTCTCATTTTTTGAGAACCAAGGTATCAATCCAGTACGAGGTTCCTCAAAAGTCCCACGCACCTACACAAACAAACAAAGAACTCGCAACCAACGCAATAAAGGGGTTGTCAATCCCTTGACGGACACTTGTGAAAGTGAGATCTAATAGAGATGGTATGATAAGATAAATATATTTTTGGTATTTTATAATATAGATGCAAATCAAAGTAGATTGAAAGCAAATATGATAAGAGATAGACCCGGGGGCCATAGGTTTCACTAGAGGCTTCTCTCAAGATAGCATAAGTATTACGGTGGGTGAACAAATTACTATCGAGCAATTGATAGAAAAGCGAATAACTATGAGATTATCTAGGCATGATCATGTATATAGGCATCACGTCTACAACATGTAGACCGACTCCTGCCTGCATCTACTACTATTATTCCACACATCGACCAACTCCTGCCTGCATCTAGAGTATTAAGTTCATAAGAACAGAGTAACACCTTAAGCAAGATTACATGATGTAGAGGGATAAACTCATGCAATATGATATAAACCCCATCTTTTATCCTTGATGGCAACAATACAATACGTTCCTTGCTGCCCCTGCTGTCACTGGGAAAGGACACCGCAAGATTGAACCCAAAGCTAAGCACTTCTCCCATGGCAAGAAAGATCAATCTAGTAAGGCAAACAAACTGATAATTCGAAGAGACTTGCAAAGATAACTCAATCATACATAAAAGAATTCAGAGGAGATTCAAATATTTCTCATAGATAAACTTGATCATAAACTCACAATTCATCGGATCTCGACAAACACACCGCAAAGAGAGTTTACATCGAATAGATCTCCACAAGAGAGGGGGAGAACATTGTATTGAGATCCAAAAAGAGAGAAGAAGCCATCTAGCTAATAACTATGGACCTGTAGGTCTGTGGTAAACTCCTCACAACTCATCGGAGGGGCTATGGTGTTGATTGTAGAAGCCCTCCATGGTCGGTTCCCCCTCCAGCAAAGCGCCGGAGAAGGCTCCAAGATGGGATCTCACGGATACAGAAGGTTACGGCGATGGAAATTGTGTTTCGTTGACTCCCTGGATGTTTTCGGGGTACATAGGCTTATATAGGAGGAAGAAGTACGTCGGTGGCCGCCCGAGGGGCCCACGAGACAGGGGGCACGCCCTATAGGGGGGGCGCCCTACCCTCTCGTGGCCGCCTCGGCTGCTTCTTGACATGCACTCCAAGTCCTCTGGATCATGTTTGTTCCAAAAATCACGCTCCCGAAGGTTTCAGTCCGTTTGGACTCCGTTTGATATTCTTTTTCTTTTAAATACTGAAATAGGCAAAAAAAATAACAGCAATATGGGCTAGGCCTCCGGTTAGTAGGTTAGTCCCAAAAATGATATAAATGTGTAAAATAAAGCCCATAAACATCCGAAAGGGGTAATAAAATAGCATGGAACAATAAAAAGTTATAGATACGTTGGAGACGTATCAAGCATCCCCAAGCTTAATTAATTCCTGCTCGTCCTCGAGTAGGTAAATGATAAAATGAAATTTTTGATGTGGAATGCTAACTAGCATAATTCTCAATGTAATTTTCTTTATTGTGGCATGAATGTTCATATCCAAATGATACAAAGTAAAAGTTCATATTAACATGAAAATGGTGATACTTCAAGCATACTAATCAAAATAATCATGTCTTCTCAAAATATCATGGCCAAAGAAAGTTATCCCTACACAATCGTATAGTCTGGTTGTTGTTGTATCTTCGTCACACAAAGTATTTAATCATGCACAACCCCGATGACAAGCCAAGCAATTGTTTCATACTTTAATAATCTTAAACTCTTTCAACTTTCACGCAATACATGAGCGTGAGCCATGGACATAGCACTATATGTGGAATAGAATGGTGGTTGTGGAGAAGACAAAAAAGGAGAAGATAGTCTCACATCAACTAGGCATATCAGCGGGCTATGGAGATGCCCATTAATAGATATCAATGTGAGAGAGTAGGGATTGCCATGCAACGAATGCACTAGAGCTATAAATATATGAAAGCTCAATGAAAGAAACTAAGTGGGTGTGCATCCAACTCGCTTGCTCACGAAGACCTAGGGCATTTTGAGGAAGCCCATCATTGGAATATACAAGCCAAGTTCTATAATGAAAAATTCCCACTAGTATATGAAAGTGACAACATATGAGACTCTCTATCATGAAGATCATGGTGCTACTTTGAAGCACAAGTGTGGAAAAAGAGATAGTAGCATTGTCCCTTCTCTCTTTTTCTCTCATATTATTATTTTTTTCTTTTTTTTCTTGTTTTTCTTTTTGGCCTTTCTCTTTTTTTTCTTCCTTTTTTTCTTTTTTTCTTTTTCTAAAGTCCGAAGTCTCATCCTGACTTGTGGGGGAATCATAGTCTTCATCATCCTTTCCTCACTAGGACAATGCTCTAATAATGGAGATCATCAGACTTTTATGGATTTACAACTCAAGAATTACAACTCAAAGCTAGAACAAGATATGACTCTATATGAATGCCTCCGGCGGTGTACCGGGATATGCAATGAATCAAGAGCGACATGCATGAAAATTATGAAGGTGGCCTTGCCACAAATACAATGTCAACTACATGATCATGCAAAAAGCAATATGACAAAAGTAATGCGTGTCATATGAACGGAACGGTGGAAAGTTGCATGGCAATATATCTCCGAATGGCTATGGAAATGCCATGATAGGTAGGTATGGTGGCTGTTTTGAGGAAGGTATATGGTAGGTGTATGGTACCGACGAAAGTTGCGTGGCACAAGAGAGGCTAGCAATAGTGTAAAGGTGAGGTGTGTATAATCCATGGACTCAACATTAGTCAAAAGAACTCATGTACTAGTTGCAAAAATCTAGAAGTCATCAAAAACCAAAGCACTACGCGCATGCTACTAGGGGGACAGATTGGTAGGAAAAGACAATTGCTCGTCCCCGACCGCCACTCATAAGGAAGACGCTCAATAAATAAAATTGTGCTCCAACTTCATCACAAAGAGGTTCACCATACGTGCATGCTATGGGAATCACAACCCTCAACACAAGTACTTTTCATAATCACCTCAACTAGCATGACTTTAATATCACTACCTCCATATCTCAAAACGATTATCAAGCATCATATTGATCATAGCATCCAAATCTTTTGTATGATAGTTTTTATTATACCCAACTTGGATGCTCATCATTCTAGGACCAGCTTTGTAACCATAGCAAATACCATGCTGTTCTAAAAGACTCTCAAAAAGATATAAGTGAAGCATGAGAGACTAGCAATTTCTTCAAAATTAAGTCACCACCGTGCTCTAAAAGATATAAGTGAAGCACTAGAGCAAAAACTATCAAGCTCAAAAGATATAAGTGAAGCACATAGAGTATTCTAGCAAATCCTAATCAAGTAGGCTTCTCCCAAAAGGTGTGTACATCAAGGATGATTGTGGTAAACTAAAAATCAAATACTAATATAATACACGACGCTCCAAGCAAAACACATATCATGTGGCGAATAAAAATATAGCTCCAAGTAAAGTTACCAATGAACGAAGACGAAAGAGGGGATGCCTTCCCGGGGCATCCCCAAGCTTAGGCTTCTGGCTATCCTTGAATATCTTGGGGTGCCATGGGCATCCCCAAGCTTAGGCTCTTGCCACTCCTTATTCCATAGTCCATAAAAGCTTTACCCAAAACTTGAAAACTTCACAACACAAAACTCAACAGGAAATCTTATAAGCTCAGTTAGTGAAAGAAAACAAAACCACCACATAAGGTACTGTAATGAACTCATTACTTATTTATTTATGTGTCCAACCTACTGTATTCCAACTTCTCTATGGTTTATAAACTATTTTACTAGCCATAGATACATCAAAATAAGCAAACAACACACGAAAAACAGAATCTGTCAAAAACAGAACAGTCTGTAGCAATCTGTAACTAACGCAAACTTATGGAACTCTAAAAATCCTACCAATATAGGAAGTCCTGGACAATTTGTCTGTTGATCAGCATCAAAAAGAATAAACGCAAACACACGTTTCTGTGATTTAACAAAACTAAATTCGTGCGCGCAAAGTATCTGTTTTTCAGCAGAATCACATCAACTATCATCATAGGTTATCCTATAGGTTCTACTTGGCACAAACACTAATTAAAAGATAAAAACACATCTAAACGTGAAGGTAGATGCAAGATTTATTACTAAACAGGAGCAAGAACAAAAAACACAAAGAAAAATTGGGTTGCCTCCCAACTAGCGCTATCGTTTAACGCCCCTAGCTAGGCATAAAACCAAAGATAGATCTACCGAGTGCCATCTTTGGCACTAAATTCATAAGTAGCCCGCATGATAGATTCATAAGGTAATTTGACTTTCTTTCTTGGAAAGTGCTCCATGCCTTTCTTTAATGGAAATTAGAATCTAATATTCCCTTCCTTCATATCAATAATCGCGCCAATCGTTCTGAGGAAAGGTCTACCAAGAATAATAGGGCAAGAAACATTGCAATCTATATCAACAACGATAAAATCCACGGGCACGAAATTTCTATTTGCAACAATGAGAACATCATTGATCCATCTCATTGGCTTTTTAATGGTGGAATCCGCAAGGTGCAAATTTAAGAGCAATCATCAAGATCATGGAAACCTAGAATATCACATAAAGTTTTCAGAATCGTGGAAACACTAGCACCCAAATCACACAAAGCAAAACACTCATGATCTTTAATTCTAATCTTTATAGTAGGTTCCCACTCATCATTAAGTTTTCTAGGTATAGAAACTTCCAAATTAAGTTTTTCATCATAAGATTGCATCAAGGCATCAACGATATGTTTGGTAAAAGCTTTATTTTGACTATAAGCATGAGGAGAATTAACAACGGATTGCAACAAGGAAATACAACCTTCTAAAGAACAATTATCATAATCAAATTCCTTGAAATCCGAGATAGTGGGTTCAATACTATTTAAAGTCAGGACCTCTCCAATCCAACTTTTACCAAATTTAGCATCAAGATCTTAAGACTCTGAATTCTGGGGACACCTTCTAGGCAAAGTTGACTCATCATCAGTCCCTTAATTATCAAGATTCATATTGCAAAACGAAGATCTAATAGGAGACGCATCAATAACTTCAATATCTTCATCCTTATTTTCATGGAAACTAGAAGAACACGCTTTTATAAAGCAATCTTTCTTTGGACGCAATCTAGCGGTTCTTCCCTTGCACTCATCAATGGAAATTCTCATTGCTTTGAGAGACTCATTGATATCATGCTTAGGAGAAGAAGATCTAAGTTTAAGAGAATCAACATCAAGCGAAAGTCTATCAACGTTCCTAGCCAAATCATCAACTTTGAGCAATTTTTCTTCAAGCAAGGCATTAAAATTCTTTTGAGAAATCATAAATTATTTCACACTATTCTCAAAATCAGAGGGCATCTTGTTAAAATTACCATAAGAATTATTGGAGGAATTTCCATAATTATTAGAGGAATTACTAGGGAATGGTCTAGCATTAAAGTTTCCTCTATAAGCATTGTTTCCAAAACTATTCCTACCAACAAAATTCACATCCATGGATTCATTATTATTCTCAATCAAAGTAGACAAAGGCATATCGTTGGGATCAAGAGGAGTATTCTTAGTAGCAAACAATTTCATAAGTTCATCCATCTTTCCACACAAAACATTGATTTCTTCTATAGCATGCACTTTTTTACTAGAAGATCTTTCGGTGTGCCATTGAGAATAATTAGCCATAATATTATCAAGGAGTTTTGTAGCATCTCCTAATGTGATTCCCATAAACGTGCCTCCCGCGGCCGAATCTAAGAGATTTCTAGAAGCAAAGTTCAAACCGGCATAATTTTTTTGTATAATCGTCCATAAATTCAAACCATGAGTAGGGCAATTGTGAATCATCAATTTCATTCTTTCCCAAGATTGGCAACATGCTCATGATCAAGTTGTTTAAAATTCATAATATTGTTCCTAAGAGTGATAATCTTAGCGGGAGGAAAATACTTAGAGATAAAATCATCTTTGCACTTGTGCCAAGAATCAATACTATTTTTAGGCAAAGACGAAAACCAAACTTTAGCACAATCTCTAAGTGAAAACGGAAATAACTTCAATTTGACAATATTGTTATCCGTATCTTTCTTCTTTTGCATATCACACAAATCAACAAAGTTGTTTAGATGAGTAGCGGCATCTTCACTAGGAAGGTCAGCGAATTGATCTTTCAAAACAAGATTCAGCAAAGCAGTATTGATTTCACAAGACTCAACATCATTATGAGGAGAAAGCGAAGTACTAAGGAAATCATTATTATTGGTATTCGAGAAATCACACAAATTGGTATTATATTGCGCTATGGCAACAAGTAATCCAACACACAAGCAAACAGAAAAAGGCAAGCGAAAGAGAGAGGAGGAGATTGGGAAAGAGAGGGCAAATAAAACGGCAAGGGTGAAGTGGGGGAGACGACAACGAGAGGCAAATGGAAAATAATGTAAATGCGAGGGAGATGAGTTTGTGATGGGTACTTGGTATGTCTTGACTTGAGCGAAGACCTCCCCGCCAACGGTGCCAGAAATCCTTCTTGCTACGTCTTGAGCTTGCGTTGGTTTTCCTTGAAGAGGAAAGGGTGATGCAGCAAAGTAGCGTAAGTATTTCCCTTAGTTTTTAAGAACCAAGGTATCAATCCAGTAGGAGGCTCCTCAAAAGTCCCACGCACCTACACAAACAAACAAAGAACTCGCAACCAACGCAATAAAGGGGCTGTCAATCCCTTCACGGCCACTTGCGAAAGTGAGATCTAATAGAGATAGTATGAGAAGATAAATATATTTTTGGTATTTTATAATATAGATGCAAAAAGTAAAGATGCAAATAAAAGTAGATTGAAAGCAAATATGAAAAGAGATAGACCCGGGGGCCATAGGTTTCACTAGACGCTTCTCTCAAGATAGCATAAGTATTACGGTGGGTGAACAAATTACTGTCGAGCAATTGATAGAAAAGCGAATAATTATGAGATTATCTAGTCATGATCATGTATATAGGCATCACGTCCGCAACAAGTAGACCGAATCCTGCCTGCATCTACTATTATTAAGCCACACATCGACTAACTCCTGCCTGCATCTAGAGTATTAAGTTCATAAGAACAGAGTAACGCCTTAAGCAAGGTGACATGATGTAGATGGATAAACTCATGCAATATGATATAAACCCCATCTTTTTATCCTCGATGGCAACAATACAATACGTCCCTTGCTACCCTTGTTGTCACTGGGAAAGGACACTTCAAGATTGAACCCAAAGCTAAGCACTTCTCCCATGGCAAGAAAGTTCAATCTAGTGGGCCAAACCAAACTGATAATTCGAAGAGACTTGCAAAGATAACTCAATCATACATAAAAGAATTCATAGGAGATTCAAATATTTCTCATAGATAAACTTGATCATAAACTCACAATTCATTGGATCTCGACAAACACACCGTAAAAAGAGTTTACATCGAATAGATCTCCACAGGAGAGGGGGAGAACATTGTATTGAGATCCAAAAAGAGAGAAGAAGCCATCTAGCTAATAACTATGGACTCGTAGGTCTATGTTAAACTACTCACAACTCATCAGAGGGGCTATGGTGTTGATGTAGAAGCCCTCCGTGGTCGATTCCCCCTTCGGCGGAATGCCGGCGAAGGCTCCAAGATGGGATCTCGCGGATACAGAAGGTTATGGCGGTGGAAATTTTGTTTCGTTGGCTCCCTGGATGTTTTCGGGGTACGTAGGCTTATATAGGAAGAAGAAGTACGTTAGTGGCCGCCCGAGGGGCCCACGAGACAAGGGGCGCGCCCTACCCTCTCGTGGCCGCCTCGGCTGCTTCTTGACTTGCACTCCAAGTCCTATGGATCACGTTCGTTCCAAAAATCACGCTCTCGAAGGTTTCATTCCGTTTGGACTCCGTTTGATATTCCTTTTCTTCGAAATACTGAAATAGGCAAAAAAAAAACAACAATACGGGCTGGGCCTCCGGTTAGTAGGTTAGTCCCAAAAATGATATAAATGTGTAAAATAAAGCCCATAAACATCAAGAATGGGTAATATAATAGCATGGAACAATAAAAAATTATAGATACGTTGGAGACGTATCATGCGCCTCGCCAGCTTCAGCTCCTGCTATCTTCACCAGATTAATGCCGCGCCCGTCCTTCTTCTCCCTCAACTCAAGCAGCTCGACCTCTTCGACGTTGTCATCTCGAAGAAGGCTATGGAGCACCTGCTCCGCAGCTGTACTGCGCTCGAGTACCTTCGTCTTGAGTAGATCCACGGGTTCATTAGCCTCCACATCATCTCAAGGAATCTCCGATGGATTTATGTGTCTTGTTGGCCCTGAAACAAGACATCAATTGGGAAGGGATCACTCTAGTTGTTCCACGTTAGGGTCATTGAGAATGCGCCTTTCCTTGAGAGATTGCTTGTATCGGATCTAGAAGGTCCAACAAAAATCAGGGTCATTGACGCGCCAAAATTGATAGCGTTGGGGGTACTTGTCTGCCAAATTCTCCGAACTCTTTATTGGATCCGTAATCGTTCAGGTACAACACTCATCTTCTCCATGTTCTTGAAATTCACATTTTGAGATTTCTTCTTGATGTATTTACGACCATCTTCTAGAAAATGATTCCCACAAGCTTGATCCAATCCATGCGCACAGTGAAGATCTTAGCACTAAAATCTATCGTCCCTAATCTAGATCAAGTTGTTAGATTCCTTACATGCTTTCCGTGCATAGAGAAGCTACTCATCAAGGTGAAACTTCTTTCCTATAAGTAAACGGTAATCACAATGTAGCTCAATTTTTTCGTAATTTTCCCAAATTACGATGACAAGTGTAGTGTTCAAAACTGCATCTACCCACTGCACCGAAAGAAATTTTTTTAGTATTCTTTTTCTCACGTGATCACCTGCATCGTTTTTATGTTGTACTACTATAGTAGCCTAGGCTAGTCATAGCGGAGAGTAACTTAGACTACTCCAGTAACTCTATGGTTACCCTAAGAGCAAGTACTACCTCTGTCCTGGTTTACTCTTCCAATTTTGTAGTATCAAAATTTGACCATAGATTTAACTGACAAAATGTTAATGCATGTCACTAAGAACTATATCGTTGGATTCGTATTTGAACATAATTTCAAATGGTGTAATTTTTAGTGACATGCATTGGCATTTTCTTAGGTAAATCTATGGTCAAAATTTTATACTAAATATGAGGTAGTATTCCCTCCATCCCAAAATTCTTGTCTTACATTTGTTTACATACGGAAGTATCTAACACTAATATGTAACTAGATACATCTGTATTTAGACAAAAGACAAGAATTTTGGGACGGAGGGAGTACAAAGGTGGGCTATGCAGGCCAAAACATGTGCCAAATTCACTTGTGATGCATTTGGCATCAATGCCCCTCCATTGCTCACCTGGTGCCCCAATCTGGATCACCTACTTTGCTCTGGTGCCAAATTAACTCACGCAATGAAAAAACACTGCGTGGGAGAGAGAGGACTGAGGCAATAAAAAAACACTTGTTTGGGAGAGTGAGAGGCTGGTGTAGTTGGTTTGATTGATTTGTTTATACATGTGGGTCTGTGTGCACAACGCTGCCAACTCTCTCACATCACGAGAGCGGTGCCAAAATCTTTTGATTTGACATCGATGCGTATTATGTGGCATACTTTTGCGAAATATGGCATCAGCCATATAGTGGAAGGCAACAAATGCCCAATCTCTTCACGTGCTCCTAGTTAAATGAGAGGAAACAGAAAGAGAGAGAGAGAGAGAGAGAGAGAGAGAGAGAGAGAGAGAGTGAAAATATATCCCTAGCCAGCCAACTCTATCGTATGAGAGAATGATATTGGTACCTCTTGATGACACGGCAATCTTATACAGCCAGCTGCTCTAATATGTTCTCTTCTTTTGCAGATAAAAAAAGACCCAAAAGTGAAAAATGTGCTGCAATATAACAATCTCATCGAATGCCTTGATCTCCATCTTACAGAAATTGATTAGATCGACTACCGAGGCAGCACATCTGAGATTAAATTGGCCAGGTTCTTTGTTCTGGAGGCAAGTGTGCTCAAGGTAATGAGGTTTGGCGTTCTCTGGCGCAACAATGAATGGCATGTTGGTCATCGCAAGCGTCTAAGCCTAAATGACAAAGTCTCCATAGAAGTTCAATCTGTTTTTGAAACATCAAGTGGCCAGAGACTCGAAAACTTATTTGCTCATTAGTGACTTGTCAGGGCAGTGGATTTTAGTTTGTACAATAATGATGCATCCACCTAAAGTAATGAAAGTTCTTACGTAAACTTCCTAGTAATTGCCTCTTCGTAGGTGCAGCATTACTCCTAACATTTGTAATATCAGTTTGAAACTTTAATATTGCCGTGTCCTATTCCTGCGTTTTCAAAATCCTGCGAATCAAACAGGTCCTGAGTTGGTGGTGATGTTGTGCCTCGCATCTTTCACCAATAGCCGTCGGATCTAGATCTGAGGCATACAAACCAAGCTTCTCCATTTTTGCAAAAAGATGCCAGCACTTGTTCCCTATTTACAAACAACTCCTTGTCTCTCACAATCAGCCTTATCTCCTCCCCACCACATCTAGAAGGCCGTGGAAAAATCTGGCACGATGGCCGCTTCCGGCGCCGTCCACACCCAATCTTGGTGTTCCGTGCAATGCACGGGCATCTACGCACGGGAAATTATGTCGAACAGGGCTAGTTGTAAGCAGCTAGCTCTACAGCCATGATGATAGTGACTGCAGACGGTGAGGCTGACTATGGTATGCCGAACACGGCGCCTATACTCAGGTGTCATCTTCGGCGCAGGGTCTTGTCACTTCACTGTGAGGAGCAGCACGTAATAATTTGACCAACGGGTAGTATAATGCTAGTACTCCTACTACTACATTGTTAGTACTACTACTAGTACTAGTAGCACCACCGTCTGGATTTAGGAGTACTACCACGTCCATCGGGATTTTATTATTTGACTAATAATATCTAGTAATGCATGTCACAAAAAATGTACTACCCCCTCTGTAAATAAATACATGGTGTTTTATTCCTATCGGCGAGAGAACTTAATGTTTTTTTTGCTAACTAGAGTACTAATAGGATTACATGCAATGAACTAAACACTGCATGTCATGTTTGGTAGTCTCAAGTCATTGAAAGCCTGCACGGCCCACATCTCTCATTGGTTGATTTTTCACGAAATAAGAAACAAGGAGGGAGTTAATGCACCGTGCCTAAGTGTTTTGCGATTATATGGTTTTCGTAAGGTGACTTACACAACATTTTTGTTTACATGCATTAACATTTTATTAGTTAAATCAAAGGTCAAAACTTGGTGCAAAATGCAAAGGGACCAATAAACCAAGAACATCAAACTTCTCTCGTTTGGCCCCAACTAGAGGTCCGGTGAGATGACTATACTGCACCGGCACGGAGGGGGACGCAGCTTCATTGACTTATGTCAACTGCCTTTGGGTGAATGACACGTGGGCCCAGGGGTTGGCTGGCCCACCTATCATATAGCCAAAGGCAGGTGCAGTAGAGGGCCGAGGAGTAGTACGAAATCCTATGCACCTACGCATGCTAACCAAGGGCAAGAGTGATCACTCGAATCACAAGATCAGCTGACTAGAAACTAAGCTAGACCCATAGAGGGGATGAGTGCGAGCATCAGCCGGCTATGCCAGATGGTCCATGACGCCGGCCCGCGGCCCGGCACCGAGGAACGTCTCCAGGTAGTATTGCTTGAGGCCGCCAGGGCGAGGGGCCGCTTGGACGATAGCTTCGTCTCCTTGTTCGACGAGGTCCTCGTCGGTTTCCTTGACAAGTTCACCGTCATCAAGAAGCTCGTGGACAACTTTGACGTAAGCCTCCAGCCGACATGCCCAGGCTCTGGGATGCCCGCCACCCTCAACGCCCACTATGGTGACAACCTCTTCGACGCACTGGTGGCCCTGTGACTGCCCGCCATCGCGCCAGAGAATGTCCACCTCAAGGTCGCGCTCGCCGCGCAGCGCCTTGTGCAGCAAGACACCATCGACATAATCAACCACGTCTATGCGCAAATCGTCCACAAGGACTACTACATGCAACATGAGGACGATAGGACACTGGCCTTCTTGGACCGTAGGGCAACCTTGGACAGCATTGTTCAGAAGCGCGTTGAGCTCGCCGCCAACGCCGCTGCTCCTCACACGTCGGTTGGTGACCCGGCGCACTAGGGCGTGAGGATGTCGTTGATGGATCCATATGTATTTTTATCTTTCCATCAAATCCATGTAGTAGTATATCATACTACAGTAATTATCTTACCTTTCGCATCAACTTCATAATTTTTTACGTACTCCATGCATGAACGGCGCCAGAACCAAACTTCTCATTACTCTAGGCAAAATCGTTATTTTCTATCTATCAGTCGCGCCATGGAGCAGAACCAAATTTTACAAGTTATGAGTTCAAAAGGAAAAGCCTGCCTTGTTCGCGTCGCACCCCCACACGGTTGGTCCGGCACACCGCTCAAGCGGGAATGCATGCGGTGTTGCATTTTCACTTACAAGTGGGACCGCAGTTGAGCAAACTGACTATCGGCAAACCCCCACCCCGCCCTCTGCGTGATGGCTGAGAAAACAGGAGGGAGAAGAGATGGTTGTAGCACGGACTCCAAGAAAATTGGTGTCGGATGGGACTCGTGTTGGTGGCGTGTGCCGTACTGCTAGACATGAATGCTAGTTATGGCCCATGGCACCCCACTATATCGAGCCTATATCGAGGTACGTAGAACAAATTTCCTGCAGTCCGTGCTCAGCCCTCCTCTATCTCTCTTTTCAGCCAGCCAGCGGACCCGTGGAGCCCATCGTCTGTTTGCTCACATGCGGCCCCACATGTCAGTGAAAACGCAATAGGACCCACTGAGCCTGCACATCTTTCACCTCGACGTGCTAGTGATGAAAAACAAATCCAATAAAGATCTTCGGTGGCTGCTTTTGGAGTTACTCAAGAGTAGTAAGATTCTATTTACAGTTTAACCCAAGATGCACATCTTGTGGCTTCAACTACCACTCTATTTTCTTTCATGACACGACCTGGATGCTGGATGTCCCACGTGTCGGCAAAAGAAGGAAGAACCCGACCAAATCTTCGGTTGTGCTCTCGGATTAGCCTAGTTGTGCTAACTTCAAATTTTTATTGTGTACTCCCTCCGTTCCGAAATACTTGACTTCCATTTGTCCAAAAATGAATGTACCTATATACTAAAACATGTCTAGATACATATATATTTTGAAAAATAGAAGGCATGTATTGTGCAACGGAGGGAGTAGAATGGATGCAAGTTTTTGTATTGGGAAGAAGATTACATCCATATATTGATAGAGCGCAATTTAGTAGATGTTCCATCACTTTTAGCTAGCACAGAGGCTAGAGATGAGATTAGTGCACTTGTTGATACTCCTACTAGAATAGAGGCTAGACATGAGACTAGATGCGAGGAAGCAACGTCTACTTCTTTACACTCGAAGAAGAAAGAAGCACGCAAGATCGAGCCTCCACAGATCAACAATGAATGCATCGAGAAGGCACTAATCCAACTTACATGAGTAGTAAAATGTATTCTTGTGGTTCTTGTTTCTTTGGTTTGCTTTTGTAGTCAAAATTATCATTGGAGTTCGTGCAAAATGGAGGTCTGATTGGGGTTGTGCGTTGGAGTTCACCTTACAAGTGGGGCCGCAGTTAAGGAAACTGAGTATAGGCAAACCCCCACCTCGCCCGCCGCGCGATGGCTGAAGTTAGAGAAACGACGAGGTTGAAGAGATTGCTCTAGCACAGACTCCAAGAAATAATATGGTGTCAGATAGATGTCGTGGTGGTGGCGTGTGTCGTACTCCTGGACGTGAATGCTTGCTCTGGCCCATGCCACCCTACTACTCCTACTACTTACTATATACTACTAGTATCGAGGATTCGAGGTGCTGGTTACGTACATCGAACACGTTAACATATGGCTACAGTAAAAACACCCGCCCGACGCACGAAGCATGTGAAGCTAGTACAAATAGTGTACTACTATTGTTGACTGGCCTCATCCGATAACTTGTTGCAATGCACATACAATTATGTATTCAGAAAAAAAATTTTTGCCTCATCGCACCACTCACTCAGAGAAGCAACTCGAAAGCCATCCATAAATTTAGTAAGTTTATCATAGACATATCATTTTATTACATACAATAGGTCATCAACCCACATCAACAATGAGGATATATTATAAATACTAAAATTTTCACCACAGAACAAATTACAAGCAATGAAATGAACTTCAACTCAACCATTCCTCGGCGTTGGAAACGCTTGCTTTGAACCACAAGTGATTCTCTGGGACAGGCCATCCATTGTCGATCTGGAGACCGACGTAGGACTGATCATCCAGGCTGAAGCGGCCTACTATATCAGTACCAGGGTAGGGAACCACCCAAATGTCTGAGGTATAGACACAGTTGCTTCTCATAAATGGTAGTAACGTTGTGTCAACAGCAGTTGGATCGCCTTTCACCATCATTGGATAGTTTTGTCCAAGGAAGAGCGAGTTTTCTCCAAGACTATCAATTTTGTACCAGGGAGAAGGGGTTGGCGCTAGCACACTAGTATCCATCCTGAATACCATGCAACGGGTGTTGGAATAGATTCGGAGAGTGCGACCATGGGAGACTACACCTGCTTCCTTAGCAGTAACATCATCAGTGGGTTGTATACACACAAGAAGAGGTGATTGTCGGTGTACTAAAGTAGGGGTACCTTAGTACCTCGAACTTGTGCATCGGGCGATCATGGCGCCATGCAAGGCTTGCCGGGCGCCCGCCAAGATCCTCCACCATTCCCATCACTGCCATTCAAGAACAAAGTGTTAACTAAGAAAGACAAGACCCCGGCAAGAGGAGCTTGCCGGGAAGGACAAGACCTCGGCAAGAGGAGCTTGCCGGGAAGGACAAAGACCCCGGCAAGAGGAGCTTGCCGGGGAGGCCAACCAAGGCGCTTCAAGAAACTTGCTGCGACGTCCCGCGCGTCCCGGCAAGGCCCGGCAGGCGGCAAGCTTGCTGGTGCGACAAGAAAACGGCCGCGGCAAGGCGCTTGCCGCGGCAAGGCTGCCACTCTGCACCCAAGCTCCAGCGCATCCGACGACGTGTCGCCACAGGATCGCTCCTGGTGCACGTGGCGGGTGGCTGTGCAGCCATGCGGTGTGAGGTGGCAAGCAAAGCTGACAAGGAGGCCATCGTGGCGATCGGTGGCGCCTCTAACGGCCCTTGTCCCCTGCCGTCAGAGTTAGGTAGGGGACACTGTTGGTAGTAGTTGTACCAACCCGCGTTTTTACCTTTTAACCCCCTTTTCTACGCTGCCACCTGTTGGTGACCCCCTTTAACCTATAAAAGGGAGGCCCATGCGCACGTAGAGGGGGTTCGGCTGGTTCCACAGTTGGTTGGGTCCATCCGACGCATTCGACACCACAACACGCTCACGCTCTCGAGCAAGAACAGAATACAAACACAAAAGCAACAGTAGGAGTTTTATCTCTCCGGAGAGCTCCGAAGCTGGGTAAAATCCCCCGCGTGCTCCCGCCTCGATCTGCTCTGCGTGCGCCCTCCGCTCCCTTGCCGGACAAGAAGGGGCCCCCTGCCCCATAGGTGCTCATGCTCACACCCAAATCCCACAACATCTTTGGCGCGCCAGGTAGGGGGCGTCGAGGTCGTGCGTATCTGATCCGGCGTCTGCGCACGCTACATCAACATCTTCATCGACATGCCACCGAAGAAGAAGACTTCGGAGGTGGCCGCTCCGTCCGCGACTATCCTACCGCCGCCGAAACAAACGGGCGGTGGGGTGGACGCCGGCGGAGGAGCGGGCGCTAGCGGGGGGACTCACATCGTCACCCGGTCCAAAGACAAGGCCCCGCAAGGTTCAGCGTCTGCACATCCACCGCACCCCTCCCAGGAGGTGCAAGATCGACAACGCCACGGTGCTCCTAGCACCGTGCTTGCATTGGAACAAGGCCAAGCTGGTGGGTCGCGAGACGTTCAAGGCCAGCATGCACGTCAACACGCTGGCACGAGCGCAGTGCGGTCGCCTGGACGAGACGTTGCTCCTTCTAACACTGTTAGCAGTTTGAGCATGTCTCGCACCGCCACCACCGCCACCCAAGACCCCAGCATGCGTTGCTCACCACCGCCACCCAAGACCCCAGAGGAAGCGCTGGCCGGGGCCTAGCTGCTTCTAGATTACCCTCGGCGCGGACAAAATCGGCGGCGGAGGGCCGCCATTATACCCATCGGCGGCCGCTTAAGCGGCGATAAGCCCCGCAACCGAAAGCACGTCGAAGCTCGGCAAGACGCCCGGCGCAGCCGACGCCGACAAGACGGCTGGGGTGCCACCATCTGCACTCCCGCCCGAAGGCCAAGATCGCCGACTCGCGGACCAACCTCAACATCGACTCCACCGCATCGTCGGACCCACGAGCTTCGCCGCGATCAGCGCCAAGTTCTCCAAAACGGCGACATGAAAACGCTTCGCACCAAGCCGAGCATCGAAGAAAGCACGGCGTCAATCGACCAGCGCTGGGCCCACTATCGATATCGTGCGCCCGAAGAACCAGCGACCTGCCGTCTGCGATAGGTTGCCTGTGTTCACCCGTGAGCTGCGGCAAGTCGATGGCCCGATACCAAGAGCTTCAAGCGGGCGTGCGAAAGTGCGATGGCAGGATACATCCGTCGGAGTTCCTCGGCGTCTACACCATCGCGGTGCGAGGCTGCGGGCGCGACGAGAAGATCTCGCCAACTACTTCCGGCGGTGCTCAAGCCCAACGCCGATCTTGGCTCATGCACTTGCGGACAACTCCATCTCTTCGTAGGCGGACCTGCGCCATCGGTTTGTCGGCGCCTTCACGGTGACCACAAGCCCCATGGCGGAGAGCGACCTTCATCTGCTCGCCCGAAGGAAGGAGAACCCTGCGCAAGTATATATAGAGTTTCAGCCAGGTGCGGCGCAACATCCCGGATGTGCACCACGCCGCGTTATCGGCGCTTTCCATCGAGCGTCGCGTAACCGCGGGATGAGGAGGAGATGGCGATGTGCAAGATCGAGAGATGTCGGCGAGCTATATGCCTGGGCGACAAGTGTGCGCGTCTTTGAAGAGGGAGAAACTCCGGAGAAAACGCAGGAGCGAAGGATCTCGCGGTGAGGAGGATGCCCCTCGGCAAGGAAGAACCGGGCGGAACAACAGAAAGAGAAAGGCTAAGGATGTGCTAGTTGTTGAGCAGTCCGGCAACAGTGGCGGATCCGACAAGGCCAAAGCTGGTGACTCCGGCGAGGCTGTGGTAGCCGCCGACAAGCAGGACGGCTCCGGCAAGCAGTACTGCAAGATCCACCGCACCAAGGGCCATGACATCCAAGCCTGCAAGAAAGTTGAGCAGATGGCGAGCTCTGAAAGCTGAATCTGGCGCCGTGACAAGGAGAAGGCCGGGAAGGTGGCGGAGGATCCAGAAGAAGCTTCCGCCGGGGGGCGCCGCAAGAGAGACAGACCTCCCGTGGCGCGACAAGGGCGAAGACGAAGATGAAGATGATGAGATGGAGGAAGATGAGACTGACGAGCAGGAGTTTCAGAAGGCAACGGAGGTTTTGTGCGTTGACGGCGGTGCTTCTCTGCACACCTTGCACCGTCAACTCAAACAATGGGTGCGAGAAGTGAGCGCAGCAGAACCGTCCGTTGAATCGTGCAAGCCCCTGAAGTGGTCCAGCACGCCCATCATCGTCGACCTTGAGGATCACCCTGATCGCATCACTGCGGTCGGGTGCTTGCCGATGTTTGTTTCGCCAACAATCTGCAACCTCAAGGTCACGAAGATGTTGGTTGACGGCGGAGCCAGCCTGAATCTGATCTCCTCCGCAGTACTCAAGAAGCTCCAGATCCCCGACAGCGAGCTCGAAGAGACTGGTACCTTTCAAGGAATCAACCCGGGAAGGAGCAAGCCGAAGGGGAAGATCACACTGCCAGTGACGTTTGGCAGCGAGCTGAAGACAGAGAGAGTCACATTTGATGTTGCTGATTTCCCATTGCCCTACAATGGGATACTTGGTCGTCCAGCGCTTGCCAAGTTCATGGCAGCCTCTCATTACGCCTACAATGTGCTCAAGATGCCTGGTCCGATAAGTGTCATTTCTGTCCAAGGCGACAAGAAGGATGCACTTATCTGCACCGACAAGATCTACCGAGAAGCAGCAGCCGCAGCAGAGCGCAAACCACTTGCCGCTGAAGCTCCCGGGGGGAAGAAGAAGACCAAGTCTGGCAAGAGTAGCTCTGATGCCCACTCCGGCAAGCGCACCTCTTCGGAGTGCTGCGCTACCGTCGAGGACGCACCATCGAGCTCCACCGGCAAGTGCAAGAAGGCAAAGACAGCTTCACCAGAAACCAAGTTGAATCCCGAGAAGTGTGTGTTTGGAGTTCCTTCTGGCAAGCTTCTCGGATTCTTCGTGTCCCAGAGGGGGATCGAAGCCAATCCCGACAAGATCAAAGCCATCGAGCAGATTGAAGCCCCGAAGCGCGTCAAGGATGTGCGAAGGCTTGCCGACTGTGTTGCTGCTCTCAGCAGGTTCATCTCTAAGTCTGCGGAGCGCGCCCTGCCATTTTTCAAAATTTTAAAAAAGGCGGGTCCAATGAAATGGACTCCGAAAGCGGAGGCTGCGCTGCAGGACTTGAAGAGATACCTATCCTCCACTCCAACACTTGTCACACCTAAGCCACAAGAGAAGTTGCTGCTATATTTGGCGGCAACCAATCAAGTGGTTAGTGCTGCGTTAGTTGCGGAGAGGGAGGCAGATGATGAGCCAGCGACCGCGGCAAGCGAGTCCAGCGACAAGCAGGGGACTTCCCCGACAAGTTCTGGCTCCGGCAAGGATGGATCTGCGCAACCACAAGAAGAGAAACAGAAGAAGATGGTGCAGCGCCCAGTTTACTTTGTCAGTTCCCTTACAGAGGGGCTAGATCAAGGTACTACGGTGTCTGAAGTTGCTTTTCGCCTACTCATGGCCTCGAGGAAGCTGCGCCATTAATTTCAAGCACATGAGATCACAGTCGTCACTCGCTTTCCGTTGAAGAGGATATTGCAAAATCCAGACGCAACAGGCAGGATTGTCGAGTGGGCACTGGAATTGTCAAGCTTTGGCCTCAAGTTTGAAAGTACTTCAACTATTGAGCCGAGCATTGGCAGAATTCATAGCGAATGGGCGCCAACGCTGATGAAGAAACTCGAGAGGAGCATCCCGTCAAGGAAGCTAGCAAAGAATGGATTATGTACTTTGATGGTGCCTTCTCGCTGCAAGCGCCGGTCTTGGGCGTACTACTTGTCGCCCCCACCGGAGAGCACCTCAATCGTAGTCAAATGCACTTTCCCAAGGAGCAAGCAACAAACAATCTTGCAGAGTATGAAGGCTTGCTTGCGGACTCGAGATAGCGGCGAAGTGCTTGGGATCAAGAAGCTTATTGTCAGGGGTGACTCACAGCTTGTCGTCCGCCAAGTTAACAAAGATTATCAGAGTCCGTTGATGGAAGCGTACATCGATGAAGTGAGGAAGCTGGAAGAACATTTTGACGGCCTGCAGATGGAACATGTTCCAAGAGCTCAGAATGACATTGCAGATGGCCTGTCAAAGTGTGCCGCACTCAAGTTACCTGTGGAACCAATAATTTTTGTGCTCAAGCTGACCATCTGTAACACCATCAACTGGACAGGGCAAGAAGAGAAAGTTGGTCACTGGCGACTACTTTCCGGCAGAGCTCCCCGGAGCCGCCGCCAAGAAGGTCCCCAGGATCAACACAGAAATTGCTGAGGAGCAGTCTGCTCCGGAAAACCCTAGGGTTTGTTTCTTTGAAGCAGACGCTCCCGACAAGCTGTGTCCCAACACGCTTGCCGGGGAGCATCATGCTCCGGCAGGATCCCAGATTCTTGCCGTAGAAGCAGATGTTCCCGCAGTAGCATTTGTGCCTTTAGTCCTTGCCGTCGAGCCACAAGCTCCGGCATGGGCACAGCAGATCGTCCAATTCCTTCAAACAGGAGAACTTCCCGAGGAGCAAGAAGAAGCGGAAAGAGTAGCCCGGCAATCAAGTATGTACCAGTTTGTCAATGACATACTGTACAGAAGAAGATTCAACGGAGTGAAATTGAAGTGCATCTCTCGGGAAGAAGGACAAGAGCTGTTGGCGGAGATACATGGAGGCATATGTGGTCACCACATTGGCGCAAGAGCGCTTGCTGGCAAGGCTTTCTGGCAAGGTTTCTTCTGGCCGACAGCCCTCCAGGAAGCAACTGCACAAGTAACCCAGTGTGAAGCGTGCCAGTTCCACTCCAAACAGATTCGTCAACCAGCTCAAGATCTCCAAACGATCCCTTCATCCCGGCCATTCTCGGCCCCTTTCCCCTCGTATGCTGATCACCTCGAGTGCTCGCTTATGATGAGCTAGAGCAAGAGCAGCTGCGGCAAGATGACGCGCTGCTCCTCGAGGAGGATCGTCTTCAGGCTGCGGTACGAGCTGCTTGCTACCAGCAAGCTTTGCGCCGCTACCATAGCCGCAAAGTTGACGCCAGAAGCTTCGAGAGGGAGAGGATGAAGGTGTGGACCGAGCATCGTTCAAAGAAGTGCAGCCTTGCCGGGACGCAGAAGACAGAAAAGCTAAGTTGCCAAAGTTTGAGCATGATCAAGTTTTAAGTTTTTAAGTTATACTCCTTGAAACGTCCGTGCCTTGTATGGAAAACCTGTGCGCGGAGGAATCGACTCGTGGCTAAGTTGCACCCTTGATTTGTTTTCGAGTCCGCTCAACAATACAAGTGCGCTGCAACTAGCCCCGACAAGGTTTCTTGCCGGAGGCAACACCGCCAGCGGGCTGCTGATGTTCGGCACTCAGCAAGTGTGCTTGCACCGGCACGTTCCCTCAAAGCGTAGGGTAAAAACATACAAGGAATGGAAGTGAATAAAGGAGATAACATAGCTAGCATTGCCCAGAACAAAGTTATATTACGAAAGTAACTTATTACGGCACTGACTAAGTTGTTCTCATAACTAAAATAACATCGACAAGGAAAGAGAAGAAAGGTGCGCCGACACCTGGGTCCTGGCAAGCCAGTGTTGCTGGGGGCTGCGGGTACCAGGACTCATCCCCGACAAGCCAGAGTTGCCGGGGGCTGCGATATCAGATAAGTTTTTTCGCCCCTCATCATGCATCCTCTGATGGACTGGGGAATGCGAAGCCACGTCCTTGAACGACCGTGCCTTGTATGAAAAACCTGTGCGTGGAGGAACCGTCCCGTGGCTAAGTTGCGCCCTTAATTTGTTTTCGAGTCCGCTCAACAATATAAGCGCGCTGCAACTAGCCCCGGCAAGGTTTTCTTGCCGGAGGCAACACCGCCAGCAGGCTGCTGATGTTCCGCACTCAGCATGTGTGTTTGTGCCGGCAAGTTCTCTCAAAGCGTAGGGTAAAAACATACAAGGCACAGAGTCAAGTAAAGGATGTGGCATAGCAAGTTTCCCCTTTTCATTAAAAAAACATCCCACTCGGGTACAGTCCATAGAGGATGAAAAACATGAAAGAGAGGATTACATGTTTTAAATGCAGCTAAGGCCCGAAGGCTTACAAATTAAAAAGATGAGATGCCCGTAATCCCTTTCCTGTCCCCCTTTTCAGGAGGTAGGTCAAGGAGGCGAAAAGGGCAAAAGAAACGCCTAGGTGAGCTACGGGTGCCAGAAGACACCAAGAGAACATCCCGGGGGCCGTCCGGGGGCTGGACGGTGATGGCGGCACCGGAAGCAGAGCTCGAAGACGGAGCGGCAAGACGTCAACACGCTGTCGAGGGCACCACGCCCTCGTACTCCGACTTAACGGCCTTGCCGCCAGCCCTCTTCCTCTTCCGCAGCCTCCCTACGCCAGCCGCCCAAGGAGACGACCCCGGGGAGTTCAAGGGGCCGGCGACCCGGATGATGGGGTCGCCGGTGACGCACGAGGCGATGCCCGACGCCTAGTCGGGCCCGCCACCCTCGTCGTCGCTGTCGCTCTCCTCCTCGTCACTCTCGCTCGAGGGGGAGACTTCGCTATCGGAGGAGCTGTCCACGCAGCATCTCGCCCTCCATTAGCTTAAAATGGAGGGTAAACCCCGCCGTCAGGCTGTGGATACGGGCGAACGTCTTCCACCCTCGATCAAGATACATCACATTAGGGGCTGGGGATACAACGCTGACTCGCGTGCCGCTGATCCCACAGCCCCTCATGTGCAATCTCAGCGTCTCGGGCGGGTCCGGCTCCATCGCGCTCGCAAACGGAGCTGGAAGTCGGAGGCGACGACAAGGCGCCAGCGCAGCTGATGAAGAACTTCGCAAGGTGTCCCCTCAGATGGACCGCCCGGGAGAGGAACCGCCGGCGGAGGCGAAGCTGACGCGCCGCCCCGTCCGCCTCTTCCCTGCGCGCCTCGACCTCTCCCTCGACCTCGTCCACGACCTCGCCCCCTCCCTCTTCCCCTTGTGGCTGGCTCTGCCACCACGGGCGCGGGATAGGGAGGGATGCGCTGTCTGGCGGCGACCCTCGCCGCCACTGATGAAGGACCAGGGTTCCCTTTCGCCATGGCGGATGAGAGAAAGGGGAACAGAAGCTGAAGAAAGGAGAAGATGAGAGAGTGCGTGTTTCTGCGCTCCCCTCTCGCCCTTCTTAAAGGAGCGAGGTGGGGGCTCGGCCGCCCCGCTCGGCGAATCAGAGCACGGGAAGAGCAGGGAGTCGGGGCCGACCCGCTGCCTTCGCCCGTGACGGCTCGGTTTCCCACCTCCACCGTCCGCGACCCCGAGTGCATGGGAGCCGCGTGGCGGGGATGTAGAACCGAGGTGACAGATGAGGTGACCTCGCCCGCCCGTGATCACGAAGGTGGGCGCTTGAAAATCGCGCCGCCACCCGTCTCCCCATGACCCCGCGATCGGCGCATGCCGCTTCTGGAGAGCGCGCGGTGGAGTGGAGTCGATTTTGTGTGGCCCAGGCCGCACGTGTCCGTCTGCTTTTTGGGCTGGCCCAACAGCGCTTCGGCACCGTGTATGGCCCAGGCCCGGGGGCTCCTGTCGGTGTACTAAAGTAGGGGTACCTTAGTACCTCGAACTTGTGCACGGGCAGTCGCAGCGCCCCGCGGCAAGGCTTGCCGGGCGCCCGCCAAGATCCTCTACCATTCCCATTACTGCCATTCAAGAACAAAGTGTTAACTAAGAAAGACAAGACCCCGGCAAGAGGAGCTTGCCGGGAAGGACAAGACCCCGGCAAGAGGAGCTTGCCGGGAAGGACAAAGACCATGGCAAGAGGAGCTTGCCGGGGAGGCCAACCAAGGCGCTTCAAGAAACTTGCTGCGATGCCCCGCGCGTCCCGGCAAGGCCCGGCGGGCGGCAAGCTTGCTGGTGCGACAAGACAACGGCCGCGGCAAGGCGCTTGCCGCGGCAAGGCGCTTGCCGCGGCAAGGCTGCCACTCTGCACCCAAGCTCCAGCGCATCCGACGACGTGTCGCCACAGGATCGCTCCTGGTGCATGTGGCGGGTGGCTGTGCAGCCATGCGGTGCGAGGTGGCAAGCAAAGCTGACAAGGAGGCCATCGTGGCGATCGGTGGCGCCTCTTACGGTCGTTTCCTACACTGTTGGGGCGACCGGACGGGCATTAAATGCCCTTGTCCCCTGCCGTCAGAGTTAGGTAGGGGACACTGTTGGTAGTAGTTGTACCAACCCGCGTTTTTACCTTTTTACCCCCTATTTCTACGCTGCCACCTGTCGGTGACCCCCTTTAACCTATAAAAGGGAGGCCCATGCGCACGTAGAGGGGGTTCGGCTGGTTCCGCAGTTGGTTGGGTCCATCCGACGCATTCGACACCACAACACGCTCACGCTCTCGAGCAAGAACAGAATACAAACACAAAAGCAGCAGTAGGAGTTTTATCTCTCCGGAGAGCTCCGAAGCTGGGTAAAATCCCCCGCGTGCTCCCGCCTCGATCTCCTCTGCGTGCGCCCTCCGCTCCCTTGCCGGACAAGAAGGGGCCCCCTGCCCCATAGGTGCTCGTGCTCACACCCAAATCCCACGCCAGTGATCCATCGGAATTAGTTGCCAGGCGCCAAAGAGTATATGGGCGCTGCTCGTCCTCATGCTCGTGATCATCACCATCGTCATCTCCCCCTTGGTTGTAAAAATTTTCTAGTATAGGTGGTGGAATGTTCACAGGACCTTGGAAACACAAGAAGAAGGTTAATTAGTAAAAGGAAACTTGCTAACCCACATGCATGTGGATGAAACAATTATAATTACGGTGGAAAACAAACGTACTGAAACTACGAGGATCCCATGCAAAAACAGTGCCACGAGTGGTGGCAGCAAACACAAGGCCCTCGTATTGAATTGCATCACAGTACACATCCGTGTATAGAAACTGATTTTTGAGCAATATCCATCGAGTCAAACCACCAAGGACGACAACAAGCTTGTCGAAGATAGCAACAACTTCATAGTTGTTGTAATTCCAAGAGCGGTTGGGAACTCAAAAAATTGCTATCTTCCATAGAAGACAGTCACCATGATCATATTTGAACGTGCATACAATACCGGTGTGCTCAACCTCTGGGCAGTCTGCTGAGATTTTTGGAAGTGGAACCCGGTCATGAGTGTACACAGTCACAAGTTCCCACTCGCAGTTGGACCGAATGTAAACAACCCAATCTCCATTTGCGCCTGCCCAAACCTTGCCCTCAAGCGATGGCATCTTAACATCATACGTATCATTATCAAGCAGCATCAACTTGCACAGGGCGAGGCCTCCGTCATGCCGGCGCCAGTCATCAGGGTCATGGCGAAGAAGATAGGGGAGATCAAACCGCTCCTTGACTCTTGGGTTCCTTGTAATGATGTTATTAGTTGAGTCGAGAATGGGCTTGAACAAACCTGCCATGCTAGCCGAGGTGATGACGTCGCACTGATCAATGAGCTCCTCCACCACGTCATCTTTCAGATCGGGGCAAGAATAACAGGGTCGTTTCTGGCCTATTCCCTCCATGGAGGATGATCGAACAATGGCAGAAGAAAGGGTGAAGGGCTGAAGGAAAATGGAGGAGGGAGAGGAAGAGCGTGCGACAGCAGTTCCAAATCGATAGGGAAAGGCGAAGAGTCGGTGGACAGTTGCCAGTTTGCCACGATTCACGAAGAGGCGCCCCGGCCTACACGTCCGTTCGGAAATACTACTACTCGCCGTTGTCTCACTGATATGTTGGAACGGGACCACATGTCAATGAAACATGGTGTGTAATTTATCGTGCAAAATGCGATCTGGCCACGTTGGCCCAAGGTGCCACATTAGTTATCGACCTTTATTTTTTGGCGTGCCGTTAAGTTTTGAAGCACGACTAACTGGTACTGTACGCAGAGAAAATGTAAACTACTCTACCACTACTCCACCTCCAATACTAGTAGTGTAAAAAAGATATATAGGTTGGAGCTTCAGCGCTTTCTTGCTAAGGGCTGCCCACTTGATTCTCACACTACCACCCTCTCTCCAGATCTAAAAATGACGGCCCCTCTCTCCCTCCTCACCGATGGTCACAGATCCGCCGAGGAAGAAAAGGGCGGCAGCGTTGGCCTTTTCGTCATCGGCGAAGCGAGTCACGATCGACAAAAGGCCGTCCTCTCAGACTTAGCACCTGCGCGGGATGGCCTCCGTCCCCAAGCTCGCTGCCGTAGTGTGTGCGGAGGACGACGACCACGAGCGAAGCCACTTCCTGCCGACCCTCAAGTATGCTACCTCTTTTCGAACCATACCCTTGTTCTATTGCCCCATCTGCCACGTCGTTGCTTGTGGATCTTTTTCCACTCCACCATCTTCCCAATTTGCAATCCTCTGCTCTCCTGGCCACGCAGGCGAAAACCATAATTTGCACTATTAAAGGAAACCCTACTTCATGTAGACTAATCCATGTCTGGGTTGAATAAGGAAAGGAAGGGAGACTGTACTGTCAAAGTGAGTAGGCATCGAACCTGCATCTAGGTTAAAAATGGGAAAATCAGTAGCTAAGGAACGAGTCTCGTGTCAGGACCCCGACTCAATGCCACATCGATCTAGCATGTAACACTTCATATCACTTTGCGGCCTCACGCACGGTATTCCCACGGGTGTCGCCTTACCTTTGCCCGGGACCGTTTGCGCCTTTTGGCACACATATGATAGTGTTGCTAGCATCCATATGATAAGGAGCCCGGGCTGACATGGCTAGTCGTAAACCCAAAGTGGCACAAACTTACAGGGACAGGCATCCATGACACAGCAACGAACGTGTCGGTCATCAGCGAGTGAATCTAGGCTGTAGCACTGGGCTAGCAGGACTCCGGTGAACCGGGCTGTAGCGGGCTAACAGACTCCGGTATTCATCGCGTGACATTTCCCTAAAGGGATGTAACCACGAGAGCGAAGAAGGACACATGCCGGCCAGCCTAAGTGTTAGGAGCGGTAGCAAGCTACCATGGCTCGAAGGAAGCACTAGGAGACATTTCTGTAAGAGAGGCTACTAAGGATAAACAACTAGATAGTCGGATCCCACACATACCAAGCATTTCAATAACATACACACAATATGCTCGATATGTGCAAATACAACATGGCATCACAACATGACTCTACAACTCAAGTATTTTATTCACTAGGCTCCGAGGAGCGAGGTATTACAAACATGGGTCTCATGACCCAACATTCAGAGCATACAAGTCAAAGCACAAGCGGAAGCTCAACATGTCTGAGTACAGACATCTACAAATGAAAAAGGCTGAGAAGCCTGACTATCTACTAGATCCTGCCGAGGGCACAAGATCGTAGCTGAGGTAACATGCTAAACAACAAAGTCCATGTGAAACTGCTAGTGAGACCGAAGTCTCTCTGCAAAAACATAAAATAGGCAAACGTGAGTACAAATGTACCCAGCAAGACTTACATCAGAACTAACTTCATATGCATCATTATGAACAAAGGGGATGGTGGAGTTTAACTGCAGCAAGCCAGCTTTGACTCGATGGCTATCCTGAACTACATTCGCAAGTAACTCTTTTGAGGTGGCGCTACGAGTCCACATATTCACCATATCAATAAACCACTATGGATCCGCTCCCGTCTCCCTACGAGAATGCCATCCATAGCACTCACGCTTATCTTGCGCATTTTAGAGTATCCACTTTCACTTGTCTATGAACTGTACAGGCAACCCAGAAGTCCTTTACCGAGGACACGGCTATTTGAATAGATAATGTTAACCCTGCAGGGGTGTACTTCTTCACACACGCTCTCGCCAGTTACCGCCATGTACACGTCATGTATCTCAGCAACCTTCAAGCGGAAGCCTGGCGAGGGAGTTGGCCATGACCTGACTAACCACACAAATCTCTCGTCCAGGTTTATCGCCTATTTGGGTTCCATCCGCAAGGAGATCCGGCCGGGGTGTCGCTCACGGTCCCAAACGATGTGAGCAGGGTTCCCAAGCCCACCATCCGGGTGCCACTTGGTACACCGTGACACTGTGCCTAGTCTGTCCCAAGCCCACCTGTACCGGGTGCCACTTGGTAGACTACTAACACTACCTACAAACACCAGAAACTAGTTGCAACTCCTGGACAGAGATCAAGTTGATTAATAAGCCGAGAGGGGCCGAGTTACTGGAACCCAATGTGTGGTAGTAACTGTTCATGGATCACACACATAGAACTCAGTTCCTGAGGACGGCTGTAATGAGACAACCCACCATGTACTCCTACATGGCCTCTCACCGCTACCTTTACCAAATCGTGTTCACACTTAGCTCACACACAGTAGGACATGTTCACACACCTTCGATTCATCTCGGATGAATCAGACCCGACTCAACTCTAAGCAGTAGCAGGCATGACAAACAAGCATGAATGAGTAGGCACATCAGGGCTCAAACAACTCCTACTCCTGCTAGTGGGTTTCATCTATTTACTGTGGCAATGACAAGTCATGCAGAGGAAAGGGGTTCAACTACCGCAGCATGTAACACATGAGTCGTTGTTGTCCTAATGCAATAAAAGAGAGCAGGAGCAAGAGAGTGGGATTGTATTGGAATGAGCAAGGGGGTTTTGCTTGCCTGGCACTTCTGAAGATAATATAGTTCTCCATCGGTGTCATCAAATAATCGTCGGAACCACGTTTACTGAGAGGGGACAAACACCGGCAACAGAGAAGAAATAAAATCAATGCAATGCACAATATGATGCATGATATGACATGGCAAAATGAGTGTGTTGGGCTAATGCATCTACAACCAGGGTGGTTTGAGCTCATTTGAATCAAACATTCGTATGCAAACTCAAGTTATGGGTTTATAAAGTGCATTATCATGTTTTGATATAAACAGCAGTTTTAAGTTGCTTAAACATGCATGAAACCAGTGCAGATGGATAGCTTGGATTTTTGTGATCATTTTTCATATATAAATTATTTCATTTGGAGCTGCGGTTGATTTTATATGATTTTTTGAAGTTTAAGCCTTTTTCTGGATTTTCTGAACAAATAGAATTAAATTAATACCAGAAAAGGATTACTGCGTCACCCTGACATCATAATGACATCAGCAAGTCAACACGGTCAAACCTGATGCATGGGACCAGCATGTCATTGAGATAGTGATAAACTACGGTTTGACCCCGCGTTGACTCAGCTTTGACCCGTCATGGGGCCCGCTATCAATGTCAGTGGGGGGTTAGTTAGTGCTAATGGTGGAGTTAACCAGCGTCTAACTGGCGGTGCTAATCCGGCGCGGCGGCGATCGCCGGCCAGCCGTCTCCGGTGACGGATGGCCGCGCGGATGAGTTCTCTTGAACGCCCGCAGTTCGGCGCGTCCAGGGGTGGTCGTGGGGATGCCGGGGATGGGCTGCAGCGGTGAGGGCGGCGAGATTTGCGGCGGCGGTGCATTCTTAGGTCTGGCGGAAACAGCGGCTAGAGTGTGCAAACGACATGAGGAGAAGAGGGGAACGGGTCAGCGGCTCACCGTGATTTGGTGGAGAAGCACGGCGTGGTCCGGGAGGAGCTGGAGCAAGCAAATCAACGGCGGTGGTCATCGGTGCCGAAGCTTGAAGATGACGAAGATGCCGGCGACGAAGAGCTCCCGCAGTCTTGGCCGTTGGCTTGTCGACGTGTGGTGATGAGGCGGAGCCTATGGATAGGCTAGATAGGTGAGGGAGGCTCGGTGGGCGCAGCGGCAGTGCACGGCGGCGACGGGTCGCTCGGGTGCGTGCGAGGAAGAGAGCAGAGGAGGCGGAAAGTGAGCGCGGAGAGGTGGGGAGGAACCACGGGAGCGTGGGCGTCACCAGGCGCTCGGTCGAGGACGAGGAAAAGGAGCAGGAGGTGGAAGCAGGAGGTGGCCTCACCTCCTGTGCGTGCGACACGTCGTCGTCCTCCTGGCAAAGAAAGGAGACGACTGGCGCCTCGGCTGTGGTGGACTGGCCTGGTTGCTGCAGTAGGTAAGGCCCAGGTAGGCTCTCCCTCTCTTCTGTTTCCTAATTTGCTTTTGTTTTCTAATTGTTTGCCTCTGTTTTGATTTAGTTTAACACCAAATCATTTCTATAAATCTTGAAATTAATTATGGGAAATAACTAAATTATCTCAGAGGCCCTTAGCTATTTCCAGAATTGTTGGAGCATTCAATAATATTAATAGCAATTAAATGCCACAATTCAAATATTTATGACTTAAATTCAGTGCCCAACTTGTTCCCTAAAAATGTTCATTATTTTTGGTATGGATCAAAACCATTTCCAAAAATATCAAACATCAAAAAAGAGCATTTTGGGTTCTTGAAAAAAGATTTTATTTTGACGCTAGTTGAATTCATTAGCTGCTAGGGCTTGGATCAATCCCCATTTCGACTTTCATGAAATTTAAACATGATGCATGGATGCAATGCCGCTAGTTACAAACAAACTCCAGGGCTATGAGAACTCACCCCCACTAAACAAGAATTTCGTCCCGAGATTCAAGACGTGTGGTAAGAAGACAGAGGGGGCATAGAGCTAACACGATCTTCACGATCCAGATGTCCTTCTCGAGGGTGTTGATTCATTGCATCACCTTGATCACGACGTCTTGCTTTGAGAACTACATCCAACATAATAACGACAAGAAAAGGAGAATTCTAAAAGGATCGATCTTCTTGAGGTTCGAGCAACTTAGGATCATCTTAATGATCACAAGATCAACTCACGGAATGGGAGAAACATCTCTGGAGCTGAGAGGCAAAACATGCATCAGGAGGGACGGAAGAAACAATTTGACGAGGGTTTCAGAATAGCAAGGAAGAATTGCCATGATTCCATAACGATGCACCTTAGGGAAGGTGACTCGTAGAATTATTCCCTCAAGTGGAAAAAGGAATTACTTTTGATACATAGATCATTGAAACTCTTTATACCTGCTTAAGGCAAATCTCGAGCAATCGTTTGGAGGAGTTTGGTATAATGGCACACTCGGACTAGAATGGATGATGTGGAATACCTTGTTGAAGACAACACAAGGGATGACTTTAGTAACTGGGGAGAAGCTCAATAGTAGAGAGCGAGTCCACTGTTTGAAAAGTTATAGCATAACCGAGCAAACTGAGAGCAATCCCAGTTAGTGCCAATGATAACACCTAGCGCTTGTGCATGCTCTCAAGAACTTGAGCATTTCCATATTCATCAGGGTTTACCAATCTCCGTGTCAAGGATCCTGGCAACACAACATACTATCATGATGAATAATGATGGATGATGCAGATGCAAAGGAAGATAACACCTTCTCAGATTTCACCTTAGTGAGGCCAAGGAAACAAAATCTGGATGATCGATCGAGAGACATTTGGCACTCCGCTTCTAATATTCTCCTTGATGTGCTAGCGTAACCCATTTACATGGTTTGGTATCTAGAACATCAAGTAAAAGGTTGGACTTCGGGAGCATAATAGAAAATCCATAAGGAACAACTAAGGAGTAAATCCTACGAAGTCCTTGTGGGGAGGTGGCCAACTTCCTCAATCAAGATACTACAGTAATAGGTCTTCCGGCTGGACGTGTTGGCCATGACATCCTCTTTACCGGTTACAGAGAGACCAATATTATAGTTCTTGGACAATGCTCCAACCATCATATCTGCCTGAGATTCAGAACTGGTTGGTGTCAGAACAATCCAGACTCATCGAGTTTAGAAAGAAAAATGAAAGTTTGCAACACAAATCGACGAGATGACGTTGCGAGATTCTCGGGGAATGAACTACGGTAGTAAGCTCCAAAACATGAGCTGGTTCTGCTACAGACATGTGAACACGTTGTGCCAGACAAGCATGACCACGTAGTAGTCTTATAATAAAATACTACCGAGTTCAGGTGGGAACCATCATCTAGGATATCGAAGTCCTTGCGTAAGTCTAGCTCTTAAAAAGGAACGCCTTCTCATTGAACAAGTCAATCAGTGGCTTGGCATGACACATATAGAATGGAGGTAGCTAATCTCACAATCCAATGTATACTTCGCACATGCATGACCGACTTGGGATGATTCCAAAGGAAGCAAAAACAATCTTTCTCGTATCCACGGAGGCAACTTGCACCAAATGCACATGAACTGGAGGAAGTCGCTTCTTACATCCAAACATATGCTTCATGAGCTAGCATGAAGAAATGCTTTCAAAAGTTTCTAACACTAGTTGGATGTTCAACACAACCATGGAGAGGTTAAATATGTTGCTGATGGGCTCAACAATAATTCATCCCGGTTTCCATGAAGAAGGAATTCCATAATTATGTGAACAAGTGATAGCACTGGTCAGACCCAAAAGATTTAATGGTGTATGCTCGAGGAATCAACAACGAGTAAGATAACATTAAGAACATCGTTGGTTCTGATTTGATTTGAGAATAGCCCACACTCAAATCAAAGTTTTGACAAGATAATAGGTCCAACAACTGATCATAGGGACCAATCGATGAAGACATCATCTTTCTTCAACATACATACAAGATATCCTTTAATATGAACTAAGTCAGACAAGCTTTTATCGTCCAACTCTCCAAGTTGTTGTTTAGCTTGACCAACTAGCTCAGGGGTATCCCACACAGATTCTTGGAGAAGGGGTGGTTTACAAGAGACCAACTTCATCACGAAATCAACATAGCGGTCAGGTGACAACCTGGTAATACTTCCGAGAAGATATTCAGGAAATCACGAACCACCGATATGTTACTAAGCTCGAGAATAATCTTGCTTTTCAGGGCAAGACGATATGATCAATAGAGCGAAGATTTGAAATAATCCTAACTCATCGATCTAGGAGTGCACCAGGAGAATGTACTAGGTAGCACGATCAATCTTAGAATGATGATTCAATAACCAACATGCTAAGAATGAAATTATTGTCCTTTAACTACCAAGCAACGGAGTTGGTAGGAGTATTGAGTTCACACATCACGATTCACTTGTTGGCACTCCGGCTGCAACAACACGGAACCGAGGAATGAATAAGGATGGCGAGAAGTATCACTACGTCAAGAATTCACAAGAGATGGTGCAATTCTCATGACAATCCCGACGTAAAGAGGGTAACACTCCAAGGTGGAACAGACCAAAAGCTTGATTACATTTGATCTGCGGAATACAACTACTTTGACCCAATCCTAGAAATGGATGAGGTACTGGAGTTTGTGTCTCCTATTCATTTTGAAACAGAACAGCTTGATGGACCGCAAGAATAGTGGCATCAATGAACACGAATGCATAACTACTCCTGACTATCAATTGATAGACGAGGGTCGGAATACGACTGAAGAGGGACAACTCAAAGGAACATATATCTTTCTGAGTTTTGGATGCATAGATTAGTATGTCGAGCAAAGCTCAACATTTCTTCCGGATAACCCATGCAGAAGGTAGAACTGGCAGATTCACAATATAGAATGGAGAACTCATGAAGAGCACTCTGGTTGTGATCTTTTGGTTCAAAAGAACTCTTGCCGAGAATGGTTCATGGTATTTGGAAGAACGATATACCACGGACCTCAAGGACTATCGCAAAGGTTACTAATATCCTAAAGGGACTAGCAAACACTATCAACATGAGGTAAGTAGGGTGAATCTAGGATTCAAAACCCAAGGAGTAGAATACCCACTACTAAGTGGCATCAGGGGATGCTTTCGAGAATGTTGGCCAGAATGATCACACTGGGAACACAATACGTGGCTAGATTACTAGGTGATACTCTAGACATCTAGGGTCATAATAATAGCTCCAACATATACGTCGAGGCAATGGAGTACCTCAACTCACTGTTTAGTGTGGTTAATCTGGCCCAAAGGGACATCGAAATGGGAGGAAAGGATTTTGCAAATGCTTCAGACTATTTAGAAACCTGGGTGGACTCGGACAGCATAATGGCTGTAAATGCTCAAAAATATTTGAGACATGCTACAAAAATGGTGGCATAGCCACTCAGAAGCACAATATCAAGGTTTCGAGATCAACAGTTAACATACGGAAGTAGTAGGAACTGAACTGAACCTTAAATCCATCAATCCTATAAGTCTACGGATTAGTAACACGTGATCCTGATAGAAAGAAGAGAAGGCCTAGTTCCTTAACTCTGTAGGAAAGATAAGATGACTCGGATCAGAAGGCATAAGGGATAAGGAGTAAAAAGAGCCTTACGTTCCATCCCACAATCAATTCCCTTATATAACTAAAGAATTTCTAGACTCCACTTCGACTAGTTTGGCTTGGTAATCCAACAGGCAGTCAAGCTCTGATACCAAAGCTGTCAGGACCCCGACTCAATGCCACATCGATCCATGTAACACCTCATATCACTTTGCGGCCTCACGCACGGTATTCCCACGGGTGTCGCCTTACCTTTGCCCGGGACCGTTTGCGCCTTTTGGCACACGTATATGATAGTATCGCTAACATCCATATGATAAGGAGCCCGGGCTGACATGGCTAGTCGTATACCCAAAGTGGCACAAACTTACGAGGACAGCATCCATGACCCGACATCGAGCGTGTCGGTCATGGCGAGTGAATCAAGCTGTAGCACTGGGCTAGCAGACTCGTGAACCGGGCATGGCGGGCTAACAGGACTCGGTATTCATCAAGTGACATTTCCTGAAGGGACGGAACACACAGAGCGAAGAAGGACACATGCCGGCCAGCCTAAGTGTTCCAAAGCAGTAGCAAGCTACCATGGCTCAGTGGAAGCACTAGGAGACATTTCCCGGTAAGAGAGGCTACTCAGGATAAACAACTAGATAGTCAGATCCCACACATACCAAGCATTTCAATAACATACACACAATATGCTCGATATGTTCAAATACAACATGGCATCACAACATGACTCTACAACTCAAGTATTTTATTCACTAGGCTCCGAGGAGCGAGGTATTACAAACATGGGTCTCATGACCCAACATTCAGAGCATACAAGTCAAAGCACAAGCGGATGCTCAACATGTCTGAGTACAGACATCGACAAATGAAAAAGGATGAGAAGCCTGACTATCTACTAGATCCTGCCGAGGGCACAAGATCGTAGCTGAGGTAACAAGCTAAATGTCAAAGTCCACGTGAAACTGCTAGTGAGACCGAAGTCTCTCTGCAAAAACATAAAATAGGCAAACGTGAGTACAAATGTACCTAGCAAGACTTACATTAGAACTAACTATATATGCATCATTATGAACAAAGGGGATGGTGAAGTTTAACTGCAGCAAGCCAGCTTTGACTCGATGGCTATCCTGAACTATGACTGCAAGTAACTCTTTTGAGGTGGCGCACACGAGTCCACATATTCACCATATCAATACACCACTATGGATCCGCTCCCGTCTCCCTACGAGAATGCCATCCATAGCACTCACACTTATCTTGCGCATTTTAGAGTATCCACTTTCACTTGTCTATGAACTGTACAGGCAACCCAGAAGTCCTTTACCGTGGACACGGCTATTCGAATAGATAATGTTAACCCTGCAGGGGTGTACTTATTCACACACGCTCTCGCCACTTACCGCCATGTACACGTCATGTATCTCAGCAACCTTCAAGCGGAAGCCTGTGGAGGGAGTCGGCCACGACCTGACTAACCGCACAAGTCTCTCTTCCAGGTTTATCGCCTGTTCGGGTTCCATCCGCAAGGAGATCCGGCCGGGGTGTCGCTCACGGCCCCAAACGATGTGAGCAGGGTTCCCAAGCCCACCATCTGGGTGCCACTTGGTACACCGTGCCACTATGCCTTGTCTGTCCCAAGCCCACCTGTACCGGGTGCCACTTGGTAGACTACTAACACTACCTACAAACACCAGAAACTAGTTGCAACTCCTGGACAGAGATCAAGTTGATTAATAAGCCGAGAGGGGCCGAGTTACCGGAACCCAATGTGTGGTAGTAACTGTTCATGGACCACAAACACAGAACTCGGTTACTGAGGACGGCTGTAATGATACAACCCACCATGTACTCCTACATGGCCTCTCACCGCTACCTGTACCAAATTGTGTTCACACACTTAGCTCACACACAGTAGGACATGTTCACACACCTCCGATTCATCTCCGATGAATCAGACCCGACTCAACTCTAAGCAGTAGCAGGCATGACAAACAAGCATGAATGAGTAGGCACATCAGGGCTCAAACAACTCCTACTCATGCTAGTGGGTTTCATCTATTTACTGTGGCAATGACAGGTCATGTAGAGGAAAGGGGGTCAACTACCGCAGCATATAACACATGAGTCATTGTTGTCCTAATGCAATAAAAGAGAGCAGGAGCAAGAGAGTGGGATTGTATCGGAATGAGCAAGGGGGTTTTGCTTGCCTGGCACTTCTGAAGATAAGATAGTTCTCCATCGGTGTCATCGAATAATCGTCGGAACCACGTTTACTGAGAGGAGACAAACACCGGCAACAGAGAAGAAATACAATCAATGCAATGCACAATATGATGCATGATATGACATGGAAAAATGAGTGTGTTGGGCTAATGCATCTACAACCAGGGTGGTTTGAGCTCATTTGAATCAAAGATTCATACGCAAACTCAAGTTATGGGTTTATAAAGTGCATTATCATGTTTTGATATAAACAGCAGTTTTAAGTTGCTTAAACATGCATGAAACCAGAGCAGATGGATAGATTGGAGTTTTCTGATCATTGTTCATATATAAATTATTTCATTTGGAGCTACGGTTGATTTTATATGATTTTTAGAAGTTTAAGCCTTTTTGTGGATTTTCTGAATAAATAGAATTAAATTAATACTAGAAAAGGATTACTGTGTCAGCCTGACGTCATTATGACATCAGCAAGTCAACATGGTCAAACCTGATGCGTGGGACCAGCATGTCATTGAGATAGTGATAAACTATGATTTGACCACGCGTTGACTCAGCTTTGACCCGTCGTGGGGCCCGCTGTCAATGTCAGTGGGGGGGGGGTTAGTTAGTGCTTATGGTGGAGTTCACCAGCGGCGCTAATCCGGCGCGGTGGCGATCGCCGGTCGGCCGTCTCCGGCGACGGATGGCCGCGCGGATGGGTTCTCTGGAACACCTGCAGTGCGGCGCGTCCAGGGGTGGTCGTGGGGATGCCGGGGATGGGTTGCAGCGGTGGTGCGTTCTCGGGTCCGGTAGAAACAGCGGCTAGAGTGTGCAAACGGCATCGGGAGAAGAGGGGAACGGGTCAGCGGCTCACCGCGATTTGGTGGAGAAGCACGGCGTGGTCCGGGAGGAGCTGGAGCAAGCAAATCGACGGCGGCAGTCATCGGTGTCGAAGCTTGAAGATGACGAAGATGCCGGCGATGAAGGGCTCCCGCAGTCGTGGTCGTTGGCTTGTCGACGTGTGGTGATGAGGCGGAGCCTATGGATAGGCTAGATAGGTGAGGGAGGCTCGGTGGGCGCAGGCGATGGGACGGCGGCGGCGGGGTCACTTTCGGTGCGTCGCGAGGAGAGAGAGCAGAGGAGGAGGAAAGTGGCCTTGAGAAGTGGGGAGGAACCAGGGGCGTGGGGCGTCACCAGCGCTTCGGTCGAGGGCGAGAAAAGGAGAAGGAGGTGGAAGCGGAGGTGGCCTCGCCTCATGTGCGTCGACGACACGCCGTCGTCCTCCCCGCAAAGAAAGGAGATGGCTGCACTGGCCGTGGTGGGTCGCCCGTTCTTTGCGATGAGGTAAGGCCAGTAGGCTCTCCCTCTCTTCTGTTTCCTAATTTGCTTTTGTTTTCTAATTGTTTGCCTCTGTTTTGATTTAGTTTAACACCAAATCATTTCTATAAATCCTGAAATTAATTATGGGCAATAACTGAATTACTCATAGGCCCTTAGCTATTTCCAGAATTGTTGGAGCATTTAATAATATTAATAGCAATTAAATGCCCCAATTCAAATATTTATGACTTAAATTCAGTGCCCAACTCGTTCCCTAAAAATGTTCATTATTTTTGGTATGGATCAAAACCATTGCCAAAAATATCAAACATCAAAAAAGAGCATTTTGGGTTCTTGAAAAAGATTTTATTTTGACCCTAGTTGAATTCATTAGCTGCTAGGGCTTGGATCAATCCCCAATTCAATTTTCATGAAATTTAAACATGATGCATGGATGCAATGCCACTAATTACAAACAAACTCTAGGGCTGTGACATCTCGTGTCTCTTGGTTGAAGTGGGGTAGAAAGGCATGACAACGCAATAGAGAATGACCAGGTTGATCGGTTTGTTGTCCTCACAAACGAAAAAGCTGGCTAAAGACAACAAAAATGGGATGTAATCCACATATGCTGCCTGGATATTTGTTGCTCCAGGCAATCATAACTCCCTCACCACTCTGCGTCCGTGGAGGTACGTCGTACTGGTGCACCCACTGTCCGAATGGGTCTCCCATGCTCTTATTGCCACTTTTTTTGCTGTTAGTATAACGCCAGCAGTCAAGTCAAGCAATGCTACTGCTAAAGTGATGCCACATTTAACTAATTCCTCTCTCAGTCTAATGCCACCGATAAATTTAAGCAATGCCATTTAATGTCACTGGATTATTTCAGGGTTAGCTGTTGATTATGGATGTATTAAAGATTTTTCCGCTAAGGCATTCTAATGCTGTTGCACAGCTAATATACCAATGATGAAACTTGTTACTACCTTCAGATTTTTGCACTGTTAATGCTTATAGAGATTACATACCTCACTTTCATGAGATAAGTTAATTTTTTGTACAGTTTCACCAAAATGCCAAGACGCTGATGTCATTTTATTTTGGTTAAACTGCACAGACAATTATGAAGAGAAGAGGAAAGTTCAAGAGTGGGCACCTCCTCCTCCGGCTGTTCTCTTGATTCATTTGATCAAGTTTTTATGTTTCATCGATTATCAAGATTGGGATAGCAATTTTTAAGATCCCCCCGAGTTCGAAATGATATTTACCTTGGAGGTACATGGTTTGCAATTTTTTTATACTGTCATTAGTTAATAATGCTAGTTACCTTCAGACTTTTGTATTTGGTTTAATGCTCATGCACAGCTAGTATACCAATGCTGAAACTTGTTACCTTTACATTTTGTATTGTTAATTCTTATAGAAACCTTCCAGTGCTAGAGTTTGTTGAAATCTGTTCAGTAACACCATTGTACTGTACCCTTTAATAAACTAACTACTCTCCTGTTGCACTAGCCACTGGATTAGTGTATATTTGTAGTATTCAAATGGTGTTGCATTAGCGTATGGACATAAATAAAGTGTGGCAAGCTTTCCCAGATATGTGCTCAAGAAAACTACTACCTGTTTTTCTAAATAATAGACGTTTGGGTACTTTAAATTGAACCGTGAAAAGGTCTTATATTAAGGAACAGAGGGTGTAGAGTTCACTCAAATTATCCCGGTAAAGCTAGTCACACCTTTGTTAAAATTAATGTTCATTATGTTATCGGAGGAGGTGCAGATGTTTGTCTCTAATGCACATCGACTACATACGACATCATGATGTAATGTTCATCATTTCCTTTTATGCGGTGTCCTTTGAATTGTCAAGCGGTGATGGCATTTTATTTTAGTAGAACTGCACAAAACTTGCTTAAAAGAAGAGGAAAGGTCAGGAATGGCTCAGTTTTTCAGAAAAAACTATGTATGCCTTCCTGACATCAGCTGTTGTTGCTGTATTTCTTCCTTCAAACAGGTGGTTAGAAACAGTCTTGCTACCTTTTCCCATTAAGAAATTGGAATGCTTATATTTGTGAGTCTGTGCTTCAACTAGTGCCACTTTTATAGTAAGCACACTTTCAATATCTATGCAAACAGGGATGCTCGATTTTAGTGGAACTACACAAAAAGTCCAACTGGTTCAACATTAGGAGCATGTTTTTCCAAACCTTTATATCCAATTGGTGGCACTATGAGCTGTTCATTACGAAGGTACATGGTTTGCTACTATCTTGCTACTCTTTTTGTACTGTCATTAGATAGTAATACTAGTGGTTTGCATGTGAATTATTGGCAGTGTGGACCTACATTGGAGGTGCAGGACAGGATTCAATGATTTGATGCTCAATTTCGGTTGTATTGATTTCACCTCTTCCATCACTGCGAACATGGATACCCTTGGTCTGATGAAGAATAGGCGCTATATTTCTGCTCTGAACCAGCAAATCAATTCAGTATGAAGTTGTCCAGGGCAAAACATAAATGTATTAGATTGTCCAGTGCAGAACATGACAGATGCTAAGCGGAAGAGACATGTTTAAACCAAAAATACATGGTGTGGTATATGTTTACTAGCTGCTTGATATTTTTGCAGATAGAGATGTCTGCCCATTGCTATTTGGCAAACAAACAAAGTGTCCGCAATTTTGGTTGAACCGCACGAGAGAATAGTATAGTCACTGCATGCAGTGCCGTTTGAAAATAGACATAGAAAGATTGGATAGTCATTTCATGGACTGCAGAAAAGTAGTACTGTACTATTTATTGGCCAACACTAGGTGTTCATTGCTTTGGTCTGATTATAAAATGGGCATCATTTTTCCTAAGTTAAAGTTTGTATTCCGAAAATAGTCTCACGGTGTGATCGAGAGGAGATCAAATCATATTGAAGTGGATGTTCCTCCATCATGTGTGGTTCATTCTCATGGTTCCAGCTCTTGGTGAAACCACTTACGTTTGCAAGAGGAATTGTAGACTTCACAAACAAATTTGTCTTTCAGTCTGTACTGAATGTTGGCCAAGAGAAGCATCCATGTTAGTAGGAAGAATAGATGTTTTTTCTAGATCTTTGCTTTTGGAGCTACATATTTGTATATGATCGGTGAATCATTGAGATGCATTAACATGTTGATCTTATGTATGGGAATCGTACTAGTTAATTTTAGTTGTGATGCAAGATCCAAAGTGGCTGATCTTTGCTTTTGGAGCTACATATTTGTATATGATTTGTGCATCATTGAGATGCATTAACAGTTACTTATTTCTGTTCGCTCAGTGTTTACAAGTTACTGATCGATTACTAGCTAGCCTACAAATGCGCTCCTGGGAGTTTTATTTGCGACGCAAAATGCAAAGTGGTAATTTTTGGAATAAAAATGCCTACCTATGAAGAAACTAACAAGCACACGATCGATCCTACACGGATAAAAATGCCTACCTCTGAAGAAACAAACAAGCTACACCTACACGGATAAATAGCGGATCACGCACGTACTACCTCCTTTCCGGTTTGCAGGGCTCTATTCAAGAAACGACCTACTCGATCCTACACGAATAAATAGCGGATCACGCACGTACTAGTACCTCCTTTCTGGTTTGCAGGGCTTAATTAAAACCTCTCACCAACCAAGGTACTCCCTCCGTCCAGGTTTATTACTCCCGTGAGCAAAGCAGCAAGACCAAGGCATGGCAATAATTAACGGCATGCAGAAGTTTAAGCCTAATTAATTCCAGCAATTTAAGTGGCTGCATGCGCGCCCTCGGCTGCGACTCGTTGCATGCTGCTCCGTGTACTGGCTGCGAGTGATTCTGAGTGCCTGCATGCAGCTGGCCATAATTAAGGCACCTCACTCATGTGAAAAAAGATACGCTTTAATTGTTGCGGGCTTTTTAAATCCGTGGAATCATTATTGACAAGGAGGGAGATGATTCGAGTGCACTCGTTTGACCGCCATGCCGGCGTGCGACCCAGATGGGATGGGACGGCATAGTCATAATTTCAGTTTCTCTAGTTCCACGGCAAGCTGGCGCGCTAAGCCATTATGCATTGAATTCCGATGATCGTCGCGCTACCTTCCGCCTATAAGTACTGTTTCCCGGCCTTCTCCGGTGGCACCGTGATCCAACTCTCCATATCCTCATAAGCCCCCAATGGGTCGACGTCGCTCGCCACGTCCGCCACGCCCTCGCCCATCCGCGATAGGGGACGCCGGAGGCGGTCACCGCTGGAACTAGTGTTCGATTTTTCACCGGAAGGCAGACGGGGAGAGGAGGCATTCTATCTGTCTTTAGATGGCAATGCGGAGATCGAGGAGTTGTTGGAGCGCAACTGCATGGCGGAGGAGCAGGAGTTGATGGAGCGCGACCGCCTGGCGAAGGAGCAGCGTATCGCTGATTTGCACCGCCAGCAGGACATGGAGCAGCAGCGCACCGACGCTCTGAGTCAAGAGCAGAGCGCCCGCAACTGGGCGGACTACGTGGAGGCCGGCGCCCGGCAAATAGCCTTGGAGGCTATCGGGCATGCACGCGTTCATGACGCTGATTTTTACTACCAGCTCGTCAAGTGGGTTTCCCGCTTGGAAGCCGAAGCTTCGATGGACCACGCCGGCATGGAATGGGCCAACGCGCGCGAGCAACGCGCCCTATTGCACCTCTTGCAAGTCCGAGGCGAGGTGCAGGACGCCGGTGCCGGTGTTTAGCGTGTACCACAGATGGCAGCCGGCATCGTCTAGTTAGCTAAGAGTAAGTTCGTACTTGTACGCTACTAGAGTATTAGTGGGAGTAGATAGTTAACTTGGCTATGATGGTTGTCAACGTGGAAATTCAGTACTCCATATGTTGATCAGACCTATTACTTTGCTCTGAATGTTGAACTTTCGGTTTGAACGTATGGAATGGGCTGTTATTTTTTTAAATTGGTTGTATTTGTCCTCCACGGGTTTAGAGGCTGACTTGTGGGCCCAGCAAGTTGACGCGTACACAATCAGGAGATGATTGTACGTGGAGAGGATGATAGCAGGGACCCGCCAAGGTCATGGTAGTACGCAAGCAAGTGCCTCCTTATTTCAAGCCAATAAAAAAATGGCTCCTCCTAGTAGATTTTTGACATCTGGGTCCCATGCCATTGTCAACGTAGTCAATAAACGAGAGAATTGCACAACGAGCGGCTAACACCAAGGACCCAGCAGCTTGCCCGGTTATTTTTGTTTTGGATTAATTTGATAAATGCCACTCCAAATCTGGTGTATCCGAGAAATGCCACTTCAATTTCTAAACTTTGAAAAATGCCATTTCATGCCATTTCTAGTGGCATTTTTTGAAGTCTAGAGTGGCGTTTTTCAAACTTTGCAAACTGCAGTGGCGTTTTCAAAGTTTGCAAAAATTGTAGTGGCATTTTTCAAAGTTTGGAAATTGCAGTGCCATTTTTATGAATCGCCATAATTGGGGTGGCATTCATCTAATTTGTTTTTGAGACGGAAGCAGGGTGTCAACTGGGCTGTGCGGAACACTCAGGCCTGTCTAGACAGCCTTTCCTTTTATGTTTAGCACAGACAAGCCCGGTAGTTTTTTTTTCTTTCTGAAAATGCCTAGCCCAGTTTTTTTGTGATTTGTCAAGTAAGTCGCTTTATCAGGCCTGTTGGGCTGCAAATCTTTCGAGATGAGGAGAGCTTCATTCGGCTGGCCGAGAAAATGGCCTATTAGTAATGAGAAATGTGTTGTACATTTTTAAAACACATCAAACCGACAATTAGTTTCAAATATCTTTTTTCATTTCGAGATTTTAAATTGCATTGATTTTTATGCATGGACAATTTATTGGATTTTATATTGATATACATTTATTTTTAAAATTAGCCTGAATGTGACTCGAAATTTCGGGATTAAAAACAATTCAGACTACACTGACATATTCAAAATTTTGTATAACTTTTTAACCATGGCCACAATATGGGCTGTAATGCTAACAAAAAGAATATGAGCTCCAAAAAAACCCGTAAGAATTAGCAAATGGGCTTTCAATTATTTGAAATAATGGCAGATGGACTGTATGCTATGTTCCACAGATTTGAGGCTTTCCACAGATGGCCTGTATACTATTGGATGTCCATCCAACGGCCGTCGTGCTTCTTCAATCTCTGCTCTTCCTGCTCCTGCCGCTCAAACAAGCGCCGGTGGGACTGCCTGCTCCCTCCTCCCCGCGGCCGGCTGTGCTTCCGCGCAGGCCTCACCACCCCAGCGTACTCCCATCGCTGGCCCAGCCATCCCTCTACTCATCCATAGTCCCACACCAGCTGTTATTCTCCGGCGACAGCAAACGAACCAGTAAACCCTCGTACAGTCTTACTCCCCTCCGTGTGGGAAACAACTGCCGAGTCTTCCCTGCCTTCGTGTCGTTCCCTTCCTAGGGCTCGCCGTCGTCCACCGCCCTAGTGCTCTCGGTGTGACATGGTCAATGTGGTCAACGACCGACATGTATCTGAAGTGGATTGTACGTGGAGAGGCTGACAGCTGGGTCCTCGACCGTACGCAAGGAAATGCCTCCTTATTACACGCAAAATAATGATTCCTCCACCTGACATCTGGTACCCACCGAAAGGGCCTCTGTATTTCATGAAAAAAAACGTTACCGCCGCTGACAGCTCGGACCAACCAGCTATATCTTCGCACGCAAGGAAGTGCCTCCTTATTACGCACAAAAAAAATGAATACTCCCCCTGCTAGCTGGGACCCAGTATAGTGGGCCTACTAAGTTGATGGGGACGAAGGGCTTTCTCAACTTACTCAATATGCACGATTCTAGCTCGACTGACTGTACGATGTCCATCCAACGGCCATAGTGCTTCTTCAACCTCTGGTCTTCTTGCTCCAGCCGCCCAAAGCAGCGCCGGTCGTGCCGCGTGCTCCTGCCTCCTGTGACCGGCTGTGCTGCTGCGGAGACCTCACCGCCCCCATACTACTCCCATTGCTGGCCAGGCCATCCCTCCACTCCACTCACCCACACCCCCTGTTATTCTGCGGCGGCGGCAGCGCAGCCGAACCAGTGAACCCTCGTACTCCTCTCCACGTGGGCATCCACTCCCGCGTCTTCCCCGGCTCTGCGTCGTCCCCTTCCTAGGCCTCGCCGTCGTCCACCGCCGTGGTGCTCTCGGCGCGGTGTGGTCAATGTGGTCAACGACCGAATTCCATCAGAAGAATACTGTACATGGAGAGGCTGACAGCTGGGTCCATGACAGCCGCAAGGAAGTGCCTCCTGATTACGAGGATAATAATTATTCCTCCACCTAACAGCAGGGACCCACCGGACGGGCCACCAATATTTCGCGATAAAAACGTTTGCCCCTGACTGCTAGGACCCACCCGATGGGCCACCGTATTTCACGAAAAAAAACGTTCCCCCTGCTGTCAGCTCCGACCCATCGGAAGTGCCTCCTTATTACGCACAAAAATGAATACCCCCTGCTAGCCGGGACCCACCTTGGTGGGAGGCTGACTTGTGGGCCTACTAAGTTGATGGGGATGGGGGGTTTTGTCAACTTAGTCAATATAAACGATTCTAGCTCCAGTGACCGTACGATGTCCATCCAACGGCCGTAGTGCTTCTTCAACCTCTGGTCTTCTTGCTCCAGCCGCCCAAAGCAGCGCCGGTCGTGTCGCATGCTCTTGCCTCCTGTGGCCGGATGTGCTGCCGCAGATGTGTTGCGGCTGCGGCGACGGCAGCCTCACACTGCAGCCGAACCAGTGAACCGTCGTACTCCTCTCCGCGGGCTTCCTTCACAGCATCTTCCCGGCTCCCGTCGTCCCTTCCTAAACCGCCATCGTCCACCGCCTGGTGCTCTCGGCGCGACGTGGTCAACGTGGTCAAGGAAGGACTTCCATTGGACGTGGAATATGCGTGGAGAGGCTGATAGCTGGGTCCACGGCCGCAGCACGGAAGTGCCTCCTTATTATGCGGAAATAATGATTCCTCCACCTGACAGCTGGTACCCATCGGACGGGCCACTGTATTTCGTGAAAAAAACATTTCCCCCTCACTGCTGGGACCCACTAGACGGGTCACTCTATTTCGTGAAAAAAAGTTTTCCCCTGACTACTGGGACCCACCAGCAACATCTTTGCACGCAAGGAAGTGCGCCCAGAAAAAAAACCATTCGCCCCCTGACTGCTGGGACCCACTAGCTACATCTTCGCACGCAAGGAAGTGCGTTTGGGAAAAAAATAAAAAATCAATTCACCCCCATGACTGCTGGGACCCACCATCTACATATTCACACGCAAGGAAGTGCCTGACAGTCGGGACCCACCTGGTCGAAGCGTACGTAGCATTGTCATTCTGGTCGCGAACGTGTACGTACATATATACTGGTGGATGTAGAGGCGTGCACGTGTCATAGTAGAGGCGCGCATGTAGCATGTACACGTACGTACAGTGGCCAGGGTGCAAGAAAGAAAATACGGCCACGTATGTGTACATACGGGCGGGGTCTCGAAAAATTACTCGTGTATACGTATGGCGAGGGCTCGTGTACATGGCTGGGTCGGAACGGAGAAACAACATCGTCGTCGTGTTCATGGGGAGGCAATGGAATGTGTCGTGTTCATGGGGAGGCAACGAATGCGTCGTGTTCATCAGGATGCAACGGAAAGCGTGGGAGCCAACCGGCTGGGTCGGAATGGAATGCGTGGTCATGTTCATCGGGAGGGCTTGGACGGAACAGGCGATGGAAACGAGGCCTGGCGTACCGCAGAACGGAGGAAACAGACCTCCTACGGTCGAAACGGGGGTCCTGTTGATCGGGAGGGGTGTGGCGTACGACAAAACGGAGGAAACGAACCTCCTACGGTCAAAACGAGGTTCCTGTTGATCGGGAGGGGTGTGGCATACCGCAAAACGGACGAAACATACCTCCTACGGTCGAAACGGGGTCTGTTGATTGGGAGGGTGTGGCGTGCCGCAAAATGCATTTAAACGGACTTGTGTTGGGCGCTACGGTCAAAGCGGGTCCCGTTCGCCGGGAGGGTGTGGCGTACCGCAAAACGGGACTGCACGGTATACTGTTCATGTCCACCATCGACCTCCTCCAGCCTCCACGGGCTACCGTCGACCTCCTCTAGCCTCCATGGGATCCTGTTTATCCATCCTCAACCGCGCGCTACTCCACCGGCTACTTTTCAACCACCCCTCCACGGGCACCCCTCCACCGTCTACTGTTCATCCAGCCCTTCACACCACGGGGTCCTCTTCATCCAGAGGCAATGCCACCGCTCACTGTTCATCCAACCCCCTCCCTCCCACGCAACGCTCAGTGTTCATCCAATCGATCGGCTTCAGTTAGCAGCAGTAGCGAAGGAATCGCCCGATCGGGTTCAGTTAACAGCCATCGATCGATCGCTCATGTTTTGTAACGCGTAGCCTGCAGTGCAATCGCTCGGGTTCAGTTAGAGCCCAACGCCTCGCTCGGGTTCAGTTAGAGCCAACGCCTCGCACACATGCGCGTACGTGTACGAGAGAAACGCGCATCGGTCGGCCCCCGACCTGCCACCGTAACCAGGAACTCCCCGAAATTTTCCTCGCCCTTGCTTCTACCACGGTTTTTTCCGTCATGGACGGCCCAAAGAATGTCATGCAGCTGCGTCTCCGGCCCACCCAGGACGAAAAGCCCATTTTCTGTCATGATTTTTTGTCATAGAAGTAGGAGCCCACCACATCTATGATGATACCGGGTTTTGTCACAGTTGTCGTCATAGAAGTGTCATGTGTATGACACAACAAAAATTGTTCGGCCCAAAATGTCACGGATGTGTCTTTTTTTTTGTAGTGACTATATGTGTAATAGGGTGGTGGTTGTGAAGACAAAAAGGGAGAAGATAGTCTCACATCAACTAGGCATATCAACGGGCTATGGAGATGCCCATTGTCGGTGTACTAAGGTAGGGGTACCTCAGTACCCCAACTTGTGCACGGGCGGTTGCAGCTTCCCGCGGCAGGGTTTACCACGTGCTCGCCGAAGACCTTCCTGCTTCATATCAAGCCATTCAAAGACAAAGTATACAAGACAGAAGATCGAGACCCCGGCAAGCGGAGTTTGCCGGGAAGGCCGTCCCAGGCTCAAGGTTACATCACTCACGCAAGGCCCTGGCAAGAGGAGCTCACCAGGAAGACTAGAAGATTACATCATAGAAGACACGCCTCGGCGCTATATGCGTCGGCGAGGGCCCGAGGCGACAAATTCTGAGCCCGGCAAGCTCCCGGGTCCGGCAAGGTCAAGACCCCGGCAAGGTGCTTGCCGGGAGAGTTGCGCTGTGTGCCCGCGCTCCAGCTCATCAGCCCACGTGTAGGATCGGAAGTATGTCTAGAGGGGGGGTGATTAGACTACTTGACAACTTAAAAATTTTGCCTTTTGATTGGAGTAGTTTCTTAGCAAGTTCACAATGATAACCAAGTCAAGTATCACCCTACACATGCAATTCTAGAGTTGTGGCAGCGGAAAGTAAATTGCATGTATAGTAAATGAGAGGAGGAGAAGAGCAAACGCAATGGAGACACGGAGAATTTTTCTCGTGGTTCCGATAGGTGGTGCTATCGTCAATCCACGTTGATGGAGACTTCAACCCACGGAGGGTAGCAGCCTTGAGTCCACGGAGGCTCCACCCACGAAGGGTCCACGAAGAAGCAACCTTGTCTATGCCATCATGGCTTCGCCCACGGAGGACTAGCCTTACTCGGGGTAGATCTTCACAGTAGGCGATCTCCTTGCCCTTACAAACTCCTTGGTTCAACTCCACATCATGACGGAGGCTCCCAAGCGACACCTAACCAATCTAGGAGGCACCACCCTCCAAAAGGTAATAGATGGGGTTGGTGATGATGAACTCCTTGCTCTTGTGCTTCAAATGATAATCTCCCCAACACTCAACTCTCCTCACTGATTTGGCTGTGGTGGAGGAAGGGATTGAGTGGAAAGCAACTTGGAAAGACTAGAGATCAAGTTTCATATGGTGGGAGTGGAGCAACTTGATCTCAACACAAGGGTAGGTAGTTTTCTTCTCAGAAATGTAAGGTAGGAGTGGTAGTTCTTTCTGATGGCTCTCTCCACGAATGAAGAGGAGGTGGAGGGTATTTATAGCCTCCACACAAAATCCAACCGTTACACACATTTGACCAATCTCGGTCGGACCGAAGTTGACAACTCGGTCGGACCGAAAGTTCAAATCTTGTGAGCGTTGGGATTTTCGTGGGACCGAAAATACAATCTCGGTTGGACCGATTCTTCCAAAGTCTAGGGTTTGCCAATCTCGGTGGGACCGACTTTCTCATCTCGGTGACACCGATTTGAGTCTGAAGGTTCTGAAGCTTGGCAACACCAATTTCGAATGACCGAGTTTGGAATCGGAAAATCCGAGATTCTTAGGGTTTGGGTATATGGTGAGGTGGTTCATCTCGGTGTGACTAAGTTTGGAATCGGTGGGACCGAGATTACTTATGAGTTTATGTTGGAATGAAAGATTGCTGATTGTTTGAGAGATAAATCACTAAGCACTTTAGAGCAACAGATCATCATCATAACCTCATCCCCTTTTAATAGTATTGGCTTTCCTATGGACTCAATGTGATCTTGGATCACTAAACCAAAAATGGAGTCTTGAGCTTTTGCCAATGTTTTCCTTAGCATTTTGAGGGGTCCACATCATCGGTCATTGCCATACCCATATCAATGAACTTTCTGAAATATTCTCAAGAAATGATTAGTTCAATGATATATATGTTGTTATTAATTACCAAAACCACACGGGATTAGTTGCACTTTCAATCTCCCCTTTTGGTAATTGATGACAACATATAGATCAAAGCTTCGACAAATGATATAATCAATGAATAACATCGTCGCTTTGAGAAGTATGTGATAAGCAAGAGCTCCCCCTAAATTTGTGCATTATTTAAGATTTGCGTTTGAATGCAAATGCACAATCGATTAGGATCATGGGTTACTCTTCCATGTCACATACATCTTGGTGGAGCGCACAAAATGATAAGAGTGAATAACATGCACCCAATCACCAAGACATGAGTAAATGATCATACAAGATATGAATGGAATATGATAGACATCAAGCACACATTAAGCACAGTATGATCAAGCACTCATCAAGATAGAAACAAGCGTAGTATCAAACACACGAAGTATCTCAAAGAACTCAAAAGTATCTCAAGGAAAACCGCATAAGCGAAAGAGCAAAACGAGCACTCTCTCTCTCGAAGCCCTATGATCTATACAATTTCTCCCCTTTGGCAACAAGTTACCAAAAGTTCGAAGGTATAGAGCTAATCGTCACTCGGGACTCTGTGGCGGCTCTGTCTGCGTCGATGGAGTGGAGATAGCTGCATCTGCAAAGCTTCTCTGAAGTCTGTGGAGCTGGAGGAGTGAATCTTGGTGGTCTTTGGGCCAGCCGACGGAGCTGTAGGAGGTCTTGATGTAGTAGCCACAGGATCGACCTTTGGAATAGCGGTGATCTGGGCTTTGTGGGCCTTTGGGCAGGCTGCTCATAGTCATCTGGACTAGATCATCTTCCATCTCCTTCATGAGCTCTGCCTTCTCCCTCTTAGCTTCCTCAATGTCGCCTCAAGCTTGTTGGCGGTGACACGCACTTGATCGACAACGTCCGAGCATGGAACTTATCCTCAACTATCCTCTCAAGGCTCTCCACGAGGCGCACTATCTTGGCAGGCGTAGCTCAATTCTCTGAGTGGCTTCAAGAAGTTGTTCTGCACGCTCTTGGGCTTTCTTCTTTGCTTCCTTCTCGGCTTTAGCTTGTTTAGCGACTTCGGACTTAGCATGTCCTTCTACGATGTGGGAGCATTCTCGGTCATCACAACCTCGTTGTCCTCATGTTCAGCTGCGATGGCAAGTGGGGTCTATCCAATAGGTAGGTGTCGTGCCAAACTTGGCATTGATGAGCATCTGAATATGCGGAGCAAACCCACATGACCTCTTACGGTCATTCTTTGTCCTCTTGATAGTCTCGACTATCGGTCCATCACCTTAAAAGGTGTCTTCGATCTAGAATGTGCAGCATGTTGATAGAGTACCCTCTTATCATGCGGTGGTCCCTGACTTAGGCATCAATGTATGCCTCGTAATGGTGTTGGTGGTTGGGAGACCTGCACGAAGGTAGTAGACTGAACCAAGCTTCCATATCTCTACATCCTTCTCATCTACCTCATTATACATGTTCTTCATTGACTCGTGATTTTTCTTGAATGCCATAGACATCAATATCATCTTCCTTGAAACAGGTGCATTCAGCAATGCTCTCCATTCCTCAACGAGTAGAATGGAATCTACGCCTTCATCATCCATACAATTCGCCATCTGGATAGAAGTGTGCGGTGGCATAGAATTGCATGATCATCTCATCGTTCGAGCGGTCAATTTCGACCAACGAACTCTGCAATCCCACAAGCGGTGAAGCTTTCATGCACATGTGGGAAGTAGTCTCTGTGCTCTTCACTTTGTCGATGTATTCCCGATCAGCGTATCTGGTGTCGGCAACAATTGGCTTCTTATCCATGAGCACTTTGTCTCATAAAAGTCTTGTTGCTCTCTTGTGTGGAATCTTGAGTCAATCGCTGTTCTTCTCCTGGTGGCATATGGATCTGCTTGCCTCCATAGCTCGAGACCTTTATCCTTTCTCTCCTTCATATTCTCAGCTCGAGGATGAGCATCATTATGAACTGGCGGTTTACTGCTGAGCTTGAGCAAAACATGAGCCTCATCATCGATTCTGCGGTGGCACGTTGTCCTTTTTCTTTTCGAAGCGGTATGTTCCTCACAGTCTTCTTGGGCTTGGCAGCTGGTTTGGCTTGGGCTGCCTTTTGCTGGAGCTGATTGCTTAACCTTTGTGGGTGCTCCTGCCTACGATGGCATCACCCATCAACTTCACTTCGAGGAGGCTGAGGTGCTTCCTCATCGTAATCATCATCATCATTGTTTCTTCATGAACTTTCCTCTTCCTCTTGGAAGTCTTCTTGATTTTCTTTGGAGGTTTCTTCCATCTTGAGCTTCGTGCAACAGAGGATTTCTTCACCTTGCTTGTGCCTTTCTTTGTTGTTGCCCTTGATATCCCTTGAAACCACTTGCCTTTTAGGCTTTGAAGATATCTCCTCATCGGAATGAAATCTGAATCTTCCTCATCTGAATTTCTCTTCCTCCTGCCCTGTAGCAGTGCAGGCAGATCCACTTGGAGTGCTTCTCTCTCCATCATCTGAAAAACTGCTTGCTTACGGACTTGTAGCTGCCTCTGGAATCTCAACGGCATCTCGGACCTGTTACATTGTCACTTCCTTGAGACATGACCGACAACTTGTGAATAGAATAGATATAGGCGAGAATAGAAGAGTTATCACAAACTGCAGAGGATTTTGCAAAAGAATGAGTTCAAACTTTAGTTTTAGGTTTTCACAGAGAATACATGTCGGTCGACCGAGTCTATCAATTCGTGAAACCGAAATGTCTAAGACCATATACACCACTTTGGTGGGACGAAATGGGTTTCGGTCTAGCCGAGACTACTAGGGTTTCACTGAATCTTCACTTGGTCTTACCGATTTGCACAACTTCGGTTTCACCGAAAAGTGCGGTCTGTGGCGAGGCCAAATCGGTCGATCGAAAATGCGAGAATCGGTCACACCGAGATGTGTTCGCGAAACCTAACCCTAAAATTTTCACTCGAAATTTGTTCTATGACCTAAGCGGCTGGATAGGAGATCTCAATCTTGGCAAGAAACATGGCAACGCCTATCGTGCATAGAATCAGCGGTTGGAACACGAGAGGATGAAACTCACCCAATGCGGTGGAGCTTCACTCGGCGGCAGCGGCGCGATGAGAAAGTCCGTTGACGGCGATGGAGACCAGCGGCGGCGCCTGACGGCGCGGAGGCGATCCGGAGACCAAGGCGGCGGCAGCTAAGGGTTTGAGGCGAAGCGTTTGAAGAAGTAATCAACGCTCTCGTCCTCGGTATTTATACCCTTCGGTGTCGGTGGGACCGAGTTTGAAAACTTCGGTGGGACCGAGATGGTTAGCTGCGTGCGATTACACACTTGATCACGCCGAAATTTGAAACTTCGGTTTCACCGAGGTGAAAACCTAGATCAATCCAAGTGATTTGATCATCCGATTTGAGTATATTGGTTTGACCGAAAGTACTTAGAAGGTTTTGGAAGTTAGGCTTTTGACGGATCGGTGGCTCAAGTGCTCCTCACTCGATCGTCCAAAAAAAGTCTTGTTCAAAGTTTGTGATATAAGCATGAATAGAGTTTGAGACAAGAAAGCATAGATAGCTAGGGGAGGAACTTAGGCATTCTTGTCCATCCATTTGGTCAGAAAAGAAAGAAAACCATAAAGACCAAAGCAACAAATGGATGTCCTCGAATGGATAAAATCATGCATCCAACATGCTCACACAATAAGATAGCAAATGAAATATGTGTCAAACATGCACAAACAAAACACTAACAGCTAGCACACAATTTGGCGATGACTAGGTCATCTATATATGAGTATATTGACTTAGGAGTCAAATGAGAACATTTGATCATAGGTCATACTCATCGTTTAAGCACAAGTGGGGTTACCACTTTTCCATAAAGCATTGATGTGTTCACATCATTAGAAGATGCTTTGGCTCATTTCTTTAGAGCAAAGCTCCCCTTGATGTGAGAACCCTTTTAAAGGTCAAACTAACCTTGGGTTGTCGTTGAAGACTTCATGTAGATGTTGAAGATGTGGATGCTCAATGTTGATGAAGATCATCAAGAGTTGGGAGCAATCCTTTGGATTCGGGCACTTTCAATACCTACATGGGTTAGTCCCACAAGGAACAAACAAGAATATCCATGGACATAGATTGAAGTTCACAATAGATGATGTCCATGAAAGCAATGATTACCTTGTCCCTTGACTTACCAACATGAGGGTTTGTGACTCCATGAACTAGTGCAAGATGTGGAAGTTGATTGCACAAGTCCTTGCCAAAATGAATATGAGTGAAGTATGTTGGCGGAGTCACCCTCAAGAACTCTCTAGTTCTTCTTCTTGGGATCCACATCATCTTGATGGGAATCCTTGGGGTAGTAGTTGAGCTTGTTGAAGTAGAACTTGAAGTTGCCTTGGGAACCCACTTGACCATGGCCTTGGGTGCTTCAATGAATGCATCAATCTCCTCTTGAAGCTTGTCCTTGCCTTTTAGCTTGTGGTCTTGTGGTGGAAGGTCATCTTGAGCTTGTTCCTCATTGGAAGAAGTAGGATCATACTTCTCCTCTTGAGAGACAAACTTTGGAGTGGGATATTGACCTTCTTCCCATTCAACACCCTCGGCGTTGAACTTTCGCTCAAAACCAATTCCTTGATTCTTCGGTGTCTTCCTTGTTTGCGAACAATTTCCTCAAAGCTCTTGCTTCGGCAAGACTCTTGTAGACACCTTTCTCTATAATCCCTTTCAATAGACTATTTTCTTGCTCAAGTGAAACTTGGCTTGAAACATTGTTAGTGGAATCAAGAGAATTACTAGAAGTAACAACATTTGATTTAGCATGATTATTGTTACTACTAGATGAAGAATTTTTCTTATGCTTGTCATGCTTAGTTTTGATAGGTGGCAAGAAATTAGACAAGAGAAGTCGTTTGGCAAGATATGAAGAACTCTTCTTTGAAGATCGTCATTGATAGCTTTTAGAAACTCATGTTCTTGCTCTAGATTGAGCTTCTCGAGCGTAGCTTCTCATGAGATCTTAGGAGCTCTCTATGATCTTCTTGAGTTGTTTCATGAGCTAACTTAAGAGTGTTTAGTTCTTTAGTTAGGCGCTCAATCTCCTTCATAGCATTGTCATTCGACTCTTCTCGACTATAAAGACTACTAGCATGTTCATCATTACTAAGCTCACTAGATTTATCATGTAAAAGCTCATCTTCACCAAGCAAGTCATCCTCATCACTATCAAAGTCAATAAACTCAGGATGTGATACCTTGGGGCCTTTTGCCATGAAGCATCTTCCAATTCCTTCATTTGGTGAATCAAATATGTCATAGGAGTTGGAGTTGGAGGACACTAGAGCAAGACCGGCAACACCTTCATCTTGATTGATTCGAGTTGGAGTGATAGCTTCTTTCGGAGTGATTGTCCGAGTCGGGCGGAAACCCATTCACCAACATGAGCTTGATGTTTTCTTCTTGTGTAGCTCCTTGATGACTTGTCCTTTCTTTCCGAATCCTTGCTTCTCCGAGAGGATCTTCGTTCATAACGATCATCTCTACTCCTTCTCTCTTTTCGAGGCGACTCTTCTCTTGAGCTTCTTCTTCTTGGAGATTCTTCTCTTCTCTTGTGGGAGTCGAACACTCATTTGAGTAGTGTCGGGTCTTCCACAATTATAGCAGTTTCGATCACGACTAGAAGATCTCTTTTCATCATATGATCTAGACTTTGAGCTTCTTTCCTTGCTTCTACTCTTGTAGAAATTGTTGAAGTTTTTCACCATTAGGCTTATCTCTTCATTGGAAACTAGCTTGTCACTTGAGGATGTGGGAGCTTCAACTGCAGCTTTGTAAGCACCACTTGACTTGTTGTGAAGCTCTTCCTTATCTTTAAGTGTCATCTCATGAGCAACAATCCTTCCAATGACTTCGGTAGGCTTGAGATCTTTGTAGTTTGGCATCATTTGAATCAAAGTGCACACGGTGTCATACTTTCCATCCAAAGCTCTGAGAATCTTCTTGATGATGAATCGGTCGGTCATTTCTTCGCTTCCTAAGCCTGCCATCTCATTGGTAATGAGAGCAAGCCTAGAATACATTTCGGCGACTCCTTCACCTTCCTTCATCTTGAACTTGTCAAGCTGACCTTGAAGAACATCTAGCTTTGATTCCTTCACAGACTCTGTACCTTCGTGCATTTCGACCAAAGTATCCCAAATCTCTTTTGCATTCTCAAGGCGGCTGATCTTGTTGAACTCCTCGGGACACAAAGCATTGAAGAGAATGTCACAAGCTTGAGCATTGTTACGTAACATCCGCAACTCATCCGCAGTAACCCGCGATCCGGAACTTTTCCTTCTTGAAGAACTCACCTTGCAAGCCAACACAAATAATGCCCCATGCGGCGGGGTTATGTCCAAGAATATGCATTTTCATTTTATGCTTCCAACTAGCAAAGTTTGAACCATCAAAGTAAGGACCTCTCTGAAAATTACCCTCACTAGGCGCCATACTCTCCTAGGTTGTGAAACCAAGCTTATGGAGTCAATGCAATGAAACCAATCCAATGGAGACCAAAGCTCGATACCACTTGTAGGATCGGAAGTATGTCTAGAGGGGGTGATTAGACTACTTGACAACTTAAAAATTTTGCCTTTTGATTGGAGTAGTTTCTTAGCAAGTTCACAATGATAACCAAGTCAAGTATCACCCTACACATGCAATTCTAGAGTTGTGGCAGCGGAAAGTAAATTGCATGTATAGTAAATGAGAGGAGGAGAAGAGCAAACGCAATGGAACACGGAGATTTTTCTCGTGGTTCCGATAGGTGGTGCTATCGTCAATCCACGTTGATGGAGACTTCAACCCACGGAGGGTAGCAGCCATGCGAGTCCACGGAGGCTCCACCCACGAAGGGTCCACGAAGAAGCAACCTTGTCTATGCCATCATGGCTTCGCCCACGGAGGACTAGCCTTACTCGGGGTAGATCTTCACGAGTAGGCGATCTCCTTGCCCTTACAAACTCCTTGGTTCAACTCCACATCATGGCGGAGGCTCCCAAGCGACACCTAACCAATCTAGGAGGCACCACCCTCCAAAAGGTAATAGATGGGGTTGGTGATGATGAACTCCTTGCTCTTGTGCTTCAAATGATAATCTCCCCAACACTCAACTCTCCTCACTGATTTGGCTGTGGTGGAGGAAGGGATTGAGTGGAAAGCAACTTGGAAAGACTAGAGATCAAGTTTCATATGGTGGGAGTGGAGCAACTTGATCTCAACACAAGGGTAGGTAGTTTTCTTCTCAAAATGTAAGGTAGGAGTGGTAGTTCTTTCGATGGCTCTCTCCACGAATGAAGAGGAGGTGGAGGGTATTTATAGCCTCCACACAAAATCCAACCGTTACACACATTTGACCAATCTCGGTCGGACCGAAGTTGACAACTCGGTCGGACCGAAAGTTCAAATCTTGTGAGCGTTGGGATTTTCGATGGGACCGAAAATACAATCTCGGGTGGACCGATTCTTCCAAAGTCTAGGGTTTGCCAATCTCGGTGGGACCGACTTTCTCATCTCGGTGACACCGATTTGAGTCTGAAGATTCTGAAGCTTGGCAACACCAATTTCGAATGACCGAGTTTGGAATCGGAAAATCCGAGATTCTTAGGGTTTGGGTATATGGTGAGGTGGTTCATCTCGGTGTGGTGAGTTTGGAATCGGTGGGACCGAGATTACTTATGAGTTTATGTTGGAATGAAAGATTGCTGATTGTTTGAGAGATAAATCACTAAGCACTTTAGAGCAACGGATCATCATCATAACCTCATCCCTTTTAATAGTATTGGCTTTCCTATGGACTCAATGTGATCTTGGATCACTAAACCAAAAATGGAGTCTTGAGCTTTTGCCAATGTTTTCCTTAGCATTTTGAGGGTCCACATCATCGGTCATTGCCATACCCATATCACTGAACTTTCGAAATATTCTCAAGAAATGATTAGTTCAATGATATATATGTTGTTATTAATTACCAAAACCACACGGGGATTAGTTGCACTTTCACCACGCGTGCATACAGGGCCTTTCGAGGGACGCAGCGTGGCGGATGGTCAACTGTGCAGCACAGGGGACACGGTGGCACTTCACGATGGTGGATCCATCGCCGTGGCGACGAAGACACAAGGGCGGGAGCTTACAGGGGTCGACGGCGACGGCATTAAATGCCCTTGTCCCCCTTGTCAAAGTAGGTAGCGACCACTTTGTTCACGCCTTTGTAGCTCCACTTTGTTCCCGCACTGTTCCAACTACCACCTCTTTTACATTTTTACCCCTTTCTCCTACGTTGACACCTGTCGGTGACCCCTTGCACTATAAAAGGAGGCCCATGCACAACGTGGAGGGGGTTCGGCTGGGAGGGGGTTCGGTTCGGCTCGGTTGGGTCGGGAAAACCTGGGCAACTCTCACGCTCGGTGTAGCTAGTACTGTAGATCTTCAAGCTCCCGAGCTCAATACAAACCAAGGCAGGAGTAGGGTTTTACGCGTCCATCGCGGCCCGAACCTGGGTAAAAGGCTGCCCGCGTGCTCGCTACGATCTGCTCTCTGTGCTCCCTCCGCCCTCGTACCGCACACACAAGGGGCTCCGGTCCCATAGGTGTTCGTGGCGGGCAGCCTCCCCCCGACACCCATTAATAGATATCAATGTTAGTGAGTAGGTGTTACCATGCAACGGACGCATTAGAGCTATAAATATATGAAAGCTCAACAAAAGAAACTAAGTGGGTGTGCATCCAACTTGCTTGCTCACGAAGACCTAGGATACATATGGTCGGAATATACAAGCCAAGTTCTATAATGAATAATTCTCACTAGTATATGAAAGTGACAACATAGGAGACTCTCTATCATGAAGATCATGGTCCTACTTTGAAGCACAAGTGTGGAAAAAAGATAGTAGCATTGTCCCTTCTCTCTTTTCTCTCATTTCTTTTTGTTCTTTTTTTTCTTTTTTTCTTTTTTAGGTAGGCTTCTTTGGCCTCTCTTTTTTATATGGGCTTCTTTGGCCTCTTTTTTTTATATGGGCTTCTTTGGCCTCTTTTATTTTTATAAAGTCCGAAATCTCATCCAGACTTGTGGGGGAATCATAGTCTTCATTATCCTTTCCTCACTTGGGACAATTCTCTAATAATGAAGATCATCACACTTTTATTGATTTACAACTCAAGAATTACAACTCAATACTTAGAACAAAATATGACTCAATGTGAATGCCTCCGGCGGTGTACCGGGATATGCAATGAATCCAAGAGTGACATGCATGAAAAATAATGGAGGTGGCCTTGCCACAAATACGATGTCAACTACATGATCATGCAAAGAGCAATATGACAATGATGGGGCCTGTCATAATAAACGGAATGGTCGAAAGTTGCATGGCAATATCCCTCGGAATGACTATGGAAATGCCATAATAGGTAGGTATGGTGGCTGTTTTGAGGAAGGTAAATAATAGGTGCATGATACCGGCGAAACTTGCGCGGTATAATAAAGGCTAGCAATGTTGAAGGGTGAGTGTACGTATAATCCGTGGACTCACATTAGTCATAAAGAACTCATATACTTATTGCAAAAGTCTACTTACCCTTGAAAGCAAAGTACTACTACGCATGCTCCTAGGGGAAGGGTTGGTAGGAGTTAACCATCCCGCGATCCCGACTCCACACATAAGGAAGACAATTAAAAGAGCACCCCATGCAACAAATTTGTCGCATAACTTTTACCATACGTGCATGCTACGGGACTTGCCAACTTCAACACAATTATTTCTCAATTTCATAATTAGCCAACTAGCATGACTCTAACATTACCACCTTTATATCTCAAAACAATCATCAAGCATCAAATTGATCATAGTGTTTAATGCACTTTTCTATGATAGTTTTTATTATACCAAACTTGGATGCTCATCATTCTAGGACCAAATTTATAACCATGGAAAATACCATGCTGTTCTAAAAGACTCTCAAAATAATATAAGTGAAGCATGAGAGATCAACAATTTATACAAAATCAAGCCACCCACGTGCTCTAAAAAGTATAAGTGAAGCGCATAGAGCAAAACTATCTAGCTCAAAAGATATGAGAGAAGTACATAGAGTATTCTAATAAATTCCAAAACAAGTGTGTCTCTCTCAAAAGGTGTGTACAGCAAGTATGATTGTGGTAAACTAAAAAGAAAAGACTCATATCATACAAGACGCTCCAAGCAAAACACATATCATGTGGCGAATAAAAATATAGCTCCAAGTAAAGTTACCGATAGACGAAGACGAAAGAGGGGATGCCTTCTGGGGCATTCCCAAGCTTAGGATTTTGGTTGTCCTTGAATATCTTGGGGTACCATGAGAATCCCCAATCTTAGGCTCTTGCCACTCCTTATTCCATAGTCCATCAAATCTTTACCCAAAACTTGACAACTTCACAACACAAAACTCAACAGGAAATCTCATAAGCTCCGTTAGTGCAAGAAAGAAAAACCACCACATAAGGTACTGTAATGAACTCATTTTTTATTTATATGGTTTTAAACCTACTGTATTCCAACTTCTCTATGGTTCATACACCCCGATAATAGCCATAGATGCATCAAAATAAGCAAACAACACACGAAAAACAGAATCAGTCAAAAACATAATAGTCTGTAACAATCTGTAACTTTCGAATACTTTTGGAACTCTAAAAATCCTACCAAAATAGGAAGTCCTGGGAAATTTGTCTATTGATCTACTGCAAAAAATAATCAACGTAAAAGAACTTTTCTGCGATTTATTAAAATTATTCTCGTGCGTGCAAAAGTTTCTGTTTTTTCAGCAGAATCAAATTAACTATCACCGTAGGTTATCCTATAGGTTCTACTTGGCACAAACACTATTTAAAACATAAAACCACATCTAAACAGAAGCTAGATGAAAAAATTATTACTAAATAGAAGCAAAAAGCAAGAAACAAAAGTAAAATTGGGTTGCCTCCCAACAAGCGCTATTGTTTAATGCCCCTAGCTAGGCATAAAAGCGAGGATAGATCTAAGTATTGCCATCTTTGGCATTCAATTCATAAGTGGTACGCATAATAGTTTCATAAAGTAATTTGAATTTCTTTCTAGGGAAGTGTTCCATGCCTTTCCTTAATGGAAATTGGAATCTAATATTCCTTTTTTTCATATCAATAATTGCACCAATCGTTCTAAGGAAACGTATACCAAGAATAATAGGACATGAAAGATTGCAATCTATATCAAGAACGATAAAATCTACGGGCACATAATTCCTATTTGCAACAATAACAACATCATTGATCCTTCTCATAGATTTCTTAATGGTGGAATCCGCAAGGTGCAAGTTTAAAGAGCAAGCATCAAAATCATGGAAACCTAGCACATCACAAAAAGTTTTTGGAATCATGGTAAAACTAGCACCCAAATCACACAAAGCATAGCATTCATGATCTTTAATTTTAATTTTAATTGTAGGTTCCCACTCATCATAAATTTTTCTAGGTATAGAAACTTCCAACTCAAGTTTTTCCTCATAAGATTGCATCAAGGCATCAACAATCTATTTGCTAAAACCTTGATGTTGACTATAAGCATGAGGAGAATTCAACACAGATTGCAACAAGGAAATACAATCTATTAAAGAACAATTATCATAATTAAATTCCTTGAAATCCATAATAGTGGGTTCATTGCTATGTAAAGTTTTGATCTCTCCAATCCCACTTTTAACAAATTTAGCATCAAGATCTAAAAACTTCGAATCATTGGGATGCCTTTTAACTAAAGTTGACTCATCTCCAGCCCATCATTATCAAGATTCATATTGCATAACAAAGATTTAATAGGGGACACATCAATAACTTTTAGATCTTCATCATTATTTTCATGGATACTAGAAGAACACACTTTTATAAAGCAATCTTTCTTAGCACGCATCCTAGCAGTTCTTTCTTTGCACTCATCAATGGAAATTCTCACGGCTTTGAGAGACTCATTGATATCATGCTTAGGTGGAATAGATATAAGTTTCAAAGAATCAACATCAAGAGAAAGTCTATCAATGTTCCTAGCCAATTCATCAACTTTAAGCAATTTTTCTTATAGCAAAGCATTGAAATTCTTTTGAGATATCATAAATTCTTTAACACTATCCTCAAAATTAGAGGGCATCTTATTAAAATTTCCATAAGAATTGTTGTAGGAATTACCATAATTATCAGAGGAATTACTAGGGAACGGCCTAGGATTAAAGTTAACTCTATACGCATTGTTACCAAAATTATTCCTACCAACAAAAAGCACATCCATAGATTCATTATTATTCTCAATCAAAGTAGACAAAGGAATATCATTGGGATAAATTGGAGCACTCTTAGTAGAAAACAATTTCATAAGTTCATCCATCTTTCCACTCAAAACATTAATTTCTTCTATCGCATGAACTTTTTTACTAGTAGATCTTTCGGTGTGCCACTGAGAATAATTAACCATAATGTTATCAAGGAGTTTAGTGGCTTCTCCTAAAGTAATTTCCATAAAAGTGCCTCCCGCCGAATCTAAAAGATTTCTAGAAGCAAAATTCAATCCGGCATAAAAATTTCGTATGATCATCCACAAATTCAAACCATGAGTAGGGCAATTGCGAATCATTAATTTCATTCTTTCCAAAGATTGGGTAGAGTGCTCATGATCAAGTTGTATAAAATTCATAATATCGTTTCTACGAGAGATGATCTTAGCGGGAGGAAAATACTTAGAGATAAAAGCATCTTTGCACTTATTCCATGAATCAATACTATTTTTGGGCAAAGATTAAAACCATGTTTTAGCACGATCTCTATGTGAAAACGGAAATAACTCCAATTTAACAATATCATTATCCGTATCTTTCTTCTTTTGCATATCACACAAATCAACAAAGTTATTTAGATGAGTAGCGGCATCTTCAGTAGAAAGGCCGGAGAATTGATTTTTCATAGCAAGATTCAACAAAGCAGCATTGATTTCACAAGATTCAGCATCATTAAGAGGAGCAATTGGAGTGGTAAAGAAATCATTATTATTGGTATTGGAAAATTCACACAATTTTGTATTATCTTGAGCCATCGTGACAAGCAATCCAACACACAAGCACACAAAAGGCAAAAAAAAAGCGAGCGGAAAGAGAGGCGAGTAAAATGGCAAGGGTGAAGTGGGGAGAGGAAAAGCGAAGCAAATGGCAAATAATGTAATCTGAGGAGATGAGTTTGTGATGGGTACTTGGTATGTCTTGACTTGAGCGAAGACCTCCCCGGCAATGGCGCCAGAAATCCTTCTTGCTACCTCTTGAGCACTACGTTGGTTTTCCCTTGAAGAGGAAAGGGTGATGCAGCAAAGTAGCATAAGTATTTCCCTCGATTTTTGAGAACCAAGGTATCAATCCAGTAGGAGGCTCCTCAAAAGTCCCACGCACCCCAACACAAACAAACAAGAACCTCACAACCAACACGATAAAGGGGTTGTCAATCCCTTCACTTAAACTTGCAAAAGTGAGATCTGATAGAGATAATAAGATAAGATAAATATTTTTGGTATTTTTATGATATAGATGGAAAACTAAAGGTTCAAATAAAAGTATATGGAAAACTTGTATGATAAAGGCTAGACCCGGGGGCCATAGGTTTCACTAGTGGCTTCTCTCAAGATAGCATAAGTATTACGGTGGGTGAACAAATTACTGTCGAGCAATTGATAGAAAAGTGCATAGTTATGAGATTATCTAGGCATGATCATGTATATAGGCATCACGTCCATGACAAGTAGATTGAAACGATTATGCATCTACTACTATTACTCCACACATCGATCGACTCCTGCCTGCATCTAGAGTATTAAGTTCATGAAGCACAGAGTAACGCATTAAGAAAGATGACATGATGTAGAGGGATAAACTCAAGCAATATGATATAAACTCCATCTTTTTATCCTCGATGGCAAAATACAATACATGCCTTGCTGCCCCTGCTATCACTGGGAAAGGACACCGCAAGATTGAACCCAAAGCTAAGCACTTCTCCCATTGCTGGAAAGATCAATCTAGTAGGCCAAACCAAACTGATAATTCGAAGAGACTTGCAAAGATAACCAATCACACATAAAAGAATTCAGAGGAGATTAAAATATTTCTCATAGATTTGATCATAAACCCACAATTCATCGGATCTCGACAAACACACCGCAAAAAGAGTTACATCAAATAGATCTCTAAGAAGATCGAGGAGAACTTTGTATTGAGATTCAAAGAGAGAGAAGAAGCCATCTAGCTAATAACTACGGACCCGAAGGTGTGTGGTAAACTACTCACAACTCATCTGAGAGGCCTTGGAGATGATGTAGAGGCCCTCCATGGTCGATTCCCCCTCCGGCAGAGTGCCGACGAATGCTCCAAGATGGGATCTCGCGGATACAGAAGGTTGCGGCAGTGGAAGTAGTTTTTCGTGGTGCTCCTAGATGTTTTCGGTGTACGTAGATATATATAGGCAAAGGAGGTAGGTTGGGGGAGCCACGAGTGGCCCACAAGGGTGGGGGCGTGCCTGCCCCCCTAGGGCGCGCCATGCATCCTCGTGGCCGCCTCGGTTACTTCTTAACGTCCACTCCAAGTCTCCTGGATTGCGTTTGTTCCAACAAGATCTCTCCCGAAGGTTTCATTCCGGTTGACTCCGTTTGATATTCCTTTCCTTCGAAACACTGAAATAGGCAAAAAAATAGCAATTCGGGCTTAGGCTCCGGTTAGTAGGTTAGTCCAAAAAATGATATAAAAGTGTAAAGTAAAGCCCATAAACATCCAAAACAGGTAATATAATAGCATGGAACAATCAATTATTATAGATACGTTGGAGACGTATCACGCCTTCAGGGCAACGAGGGTCTGCCCCCACTGCCTCCACCGCCAAGAAGGAACGAAGAGCATCACCAGGACGAGGGGGCTGGGGGCTTCCAAGAGCCATGAGCCATTGCTTGCATCTTGGGCGGCTCACAGGCCCCAGCTTCCCACCCCATCTTGAGCAATGGTACCAGGTGACATCCCTCCAGTTCATTCAGTTTGGGGCGCCCCTCAGGCTGCATCATTCGCGGGCCGCGCGGGTCCGTCCTCGCGGCGTGTATATATTTGCATTCTCCAGGATTGTCTAACTATCTTGTATGAGTTTACCTATGATCGCCATCATCGGGACCTGAGCCTTAACCGCCTCACGGTCTCCCTATGTTTGCTGGCTTGTCCCCCGCTCACTTTGCTGCATGGCAACTTGCAATCGGCACGACGCTTGTGCTCGGGTCCGCCCCTGCAACACTGACAAACCCGAGGATCAAGCTCTGGTTCGCGACTCGCCTCGCGCACACCACCTCACCAGGTCCTCGGTGCCTTTGTCTGGTGCCGAGCGCCCTGGGCTGATAGCCTGCTCTGCGAGGTTCTCGGCCTTTTCTGTTACCTAACCTGCAGGATCATCTGGCGGTGACTCACGGGCCGGCTTGGGCGACTGCCATCTTGCCTCGCGAGTCGTTTGCACGTTAATGGGGAGGTCCCGAGCATCGCGTCATGGGAGCTCCTACTGGCTCTCCAGCCGTTGCCCCCTGGCCTTGACAACGGCACCGCGACCTGGCATACCAGCGGTGGCTGAGCTCGCTCGAGGGCCGGTTCTCGAGGACGTAGATCACCTGGACGAACAAGGCAAGAGGGTGGTCGTTACGGGTCGTGCCTAACGATATCGCCACAGACGCAAGGACAAGCGCCACCCTCCCGACGGACCAGGACACCAAAATAGAAGTCATGATTCGCTGCGGCACCGGCCTCGCTCCCTGGATGCCCCAGCCTCGCAATCCCACTCAGGCGATTTTTCTCCCTTATTTGATTCTCTGGGCGGTTGCTTGTACGACAAGGGGGACCTCGTGAGCATCGCGTCTCATGAGCTCTCACCGGACCTCGGGCCGCTCACCGCCTAGCCTTGACCACTGCATCACGACCTGGCATACTAGCGACCGCTGAAGCCTACCTAGGGACTCGGTTCCATCGGCGTAGAGCGTCGCCCCGTCTAGGGAAAAGAAAAGGAAGGAATCGTGTCCCGCTGGGATACATGAATTCATCATAGAATCAAAGAAAGCAATGTTGGCCTTAAATACATTCTGGTCCTTACAAACCCCATGGGGGCTGATTTTCGTTCCGCGCAGGGAAAACAAAAGAAGGAAGGAAGCTACTAGGCCATCGGGCGTCACCGGCGACGCCGGGCGGCAGCCGCTGCCACGCTCCGACCATGGCGGGAGCTTGTCAGCACGTAGCTGTCATCGCTCGACTCCGGAGACTCGTTGGGCCTAGGAGAGTCACTGGATTCCAAGGAATCGCCGCTGCTACTAGAGGAGGCACCCAAGGAGACAGAAGCGGGCCCAGTGCCTGCTGGTGCACTCCGCGGGCTGCTTCCTCTGGGGCAGCACTCCAGCCGTTCGCCCTCCACGTTGAAGACCTTGAAGAACAAGGTGGCTGCACCGTCATACTCAAAGTAAATCGCCAGGGCTCCCTTAGCACGGCAAGCTCGGGCGACCTCACCCCATCCACGCGTCATGTAGACGTCTCCGGGGGCACCACCTCGACCTCAGCCCTGATGGCCAGGCTACGGCATCCAACATGCTGCAGCCACAACTCAAGCGGCCCCATCGGAGGCAGCTCACTGGCAAAGAACCTCGGGAGCCGGATTCAGGAGTCAAGAGGCATCGCCACCCACACCACAAACTCGCGCGAGCTACCCTCAGCGTGGGTCCGAGGCGCGGTTGGTAAGGCAATGGTGGCCCTACCACCATTGTTGAGGACCGCTCGATGGTGCACATCTTCATCCCGAGCACAGGCGTACATGGGGAGGGGGAAGCCAGGCGGAGGCCTCGATTGCCATGGCCTGACCACCTCTTGCCCCATGATGGCTTCATGAGGGAGGCGGAGTCGCTTCTTCGGCGGGAGAGGATCAGGCCCCTACCTAGGTGCCTTCCCCTTTTCGGTCGCTGAGAACCTCCTGGTCGGTGCCATGGAAGCAAGAAAGAGAATAAGCGGGCGGAAGCAAGACGAAGGAGAGATGGGCGGGGGGTCTGCCCCTCCCTCACATTTATATTCAAGGAAGGCCAACCGCCAGCATCCACGACCTTGCGCCATGATGATCTTCAGCATGCCGCATCATTCCGTCAAGTCGAACAGTTGCCGAGGCAGCGTGGGGAAGTGGAGACGCCCACGTCCCATCAATCGCCACGCGTTATCAAGACCGCATGCGTTCAAGGCCCGCGGCGCTCTTCACTTGCCCTTTGGCTTCACCTGGAAGCCAAGTCCGAGCGCGCCTTGGGCCCGGGGGCTACTATCAACATTCTGGATATGGGGCTATCCAAACTTGCTGCTGCAGCCCCTTTGCGTGGCTCTGTCGGCGGCTTTGATGCGGCCCGGCCGACATCAACAGCTCAAGACCCTCGCGAGGGGCCAAGCCTCGCGAGGGGGACGACACAAAGACCCCCGAGGGGATCGGCCTCCTTAGGCTGGCTCCCGAGGGGTGGAGAGTTCTAAGCAAGGTGCACCTCACGAGGCTCAGCTGACGTGAGCCATGACAACCAAGGCGAGGAGGGCGCTAGGCGGGCGCCAGCGGGCGCAGGGCGTCAGTTTCCTCTTTGGTGCAAGGGAGGCAAGTCGCAGGCGTGGAGTCCCGAGGAATCAACCAAAGGTTTGCATTCTGGTGCAACAAGACCAGGACTGCCAGGACGGCAGGACGGAGGTCATCACCGACCCACCGCGGCATCACAACCAGAGGCTTTTCACAGGCGAAGACTACTTTTGTCAGGATAAGCTATACTACTTGTCCCCTTTCAAATCCGGCCGTTGTGGGATCCCTTCCCGCCTACATTTTGGAAGAGGACCAAGGCCACTATAAATAGGACTTAGCCACCACCACAGAGGGGCATTTAGTTGACATCCCACAAGCTCTCCCGAGATCAAGAACACCTCTGTCGGATTTCGGGTTCCGGCAGACCCTTGTGGTTCGAACACTGGGGTGCGCACGGAGATTCAACCCTCTACCGTCTCGCACCTCGCCGAATCGCTAGGACCTAAACTACCAAACTGAACAGCACAAGAGACACAAGATTTATACTGGTTCAGGCCACCATTGCGATGTAATACCCTACTCCAGTGTGTGGTGTGGTGGATTGCCTCTTGGGCTGATGATTAACAATACAAGGAAGAACAGCCTCGCGAGTGCATTCTTGGCTAGTCGATGAACTGCTAGGAGAGGTTGATCGCTCTATCTCTGGTTTCTTGATGAGGATCCGGATGCTCGATGCCTCTGGCTGCTAGATGCCTCTACCACAGGGGTGGCTAGTCCTATTTATAGGCAAAGGCCTGGGCCTCTTCCCAAATATCGAGAGGAAGGCGCCAACAATTAGCCATTTGAAGGGAACATCGGGTACACTTATCTGACTAAAATTGGTCCTCGCTTTGGCAAAGACTCTGGTGATGGCCTTGGCTTGGGCTCCTGAATGACTTCCCTCGGCGTTGGGCTGGTCTTGGTCTTGTTGCACGAAATAGGCGCCTTTGCTTGATACTCTACGCTGCGCTTGCTCCCTTAGCACCGAGAGAGGAAAGGAGGACACTTCTTGGCGGGCTGGCGCCCGATTGCCGCCCTTAGTGCGTCATGGCTTGCGTCATGGGCACCTCGCGAGTACCCGCCTTGAACTCTCTGCCTCCTCATGAGCCAGCTGATGAGGCCGTGCACGAGAAGCTCCTTGTCGTCCACCCGCGAGGCTTGGCCCTCGCAAGGGTCTTGAGCTTCGTTGATGAAGATGGGTTGTCTTTGGGCCTCCTTTGAGCCACGCCCGCGAGCAAGTCTGGGACCCCGTTCCCGAGAATGCGAGAGTAGCCCAGGCCTGGCATGCCGAACTTAGGCGGCGAGAGAGGCGAAAGGGCAAGTCTGGCGTCGCGGGCCCTAACAGCCTGCGGCCTTGGGCGTCGCGTGGCGGTTGATTGGACGCGTGTGCCTCTGCAACGGCGCGAGTTGATAAAAGAGCGACATCTCCCTTGCCTCCTGTACTTCCTCCAGTTGCTGCTCAGATCCCCTTTCTTGCGCCTCTCCTCCCTGCTTCCAAAATCTTCAGATCTACTCCGCCTGCGTGCCCTTGCAGATCATGGCGCCTCATAAGCCCAAATGAGCTTGGTACTACTTTGCCTTGGACCCGCCAAATGTGTCGGGCGAGCCTTGCCCTAGTCGCCCGGATGGCGGGCGCAAAACATCGGCAGACGAAGGCGTTCAAGGCCGGCTCTGCCGTCCCTGAAGGTCGAGGGAGCACCTTCTATTTGCTCTTTGTGAGCGCCATCATCGCCGGTCTGGTGCCTCCCTTTTCCGAGTTCTTCTTCTCTGTCCTTTGCCACTACAATATTCAAGCTCTGCACCTCCATCCCAACTCCGTCCTTCTTCTGGCAATCTTTGCCTACTATTGTGAGGCTCACGTAGGGGTGAAGCCCTCAGTGGCCTTGCTACGCCACTACTTCTCCCTCTGAACCTCCCGTGGTTCCGGCTCCGCGTGCGCGAGCTTCATCGCATACGTCGGTGCCATCGCCATTTCAAACCCTGGGAAGAGGATTGAGGTCTTCTGGAGAAAGTGGGTCTTGGTGGATGCTGGGCGCATCCATCCTCGGCTGATCCTGCCCACGGGCACCCATGAGCTCGACGGTGGTCTCGAGTGGAGCTCCTCGGATCCCTGCTGTGGTGGTGTTGGAGAAGATGGGCCTTGAATCTGAGGCCGGCCAGCGTGGCGTGGCGAGCTGCTGATGCGTCGCTGCTGAGGGAGTTCTTGGAGCATCAACTGGCTCCGCTCCATCAGTACTCGCTTCCTATGTGGAGGCCTCACTCGAGCCCGTGGTCTTGGCGATGAGGATCTGGCGCGGTCCTCGATCCTTGGTTGGGGCGGCGTGGCGAGGCTGGAGGCGCTCCTCGCCCTGTTCGCCATGAGATTGGAAGCGGTAGTGGGGTCCATGCCTATCTTCAACGGGGACGGGCCCATGCCCGTGGAGGCTCCACAGGACCTGGTGGACGTGTCCTCCGATGACTCCAGCGAAGAGGAGGAAGAAGGGGAGCAGGAAAAGGGGGTTGACTCAGAGGCGGAGTCAAGAGCTCCTCCACTTCGGCGCAGGTCCCGCACTCTCCGCCTCACCCAGAGTGACGACGACGAGGATGAAGGTGAGCAGGGCGGCGGGAGCCTGCCTCCGATCCCAAGAAGGACGGGACTGGGCTGGTCCCCGCTGGTCTGCCACGGCTCCGGGGCGATCCATGAGTCGCCTCTGCTCCGAGCCTTGAAGCCGACCCTTGCAGCGGCTCTCGGGCTTTAAGTTCGGCCGGAGGCTGCTCGAATCCACCGGCGATGACACTGTAAGTGCACCTTCCCGTCTTGATTATTGTTACGTTGGCGAGATCGATGCCCATATCCTTCAACGGTGGCGCCCTTGACGAAAGCGAAGGGAGCTCTGAGGTCCCATCCGTGGCGGTGCCTCTGCCCGAGAAAGAAGGTGATCGCGACGCGAGCCTCTCTGCCGGGCGTCCTCGCGAGGCAGTGGTGGCCAGGGTGAGCTCGGCCGCCTTGACCCATCGACTCGAGGTGCCTGGCAGCGCTGCCTCCACTTTGCCGTCGTGGCGCCCACTGGTTCGCCTCAAGGCACAGTGGTCCCGATCGTCTTCTCCTCCTACTCCACCGGCTGCTGCTTCTCCGAATCTTTACGGATCGCACCATTGCGGACTAGACCGTCTGCGGCGAGGTTCTTCTGGCGCCGACCCTCGTCGATGGGCGGCGCTGGGCTAACCTGGCTGGATTCGCTCGATGCTTCGATCTGGCGGTGCTGGTCGAGCCTCGGCGACTTGCGACGAGGAGAAGCAGAGCCGTCCATGAGGCGAAGGTTGCCCGCGATGCTGCTCTGGGGGAGACAGCTAGCGTCCAAGGTCGCTGTGAGATGCTGGAGAGCGAGCTGAAGGGCCTACAGAGCCAGCTTGCCGAGGAGGCCCGCCTTCGCCAAGAGTAGGAGGAAAGCATGAAGGTTCGTGAGGCAGCCGTCAAGGACCTGGAGGCCAAGCTCAAGAGGCTCTGTGGCTGCCTAGGCATGATGGAGCAAGAGCTAGAGGCGAGGAAGGTTGAGCTGGATGGCAAGGCCCGGGTTCTCGCCGAGGATCGCGTGGCCTTCGCGGATATGGAAGAGAAGGCTCGCACATCGCTGAAGACGCTTTATGATAGCGGCCTTGGGAGCCCGCTGGCCGGCGAGGAGGATGGCCCGTAAGCTGCTTCCCTTCGGTTCGCGCTCTTAGCAGCGTCACCCTTGGCCTTGGCCCTACGGCGAGGCCAAGGCCGCATCTTGTCTTCTGCGGCGACGCGGGTCTTCACCCACCTCTATCTTGCGACCCCAACATCGACCTCGGCGACTGCTTTGGAGCCGGTGGCCAGCGGCGTGCCACTTTGCTTCTTTGAGGCCGTGAAGGGTCGTGCGGAGGCTCTGCTGGGGAAGTTCCGGGCCTTCAGTACCAGGCCGAAGCGGAGCGCTGCTAACCCTGCTTCTCCACAAGGCGAACCTACTCCACGCGGCTCCCCCGCCGGCAAGTGACTCCGCCGTGGCTCCCATCCTGTTTTTAATTCCTACGCATGTACCATGCCTTGGGGAGGCGTTAAAACTTATGTTTGATGCTGTGATAACAACATGGACTGTAATATTTGCTTTCGAATTCCCTGAAATTTGCATTATTCCTTCCTTCTTGCTTATGTTCTACGCCGGCAGAGCCCGGCCCTGCGCATTTCTCAGCCGCCGTTGGCCCCGACCGGAAACCAGGATGAGACCAAGGAGTGAGGGGCTCCGTGACAAGTTAGGCTCCTGAGTTGCGATGCTCAGGAGTCCCCCTTGGCGCTCGAACAGCAAGCAGTGAGGTGAGATATAGGCGGATCTGCCATTCTACGTCTGCAGGGCCCGGCCCTACGCATACCTCAACCGCCATTAGCCTTTCGGAACTAAGGAGTGAGGGGCTACGTGACCAGTTAGGCTCATGAGTCGCGATACTCAGGAGTCCCCCTTGACGCTCAAACAGCCTTCGGACCTTGGCTCCGCTCGGGGAGGGACGTGCGACGAACCAGGCCCGAAGAGGCCTGGCCAGGTGGGGTGCGTCTGGGCGAGACCCAGGCGCAGCCCCCGTGCCCAGCCCCTTCGCGCGGCACTCCCGAGGGGAGGCGTTGCGACAAGGCCAAACACTGAGCTCCGGGCTGCCTGAGGTTGATGCGGCATGGAGGACACCCTCAGTTGTTTATCACTAGCGCGGAGCATAGCGCTTCCGTATGCGTACGGTCATAGCCGCTCCTCGGCAGTGTCGTCAGCCAACACGGAGCATGGTGCTTCCAGCGAGTGCGTGGGAGGGCTACCCTCGGGAGGAGCCCCGGGCGTATCTGCCCATACGACCGTGGCTGGCGCGGTAGGGCTAGGCGAGGTGTATCTGGGCACCCGTGAGCCAGAGCGGGACTCACGGGGCCCTATCTCAAGCGGGTTGCGCTGGCAATGGGCCTTATCTTGAGTGTGTTCTGCAAATTTGGCGGAACACGGTGCTCTCGTCTTGGTCCGGCTCTCGGGCTGGTCTCAGCCGTCGTTGGCATGCCGGTCGCGATGCCATGGACAAGACCATAGGCGAGGCGGAGGCGGTAGGAGCCACGAGTCGCGATGCTCAAGCACCCCCTTTAGCAGCATAAGCTGGGTTAGATAATGAAACTATACATCCTCGGGTCCGGCCCTCGGGCTGGTCTCGGCCGTCGGTGGCATGCCGGTCGCGATGCCATGGACAAGACCAGTGTGAGTGCGGAGAGCGGTAGGAGCCACTGTCGCGATGCTCGAGCACCCCCTTTAACATGCAAGCTGGGTTAGATGGCAAAACTCTCGTCCTCGGGTCGGCTCTCGGGCTGGTCTCGGCCGTCGTTGGCATGCTAGGTCGCGATGGCATGGACAAGACCGGAGGTGAGGGCGAGAGCCGATAGGAGCCACTGGTCGCGATGCTCGAGCAACCCCCCCTTTAGCGCAAGCTGGTTTAGATGGCAAAACTCGTCCTCGGGTCGGCTCTCGGGCTGGTCTCGGCCGTCGGCGGCATGCCGGTCGCGATGCCATGGACAAGACCAGAGGTGAGGGCGGAGAGCGGTAGGAGCCACGAGTCGCGATGCTCGGGCACCCCCTTTAACGCACAAGATTCCGACACCTAGAAAAAGGCGCAAATAACAATCATGGTGGATCAAAAACATAGTCCTAAGATAAGCGCAAGAAGGATACATGCATTTGGGGCGAGCCCGGCGGCTTGGGGATGATGCAGCCGGCGCCCCATTAAGATAAGCTAAGGACATGAAATAAAAGGATACATGCGCATGGGCGGACCCAGCGGCACAGGGAATAATCTGACCTGAAGGCGCTCCCAGCCAAGCGAAACTTAAAGATGTCACTGATGATGTTGGGGACGAAGGGGTGTTGGTGTAGCAGACTCGGTGGGCTGCGGGGCCGATCCTCCACGAGCCCCGGGACCGAGGGCCTCGGGAGGCCGGGCGCCGCGGCTCCTCGCGTGCCATCTCCATCTCCGCTAGGGCTGCGGCACGCTGACCTCTTGAGCCTCAAGATGGCTCTCATGAGGCAGTGGTGTGCAGCAACCGCGTTCGGCATCTTGCCGCGTAGCTGTAGGCGGACCCTGCAGCGTCCCACTCGCGAGGGCAGGCGCTCTTGAGGCGCTGCTTGGTTGAGTCTGGTATGTCGATCTGAGGCGCGCAGCCCACCATCCTCACTGGATGGGGGCCCACAGTGGTGGCGGCTGCCTCTCATGACCCTTGACTCCTGTAACTCTGAATGGCCTTCTTGACAACTCTGAGGTTTGGCCCTCCTTGCCTTGCTCCTTCTTGAGAAGCGTGCTTGAGCTTGCGCCTCCCGTGGTGCCCAAGCGCCTCCCTCGTGACCTTGGCGAGGTCGGCGGCCCTCCAGGGGAGAGCCCCCGAGCCCTGCCTAAGGAGGGCACCGGGTGCGCTTCCCTATGCGATGGAAGGAGGCTCCTCGTCGCCAGGATCTGAGGGGCCTACCTCCTGAGGAGCAGGCAGTTGATGCCTTCTTCTTCTTGGGGGCGGCCTCGGGAAGCCTCCTGCCTCCATGATGCAGGTCTTCGGTGATGCGGCTGAAATGCTCGCTCCGGGGAGCACCTGCGCCTCTCTCTTCGCGGGGCACCGTGATGACCCGCCGCTTCTGGCATCTTGAGGGCGTTAGCCGTGGTGGAGTTCTGACCATGAACTTGGCGGTGCGGGTACCGAGGATGGCATTGTCTGGCGGCGAATGTGGGCGGCGTTGAAGTCGATGAGCTCGGTCGCGGTGGTTGTCGCGAGCCCCAAAGGTGACGGAAGGCGGACCTTCCCTATCGGGACCGTGGAGCCGTCGGTGACTCGGAGAAGGGCTTGGTTGGCTGAAGTGGTATAAGGCGCGAAGATTGTTGAATGTTTCCACAGACGGGGCGTTGAGCCCTGCCCGCCGTCGATGAGGTCTGGTGACTATGCGTTCGCGATGATTGGGGAACAAAGCATCGGGAGGACTCTGCTATGGCGCGCGCTTGAGCTGATCCGCTGAACCCGAACATGATGGCGCATGCCGACCACGAGAGGCGCGTGGCCTCGAGCTTGGGAGGACTGCATTCGCCAGCGGGCGAACTGCGAAGATCTTGTTGAGAGGCTGGGGCTTGAGCTCCGCCCGGGATCTGACGATTGCCGCGGTTCCTAAAGCCCCAGCCCCTCGTCGATGGCGGTCTTCATTCCTTCTTTGCTGCGGTGGCGGCGGAGGAAACTGCGTTCCCTTGCAGGCGATCCTCGCGAGCTGATCCCTCCTCCTCCCTCATGGCCAGGTCTGCCAGCGGTCCTCGCGAGGTTGGTCGCGCCACCCTTGGCGCGGGCGCGATCTTCCAGCGTCTGCATTCCTTCCTCCTCCTCGGCCGTAGCCCCGGTCGCTGCGGTCGGGACGTCTGCCGACCCTTCCTTCGCGCACGGCCCGGAGCTCTTGGCATTCATTTGTGTTGTGGGTGTGGAGGTCGTGGTACACACAGTACCAACTGCCCTTGGAGGATTCGGGCTGATCTCTGCCCCGCTTGGTGTCTTGCTCAGCCGCGAGCACGGCATCCCCCTTGCGCTTCACGTCCTTGGCCTTGGGCTTCTTCTCTTCGGGGTCCGTGGCAGCCAGCTCGAGGAGGGAGAGGCGCCCCTCCTCAGCCTGGCGCGCAGTGCGCCAAGTTGAACAGCTCAGGAGGTGCATAGGTCTTCATGCATAGCCAGCTCCTCCTTCTTCTTGGCGTCACGCACACCGTCGGAGAAAGCGAGATGATCGCCTCCTCCGTTACCACAGGGATCTTGGGCGCCGTTGTTGAAGCGCTGGATGTACTTCGCGGGGTTTCCCGGCTGCTGCTTGATCTGGCGCATGGCGCCCGGCGGAGTGGCGATCGCGAGTACCACAGAGTTGGCGATGAAGCGGGTGCGCATCTCGTCGAGAAGAGATCGTGCACAGGGCGGTCGAGAGCAGTGCGGGCTCCGTCCTTGGCGCCATGGGAAACCAGTTCGCCATGACCTTTTCGTCTCCGTTGGCAGCCGATGCCCAACTCATAAGTTGGAGGAACTCCGCGAGGTGAGCCGTGCCGTCGTAGCGAGGGCAGGTCGGCTTGAACTTGGCGGGCCCGCGACGCTGCGCCTTCGGAGGTGAAGGCGGCAGCTGCCGTGGCATGAGGGCCTTGGGCGGCGGAGAGCTTGGTCTGCGGATCCCCATGCGCCGCGGCTTGGGGCAGCGCAGGTCTTGGCGTCTTTGGGCGAGGCGCTCGGGCAGCTTCTCGTGGCGAGGACTTCTAGGCAGCTCTCCTCTTGCAGCGCGGCGCTGGCGGGCGGGTTCCGCCAGGGCAGCGCGCTTTGGGGCAGGGCGCCTTCTTGAGGAGGCGGCTGGCGCCCAGAGCTTCATTGCCAGCGCAGCGGGTGCGGTGCAGCGAAGGATGGTGCGGGGCGCCTCGGTAGCGCGAGACGAGCTCGGCGACTTCGGTCGAGCCATTCTTCGTAAACGTCGTCGATGGGGCGATAGCGCGGGAGCTCATTGCGCGATGGCGCAGCTCGAGCCTCCATGGCAGCGAAGCGCGCGTGGCGAAACCAGCGAAGTGGCGGGGCGTGGCGATGCGGCCGTCCGCCTCATGGGCGGATCTTTGGGGCGATGCTTGCTGCTCGTTCGCCGCCCGGGCGATGGCGGCGTTAACGGCGGTGGCGAGGAACGGCGAAGCGCCCGCCGGCAGGAGCTGTCTGGCGACATGGGAAGCGAGGCGGCTTGGTGCTCGGCGCGAGCCCGCAGCGTCGAACATGGTTGCGGTGGTCGGGGAGAACAAGGCGGCGGAAGGCAAATTCGGCGCACCTACTGGCGCGCCAAATGTAGGATTTTGGGTTCCGGCAGACCCTTGTGGTTCGAACACTGGGGTGTGCGCGGAGATTCAACCCTCTACCGTCTCGCACCTCGCCGAATCGCTAGGACCTAAACTACCAAACTAAACAGCACAAGAGACACAAGATTTATACTGGTTTAGGCCGCCATTGCGGTGTAATACCTACTCTAGTGTGTGGTGTGGTGGATTGCCTCTTGGGCTGATGATTAAATATACAAGGAAGAACAGCCTCGCGAGGGTCTGTTCTTGGCTGGTGCGATGAACTGCTAGGAGAGGTTCAGTCGCTCTATCTACTAGTTTCTTGATGAGGATCCAGATGCTCGATGCCTCTGGCTGCTAGATGCCTCTACCCTGGGGGTGGCTAGTCCTATTTATAGGCAAAGGCCCTGGGCCTCTTCCCAAATATTGAGCGGGAAGGGCGCCAACAATTGGCCATTTTGAAGGGAACATCGTGTACACTTATCCTGACTAAAGTTGGTCCTCGCCTGGCAAAGACTCTGGTGATGACGCTGGCTTGGGCTCCACAATGACTTCCGTCTGGCCGTTGGGCTGCTCTTGGTCTTGTTGCACCGAAATGGACGCCTTTGCTTGATACCCTCGCCTGCGGTTGCTCCCTTAGCACCAAAGAGGAAAGGAGGACACTGCGAGGGCTGGCGCCCGACTTCCGCCCTTGGTCGTCATGGCTTGCGTCATGGGCACCTCGCGAGGTACCCCGCCTTGAACTCTCCGCCTCCTCATGAGCCAGCCTCACGAGGCCGTGCCTGAGGAAGCTCCTTGTCCTCCGCCCCGCGAGGGTCTTGAGCTTACGTTGATGAAGATGGGCTGTGCTGGGCCTCCTTTGAGCCACGCCGCTGGCCGCAGGCAGGCAAGTCTGGGGACCCCCGTTCCCAAAACGCCAACAACCTCCCCTCCTGAGGCTACATCATCCATTCTTCTAGTTCATCCTCAGCCCCTTGGGGTAATCCAACAAAACGCTGGAGTAGGGTATTACACCGCAAGGTGGCCCGAACCAGGATAAACTGTTGTGTCTCTTTGTCTCTACGAGCTCGTTGTGCTAGGCTTAGGAGAATAGCGAGTAGGCAGGCTGGGTAGGTTGAGATTTCTACACGCACCCCAGAGTTCGAACATCTCAAGGGTTTGCGGAACCCGTAATCCGACAGTGTAGCTCTAGTTGATGTGTGTGCATCACCCCTTACCATCTCTTTCTCAAACCTAGCCATGCACCATCACCTGCATCTTCCTATTATTTTACTTCTTTATGCAAGTGAGTTCTTCCCCACCCCCATTAATGTTCATTCTTTTCCTAATGCTAGTCCACCATGCCTACACCCTCTCTACCAATTTTCAGTTCATTTGAAGGTGTTTTGGTTGGGTTCAAAAATGGCTCAAGTTTGAATTTAATTCAAAGTTGAATTATTTTTCTATTTCTAAAAACTTTCAAATCCTTTTATTCAAATTGTGCATAAATCCAGGATCTCAGATTGTTTTCCTTCTTAGCCTACTTCCTTCCTCATCCCTCTTTGCAATTATGCTCTTGTTATTCTGTCTGAAGGGTTAAAGAAAATAAATGAGAGAGAGAGGAAGAGGAGCCTAGCAGTAGCACGACCCAGTGCGAGCGTCCCTCTGCAACCACCGCACCCCACCCGTTTTCAGCTTAGGCTGGCCCAATTCATACCCTTCACGGTCACCTGCTCCGTTGGCGGGCCATCCCTTTTCCTTCAAAGAAGCATAGGCTCCAGTGCCGTGAGCTCCCTCACGGATGTTGAGGCCAATGGTAGCCGCGCCCCTATAAAGACGCAGCCCCGCGCCCTAGGGTTTCCCTCTTCCCCTCCTCGTCGCCGCCACAAGCCCCTGCTTCCTCTGTTTGTTCTTCTTCTTCAAGAACAGAGCACCCGAGAGAAAACCCCGCTGGCGTCCGTCGTTGTTCTTTCAGCCGGAGGGCGTCAAGCTCGTCTCTGACATGTCCATCTTCTTTCTCGCCGTCAACTACGTTCGTTCAGATGCGTTCCCCGCACCAGGTCGCCTCCACTACGTCGTCGTCTTCTTCCCCTGCTTCCTCTTATTCATGGAGCCGAACGCCGCCATGATAAGCACCTCCTCACGCGTCCGTCGTTCTGCTTCCGGACTCTTCGTCTTGTCCTAGGGACCCCGGTGAGCAGCCGCCCCTCCTCGCTTTCCATCGGTGTCGTTTGTTTCCGTTTAGCCTCAATCTGTTCATGTCAAAGACTTGTCGCTGTAACCTTTCCTTGTGCATGAAACGGAGCACCCCGCTCTCTGTCCGGAGCTACATCCATGCACACCATGCGATGCTCGCGTCCTTGCCCGTTTCCTCGCATGCCCGCGCACCCGCATGCCACGTCCGCGCACCTTGCATAACTCCGCTGCATCTCCTGACTCACCGTGCTTCGCCACCATGGCCGCAGGATCATGCCTGCACACAATCACACATGCGCACATGCCCGCGCGCGTACTGCAGCTCTCCCCACAAGTGTCCGCCTTCGTGCTCCAGCACGATGCGCGACACGCGCGCTCATGCACACAGCCAGCACCTTGTCGTGCCTCGCTGCTACGGTCGAGACGAGCATGTTCTCGAAGCCTGTGCTCCACCGCTCGCGCATGCACATGACATTGGCTAGCAGCAGTCTTTCGCTCCTCGCCCTTGCAGCCTCACCATGCCCCCTATTCCGCACCCCCGATGTCGCATCCTGAGCCCTGTTGCGCCACCGTTGCTCGCTGGTGTCGTCACCTTCTTTTTTGCCACCAAAGAGGAAGCCAGCTTCCACTTTGTACTTGTTCAAATGTAGCTCTACCTCACACCTGTCATATACCGCGAGCCTAGCCCAGTGGCTCAACCCTCTCCAGATTTCCTCGCATACCCATGTTCGAAGCCCCATTTGGCTAGTGGTGAAAACACACAATTTTTACCATTTTGGTCTCTATGACAGTAGACCCCACTCGTCATCCTCTCAGCTCACACACAACCCTGTCCACACCCACACTCCTGCCACCTCAGTACCCCGGGAGCCCTCGTCATCGCCCGTGTTCCTCTGTTGTTTTATTTTCTTTTGCATAATTTCATAAAATGCCCCTGTTTTGCATTGTTAATAACTAAACATGCATGCATCCAAATTAATCAAACTATATATGTAAAATGCTTAGAATTTTATCTAGTTGCATAATATCCAACTTTCACCCATGTTTAAAATGTTTAAATTCATGTTTGCATTTAATTTGCTTAAATGTCATGCTAAAATGGTTTGTTTCATAACTAAATAATCGTAGCTCGGATTAAATGTTCTTTATATGTAAACGGGGTAGAAAAATGCGTACATTGACATGGTGCACTTTGTTTCCATGTTTAACAACACTAACGGTTGTGTTTAGGCAGAATAGTACCAGATTCAAAATATGTATAAGTGTATTTTCCGGAATTGTTATTTGTGTTTCCGGCGTCATTTAAACTTGCCTAAATAGGTAATTTGCATATGAATCATCTTTTTCCATGAGTAGCATCATGTAGCTTGTCATTCATCATACTTGGTTGAGCATCATGGCATGTTTATGTGTTGTGTGTTTACCATGTTGTTTGCTTCTTTCTGGTTATGCTTCTTCTCGATAGTTCATGTTTTGTTGTGATCGTGAGCATTTGTTTGACTACGCTTGGTTCGTCTATGCCCGTTCATCTTCTTCATGGACTCGTTCTTCTTCCTAGCGGGATCTGAGGCAAGATGACCGTTACCCTAGATCTTACTACTATCATTGCTATGCTAGTTGTCTCGATGCTATCGCTATGTCGCGCTTCCTACCACTTGTTTATCGAGCCTCCCAAATTGCCATGAAAAACCTCTAAGCTTTTCCACCATCCTAGCAGTCGTTGTTTGGCTATGTTACCTCTTTGCTCAGTCGTTGTTCCTTTTTGGGACATGGTTATCATGGATCTTGGGATATCACAATATCTCTTATTTAATTAATGCATCTATATACTTGGTAAAGGGTGGAAGGCTCAACCTTTTGCCTGGTGTTTTGTGCCACTCTTGTCGCCCTAGTTTCCGTCATACCGGTGTTATGTTCCTTGAATTTGTGTCCCTAGCACGGTGAGGGTCTATGGGCCCCTCTTGACATTTTTCTTTGAATAAAACTCTTCCAGCAAGGCCAAACATTGGTTTTACCATTTGCCTAATAAGAACTAAAACATGCATAGGGACCCGCCGGCACCTGAGGTCTCTTAATCAACCCCCGGACCAGTGCTCCACATAAGTGTTGGTCCACCTACCTGGCAGTCGGCGGTGCCGCCTTGGGGCAACTCGATGGTATATTGGCTACCGTCCACTTAGCATAGACGGTCCTATCTTGAGAACGAGATATGCATGGCTCCTATCGGGGTATCAACGCTCGGGGTGGTCTTGCCGGTTTTATTTTACTATTATCGAAATGTCTTGTGCACCGGGATCCCGAGTCTGATCGGATGTCCTGCAATGGAGGATTATCTCCGAGGATCGTGAGCTTGTCATGGGCTAAGTTGGGACACCCCTGGAGGGTTTAAACTTTCGAGAGCCGTGCCCGCGGTTATGTGGCAAATGGGAATTTTTCATGCCCGGTTGTGGAGAACTTGACAACATATTTGAATTAAAATATACATCCCGCGTGTGTAACCCCGATGGACTCTTTTCGGGTCAGTTCGAGAAGAGAACACGGTGGGGTTATGTCCGAACGTAAGTAGTTTAGGATAACTTCTTGATCATTACTAGTTTGCGACTGTTTGCGTAGCTACTCATCTTATTCTTGTACTCGTAAGTTAGCCACCATATATTGCTTAGTCACTTGCTGTACCCTCACCACTTATCTACTCCATACCCATTAAGCTTTGCTAGTCTTGATACCCATGGTAATGGGATTGCTGAGTCGTCATGGCTCACAGATTACTACAACAACAGTTGCAGGTACATGTATGTGATGATCATGACGTGAGAGCGATGTTTACTTGTTTTGGAGTTCCTCTTCTACTCCTTCTTCGTTCGGGGGATAGGTTTCTAGTCGGCAGCCTAGGCTAGCAGGGTGGATGTCATTTGAGTTTCTGTTTGTGTTTCATCCGTAGTCAGATGTTGCTCTTATGTATGATGTTGTTGTATTCATGTGGCATGTATGAGTTTTGTATGTATCCGCATCTATTATGTAATGGTATGATATAATGATATCCACCTTGCAAAGGAATTCAATATGCCGCTCTAACCTTGGTGGGACCTTCGAGTTCCTCTCGGATAGGATTGCATATTGGGTGTGACAAGTTGGTATCAGAGCATCGACCAACCATAGGAGCCCCCTTGATTGTTTGTATTTTGGCCGTTGTTAAGTCTAGAAGAAAAACCTTTTTCAGAGTCTAGTTATAAGGAAGAGTAGGAATTCTTTTTACTCCTTTGCCCCTCTGTCGCTCTGGTGAGGAATCTTGACGTAGGTGTTTTGATATACTTCTCTTCCCCTTCAAATCTTCTTAGGATCACGCAGTTGGCTTTCCGATCGTTGTGATGTCAGCTCTTTTCATCCCGCGCACTTCTCTTTGAGTCATTCGACCCTTGTTGTCTTTTGCGAGATCAATCCTCAGTTCGTTCTCCGATGGGGAAGCAACGTCGTATTAAGTAGTCTTTCTTTTTCCTCCCCTCACACCCTTTTTCTTCTTGGAGCCGGAGTCTGTAATCGAGGATCCATCCTACTCGTGCGAAGCCTTTGCATTCTTTTCTCAATTATTTCAACCGGTGCTTTTCTCTTCTAGTTAATCGTCGGTTCCCTGTTCTAAGTTGCCTTTGTTTTTCCCGCCCTCCCACCCCTTTTTCTTCCGAGAGTCTCAACCTCTATTCGAGCATCAATTTCTTTCATACGGAGCCTCTTCAGTCTTTCCTCAATTGTCTCAACCGGTGAATTTTCGTCTAGTTAATCATTGTTCGTCTTGTTTTCTTTTACGGTGGATTCAATTCAAGATTTCAGTGTTGATCGTATTATCTCCCTACGCTCAGATGTTTTCCCCTTGCTCATTCGCCTCTTGCCATTTTATCATTCCGGAGTGATGAAGATATCTCAAAGATTCATGGTTGCATTCGAGTTAATTCGAGGTTATCACCTCATTTAAGTCTCTCAATCGTTCCGGTGCATCATTTCTCATCCAACAATAATCCTTTTTCAATGGTGTTTTCTCTTAAGTGGGCCCTAAACCACAAGTCTTTTCCCAGGATCTTACCTGACTCTCCTATTTATTTCCATAGTTATTCTCTAATCCTTTTCCAATTTGACATAGGAATGTATTCCATCAGTCATGTGCCTTCCCCAAGATCGCTTTTAAATTCTTTACATCTTTGGTTCAACCTTTCCTCTTTTCATTCTTGGGGAGTGTCTCAACAATTTTGGTGGTGTTTTTCATCGTCATTCTCTACATTTGAAGACCGAAAAAGAGTCCCCCTTAAATCTTGTCTATTCTCTCAAAAATTCATTTTGCAAGCTTCAAGATATTATCTCAAAATTCTTTCCGATTGTGAGCATTCTTTTCATACCCATTTGGAGTATGTCAGGAGTTGTTTTCGGTTTCATTGCACCAGAGGCCATCATTCCAGAAGAATTCATCGTCCTCACATTCCAGCTATCGTTATCCAATTATCCCGGCGCGTCTGCCAAGTAGTCTTTAGTCAGCTCGTGATCTCTTTGTTCTTTGGCTTCTATATCCACTAAAGCATATTTGTTCTCTTAATTCTTCCCAGTGATTCATTCCCTTTCTTTATTCATTTTCAAATTCTTACGTTGGTTCTTTTAGCATTCCTATCCCTTTGTCGTCATATAATTTCATTTATTCTTTCCAATCCTACCGGTGGTTCAAGAAGACCTTCCCAAGTTTTGTGCTATATCTCCCCTTATTCTTTTCCAACGTCAATAAGTAGTATGCAATCCATTGCTTCTCATCAATTTAATTGGTGGAGGATAAGCATAACATAATTCTTATTCTTATTTCATCGTGGTCAAGTAATTCCTTCCTTCGGTTCTAAGTTGTTCATCTTTTCTTATCCGAAGTTCCAAGTTTTTCTCGGTTGTCTTGTCATGAAGCTCGGTCTAAATCATCGCAAGGCTTTAAACTTATTCTTTTCATCCTTAAATTCGATGTCATCATCCTTTAGTTACCAGAACTCTTCATGGTGGTTCGTGAAGGATTTAATTCATTCTTCAAGTGTTCCTCAAGATTCTTGTTGGAGGAGTTCAAGTATCTTGTTTTCTTGCATCTTGAAGTGCAATTAATTCTTCGTATTCTTGAAGTTGAGTTTTGCATTTCTTCGTTCTTCTCAGTTATTAAAGCATTTTATTGTGGCATAATTTCACCTCTAGTTTTGAGATGTTTTTCCATAAGTCCACAACAAGCTTATTTTTTTGTTATTGATTATCTCAACAACTCCGTTCAATCCTTCCTTCTAGGAATGCTATCAAATTCATTCGCAGTAGAAGTTGTTCTTCTCTTATCCGTTCTTTCCATTTCACTATTTCAATTCTCCCGGAGGCATTGTGTTGTTCTTCTCGTCAAGTGCCATCCCATCTTATGAAGTTCATGTTCTATTCTTTCCATTTTCAGCCGGAGTGGATCCCAAATTCTTTTGTTCTTACTCTTTTCTACCTTATTCTAACCGGAGTGGTTTTAGAATCTATCTTATTCCTTGATCTTTTGATCTCGTCATAATCATTATTCCTCTTTTCTACCCGAGCGCTCTCGATCTTGTTCATCTTCTCTCTTGTGCTCTGGTTTTATCTCATCCTCTTTCTCTTTCGTTTCGTTCCTAAGATCTCGGGACGAAATCTTTTGTTAGTGGAAGAGTGTTGTGACACCCCGAGACCGACACTCCAGATGCCTCCCTTTTTATTTTAGTTGTTGACATGTGTTTATTATGGTTCTTGGATTAACATAAGTTTTTTGCATATTTCTTTTCCCTATGTTGCTGCCACGACCATGTTTAGTGCCTTGCCATATTTTCTCTTCTTGCATCATGGTCATCATTGATTATGTTGCATTGCCATGCCCATCTCATTGTGATATTGCATTATGTTGTTGCCATATTCATATTGTGCATTGCCCCTTATATATGTTGTGTGTTTCTCTAGTTGACGTGTGTCCATCACCCTTGCCATCTCTTTCTCAAACCTAGCCATGCACCATCACCTTCTTATTCCTCTTCTTTTAATCTTTATGCAAGTGAGTTTTTCCCTGCCCCATTAATGTTCATTCTTTTCCTAATGCTAGTCCACCATGCCTACACCCTCTCTACCAATTTTCAGCTCATTTGAAGGTGTTTTGGTTGGGTTCAAAAATGGCTCAAGTTTGAATTTAATTCAAACTTGAATTATATTTCTATCTCTAAAAACTTCCAAATCATTTTATTCAAATGTGCATAAATCAAGGATCTCAAATGTTTTTCCTTCTCATCCTACTTCCTTCCTCATCCCTGTTTGCATTTCTGCTCTTGCTATTCTGTATGAAGGGTTAAAGAAAAGAAATGAGAGAGAGGAAGAGGAGCCTAGCAGCAGCACGTCCCAGTGCGGACGTCCCTCTGCAACCACCGCAGCCCACCCGTTTTCAGCTTAGGCTGGCCCAATTCGTTCCCTTCATGGTCACCTACTCCATTGCCTGGCCGTCCCTTTTCCTTCAGAGAAGCATGAGCTCCAGTGCCGTGACCTCCCTCACGGACGTTAAGGCCGACGGCAGCTGCGCCCCTATAAAGTCACAGCCCCGTGCCCTAGGGTTTCCCTCTTCCCCCTCTTGCCGCCGCCAAAAGCCCCCTGCTTCCTCAGTTTGTTCTTCTTCTTCAAGAACAGAGGACATGAGAGAAAACCCTGCTGCCGTTCGTCGTTGTTCTCGCAGTCGGAGGGCGTCAAGCTCGTCTCTGACATGTCCATCTTCTTCCTCGCCCTCGACTATGTTTGTTCAGATGCATTCCCCGCACCAGGTTGTCTCCACTACATCAGCGTCTTCTTCCCCTGCTTCCTCTTCTTCACGGAGCCGAATGCCGCCATGATAAGCGCCTCCTCACGCCTCTGAAGTTGTGGTTCCAGCCTCTTCGTCTTGTCCTATGGGTCCCCAGGGAGCAGCCGCCCCTCCTCTCTCTCCATCGGCGTCGTTTGTTTCCGTTCAGCCTCGATCTGTGCATGTTAGAGACTTGTCGCTATACCCTCACCTTGCCTATGAAATAGAGCACTTCGCTCTCTGTCCGTAGCTGCGTCCATGCACACAATGCTATGCTCGCGTCCTTGCTTGTTTCCTCGCACGCCCGCGCACCCGCATGCCTCGTCTGCGCGCATTGCATAACTGCACTGCAGCTCCCGAGTCGCCGTGCTTCGCCGCCATGGCCGCAGGATCATGCCTGCACACAACCACACATGCGCGCATGCCCGCACGCATACCACAGCTCTCCCCGCAAGTGTCCGCCTCCTTGCTCCTCTGCAATGCGCTACACGCGCGATCATCCACATAGCCAGCGCCTCACCGTGCCTCGCTGCCGCAGCCGAGACGAGCTCGTTCTCGAAGCCCTTGCTCCGCCGCTCGCGCACACACACGACATTGGCTAGCAGGAGTCGTTCGCTCCCGTGCCCTTGCAGCCTCACCGCGCCCCCTATTCCGCACCCCTGCTGCCGCACCCAGAGCCCTGCTCCGCCATAGTTGCTTGCCGGCGTCGTCACCTTCTTCTTTGCCAATGAAGAGGAAGCCAACTTCCGCTTTGTACTTGTTCAAATGTAGCTCTGCCTCACACCTGTCATATACCGTGAGCCTAGCCCAGTAGCTCAACCCTCTCCAGATTTCCTCGCATACCCAGGTTCGGAGCCACATTTGGCTAGTGGTGAAAACACAAAATTTTACCATTTTGGGCTCTATGACAGTAGACCCCACTAGTCATCCTCTCTGCTCGCACACACCGCTGTCCACACCCACATTCCTGCCACCTCACCACCCCGGGCCCCCTCGTCATTGACAGTGGCTGGCTCAGCCCGTGTTCCACTGTTGTATTATTTTCTATTGCATAATTTTAGAAAATGCCCCTGTTTTGCATTGTTAATAACTAAATGTGCATGCGTCCAAATTAATGAATCTATGTATGTAAAATGCTTAGAATTTTATCTAGTTTCATAATATCCAACTTTCATCCATGTTTAAAATGTTTAAATTGTTGTTTGCATTTAATTTGCTCAAATTTCAGGCTAAAATGGTTTATCTCATAACTAAATAATCGTAGCTCGGATTAAATGTTCTTTATATGTAAATGGGGTAGAAAAGTGCATAGATTGACATGGTGCACTTTGTTTCCTTGTTTAACAACATTAACAGTTGTGTTTAGGCAGAACAGTACCAAATTCAAAATATGTATACGGGGATTTTCCGAAATTGTTATTTTTGTATCCGGCCTCATTTAAACTTGCCTAAATAGGTACTTTGCATATGCATCATCTCTTGACATGAGTAGCATCATGTAGCCATATCATGCATCATACTTGGTTGAGCATCATGCCAATGTTTATGTGTTGTGTGTTTACAATGTTGTTTGCTTCTTTCCGGTTATCACTACTAGGGAAAAGCCTATACGAGAATCTTATCGCAGCGCTTTAAAATAAAGCGCTGCTGCTAATTAGCGATAGCGTGGTCAGTGATAACTTCGGTCTTTGAAACAAATATAGCGATATACGCCCGCTCAAAGCAGCGCTCTGCTATAATTCTGAGCCGCCCGCAAGGCTAGTTATAGCACAGCAGCGTTATAACGACAGACGCTCTTGCTACGTAGCATAGTAGCAGCGCATTTCTCAAATAAGCGCTCTTGCTAAGTTTACTACAAAATTTAGTCCCACCTTGCTCCGTGAAGAGAGTTTCTACCACCTTAAATATGTTACTTCTCAAACTTTGACAAGCACTTGGTCTTCATTGAACTCTATGTGTAGAATTTGTGGCTGCAATATGAGTCTTCACTGTTCCTAAACGGTGAGGACTCATATTGACAAATCAGATTATACACAAAAGATCGTTGATGATCAATGTATTTTTGATATATTGAACAAAGTCTATTTTTACATGATGACACATAGCAGATGGCGCTTTATTGTGAAAGGCGCTGCTGCTAAATAACAATAGTAGCGTCTTTTCCTCTGAGCGCTCTTGCTAAGCCATTCATCTCCACCTCCATCTCCTCTATCCAATCCACTCACACAGTCACACACTCACTGGATCCCCTCTCAATCCCCCGCGCCGGTCCACCCCCGTCGCCCCTCCTCCGTCTGCGCCCCCGTCACCTCCTCCTCCTTGCTGGACTCGGTACCAGCCTCCTCCATCGTCCTCCCTCTCCACTCGCCGCTGGCCGGCCCCTCCTCGCTCCGCCTTCCTCCTCCGTCCTCCCTCCACTGGCCGCGCAGGCCGGCCCCTCCTCACTCCGCCTTCCTCCTCCATCCTACTCTCTTATCCCTCCTCGAGTCGCCCCCACTTCTCCCTCCTGCCCGCTACATTTTGATTTACTAGGCTAGTTCATATGCAACATTTTGATTTAGTTGATATAATTTAGTTGATTTAGTAGGCTAGTTGATTTAGTTGACTTAGAACATTTTGATTTAGTTGATTTAGTAGGCTAGTTCATTTAGTTCATTTAGTTGACTTAGAACATTTTGATTTAGTTGATTTAGTAGGCTAGTTCATTTAGTTGATTTAGAACATTTTGATTTAGTTGATTTAGTAGGCTAGTTGATTTAGTTGATTTAGAACATTTTGATTTAGTTGATTTAGTAGGCTAGTTGATTTAGTTGACTTAGAACATTTTGATTTAGTTGCTTTAGTAGGCTAGTTCATATGCAACATTTTGATTTAGTTGATATGATTTAGTTGATTTAGTAGTCTAGTTGATTTAGTTGACTTAGAACATTTTGATTTAGTTGCTTTAGTAGGCTAGTTGATTTAGTTGATTTAGAACATTTTGATTTAGTTGATTTAGTAGGCTAGTTGATTTAGTTGACTTAGAACATTTTAATTTAGTTGATTTAGTAGGCTAGTTCATATGCAACATTTTGATTTAGGTTATATGATTTAGTTGATTTAGTAGGCTAGTTGATTTAGTTGACTTAGAACATTTTGATTTAGTTGATTTAGTAGGCTAGTTGATTTAGAACATTTTGATTTAGTTGATTTAGTAGGCTAGTTGATTTAGTTGACTTAGAACATTTTGATTTAGTTGATCATTAATCCTTTGCTCATATTGCTTTAGGAAAAATGGCGCCACAACCACCACTATGTCGATGTGCAAGTCAAGATGCGCGAGCAGCCTTGCAACTGGCAAGCTATTCAGCATCTACTTCCAGCCGAGTTTTCGTCATGCGGCAGTAAGAAATTAGATGAAATTAATAACTATTTTATTTTTAGTGTTGGCATTACTGCATTGTGTCATTTTGCTTATTTTACACGGATCGTCCCATGCAATGTGAGGTTGAAATTCAACAAGCTGACAGGAGACACTGTGACATTTGAGGCTCCTAGGGGGCCGTACACTATGGAGGTCGAGAAAGGATGCAATATGTCGTTGGGCCCGTTTCATCGCTCGGATGCGTCTTACTGGTGGTGAGTTGATCAGCTTCTCCTTCCGAGCAGAAAGACCCAAGCTAGCTGTCATTTATCTCAACCTGGTGGAAGATGATGAAGATGACGAAGATGATGAAGGATGAAGATAATGAGGACCCCCTCGATGAAGATGATGAGGACCCACTTCATGAAGCCATTGTAGCTCAAAGAACAAGGCTGAGTGAGGAGGAGGTGTCCAACCTGTGGGACATAATTCCGCCACGTCTTGACTTTGTCGGGTGCCATTAAGTGACCAGCGTGACAAATACCATGGTTGATCGATATGATATGGTATGTTATACTTACAAATGCAAATTATCCGATGAATTACTTAGTGTACAGTCCAATGATATGGTATGTTGTGTGGAATCTAGTCGATGATATGTTTTAGTGTAGAGTTCGATCATATGCTTATTAGTGTAGAATCTAAGGAAACTATTAATAGTGTAGATAATCCATATGTACTTATTTGCGAGGCTATTTATTAATTGATATGATTTTCTTATTCAGAAATTGGCAAAGAGAATATCTGTGAGTTATGGTATCGAGCCTGATGAAGAAGGCTCAGCTGGACTACACCTTACTATAAGGGGCTCCGTCACAACCTGTACTTACTGCGTGGACACAGACAGTCGCACACACTTAAACTCGGTTGGGTGGAAGAAATTCCTCGATGGCAAGAATCTTCGTGTTGGACAAGCCATCCTAATTACTATTAGGAACACCAACCGCCCAGGCTTGAGGATGATGATTGTCTTCGATATCATCTAGAACTAGATATGTGTGTGTGGCTATATCATCTAGAACTACATATGTGTATGTGGCTATATCATATAGAACTACATATGATGATCGTCGTCGATATCATCTAGAACTACATTTGATGATGGCCGTTGATATGACCTTGTACTACTTGAGGATGCATGTTTGAACTAAAACCACGACGAGTAATTTGGAACGAAGGGAGTACTACCTAGTAATGGTTTATGAATTTGATATCTACTAGCAGTACCTCGTATCTAGTATCTGAAAGGGAAACTGAAAGGGAAAGGGGTGCTGGGAAAATGATGAAAGATATAGCAGTAGCGAGGGATGGCGAAATCTCTACAGCTAGGTAATTGTAGCGCGTTCTTGAAAAGCGCTGCTGATATCGTCAACAGTAGTAGCGCGGGTAAGGGCCACGCTACTACTATGAGTTAGTTGTAGCGCCTTATTAGTAGCACGGACACCAGCGCTGCTGCTAGCCTCAAAACCCGCGCTACTACTACGGTTTTCCCTAGTAGTGTATGCTTCTTTCTTGATAGTTCCTGTTTCGTTGCGATCGTGAGGATTCGTTCGACTACGCTTGGTTTGTCTACGCCCGTTCGTATTCTTCATGGAGTCGTTCTTCTTCCTAGCGGGATCTCAGGCAAGATGACTGTTACCCTGGATCTCACTACTATCATTGCAATGCTAGTTGTCTCGAAGCTATCGCTATGTCGAGCTTCCTACCACTTGTTTATCGAGCCTCCCAAATTGCCATGAAAAACCTCTAACCTTTTCGACCATCCTAGCAGCCCTTGTTTGGCTATGTTACTGCTTTGCTCTGCCCTCTTATAGTGTTGCTAGCTGCAGGTGCAGTTGTAGGTTGTTCCTTGTTGGGACATGGATATCATGGATCTTGGGATATCACAATATCTCTTATTTAATTAATGCATCTATATACTTGGTAAGGGTGGAAGGCTCGGCCTTTTGCCTGGTGTTTTGTTCCACTCTTGCCACCCTAGTTTTCGTCATACCAGTGTTATGTTCCTTGATTTTACGTCCCTAACATGGTGAGGATTTATGGGGCCCTCTTGACAGTTCGCTTTGAAGAAATCTCTTCCAGCAAGGCCCAACATTGGTTTTTACCATTTCCCTAATAACAACTAAAACTTCCCATAGGGACCCGCCGGCACCCGAGGTCTCTTAATCAACCCCCAGACCAGTGCTCCACATGAGTGTTGGTCCACCTACCTAGCAGTTGGCGGTGCCGCCTCAGGGAAACTTGATTGTATTTTGGCTATCGTCCACTTAGCATAGACGGTGTTGTCCTGAGAACGAGATACGCGTGGCTCCTATCGGGGTATCGAGGCAACGAGTGGTCTTGTTGGTTTTGTTTTACCATTGTGGAAATGTCTTGTGCACTATTATCCCGAGTCTGGTCGGATATTTCGCGATGGAGGATTGTCTCTGCGGATAGTGAGCTTGTCATGGGCTAAGTTGGGACACCCCTGCAGGGTGTAAACTTTTAGGGGCCGTGCCCGCGGTTATGTGGCGCATGGGAATTTTTAATGTCCGGTTGTAGAGAACTTGACACCAACCGTGTGTGTAACCGTATTGTCTGTTTTCGGGTGAGTTCGAGAATAGCCACGATGGAGTTATGTCTAAACGTAAGTAGTTCAGGATCACATCTTGATCATTACTAGTTTGCGACCGTTTGCGTAGCTACTCATCTTATTCTTGTACTCATAAGTTAGCCACCATACATTGCTTAGTCGCTTGCTGCAACCTCACCACTTATCCATTCCATACTCATTAAGCTCTGCTAGTCTTGATACCCATGGTAGTGGGATTGCTGAGTCCTCATGGCTCATAGATTACTACAACAACAGTTGCAGGTACATGTATGCAATGATCATGACGTGAGAGCGATCTTTACTTTCTTTGGAGTTCCTCTTCTGCTTCTTCTTTGTTCACGGGATAGGTTCCTGGTCGGCAGCCTGGGCTAGCAGGGTGGATGTCGTTTGAGTTTATGTTTGTGTCTCATCCGTAGTCAGATGTTGCTCTTATGTATGATGTTGTTGTATTCATGTGGCATTGTATGCCTTCTGTATGTATCCCAATCTATTATGTAATTGTACGATGTAATGATATCTACCTTGCAAAAACGTTTCAATATGCGGCTGTATCCTTGGTGGGACCTTCGAGTTCCTCTCAGATAGGATCGCATATTGGGCGTGAAAAGTTGGTATCAGTGCCTCGACCAACCATAGGAGCCCCCTTTATTCTTTGTAGTTTTGCCGTTGTTGAGTCTAGAAGAAAAACCTTTTTCAGAGTCTAGTTATATCGGAGAGTAGGAATTCTTTTTACTCTGTTGCCCCTTCGTCGCTCTGGTGTGGAATCTTGACATAGGTGTCTTGATATACTCCTCCTCCCCTTCAAATCTTCTTAGGATCACACAGTTGGCTTTCCGATCATTGTTATTTCGGCTCTTTTCTCTAGTACACTTCTCTTTGAGTCATTCGACCCTCGTCGTCTTTTGCGAGATCAATCCTCAGTTCGTTCTCGGACGGGGAAGCAATGTCGTCTGAAGTACTGTTTCGTTTTCCCACCCGCCCACCCTTTTTCTTCTCCGAGACGGAGTCCATAATCGAGTATCCATCCTACTCATGCGAAGCCTTTGCATTCTTTTCTCAATTATTTCAACCGGTTCTTTTCTCTTCAAGTTAATCGTCGGTTCCCTGTTCCAAGTTGCCTTTGTTTTCCGCCCTCCCACCCCTTTTTCTTCCTAGTCTCAGCCTCTATTCGAGCATCAATTTCTTTTTTTCGGAGCCTCTTCAATCTTTCCTCACTTGTTTCAACCGGTGAATTTTCATTGATTAATCATTGTTTGTCTCGTTTTCTTTTACAATGGATTCAATTCAACTTTTCGGTGTTAATCATATTCGTTCCCTAGGCTCAGATATTTTCCCTTGGTCATTCGCCTCTCGCCATTTTATCGTTATGGAGTGATGAAGACATCTCAGAAGATTTGTGGTTGCATTCAAGTTAATTCGAGGCCTTCACCTCATTTTAGTCTTTCAATCGTTCCTGTGCATCATTTCTTATCCAACAATCCTTTTTCAACGGTGTTTTCTCTTCAGTGGGCCCTAACCCACAGGTCTTTTCCCAGGATCTTACCTGACTCTCCTATTTATTTCCAGAGTTATTCTCTGATCCTTTTCCAAGTTTGACATAAGAATCTATTCCATAAGTCATGTGCCTTCCCCAAGATCGCTTTTAAATTCTTTTCATCTTTGGTTCAACCTTTCCCGTTTTCATTCTTCCGGAGTGTCTCAACAATTTTGGTGGTGTTTTTCATCGTCAATCTCTACATTTGAAGACCGAAGAGGAGTCTCCCTTAAATCTTGTCCGTTCTCTCAAAGATTCATTGTTCAAGCTTTAGGATATTATCTCAAAATTCTTTTCGATTGTGAGCATTCTTTTCATACCCATCCGGAGTATGTCAGGAGTTGTTTTCCGTTCCATTGCACCGAAGGCCATCATTCCAGACGAATTCGCTGTCCTCACATTCTAGCTATCATTATCCAATTATCCCGGCGCGTCTGCCAAGTAGTCTTCAGTCAGCTCGTGATCTCTTTGTTCTTTGGCTTCTATATCCCCTAAAGAATATTTGTTCTCTTAATTTTTCATGCTGATTCATTCTCTTTCTTTACTCATTTTCAAATTCTTACGGTGGTTCATTCAGCATTCCTATTCCTTTGTCGTCATATCTATTATTCATTCTTTCTTTCCAATCCTACCGGTGGTTCCAGAAGACCTTCCCAAGTTTTGTGCTATACCTCCCCTTAATCTTTTCCAACGTCAATAAGTAGTATGCAATCCATTGCTTCTCATCAATTTAATTGGTGGAGGATAAGCGTAATGTAATTCATATTGTTATTTCATTGTTATCAAGTAATTCCTTCCTTCGGGGATTGTTCATAATGAATAATCTCTCGGTTCTAAGGTTTTCATCTTTTCTTATCCAGAGTTCCAAGTTTTTCTCGGTTGTCTTGTTACGAAGCTCGGTCTAAATCATCGCAAGGCTTTAATCTTATTCTTTGCATCCTTCAATTCGATGTCATCATCCTTTTGTTACCGGAGTTCTTCACGGTGGTTCGTTAAGGATTTAATTCATTCTTCAAGTGCTCTTCAAGATTCTTGTTGGAGGAGTTCAAGTATCATGTCTTGTTGCGTCTTGAAGTGCAATTAATTCTCCATATTCTTGAAGTGGAGTTTTGCATTTCTTCATTCTTCGCGGTTATTCAAGCATTTGATTGTGGCATAATTTCACCTCAAGTTTTGAGATGTTTTCCATAAGTCCACAACAAGCTTATTCTTTTGTTGTTGATTTTCTCAACAACTCTGTTCAATCCTTCCTTCTAGGGATCATATCAAATTCATTCATGGTGGAAGTTGTTCTTCTCTTATCCGTTATTTTCATTTCACTATTCAATTATTCCAGAGGCATTGTGTTGTTCTTCTCGTCAAGTGCCATCCCATCTTATGAAGTTCATGTTCTATTCCTTCCATTTTCAGCCGAAGTGCTGCCCAAATTATTTCGTTCTTACTCCTTTTCTACCCTGTTCTAACTGGACTGGTTTCAGAGTCTATCTTTTTCCTTGAGCTTTCGATTCTCGTCATAATATTCGTTCCTCTTTTCTACCCGAGTGCTCTCGATCTTGTTCATCTTCTCTCTTGTGCTCTGGTTTTATCTCATCTTGTTTCTCTTCCGTCTCGTTCCTAAGATCTCGGGACGAGATCTTTTGTTTGTGGAGGAGTGTTGTGACACCCCGAGACCGACGCTCCAGATGCCTCCCTTTTTATTTTAGTTGTTGCCGTGTGTTTATTATGTTTCTTGCAATTACATAATTGTTTTGCATATTTCTTTTCCCAATGTTGCTGCCATGACCATGTTGAGTGCCTTGCCATATTTTCTCTTCTTGCATCATGATCATCATTGGTTATGTTGCATTGCCATGCCCATCTCATTGTCATATTGCATTATGTTGTTCCCATATTCATCTTGTGCATTGCCCCTTATATATATTGTGTGTTTCTCTAGTTGATGTGTGTGCATCACCCCTTGCCATCTCTTTCTCAAACCTAGCCATGCACCATCACCTTCTTCTTCCTCTTCTGTTACTTCTTTATGCAAGTGAGTTCTCCCTGCCCCCATTAATGTTCATTCTTTTCCTAATGCTAGTCCACCATGCCTACACCCTCTCTACCAATTTTCAGCTGATTTGAAGGTGTTTTGGTTGGGTTCAAAAATGGCTGAAGTTTGAATTTAATTCAAACTTGAATTATTTTTCTATCTCTAAAAACTTCCAAATCATTTTATTCAAATTGTGCATAAATCCAGGATCTCAAATGTTTTTCCTTCTCAGCCTACTTCTTTCCTCATCCCTCTGTGCATTTCTGCTCTTGTTATTCTGTCTGAAGGGTTAAAGAAAAGAAATGAGAGAGAGGAAGAGGAGCCTAGCAGCAACACGGCCCAGTGCGAGCGTCCCTCTGCAGCCACCATAGCTCACTCATTTTCAGCTTAGTCTGGCCCAATTCGTTCCCTTCACGGTCACCTGCTCCATTTCCCGGACGTCCCTTTTCCTTCAGAGAGGCGCGGGCTCCAGAGCCGTGAGCTCCTTCATGGACGTTGAGGCCGACAGCAACCGCGCCCCTATAAAGCCGCAACCCCGCGCCCTAGGGTTTCCCTCTTCCCCCTCTCGCCGCCGCCACAAGCCCTCTGTTTGTTCTTATTCTTCAACAACAGAGCACCCGAGAGAAAACCCCGCCAGTGTTCGTCGTCGTTCTCGCAGTTGGAGGGCGTCAAACTCGGCTCCGACATGTCCATCTTCTTCCTTGCCGTTGACTACATCTGTTCAGATGCGTTCCCCGCACCAGGTCGCCTCCACTATGTCGCCATCTTCTTCCCCTGGTTCCTCTTATTCACGGAGCCGAACGCCGCCATGATCAGCGCCTCCTCACGCCCTTGATGTTGTGCTTTCGGCCTCTACGTCTTGTCCTATGGGACCCCGGTGAGCAGCCGCCCCTCCTCGCTCTCCATCGGCGTCGTTTGTTTCCGTTCAGCCTCGATTTGTTCATGTCAGAGACTTGTTGTTGTAACCTCGCCTTGCACATGAAACAGAGCACCTCGCTCTGTGTCCGTAGTTGCATCCATGCACATCATGCTATGCTCGCGTCCTTGCAAGTTTCCTCGCACGCCCGCGCACCTACATGCCTCGTCCGCACGCCTTGCATAACTCCGCCGTAGCTCCTGACTCGCCGTGCTTTGCCGCCATGGCCGCAGGAACATGCCTACACACAACTACACATGCGCGCATGCCCGCGCGCGTACCGCGGCTCTCCCCACAAGTGTCCGCCTCCGTGCTCCTGTGCGACGCGCGACATGCGCGCTCATGCACACAGCCAGTGCCTCGCCGTGCCTCGCTGCCGCAGCCTAGACGAGCTCGTTCTCGAAGCCCTTGCTCCACCGCTCGCGCACGCACATGATATCGGCTAGCAGTAGTCATTCGCTCCCGTTCCCCTGGAACATCACCGTGCCCCCTATTCCGCACCCCCGCAGCCGCATCCTGAGCCCTGCTGCGCCACCGTTGCTCGCCGATGTTGTCACCTTCTTCTCTACCATTGAAGAGGAAGCCAGCTTCCGCTTTGTACTGGTTCAAATGGCACTCAACCTCCCCTCTGTCAAACACCCTGAGCCTTGCCTAGTGGTCAACCCTCTCCGAAACGCCCAGTTTTTACACTTTGGTTCTCTATGACAGTAGACCCCACTCGTCATCCTTTCTACTCACACAAACCCCTGTCCACACCCGCTGTATCGACCAGACCTCAAACAGTCTGATCTTTGTGCTTTAGTGTCATCCCTGGATCAGTAATGCTGACATGCTCGGTACTTCAAGGATTTATAATAGAGTAGCAATCACACACTTATTACCTCGAATGTCTCAAAAGAGAACTTATTACAATAAACATGGCTTAAGGCCGTCTAATAATGATAAGAGAGGAAGGCTAGGAAGATAAGTGAGTCCATCAACTCCAACGGCATCACCGAGTATAGAACCACGACCTAAGGCACCTTACTCGTCGCCTGAAAAGTCTGCAACATGAACGTTGCAGCCAGCAATTCAGCACATGGAATATGCTGGCAATGTAACACATAGAGAGTAATGAACAGAAATATACTATACTACATGCATATATGGCTGGTGGAAAGCTCTATGGTTACAGTTTTGCGTAAAGCCAATTTTTTCCTACTGCAAAGGAATAAATTTTTATTTACTATCATGGTAGTTGTTAAACATTGAGATGATGGACATCCTCTCAATCCCAATTAAGCATCATCATTAAACCCAACAAATTAAATTAAAGTAACATGATGAGATTCACATGATAATCCAAGTACTAGATACTCAAAACGTTCATAACCGGGGACCCGGCTAACCATGATTAGTTTATACACTCTACAGAGGTTTGTGTACTATTCCCCACAAGACTCGATCTCCTCTGTTGGGATTCTCGCACTACATGGTGTTTGAGAACTGGATGACTGAGACATAGTCTTTCAGAAGCGCTAGCTCCTTACGATCGGGTAGACAGTTACACCTACTTTCCCCTACATCTCCTTGTCTACCACTGTAAGAGTTCGCACGACTTAACCAACTATGCTAGAGCCCATAGTAGCTTGTGGCTGCACACGGAAGTTTCTAGCATGAATAATCTCATGATCCCTTTGAGCCTGGGTGGCGGTCCATAAAGAAAACAGGCAGTCGCTGGAATACCCAGGTGCCTCAATCCACCCAGATGTGTGTTAAAGTTGCCACCTTAAATAAACCATGAAATAACAATCTCACATCTGTCATGGATACACTCACATAGCATGGCAATAAGCAAACGTAGAAGTAACTCCCAAGGGTTTGATAATAAAACAAGTAATAGGTACTACCTCACCTACTTCCCAAAACCCACATATTAATTAGATCCTAACCATGCAATTGTTTGAGGATTGATCTAATGCAATAAAACTGGGCAGTAAAGAGGTATGATCAAAGTATTACTTGCCTTGCTGATGATCCGTGAAACCTAGCGATTCGATGTAGCAAACGGCGCATTCTGGGTACTCTATCGCAAACAAACAAGCATACAATAAGTACTCATCTAATGCACAGGTAAAACTCAAATAAGAGATCTAACCAGAAAGTTCGACTTAAGAACTCTGGTTTGCAAAAAGAATCAAATCAAACGAAGCAACAAAAGTCAAACAGTGAAACAAACAAGCTTCATTTACTAATCTAGACCTAAGTCAAATTTTTCAGAAGCAAAAACTTGTTTGAGTTGGTTAAACCGAAAGAGGGTTTCGAGACGAAACTCCAGGCGATTGAATCGCCTGATTCCGATAAACGAGCGAAAAGTTATATTAGAACGAAAATCGGATCAGAAATCTTGATCAGGAATAATCGCGGAAAATCTGAGAAAAAGAAAAACTGACGAACAGCTTAACGAACGGACGTTCGTTAACTGAAACTAAATGGAGAACTCATCCGTTAAAACGAACAATCGAGCGAACGCTCGCTAAATAAATAAATCGGAAAAAAAATAAAATAAACCGTTCTAAAAAAAATAAAAACTAGGGTTTTAAAAAAAACCGAATCGGTTTTCTTTGAAAATCAGGGCGGCGGCGGCTACCTCGTCGGGGGCTCCGGCAAAGTCCGGCGGCTCCGGCGGGGCTTTGGGCGACGGCGGCGAGCGGCAGCGGCAGCGAACAGCGTGTTGGGGAACGTAGTAATTTCAAAAAAATTCCTACGCACACGCAAGATCGTGGTGATGATATAGCAACGAGGGGAGAGTGTTGTCTCGTACCCTCGTAGACCAAAGCGAGCGTTGGCGCAGCGTAGAGGAAGTAGTCGTCGTCCTCCGGTCGACCGATCCAAGCACCGTTACTCCGGCACCTCGAGTTCTTGACACGCGTACAGCTCGATGATGCACCCTCGATCTCCAATCCGATGAGGCGCCGAGGGGAGTTCCGTCGGCCGCGGCGGCGTGGTGGCGATCTTGATGTTCTCTGTCGCGGGCTTCGCCTAAGCACCGCTACAATATGACCGAGGTGTAATATCGTGGAGGGGGCACCGCTGCGGCTAAGGAATGATCAATGATCAACTTGTGTGTTCTAGGGTGCCCCCTACCCCGTATATAAGGAGGGAGGGAGGAGGTGGCTGGCCCAAGGGGCGCGCCATAGGGAGGAGAAACCTACTCCAAGTAGGTTTCCCTCTTTTCCTAATACATGTTGGAGGGAGGATGGAGTACTAGTAGTAGGAAGGAAGAGGGGGAAGGAGAAAGGAAAGGGGGGGCCGGCCCCCCTCCCCAATTCGGATTGGGCTTGGGGGGCGTGCCCCCCTCCTTTGCTCCTTCTCTCTTCCTCCCACTTGGGCCCAATAAGGCCCATATACTTACCGGGGGGTTCCGGTAACCTCCCGGAGCTCCGGTATATTCCCAAACTCTCCCGGAACCTTTCCGGTGTCCAAATATATCCGTCCAATATATCAATCTTTATGTCTCGACCATTTCGAGACTCCTCGTCGTGTCCATGATCACATCCGGGACACCACAGAACCTTCAGTACATCAAAATACATAAACTCATAATATAACTGTCATCGAAACCTTAAGCGTGCGGACCCTACAGTTCGAGAACAATGTCGACATGACCGAGACACGTCTCTAGTCAATAACCAATAGCGGGACCTGGATGTCCATATTGGTTCATACATATTCTACGAAGATCTTTATCGGTCAAACCGCATAACAACATACTTTGCTCCCTTTGTCATCGCTATGTTACTTTCCCGAAATTTGATAGTCGGTATCCAATACCTAGTTCAATCTCGTTACCGGCAAGTCTCTTTACTCGTTCTGTAATACGTCATCTCATAACTAACTCATTAGTTACATGCTTGCAAGGCTTAAGTGATGAGTATTACCAAGAGGGCCTAGAGATACCTCTCGACAATCGAGTGACAAATCCTAATCTCGAATTATGCCAACTCAACATGAACCTTGGAAACACACAGGGCACCTTTATAATCACCCGATTCGTTGTGGCGTTTGGTAGCACACAAAGTGTTCTTACGGTACACGGAGTTGCACAATCTCATAGTTGCGAGGAACTTTGTATAAGTCATGAAGAAAGCAATAGCGATATACTAAGCGATCAAGTGCTAGGCTAACAGAATGGGTCGTGTCAATCACATCATGCTTCTAATGATGTGATCCCACTAATCAAATGACAACACATGTCTATGGTCAGGAAACATGACCATCTTTGATTAATGAGCTAGTCAAGTAGAGGCATACTAGTGACCATAGTTTTGTCTATGTATTCACACATGTATTATGTTTCCGGTTAATACAATTCTAGCATGAATAATAAACATTTATCATGATATGAGGAAATAAATAATAACTTTATTATTGCCTCTAGGGAATATTTCCTTCAGTCTCCCACTTGCACTAGAGTCAATAATCTAGATTACATAGTAATGATTCTAACACCCATGGAGTCTTGGTGCTGATCATGTTTTGCTCGTGAGAGAGGCTTAGTCAATGGATGCGCAACATTCAGATCCGTATGTATCTTGCAAATCTCTATGTCTCCCACTTGGACTTGGTCCCGAATGGAATTGAGGCGTCTCTTGATGTGCTTGGTCCTCTTGTGAAATCTGGATTCCTTTGCCAAGGGAATTGCACGATATTGTCACAAAAGATCTTCATTGTCGATGCACTAGGTATGACACCTAGATCGGAAATGAACTCCTTCATCCAGACTCCTTCATTTGCTGCTTGAAGCAGCTATGTACTCCGCTTCACATGTAGATCCCGCCACGGCGCTTTGTTTAGAACTGCACCAACTTACAGCTCCACGTTTAATAAAAACACGTATCCGGTTTGCGATTTTGAATCGTCCGGATCGATGTCAAATCTTACATCGGCGTAACCATTTATGACTAGCTCTTTGTCACCTCCATATCGAGAAACATATCCTTAGTCCTTTTCGGTATTTGGGATGTTCTTGACCGCTGTCGATGATCCACTCTGGATTACTTTGGTACCTCCTGCTAAGCTTATTGCTAAGCATTAAATCGATTCGGTACACAGCATTGCATACATGATAGAGCCTATGGCTGAAGCATAGGAACACTTTTCATTTTCTCTCTATCTTCTGCTGTGGTGGGCATTGAGTTCGACTCAACTTCACACCTTGTAGCACAGGCAAGAAACCTTTCTTTGCACGATCCATATTGAACTTTTCAATATTTTGTCAAGGTATGTGCTTTGTGAAAGTCCTATTAAGCGTCTCAATCTATCTCTATAGATCTTGATGCCTAATATGTAAGCAGCTTCACGAGGTCTTTCATTGAAAAACTTTTATTCAAGTATCCTTTATGCTATCCAGAAATTCTATATCATTTCCAATTAATAATATGTCATCAACATATAAAACTAGAAATGCTCTGAGCTCCCACTCACTTTCTTGTAAATCTGAGGCTTCTCCAAAAGTGCATGCAAAACCATATGCTTTGATCACACTATCAAAGCGTTTATTCCAACTCCGAGATGCTTGCACCAGTCCATAAATGGAGCGTTGGAGCTTGCACCATTTATCGACACCTTTTGGATCAACAAAACCTTCCGCTGCATCATATACAACTCTTCTTCTAGAAATCCATTCAAGAATGCAGTCTTGACATCCATTTGCCAAATTTCATAATCATGAAATGCAGCAATAGCCAACACGATTCGGACGGACTTAAGCATCGCTACGGTGAGAAAGTCTCATCGTAGTCAACCCCTTGAACTTGTCGAAAACCTTTCGCAACAAGTCGAGCTTTATAAACGATAATATTACCATCGTCGTCGGTCTTCTTCTTAAAGATCCATTTATTCTCAATGGCTTGCCGATCATCGGGCAAGTCAACCAAAGTTCATACTTTGTTATCATACATGGATCCTATCTCAGATTTCATGGCCTCCGGCCATTTTGCGAATCTGGGCTCATCATCGCTTCCTCATAGTTCATAGGTTCATCATGGTCAAGAAACATGACTTCGAATAGGATTCTTGTACCACTCAGTGCGGATCTTACTCTGGTGGACCTACGAGTTCGATAGAAACTTGATCTGAAGTTTCATGATCAATATCATTAGCTTCCTCACTAATTGGTGTGGTTGTCACGGGAACCGGTTCTCGTGATGAACTACCTTCAATAAGGGAGTAGATCTGATTATCTCATCAAGTTCTACTTTCCTCCCACTCACTTCTTTTGAGAGAAACTCCTTCTCTAGAAAGGATCCATTCTTAACAACGAATGTTTTGCCTTGGATCTGTGATAGAAGGTGTACCCAACATTTCTTTTGGGTATGCTATGAAGACACATTTCTCCGATTTGGGTTCGAGCTTATCGGTTGAAGTTTCTTCACATAAGCATCACAGCCCCAAACTTTAAGAAAGCGACAACTTTGGTTTCTTGCCAAACCATAGTTCATAAGGCGTCATCTCAGCGGTTTTGATGGTGCCCTATTTAGCGTGAATCGGCCGTCTCTAAAGCATAACCCCAAAATGATAGCGGTAAATCGGTAAGAGACATCATAGATCGCACCATATCAAGTAAAATACGATTCTGACGTTCGGACACACCATTTCTTTGTGGTGTTCCGGTGGCGTGAGTTGCGAAACTATTCGCATTGTTTCAAATGTAAACCAAACTCGTAACTCAAATATTCTCCTCCACGATCGGATCGCGAAATTTTATTTTCTTGTTACAATGATTTTCAACTTCACTCTGAAATTCTTTGAACTTTTCAAATGTTTCAGACTTGTGTTTCATTAAGTAGATATACCCATATCTGCTTAAATCATCTGTGAAGGTGAAAAAATAACGATATCCGCCACAAGCTTCAACATTCATCGGGCCACATACATCTGTATGTATGATTTCCAACAAATCTGTTGCTCTCTCCATAGTTCCGGAGAATGGTGTTTTAGTCATCTTGCCCATGAGGCACGGTTCATAAGTACCAAGTGATTCATAATCAAGTGATTCCGAAGTCCATCGGTATGGAGTTTCTTCATGCGTTTTACACCGATATGACCTAAGCGGCGATGCCACAAATAAGTTGCACTATCATTATCAACTCTGCATCTTTTGGTTTCAACATTATGAATATGTGTATCACTACTATCGAGATTCAATAAAATAGACCACTCTTCAAGGGTGCATGACCACAAAAGATATTACTCATATAAATAGAACAACCATTATTCTCGATTTAAATGAATAACCATCTCGCATCAAACAAGATCCAGATATAATGTTCATGCTCAACACGGGCACCAAATAACAATTATTTAGGTCTAAAACTAATCCCGATGGTAGATGTAGAGGTAGCGTGCCAGCGGCGATCACATCGACTTTGGAACCGTTTCCCAGCGCATCGTCACCTCGTCCTTGGCGATGCTCGCTTATTCCGTAGTCCTGTTTGAGTTGCAAATATTAGCAATGAACCGATATCAAATACCAGTGCTACTACGAGCTCTAGTTAGGTACACATCAATAACATGTATATCACATATACCTTTGTTCACTTTGCCATCCTTCTTATCCGCCAAATACTTGGGGCAGTTCCGCTTCCAGTGACCAGTCTGCTTGCAGTAGAAGCACTCAGTTTCAGGCTTAGGTCCAGACTTGGGTTTCTTCTCTTGAGTAGCAACTTGCTTGCCGTTCTTTTTGAAGTTCCCCTTCTTCTTCCCTTTGCCCTTCTTCTTGAAACTAGTGGTCTTGTTGACCATCAACACTTGATGCTCCTTCTTGATTTCTACCTCCGCGGCTTTCAGCATCGCGAAGAGCTCGGGAATAGTCTTCTTCATCCCTTGCATATTATAGTTCATCACAAAGCTCTTGTAGCTTGTTGGCGATGATTGAAGAATTACATCAATGACACTATCATCGGAAGATTAACTCCCGGTTGAATCAAGTGATTGTTATACCCGCACATTACGAGTATATGTTCATTGGCGAACTATTCTCCTCCATCTTGCAGTATAGAACTTATTGGAGACTTCATATCTCTCAATCCGGGCATTTGCTTGAAATATTAACTTCAACTCTGGAACATCTCATATGCTCCATGGCGTTCAAAACGTCGTTGAAGACCGGTTCTAAGCCGTAAAGCATGGCACCTTGAACTATAGAGTAGTCATCAGCTTTGCTCGCCAAACGTTCTTAACGTCGTCGGTTGCATCAAGAAGGCACGGCACCCAGCGGTGCTTCGGGGCGTAACTCTTTTGTGCAGCAATGAGGATAATCCTCGAGATTCTGGACCCGATCCGTGTAATTGCTACCATCATCTTTCAACTTTGCTTTCTCAAGGAGCGCATTAAAATTCAACGGAACAACAAAGACGAGCCATCTATCTACAAACATAGACAAGCAATGATACTATCGGTACTAAGTTCATGATAAATTTAAGTTCAATTAATCATATTACTTAAGAACTCCCACTTAGAGACATCTCTCTAGTCATCTAAGTGATCACGTGATCCAAATCAACTAAACCATAACCGATCAACACGTGAAATGGAGTAGTTTTCAATGGTGAACATCATTATGTTGATCATATCTACTATATGATTCACGCTCGACCTTCGATCTCCGTGTTCCGAGGCCATATCGCATATGCTAGGCTCATCAAGTTTAACTTTGAGTATTCTGCGTGTGCAAAACTGGCTTGCACCCGTTGTAGATGGACGTGAGAGCTTATCACACCCGATCATCACGTGGTGTCTCGGCACGATTTAACTTTGGCAGCAAAGCATACTCGGGAGAACACTTCTTGATAATTTTAGTGAGAGATCATCTTAAAATGCTACCGTCAATCAAAGCAAGTTAAGATGCATAAAGGATAAACATCACATGCAATCAATATAAGTGATATGATATGGCCATCATCATCTTGTGCTTGTGATCTCCATCTCCGAAGCACCGTCGTGATCACCATCGTCACCGTGCGACACCTTGATCTCCATCGTAGCATCATTGTCGTTTCGCCATCTATTGCTTCTCGACTATCGCTACCGCTTAGTGATAAAGTAAAGCAATTACGAGGCGTTTGCATTTCATACAATAAGCGACAACCTTATGGCTCCTGCCGATTGCGATAACCGGTTACAAAACATGATCATCTCATACAATAAAATATAGCATCACGTCTTGGCCATATCACATCACAACATGCCCTGCAAAAATAAGTTAGGCGTCCTCTACTTTGTTGTTGCAAATTTTACGTGGCTGCTATGGGCTTAGCAAGAACCGTTCTTACCTCGCATCAAAACCACAGCGATAGTTTGTCAAATAGACTTCGTTTTAACCTTCACAAGGACGGGCGTAGCCACTTTCAGTTCAACTAAAGTTGGAGAAAGCAGACACCCGCTAGTCACTGTGTGCATAGCACGGCGGTAAAACCAGTCTCGCGTAAGCGTCTGGCGTAATGTCGGTCCGGGCAGCTTCATCCAACAATACCGCTGAACCAAAGTATGACATCTTTGGTAGGCGATGCGACTTATATCGTCCACAACTCACTTGTGTTCTACTCGTGCATATAACATCAGCGCATAAAACCTAGGCTCGGATGCCCTTTGTTGGGGAATGTAGTAATTTCAAAAATTTCCTCGCTGCACGCAAGATCATGGTGATGATATAGCAGCGAGGGAGAGTGTTGTCTCGTACCCTCGTGGACCGAAGCGGAAGCATTGGCGCAGCGTAGAGGAAGTAGTCGTCGTCCTCCGGTCCGACCGATCCAAGCACCGTTACTCCGCACCTCCGAGTTCTTGACAGCGTCAGCTCGATGGCGCACCTCCATCTCCAATCCAAGAGAGGCGCCGAGGGGAGTTCCGTCGGCCTGACGGCGTGGTGGCGATCTTGATGTTCTCTGTCGCGCAGGCTTCGCCTAAGCACCGCTACAATATGACGGAGGTGTAATATCGTGGAGGGGCACATGAGCGGCTAAGAACGATAAATGATCAACTTGTGTGTTCTAGGGTGCCCCCTACCCCGTATATAAAGGAGGGAGGGAGGAGGTGGCCGGCCCAAGGGGCGCGCCATAGGGAGGAGAAACCTACTCCAAGTAGGTTTCCCTCTTTCCTAATACATGTTGGAGGGAAGGAAGGACTACTAGTAGTAGGAAGGAAGAGGGAAGGAGAAAGGAAGGGGCGGCCCCCTCCCCAGTCGGATTGGGCTTGGGGCGCGCCCCCTCCTTCTCCTTCTCTCTTCCTCCCACTTGGGCCCAATAAGGCCCATATACTTACTGGGGGTTCGGTAACCTCCGGAGCTCGGTATATTCCCAAACTCTCCCGGAACCTTTCCAGTGTCCAAATATATCCGTCCAATATATCAATCTTTATGTCTCAACCATTTCGATACTCCTCGTCATGTCCATGGTCACATCCAGGATTCCGAACAACCTTCGGTACATCAAAATACATAAACTCATAATATAACTGTCATCGAAACCTTAAGCGTCCGGACCCTACGGTTCGAGAACAATGTAGACATGACCGAGACACGTCTCTAGTCAATAACCAATAGCGGGACCTGGATGTCCATATTGGTTCCTACATATTCTACGAAGATCTTTATCGGTCAAACCGCATAACAACATACTTTGTTCCCTTTGTCATCGGTATGTTACTTGCCCGAGATTTGATCGTCGGTATCCAATACCTAGTTCAATCTCGTTACCGGCAAGTCTCTTTACTCGTTCATGTCGTCATCTCATAACTAACTCATTAGTTACATGATTGTAAGGCTTAAGTGATGAGTATTACCGAGAGGGCCGAGATACCTCTCGACAATCGAGTGACAAATCCTAATCTCGAATTATGCCAACTCAACATGAACCTTGGAAACACCAGTAGGGCACCTTTATAATCACCCGATTACGTTGTGGCGTTTGGTAGCACACAAAGTGTTCTTCGGTACAGGGAGTTGCACAATCTCATAGTTGCAGGAACTTTGTATAAGTCATGAAGAAAGCAATAGCGGTATACTAAGCGATCGAGTGCTAGGCTAACAGAATGGGTCATGTCAATCACATCATTCTTCTAATGATGTGATCCCACTAATGAAATGACAACACATGTCTATGGTCGAAACATGACCATCTTTGATTAATAGGCTAGTCAAGTAGAGGCATACTAGTGACCATAGTTTTGTCTATGTATTCACACATTTATTATGTTTCCGGTTAATACAATTCTAGCATGAATAATAAACATTTATCATGATATGAGGAAATAAATAATAACTTTATTATTGCCTCTAGGGCATATTTCCTTCACAATGGCGGCGGCTTCTGCGGCGAAACAATGGCGGCCGCGAGGCGGCGGTCTTGCGGCACTTCTTGGCGGCGGGCTCCGGCTTTTGGGCTCGAGGCGGCCTGGTCGGCCTTTAAAGGCGGCGGTGGCGTGGTCCTTCCGGACTCGGACGGCGGCGGCAATCAGGACACCGGTCCCGATCCGGTCTTGAGGAGGCAATGGCGGCGGCTGGGCAGCTCGGTGAGCCTTCACCCGGTCGGTAGCCATGAGACTTTTTAAAACAATTCCGCCGAAAATAAGAAAAATTCTAGAAAATAAAATAAAATTCTAAAAATGCCAAAATAAAATTTTCTCATCTAAATAATATATTTAGAACGAGATGAACATTTTCTTGGCCCTAAAATGCAGTTTTGAAAAAACATGCAATTTTCCCAAATTCAAATAAAAAGCCAAAAACTCCGAAATAAAATCTTATTTGTTTTTTAATTAAGTCCTCAATATTTCTGTATTTTTGGAAAAGTCATTTTATTCCCGCTCTCATATTTTTATAATAGAAATAATTGAAGATAAAATAAATAAAATCAAATGATCCTATTTTCAAAATTTGAGAAAACTCAAATATGAAAATAATGAAAATCCCAACTCTCTCCGTGGGTCCTTGAGTTGCGTAGAATTCTGGATTAGGCCAAAACTAATAAAATATGATATGCAATGATGATCTAATGTATAACATTCCAAATTGAAAATTTGGGATGTTACAAACCTACCCCCCCTTAAGATGAATCTCGCCCTCGAGATTTGGGTTGGCTAGAAAATAGGTGAGGGTGGTCCTTCAGTAGCTCTTCCTCTCGCTCCCAGGTGGCTTCATCCTCGGTGTGGTGGCTCCACTGAACTTTACAGAACTTGATAACCTTGCTGCGGGTGACGCGGCTGGCATACTCAAGAATTTAAACTGGTTTCTCCTCGTAAGTTAAATCAGTGTCCAACTGAATCGCTTCCCGCGGCACTGTATCTTTGAGCGGTATATCAACCATCTCTACGTGGCACTTCTTCAACTAGGAAACGTGGAACACATCATGAACTCCTGACAATCCTTCGGGCAATTCCAATTTGTAGGCAACTTCTCCCATACGCTCCAAAACTTTGTATGGTCCCACAAAACGTGGCGCTAACTTTCCCTTCACTCCAAAGCGCTTAACTCCTCAAAGTGGAGATACATGAAGATAAACTCTATCTCCGACTTCGTAAGCTGTCTCCTTGCATTTTGAATATGCATAGCTCTTCTGCCTGGACTGGGCTACCTTGAGCCAATCGCGAATCAACTTCACCTTTTGTTCAGACTCCTTAATCAAATCTGGTCCAAACAACTAGCGGTCTCCAACTTCATCCCATGACAATGGGGTCCTGCACCTCCTTCCGTACAAGGCTTCGAAAGGGGCCATCTTCAAACTGGATTGATAACTGTTGTTGTAAGAGAACTCTGCATATGGCAAATTGTCGTCCCAACTAGATCCATAATCTAGCGCACAAGCTCTCAGCATATCCTCCAAAATCTGATTGACTCTCTCGGTCTGTCCATCTGTCTGCGGATGAAAGGTTGTACTGAACTCTAGCCTCGTACCCAAAGTTTCGTGCAATTGATTCCAAAACTTTGAGGTAAACTGGGTTCCTCTATCTGATGCAATGCTCCTCATGTATATCTTAGCCAACTTAGCACTGGTGTAAGTGGTCTTTACGGGGATGAAATGAGCTACCTTCATCAAACGATCGACTACAACCCATATCGAGTCATAGCTTTGAGCGAGTCTGGGCAATCCGATGATAAAATCCATGCCTAGCTTATCCCACTTCCATTCGGTATCGGCAATGGCTGTAACAATCCTGGCGGCCACGATGCTCTGCCTTCACTCTCGACATACATCACAAACTGCTACGTACTCCACAATATCCTTCTTCATTCTGGTCCACCAGAATGTGTCTTTCAAATCCAAATACATCTTGGTATTTCCTGGGTGAATCGAGTACGGCGAATCATGGGCCTCTTGCAGAATAAACTTCCTGATCTCCGGATCATTAGGCACATAAACGCGGTCCTCAAACCATAAGGTATCGTGCTCATCCTCACAAAATCCTTTATCTTTTCCTTTGCTCATCTTCTCCGTTATAGAAGCAATCTCCTTGTCAGTCTTCTGGGCTTCTCTGATCTTATCCATCAAAGTAGACTGAATCTCCAACGCTACAACAAAACCCCTCGGAACTATTTCCAAACATAGCTCGCGAAAGTCCTCCGCTAACTCCTTCGGTAACTCTCCTGTCAAGAGTGTGTTGACATGGCTCTTGCGGCTCAACGCGTCAGCTACTACGTTAGCCTTTCCGGGGTGATAATGCAATCTCATATCATAATCCTTGATGAGCTCCAATCATCTCCTTTGCCTAAGATTCAGCTCCTTCTGTGTGAAGATGTACTTCAAACTCTTGTGATCCTTGTACACCTCACAATGGTTTTCGATGAGAAAATGTCTCCAAGTCTTCAATGTGTGCACTACGGCTGCTAGCTACAAATCATGTGTAGCATAATTCAACTCATGGGGCTTAAGCTATCGTGAGGCATACAAAACAACTCTTCCCTCCTGCATAAGAACTGCTCCAAGTCCTCAACAAGAAGTGTCGCAATACACCTCATAATCCTTGCGCTGATCTGGCAGAATCAACACTGGCAATGTAACCAAACGTTTCTTCAACTCCTGAAAACTAGCCTCACATTCCTCAGTCCATTTGAACTTGGTGTCTTTCTTCAATAACTCCGTCATGGGGTTCGCAATCTTTGAGAAATTCTCAATGAACCTCTGGTAGTATCCTGCGAGTCCAAGAAAACTCCGGATCTCTCCAACTATTGTTGGGGCTTCCCAATTTGTCACAGTGACAACTTTGGTGGGATCTACTGCTATTCCTTCTCCAGATATAACATGTCCGAGGAATCCAACTTCCTTCAACCAAAACTCACATTTGCTGAACTTGGCATATAACTGATGTTCTCTGAGCTTCCCAAGTACCAAATGCAAATGCTCTTTATGCTCTTATTCATTCTTTGAATATACCAAATTATCATCAATGAACACCACAACAAACTTATCCAGAAACTCCATAAACACCTTATTCATCATGTTCATGAAATAGGCAGGTGCATTAGTCAGACCAAATGACATAACGATATACTCATACAGCCCGTACCTGGTGCTAAAAGTCGTCTTAGGTATATCCTGCTCTCAAATCTTCAACTGATGGTATCCTGATCGCAGATCGATCTTGGCAAATACCTTAGCTCCTTGCAATTGGTCAAACAAATCATTGATCATCGGTAACGAGTACTTGTTCTCGATTGTTACTTCATTCAATCCTCGATAATCAACAACCATCCTCAATGATCCATCCTTATTCTCCACTAGAAGCACTGGCGATCCCGAAGGTGAAGAACTTGGGCGAATATAACCTTTATCCAGTAACTCCTTAATCTGCTTCTTAATTTCCTCCAAATCTTGTGTGGGCATCCTGTACAGTCTCTTAGATATTGGCCATGTGCCTGGCAAAAGCTCAATCAAAAACTCAATGTCTCTATCTGGTGGCATGCCAGGCAACTCCTCTAGAAATACATTTGGGAAATCCTTCACCACTGGTACTTCCTCCTGTACAACTCCTGACAAGGAATTTACTTGTGTCCTCTTCGGCTCATGCCGTGATACATACTTGATCCTCCTCCCTTCCGGGGTGGTAAGCAAAATCAACTTACTAGCACAATCGATGTTTCCTCCATACATCGATAGCCAATCCATAACCAGAATCACATCCAAACCTTGAGATTCCAAAATGATTAAATGTGAGGGGAAAACATGCCTACCTATACTCAATGGCACTTGAAAACATCCTTGACTGGCCATATACTCCGCTCCTGTTGAGCTTACTAGAATAGGTGTTCTAAGAACTTTGGTGGGCAGTTTATACTTATCCACAAATCCCCTTGATATGTATGAATGAGATGCACCAGTATCAAAAAGAACGATTGCAGTAAATGACTTAACCAAAAACTTACCTATTATTGCATCTGGTTGGGCTTGAATCTCCTCCACGTTAACGTGGTTCACCTGTCCCCTGTTGAAAGGGTTCGCCTTCTTCCCAGAGCTTCCATTGCCATTTCCATTCTGGGCTTCAAGACATTCATTGGCATAATGTCCAGTCTTCGGACACTTATAGCAAGTGGCTTGGCTCAGGTCTCTCTTGGCTGGGGTTGATGGGTTGGTACGGTTCTGACCGTTGCTTCCTCCATTCCCATTACCATTCTTGGGGCCACTATGATTATGCGAGCTCCCTCCTCCATTGGTATGCTGAAAATGTCCCCCGATTTCGGGGTAAAACGTGGCTTCTGCTGAGCTCCAGAATTGTACTTCCCTTGTCCATACTTCCTCTTGCGGTTTTCAATCTACTGCGGCTTCCGTTCAAAAATGAGTGCCCTATCTACCAACTCCTGGTAGTTGTTGAAGGTTGCGACCATCAACTGCATGCTCAGCTCATCATTCAGTCCTTCCAGAAACTTCTCCTGCTTAGCTGCATCTGTAGCAATGTCATCTAGGGCATAACATGCTAACTTACTAAAGTCATCCACATACTGGCCTACAGTACGTCCTTCTTGGCGCAAGTTGCAAAACTCACGCTTCTTCATGGACATAGCTCCAACATGGGCAGTACGGAAAGCCTGCTGAAACTGATCCCATGTACCGTGTCGATAGGATAAGTGGTTATGAAATTCTCCCACCATGATGCTGCGGGTCCATCAAGCTGATGTGCGGCAAAAAGCACCTTTTCCGCATCTATGCATCCTAAAGTGGTCAACTCCCTTCCTGTCTTGCGGAGCCAGTCATCTGCAACTATCGGCTCGGTGCTACTGGAGAACACCAGTGGATTCAGTCTAAGAAAACGGGATAAGTGATCAACAGGTGGTGGAGGTGGTGGGTTGTTGTTGTTGTTGTTGTTCCCTTGATTCTAATTTTGGACTAGTAACTGCATCAATGCATTCTGTTGTTGGATCAACTGAGTGAGCTCCGGTGGGAAAGCAAATCCATTGTCACGTCTCGGAGGCATCTGAGGGTTTAGAAAAGATGAGAAAATAGAGTAGAATGAGGTCTAGAGAGAAAACACTACCCATATGCACATGAGACAAATGCAAACAATATCACTTCATTCAATCAAACAAGGGCATACAACGGTCTAACTATCGTTACAAAGTGCTTGGACTATACTAGATACATGGGGGAATACTACTACTGTTATGGTGGTCGAATAGAAAAACTGCTCCGATGAAGACTCTGTGATATCTGCTCCAGCTTCATCAACATAGTCATCATCGCTATCATCTTGGTCCGAGTCGGTGTCGTCGATGATGATGTAATTCTTTGGACAGGTGCAATCATTTTCTCCTCCAGTCGCGGGAAATCCCATGAATACTTTCAGCTTCTTCTTCAGATCATCAATCTTCTGCACGAGTTTTGTTATTTCCTCCTCATATCCATCGCGTGTAGACTGAGTTCTTCCTCCAGTTCTATGATCTTGGTCATGGCCTTCTTCAGATCTATCATGTCTGCGCACATCTGGTTCTCCTGGCGACGTATGTGCTGGTTTAGCTCCTGGATGAAAGTTGCAATTGATCTATCCTTCCTGGTGCGGATCATCTCCCATTGCTCATCTTGGCACCCACAAATCTGGTAGATAGTATCCTTGAGATCCTTGTGATAAACTTCTCCAATGCGTCCCATTGTGATGTGGGCTGCCATGCTCTTTCCTAGACTCCAGGTTGGTGCACCAAAGGGAAACTCTATGGGCTCAGTGACGAGCATGAACGTCCTTCCTGGACCTTGAACATGAATCATCCAACGCTCCTCTTCAGGTAAAGTGGCGTTGTAGGTCCCGGTGAAGCTTGGTACTCCAATGTTCAGGTACTTAGTGACTTCCTTCAAGTGGCGTCCAAAGGGTGTATCTTCATCCGGTTGCGTGAACTTGTTCCTTGCATCCACCATCCTAAAAGAGTAGAAAAGATGAGGAGTCAGAAATGAGAAGAGTGAGTAGTGATCTAGGGCTTTTAGCTTAGTGGTCATGTCCTACAGTCAGCGTATGCTCTGATACCATCTTGTAGAGACCAGACCTCAAACAGTTTGATCTCTGTGCTTTAGTGTCATCCATGGATCAGTAATGCTGACACGCACAATACTTGAAGGATTTATAACAGAGTAGCAATCACACACTTATTACATCGAATATCTCAAAAGAGAACTTATTGCAATAAATATGGCTTAAGGCCATCTAATAACAATAATAGCGGAAGACTAGGAAGATAAGTGGGTCCATCAACTCCAACAGCATCACTGAGTATAGAACCACGACCTAAGGCACCTTACTCGTCATCTAAAAAGTCTGCAACATGAACGTTGCAGCCCGAAAACGGGTCAGCACATGGAATATGTTGGCAATGTAACACATAGAGAGTAACGAACATAAATATACTATACTACATGCATATATGGCTGGTGGAAAGCTCTATGGTTACAGTTTTGCGTAAAGCCAATTTTTCCCTACTACAAAGGAATAAATTTTTATTTAACTATCATGGTGGTTGTTAAACATTGAGATGATAGACATCCTCTCAATCCCAATTAAGCATCATCATTAAACCCAATAAATTAAATTAAAGTAACATGATGAGATACACATGATAATCCAAGTACTAGATACTCAAAACGTTAATAACTGGGGACACGGCTAACCATGATTAGTTTATACACTCTGCAGAGGTTTGTGCACTATTCCCCACAAGGCTCGATCTCCTCCGTTGGGATTCTCGCACTACATGGTGTTTGAGAAATGGATGACTGAGACATAGTCTTTCAGAAGCGCTAGCACCTTACGATCGGGTAGACAGTTACACCTACTTTGCCCTATGAGAGTTCGCACGACTTAATCAACTATCCTAGAACCCATAGTAGCTTGTGGCTGCACACGGAAGTTTCTAGCATGAATAATCTCATGATCCCTTTGAGCCTGGGTGGCGGTCCATAAAGAAAACAGGCAATCGCTGGAATACCCAGGTGCCTCAATCCACCCAGATGTGTATTAAAGTTGCCACCTTAAATAAACCATGAAATAACAATCTCTCATCTGTCATGGATACGCTCACCCAATCCACGTCTACTAGCATAGCATGGCAATAAGCAAACATAGAAGGAACTCCCAAGGGTTTGATAATAAAACAAGTAATAGGTACTACCTCATCTACTTCCCAAAACCCACATATTAATTAGATCCAAACCATGCAATTGTTTGAGGATTGATCTAATGCAATAAAACTAGGCAGTAAAGAGGTATGATCAAAGTGTTACTTGCCTTGCTGATGATCCGTGAAACCTAGCGATTCGAAGTAGCAAGAGGCGCACTCTGGGTCCTCTATCGCAAATAAAAAAGCATACAATAAGTACTCACCCAATGCACGGGTAAAAGTCAAATAAGTGATCTAACCAGAAAGTTCAATTTAAGAACTCCGGTTTGCAAAAAGAATCAAATCAAACGAAGCAACGAAAGTCAAATGGCGAAAGAAACAAGCTTCGTTTACTAATCTGGACCTAAGTCAAATTTTTCAGAAGCAAAAACTTGTTTGAGTTGGTTAAACTGAAAGAGGGTTTCAAGACGAAACTCCAGGCGCTTGAATCGCCTGATTCCGATAAACGAGCGAAAAGTTATATTAGAACGAAAATCGGATCAGAAATCGCGATCTGGAATAATTGCGGAAAATCCGAGAAAAAGAAAAACTAATGAACAGCTTAACGAATGGACGTTCATTAACTGAAACTAAACGGCGAACTCGTCCGTTAAAACGAACGATCAAGCGAATGCTCGCTAAATAAATGAACCAGACAAAAAATAAAATAAACCGATCTAAAAAAACCTAGAGTTTAAAAAAACGAATTGGTATTCTTAGAAAACTGGGGCGGTGGCGGCTACCTCGTCGGGGGCTCCGGCGAAGTCCGGCTGACTCAGCGAGGCTTGAGCGGCAGCGGCGGCGGCGGCAGCGAGCAGCGGCGGCGAGCGGCAGCAAGGCGGCTCTTGGGCGAATGGCGATGGTCGCTTTCTGCGGAGAAACGGCGGCGGCAAGAAGACAAGGCGGCTCCGACTTTGGGGCTCCATGGGGCGCCCCGGGTTGGCTTTTAACGGGGGGGGGGGGTGGCTTGCGGGTGGGGGCGGCGGTGGCATGGTCCCCCCAGACTCGGGCGATGGCGGCGATCGGGACTTCGGTCCCGATCCGGTCTGAAGGCAGCGGCGGCTGGGCAGCTCGGTGGAGCCTTGACCAAGTCGGACCTGTGGGACTTTTGAAAAACAATTCCGCTGAAATTAAGAAAAAATATAGAAAATAAAATAAAATTCTAAAAATGCCAAAATAAATTTTCATCGTCTAAATAAAATACTTAGAACGAGATGAACATTTTCTTGGCCCTAAAATGCAGTTTTGCAAAACGTGCAATTTTCCTAAATTCAAATAAAAAGCCAAAAACTCTGAAATAAAATCTTATTTGATTTTTATTAAATCCTCAATATTTCTTTATGTTTGGGAAAGTCATTTTATTCCCGATCTCATATTTTTATAATAGAAATAATTAAAGATAAAATAAATAAAATCAAATGATCCTATTTTCAAAATTTGAGAAAAGTCAAATATGAAAAATAACGAAAATCCCAACTCTCTCCGTGGGTCCTTGAGTTGCGTAGAATTTTTGGATCAGGCCAAAAGCAATAAAATATTATATGCAATGATGATCTAATGTATAACATTCCAAGTTGAAAATTTGGGATGTTACACCCACACTCCTGCCACCTCAGCACCCCGGCCCCCCTCATCATTGACAGTGGCTGGCTCAGCCCGTGTTCCCCTGTTGTTTTATTTTCTTTTGCATAATTTCAAAAAATGCCCTTGTTTTGCATTTGTTAATAACTAAATATGCATGCATCCAAATTAATCAAACTATATATGTAAAGCACTTAGAATTTTATCTAGTTTCATAATATCCAACTTTCATCCATGTTTAAAATGTTTAAATTGTTGTTGGCATTTAATTTGCTTAAATGTCACGCTAAAATGGTTTATTTCATAACTAAATAATCGTAGCTCGGATTTAAATGTTCTTTAGATGTAAATGGGGTAGAAAATGCATAGATTGACGTCGTGCACCTTATTTCCCTGTTTAACAACATTAACAATTGTGTTTAGGCAGAACAGTACCAAATTCAAAATATGTATGTGGGGATTTTCCGGAATTGTTATTTCTGTTTCCGGCCTCATTTAAACTTGCCTAAATAGGTTGTTTGCATATGCATCATCTCTTGCCATGAGTAGCATCATGTAGCCTTGTCATGCATCATACTTGGTTGAGCATCATGGCATGTTTATGTGTTGTGTGTTTACCATGTTGTTTAATTCTTTTCGGTTATGCTTCTTCTTGATAGTTCCTGTTTCGTTGCGATCATGGGGATGCGTTCGACTACGCTTGGTTCGTCTACGCCCATTCTTATTCTTCATGGACTCATTCTTCTTCCTAGCGGGATCTCAGGCAAGATGACCGTTACCCTGAATCTCACTACTATCCTTGCTATGCTAGTTGTCTCGATGCTATTGCTATGTCGCGCTTCCTACCACTTGTTTATCGAGCCTCCCAAATTGCTATGAAAAAACTCTAACCTTTTCCACCATCCTAGCAGTAATTGTTTGGCTATGTTACCGCTTTGCTCATCCCCTCTTATAGCATTGCTAGTTGCAGGTTGTTCCTTGTTGGACATGGATATCATGGATCTTGGGATATCACAATATCTCTTATTTAATGCATCTATATACTTGGTAAAGGGTGGAAGGCTCGGCCTTTTTCCTGGTATTTTGTTCCACTCTTGCTACCCTAGTTTCCGTCATACCAGCGTTATATTCCTTGATTTTGCGTCCCTAACACGGTGAGGGTTTATGGGCCCCTCTTGACAGTTTGCTTTGAATAAAACTCTTCCAACAAGGCCCAACATTGGTTTTACCATTTGCCTAATAACAACTAAAACTTGCATAGGGACCTGCCAGCACCCGAGGTCTCTTAATCAACCCCTGGACCAGTGCTCTACATGAGTGTTGGTCCACCTACCTAGCAGTCAGCGGTGCCGCCTCAGGGCAACTCGATGGTATTTTGGCTACCGTCCACTTAGCATAGACGGTGTTGTCCTGAGAGCGAGATACGCGTGGCTCCTATTGGGGTATCGACGTCGAGTGGTCTTGCTGGTTTTGTTTTACCATTGTCGAAATGTCTTGTTTACCGAGATCCCGGGTCTGATCGGATGTCCCGCGATGGAGGATTGTCTCCGCGGATCGTGAGCTTGTCATGGGCCAAGTTGGGACACCCCTACAGGGATTAAACTTTCTAGAGTCGTGCCCACGGTTATCTGGCAGATGGGAATTCTTAATTTGACACCAGATTCGAATTAAAATGCACCAATCGCCTGTGTAACCGTGATGGTCTCTTTTCGGGTGAGTTCAAGAAGAGAACATGGTGGGGTTATGTTTGAACGTAAATAGTTCAGATTCACTTCTTAATCATTACTAGTTTGCGACCGTTTGCGTAGCTACTCATCTTATTCTTGTACTCGTAAGTTAGCCACCATACGTTTCTTAGTCGCTTGCTGCAACCTCACCACCTATCCATTCCATACCCATTAAGCTTTGCTAGTCTTGATACCTATGGTAATGGGATTGTTGAGTCCTCGTGGCTCACAGATTACTACAACAACAGTTGCAGGTACAGGTATGCGATGCCTGAGAGCAATGTTTACTTGTTTTGGAGTTCCTCTTCCGCTTCTTCTTCGTTCAGGGGATAGGTTCCTAGTCGGCAGCCTGGGCTAGCAGGGTGGATGTCGTTTGAGTTTCTGTTTCTGTTTCATCTGTAGTCGGATGTTGCTCTTATGTATGATGTTGTTGTATTCATGTGGCATTGTATGCCTTTTGTATGTATACCCATCTATTATGTAATGGTACGATGTAATGATATCCACCTTGCAAAAGCGTTTCAATATGCGGCTCTATCCTTGGTGGGACCTTCGAGCTCCTCTCGGATAGGATCGCATACTGGGTGTGACACCATGGTCTCCTCGCATGCCACCACACCAACCACACCACGACCACTAAGGGGGTGTTCGGGTAGCCGAACTATCACCTTCGGCCGGACTCCTGGACTACGAAGATAAAAGATTGAAGACTTCGTCCCGTGTCCGGATGGGACTTTCCTTGGCGTGGAAGGCAAGCTTGGCGATACGGATATGGAGATCTCCTACCATTGTAACCGACTCAGTGTAACCCTAACCCTCTTCGGTGCCTATATAAACCGGAGGGTTTTAGTCCGTAGGACGAACAACAATCATACCATAGGCTAGCTTCTAGGGTTTAGCTTTGTCGATCTCGTGGTAGATCTACTCTTGTACTACCCATATCATCAATTTTAATCAAGCGGAGTAGGGTTTTAAGTCTGTCGGCGGGGCCCGAACACAGGTAAAAACATCGTGTCCCTTGTCTCCTGTTACCATCCGCCTAGATGCACAGTTCGGGACCCCCTACCGAGATCCGCGGTTTAACACCGACATTGGTGCTTTCATTGAGAGTTCCTGCGTATGCGTCGCCATCGGGAAGGATGCCTCATCCCGTCTTTAAAGGCGGCCTTTGTTACTCTGAGGAGCTTTGGCTGTTGCCAAACTCTGCGGCTAGAGTGGTTTCCATATGACCGCTGTCCGGCCGCCGCGCCGGCGATGACTTCTCGGGTCGCCGAAAGCAATCTTCATGTTAGCTCGGAACTTCGCTGGCGGTTAGATCCGATGGAGCTCTCTTCCTTAAGCGAGGTCTTGGATCGCGCCATACCACAGGAGTCGCTTCTGAGACCACGATCGATTGGGCCTAAACCCGATCGAGAGATCAACTCTCCCGGGTTACCCACCGTTGCGTGGTTGAGGAACAATCTGCAACCCTTCCTCTATTTTGAGGACTAGCTATGTCCGGATTCGATCCCCCATGCGGATTCTGCGGAGGGAGGGCGTCCTCAAGCCACGAACCTAAAGTCGGGCAGCGGGCTAGATTCATTGGACAACATCCAGAACCCAATCTTCCAAGTTCGGAAACTTCTTGGCCCCGAGTCTTAGATTGGGCGGGTTTCGAATTTAATTCCACCGCCCACCCAAACATAAGCGATCTATCCCAAATCCGGCAAGAGCCCTTGAAGAGACACCATTCTTGGGCGATTCCTCTTGGTCATGAACAGGATAGGAGGACACAATTTCATTCTTCTGCAATAATTGCACAGACAAGGGAATCCTCAACGCCGTAAGTCGTCGTGAAATTACACGCTTCGCTAACTTGGCGTCCATAGTACAAATGTACTATGCGATGGAAAGCACCTGGAAAACCGAAATCAATTTTTGGGACAATCCGGCCCTAAATACAACCCCAGTCCGAAATAAAAGGGTGCATCATCGCCAGGCACCTGGGTTAAATACCAAAAATCAAAAACCCTCTATAGGGCATGGAACCGTCTTTGGAGGGATGGCTCAATGGACCTGCAAAATTCATAAATGCAGGGCGTCACTCCAACTCATAGCCTTAGAGCATGTTGGATACTATGGCAGGTGGCCAAAAGTAGCGAAGAGCTTCTAACTCAAGAGCACCAGTCCAGGTGAAAGGATCGATATGGTTGACTAGAGGGGGGGAGTGAATAGGCAACTAACAATTTTTAAGCTTTTCTTTACCAAATTAAACTTTGCAACAAATAGGTTGTCTAGATATGCAACTAAGTGAGCAACCTATATGATGCAATAACAACTAGCATGCAAGCAAGCAAGAGATGTAACAATAAGTAAGCTTGCGAAAGTAAAGGCACGAAATAACCAAGAGTGGAGACGGTGAAGACGAGGATGTGTTACTAGAGTTCCTTCCTTTTGAGGGGAAGTACGTCTCCGTTAGAGCGGTGTGGAGGCACAATGCTCCCCAAGAAGCCACTAGGGCCACCGTATTCTCCTCACGCCCTCACACGATGCGAGATGCCGTGATTCCGCTATTGCTGCCCTTGAAGGCGGCGACCGAACCTTTACAAGCAAGGTTGGGGCAATCTCCACAACAATCGGAGGCTCCCAACAACAACACCACCACGAAGCTTCACCACAATGGAGTATGGCTTCGAGGTGACCTCAACCGTCTAGGGTGCTCAACACCCAAGAGTAACAAGATCCACAAGGGATAAGTGGGGGGAATCAAATATCCTTTGGTGGAAGTGTGGATCGGGCCCTTGTCACCCAATCCCGAGCAAATCAACAAGTTTGATTGGCTAGGGGGAGAGATCGAGCGAAAATGGAGCTTGGAGCAACAATGGAGCTTAGAGGTGGAAGAGGTAGTCAACTAGAGGTAGAAGACATCCCTTATATAGTCGGGAAAAGATCCAACCGTTATCCACTAGTTACGCCCGCGACTCACGGTACTACCGCTCCAAGGAGCGGTACTACCTTGACGGCGCTGTAGTACTACCGTGGTGATCACGGTACTACCGTGGCAGCTGCACGGTGGAACAAGCTGAGCTAGAAGCGATACTACGGCGGCGGTACTACCGCTCCCCTTGCGGTACTACCGCAAAGCGGAGAATCACGGCACAGGAAGAAGCGGCAGACGAAATAAATTTCATCCATGCCTACTTCGCGAGAAAATAGGGTGGTGCAAAAACCGGCGGTACTACCGCCTTGGTAGCGCTGGTACTACCGTGGTAAACACGAATGTAAAAATTACATCGCGCCTACTACCGCGACGCAAGCGGTACTAAGCGAAGAACCACGCGGTACTACAACTCAAGGGCGGTACTACCGTGGGCCCCAGCAGTACTACCGCGAGAACAAGCGGTACTACCGTGGGTGCCGCGCTGTAAAAATTACATCCGCCCTACTACCGCACCGGGCGGCACTAGGCAGTGCGGCGGTACTACCGCGCCAATGGGCGGTACTACCGTGAGGCGGATGTAAAAATTACATCCGCCCTACTACCGCCTTTGGGCGGCACTAGGCCAAGGTACCGCGGTACTACCGTGCGGAGGCGGTACTACCGTGGCTTGTCATCGCGGTACTACCGCTTATACTTGGGGTACTACCGCAAGTACAGCAGCGATTGTCGATTTTCGCACAACCACGATAACAATGGGTAGCTCAAAGTGCAAGGAAAGGAGGGGCAAGTGTGCGTGTGATTCCACCCTACCTTTCGGCGGACCCCTCTTAATAGTATGGCTCTCCTCGACTCAACTGCACCAAAGAGAAACGTAGAACAACGCCGGCTTCATTAGTCTCCGAGGGGCACCGAATCGTCTTGTGCCCAATGATGAAGTATCTGTGGGACTCAAGGCACACGATTAGTCCGCACCAGTATTGTCATCAATCACCAAAACACTTAGGGATAAATATGCCCTTACAATCTCCCCCTTTTTAGTGTATTGATGACAACACGGGATTTGCACATAGATAAGATATGTTTAAAGCAGTGGCAAACCCCACTCCTCTAAAATATAGACGGGGCTCCCCCTAGATGTGTGCACTATATATGAATGCTTTGGACTGCATGGCACACAAACTAGGATCAACACTCCCCCTATATTTTAGAGACCAAGACATGATAATAAGCCTAGCATAGCATGAAAGTAGCACAATATAACACAAGCTAGCTAGGATAGATAGAGTGCATATGTCTTACACCATATGAGATAAGATAACCAAGGTTCAAGCGATAAAAGCAGCAAAAGAGTTCAACTGGCAAACACACAAACTTCATAAATCCAAATCCTACACTCTCTCCCCTTTGGCATCGAGGCGCCAAAAGGCGGAAGGACACTTAAACACACAAGAGGTGGCTCAACGGAGAATTGTCCCACTCCTCTTCGTGAGACTCCTCCGCATGGTGGAATGGACTCCTCGGCCTCCTCCTTAGAATCAGTCCACTTGAATCCTTGCTTCTCCATCCACTCGGTCTCAGGAGTGATGCGCTCCTCAGACCCGCCAGACACATCCTCGCCATAGAGCTGCAAGACCTTGTTGTGCGGCGACGACTCTCCTTGGACTCCACGTGAGCCATGTCTTGTCCCTTGGCTTGCATGCGAAAAAGAGACTTCATCTTATCCTTCAACCTCTTGGCCCAAGATGGCCTAGAGTCACTCTGAGTGGGCCTAGCGAGCGGCCCCGGCAACATCCTCGGCTCCACTAGCATCCTCATCAACAGCAGCAGCCCTAGCAGTGAGGCGCCTCGGCCACGAGTAGCGGTGTTGGCCCGATTGGGTTTGAACCTCGAGACAAATGGGCTCATGGCGAATCGATCTGGAGCCAGAACTCCTCCTCGGGTACATCTTCTCCCAAGTCTTGAAATCAGCGAGAACATGTAGGGTCCATAAATTGGCACCTTGCGGTTGAACACAGCAAACCTAAGCTCACACCACATGATGTGAGAGACATCAAGTGGCTAAGTGCGAGACGCAAGCGAGCCTCCTCGCATGAAGCATCATGTCCACCATGTAGGCATGAACCTTGTCTTTGTCACCGTCGTGGGAGCAGAGCAGTTGTGGAAGATGCGGTACATGATATCCGAAGCGGGTTGAGAACCGAGAATATCTTGCCAATGGCGGCGTCTTCTCAACCATGAGCGGAGTGAGCTTGTCCTTGTCGGCGAGTCGAGTATTGCCATGAGGCGAACACCAGCAGGAGTGTCAAGTCCATCATCGACAACTTGAAGCAAATCCATGAACTCCTTCCGGTAGCGAGACCATGGCGGCCATTGGTCATCCACGTCATCCTCCTCTCATCATTGGTGTGAAAGTACACCGAGGCAAAGAACCGACAAATGATCTTAGGGTCATAGTCCATGTGGAGCGAGATCACATGCTCAATTCCAAACTGCTCCACCAAGTCGAGCCTCCCCAAAGTAGTCACGAAACTTGTCCTTCCTCATGTGGTGCATCTCAATCCACTTCACCTCTACATAGGTATTCCTTGTTCTTGATGACATCCAAGTAGATCTGGGTTTGAGTCTTGTTCGAACAGTTCACACCCTCGATAGTGGGCGTGGGGTCACATATGGGTGAAGCTGCACGAGACGGACATACTCTTGGCGCCTATCTCATCCATGCCTGGCGGGCTCCTTGTGCTTCTTGGAGGTGGACTTGACATTGCGCTTGATGCGAGATGATCCTCGGGAACTTCTCTGGGTTCTTGTGAGACGCTTGGAACCAGTGTCACGAGCAGGATTGGCCCGGCAAGAGCCACCACCTAAAACACACACATAAAGCACCAAAACAAGTCGAAAAGGATCAATGCAAAGGCTAAAAGACAGCACATGAAACCCATAGAAGATAAGCGAGAAAGTTGGCATGCGATAGATGTGAGCCACGGTAGAACTGCCATGGGGTGCAATACTAACGTCTTAGTACAGCTCGATCGCGGTAGTACCATGAGGGTCACGCAGTAGTACCGTGGTGAAGCGAAGTAAGGCTCTAGTACCGCCTGACGCAGCGGTGGTAGTACCACGCCCTAGGGCGGTAGTACCGTAACAGCGGTAGTACCGCTCCCTACGGCGGTAGTACCGCGTCGCCGGATCTAGCAGTTTGAATCTGAAAAAGACCATGAAGCCATTGCGATGCTACGGTGATCAGATCTAGTGCAAGACAACAATACAAGTGTAAATCCTATGCAATACCACACTCCTTCATCCTACTCTTGCAGAGATCTAGACTAAGAACCTCAAGAACATACAAGCCTCCCCCAAAACGTAGAAGAACCAAATACAATCAAAACAGAGACAGATTTGGGGAAAAACCTTGGTCCATAGCAAGAGCACGTGGTGGGGAACGATCCCACCGGACGGAATCACGGGAGGGCAGCCGGTGGAGGAGATCCGGCGACGAACGCCGGCTCCGTTCATGAGCACGAGAGAGGAAAGGGCAATGTGGAGAGGAAGGGACGAATGGGTATGGGGGAGTTAGAACTCCCCCTGCCCGACCTTATCCCCACGCGCCCGAACCGGCGCGGTAATACCGCGGGTCATCACGGTAGTACCGCCCGGGCGGAAGTACCGCGCCGTGGCGGTAGTACCGCTCAACGGTGGCGATAAAAATTACTGCCGCTTGGGGCGATAATACCGTGCTCCCATCAGCGGTAATACCGTGATTGGCAGCGATAATCTTGTGGCCGACAGCGGTAGTACCGTGAGCTCACGCCACCGGGTTTCAACAAGAGAAAACATGCCTTTGCACAAAAGACACAACCCAAAACATCACGAAGCAAGCACATACAAAGGAACAACAGAAATCCCAATGTGACAAAACCTCTCACGGAGAGAGGCGGTGGCGAAGCCACCTATGTTTGAGTTGGATGGTATGGCACATGAAGAATTATCCTTGGGCCCATGACCAAAACTCGTCTTTGAAGCACAAGTACCATCAAAAATGGCTAATGTGAAAGAGGTGATCTATTTATGCATAATGGGGGGAGGGAGAGTTCATTGAGAGAACAACACTCCCCCTATGTCCATGCCTACACCTAAACTAGACAACAAGTTGAGTGTGGTGGGGGGTGCACGGGTTCAAGCCACATTGCTCAAATCGATGATATTTAGCTCATGCCTTAACTCGTGAAATCTTGCTTCATCCAAGGGCTTCGTGAAAATATCTGCAAGGTTATCATGAGTGTTGACATACTTGAGCTCGATCTCCCCTCGCCTAATGTGATCTCGAATGAAGTGATACCGAATCTCAATGTGCTTCGTCTTGAAGTGTTGCACCGGGTTGAGGGAAATCTTGATGGCACTTTCATTATCACACCAAAGAGGCACTTTGTCACAAGTAATACCGTACTCCTTTAAAGTTTGCCTCATCCATAGGAGTTGAGCACAACAACTACCGGCCGCCACATACTCCGCTTCGGTGGATGAGAGAGACACACAACTTTGCTTCTTGGAAGACCAACTTACCAAAGAGCAACCAAGAAATTGGCACCCTCCAGTGGACTTCCTATCCACTTTGTCTCCCGTCGGAATCGAATCTGTGAAACCTTCAAGCTTGAAGTTTGCTCCTCTTGGGTACCATAAGCCAAAGTTTGGGGTATGAGCCAAATATCGAAAGATTCGCTTGACCGCCACAAAGTGACATTCCTTTGGTGCGGCTTGAAAACATGCACACATCCCCACACTCAACATGATATCCGGCCTAGATGCACAAAGGTAAAGCAAGGATCCAATCATGGAGCGATATACCTTTTGATCCACCGCTTTACCATTGGGATCAATGTCAAGTTGGCACTTGGTAGGCATTGATGTAGTAGTCGGCTTGACATCACTTAGCTTGAATCTTTTAAGCATGTCTTGAGTATATTTGGCTTGGTTGATGAAGGTTCCTTCTCTTCTTTGCTTGATGTCGAAACCAAGGAAGAACTTCAACTCTCCCATCGAAGACATCTTAAACTTGGAGGTCATGAGGCGGCAAATTCTTCATTGAAAGCTTTGTTAGGGAACCAAAGATAATATCATCAACATATAGTTGGCATACAAACAACTCCCGTTGACCTTCTTAGTAAAAAGAGTGGGGTCGATTAGCCCTACTTCAAAACCACGATCTTGTAGCAACTTCGGTAAGGTGGTCATACCACGCACGTGGGGCTTGTTTAAGGCCATAGAGTGCCTTATCGAGTTGATACACATGATCCGAAAAGTAGGGATCCTCGAACCCGGGGGGTTGCTTGACATAGACCAACTCATTAATGGGACCATTAAGAAAAGCACTTTTCACATCCATTTGTTGCAACTTAAAGTTGTGATGGGAAGCATAAGCAATCAACAAGCGAATGGATTCAAGGCGAGCAATGGGGCGAAGGTTTCATCGTAGTCGATACCCTCGACACAGGAATAGCCTTGTGCTACCAATCTTGCCTTGTTGCGAATGATGTTCCCATGGGCATCTTGCTTGTTCTTGAAGATCCACTTGGTCCCAATGACATTGTGGTTCCCGGATGGTCTTGGCACCAATCTCCACACCTTGTTGTACTCGAAGTTGTTGAGTTCTTCATGCATGGCATTGAGCCAATCCGGGTCTTGGCGCCTCATAGACCTTTTGGGGTTCAACACAAGAGACAAGCGCGTGATGTTCACAATAGTTTGCCAATTGTCTCTGAGTGCTTACCCCTTTCGTGGGCTTCCAACCACATTTTCCATGAGATGGCCTTGGTTGGTGAGCTTGGAAGCAATCTTGGCGACACGACGCTCTAATTCCTCCTCGGGTGTGGAAGGAGGAGGGTTGACTTGATGATCTTGGCGCCGTCTTGAGTTTGTTCTTGATCTTGAGGTTGATCTTGATCTTGAACTAGCTCGAGGGAGAACTTGACCTTGGGCATCATTTAGTGGTTCATCACCGTCTTGAGGTAGATCTTGCCCTTGGTCTTGTTCACGAGGTTGAGGGCCTTCACGTTGTTCTTGAGCGTGTGGGTCTTGATGAGGTGATGGCTCTACTTGAGTAGAGCATTGTCCTTCTCCTTGACCACAAGGGTTCCTCAATGGGTAGGATGTGACCAATACCCATTCTTCTTATGGCTTGGGAGGAATTTCATCACCTATATCACAAGTACCACTTTGCTCCACTTGGGAGCCGTTATTTTAAATCAAACTCCACGTTACATGTCTCCTCAATGAGTCCGGTGGACTTGTTGAGGACACGATAACATGAGAGTTTGTAGCATAACCAACAAATATGCCCTCATGAGCTCTAGCTTCAAATTTAGACAACCGGACACCTTTCTTGAGAATGAAACACTTACAACCGAACACCCGGAAGTACTTGAGGTTGGGCTTGTTGCCGGTGAGGATCTCATAAGGAGTCTTGTTCAAGCCTTTGCGAAGATAGAGCCGATTGGATGCATGACATGCTGTGTTGATGGCTTCGGCCCAAAAGTTGTATGGAGACTTGAACTCCGCCATCATGCATGGTCCTTGCCGCATCCATCAACGTCCGGTTCTTCCTCTCCGCAACACCATTTTTTGAGGGGTATAAGGTGCCGCATATTGATGCTTGATCCCTCGTCACTAAGAAACTCATCAAGGTGTAGTTCTTGAACTTCGGTGGCGTTGTAAGCTTCTTATTGTCAAGATCTTTGCATCATGTTGACGTTGAGCTTCATTTGCAAAGTTGATGACGGTTTGTTGGGTCTCAGTCTTCCTCTTGAAGAAGTATACCCAAGTGTATCTTGAATAATCATCCACAATCACCAAGCAATACTTTCTTCCTCCAAGACTATCAAAATATGGAGGCCCAAAGAGATCCATGTGAAGGAGCTCCAAGGGTCTCTTCGAGTAGATGATGGTTGAGGGAGGGTGAGTCTTTTCATGAAGCTTTCCTTCGATACAAGCCTTTGCACGCACGATCTTTGGCAAAACTCACATTTGTTAGTCCACGAACATGGTCCCCTTGAGGAGACTTTGCAAAGATCTCATATTGGCGTGGGCTAAGCGGCGATGCCAAAGCCATCCCACGTAAACTTTAGCCATTAGGCATGTCACGGTCTTAGTGGGTTGCTCCGAAAAGTTAACCACATAGAGACCATTCTCGACATGCCCAACAAAGGCTACTTTAAGAGTCTTGCTCCACAAGAGGGCCACGGTATCAATATCAAAGAATGTGGCAAAGCCCATGAGTGCAAGTGGACGAACGGAAAGTAAATTGAATGTAAGGGACTCAACAAGCATGACTTTCTCGATCGTTAGATCATGAGAAATGACAACCTTGTCGAGACCCAATACCTTAGAATGTGATGCATCACCCCACTCGACATTGGTGGGCATAGATGGAATCTCTTGCAAATCCACCACCAAGTCCTTGCTCCCGGTCATATGATTTTTTTCTCCACTATCGAGTAACCATGATCCCCCACCGGAAGCAAACACCTACACGAGATCAATGCTTGGTTTTAGGTACCCATTTAGTAATGGGTCCTTTGATGTTAGTAACAAGGGTCTTGGGAACCCAAATAGACCATTCAATGTACTCATAAGGAGAAACAACAAATTTGGTATAAACATGTCCATCACTAGCACGACACAACACATATGAAGGGTTAAAGTCGCCGGCTTTGTTTGAGGAAACGTTCTTGCCCTTTTGGACATCAACTTCCTTCACTTTCTCCTTCTTCTTCTTAGAAGCTCCGTCTCCCTCTTTCACAAGCGTTTGTTTGAGGGAGGAGGGACGATTAGCCTTGTTGTTCTTCTTCTTCTTGCTCTTGGACTTGGGTGCAAACCCAATTCCTTCTTGCCCACAACTTCCTTTTGATTGCTCAAAAGGTCGTTGAGGTTTTTCTCACCTTGAATGCAAGTCACAAGGCCCTTCTCAAGTTGATCCTTCAACTTAGCATTTTCCTCCACAAGATGCACATGCTCACAACAAGGGTTAGTAGCACATGCATTATCAATTAATACCATATGAGGAAAGGTGGCTTTTTCCTTGATTAGCTTAACTTGGAGTTGAGCATGAGAGTCTTTGAGGCTAGCATGAGTACCCTTTAAGACCTTGTGGGCCTTGTCAAGTATCTCAAACTCCTCTTTGAGTCTAGCATGATCAAGCCCAAGTTTAGCCTTCTCGGAGGTTAGCACACGAGACTTGACAAGAGCATGATCAAGATCTTTCTTTAACTTAGCATGGGCATCATTGTGTGACTCCTCAAGAGTCAAACGATGCACACGCTCTTCCTCAAGAGCATTACAGAGATCCGATATCTGATCGGCATAGTCACGACTATGACCTTCCATCTTGGTGATGGTTTCTTCGTGAGCCTCGATCATGTCATTGGCCTCACCAAGTTGTTCCAAGAGAGCAACAAAGTGCTTCTTGGTCTTTCCCTTGAGCTTTCTCATGAAGGAATCTAATTCATTCACTTCCTCATTAGACTCAACATGTCCATCAATGCAATCCTCCACGGAAGGATTAGAAAAGATGGTGGTTGTGATGTTGGGGGTTACCTTGTTTGAAGCCTTCGCCATGAGGCATCTAGCGGTGATGTTTTCGTTGGGTGATTCAAAGAGAGACACCCGAGGAGTAGCAATGGCAATGGATGCCATGGCCGTTGCTTCTTCATTCTCATCATCATCGTCATCCTCTTGGTATTCTTCTTGAACCACCAACCCACGAGTGGGAGTCTTCTTGGCGAAGTTGTTCTTGTTGGGGACGGACTTGGCTTTGTCTTTCCGAATGAACTTGCCACCATTGTCTTCCCGCTTCTCGTAAGGACAATCCACAACGAAATGGATCACATTGCCACAGTTGAAGCAAGTTCTAACTCGTTGCTTGCCCTTGACGCCACTTGAGTTATTCTTGTTGAAGTTGGGTCTTGAGCTCTTCTTGCTCCAAAATTGTCTTGAAGCAAGGGCCATGTGCTCATGGTAGTCGAACTTGGTGTCTTCGGGGTTGCTTTCCTCATCTTCCACTTCTTCCTCTTCTTCGACAATGACCTTGGCCTTCAAGGCAAGGTTAGGCTTCTTAGCTCTTTGAGAATGGAGCACCGCATTTTCGACGGTCTTGTCCAAGATGCTTATTGCAACGAACTCATCCAACACTTCACTTGAGGTCATGGTGTGGAAGTCCGGTCGTTGACGAATGACGGAAGACATGGCTTTGTTGTAGGGCATCATGGCCTTGAGGAACTTTCGCTTGATCCAATTGTCATCCGTGTCCTTGCTTCCATGATCTCGAAGTGCCACCGCGAGTTTGGTCACTCTTGAAAGAGCTCACGAGGTTCTTCATCTTCTTTCATTGCAAACTCGTCGGCTTCATCTTGCACCACTTCATAGTTGGACCGTTGAATGCTAGCACTTCCACGATAGAGGCCCTCAACACATTTCCATGCTTCTTTAGCCACGACATGGGGTCGAAGGTGAGGAGATCTTGGGAAGAATTGCATCTTGAATGATGAAGAGCACTCTCATTGAATTGATTTTCCACGGCTTCTCGAGGGTGAAGTTGCTTGGGTCATGAGGATAAAACCTTCTTCAATGACTCTCCAAAGTTAGTGTTCACATGTTTCAAATGGCGCTTAAGCGATAGACCCAATTATCAAAATCTACACCTTTTTCATACTTGGAGGTGGACGGCATGATTCAAATGAGTGGAGGATAGGCCCTCCATAGACCGGGGTTCCACATGGGCAAAGATGCGGTGCCATTTCTACCACTAGTAGAAGGACTCTTTTCATTGTTAGCTTCCCCTTATCGGAGAAAGCATCCGTCACCTTGTTAGTGGATCACCCACTTTCATAGGTGCGGTAGATAGTTTAAGTCCCTCTAAGAAATCATTAAACATGCTTTTAACCTCGGCCGTCATGGAGGTTTTCAATGTGTCCAAAGCCACATTGAACTCCTCACGAGACCGAGGTTCCCCCTCGACGAAGATGAGATGGGATTCACACGGAGTGTTCCTCCACACCATCGTTGGTGTCAACCATACTCTTCGGATGGTAAAGTCCTTAATAAAGAGGCGAGGCTCGATACCAATTGAAAGGATCGATATGGTTGACTAGAGGGGGGTGAATAGGCAACTAACAATTTTTAAGCTTTCCTTTACCAAATTAAACTTTGCAACAAATAGGTTGTCTAGATATGCAACTAAGTGAGCAACCTATATGATGCAATAACAACTAGCACGCAAGCAAGCAAGAGATGTAACAATAAGTAAGCTTGCGAAAGTAAAGGCACGAAATAACCAAGAGTGGAGACAGTGAAGACGAGGATGTGTTACCGGAGTTCCTTCCTTTTGAGGGGAAGTACGTCTCCGTTAGAGCGGTGTGGAGGCACAATGCTCCCTAAGAAGCCACTAGGGCCACCGTATTCTCCTCACGCCCTCACACGATGCGAGATGCCATGATTCCACTATTGGTGCCCTTGAAGGCGGCGACCGAACCTTTACAAGCAAGGTTGGGGCAATCTCCACAACAATTGGAGGCTCCCAACAACAACACGACCACGAAGCTTCACCACAATGGAGTATGGCTTCGAGGTGACCTCAACCGTCTAGGGTGCTCAACACCCAAGAGTAACAAGATCCGCAAGGGATAAGTGGGGGGAATCAAATATCCTTTGGTGGCAGTGTGGATCGGGCCCTTGTCACCCAATCCCGAGCAAATCAACAAGTTTGATTGGCTAGGGAGAGAGATCGAGCGAAAATGGAGCTTGGAGCAACAATGGAGCTTAGAGGTGGAAGAGGTAGTCAACTAGAGGTAGAAGACATCCCTTATATAGTCGGGGAAAAGATCCAACCGTTATCCACTAGTTCTGCTCGCGACTCACGGTACTACCCTTGATGGAGCGGTACTACCGCGACGACGCGCGGTACTACCGTGGGTGATCACGGTACTACCGTGGCAGCTGCACAGGCCGGAACAAGCCTGAGCTAGAAGCGATACTACATTGGCGCGGTACTACCGCTCCCCTTGCGGTACTACCGCAAGGTAGGAGGGTCACGGCACGGAAGGGCGCGACGAAATAAATTTCATCCGTGCCTACTTCCGCAGAAACTAGGGTGGTGCAAAAACCCGACGCGGTACTACCGCTGCGGTAGCGGTACTACCGTGGTAAACGCGGATGTAAAAATTACATCGGCGCCTACTACCGCGACACACGGTACTAAGCGAAAGACCCGCGGTACTAAAAGTCCAAGGGAGCGGTACTACCGTGGGCCCCGTGGTACTACCGCAGAAGCAGCGGTACTACCGTGGGTGCCGCGGATGTAAAAATTACATCCGCCCCTACTACCGCACCGGAGCGGCACTAGGCCAGAGTGCGGCGGTACTACCGCGCCAATGGAGCGGTACTACCATGAGGGGTGCGGATGTAAAAATTTACATCCGCCCTACTACCGCCTTTGGGCGGCACTAGGCCAAAATATGCGCGTACTCTTTGCGCCAGAGGGGCGGTACTACCGTGGCCTGTCACGGTACTACCGCGTGTACTTGCGGTACTAACGCAAGTACAGCAGCAGTTGTCAGTTTTTCGCACAACCACGATAACGATGGGTAGCTCCAAAGTGCAAGGAAAGGAGGGGCAAGTGTACGTGTGATTCCACCCTACCTTTCCGACGCGGACCCCCTCTTAATAGTACGGCTCTCCTACGACTCAACTCCACCAAAGAGAAACGTAGAACAACGCCGGCTTCATTAGTCTCCGAGGGGCACCGAATCGTCTTGTGCCCAATGATGAAGTATCTATGGGACTCAAGGCACACAATTAGTCCGCACGAGTATTTTCATCAATCACCAAAACACTTAGGGATAAATATACCCTTACACCAGGGATACCAGTATGGTATTAACAGTCTTCGAGACTTTCGCATCAAATAATATGGGGAAACGAACACTCCGCAGCCTTGCCGAAGTCTACCAAGTAGCAACAATAAACCCATGGGTAACACGGCTATTACCTTTAATGCCGTGATTAACCTAAATTCGAACAGCCCGAGCACCGGCCGCATTGGTCCTCGGTCCAATAGTGGGCGGCTTCGCCTTACCAAGGTACTCATGGACGGTGGCAGCGGATTGAACCTCATTTACGAGGAAACCCTCCGAAAAATTGAAATAGACTGGAGCCGCATTGAGCAAAGCAGCACAGTCTTTAGAGGAATAATCCCCAGTTGGGAAGCATGCTGTACTGGAAAAATCACACTGGACGTGGTGTTCGGCATTCTAGATAATTACAGGTCCGAGGAGGTCATGTTCCAAGTGGCCCCGTTCAGCAGCGGATATCACACTCTATTAGGGCGAGAGGCATTCACAAATTTTCAAGCTATACCCCATTACGGGTACATGAAGCTCAAAATGCCCGGGCCCAACGGAATCATCACTCTTGCTAGTGACCCGGACATAGCACTCCGCGCTGAAAACAAGATAGCCGCACTGGCCCTTGAGGCACTATCCGAAGCCCTAGCGGCCGAGGAACTGACTGTGCTACGCTCCGCGGTGAACAGGGACGATGTGATACGCGATAAGAGATCCAAGTCCTTGTAACGCCCTCGATGCGGCTATATCTCCCACGTGTCGAAGCACGACTTAGAGGCATAACCGCATTGGAAGCAGTGTCGCAAGTGAGGTAATCTTCACACAACCCAAGTAATACATAAGGGAAAGAGATACATAGTTGGCTTGCAAAATAAGCTGGAACAAACACATATGATAGAGATTTACCCAATCCCATATCATGAATCTGTCGAAAAGATATTCTAGGAGCTACTTGAATTCCCACCTATAAACTCCCGAAACTTTCTGGTTATGCAATCTGGTGTTGGGGATACAGGGGAAGCAATATATCTCACCCAAACTAACAATACCTACATCCAAGCTGTATCCATCCGTCAACACATAACCAAGCATCATTTTCATTTGAGTTCATCTTGATGCCCGAAATGTTGTTGGAAGAGTGCATGTTGATGTTAATCTGCTGAAACTGTTATAACTTAGTGTTTTAACATTTTTGCCATGATTTTTGTGTGCATCCTATGAGGTTGATGTCTACATGAATGTTGAACTATGCCATGCCATCTTTCCAGGGGTGTTGACCATGTATTTTTGTGAGTTGTGTGCTGACTGTATCAAGCTTGTATAGTGTGTGGGTGTTGCACCGTTGCTCCGTTTTGAGTGTGCTCTATATGAAACTTGCTTGATTTTGCATGTAGCTTCATATTATCATGTTGCTTCCCTGTTTTGAGGTGTTTGCTTGATGTTTGGGGTGCATTTTGCATCAATGCCATGCCTAACTTGTTTTGCTCATATCTTCTAGCCCGTAGCTCCGAATCTAATGAACTTTATATGTAACTTGACTAGAATTTCGTGTAGATCATCTTGGTGCATCTCAACTTGCTGTTTAACAACTTCAACTTAATGTTTATTCAGTTCTGGACCAATTTCGAAATTTGCATATGAGGACTTACCGGAATTGTTATATGTTGTTTTCGGTCTCATTTAAACTTGCCTTGATGTGTTGTTCTTGTTTGCATCATCACTTGCCATGAGTAGCTTCATTTAGCTTGGTCATGCATCATGCTTGTTGTGCATCATGCCTTGTTCATGTGTGGTGTGTTTACCTATGTTGTGTGCTTCTTCTTGTTAGTTCCTGTTTCGTTGCGATCGTGAGGGTTGGTTCGGCTTCATCCGTTCTTCTTCTTCATGGACTCGTTCTTCTTCCTAGCGGGATTTCAGGCAAGATGACCGCTACCCTGGATCTCACTACTATCATTGCTATGCTAGTTGCCTCGTTCTTTCGCTATGCTGCGCTACCTATTACCTGTTTGTCCAGCCATCCCATATTGCCATGAACCTCTAACCTTTGACACCATTCCTATGCAAACTGTTGTTTGGCTATGTTACCGCTTTGCTCAGCCCCTCTTATAGCGTTGCTAGTTGCAGGTGAAGTTGAAGATTTCTCCATGGTGGACAGGGTTTATGTTGGGATATCACAATATCTCTTATAATATTAATGCATCTATATATTTGGTAAAGGGTGGAAGGCTCGGCCTTATGCCCGGTGTTTTGTTCCACTCTTGCCGCCCTAGTTTCCGTCATACCGGTGTTATGTTCCCGGATTTTGCGTTCCTTACGCTGGTCGGGTGATTTATGGGACCCCCCTGACAGTTCGCTTTGAATAAAACTTGTCCAGCAAGGCCCAACATTGACTTTTACCATTTGCCTCACCACCACCTACTTTTCCTGGGAGTAATTAACCCAAGGGTCATCTTTATTTAGCCCCCCGGGCTAGTGCTTGTCTAAGCGTTGGTCCAAACTAGAGCACCGTGCGGGACCATCCCTTGGCAACTTGGGTTACGTTGGTACCTGTACGCTTAGCTCATCCGGTCATGGCCTGAGACGAGATACGCGCGGCTACTATCGGGATGTCGGCGCATCGGGCGGTCTTGCTGGTCTTGTTTTACCATTGTCGAAATGTCTTGATGTACCGGGATACCGAGTCTGATCGGAGTATCTCGGGTGAAGGTCTATTCCTTCGATGATCGTGAGAGCTTGTCATGGGCTAAGTTGGGACACCCTGCGGGGTTTAAACTTTCGAGAGCCGTGCTGCGGTTATGTGGCGAGATGGGAATTTGTTAATGTCGGTTGTAGATAACTTGACAACAGATCCGAATTAAAGCGCATCAACGGCGTGTGTAGCGTGATGGTCTCTTCTCGTGGTCCGGAAGTGAACACGGTTTCTAAGTTATGTTTGACGTAAGTAGGAGTTCAGGATCACCTCTTGATCATTGCTAGTTGACGACCGTTCCGCTTGTTTCTCTTCTCGCTCTCATTTGCGTATGTTAGCCACCATACTTGCTTAGTCGCTGTTGCAACCTCACCACTTTACACCTTCCTTTCCCATTAAGCTTTGCTAGTCTTGATACCCATGGTTATGGGATTGCTGAGTCCTCGTGGCTCACGGATACTTCAAAACCAGTTTGCGGTGCCTATGTTACCGGCGGTGGCGCAACCAAGCTCAAGGAGGAGCTCGTTGAAGATCTTGCCCTTTGTGTTGTTTCGTTCTAGTTGATCGATAGTGGAGCCCGGTTAGGGTCGATCGGGGACCTTTATGCATTTGGGGTTCTTCTTTTATTTTGGTTCCGTAGTCGGACCTTGATTGTATCTGGATGATGTAATGCTTTATTCATGTAATTGTGTGAAGTGGCGATTGTAAGCCAACTATGTATCTCTTTCCCTTATGTATTACATGGGTTGTGTGAAGATTACCTAACTTGCGACATTGCTTTCAATGCGGTTATGCCTCTAAGTCGTGCTTCGACACGTGGGAGATATAGCCGCACCGAGGGCGTTACAGCCCACCTCCTTGAAACTGGCGGACGAAATAGTCAAATTCCAAGTCCATGCAATGGACCCTACAAAAACAGCCTCCACCGGGGCACAATTAAACCTTGATGTAGATGCCAGACCACAAGAATTTCTACGCGAAAATTGGGACATTTTTGCCTGGCACCCTTCAGACATGCCAGGAATCCCACGCCGGCTGGCCGAGCACAGCCTAAACATCATAAAAGGATTCAAGCCAGTCAAACAAGCTCTTCGGCGTTTCTCCGAACCCAAGAGACAGGCCATGGGAGAGGAGCTAGCCAAACTATTGGAGGCCAGATTCATCAGAGATATAAAACATCCGGACTGGCTAGCAAACCTGGTGATGGTACCAAAGAAGGACAAATCCTGGCGCCTATGCGTCGATTTCAAGGACCTTAACAAGGCTTTCCCAAAGGATCCCTTCCCCCTCCCCTGCATCGTTCAAATTATCGATGCTACCACAACACAATGCCCTTTGGGCTCAAAAACACCGGCTCAACATATCAGTGCATGATTCAGACATGTCTGGCAAACCAGATCGGCAAAACAGTGGAGGCATACGTAGATGATGTGGTCGTTAAAACCAAGCATGTCAAAACTCTAGTAGACGACTTGAGGCTCACATTCGATAATCTCCGAACATATGACATCAAGCTCAATGCGGAAAAATGCGTTTTCGGTGTACCAGCCGAAAAGCTCTTGGGCTTCATTGTATCCCGCAGAGGAATTGAAGCAAATCCAGCCAAGATCGGAGCTCTGTCACAATTGGATATCCCAAAGGACCTCAAACAAATACAAAAATTGACTCGATGCATGGCGGCTCTAAGCCGCTTTATCTCCCGTTTGGGAGAAAAGGCATTACCCCTTTATCGCCTCCTCCGATGCACCGAACACTTCGAGTAGACGGATGCCGCCATGGCCGAACTCGAAGAAATAAAAGCCATATTGGCAACAAACCCGATCCTGGCCACGCCCAACATGGGCGAACCAATGTTATTATATGTCGCGGCAACTCATCAAGTTGTAAGCGCGGTACTCGTTGTCGAACGGGAAACGGACGGACACAAGTTCCCCCTCCAAAAACCAGTTTACTACATGTCCACTGTCCTAACTCCATGCAAGTCACGGTACCCGCATTATCAAAAGATAGCGTATGCGGTGTTTATGGCATCCTGGAAGCTGTGACACTACTTTCAAGAGTGTTCGATAACAGTAGCCTCCGAAGTACCTCTCAACAACATTATAAACAACCGCAACGCGATGGGCCGGATTGCCAAATGGGCCATTGAGCTCCTCCCGTTCGACATAACCTATAAGCCACGACGAGCTATTAAGTCGCAAGTTTTGGCCGACTTCGTCGCCGAATAGACTGAAGCCGAACTCCCTAAAGAGTACGGCGCATATTCCAACTTGATCATACACTTCAACGGCTCCAAAATGTTGGTTGGTCTGGGGGCTGGCGTCGTTCTAACATCCCCAACCGGAGATACAGTTCAATACGTACTCCAGATAATGTATACGGACTCCAACAATGCAGACGAATACGAGGCCCTTCTACATTGTCTCCGGATGGCAGTCTCCATGGGCATTCAACGCCTAGAGGTGCGCGGGGATTCGAACCTCGCGATATCCCAAGTAAATGGGGACTTCGATGCCAAGGATCCGAAAATGGCAGCCTATCGCAACGCCGTCCTAAAAATGTCAGCTCGGTTCGAGGGGCTCGAATTTCACCCTATAGCCCGGGATAACAACCAGGCAGCAGACGTATTGGCACGCATTGGCGCGAACCGCGATGCCGTCCCTCCCAACATCTTCCTAGAGAGGCTGTTTAAGCCATCCGTACTATGGGAGGGGGAGTCCGGAAATAACAACCCGGACCCAACCGCACTGCCCGACACCGAACATTCTAACACAATTGGTGGTTACGCCAGCGGTAACACCCTCAGCCCACGTAATAATGGCGGTCGCCATACCTGGGCGGAACTATTCCTAGCCTACCTAACCAGGCAGGAACTTCCCCAGGACCAAAATGACGCCCGCTGCATAGTGCGGAAAAGCACAACCGGAGTCCTTCAAAGGTGTATCTCCGAAGAGGAAGGGCGGAATCTTCTGGCCGAAATTCATGCCGGACTCGACGGGCACCACGCTGCAGCCCGGGCCCTTGTAGGCAAGGCTTTCCGTACAGGATTTTATTGGCCGATGGCCCGGCGGGCCTTCGGGACTTAGTCAACGATCGCGCGGTTGCCAGCTCTTTGCTAATCAAAGCCACATGCCACCCACCGCCGTCAAAACTTTACCCATCACCTGGCCCTTCGTGGTCTGGGGGCTTGACATGGTTGCACCCCTTAGAGGAGAAACCCACAAGCGAAAATACCTACTCGTCATGGTGGATAAATTCACCAAATGGATAGAGGCCAAATCTGTTAAGACGGCCGAATCCGGACCACTGATAGACTTCATATCAGGGGTTGTACACCGTTACGGCATCCCCCACAGCATCATCACTGATAACGGCACGAACTTCACAGCCGACGAGGTCATACTCTGGTGAAAAAACATGGGCATCAAGCTCGACTATGCTTCAGTCTATCACCCTCAAACTAACGGTCAAGTCGAGCGAGCAAATGGTCTAATCATGAGCGGCATCAAACCTAGACTAGTGTGGTCCCTCAAGGTATCTAACACGCACTGGTAGAGGAGCTCGACGCCGTACTTTGGGGCTGCGGACCATGCTGAATCGCACTACCGGATTCACACCATTCTTTATGGTATACGGCGTAGAGGCAGTTTTGCCCTGCGATATAATGCATGACTCACCTCGCATGCGCATGTACGAAGAAAGAGAAGCCGAGCTCGATCGGCAGGACAGTTTGGACGCCTTGGAGGAGGAGCGTGACGTGGCAAAAACCCGTTCCGCAGACTATCAACAGAAGGCTCGAAGATATCAAAGCAGAGAAGTACGGGCCAAAACTTACAATGTTGGTGAGTTAGTTCTACGCCTGCCGGACAAGAAAAAGGACAAACTCAAGCCCAAATGGGAAGGTCCCTTCATCATCGACCATGTCCTGATCGGCGGAGCGTACCATCTGCGAAATGCATTGGATAACCGACTCGAGCCGAACCCATGGAACGCAGCCCGTCTCCGAAGTTTCTACGCCTAGCGCCGGATTCTGAGTTCGTCTCCTTCCTCCGTCTATATTTCATACAGTATATGTCTTATATTTCTCCCCTTCTCGCTCCTTTTCTCCTACAGCCTTTGAAGGCTCGTTTGCGCTTTCTTCGCACACACTTGGCGCGCTATCCGCGCTCATTATACCTAGGGGCTTCTTTAACAGAAGCTTATTTATCCGCCCAACACATGTGTCACACTTCCGCATGTACCTTTTATTCAACATTATATGCATCGATATGACTTAAGTTTTGGCCAAGCTGGGTTGCCTGGCTCCTGTGCTTACCCCTACGTTCCCGATTGTTCGGCTAGATGGTAAAGGGGGCACCTCTGCAATTATTCTTGTCGAATCACGGATGTGTACCTCGGTGGGTGAAGCCAAAGCTAAGCGTTCTTAAGGAATATTCAGTCGGTGAACTAAAAGACGATTTCTTACCCATTTATTTATCTGCCCCCAGATGTTTTTCTGCTTTTTTCGCAATCCGGACATGCACTTTAGGGCATGCCTCCCAGGGAAAGGAACCCGTAACGGAACTATTCTCCCTGGAAGATGTTTCTTACTAACCATGTAATATAACATAGCTAGTTGGGCACTTGTCTGATAAAGCACTAATGACCCCTACACTGGTCTCCATGCATGCCCCGGTTCTTATATAACGCGAGGTATTCGGACACACCTGCACTATTGGGTCCCGAGGTTGAAGCGAAAAGGTCCGCTATGACAAACGATCTACAATCCGGCTAGAAGGCATTTTACATGTCATCTTAAATTACATAGTCAATTCGACTGATTGTATTCCTCTTCAATGCCATCTAATAGGCTGTCTAGTTTACAGTCCTGCTGGGAATACTTTGCGGCCAACTCTGCTTGGCCGTACACTAAGCTCACAGGGATCTCCTTCCCATCAGGCCCCACAGGTCCGACCTCGGCCATGTGGTTTCGGTCAGCCTTCGTGTACCGCGTCTTCACCATGGCCCGGGCCTCCCTAGTGCCTTGACGGCAGGCCGATATCTTCCATAATAGGAAGAGCTGCCGCACTCCCTAAAGCCTCTCTGCAAGCTCTCCAAGGCCTTCGGGTAGGGAGACAGATGGCCACAAGGCCTGGGCGACGCCTTTCATCACCTACTAAACTCGTTCGTGCAGTTGTAAGAGCACGGGAAGAAGGTCACCTGTAGAACCGGGCATTTCCTCTGTAGGACGACCTGAGCATACCTACAGACATAACTCTGTTAGTCGACTTCCTCACCGAACTCTTTTTTCAAAGTTCGTTCAAGCACTTACTAAACATGCCACGTCGAAGCCGTCGATTCTCCTTAATGGAGTCAGACAGCAGGGCACGAACATCCCTTAGTTCCTCACCCAGCTGGGTGTTGGCATCTTGGAGATTATTTTTCTCCTGCCTCACCCTCGTAAGCACGTTCTTGCCGGCCTTTAACCGGCGCAAGAGCTGTTGCTTGTCCGGATCTACCCCGGCGCCATCTGCAATGCTATTGTCAGATTTATACACACGCCTCACCTCACAACATACTTATCCTTTGAAACGTATATTACCAGAGGGGGTCTCTTTGGCTTCCCCTGTCGCGGCTAGTGCGGCCCCAAGTTGGGCTTTGCACTCTTCAAGCTCCTGGGTGAAGGAAATATGCCCTAGAGGCAATAATAAAGTTATTATTTTATTCCTTATTTCATGATAAATGTTTATTATTCATGCTAGAATTGTATTAACCGGAAACATGATACATGTGTGAATACACAGACAAACATATAGTCACTAGTATGCCTCTACTTGACTAGCTCATTAATCAAAGATGGTTATGTTTCCTAACCATAGACATGTGTTGTCATTTGATTAATGGGATCACATCATTAGGAGAATGATCTGATTGACATGACCCATTCCGTTAGCCTAGCACTTGATCGTTTAGTATGTTGCTATTGCTTTCTTCATGACTTATACATGTTCTGTAACTATGAGATTATGCAACTCCGTTTACGGAGGAACACTTTGGGTACTACCAAGCGTCTAGCGTAATCTGGGTGATTATAAAGGAGTACTACAGGTGTCTCCAAAGGTACATGTTGGGTTGGCGTATTTCGAGATTAGGTTTTGTCACTCCGATTGTCGGAGAGGTATCTCTGGGCCCTCTCGGTAATGCACATCACTATAAGCCTTTCAAGCAATGTTGCTAATGAGTTAGTTACAGAATGATACATTACGTAATGAGTAAAGAGACTTGCCGGTAACGAGATTGAACTAGGTATTGGAAACCGACGATCGAATCTCGGGCAAGTAACATACCGATGACAAAGGGAACAACGTATATTGTTATGCGGTTTGACCGATAAAGATCTTCGTAGAATATGTAGGAGCCAATATGAGCATCCAGGTTCCGCTATTGGTTATTGACCGAGAATAGTTCTAGGTCATGTCTACATATTTCTCGAACCCGTAGGGTCCGCACGCTTAAGGTTTCGATGACAGTTATATTATGAGTTTATGAGTTTTGATGTACCGAAGGAGTTCGGAGTCCCGGATGAGATTGAGGACATGACGAGGAGTCTCAAAATGGTCGAGACGTAAAGATCGATATATTGGACGACTATATTCGGACATCGGAAGGGTTCGGAGTGATTCGTGTATTTTCGGGGGTACCGGGGAGTTACGGGAATACGAGGAAGAAGCAATGGGCCTCATGGGCCAAGTGGTGGAAGAGAGGAGGCAGGGCGTGCGGCCCCCCTACCTCAAACCAAATTGGACTAGGGGGCCGGGCCCCCTTTCCTACTCTTCCTCCCTCTCCTTCCTTCTCCTCTCCTTCCCTTCCTTCCCCTCTCCTAGTTGGACTAGGAAAGAGGGGGGAATCCTACTTGGAGTAGGATTCTCCCCCTTGGGCGCGCCTCCTCCCCTTGGCCGGCCTCCTCCCCCTTGCTCCTTTATATAGGGGGGCAGGGGGGCACCCTATGACACACAAGTTGATCTACGGATCGTTCCTTCGCCGTGTGCGGTGCCCCCTCCACCATATTCCACCTCGGTCATATCGTCGCGGAGTTTAGACGAAGCCCTACGCCGGTAGAACATCATCACCGTCCTGCCCGTCGTCTTGTGAACTCATCTCCGGAGCTTTGCTGGATCGGGCCGGAGATCGTCATCGAGCTGAGCGTGTGCTAAACTTCGGAGGTGCCGTCGTTCGGTGCTTGGATCGGTCGGATCGTGAAGGCGTCGACTACATCAAGCTGCGTTGTCATAACGCTTCGCTTACGGTCTCACGAGTGCGTGGACGAACACTCTCCCCTCTCGTTGCTATGCCATCACCATGATCTTGCGTGTACGTAGGAATTTTTTTTGAAATTACTACGTTCCCCAACAGTGGCATCCGAGCCTAGGTTTTTTTTTTGACTTGATCCGAGCCTAGGTTTTATGTGTTGATGTTATATGCACGAGTAGAACACAAGTGAGTTGTGGGCGATACAAGTCATACTGCTTACCAGCATGTCATACTTTGGTTCGGCGGTATTGTGAGATGAAGCGGCCGACCGACATTACTGCAGACGCTTCGCGAGACTGGTTTCACTGTTCACGAGCACTTTCGTGCTTAAAGGTGGCTGGCGGGTGTCTGTCTCTCTCACTTTAGCTGAATCGAGTGTGGCTACGTCCGGTCCTTGCGAAGGTTAAAACAGCACCAACTTGACGAACTATCGTTGTGGTTTTGATGCATAGGTTAGAACGGTTCTTGCTAAAGCCCGTAGCAGCCACGTAAAATTTGCAACAACAAAGTAGAGGACGTCTAACTTGTTTTTGCAGGGCATGTTGTGATGTGATATCACTACTAGGGAAAAGGCTAGCAGCAGCGCGGGTTTTAGATGTATCGATGGCGGGTACCGTGCTACTAATCTGGCGCTTCTGACTAACTCATAGCGATGGCGGCGTGCCCTCAGCGCTACTGCTATACAAATCTAACAGCAGCGCGGTTGTGGAAGCTTCGCTACCGCTAGTAGCGCTAGCTCTCTTTGGCGGAGACAGCGCTTTCGCTATTCTTGGCTGCTTTGCTAACTTTTGTACTACGCTCTCGCTAATTTAAGTAGTTTTTTGGCATATTTGTTTTGTATTTGAACCGGCTTTGTAGAAGAATCTTTAGCACATAGAAATTTCATCATGATACACATACAAATGCTGCGAGACCACAAATGTAATCATAGCATGTACATACAAATAGTCTCTTCATAATCATCATCCAACAAAGTGATATCTTGTTATCATCTCGAAAATAGCAATACATGCAAGTCTCAATACTTGCAACTACAACAACGTCATCCATCTAAACAAAGGCATACGCAAGAAGTGCTATCACTATGAGTGAGGCGGAACCATGCAATACATGAGGTGGCGATTCTGAGTCCTCTCTCGCTAAGCGTGAACCTCAAGTAACTAGCTTCTCCTTCTTATGCCTTTTGAAGCCTTTATGGCTGGCGCCCGTGAACCCATTCACTTGCGCCGACACTCATGCCACTCGTTGTACACCCGGAACCTTCCCTTTGTACACGACATAGCATTTCCATCTAGCCATCAAGAAACTAGGTACCTATTAGAGATGCATGTTCATGAAGAGGATGTACAATCATATATATGCAAAAAATATACTAGAGCAACACCAAAAAACAAGGTTAGCAACTAGATGCAACATATACGGTATGCAAATTAATTAACTAGAGCTACGCAGGTCATCGTCGCCAACTAACAAAGTAGCGTTACGCAAGTTCGGCGAGGACCGTGGACATCACAAAGTTTCATCGCTACAAAAAGTATACAAGTTCAACCGACACATATCATCATCATCGGCATCATAAATCACTAGAAGTTCCATCCTTCCATATCATCGAGGACGAACCCTAGCTGCTTGAGCGGCGTGAGGTCTAGGCGTTGCATGCCTATGCGAGTTCGGACGTCATTTCGCGATATAGGGCCGTGGTGGAACATCCCTTCTCATCGATGACTTCTTTCATGATGGTCGCCGCAATGTCGCTTTGGATGCGAAAGAAGTCATCTCTAAGTTTATAATTAAGCTTCTCCATGAGATTCTAGCCACTTGTGGATATGATCATCATTCTCTGTTAATCTGAAGCTTTGGTGATCCGTGTTGAACTGAATCATGAGATGGACGATGTAGAATCCATCCTTCTTGCTTGGTTTTGGGACATGGATGCAGGAGAAGTTAGTTTTATCTTGTGAAACCCATCTTCTTGCTCCTTTGTTTCTGATATGCGTGGACACCTCTATAGCTGAAGCCTTGGAGAGCATCATCTAGAATATTCATTATGTGGGTGTAGTCCTTTTTCGTAGTCTCTCGAAGGGTCAAAATACACGGCGTGGGAGACTTGCGGGTAAAAACGATAAGGACGGCGCTTGTTGCTGCTTGAGGAAAAGACACCTCAAATTATTCCCCATATGAGAGAGAAGGAATGATTGAAATGTCTGAAAGGGTTGTCCGAACGACTTACTTTGGATGATAAGGCACGAGGACAATTTCCGGTCCTTAATACGTACCATGAAGTTTTGGAGGTACTCCCTAGCAGTTTCACGCTCAAAGTCGCCGAGACTCAAGAAAGACTTCGTGCATGTAGTACGGATCCGCCACACAGATTTGCGAGACTTCTTCACTCTTCACGCCGGAGCTCATATGTAGCGCAAAAAGCGGACGATAGTAAAATCAAGCCGCCTTGTTAGAAACATCTCAAAGATATGGTCAAACCGCAGAAGAACACCTCCAGCGGGCGTGTGTCGACATAGCACTTCCCCTCGAGCACACGAGCCGCGTATGTCGGATATCCCGGATCCTTTCAGGCTAGTAGGCTTTTCTCGGTCGGCGGCACATGGTCGTGCGGTCTCTGAGATCCTCGATAGTGCCTCCAGCGGTTTCGCGGTAGCATCGGCTCGCCCGTGAGATGGAACATGACCGCACCTTTCACGGTACACGCTCTTGAGAATGCATCGTCACTGCTGTGTGCTCTGGCATGTTTGGAGGCGCTACCTTCCCGATCTCTTCCTCTCCTTTTTCTTGGGCACACCTTCCAGACCCTTCCTTAACCCCTGCCCAAGTGTTCCTGGCTAAATCTTGTCGACCCTCGCGCCCGGCTAGTTGAGCATGTGTTGGCGGCATCTTGAGCGTGTCTGTGAGGATTTCATGAAGAGAGACTTTTGCTTTCCATGGTACGGCCCTGCCCGTCATATCATCCATATCCTCATTAGCAAGTGATAGCCCGATTAAGTCATATGGTTGACTCATCATATCTATGTCACGATCATATGCGTTTGTATTGAGGTAATCCATAGGGTCGACCTCGGTCTCATCATCCATTCTCTGTTCTCAGGTACATCAGCCATACTATTGCACCCCTTCATCATGTCGTCGCCCGCTCTCACCCGCACTACTACAGAGCTGGTAATTGCGTGGGTGGGGTGGTGGTCTCCGCACATGCTGGTTGATGTGTGGTAGTTATTGGTGTGCCCTCGGCGGCTCGAATTTAATAAGATTCTTCGCCATAGCAGCACCCAACCCTTGCATCGTCCAATCCGGCGGGGGTCTTGTCGTCCGCACATGCTGTATCTTGGAGGAGGCAAATCCTCGTGCCCGATTTCACACCGGTCAAGCTAACCTGAAGTGCCCGGCGAGATCGGGTGGTTGTGGAATGTGCGTTGAGAGGGTCCATTATCACCCCTTTCCCACGTCCACCTTCGGCCTTTGATCAAGTAGATTATGGTGCATGGGGTTTCTTTACCGCAAACACATATGTACGTGGTGTAAAACAGCGAAAGGCAACAAAAATGGAATATTATCTATATATATATATGTTGGTGCGACATGTAATTACCGTGTGGCGTCGAGCTCAGCCAAAGACGAAGGCCCACCTAAGCGCTACCGAGGCCGAGGACGGGCTGCTATGGCGGGGCGGAGTGCGAGAGGAGGCCGGTTGCTTGAGCAAGTGATGGTGCGATGGTGTTGTTGTTCATGGAGTTGCTCGCGATTTAAACGGGCATCGGGAAATCATGTACCGTCTTATGCAGATTTTCCTTCGCCCGATTGATGATAATCGGAACCAAGTTAGTAGCGAAATCATTTCTGCAGTGCGATTCTGACTGCATTGATTTTCTTGTAGCAACTCATATTTGTCCTTGGCTGCTTTTTGGCGTCCTCGGCTGCTTTTTCTCGACCGCAAGCTTCACCTTTGCGTCGATGTACGCTGACTAAACTTCTTTTTCGCTTCTTGGCCTCGGGCGTCGTTGTAAAACACCTTCCACGTGGCGCCGTCTCGGCGCCGTGCACCTGACCATATTGCGGCCGCTGGTCCAGCAGAGTCCCTTAAGTTCGTTCAAGGCCGGTTGAGAGGGGTGTCCCACTTGGGCCTCATCGAGAAGTAGGGCTTTTCGGCTACAAGCGGTGTTGCTTCTCGATGGTCTAATCAATTTCCTCGTGATCTTGTCCGTGTAAAAAACCTTTTTCTCCTTGTCCCACTTGTAGTGGGCCCTGATGAAGTCATGCTCCAAGGGGTTGGTGACTTCGCGAAGGGGTCTGGGAGACCCGCGGCTTCACGTTCCGCGTCCTCCTTATCCCATATGGGCCTTTTACTGAGGTAGCCACGGCTTCCAAGGCGATGCTTCCCCGTGTTCCGGAGCTGAAGGCTTTTGAATTTCGCAGCCTTAGCCTTGGCTACCTCGGTAGCGCAAGTGTCCTTGAACTTTTCGAACTCCTCTTCCGTAAGTGTCGGATTTTCCTCCAGAATCTTGGACAGGGGTTTATCAGCCTCAATAGCTCGTTTCACCCTCCCTTTCCAGGAGGCCAAATCATTGCTGAACATGCCCATGGCGTGATTGTTAATCTTTTTCATCTTAGGATCATCCACGGTTGTTCTATGTTATCATCCCGGTCGGGAACTTGAATCTCTTGTGCAACCGTTAGAGGAGCTGCGTCAAATGTTCTTTACTCCTTAAGTCATCGCTCGTTGATGCTCGCGCATTCCGTGGGATGCATCCTACTTGGTTCCCATAGCACTTGCGAGATTCTTCCAGCTCTAACGGCTCAAACTTGCCAGGTACCATCTTTGTGATCACAAGTCGTCCAATCCCAAGTTTGTTAGGTTTTCATATCCTCTGCTTCTTATGCTTCCTCTTTTCGGTATCGGCATCGGGGCCGGTACCTTCCCTTGACACCTTCCTCACGGTACCTTCCCCACCGGTCTCGGCGCCGCCATCGGTGTCGGCGCCCGTCGGTCTTGGCGCCCGTCGGTGTCGATGTCGGCGTCGAGACCATCATCGAGGCCGACACCGCAAACCTTGCTTAGCGATCAAATAGTCGAGGTACTCTTGTTCACCATCATAATCCATCTAAATGCGCATCTTGGTCGGATGGCCCGCTTTCTTCGTTGTTCGACATGTTTCCTATGATTAAGTGGCCTCATTTATTTCTAAAAGTATGAATAAATGAGAAATGACATAAAAAGAAATCTATGTGCCAGCACTTTCGATATGCCAACTATGTAGCACAAATCATGCCTTTATTCACGGAAATTTCGGCATGACCTTTGCTAAAAATGGACATATCGGCGCTGATATTCACCAAACGAAATGAATCAACATTCGGCGTAACATAGGCCACTCGGATCATTTTCCAAACATGACATGTCCAAAACATGACATATGCACATATCACATGTCAGTTCAAATTTCCATATAAATTCAGCTAATTTTGAAACCTAGCTAAATTCATAACTAAATAGATAACCTAATTAATTAACATGAAGAACCCTAGCGAGAGGGGGGGTTTACAGAGAGTGCAGGGCGAGGAGGAGGCGAGGGCCGACGGTCGGGGCGAAGGCCGAGGTCGAGGCGCCGCCTTGAGTCGGGGCGAAGCGGTTGGTCGAGGCAGCGGCGTGGTCGAAGCGAAGGCCAGCCAGAGTCGGGGCGGCGGTTGGGTCGAGCGAAGCAGCTGCGGGCGAGCCAGCCGAGTCGGGTCGAGGGCAGGATGGGGCGGCCGGGGCTAGCACCGCGCCATGAGTCGGGCGAGCGCTGGGCCGGTCGGGCGCGGCGGAGCACGGGCCGGAGAGAGAGTGGGGATTTGGGGAAATGGCGGGATGAAGCTGGGCGAGTGAGAATTTTGGGTTAAGTGGGCGTAGCGATGGCGTTAAGTCAAAAGCAGCTACTACTATGATATGTAGCTGCAGCGCTTTATGGGAAACACGCTACTACTATGGTGCGTGGCGGCAGCGGTTTATAAGAAACACGCTACTACTATGGTGCGTAGCAGCAGCGGTTTTGTGGAACGCAGCACTCTTCGCCGTCGCCATCTTGCCAGTTTTCCTTTTTCTTTTCCTTTATTTTATCCCACTTTTATTTCCGAGGCGTGAATGAAGGGAGGGTGATATATATTGCATCATTTGACGGTTAAATATGTATGCAAAATAGGAACATATATATTACACATCATTGGACCCATGCATAATAATGGCTAAGTGTGTATACAAAATAGGAACATATATATATTACACATCATTGGACCCATAACATACGTTTCCTCAGTGCTGGCATTTTCGTTTTTGAGTCAGCTTCTTTCCTTCTTGTTAAATCAAGAATAATTGAGCCCCTCATTGTGACTTTGCCTTTTCTATGGAGTACGATTTTTCTTAGGTAATGTAGTATTGATTCTTCTTTTGACGTATACTTCATCATCATCGTCATCTTCCCTCATTGGGTTGCCGTACTGATCATAGTCTTCCTCTTGGCGACTCCATCCATTCCAATGATGTTCCTTTTGCCTCTCCTCACGACAACACGCTGGGATTGCGCAGGTCAGTTATGAAGAAGCATTGTGTCACGTGCTTAGCGTGTACCCATGGCTCGTTTTTTGCAATAGCGTTCACGGTAGCGCTCTTGGCGTCGGGTATAGTCATGGTATAGTCATGGTAGTGAACATCCGGCTTTCTCTTTCGACATTCTTAGCCCATCTAAGACGGAACATCGTCGTGTTGTGCAGTCTAGAGTAGTCAAGCTCCCAGATCTCCTCGACCCTTCCATAAAATCGTTCAGTTGTGCCGTTGTCGCTGCCGGTCATGCATTCCATCGTCACCCCGAGTTACGATCATCACTTGTCCATATCTTTTGCCTCCGTGTAGAGCGTGTATCCGTTGATATCATATGCACGATAGGTTACGAGGTTGGGCGAGGGCCATGTGCTAAAGGCGTATATGAGCAATCCGTCCTTAGAGCCCTCCTCAGGGATTAGCAATAATATGCTCTTTGAACCAATGCGGAAAGTGGAGTTGTGCTCTCTAGTAACTCCGGCGTCAAATCCTGCATACCGGTCCGCGATACTTCTTTGCGATAATTTCTTTGTGCGATTGCCACGAAAGGATCTACCTCGTCTAGGTGTTGTAGCACTACCAAGTTTGCTCTGTCAAAGTCGCTGCGTCGATCTGAGTATGCCACGTGCAGTCCCCCTTCCCCACCTAGTATAGCCATCCATGAAACCAGTCATGAGTAGGTGCGCTTCGACACGACCATCGTCATGGGGGTCGAGCCAAACTATTCCTTTGCATTTTCGACACGGACATAAAACCTTTGTCCGGTTATTTTCTTTCATGTCTTGCACCGCCGATGCAACCACACATCACCATCGTTCCACTAACCATCGTCAACTCGCACGGTAATAATAAAAAATTGATTTTAAAATGCATGCATGCATCAAAGTCATAAAAAAATTGGCATGACCTTCCTAAAAATAGGACATATATGGATCTAGAGTTTGCCCGAATTCACGAAAACGGAAATTAATCGACATTTCGGCAAAACATAGGCAACTCAAAAGCACAATTTGGCGGCGTCAACTCATGCCACACACACAATTTCCACAAACATATCACACACACATAAACACATTTCCATTTTGCAAAAGCATGAAATTTTCATCACCTCTATCTCGATGGCCGGAGATGATGTTGTAGGGAGATCAAAAGTGCACAAAGCTCTTCTTGACAAAGATAGATCTAGTTAGGGGTCAAATAGGTCACTTAACTAAATCCTACATCTACCTAGCTACCTAATTTGGAAGGAGACAACTTCAACTAGTGGATGGGGAAGGAAAAAGAGAAGGAGATGCATTAATGGAGGTGGTGTAGTTATGTAGGAGTAATGAAGAGAGAGAAGGTGGATAGAGAAGAGAGAGAGTAATGGGGGAGAAGTATTGAGAAGAAGAAGAGTGAGAGTGGGAGCATGTGGTGGAGGGAAGAGAGGAGAGGGGAGGTAGGGGAAGGGAAAAAGGAAGGGGAGGGAGGGACGGGTTGGGGGTTGGTGGGGTTAGCGATGGCGCGGAGAGAAACGCATCTGCTGCTAAGAACTTAGCAGCAGCAGGCTTTTAGGCAAGCGCTCTCGCTAACTAGGACAAAAAATTGCGGCAATTTGAAACTTACCAAAGCGATCTCGAGGAAACGCTACTACTACTACGTGCTTAGCGATGGCGCTGTTATTTCGACAGCTGCCATCTGCTACTTAGAGTTGGGGAACACCGCGGTCGATATTTGTAGCAGCGTCTTTACGGCGAGCGCGCATTGCTAAATATTTATCAGCAGCGAGTTTACGTAACCCGCGCTACAACTACTTAGCAGCAGCGCCTTATTTTGAACCGCGCTGCTGCTAAGATTCTGTGTATAGGCTTTTCCCTAGTAGTGTATGGTCAAGACGTGATGCTATATTTTATTGTATGAGATGATCATGTTTTGTAACCGAAGTTATCGGCAACTGGCAGGAGCCATATGGTTGTTGCTTTATAGTATGAAATGCAAACGCCCTATAATTGCTTTACTTTACCACTAAGCGGTAGTGATAGTCGTAGAAGCAATAGATGGCATAACGACAACGATGCTACGATGGAGATCAAGGTGTCGCGCCGGTGACGATGGTGATCACGACGGTGCTTCGAAGATGGAGATCACAAGCACAAGATGATGATGGCCATATCATATCACTTATATTGATTGCATGTGATGTTTATTCTTTATGCATCTTATCTTGCTTTGATTGACGGTAGCATTTTAAGATGATCTCTCACTAATAATCAAGAAGTGTTCTTCCTGAGTATGCACCGTTGCGAAAGTTCTTCGTCTTTGAGACACCACGTGATGATCGGGTGTGATAGGCTCTACGTTCAAATCGACGGGTGCAAAACAGTTGCACACGCGGAATACTCAGTCATCTTGGGCGAGCCAAGCATATCAGATATGGCCTCGGAACACGGAGACCGAAAGGTCGGCGTGAATCATATAGTAGATATGATCAACATAGTGATGTTCACCATTGAAACTACTCCATCTCACGTGATGATCGGACATGATTTAGTTGATTTGGATCACGTGATCACTTAGATGACTAGAGATGTCTGTCTAAGTGGGAGTTCTTAAGTAATATGATTAATTGAACTTAAATTTATCATGAACTTAGTCCCGTAGTATTTTGCAAATTATGTTGTAGATCAATAGCTCGCGTTGTTGCTTTCATATGTTTATCTTAATATGTTCCTAGAAAATTGTGTTGAAATATGTTAGTAGCAATGATGCGGATTGGATCCGTGATCCGAGGTTTATCCTCATTGCTGCACAAAAGAATTATGTCCTTAATGCACGCTAGGTAGCGGACCTATTGCGAGAAGCGGTCTGAGGCGTTATGAGCGTTTGGCTAGCTCAATATGATGACTACTTGATAGTTTAGTGCACCATGATTAACGGCTTAGAATTGGGACTTCAAAGGCGTTGTGAGCGTCATGGACCATATGAGATGTTCCAGAATTGAAGTTAATATTTCAAGCAAATACCGAGTTGAGAGATATGAAGTCCCCAACAAGTTCTATAGCTAAAAGATGGAGGAGAATCGCTCAACTAGTGAGCATGTGCTCAGATTGTCTGGGTACTTCAATCGCTTGAATCAAGTTGGAGTTAATCTCCAGATAAGATAGTGATTGACAGAATTCTCTAGTCACCATCACTAAGTTACCAGAACTTCGTGATGAACTATAGTATGCAAGGGATGACAAAAATTAATCCTGAGCTCTTCGTGATGTTGAAATCGACGAAGGTAGAAATCAAGAAAGAGCATCAAGTGCTGATGATTGACAACACCGCTAGTTTCAAGAGAAGGGCAAAGGGAAAGAAAGGGAACTTCAAGTGGAAAGACAAGCAAGTTGTCACTCCTGCGAAGAAGCCCAAAGCTGGACCATAGCCTCAAACCGAGTGCTTACTTTGCAAAGGAAATAGTCCTTTGAAGCGGAAATGCCTGAATATTTGGTAGATAAGAAGGATGGCAAAGTGAACAAGGGTATATTTGATATACAGGTTATTAATGTGTGCCTTGCTAGTGTTTATAGTAGCCCCTGAGTATTTTATACTTGTTCGGTTGCTAAGATTAGTAACTCGAAACAGGAGTTACAGAATAACAGACTAGTTGAAGGGGAAGTGACGATGACTGTTGGAAGTAGTTCCAAGATAGATCGCACACTCCCTATACTTTCGGGATTAGTGTTAAACCTAAATAAATGTTATTTGGCATTTGCGTTGAGCATGAATATGATTTGATCATGTTTATTGCAATACGGTTATTCATTTAAAATCAGAGAATAATTGTTGTCCTGTTTACATTAATAAAACCTTCAATGGTCATACACCCAATGAAAATAGTTTGTTGGATCTCGATCGTGATGATACACATATTCATAATATTGATGCCAAAAGATGCAAAGTTAATAATGATAGTGCAACTTATTTGTGGCACTGCCATTTGGGTCATATCGGTGTAAAGCGCATGAAGAAACTCCATAAAGATGGATTTTTGGAATCACTTGGTTATGAATCATTTGATGCTTATAACCGTGCCTTTAAACAAGATGACTAAAACTCCGTTTTCGGAACAATGGAGCGAGCTACTAACTTGTTGGAAATAATACATACCGATGTATGCGATCCAATGAGTATTGATGCTCGTGGCAAGTATCGTTATTTTCGACCTTCACAAGATGATTTGAGCAGATATGGGTATATCTACTTGATGAAACATACGTCCCAAATAATTGAAAGGTTCAAAGAATTTCAGTGAAGTGGAAAAATCGTCGTAATAAGAAAATAAAGTTTCTACGATCTGATCGCGAGAGCGAATATTTGAGTTCTGAGTTTGGTCTTCAATTAAAACAATGTGGAATAGTTTCACAGCTCACGCCACCTGGAACACCACAACATTATGGTGTGTCTGAACATCGTAACCGCACTTTATTGGATCTGGTGCGATCTATGATGTCTCTCATTGATTTACCATTATCGTTTTGGGGTTATGCATTAGAGACAGCTGCATTCACGTTAAAAGGGCACCATCTAAATCCGTTGAGACGACACTATATGAACTATGGTTTACCAGTGAACCTAAGTTGTCGTTTCTTAAAGTTTGGGGCTGCAAAGCTTATGTGAAAAAGTTTCATCCTGATAAGCTCAAACCCAAATCGAAGATGTGAGTCTTCATAGAATACCCAAAGGAAACTGTTGGGTACACCTTCTATCATAGATCCGAGGGCAAGATATTCGTTGCTAAAAATGGATCCTTTCTAGAGAAGGAGTTTCTCTCGAAAGAAGTGAGTGGGTGGAAAGTAGAACTTGATGAGGTAACTGTACCTTCTCCCGAATTGGAAAATAGTTCATCACTGAAATTAGTTCCAAAGATTCCTACACCAATTAGTGAGGAAGCTAATGATGATGATCATGAAACTTGAGATCAAGTTACTCTGAGAACCTCGTGGGTCTTCCAGAGTGCGGTCCGCACTGAGTGGTACGGTAATCCTGTTCTGAAAGTCATGTTACTAGACCATGATAAACCTACGAACTATGAGGAAGCGGTGATGAGCCCAGATGCCGCAAAAATGGCTGGAGGCCATGAAATCTGAGATAGGATCCATGTATGAGAACAAAGTGTGGACTTTGGTGGAGTTGCCCGATGATTGGCAAGTCATATTGTATAAATGGATCTTCAAGAGGAAGACGGACACTGATAGTAGTGTTACTATCTACAAAGCTCGACTTGTTGTGAAAGGTTTTTCGACAAGTTCAAGGTGTTGAATACAATGAGATTTTCTCACTCGTATCGATGCTTAAGTCTGTCTGAATTATGTTAGCAATTGCCACATTTTATCTGACAAAAGGATGTCAAAACTGCATTCCTTAATGAATTTATTAAAGAAGAGTTTTATATGATGAAACCAGAAGGTTTTGTCAATCCTAAAGGTGCTAAAAAAGTGTGCAAGCTCCATCGATCCATTTATGGACTGGTGCAAGCCTCTCGGAGTTGGAATATACGCTTTGATGAGTTGATCAAAGCATATGGTTTTATACAGACTTTTTGAGAAGCCTGTATTTATAATAAAGTGAGGGGGACCTCTGTAGCATTTCTAATATTATATGTGGATGACATATTGTTGATTGGAAATGATATAGAAATTCTGGATAGCATGAAAGGATACTTGAATAAGAGTTTTTCAAAGAAAGACCTCGGTGAAGCTGCTTACACATTGAGCATCAAGATCTATAAAGATAGATCAAGACGCTTGATAAGATTTTTCAATGAATACCTTGATAAATTTTTGAAATAGTTCAAAATGGAACAGTCCAAGAAGGAGTTCTTGTCTGCGTTGCAAGGTGTGAAGTTGAGTAAGACTCAAGACCCGACCATGGCAGAAAATAGAAAGAGAATGAAAAGTCACTCCCTATGCCTTAGTCATAGGTTCTATAAAGTATGCTATGATGTGAACCAGACATATTGTATACCTTGCTCTGAGTTTGGCAAAGGAATACAATTTTGATCTAATAGTAGATCACGGGACAGCGGTCAAAAATATCCTTAGTAAGGACTAAGGAGATGTTTCTCGATTATGGAGGTGATAAAAGGTTCGTCGTAAAGGGTTACGTCGACACAAGTTTTGGCACTAATCCAGATGAATCTAAAATCTCAATCTGGATACATATTGAAAGTGGGAGCAATTAGCTAGAGTAGCTCCATGCAGAGCATTGTAGACATAGAATATTTGCAAAATACATACGGCTCAAATGTGACAGCCTGTTGACTAAGCTTCTCTCACGAGCAAAACATGATCACACCTTAGTACTCTTTGGGTGTTAATCACATAAGCGATGTGAACTAGATTATTGACTCTAGTAAACCCTTTGGGTGTTGGTCACATGACGATATGAACTATGGGTGTTAATCATATAAAGATATGGATATTAGTGTTAAATCACATGGTGATGTGAACTAGATTGTTGACTCTAGTGCAAGTGGGAGACTGAAGGAAATATGCCCTAGGGGCAATAATAAAGTTATTATTTATTTCCTTATTTCATGACAAATGTTTATTATTCATGCTAGAATTGTATTAACCGGAAACATGATACATGTGTGAATACATAGACAAACATATAGTCACTAGTATGCCTCTACTTGACTAGCTCATTAATCAAAGATGGTTATGTTTCCTAACCATAGACATGTGTTGTCATTTGATTAATGGGATCACATCATGAGGAGAATGATCTGATTGACATGACCCATTCCGTTAGCCTAGCACTTGATCGTTTAGTATGTTGCTATTGCTTTCTTCATGACTTATACATGTTCCTGTAACTAGGAGATTATGCAACTCCCGTTTACCGGAGGAACACTTTGGGTACTACCAAACGTCACAATGTAACTGGGTGATTATAAAGGAGTACTACAGGTGTCTCCAAAGGTACATGTTGGGTTGGCGTATTTCGAGATTAGGTTTTGTCACTCCGATTGTCGGAGAGGTATCTCTGGGCCCTCTCGGTAATGCACATCACTATAAGCCTTGCAAGCAATGTAGCTAATGAGTTAGTTATAGAATGATGCATTACGTAACGAGTAAAGAGACTTGCCGGTAACGAGATTGAACTAGGTATTGGATACCAACGATCGAATCTCGGGCAAGTAACATACCGATGACAAAGGGAACAACGTATGTTGTTATGCGGTTTGACTGATAAAGATCTTCGTAGAATATGTAGGAGCCAATATGAGCATCCAGGTTCCGCTATTGGTTATTGACCGAGAATAGTTCTAGGTCATGTCTACATAGTTCTCGAACCCGTAGGGTCCGCACGTTTAAGGTTTCGATGACAGTTATATTATGAGTTTATGAGTTTTGATGTACCGAAGGAGTTCGCAGTCCTGGATGAGATCGAGGACATGACGAGGAGTCTCGAAAGGTCGAGATGTAACGATCGATATATTGGAAGACTATATTTGGACATCGGAAGGGTTCCGAGTGATTCGGGTATTTTCGAGGGTACCGGGGAGTTCTGAGAATACGAGGAAGAAGCAATGGGCCTCATGGGCCAAGTGGTGGAAGAGAGGAGGCAGGGCGCAGCCCCTAGCCCAAACCGACTGGACTAGGGGCGGGACCCCTTTCTACTCTTCCTCCTCTCCTTCCTTCTCCTTCTCCTTCCTTCCTTCCCTCTCCTAGTTGGACTAGGAAGAGGGAATCCTACTTGAGTAGGATTCTCCCCTTAGGGCGCCTCCTCCCTTGGCCGGCCTCCTCCCCTTGCTCCTTTATATACTGAGGCGGGGGCACCCCATGACACACAAGTTGATCTGAGATCACTCCTTTCTTGTGTCTGGTGCCCCTCCACTATATTCCACCTCGGTCATATCGTTGCGGAGTTTAGGCGAAGCCTGCGCGATAGAACATCATCACCGTCCTGCCGTCGTCGTCTTGTGAGAACTCATCTCGGAGCTTTCTGGATCGGAGCCGGAGATCGTCATCGAGCTGAACGTGTGCTGAACTCGGAGGTGCCGTACCTTCGGTGCTTGGATCGGTCGGATCGTGAAGACGTACGACTACATCAACTGCGCTGTCATAACGCTTCCGCTTACGGTCTATGAGGGTACGTGGACGAACACTCTCCCCTCTCGTTACTATGCCATCACCATGATCTTGCGTGTGCGTAGGAATTTTTTTTGAAATTACTACGTTCCCCAACACTGGGATAGTTGGATATTCTTTTCTGTAAGATCCTGCATAACAAATGATCCGTAAATCAGTTATTCTAACTATTTCAAGTCTCGGGGGCTACTGGCATATCTAACTGTCAAATTTTCTCACCCGTATGTCTTTTACATACTACTCCGTGGCTCTGGCTAGACCATCTTGAGCGGCACGGAGGTGCGCATCTCCCGAAGTGAAGGCATTCAATGCCTCTTGGGAGAAACATGTGTCACGAAGAACTATCCGGCGGCGCCTGTGATTCATGGCACTCTCCACCTCGGAGTTGGTGGCGAACAATCTGTCGGCATCCTCTATCGGAGGAGCATCCGACGCACGCCTTGTGTTCTCCTCCGCTTCTGGGCCTGGCTTTGGAGCCTGGTTGGCGGAGGCTCGATCGGCAACCTCTCCGGGTATAGTCCGGCGAGCGCTCTTTTTCCTGAAGAGAGCACGAGCGTTAGTATGCCTTCCGGGAATCAAACCTGGGAATATGGTGACACGCCATACCATTGCGCCGGTGTTTCGATCCGGACCGCACTTCTTTTTAGCCCGTTGGGCCGTGTTGCCCCTTGTTGGCTAGCCGCCGCGGGCTCGGCCTTCTGCCTCAAGGGCACCCCCTACGAAACACCATTGGTATACGATGATCAAAAATAAGCACGGATGGGTCATTTTCAAAGTGTTGGGACTTCGGTCTCAATTACCTGTGAGGCGGGAAGTATTCCGGGGTAATCGGCCGTAATGGCGACCAAGGCATTATCGATGCTCAGTGGGTGAAATACCCCATCAATCAGCTCCACCGATATGTCCGGATCCTCTTGGGAGGCCAGATCGAGGAACCGTTCCGGATCCTCGGTTGGAGGCAGGCTGTTTATATCCCTTACGGCCTGGCGCAGTTCCTGCGTCGAAATCGCAAAATGAGATACTTGACTATGGGAATATGGATCGGATGGGCAAAAAGAAATGTCCGCTTACCCAGCTTGGAGGATTGTACATAGAAAATCCGTCCTGTGGATTGACGCGGAGAAATTCCTCCGCTTCTCCTTTGTACAATGCGGACAAGATCTTCGTCAGATCGGCAACCGATCCTGGCCCCTTACGGCCATGGCGGGTGGCATCATCCTCCCCGTTGAAATCCCACATGGGGTGGCCTCTATACTGGAGCGGCTGCACCCCCTGCATAATGCATGTGGCCATGACCCCGATCATGGTCAGTCCGGAATGAGCTAACAACCTTATTCGGCTCATCAGGTAAAGGACGTCTGAGGGAGTCCTGGACTAGGGGGTGTCCGGACAGCCGGACTATCATTATCCGCCGGACTCCTAGACTACGAAGATAGAAGATTGAAGACTCCGGCTCATGTCCGGATGGTACTTTCCTTGGCGTGGAAGGCAAGCTTGGCAATACGGATATGTAGATCTCCTACAATTGTAACCGACTCTGTGTAACCCTAACCCTCTCCGGTGTCTATATAAACCGGAGGGCTTTAGTCCGTAGGACAACATACATTACAACAATCATACCATAGGCTAGCTTCTAGGGTTTAGCCTCCTTGATCTCGTGGTAGATCTACTCTTGTACTACCCATATCATCAATATTAATCAAGCGGGGCGTGGGGTTTTACCTCCATCGAGAGGGCCCAACACAGGTAAAACATCGTGTCCCTTGTCTCCTGTTACCATCCGCCTAGACGCACAGTTCGGGACCCCCTACCGAGATCCGCCAATTTTGACACCGACATTGGTGCTTTCATTGAGAGTTCCTCGTAGTCGTCACCGATAAGCTTGATGGCATCTTCAACCAACAACGCTGTCGAGGTGAGACTTTTCTCCCGGACAGATCTTCGTGATTCGGCGGCTTCGCCTGCGGCCAATTCACTTGGCCATCTGGAGCAGATCGAAAGCTACGCCCTGGCGTCGAGTTAGATTTGGAAGCTTAAACTTCACGGCCGATGTCGCGGAGACTTGGTCTTGACGGACTCGAGCCCCTGACCGGCGTGCCGCCTTCAGGACGATGGGCGCGATCTAGCTCTGCCGCCGAGCGATGCCTTGGTGGCGCTGCGGATCTGCTTCGCCATTAGCGAGCCGATCGCCCGGATCGAGGGCGGTGGATAGACGCCGTCACAGGGGCTTCAACATCCACGGCGATGGGCGAACACCAATCTTGTCCCCATGAACTTCGTGATTCCGGGCGCGGACTCCTCGCCGGACTCAACCTCCAGCGCCCGCCAATTGATCCGAATTGGCGCGGTTATGGAATTCACCGCCATGGACATCTTCAATGCTCGCCTTTTGGCGATATCTTGAATTCACTAAAGCATCTCTCGTTATCGGGAGAGTCACGCTGATTATGGCCGGGATGGTTGGGATGCGGACAACGAAGAAATTCAGATCCACCCACCACCCACTTTGTAGCCACCGCGATTTATCTAACCGACATGCTAGACTACGACTCGAAGACATCGGCGCTATGGACGACGATGCCGGAGACGAACGAGAACCAGCGCCTCTGGTATACTGAAGACCACCTCAAATCATACGACATATATATGGTGGACACCCCAAAAGACGGGGATGGCGAAGAAGCAAGCAGAGGCGACTCTTTAAAGAAGAAGCCCAACGCCGGCGGCGTCGTGGCGCCGCTCTAATCCCGCCACAAGAAGAATGGAGATTCCGCACGAGAGATAACAACACTCCGGAGGCGCGAAGACAATCCCCTCAAAGAAGACTCAGCGCAGGAGGATGCGTAAGCAAGCCCTCATGAGGCGGCGGCGCGAAGAGGTTGAGGATCATAACTATATGCCTCCCTCCGAAGAAGAAGTAAGCCTCAATGATGACGAATTCGTCGTACCCGAGGATCCCGTCGAACAAGAGCGCTTCAAGCGCATGCTTATCGCCACAACAAACAGCCTAAAGAAAAAGCAGCAGCAGCTTCAAGCTGATCAGGACCTGCTGGCCGATCGATGGACCAAGGTCCTCGCGGCGAAGAGTATAAACTCGAGCGTCCCTCAAAAGTTACCCAAGGCGCAAGGTGCTCCCCGATTAGAGGAGGAAGCATCGTACCTCCATCACCAGCCGCGATATGGTGACCGACCACCCCGCGGTCATGACAGAGAGCATCGAGCCCCAGCCAAGACCATACCCCGGCATCGCTCCAAAAGTACGAAGCCAAGAGGGAACGTGCCGGACTTGCGAGACATATTTGAGCACAAAGCAAGGCAATCCAGATCCATCTATGGATCACGTGGGCGCCCTACGACCCACGACGAGTACCGTCGTGCCGGATACAATAACCCCGGCCGGGCCAAACACAGCAGACATGGCTCTCTCGAGCTGCGTCGCGGTATCGCTCAATACAGGGGCGCCGCACACCTGATATGCTTCACTGACGAAGTAATGGATCATCAGATCCCCGAAGGGTTCAAACCCGTGAATATCGAATCTTACGATGGCACAACAGACCCCGCGGTGTGGATCGAAGACTATCTTCTCCACATCCATATGGCCCGCGGCGACGATCTACACGCCATCAAGTACCTCCCACTCAAGCTTAAAGGACCAGCTCGGCATTGGCTTAACAGCTTGCCCGCAGAGTCAATTGGGTGTTCGGAAGACCCGGAGGCCGCATTCCTTGATAACTTCCAAGGCACATATGTGCGACCACCAGACGCCGATGACCTAAGCCACATCATTCAGCAGCCAGACGAATCGGCCAGACAATTCTGGACACGGTTCTTGATGAAGAAAAATTAAATCGTCGATTGTCTAGATGCAGAGGCCCTTGCGGCCTTCAAACATAACATCCGGGACGAATGGCTAGCCCGGCACCTGGGGCAGGAAAAGCCGAAATCCATGGCAGCCCTCACACCGTTAATGACCCGCTTTTGTGCGGGAGAGGACAGCTGGCTAGCCCGCAGCAACAATCTCCGTAAAAATTCTGGCAGTCCGGATACTAAGGACAACAACGGCAGGTCACGTCGAAACAAAAACAAGCGCCGCATTAACGGCGACGATAAGGAGGATCTGGCGGTCAATGCCGGATTCCGAGGCTCTAAACCCGGTCGTGGAAGAAGCCATTTAAAAGAACCACTCCGGTCCGTCCAATCTGGACCGAATACTCGGCGCTTATGCGGATACATGGCACCTCTGAAAAGCCAGCTAACCACACCAATAGAGATTGTTGGGTGTTCAAGCGGTAGCAAGTTAATTGCGAAAACAATGACAAGGGGCTAAATAGCGGCGACGAGGAAGAGACCCGCCGCCCGAACAATAGAGGACGAAGGGTTTTCCCCACAAGTGCGGACGGTGAATATGATATACCGACCCATATACCCAAGAGGGAAGGAAGCGCGCACTACGGGGCGTCTATGCGATGGAGCCGATCGCCCCAAAGTTCAACCCATGGTCCTCTTGCCCAATCACTATCGATCGAAGAGACCATCCGACCAGCATCGCCATGGCGGATTCGCGCGCATTGGTTTTAGACCCAATCGTCGATGGGTTCCACCTCATGAGAGTCTGATGGACGGCGGTAGCAACCTGAACCTGCTTTATGAGGATACAAGTCATAAAATGGGCATAGACCCATCAAGGATTAAACCTACAAAGACAACCTTTAAAGGTGTCATCCTGTGAGTGGAAGCCAATATGACAGGCTCGACCACACTGAAGTGGTCTTGGATCCCGGATAATTTCGAAGTGAAGAGTTAATCTTGACATAGTCCCGTTTTGCAGCGGCTATCACGCTCTGCTTTCGGACGAACCGCGTTTACAAAATTCAGCGCGGTGCCGCATTATGCATACCTAAAGCTCAAGATGCCAGCCCTCGTGGAGTCATCACGGTCAATGGGAATACTGAACGCTCCTCCGAGCGGAGGAACATCTGGCAATGCTCGCGGAAGAAGTACAGAGCAGCCTTCTAAGGGAATTCTCAAGTCCGGCAGTTAAAAAGCCGGATACAGCAAAGCGCGCCCAGAGCAATACCAACCAAGACCACCTGGCGCGATCAGAGCGCGCGTAGCAATGCGGCCCCAACCCTCGCCCGCGCATAATCGCAAGAATAACACTCCGCGTACATCATTACGCTTTGGAGATACCATGGGTGCAGGGAAAGGGGCACAATCACAATGGACCCAGAGTGCGGCTCGACCACACCAGGGGCTCACAAGTGCGCCTCCTTTCTTTTTCATTTTTTCTTCTTCTTTTATGTACACAGACTCTGTTAACTGTAAGCCTGTCCGGTGGCGAACCTGCCAACTCATGATACAACAACGGGGACTAAAGAAGGCCGCGACGAACATTCAGTGGTCTCAATTACGAGCATTAAATTCGATTATATACACCAAGTCTCGCAGCTCATCCTCAAGGGGACATGTTTATTTAGTCCAAATCCCTTGCTTATCAAGACTATTTGTATCGATCCGATCTACTATCGGACTTTCTTTCATAAATAATGCAGCACCTCTTTATTGCAATTGCATTATCTTTTACATATATGTTCATTACATGACATCTTGCACCCGTATATTTTGGTGCGGCCGAATCGCCGAGGGCTTCGCTCCCCAAATTATGGTGTGATAAAGTCCTAACACTTTCACAAGTGCGGCACCCGAACTTATAGCATTATATGAATCGGCTCGAATCATGTCTTGGGTCAATAGTTGGGTTTGCCTGCTCCCACGTTTTGGTGCCTTACGTTCCGTTCTATTGGCTAAGGTGGCACTGGGAGAACCACTGCGATTGTGCCCCGGTTGAGCCGGGCTAACGCCTCAGTGGAGAAAGCTAAAACTGATCGACATGATAAGGCGAGAGACGGGTCATTGTTCGAGAGGTTTTTCGGTCCTAAAGACTCACGCCGCTTGAGCGAAGTTCGGATCTTGTCGACGAAGGCGTGGATAGCGCCCGGATTCGGTCTTCGAATACCGAGGCTTCACCAAATTTAAAATTATAGAATTCTATGGCTAAGTGAGAGTGTTCAAGCATTATAAGTCCGGTTGCCTTGTTACGTCGGGTTGGCGCCTCCTAGATGGACCCAAAATGGGAACAAGAGTGCTCAAGTTTATCCCAACACCCCAAACTTGTGGCTTGGGGCTGAAGCCAACGACTTGCCATCTCTCGATTTTATAAACGGCCGCCTGAAGGTAATATTTTAAATTAAACAAGCGTTGCTCATGGCGCACATGAGCGAAGTTTTCAGCGCCTGAGATAAATATCTGATGAGTTCACTCAAAATTACATTTCGGGAGCACTCATCCGCAATATCGCAGCTCCCTTCAGACAATTTTATAATACTTCTCCGGCGTGCGATACTCCTTGCCCGTGGCGGTGGGTCCGTGAGAAGCTTCTCGCATCAATTTGCCCCATTGCACCTTTATGCGGAAAGGGCCCGACGAGCGCTTCAATACAAAGCGGGCGCTGACTACATCCAGCACTGGGCATGCATCCACCAGCCGCGACTAGGCCAAAGTAGCTCCTGGCATGGCCTGTCCAGCCACACCGGACTATGAGGCCCTTCATGGCCTCCTCGGCTACCTTAGGAGTTCGACCAGCCGCTTCACCTGGTCACTTGGGGCACCGGATGGCGGCCTCAAGATATCGAGACTAGAAGACCTTCTCCGTCGAGCTCCCTCCTTGCCACAATAGAATGCGGCGGCATCGGGCGACTCTGCGCAGATCTGCAAACGCCTCGAGAGCTCCGAATTCGGGTAAGTGTCAGGTAGTTCACATTAACATGCCTGCTTTGCATGAAAAATGCCTTACCCGCCGCTATCTTCTTTATATCTTCAACCTCCTGAAGGGCCTTACGGGCCTCGGCCTTGGCAGACTTGGCACTTTCGAGAGCCAAGGCAAGCTCGGACTCTCGAGTCTTGGAGTCACGCTCCAAACTCTCATGCTTTTCCATGAGAGCCTGGAGCTCTTGCCGAACTTCCGCCACCCTTGCCTCTTGTTTTTCTCGCTCGGCCCGTTCCGCGGCTGCACTGTGTTCGGCCACGGACACAGCCTCCTTCAGGGCTGCCACCTCGTTAGTGGCCCCTGCAATACACATATTATCCTTGTTAATTTTATTTGCAACCAAAATCCTTTTCTGTAAGGTACTTATTCAAAGAGGTGTTACTCACCTTCTTTTTCCTCGAGCTGCTTCTTTGCATGGCCGTGCTCTTGCTCGGACCACTCGAGATCCTTCTTCAAGACGTCAACCTCCGCCGTCGGTCTTGCGCAGGTCAGCAGCGCAGCTGCAAACCCATATTGACATATCTTAGGCAACCCTACGTATATCTTGTTACATCCTTAGTCCGGCTTTTCTTTCCGAACACGAACTAAGCATCGAGGGCTCTTGTCTATGCGGTATTACATTACATAATTTTAACTTCTTACCTCAAAGCTGTTAGAAGGCTGCTGCAGCTTCGGTCGACTGCTCTTGGCGACTGAACCTTCTCAATCACCGCACTCATGATAGTGCGGTGTTCTTCCTCGATGGAAGCGCCTTTAAGCGCCTCCAACAAGTTATCCGGCGCCTCCGGTTGGATGGAGGCCGCCGGCGTCACGGTCTTGCCCTTCTTTCGAAGGGGCCGCTTGCCGGACTCTGGAACCACTGCGGGTTCCGATGTAGAGTCCGGCACAAAGTCCGAGAGGCTGCCTGACGGCGCCTCCAGAGCCTCCTCCTGATGGGTCCCTCTCTGGGATCCCACCTCGGCGTCCTCGTCGACGCGTGGGGTAGAGGCAGTCGGGACGGAATTCACATCCAACGAGGCCAACGACCTGCTCGATGAGTCGGGAAGATCGTCACCGGCCGGACTACGGACAAAATGCGGCGTTAGAAGGATACTACGTGACATGAAAGGTACGGCATATAAATGGTCCGGATACTTACGATCCTGCCGGACGCCTGGCCCTTGGAGGCCACTCTTCCTCGCCAACGCTGATGTTGGCGAACCTGTCCGAGGATAGTTCTCCCCTTCTTGGACCCTTGGCCTCCCGATTGGGAAGCCTTCCTCTTCTTCTCTCCCTCCTCCGGAGAGAATACTCCTCCTCCTCGTCTTGAGGGAGGAGTCCTCGTCGTCGTCGGGCCGATTCTGAGAACTCTTTCGAGTCCCCGCGCCACCTTCTTGGCCTTCTTCTCCCGCACCACGTGCGGTGCCGGAACCAGCAGCCCTGATAGCGGGCGTCCATCGGAGTCTTCCGGCATGGGAGCCGGGCTGATGAGCAACTTGGCCTTCTCCATCCATTCCTATCAAAGGAAGAGGCAGAATGAAACCTCACTAGAGTCAATCTAATTATCACAAGTGTCCGTAATGGGGTTGAATCACTTACCTCGTCGGTTGGACATCGAGAGCTGAATCCGCGATCTTCCGTTGCGGATGGGGGCTTGGCGCCCTTGAACAGCACCCTCCGAGCCTTCAGTATGTTGTATCGAAGAGCCCGCTTAGCGCTGGTGCTGTTCGGATTGAACTCCACAAATTAAATGCCCGTTCTTGGCATGGGAGGATCCGCGGATGAGCATGACTTGGACCACGTCGACGAGCCCGAGCCTATTGTCGACCATCTTCTTGATACATGCTCGAGTCCGTCACCTCCACGGATTGCCCCACCGCAAGCCCTTCTCTTTCGGGAGGTGAGCTGCGTGGGGATGCCAGATCTAAACTTCGGGGCCGCCGCCCATGTGGGTTTGGCGGCTCGGTGATGTAGAACCACCCGATTGACACCCCTTGACGGAGTCCACGAAGGTCCCTTCCAGCCAAGGGACATTGGGCAATTGCCCAACATGGCGCCTCAGCATTCGCTTGCGTGCCCTTCACAACCTTCGCTTGACGTTGAAGGTCTTGAGCCACAGCCAAGTGGGGCTGGATGCGAGAAAGGCCTCGCATTACGACGATAAATGCCGAGATGTTGAGGATGAAGTTCGCGCGGATCATGGAAATTCAGGCCGTAGTAAAACATGAGCCCCGGACAAATGGATGGGCGGAAAGCCTAGTCCGCGGAGGAAGTGGGGAGGAAGGCGACCCTCTCATGAGGCCCGGGGTAGGGATGAGCTGCCTCGTCGGGCGGCCGATCATGATATCGCCGAAAGGTATCCGGCACTACGCAGCTTGGTGATGTCCTCCTCCTTAGCGGGGAGGCCAACCATTACCTCCCGCTCGGACATATTCGGAGAAGGTTGAGCGAGATCTTGTGAGCTCGGCGTTGGAGCTTGAGTTCGCGGGGATGGATAAGCAAAGGAGGAAGAAGGCGTAGGTGAGAAGGTGAATCCTTATCCCTTATATATAGGCGGATAAAACTATGCGTCCCCCACCGGCCTGGTAAAACTCGCTTATCTCCCAAGCGCCACCATCAATGGCGCGGTTGGGTTACCCACGCACGTATTGATGAGGATCCCGGAATAAGGGGAACACCATCTCTACTTCGACAAGACGTGCCAAGGAAACCGCTTCGCTAAATGTGCTGAGGTGGTATAGTAAAAAACGATTCAAACAAAGGCTTGGTAGTGGTGTGATGTCACGCCGCGTAATAAGTAAGCAGATTGAACTAAGTGTACATTTTATTCTCTCTACGGTGGAATGTGGAAATTATTTTTGCAGAGCCAGACACTATCCTGGTGTTCATGATCTTCTCTTTATTATTCAAGGGAGGAACCCGCCTTGCAATGCCGAACATTATGCACGCCGGACTTATCGACATTGAAGACTGGTTCAAGGGCTACTGAGGGAATCCTGGACTAGGGGGTGTCCGGACAGCCGGACTATCATTATCCGCCGGACTCCTAGACTACGAAGATAGAAGATTGAAGACTCCGGCTCGTGTCCGGATGGTACTTTCCTTGGCGTGGGAGGCAAGCTTGGCAATACGAATATGTAGATCTCGTACCATTGTAACCGACTCTGTGTAACCCTAGCCCTCTCCGGTGTCTATATAAACCATAGGGTTTAGTCCGTAGGACAACATACATTACCACAATCATACCATAGGCTAGCTTCTACGGTTTAGCCTCCTTGATCTCGTGGTAGATCTACTCTTGTACTAGCCATATCATCAATATTAATCAAGCAGGACGTAGGGTTTTACCTCCATCGAGAGGGCCCGAACCTGGGTAAAACATCGTGTCCCTTGTCTCCTGTTACCATCCGCCTAGACGCACAGTTCGGGACCCCCTACCCGAGATCCGCCGGTTTTGACACCGACAACGTCCCTGTCATTTTTCCTCTAAGGTCTCCGTGGACGCCAGCTTAGGCGTTTCATCAAAGGAGCATCGTTGAACTCAGGGAGGCCGATCCGAACAGGGTCCGGCAGGGGGACATCTTCTATATAAAACCATTCCGAAGGCCAGTCTTCGGATGACTTCTTCAGGGTTCCGGATAGATATCCGGTCCCAGCGATGCGCCATAGTTCGGCTCCGCCCACTTGATATATTGACCCCTCTTGAGAACGGGGCACAAGGCAGAAAAGCTTCTTCCACAGCACGAAATGAGCCTCGATGCCCAAAATCAGCTCGCAAAAGGGCCACGAAGCCCACAATATGCAAAATGGAGGCAGGCGTAAGGTTGTGCAACTGGAGGCCGTCGAACTCCAGGAGCCCCCGGAGAAACGGATGAATTGGAAATCCGAGCCCTCTTAACAATAAGGGACAAGGCATACCCCCTCTCCTTTGGAGGGGCTGGGGACGCTCTCCGCCTGCTTTCCGCCCTTATAGGTGGCGAGTCTGGCTCGAACCGGAACCATGAAGGCTAGGGGAAGAAATCCCTTGGTTTGGAGTGTCACTAACTCATTTGTCTTGGGACAGAGCATCTCCCAATCTCGGTGCCGAGGGCCGGGAAGGCGGAAGGAGGAGCCGCCGTCGGTATCCATGATGGAATGGATTTACATCGAGATCGCTCCTGATGAATGCTCGCGAAGGGAGGATGGTGTGATTCGGATCTAGATCCTCGTCTCTTTTATAGGCAGCTCATTTGCGCAGCTATGGGGGTAAATGTAAAAATACCCTGGCTTTTCGCATTCGTTCAACACGTGGAAGATGACCATTATTGGGCGTGGAAGCCAAGGAGCGCAATATTTACGAGAAGCCGGACGCTATTCAACAGGTACACAGGATTTGGAGAAGAACCCGCCTTGCAATGCCGAAGACAATCTACGCGCCGGACTCATCGCCATTGAAGCCCGGGTTAAAGGGGCTCTTGAGGCGATCCGGATTAGGGGGTGTTCGGGTAGCCGAACTATCACCTTCGGCCGGACTCCTGGACTATGAAGATACAAGATTGAAGACTTCGTCCCGTTTCTGGATGGGACTTTCCTTGGCGTGGAAGGCAAGCTTGGCGATACGGATATGTAGATCTCCTACCATTGTAACCGACTCGGTGTAACCCTAACCCTCTTCGGTGCCTATATAAATCGGAGGGTTTTAGTCCGTAGGACGAACTACCATAGGCTAGCTTCTAGGGTTGTGCCTCTCTGATCTCGTGGTAGACGCACAGTTCGGGACCCCCTGCCCGAGATCCGTCGGTTTTGACACAGACAACCACACTCACCACGCCGAAGAAAAGCAACTCTGGATGCGTAACCCCCATGCACATGGCCGCCAGCGAGGCCCAAACCGCCACCGCCACAGTAGAATGGATCTCGGCAGGGGACGCCCCATTCTGCTCCGACCGGGAGCCAAGACTGCCCACCATGCTGCCCCCACAACCATGGCGGCACAACAACCAACGATAGCCCATGGGGCCGCTGCCCTAGATTCCTGGCTCCGCTGACACACATGGCGCCCAGGGTTGCCGGTGCGCATCAACCGAAGGCCAAACAAGACCACCGCACGCTGGATAAGCTTTGCTCGCCAGCTTCCTCCTGCAGCGGTCTGGGATGGGGCGATGAAGATGGGTCGGGGGCGGCGGTGGCTAGGGTTCGCCCAAGCCGCCCCACTGGAGGAAGCGCGAGCGAGCGAAGGGAAAACTGATCTCTTTCATAGCATTGTCATCGTAACCTTGCGAAATCACATATTTTGATAGGAACTATGGATCTTGTCCTTAACTTCATCGTGATCAACACACACCAGCCATCAGCCTTATGTAAATAGATGATCCTATTAATACTCTTCCTTTGCGATGCACGGGTGTGGAAAAAATTTTGTATTCTGATCACCTGCTCGAATAACTTGGACTCTAGATCTTGGTTTCGTCCATATCTCTTGTTGTCGAAGTGTCTCCTGTAGCTAAGCCGCAACAAATATTTCTTCTGTAGACGAGTACCAATGGGAGTTATCCGGTGCATCTGTGTTTTTGGTGCTACCGATGCACTAGTGTTTGTGGTGCTACCGGTGCACCGGACCTCCTAGCACATTTTAAAATATTTCAAAACATGAAAAAAAATTGATCACGCGAACACAACATTAATGTTTGTTGTCGCAAAATTTTAAATCAAAATTCAAAACATTGCTTGATATACAAAAATGATAAATTTGACATCAACGTGGTAATGGGCCAAATCTAAAGCCACCTATTTAGTATTAATTTTGGAACAACGCTAACGCCCACACGTGTGGTGGGAGCCAAACCCGCCCACATGCCATATAACACACAAACTGCGCCACGTCACCAGATGCATGCATGCGGGAATCTTTTTGGATTTTCAATTTTTAAAATGTTTTAAAAAATCTGATTGAAGATCCGTTTTCACCATTAAATCCTTCACGACAAGATCTTCGAAACTAGATCTCATATCAATATATTTCGACGAACTTGTTTGGGTTAAAAGTTGTCATGTCTATTGCACATGAATTGCCATGATGTTTACACTGAAGTTGTCATAATATGTTTCAGCTATTTTCTTCTACATTTAAAAGTAAATTTTAACATATTATAAAACGGGGAATTAAGAAACTAGACTTGTCATGAACCATAAACTAAAATTGCCATGATACATGCACTTAAAATTGACATGGTTCATACAATAAATAATTTTCATGGTCAAAATATTGTAATTGCCATCATAAAAAAACTAAAATTGCCATGCTCTACAAACTAAAATTGCCACATGGCAACTTTAGTTTAAGCACTATGGCAACTATAGTGTAAACATCATGGCAACTTTTGGGCAAAAAAAATTCGTCCAAACATATCAATATGGGGGTCTAGTTTTGAAGCACTCGTCGAGACGGATTTAATGGTGAAAACGAATTTTTAATTCGATGTCTTAATTAGGAGATAAAACATTTTTAAGCCGAAAACCAAAAAAAATCCTGCTGATGTCATCTGTTCATACGTGGCAAAATGAGTAATGATGAAGGCGTGTGGGCGATGTGCAAGATGCCACATGTGTGGACGTTAGTTTTTTCATTAATTTTGCACTTTTTTGTATCTCAAGCAAATACTGGCCACGCCCGGATCTACAGGGGAGAGGGGACGGCCAGGATACAAATCAACCCGACCCAAAGTCCACCGAGGGGCTCCGTTCTGGGAGAAAATCCCAAGGGCAGCGAGCGCGGGAGATCCCAAACCCACCGCACCAGCGCGCGCTCGACAAAATGCCACCGCTGCCACGACAGGACTTCTCGGCGTTCCCTTTTGCGTCGTACCCGATCCAGACGGAGTTCATGTCCTTCCTTTACAGCGCCCTCTTCACCGGGCCCCGCGCCCTCGCCCTCCACGAAAACCCCGCCGGTAAGCTCTGCCACCTTCCCCTCACCCCCTCACAAGCCCCCGGTAAGACCCTAATCATTCAGCTCCCCACCGGTAAGCATTCGCAGCTCTCGCGGTTTGTCCGGGAGCTCAAAAGGACGAATTTCTCAGGGAAGCTCAGGACAGTGTGCTTAGGGTCCAGAAAGAGCTTGTGTATTAACATGGGTGAGTGGATTATGTGGTTATCTTTGTTCTTCTATTTTTGGGGCTGGGATTGTGCTTAGTTCATCTGTGGTGTGTTTGCTTGCAAATGTTCAGAAACTCGGGAGTGCAAACCGGATCAACAAGAGGTGATTGGAACTGCTAAAGAACAAGAAGAGCTGCAAAATTAAGGCATGTGTCAATTACGTCAAATTAATTTGCAATGCTCAGCTGCTCTGTTAGATACATTATCTTTGATTGACTTCTGCACCCAAATTTGGCTATTTCTTGTACGTTTAGGGCCTATCATGCTCATGAGGTACTAATATTGTTTCCTGACTATAATTTCTTCCAAGATTTCGAGCTGAACATTAGTTTTGTCAGTTCTCGGTGGAAGTAGAACTAGATATATATTTTTTTGAAAAGGGGATTACCCCGGACTAAATTGGTAGTAGAACTAGATATGCATTGAGTTATTTTTACCCATACTTGCATTCAGTGTGATTGCACAGGAAAGCGTATGGTTATCACTTGTCATATTTGTATGTGCTGGGTTGTTAAATACCATTAGTATGCTGCCAATTTATAACTTTATTATTAACTGCTAGTAACTTTTTACGGCTGCAAATATTCAGGTCGAGGGTGATAACAAGAAGGGGCGCCAAACAAAGGCCTCTTGTCGGTGCCCAAGGTTAGGAAATAGAAGTCTGCAGAAACAGTTCAGGAGTGAAGTGTCCGACCATGGTGCATTGGACATTGAGGATTTGGCACAACTTAGAAGGAAGATTGGAACATGTCCCTACGGTGCACGTGACATGGTCCGCTCAGCTGACCTTGTAGTACTTCTTTATCAGTCTTTGTTGCTGAAGTCTGCTAGAGAGTTACTTGGCCTTAATCTAAAGAACAGTGTTGTCATCATAGATGAGGCTCACAACTTAGCAGACTCCCTTACTAGCATGTATAACTCAAAGGTCGAATCTTCTCAGGTGAGTATGTTTTTGTTCTGAGTTCTAGATTCCTAACATCTGTTGGAAACTGCACTGTGACACATCTCATTCCACACACTATACATAATTAGTCTGACTGTATAATGGTACTCTAGCTTCATAATCTCGTTTGCTTTGCACATTCAATAGTGTTATCCAAGATCCGAACATGTGTTGTATGTATGTTTACTGTATATAAGGAGACCTAAGCAAAGAGAGTTTTCTGGTAGAGAGCTTGACTTGACTCAGTTGTGTTGTTGTGGCAAACAACATGATACTAAAAATGATATTTATTGGTCCATTTTTAAAATTTCCTTTACCAAGCAAAACATAATTAGCAAATGAACTGAGACTGTTTTCTTCCAATTAAGGAAACTAACATAATTTTCTGATTCTCCATTTTGTTAGTTGAGGGCAGTCCTTTCCCACCTGGAGGCATGTCTCAATAGATTTCAGAATGTTCTGGGAGCTGGAAATCGACGTTACATCCAGACCTTGACAGTTCTAACACGGTCATTCCTAGGATGTTTGATAAGTAATGAAGATTGTTCCTCCGCTGTGACCTCTGTGACTATAAATAAGTTCTTATTCTCCCTTGATATTGATAACATAAACATAGTAAAACTTTGTCAGTATCTGAAGGAAAGCAATATAGTCCACAAGGTGAAATATTTCTTCCACTACATTTCCACTCAGCATTGTTGTGCCTAGAATCTATATCCATTGACTAATTATATGCAGGTTAGTGGATACGCCAACAAATTATTTATCACCGAAAAATAGTGTGGGCAATTTGAATCATGGACAGGAACATGGTGAAGGAAGCAGTATAACAAGCTTTCAGGCTTTGACTGACCTTTTACGCTCTCTATTGTACTGCAATGATGATGGAAGAATCATAGTTGCACGGCACAAGCTTGGTGGGCAACCTGAAGATGCATATATTAAATTCGTGATGCTTTGTGCAGAGAAAACATTATCTGAGGTGATGTACCTTGCTCCATATGTTGCTTGGAGATAAGAGTTGTCCTATTTCACGTAAGTATTAATAGATATTTCCTCTTGTCGGTTACACATGACGCAGATGGTGTTATTCTGGCTGGTGGAACCCTCCAGCCTATTGAAGAAACAAGGTTGCGCCTGTTTCGAGGCTTATTGCCTAGTGATATAAAATTCTTCTCATGCAACCATATTGTTCCCCCTGAGAGTATTCTTCCTATAGCTGTTACACGTGGGCCTTCAGGCAAGAAATTCGATTTCAGCCACAGTTCAAGGAGCTCTTTTTTTTAGAACGAAGACGCTAGAGGCGTCCGGCTTTAAATTAATAAAGCCCACAACTTAGGGAGCGTTTACAGAAGAGTCTAAGGACAAATGGAACGAGCACGGAGGCTCAGGTCACACGGGCGCGAAGGCACATGAGTTTTGCGGCAGGCCAGAGGCCACAGGCAGTCCACAGCGAGTCTATTACAGGACAAAGGCAAAGAGCATAGAGCACGCAGGCTCGCTCGCGAGACGAAATAACCACTTCACGACGTAGAAGTGGCGGTCCGCTCCCTAGCCAAAATGTAGACTTGGTGAAGACGGTCTTGAGCTTGCTTCATTCTCTCAGCATCCTTGCACCTCGCCAACGGACTCCACTGCTGCAGAAGAATGTTGCATTTGTAAAGAATATTAGCAGAGTGTGATGGGAAGATTCCCTCGATTGCTAATTTGTTCCTGGTGAGCCACAAAGCCCAAGCCAAGGCGGCTAGGCAGCTCCAAAGCACGCTTGTCGCCCAATCATCGATGCAACTATGGTGCAAGGTCTCGGCCAGTCACGGGTCCCAAGTGGTGTTGTAGGCCTCACAGATATCACGCCCAATATGCGACCCTATCCAAGAGGAACTCAAGGTCCCACCAAGGATAGACCAATATTGAAACGCTTTTGCAAGGTGGATATCATTACATCAACATTACATAATAGATGGGGATACATACAAAAGACATACAATGCCACACCAATACAACATCATCTTACATAAGAGCACCATCCGACTACGGATGAAACACAAACGAAACTCAAACGACATCCACCACCTAGCCCAGTGCCGACCGGAACCTATCCCCGATCGAAGAAGAAGCGGAAGAAGAACTCCAAACAAGCAAACATCGCTCTCGCGTCATGATCATCGCATAACACTGTACACTGCAATGTTGTTGTAGTAATCAGTGAAACCACGAGGACTCAAAAATCCCATTACCATGGGTATCAAGACTAGCAAAGCTTAATGGGAAAGGAAGGGGTAAAGTGGTGAGGTTGCAGCAGCGACTAAGCATAATATGGTGGCTAACATACGCAAATGAGAGCGAGAAGAGGAACAAGCAGAACGGTCGTGAAGCTAGCAATGATCAAGAGGTGATCCTGAACACCTACTTACGTCAAACATAACACAAAAACCGTGTTCACTTCTCGGACTCCGCCGAGAAGAGACCATCACGGCTACACACGCGGTTGATGCATTTTAATTCGGATCTGGTGTCAAGTTATCTACAACCCGACATTAACAAATTCCCATCTTCCACATAACCGCGGGCACGGCTCTCGAAAGTTTATACCTGCAGGGTGTCCCAACAAGCCCATGACAAGCTCTCGCGATCAACGAAGAATAGACCTTCTCCCGGAAGACCCGATCGATCTCGGAATCCCGGTTTACAAGACATTTCGACAATGGTAAAACAAGACCAGCAAAGCCGCCCGATCGCCGACAAAAATCCGATAGGAGCTGCACATATCTCGTTCTCGGGGCACACCGGATGAGCAAGACTTGGTTGGCATAGACCACAGTTGCCCGGGGGAGCCGAATATCGCTCGGTTCGGACCAACACTTAGACAAGCACCGGCCGGGGGCTAAAATAAAGATGACCCTCGGGTTGGCCGACCCAAGGGAAAGGGATAGGTGGTGGTGAGGCAAATGGTAAAACCAAGGTTGGGCCTTCTTGGACAAGTTTTATTCAAAGCGAACTGTTAGGGGGTCCCATAAATCACCCGAGCACGTTAGGAGCATAAAATCCGGAACATAACACGGTATGACGGAAACTAGGGCGGCAAGAGTGGAACAAAACACCAGGCATAAGGCCGAGCCTTCCACCCTTTACCAAATATATAGATGCATTAATAATATAAGAGATATTGTGATATCCCAACCAAAATCCTGTCCACCATGGAGAAATCTTCAACTTCACCTGCAACTAGCAATGCTATAAGAGGGACTGAGCAAAGCGGTAACATAGCCAGGCAATGGTTTGCTAGGAATGGTGTCAAAGGTTAGAGGTTCATGGCAATATGGGATGGCTTGATAAACAGGTAATAGGTAGCGCAACATAGCGAGAGAACGAAGCAACTAGCATAGCAATGATAGTAGTGAGATCTAGGGTAGCGGTCATCTTGCCTGAAATCCCGCAAGGAAGAAGAACGAGTCCATGAAGAAGATGAAGCCACGAAGACGAACCACACGTAGACGAACGCATCCTCACGATCGCAACGAAACGAGAACTATCGAGAAGAAGCACACAACATAGTAAACACACCACACATGAACAAGACATGATGCACAACAAGCATGATGCATGACAAAGCTACATGAAGCTACTCATGGCAAGAGATGATGCAAACAAGAACAACACATCAAGGCAAGTTTAAATGAGGCCGGAAACAACATATAACAATTCCGGTAAGTCCTCATATGCAAATTTCGAAATTGGTCCAGATCTGAATAAACCTTATGTTCAAGTTGTTAAACAGCAAGTTAAGATGCACCAAGATGATCTACACGAAATTCTAGTCAAGTTACATATAAAGTTCATTAGATTCGGAGCTACGGTCTAGAAGATATGAGCAAAACAAGTTAAACATGGCATTGATGCAAAATGCATACAAACATCAAGCAAACACACCAAAACAAGGATGCAACAATATAATATGAAGCTACATGCAAAATCAAGCAAGTTTCATATAGAGCACCCTCAAAACGGAGCAACGGTGCAACACACACACATTATACAAGTCATAACAACAATCTGTCCATAACAGCAACTAGGCATATTACAAGCATCAAAACAACATGCTACAGCACCCCAACATAATAAAAAAAGGCATGGGCATGAAGTACAGGTAAAGCATACCAAAACATGATCACTGAGCTATCTCCAGAAAAGACTAGAACATGCTCCAAAACACATGGAAAGATTGCAAATAATAACAGTTTCAGACTTTAGCAGAAATAACATCAGGTTGCAATGTTTAGAGCTATCAAACAACATGTTACAGGAACATATCATGGCAAGCAAAGACATGGCATGAATCTACTAATTGCATAGATCAAAAGTCCCTTACTGACCATGAGCCAAAAAGGCACGGAAAATATGATGGCACCCATGTAAACATGGCAAGTTATATTACAGATTCAAACATGACAGAAACAACAATAAGTAGGCATGTTGGTGAGCTTGAACCACTCACCACAGAGCAATACATGGCATGGCGAGGCACCCAACAGTAAGAAGACATGTTTATGAAGCTAAGCATGGCAAGAGCAAGGTCATAGGATGCATGGATCACTAGCAAAACACATGGGAACAAGTGAACTTAATGTTAACAGGCTGACAGCAACATTTTCAAGCAACTTTGGAGCAAGATTACAACAAGCTACAGTAGTCTATAATTGCAAACAAGGGCATTAATGGATAGAGCATAACATGTAGATCAAAACATGTTTATAGGACATCTCCAGATTATGCACGAAATGATTAGTAGAAGCATGTTAACATAGCAACAAAATATAACAGAATCATCGGAGAAAACAAAGAACAAAGAACTACCCTACTTAGCAAGTTTGATACACTCAGCACAAAACTCACAAAAATACATGGTTGGCACCCCTGGAAAGATGGCATACCATAGATCAACTTACATGTAGAACTCATACCCGTAGGATGCACACATAAAACATGGCAAAAATGACAAATGAGCAAGTTATAACAGTTTTAGCAGGTTAACATCAACATGCACTCTCCCGACAGCATTTCGGGCACCAAGATGAGCTCAAATCAAATGATGCAATGGAATGAAATGAAGTACTCGTCGAGACGAACAATTTGACATATTACACGCGCGAAACGGAGCTACGGGTGCAGAGATGCAGCCGGTCAAACATGGTATCATAATGTATGAAATCTGGGACAGTGGAAAACGGGTCAACCTCTGGATCTGCATGGTTTACGAGGATCGCCGGATTACTCTCTGGAGAGGATGGAGATGGTGGCCGCGAGCTTCGGTCGCCGGATCCGGCGGACGGGCGATCCGGCGGATCTCGCGGATCCGCCGAGCTCCAGCGAAGGGGACGCGAGGTCGGGCGGGCGGCGGCGGCAGCGGCGCCGACGAGGTCGCGGGCGGCAGGCGGCCGGCGCTGACGCGGGCGCGGCGCGAGCGGCGGCGCTGCACGGGAAGCGGCGGCGGCGCGGGCGACGCCGGAGGAAGGCGCCGGAGGGCGCCGCCGACCGGGACGTCGAAGTCGCCGCGAGGGCCGCCGGGACGGCGGCCGCCGGCGGAGGGCGGCAAGGCGGCGGGAGCGAGGCGCGCTGAAGGCTGCGGCCGGCGGCGAGGTTGCCCGTGGCCTCAGCGGGCTGCGGGCGGCGGCGGCTTCGCCCCGCGGTCGGATCTGGGCATGCGCGCGGCCCCGCGACGGAGGAGAGAGAGGGGCCGGCGGCAGATGAGGTGGCGGCATGCGATAGGGCGAGGCGGCGGCGCTGCTGACGTGGCACGCCCTGATTGGGCCGAGCGACGTGTCCGGCGGACATGTCCGGCGCGGATGGACATGTCCGTGGCGAGGCGAGCGGGCTAGGGTTTGATCATGCGGATTTCGGGAGGCCACATATTTATAGGTAGAGGGAGCTAGGAGAGTCCAAATGAGGAGCGGTTTTCGGTCACGCGATCGTGATCGAACGACCGAGAGCATGGAGGGGAGTTTGCTGGGTTTTGGGCCACTTTGCAAGGGGTGTTGGGCTGCGAACAAAAGAGGGCTTTACGGTTACCCGGTTAACCGCTGGAGTACCAAACGAACTCCAAATGGCACGAAACTTGACAGGCGGTCTACTGGTGCTATACCAAGGCCGCTTGGCAAACCTCGGGCCATTCCGAGAACGTTTAGCACCCGCACAAGAAGAGAGGCGAGAAGGGGACGCCGGATGACATAGGAGTGCCGGATTGCAAAACGGACAACGGGGAAAATGCTCGGATGCATGAGACGAACATGTATGCAAAATGAAATGCACATGATGACATGATATGAAGCGCATATGATGACATGGCAAAATGCAACACGCAAGCAAATGACATGGCAACAACGATGAACAACTGGCGGACACCTGGCGCAACGAATCCGGGGCGTTACAACACTCCTCCACTAACAAGAGATCTCGTCCCGAGATCTTTGAACCGAGACGGAAGAGAAAAAGGGATGAGGTGAAACAAGAACTCAAGAGAAGAATCAAAGAATCGAGAACACTCGAGAAGAGAGAGGAACGATTCGAATGACGGGAATCCAAATCTCACGGAATCAGATAGACTATGAAACGACTTGTTCTAACCGGAGTGGTTAGAATGAGAGAAGAAACGGATAAGACTGAAACGATTTAGGCAGTACACTGACTGAACATCGGGGAAAAGAACAAGCGCTTGAGAGGATGGAATGATACTTGATGAAGATGTGACACAAAACCTCCGGAAAGAATTGAAAGAGTTGAAAGAAAATAACGGAGAAGAAAATGACAACTTGTGCCACGAATGGAATTGAACGCATCTTTAGAAGGAAGGTTTAAACGGAGTTGTTGAGAAAATCAGCAACTAAAGAATAAGCTTGTTGTGGACTTATGGAAAACATCTCGAAATTACGAGGTGATAACCGACCACAAACGTAAATGATTGGATAGCTGAGAAGAACGAATGGATTAATATGATAATCCAGGAAAAAGAATCTTGAACGAACCACCGTAAGAATTAAAAATGACTGATGACAGAGAATGAATCGCCGGGAAGAATTAGAAGAACAAATATGCTAGAGGGGATTTACATGCAAAAGAATAAAGAGATCATGAGCTGATTAAAGAACACTTGAACAAAGCATCGGGATAATAGAGAACGATAACTAGAATGATGGCCTCCGATGAAAAGAAATGGAAAAACAACTCCTGACATACTCCGGATGGGTGACAAATGGAATAATTTGAGAGGACAACATGAAGCTAGAATCACGAATCCTCGAGAGAACAGACAAGATTGAGAGGAAAAAAACTCTTCTTCGATCTTCAAATGATGACGAGAAACACCACCAAAATTACTGAGATACTCCGGGAGAATGAAAAGCGAAGAGGTTGAGCCAACAATGAAATGATTTGAAATCGATCTTGGAAAAGCCATGTGACTGATGGGATCCATTCTTACGTCACGCTTGAAAAGAATTGAGAATAACTCCGGGGGAATTAGAAGAGTCAGGTAAGATCCTGGGAAAAGACCTGTGGGTTAGGGCCCACTGAAGAGATAACACCGTTAGAAAGGATTGTTGAACAGATAGTTGATGCACCGGAACAATTGAAATATTTGAATGAGGTGACAACCTTGAATTAATTGGAACACGGACGAATCTCCTAAGATGTCTTGAACTCCGGAAGGATTGAATGGCGAGAGGCGAACGAGCAGGAAAAACACTTGAGCCGACGGAAAAGAATATGATCAACCCGAAAAACTTGAATTGAATCCACCGGAAAGAAAAGAGATGAAGAATGACGAACAAGACGAGAATTCACCGGTTGAAATGATTGAGGGAAGACTAAAGAACCTCCGTACGGATGAAAACAGATGCTCGAAAAAGACTCAAGCTCCGGGAAGAAAAGGGGTGGGAGGGCGGGAAAAACACAGGCAACTGGAAGGGAGAACCGACGAATATCTTGAAGAGGAAACACCGGTTGAAATCATTGAGGAAAGAAAGCAAAGACTTTGCACGAGTAGGATGGATACTCGATTACGGACTCCGGTTCCGAGAGGAAGAAGGGAGGGCGGGTGGGAAAAACAAGGACAACTTCAGACAGGGAAGCAAAATCGATCAAAAAGAGCTGAGGATTGATCTGGCGAAAGACAAAGAGGTTCGAATCAGCTTGACGAGAGATGCACCGGACAAAAGAGGGTGGACAATGAACGAAAACTAACCACGTGATCCTAAAGAAAAATTTGAATGGGAAGAGGAGTAATTCAAAACACCTACATCAAGATTCCTCACCAGAGCGACGAAGGGACTGAGGAGTAAAAATAATTCCTACTCTCCGATATAACTAGACTCAGAAAAGTTTTCTTCTAGACTCAACAACGGCCAAACTACACGATCAATCAAGGGGGCTCCTAAGGTCGGTTGAGGATCTGATACCAACTTGTCACGCCCAATATGCGACCCTATCCAAGAGGAACTCGAAGGTCCCACCAAGGATAGACACGGATAATGAAACGCTTTTGCAAGGTGGATATCATTACATCAACATTGCATAATAGATGGGGATACATACAAAAGGCATACAATGCCACACCAATACAACATCATCTTACATAAGAGCACCATCCGACTACGGATGAAACACAAACAAAACTCAAACGACATCCACCACCTAGCCAGTCAGCCGACCGAACCTATCCCCGATCGAAGAAGAAGTAGAAGAACTCCAAACAAGCAAACATCACTCTCGCGTCATGATCATCGCATAACCTGTACCTACAACTGTTGTTGTAGTAATCTGTGAGCCACGAGGACTCAGCAATCCCATTACCATGGGTATCAAGACTAGCAAAGCTTAATGGGAAAGGAAGGGGTACAGTGGTGAGGTTGCAGCAGCGACTAAGCATAATATGGTGGCTAACATACGCAAATGAGAGCGAGAAGAGAAACAAGCGGAACGGTCGTGAAGCTAGCAATGATCAAGAGGTGATCCTGAACACGTACTTACGTCAAACATAACACAGAAACCGTGTTCACTTCCCGGACTCTGCCGAGAAGAGACCATCACAGCTACACACGTGGTTGATGCTTTTTAATTCGGATCTGGTGTCAAGTTATCTACAACCGGACATTAACAAATTCCCATCTGCCACATAACCGCGGGCACGGCTCTCGAAAGTTTATACCCTGCATGGGTGTCCCAACTTAGCCGATGACAAGCTCTCGCAATCAACGAAGGAATAGACCTTCTCCCAGGAAGACCCGATCAGTCTCGGAATCCCGGTTTACAAGACATTTCGACAATGGTAAAACAAGACCAACAAAGCCGCCCGATCGCGCCGACAAATCCCGATAGGAGCTGCACATATCTCGTTCTCGTGGCACACCGGATGAGCAAGACGTCGGGTTGGCATAGACCACTGTTGCCAGTGGCGCCGGACATCGCTTCGGTTTGGACCAACACTTAGACAAGCACCGCCCGGGGGCTAAAATAAAGATGACCCTCGGGTTGGCCGACCCAAGGGAAAGGGATAGGTGGTGGTGAGGAAAATGGTAAAACCAAGGTTGGGCCTTGCTGGACAAGTTTTATTCAAAGCGAACTGTCAGGGGGGGTCCCATAAATCACCCGACCGTGTTAGGAACGCAAAATCCGGGAACATAACACCGTTATGATGGAAACTAGGGCGGCAAGAGTGGAACAAAACACCAGGCATAAGGCCGAGCCTTCCACCCTTTACCAAATATATAGATGCATTAATAATATAAGAGATATTGTGATATCCAAACCAAAATCCTGTCCACCATGGAGAAATCTTCAACTTCACCTGCAACTAGCAACGCTATAAGAGGGGCTGAGCAAAGCGGTAACATAGCCAAGCAATGGTTTGCTAGGAATGGTGTCAAAGGTTAGAGGTTCATGGCAATATGGGATGGCTTGATAAACAGGTAATAGGTAGCGCAGCATAGCGAGAGAACGAAGCAACTAGCATAGCAATGATAGTAGTGAGATCCAGGGTAGCGGTCATCTTGCCTGAAATCCCGCAAGGAAGAAGAACGAGTCCATGAAGAAGATGAAGCCACAAAGACGAACCGCGCGTAGACGAACGCATCCTCACGATCGCAACGAAACGGGAACTATCGAGAAGAAGCACACAACATATTAAACACACCACACATGAACAAGACATGATGCACAATAAGCATGATGCATGACAAAGCTACATGGAGCTACTCATGGCAAGAGATGATGCAAACAAGAACAACACATCAAGGCAAGTTTAAATGAGGCCGGAAACAACATATAACAATTCCGGTAAGTCCTCATATGCAAATTTCGAAATCGGTCCAGATCTGAATAAACCTTATGTTCAAGTTGTTAAACAGCAAGTTAAGATGCACCAAGATGATCTACACGAAATTCTAGTCAAGTTACATATAAAGTTCATTAGATTCGGAGCTACGGTCTAGAAGATATGAGCAAAACAAGTTAAACATGGCATTGATGCAAAATGCATACAAACATCAAGCAAACACACCAAAACAAGGATGCAACAATATAATATGAAGCTACATGCAAAATCAAGCAAGTTTCATATAGAGCACCCTCAAAACGGAGCAACGGAGCAACACACACACATTATACAAGTCATAACAACAATCTGTCCATAACAGCAACTAGGCATATTACAAGCATCAAAACAACATGCTACAGCACCCCAACATAATAAAAAAATGCATGTTCATGAAGTACAGGTACAGCATACCAAAACATGATCACTGAGCTATCTCCAGAAAAGACTAGAACATGCTCCAAAACACAAGGAAAGATTGCAAATAATAACAGTTTCAGACTTTAGCAGAAATAATATCAGGTTGCAATGTTTAGAGCTATCAAACAACATGTCACAGGAACATATCAGGGCAAACAAAGACATGGCATGAATCTACTAATTGCATAGATCAAAAGTCCCTTACTGAACATGAGCCAAAAAGGCACGGAAAATATGATGGCACCCATGTAAACATGGCAAGTTATATTACAGATTCAAACATGGCAGAAACAACAATAAGTAGGCATGTTGGTGAGCTTGAACCACTCACCACAGAGCAATACATGGCATGGCAAGGCACCCAACAGTAAGAAGACATGTTTATGAAGCTAAGCATGGCAATAGCAAGGTCATAGGGTGCATGGATAACTAGCAAAACACATGGGAACAAGTGAACTTAATGTTAACAGGCTGACAGCAACATTTTCAAGCAACTTTGGAGCAAGATTACAACAAGCTACAGTAGTCTATAATTGCAAACAAGGGCATATATGGATAGAGCATAACATGTAGATCAAAACATGTTTATAGGACATCTCCAGATTATGCACTAAATGATTAGAAGAAGCATGTTAACATAGCAACAAAATATAACAGAATCTGTCAGGAAAACAGCAACAACAACTACCCTACTTAGCAAGCTTGATACACTCAGCACACAACTCAAAAAAAATACAAGGTTGGAACCCCTGAAAAGATGGCAGAGCATAGATCAACATACATGTAGAACTCATACCCATAGGATGCACACATAAAACATGGCAAAAATGACAAATGAGCAAGTTATAACAGTTTCAGCAGGTTAACATCAAAATGCACTCTTCCAACAGCATTTCGGGCACCAAGATGACCTCCAATAAAAATGATGCAATGGAATGAAATGAAGTACTCGTCGAGGCGAACAATTTGACATATTACACGCGCAAAACGGAGCTACGGGTGCAGAGATGCAGCAGGTCAAACATGGCATGATAATGTATGAAATCTGGGACAGTGGAAAACGGGTCAACCTCTGGATCTGCACGGTTTATGAGGATGGAGACGGTGGCCGGCGAGCTCGGGGTCGCCGGATCCGGTGCGGGACGGGGCGGATCCGGCCGCATCTCGCCGGATTTGGCCGAGCTCCGGCGAAGGGGACGCGAGGCGGGCTCGGGCGGCGGCAGCGGCAGCGCCGACGAGGTCGCGGCAGCAGGGCGGCGGCGCGCTGACGCCGGGGCGCTAAGCGGGCGCGCCTGACGGAAGCGGCCGGGCGGCGCGGCGACGCCGGAGGAAGGCGCCGAGGCGTCGCCGACCGAGGACGTCGGAAGTCGCCAGGCGAGGGGCCGGCCGGGACGGCGGTCGCCGGGCGGAGGGCGGGCGGCGGTGGGGAGCGAGGCACGCCGAGGTTGCCGTGGCCGCGCGGCCTCAGGCGACTCTGCGGCGGGCGGCTTTGGGCCCTGCTGGCCGGATCTGGCAGCGGGCCTCGCGGCGGCGGAGGAGAGAGGGGCCGGCGGCGGATGAGGTGGTGGCATGCGGTAGGGCGAGGCGGCTGCGCTGCTGACGTGGCACGCCCTGATTGGGCCGGGCGACGTGTCCGGCGGACATTTCCGGCGCGGATGGACATGTCTGGCGGCGCGGGGGAGCGGGGCTAGGGTTTGGACTGCGGTATTTCGGGGGAGGCCACATATTTATAGGTAGAGGGAGCTAGGAGAGTCCAAATGAGGAGCGGTTTTCGGCCACGCGATCGTGATCGAACGGCCGAGAGCATGGAGGGGAGTTTGCTGGGTTTTGGGCCACTTTGGAAGGGGTGTTGGGCTACGAACTAAAGAGGGCTTTATGGTTACCCGGTTAACCGTTGGAGTACCAAACGAACTCCAAATGGCAAGAAACTTTACAGGCGGTCTACCGGTGCTATACCAAGGCCGCTTGGCAAACCTCGGGCCGTTCCGAGAACGTTTAACACCCGCACAAGAAGAGAGGCGAGAAGGGGACGCCGGATGACATAGGATTGCCGGATTGCAAAACGGACAACGGGGAAAATGCTCGGATGCATGAGACGAACATGTATGCAAAATGAAATGCACATGATGACATGATATTAAGCGCATATGATGACATGGCAAAATGCAACACGCAAGCAAATGACATGGCAACAACGACGAACAACTGGCGGACACCTGGCGAAACTAATCCGGGGCGTTACACGGACTGCACTCCAGGCAAAACGCGCTAGAGGGCAGCGGAAGAACACGTGATTCGCATCCTCCATTGTGTTGCAAATTGTGCATAAGCCGGAAGACGGGCCGTTGCGTTTGGCAACATTAGCCGAAGTGGGGAGTCTATTGCGGAAGAGTTGCCAAAAGAACACCTTGATCTTAAGCGGAATACGCGCATTCCACGAACCCGCCGGCATCGGGAAGGCCGGGCCTGCCTCGCACAACCTGCGGTATGAGACTTGACCGTGAACTTGCCGGACGGGGTGAGAGCCCAGTGACCGTGTCGGCGAAATGGACAGGTCACCGATTGAATAAGAGCAAGCAAATCCTCTAAGTGAGCTTGTTCGGACCCGTTAGCTCGACGAAATGGATCACGGAGGGCTAGAGGCAAGTGCCGCCGCTACCGCCTCGCTCCGGGTTGACAGCCAGACGACTGAGTCCTGAAATTGGGCGCAGAGGGGCTGCCCTCCTACCCACAGATCGAGCCAGAAGCGGGCCGAGCGACCGTTGCCAATGGCGAATTTGGCGCCAAGTGCAAAAGCCAGGCGAACCGCTTGTAGATCATTCCAGAAGGGTGAGGCCCGCGCCCTGCCTTCGAAGAAGTTCCCGTTCGGGAATATTTAGTGCGTAACAGATCAGCCTACAGGCCCGTCGCCCCCTGCGATAGTCTCCAAATCCACTTGCATATAAGTGCAATGTTTAGAATCCGGGTGTTTGTGATCCCTAGCCCCCTAGGTCCTTGGGACGACACACCGCATCCCATCTGACCATGTGGTACTTGCGTTTTGGTCCCGCCCCTTCCCAAAAGAATAGGGACCTGGGTGTGTCCATCTTGGAATGAACGCCTTCTGCCAGGAGGAACAACCCCATCGCGAACTGCGGCAGCGAGGATAGGCTCGCATTCGTTAGTATTAGTCTAGCTGCGGAGGACAGGACCTTCCCCCTCCACGGACACACCCACCCTCTATAACGCCCTTGATGCGGCTATATCTCCCACGTGTCGAAGCACGACTTAGAGGCATAACCTCATTGAAAGCAATGTCGCAAGTGAGGTAATCTTCACATAACCCATGTAATACATAAGGGAAAAAGATACATAGTTGGCTTACAATCGCCACTTCACACAATTACATGAATAAAGCATTACATCATCTAGATACAACCAAAGTCCGACTACGGAACCAAAATAAAAGAAGAACCCCAAATGCGACAAAGGTCCCCGATCGACCCCAACTGGGCTCCACTACTGATCAACTAGAACGAAACAACACAAAGGGCAAGATCTTCATCGAGCTCCTCCTTGAGCTTGGTTGCGTCACCCTTTCGATAACATAGGCACCGCAAACTGGTTTTGAAGTATCTGGTGAGCCACGAGGACTCAGCAATCCCATTACCATGGGTATCAAGACTAGCAAAGCTTAAAGGGAAAGGAAGGGATAAAGTGGTGAGGTTGCAGCAGCGACTAAGCAAGTATGGTGGCTAACATACGCAAAAGAGAGCGAGAAGAGAAACAAGCGGAACGGTCGTGAAGCTAGCAATGATCAAGAGGTGATCCTGAACTCCTACTTACGTCAAACATAACCCAGAAACCGTGTTCACTTCCCGGACTCCAACGAGAAGAGACCATCACGGCTACACACGCGGTTGATGCCTTTTAATTCGGATCAAGTGTCAAGTTATCTACAACCGGACATTAACAAATTCCCATCTGCCACATAACCGCGGGCACGGCTCTCGAAAGTTTATACCCTGCAGGGGTGTCCCAACTTAGCCCATGACAAGCTCTCGCGATCAACGAAGGAATAGACCTTCTGCCAGGAAGACCCAATCAGTCTCGGAATCCCGGTTTACAAGACATTTCGACAATGGTAAAACAAGACCAGCAAAGCCGCCCGATGCGCCGACAATCCCGATAGGAGCTGCACATATCTCGTTCTCAGGGCGACACCGGATGAGACATCCTACGAGTAAAACCAGACCTCGAGTTGCCCCGAGTGGGCCCCGCAGTCTACTCGGTTCGGACCAACACTTAGACAAGCATTGGCCCGGGGGGGCTAGAATAAAGATGACCCTTGGGTTAATTACTCCCAAGGGAAAGATAGGTAGTGGTGAGGCAAATGGTAAAACCAAGGTTGGGCCTTGCTGGGGACAAGTTTTATTCAAAGCGAACTGTCGGGGGTCCCATAAATCACCTGACCGCGTTAGGAACGCAAAATCCGGGAACATAACACCGGTATGACGGAAACTAGGGCGGCAAGAGTGGAACAAAACACCCGGCATAAGGTCGAGCCTTCCACCCTTTACCAAGTATATAGATGCATTAATAATATAAGAGATATTGTGATATCCCAACATAAACCCTGTCCACCATGGAGAAATCTTCAACTTCACCTACAACTAGCAACGCTATAAGAGGGGCTGTGCAAAGCGGGAACATAGCCAAGCAACGGTTTGCATAGGAAAGGTGTCAAAGGTTAGAGGTTCATGGCAATATGGGATGGCTTGATGAACAGGTAATAGGTAGAGCAGCATAGCGGTAGAACGAAGCAACTAGCATAGCAATGATAGTAGTGAGATCCAGGGTAGCGGTCATATTGCCTGAAATCCCGCTAGGAAGAAGAACGAGTCCATGAAGAAGATGAACGGATGAAGCCGAACCAACCGTAGACGAAGGAATCCTCACGATCGCAACGAAACAGGAACTAACAAGAAGAAGCACACAACATAGGTAAACACACCACACATGAACAAGGCATGATGCACAACAAGCATGATGCATGACCAAGCTACATGAAGCTACTCATGGCAAGGGATGATGCATACAAGAGCAACACATCAAAGCAAGTTTAAATGACGCCGGGAACAACATATAACAATTCCGGTAAGTCCTCATATTCAAATTTCGAAATTGGTCCAGAACTGAATAAACATTATGTTCAAGTTGTTAAACAGCAAGTTAAGATGCACCGAGATGATCTACACGAAATTCTAGTCAAGTTACAGATAAAGTTCATTAGATTCGGAACTACGGCCTAGAAGATATGAGCAAAACAAGTTAAACATGGCATTGATGCAAAATGCATACAAACATCAAGCAAACACCTCAAAAGAAGGATGCAACATGATAATATGAAGCTACATGCAAAATCAAGCAAGTTTCATATAGAGCACACTCAAAACGGAGCAACGGTGCAGCACATGCACACTATACAAGTCATAACAACAATTTGTCCATAACAGCAACTAGGCATCTTACAAGCATGAAAACAACATGCTACAGCACCCCAACATAAGAACAAAAGGCATGGGCATGAAGTACTGGTAAAGCATAACAAAACATGAACACTAAGCTATCTCCAGAAACAAATAGAACATGCTCAAAAAGACATGGAGATATTGCAAATAATAACAGTTTCAGACTTATCAGGAAATAACATCAAGTTGCAATGTTTAGAGCAAGCAAACAACATGTTACAAGAACTTATCATGGAAAACAAAGGCATGACATGAATGTACTAGTTGCATAGATCAAAAGAACCTTACTGACCATGAGCCAAAAAGGCACAGAAAATATGATGGCACCCATGTAAACATGGCAAGTTATATAACAGATTCATACATGGCAGGAACAATAATAAGTAGGCATGTTGGTGAGCTTGAACCACTCACCACAGAGCAAAACATGGCATGGCAAGGCAACCAACAGTAAGAAGGCATGTTTATGAAGCTAAGCATGGCAAGAGCAAGGTCATAGGGTGCATGGATCACTAGGAAAACACATGGGAACAAGTGATCTTAATGTTAACAGGCTGACAACAACATTTTCAAGCAACTTTGGAGCAAGAAATGAACATGTTCCAGCAGGCTATAATTGCAACCAAGGGCATGAATGGATAGGGCATGACATGTAGATCAAAACATGTTTATAGAGCATCTCCAGATTATGCATAGAATGATTAGTAGAAGCATGTTAACATAGCAACAAAATATATCAGAATCTGTCAGGAAAACAGCAACAACAACTACCCTACTTAACAAGCTTGATACACTCAGCACACAACTCACAAATATACATGGTTGGCACCCCTGGAAAGATGGCATGGCATAGATCAACATTCATGTAGAGCTCAACCTCATAGGATGCACACGTCAATCATGGCAAAAATGATAAATGAGCAAGTTATAACAGTTTCAGCAGATTAACATCAACAAGCACTCTTCCAACAGCATTTCTGGCATCAAGATGAACTCAAATGAAAAAGATGCAATGGAATGAAATGAAGAACTCGTCGAGGCGAACAATTTGACATATTATACGCTCAAAACGAAGCTACAGATGCAGAGATGTGACAGGTCAAAGTTGGCATGATAATGTTAGAAATCTGGGGGACTTAGGCGAAATATACCCTCCGAAAACAGATCTAGGGTTCGGCGCGGAAGACGAGGTTCGCCGGAGGCGGCCGGAGTTCTCGTCGGAGATGCAGATCAGGGGCTCCCTCGGCCGGATCTCGCCGGATCCGGGCCGGCGAGGGGCGACGGCGGCGGGCGGCGACGGAGGGGCGTCAGCGAAGCCGGGGGGCAGCCGCGAGGCGAAGCGCGAGGCGCGGCGCCGGCGGCGCTGGGGAGCCGTGGGAGAGCGGGCGGCGCGGCGGCGGCGGAGGTGGGGCGCGACGAGGCGCTGGCTCGGGCGGCGCTGCTGGGCGCGCCCGCGGCGCTCCGGCGCGGCCGGCGGCCGGCGGCGAGGCGGGGAGGCGAGCCGGCGGCGGCGGCACCGACGGCGGCGGGCGAAGCCAGCGGCGGGTCCGCGAGCGGCCGCGGGGCGGAGGGAGCCGGGCAGGCGCGTCGGCCGGCAGCGGGCGGGCTCGCTGCGAACTGCGATAGCCCCTGCTGGCCCCGCGGAGAGAGACCGCGGCGCCACGTGGCAACGCGGGGTTGGCGGGGCGCGGCGGCGGGTTTCATCCGACGGCGGACGGACATGCCCGCCGGGCGAGAGGGAGGAATAGACTAGGGTTTTGCCCGAATTTCGGAGGGGAGGTGTTTTTATAGGTAGAGGGAGCTAGGAGAGTCCAAATGAGGAGCGGTTTTCGGCCACGCGATCGTGATCGAATGACGGAGAGCATGGAGATGAGTTTTCTGGGCTTTGGGCCACTTTGGAAGGGTGTTGGGCTGCAAGGAGAAGGGGCTTTTGCGGTTACCCGGTTAACCGTTGGAGTATCAAACGACCTCCAAATGACACGAAACTTGACAGGCGGTCTACCGGTGCTATACCAAGGCCGCTTGGCAAACCTCGGGCCATTCCGAGAACGTTTAACACCCGCACAAGAGAAGAGGCAAAAGGGGAACGCCGGAGGACATAGGAGTGCCGGATTGCAAAACGGACAACGGGAAAAATGCTCGGATGCATGAGACGAACACGTATGCAAAATGAAATGCACATGATGACATGATATGAAATGCATATGATGAGATGGCAAAGTGCAACACGCAAGCAAATGACTTGGCAATTACGGCAAAGAACTGGCGGACACCTGGCGCATCGGATCCGGGGCGTTACACCCTCCCACCTTGGTCCAAAGCGGAGCCCATCCATCTATCGAGATACATTTGGCATCCAACGGGAGGCCCAGGTAGGAAAACGGGAGTTTTCCTAGTTTGCAGTTGAGCTGGTCCGCGATACGACTGCTCTCGGACGGATCGAGCCCCATGGGCATCACTTCACATTTGTGAAAGTTGATCTTGAACACCGACATGAGTTCGAAGCTAATCAACAGCGCTTTGATCGTGGCCACGTTGTGTAGGTCCAGTTGGAACAACACCCCTTTGATATGACCTGCCTCCGTTGCTTTACGTAGCAAGGCCACAAGCGCATCTGCCACGAAGTTGAACAAGACCGGTGACATGGGATCACCCTGGCGTAAGAAGTGCCCTACTTCTCCATTCACCGGGACCGCAGTTTGGCCCCCCGAGACTAACTGCATGACTCTGTGAACCCACATCGACGAGAAGCCTCGACTAGTGAGAATTTATCTAAGGAAATCCCAGTGACGCGGTTGTAAGCCTTTTCGAAGTCGAGTTTGAGTAAAATCGCCGGTTCGTGCATGCGTCTAAGTTCGTAAAGTGTCTCTTGCAACGCTAACGGTCCCTCCAAAATGTTTCTACCGCGGATGAAAGCAGATTGGGATCGGCTGATGGTGCGATGGGCGATCGGAGTAAGCCTAGTGGCACACCCTTTGGCGCGGATTTTGAAAGGCACCTTAATGAGCGCAATTGGCCTATATTGGCGGATGTTATCCGCACCAGGCACTTTCGGGATTAACGAGAGCACTCCGTAGTTTAACCTAGCTATATCCACAAAACCACGCATGAAGCCATTGCACACCTCGAAGATGGGGTCGCGCAACAGTGACCAAAAGTGTTTGAACATCGCCACCGGCCACCCGTCGGGCCTCAGGGCCGTGACTGTTTTCGTGCTTTGGATTGCATCGTCAATTTCCTTGGGGAGAAACGCGAGGCCCAGCTCTTCGTTCTCCGACTCTAAGACTTTTTGTGCTGGAAGCCAAACGTCCTTGCACAGCCGCGCGCGTTGTGGCTCATCAGTCCCCATCAAGCTGATGTAAAAGTCGTAGATGTGTTTGCCAATCTCCGATTGCCGGAGAAGGAGCCCCTGCTCTATCTGCAGTCTAAGGATTAGGCATTTCCTACGGCGACCATTCGTGACACGCTGCGGAAATAGCCAGGTTCGTGACGCTTCTTGAGCATCCACTTGAGGCCTCCCCTACGCCTCCAATATTCCTCCTCCGATCAAAGCAACGCTTCGAGTTGCCCTTCTAAGGCATATCGGTGCGCCCATTCTTGCTCCGAGAAAGGGCGCGAGTCTGCTTGGGTATCGAGGAGTGCAATCTCATCGAGAAGTCCCGCCCTCAATACTTTGTCGTCATGCCCCTGGTTCGCACCCCATCCCTTGAGGCTTGCACGAAGGCGCCCCCCGACCGCGGTCCAAAACTCCATAGGGTCGCGCTGTTGGCCCGTGGCTTGAACACACCTCAGCCATCTTTCCCTAAAGATAGTGTCAGAGTCAGGGACCTCGAACCACGCCGTTTCGAAGAACAAACGTGGGCTGCGACGGATCCTATCTTCCCCTGAAGATAAGATAAGTGGAGCATGATCCGAGCCGATCCTTGTTTCTGCAAGGAGCGAACTTAGTGGAAACACCACTTCCCATTCCGGAGACATGAAAACGCGATCCAAAACGGATCGCACCGGGGCTAGTTGCTTGTTAGTCCAAGTGTACCTTGCCCCAGTCCTTGTCACTTCCCTAAGTGACATCGACGCAATTGCGTTATTAAACATGGCCACCCTTGGCCAGTTGATATTATCATTGTTTTTGTCCTCACCCGAACGGATGAGGTTGAAGTCGCCACCCACTAGTAGAGGGATTTGGGTTGCGGCTACTGCCAACACCTTGGCTTCGAGTCCTCCCAGAAACTCAACCGAGCGTGAGTGATCTGCTGGTCCGTAGACTTGCACGATCACGAGCTCGTGAAGCGAGGGTCTCACGCGTATATTGGCAGCGATAAAAAAGGTGCCGACCTCCCAGGACAACACCTCATAAATGGCACTACAGAAGCCAAGCAACATGCCACCCGAATGGCCGTTTGCCGAACTGTGTTGCCACATAAAACGCTCAAGGGGATCTATGGCTAAGATATCTTGGTGGCGAAATTCAGATTTAATGGTTTCCTGGAGCCCTACGATATCTATCCCTTCTTTTCTGATGTAATCTCTAAGTTGGGTGCGCCGCCCCGAGTGGCCGAAGCCACGGATGTTCCAAATAGGCGCCCGCATCTAGATGATGCGGTTTCGCAGGCGCACACCCCTGGAGGTGATCGCCTTAGCCACGCGCCTCACCTTGCCGCAGCGAGGCGAGAGAGGACTGGCAACCCCTGTTGTTGTCTCCCCTTCGGGCCGGAGCATTAGCGACGTCGAGGGCTCATCCTCGACAGCCAAACGCTCCGCATGTTGAGCAGCCGCCGCTGCGAGTGCCGCCTGTGCCATCTCCTTTGCGTGCACCAGCGAGATGAGCTTGTGAACCCCGCCCTCCCCCATCGGTTCAACCCCACTCTCTACCAACACCTCGCCCAAATGATCATCCGAAAAAGAGTTCAGGATCGAGAAACGGGGCAGTGGATTACCTGAGGTTTCCAGATTCTTCTGTGCTTGGAGGAGTTGGGCGCGTTGGAGCGAAGGCATGTTCCCTTTGGCGCCCTTGGCCCGTGCACTGACTCGCACAGGAGCCACCTGCCCATCCACGACGGCCTAGGAACGCTTGGCCTTCGGGAAAGTCGCCGTCTTGGACGCCTCCAGCGCGATCGGGGCCGAGCTGGGCATAGCCAACGCCATCACCGCCTGACGAGGCGTCGCCGCGCGCCCTGGAGCTCCGCTGCATGCCCGGCCTCCGCGCTGACCTTGCGCATAGCCACCTTCTTGAGCTGCTTCACCGCGCCGAGCTTGTTGGAGCTGTGGCCTCCTTGAGACGGAGAGCGCGAGGCGAGAGGCAACGAGTCCACAGACACCGCGATTGGAGTGCTTGCCTCTCCCAGCGGCTCCTCCAACTGGCCCGCACCGGCCTCCGCCACCGACCGCACCGGGGGGGACGTGACCGAGCCCAAGTTTGAGCCATACTGGTTCGGGATGGAAAGCTCCAGCTCCATGGACCTCCCCACCAGAGGCAGCTCCAACGAAGGAAGCGACACCTGATTCGCCGCCCCACCCTTGTCATTGATGCCCAACTTCTCCCATGCCGGCGTGTCAATGGAATCATCCCCCATGCTAGCATCAGCCTCCTTGTCGTCATCCATGGTGCCTTCACACCCCGCCCCGTCCGGACCCTTGCCGTTGTTAGGAGAAGGAGGATTTGGGACAGGCAAGGCGGGCGCCGTGATTTGCTCCGGGGGGAGCTCGGGCTCGATGCTGATGTTGAAGCCCTCGCCGTTGAACCAGATCTGGACCAGTCCGCAGCTTCTTATGGGGTTGCGGCAGCGTAAACGCTGCGAAATCGCCCCGGCAGATGAGAGACTCCTCGTCTATCAGCAAGGGACGACCGAGCATGGTGGTGGCCGCCATGAGCAGGTCGGATCGCCTCTGCTTGGGTGGGACTCCTCCCAGTTTGACCCACACCTCTGGCATCGCCATTCCTTTCGGAGCATCGAGGACCGCATCACGAATATCCACCATGAGGTTGTTGAGGGAGAGGAAAAGTTTGCCGCTTCGCGTTGCCGTCCTGAGCATCGCCCGATCCGGGAAGACTACCGAGAACACCCCGCCCTCCATGGGTGAGATCTGCCAGTCCCACTCACCCTCAAAGAGGTGTGGCAGCTCCACTTGGAGGATCTCGTGCGTGAGCACACTGGAAGGCATGGAGAGCACCGCCGCATTGGGCCCCAGCTGGGTCTATGGCTCCTCCCTCGAATCTTCCGGGTACTGGAGGCAGAAGAAACCCTCGCCGGAGATGGCGTGCCCCATGGTTTGGACGAGCAAAGGCTTGCCGCGGGTCGGGCACTGCGCCGACGTGTGCCCCTCCTTGGTGCACACCACGCACAAGGGCTTGAAGGTGCACAGGTTCTGGAAGTGGCCTGTACGACCGCATCTAAAGCACTCCGGGCCGTCGGCTTCTTAGATTGGGATTGGCTCCTCCTCCGTTCCCTTGGACGAGCCCGGCGCCTTAGGTCTGGGCGGGAGGGGCAGCTTGGAGGCCGCCACCCCCGCAGGCTTGGATTCTTCTTCGCATGGGGTTCATGTGAGCCGTCAAGATGATGATTTCTGGCATGCCCTTTCTTGGTGTTTAGATAGATAAGCACTCAATAAACCTCACAGGAAATAAACAATCTTGCTACACAGAAAACATGATATGCAAATGACAAATTTAAGTATTAACTATTTAGATACGCAATGGTGTTTCACACTACTATTATCCATACATTTAAGTATGAGCGGTTGCACAATTGAAAAGCAAAAAGGGACAAGCTTGAATAAGCAGTAACACAACTGAACTTGAATGAGTGTTGAGTTATTTATTCCATTTCAGCTCTTAGCCACATTATGTGGGAAATTATATCCACGTACTCTAAGAAATCAGAGGAGTCAAAGAAGTATGCAAAATACGGTGAGGTTGATATGGCTAGTCCTCACATCTAGCAAGTGACAAGTGGTGAAAAACCTCACAGTGTGTCAGTGTCAAGCTGACTAAGTATGCATGTGACTGCAAGAGGTGGGACATGTCAACAGTACCATGCCACCATGCAATAGTTGCAACACAGAAGATAAAGCTACACCATGAAGATTTTGTGCATCCTTTCTTCAAGAAGGGACTTTACATTGCAGCCTACAAGCACATCATATACCATGTGCCAAGTCCTGAATTTTGGCCAAACACACAAACATGGGACATATCACCACTTTTATTCAAAGATCAGAAAAGGAAAATAACTACTAGGAAGAAGGGATGGTTTGAGGTGCCAGCTCCAAGAGACACATCCAGGATGGGCACTATGACATGCAGCAAACACAAGAAACAAGGCACATGTTTGAAGCCACAACTATAGATGAGAAAGAACAATGTCGGCATTCTGGGAACGGCGGTACCTAGACTTGCCTGCCTGCGGCCCACAGCGTGGCTCCATCGACGGCCTGGTACGGCCCGGCTTCTACATCGACAACGCAAGACCCTCGCGAGGGGCCAAGCCTCGCAAGGCGGACGACACCAAGACCTCCAAAGGGAGCAGCCTCCTCAAGCTGGCTCCCGAGGAGCGGAGATTTCTATGCAAGGCTCACCTCGTGAGGTTCGGGTGACGTGATACATGATGACCAAGGCCGGGCGCCAGTGGGTGTAGTGTACCAGTTTCCTCTTTGGTGCAAAGGAGGTAAGCAACAGGTGCAGAGTCCCGAGGAAGCAGGCAAAGGTTTCCATTCCCGTGTGACAAGACTAAGACCGCCAGGATGGTAGGAAAGAGGTCATCACCGAGCCCACCATGGCGTCACGACCAGAGTCTTTTGCAAGCGAAGACCACTTTAGTCAGGATACTATGTACTAGTTGTCTCCTTTCAAATTTGGCCGTTGTGGGATCCCTTCCCACCTTCATTTGTGAAGAGGACCAAGGCCACTATTAATAGGACCTAGCCACCATCATGGACGGGGGAACAACGGATCAAGTCGAAAAAATCCATTCCACCCTCACCAGCTCACTTGAGCTCAAGAACACACCTCCTGAGGTTGTTTACCATTGTACTAGTTCATCCTCAGCCCCACGAGGCAAATCCACCACAAAAAGGAGTAGGGTTTTACACCGCAAGGTGGCCCGAACCTGGGTAAACTGTTGTGTCCCCTTCCCTTCGAATTCGTCATGCTAGGCTGTGAGATTTGCGAGCAGGCATACTGGGAAGGTTGAGATCTCTGCACGCACCCCAGAGTTCGAACCTCTCAAGGGAACCCGAAATCCAACATTTGGCGCGCTGGTAGGGGTGCGTCGGAGCCTCTCTTCTATCGGTCGATTCGCCGCTGCTCCACCACTTCCATTGCTGACACGCGTCGAGCTCGTGCTGAGCATCAGGCCGCCCTCGCCGCCCACGTCGTTCAGACAGCACCGGCGGGTGACGGCTGCCCTCGCTGACCCCCGTCACTAGTGGCAAACTCCGCCATGGGCCCTGTGGGCCACGAGCAATAGGCCTCTTTGCTGCACCCTTCCGTGTGCCGCGACGGGCGCACCGCTACTCCGTCGCTGACTCCGGCTGCTTCATCCTCCCATGCTTGTCGTGGCCCGGCGAACGCGCAGGCCGCGTTGCTCATGGCACGCGAGCTCCTATGCTACCGCCCGGTCGACGACCTCTACGAGGACTAGCTCGACCGCATCGCCGAGCTCGTCAGTGCTGCTGGAGATTCTGCCACGCCGTCTCGCTCGCTGACTCAACCGCCGCTTGTCGCGGGAGATGTAGCTCATGGGGCGCCTGCGCCACTTCCCAGGAAGGACGCCATCATCGAACCAAGGAGGGAGGCCCCCCAGCGTGATCCACAATGTCAGGCGCTCGCGCGCGATGAGGCAAGCTTCCAGGCGGTCCAGCGGCCATAAGAAGATGCGCGTGTGCTCCCGGCGTCGCCATGTGAAGACCGCGCGCCGCCTATGGTGGTGGTGCGTGAGCGTCAAGACCAGGCTCCACCTCCATGGCGAGCTCCCATGACCACAACAGGGTGTTGTGCGTTCACTCTGGAGCTGCGCATCGTCGTCTGGCCGGGGAAGTTCAAGCCCGACCAGTCTCCACACTACAACGGCACCCTCGACCCTGCTGAGTTCCTGCAGCTCTACGAGCTGAGCATCGAGGCGGCTAGCAGCGACGAGAAGGTCATGGCGAACTAGTTCCCCATGGCCCTCAAGGACGGCGCGCGCTCGTGGCTGCTGAACCTCCCCGTGGGATCAATCTCCTCTTGGGGCGAAATGTGGGAGCGCTTCATCGCCAACTCCTAGGGCACTCGCGACCACCCGCCGGCCGACCTGCAACGCATCAAGCAGTAGCCAGGGAGACCCTACAGAAGTACATCCAGTGCTTCAACAACGTTCGCCTCAAGATTCCCAAGGTGTCGGACAAAGCCATCATCTCGCCGTTCACTTATGGTGTCCGCGACATCAAGATGAAGGAGGAGCTTGCCATACATGAAGACCTGTGCATGGCCTTGGAGATGCTCAACATGGCAACCAAGTGTGCGAGAGCTGAGGAGGGACGCCTCTCCCTCCTCGAGCTCGTTGACGCAGACCCAGAAGACAAGAAGGCCAAGGTCAAGGACGTGAAGCGCAAGGGACCGGCCGTACTCGCAGCTGAGCCAGAGATGAAGCGTGGGTGCGATCACCCAGAGTCATCCAAGGGCAGCCGCCCGTACTGCGTCTTCCACAACGTGCACAACCACAACACCAACGACTGCCAGGAGCTTAGGGCCATCCACAACAGGTGCCTCGGTCGTAGCCCAGAGCGCAATGATCGAGGCTATGATCGCGGAGGAGGCCGAGGTGGAGGTCGTTGAGACGGCCGTGACCATCGTCAGGAGTGGCACGACCAGCCTCGAGAGGACTGCTGGCAGGGCCAGCCTCGTGAGGGTGCCTGGAGGGATCATCCTCACGAGGACCATCCTCAGGGAAACACTGGTCTTCCCCGGCTGCCGCCGCCACCAAGAAGGAACGAGAACCGCCACCAGGACGAGGGGGCTGGGAGCTTCCAAGAGCCTCGTGCCATCGCCTGCATCTTGGGCGGCTCCCAGGCTCCAGCCTTCCATCGCATCTTCAAGCAGTTCCCGCGTGAGGTGAATGCAATCCTCCCCAAGCTCGAGGCAACGCGCCCGCTCAGGTCGTCAAAGTATGCCATCACCTTCGACTCCTCCGACCAGCTCAAGTGCGCGGCCACAGCCCGTGCCTCCCAATGCTCTGCTCGCCCATCATCAGCAACGTACTCGCCACCAAGACACTCATCGATGGTGGCGCAGGGCTCAATGTTCTCTCTGTCCAGACGTTCAACAGGCTCCAAGTGCCATACGACCAGCTTCATCCTATCAAGAATTTCTCAGGAGTGACCAACGGTTCCACCACCCCGTTGGAGCAAGTCTGCCTGCCTGTCACCTTCGGCAAGCGCAATAACTATCGCACCGAGCTCATCGACTTCGACATCGCCAACATCCGTCTCCCGTACAACGCCATCCTTGGGTACCTAGCCCTGGCCAAGTTCATGGTAGTCACCCACCATGGCTACAACGTCCTCAAGATGCCAGGAAACTGCGGGATCATCACGGTCGCTTGTGAAGAAAAGGACGCGGTGTGCTCTCTCGAGAGCACCTACTAGGCTACAGCAGTCGAGAACCCAGACGGCGAGGGCGCTCCCTACCCTCCAGAGGCCGTTCCCAAGAAGAAGTAGCAGCTGCTCAACCAACGCGCGCCTCCGCGAAGAAAGTTTAGGGCGCGAGGCATCAGGCGCTCAGGAGTTCATCACCAAGGCAGTCAAGGAGATCCCAGAGGCAAGAGCTACACGGGCCAGTCGCCGCCCACCACCCGGCGCGGCTCCCTGCCCAGGTGAGGACGGAGAGTTGCGCGTCTGTGTCGACATCCCTGGGCTCAACAGGTCCGCGTCTCAAGAGCTCTTCTGGCAGTCCCGTGTTAGCCAATGCGAGGGTTCCCCTCACAGCTACGTTCGCATGCCCTTCGGTTTGCTGAACGCGGCTGTCGCATCCCAGAACCACATGCGGGGCGTCCTGGTAGCTCAGGAGGCCAGGCGCGGAGCGGTCCAGGAGGAGATGGCGATGGATCCTCACGAGCCCCTGGACCTCCAGAGCCTCCCGAGGGTCAGGGCCAAGGCGTCTCATGAGGATCCATCGCATAAGAAGACTGGCCACGGCGCTTGTGCTCTGGTCTGTCCCTACAGCATCGATACCAATGACTAAGCTCTATCTGGCGGGCCGGTCCCGTTCATGTCACCTCCTGGGGTCGTTGGTGTTCGGCCTTCTCATGTGATAACCTCAGGAGATTCACTCGGTGCAGGGTGGCTAACCATCTCACAGGATGTTCCCAATCAAGTTCAAGCGCAAGCCACCTTGAGGAAGGGCCTCATGAGTCTCGCGCTGGCTCACGGGTGCCCAGACACACCTCCTCTAGCCCTGCCGTGCAAGCCACGTGTCAGGGCGGGGTTGTACACGCCCCGGCACCTCTCCTTAGAGGGAGCCCCCACCCATGTACTAGTGGAGGCACCATGCTCCATGCTGGCAGTCGACATTGTCGAGGAACGGCTATGCCCGTGCAAGAGCGGAAGCGCCATGCTCCGCGCTGGTGATAAACAACTGATGGTAGCCTCACGGCTACTGCAACCTCAGGTGAGCTCCAGGCTCAATGCTTAGTCTCACCGCACTGCTTTCCCTCAGGAGAGTAGCACGAGGGGGTTGGGCATGGGGGCTATGCTCAGGTCACGCCTCGCGTACGCCACCCACCAGGTCCCACGGACTTGATCTTCGTGCACCCCTCCCGAGCAAAACCCCGGCGAGGACAGGTATGATGGTCTGTTCATGCGTCAAGGGGGACTCCTGAGCATCACGACTCAGGAGCCTAACTGGTCATGTAGCCCCTCACCCCTTGGCCTCGTCGTGGTTATTCGGACGACCCAACAGCAGCTGAGGTATGCCTAGGGCCAGGCCCTGCCGACGCAGAACGCCAAGACTTGCTCCCACACCTCCTTTCCGAGGGCTGTTCGTACGTCAAGGGGGACTCTTGAGCATCACAACTCAGGAGCCTAACTGGTCACGCAACCCCTCTCCCCTTGTCCTTGTTCTGGTTATCTGAATGACCCAATGGCGGCTGAGGTATGCGCAGGGCCGGGCCCTGCTGATGCAGAACACCAAGACTTGCTCCCACACCTCCTTTCCGACGGCTGTTCGTACGTCAAGGGGGACTCCGGAGCATCACGACTTAGGAGCCTAACTGGTCACGTAGCCCCTCACCCCTTTGCCTCGTCCTGGTTATCCAAACGACCCAACGACGGCTGAGGTATGTGCGGGGTCGGGCCCTGCCGACGCAGAACACTAAAGCAAAGGGAAAGGAGGTCGCGGAGACTAAGCAAATTATTACAAGCATAATGTCTCTTAAAAGTACTAAGCATAAAGTTCTTACGCCTCCATGAGGCACGATACATGATGCATAAATAAGGGGAAGCAACATCATCAAGCCTCTTCTTCAGCCTTGGGCGCCGTCATCGCTCACGAGAGGAGCCCCGTCGTCGATGACGTCGCTGCTATCCTTGTCATCAGCCCTAGCCACAGGCTCGACGGCAAGGAACTTCTTCAGCAGGGCCTCCACCTGGTCCTTAACGGCCTCACTAGCGGCAGTGCAGGACCCGGGTCCACAGGCTCGAGCAAGGCACCGAAGTTGAAGCTGCGATCTAGGAGATAGAGGTGGCTGAAGACGCGCGTCATGGCCGAGGAAGAAAGCGTGCGGGCCTCTCCCTCCACCATGGGGCCTACTTCGGCGGTGACACCCTTGAGTGCTATGACGAGCTGAGGGAGCAGCACGGCAGGACCCTACTCTGGGGTCGCCATCGGCACCTTGTGCTCACCCCGTAGAGGTCCCTCAATGCCTTGCGGGACCTCACCTTGTGGGAGACGAAGGTGTCGCGCCGCGCGGCAGCCACCTCCTCGGCCTGAGCAAGAAGCCTCTCCCTGGCCTCCAGCCGAGCCTTCTCGTCGGAAACGAGCTTGGTATGGGATGTCTGGGCCACCTCCACCTCCTTCAACTTCTCCAGGCGGTCGTGCTCGGTGACCTCCTCTCGGGTTGCCCGCGCCTGCTCGACGTCACGACCGGCAACCGCAGCTTCCCAAGCCTTCAGCTTCTCCTCCTACACCTCGAGCTGTCGGGCCTGGGTGGCCTGCTGATCGCAGAAGGTCTTCAGCTCGGCCTCCACCGCACGGCAGCGCTCCTCGGCATCCTTGGCCTTCAGCGCCACGTCGCGGGTGGCTGCGGCTAAGCTAGCCACCCTCTGGCCCTCCTCTGCGGATTTTGCGGCTTGGCCCCAGGCCGCCCTAACAGACGCATCGGCCCGAAGCCATCCCGAGACCAACTCTAGGCACCCTGACACCCTTCTTCGGTCTGGGTCCTGAAGATCGTCCCGGAGCTGGTTTAGCACGTAGAGGGCCTCATCCAGAGCATCGGGCGCAACAAAAGAACCACGGCCCGGCGGCGTGGTAGACGAGAGAGGAGATGGCGCCGACGTCAAGACTGGCAGAGTGGTAATAGCTGAGAGGGACGGGGGCTCCGGAGCCCTAAGCCCTCAGCAGGCGAGCTGAGGGCGAGTGCTTCTGAGGCTGGGCCCCATAGCCTTGGGAGGGCACATCACTGCAGGTGCGTGAGGGGCAGTCCTGTCCTTCTGGGCCAGAGCCGCAGCGACCACAGCAGGGCGCTTGGTCTCGGCGGCTCCAACGTCCTCCTTCCTCTTTGCCGCCGGCTGCATCCTGGCATCAGGATGAAGATATTGCGTACTGCATCAAAATCGAGGAGCAAAGGCAAGAAGATGCACTTACTGGTCCACGACGACGTATTTCCTCCGACCCAGGAGTGCCAGCTTCCCGAACGCAAGCGACGTTGTGCTTTCAGGGGTGGGCGAGTGTGCGGCCCAGGAGTGCCAGCTTCCCGAAGCAGGGGTGCCACCCAAGGGAATCAGCGCGACCTGTCCCTCTTCAGGACCCCCCGCTTCTACCTCTTCGGAGGGGTCTCCCCGGATCTCGTGGTCACCCCGGCGGAGCGCGTTGACTCCCTGACTGGGTGTGCGCCGGCATCATTGTCATCAGAGAAGGCGCAAAGGAGCTTGCTCTGTCGCAGGGGAGAGGACTCCCCCTCCCCGTCCAAGGTGGCCTCTGAGGAGTGGTCGCCAGAGGACACATTCACCAGGGAGCCTACTGGCAGGGAAGCCTCCGGTGGCACGAGACCATGCTCGTTGAAGACAGGCATGGTTGCGGCTATCTTCTCCCCGTCCTCACGACAGTACAGCGGGAGATGGGTGTCCGGGGGGCCACCCTGGTCCTTCCCGAGAAAGGTGCGCATAATCTTGCCCAGCTCCTCATCGGACAAGTTGTCAGGGCACAACCGGAGATATTCGTCCGCGTCCGTGAATTTCCACAGGGGGTGTGAGTGCTCCAGGAGCGGCGCTAGGCGTTGCATCATGAACTCCCGGGCGATCATGGCCCCCGTCAGTGTCTCCGCCTTCAGCTCGGCCGTCATCTTCTCCAGCAGCGGCTCCACGCATGAATTGGTGAGCTTCTCGTGAGCCCATCCTTCCCGGGCGGTCGGTAAATGGTCGGCAGCTCCAGCCAAGCGTGGGAGCGCTTGGCCTCCAGGAAGATCCACTTGTTCCGAAAGTCCTCCACCTTCTTCCCGGCACGAGAGATCATGTTGCTGCGGTTGGCCGCGACGAAGCCAGCACACCCGGAGTACTGGACGATGTTTGTCCGGAGGTAGAAGATGTGGCGGAACAGCACGACGGAGGGCATCACCCCCATGAATGCCTCGCTGTAGAAGGCAAAGATTGACAGGAGAAGGATAGAGTTGGGATGAAGATGGAGGGCATGGAGCCCATAATGGCGGAGGATGGCGTAGAAGAAGCTAGAGAAATGAGGAACCAGCCCGACAAGGACGCTATACAAAAAGAAGGGGTAGAAGGTGCGGCCCAGGGATTCCGGCTTGGCGGAGCCAACCTGGAGCATCGTCTCTCCCCCTCGTTACTGCTGTCCGTCGTTAATTGGAGAGCAGTGGCGAGGTGCTTCTCTTTGGTGATGGTGGACGCGCTTAGGGCTGGCTCGAACCAAGGAGCCGAGCGCGCGGTCAGGGCTGGAGATTTCACCTCGTCGGTGGCCATCGGGCGCGAGCATGGCAGAGAGGGTGGACAGATCAGGAGGTTTTTCGGTGCAGATGGAGAAGGGGATCTGGAGCAAGACGAAAGAAAGGCAATGAAGGCTTAGCGGCAGACGCCAACCTTTTTGTCAGCCAGGAACGGTTGTCGAGGCAGCATGGGGAAGCGAAGACACCCACGTCCTATCAATCGCCACGCATCACCCAAGGCCGCAGGCGGTTAGGGCCTGCGACACTCCACTCTTGCCCTTTGGCTTCGCCTCGAAGCCATGTCCGAGCGCGCCTTGGGCCCGGGGGCTACTGTCGGCGTTCTGGGAACGGGGGTACCCAGACTTGCCTACCTGCGGCCCACTGCGTGGCTCCATCGACGGCCTGGTACGGCCCGGCTTCGACATCAACAACTCAAGACCCTCGCGAGGGGCCAAGCCACACAAGGCGAACGACACCAAGACCTCCAAAGGTTGCAGCCTCCTCAGGCTGGCTCCCAAGGAGCGGAGATTTCTATGAAAGTCTCACCTAATGAGGTTTGGGTGACATGAGCCATGAAGACCAAGGCCAGGTGGGCGCCAGCAGGCGCAATGTACCAGTTTCCTCTTTGGTGCAAAGGAGGCAAGCAGCAGGCGCGGAGTCCCGAGGAAGCAGACAAAGGTTTCCATTCACGTGCAACAAGACCAAGACCGCTAGGACGGCAGGATGAAGTGAAGGAAATATGCCCTAGAGGCAATAATAAAAATATTATTTATTTCCTCATATCATGATAAATGTTTATTATTCATGCTAGAATTGTATTAACCGGAAATATAATACATGTGTGAATACATAGACAAAACTATGGTCACTAGTATGCCTCTACTTGACTAGCTCATTAATCAAAGATGGTCATGTTTCCTGACCATAGACATGTGTTGTCATTTGATTAGTGGGATCACATCATTAGAAGAATTATGTGATTGACATGACCCATTCTGTTAGCCTAGCACTTGATCGTTTAGTATACTGCTATTGCTTTCTTCATGACTTATACAAAGTTCCTGCAACTATGAGATTGTGCAACTCCCGTGTACCGGAAGAACACTTTGTGTGCTACCAAACGTCACAACGTAACTGGGTGATTATAAAGGTTCCCTACAGGTGTTTCCGAAGGTTCATGTTGAGTTGGCATAATTCGAGATTAGGATTTGTCACTCTGATTGTCAGAGAGGTATCTCTGGGCCCTCTCAGTAATACTCATCACTTAAGCCTTGCAAGCATGTAACTAATGAGTTAGTTATGAGATGAGGTATTACAGAACGAGTAAAGAGACTTGCCGGTAACGAGATTGAACTAGGTATTGGATACCGACGATCAAATCTCGGGCAAGTAACATACCGATGACAAAGGGAACAAAGTATGTTGTTATGCGGTTTGACCGATAAAGATGTTCATAGAATATGTAGGAACCAATATGGACATCCAGGTCCCGCTATTGGTTATTGACTAGAGACGTGTCTCGGTCATGTCTACATTGTTCTCGAACCGTAGGGTCCGCACGCTTAAGGTTTCAATGACAGTTATATTATAAGTTTATCTATTTTGATGTACCGAAGGTTGTTCGGAGTCCCGGATGTGATCATGGACATGACGAGGAGTCTCAAATGGTCGAGACATAAAGATTGATATATTGGACGGATATATTTGGACACCGAAAGGTTCCGGAGAGTTTGGGAATATACCGAGTTCGGGAGGTTACCGAACCCCCTGTAAGTATATGGGCCTTATTGGGCCCAAGTGGGAGGAAGGAGAAGGAGCAAGGAGGGGGCGCGCCCCAAGCCCAATCCGAATTGGGAGGGGCGGCCCCCTTTCCTTTCTCCTTTCCCTCTTCCTTCCTACTACTAGTACTCCTTCCTTCCCTCCAACATGTATTAGAAAAGAGGGAAACCTACTTGGAGTAGGTTTCTCCTCCCTATGGCGCGCCCCTTGGGCCGGCCACCTCCTCCCTCCCTCATTTATATACGGGGTAGGGGCACCCTAGAACACAAAGTTGATCATTGATCGCCCTTAGCCGTCTCGGTGCCCCCTCCACGATATTACACCTCGGTCATATTGTAGCGGTGCTTAGGCAAAGCCCCGCGACAGAGAACATCAAGATCGCCACCACGCCGTCAGGTTGACGGAACTACCCTCGGCGCCTCTCGGATTGGAGATCGAGGGTGCGCCATCGAGCTGTACGCGTGTCAAGAACTCGGAGGTGCCGGAGTAACGGTGCTTGGATCGGTCGGACCGGAGGACGACGACTACTTCCTCTACGTTGCGCCAACGCTTCGCTTCGGTCACGAGGGTACGTAGACAACACTCTCCCCTCGTTGCTATATCATCACCATGATCTTGCGTGTGCGTGGAAATTTTTGAAATTACTACGCTCCCCAACAAAGGCATCCGAGCCTAGGTTTTATGCGCTGATGTTATATGCATGAGTAGAACACAAGTGAGTTGTGGACGATATAAGTCATACTTGCCTACCAAAGATGTCATACTTTGGTTCAGCGGTATTGTTGGATGAAGCGCCCGAACCGACATTACGCGACGCTTACACGAGACTAGTTTTACCGCCGTGCTATGCACACAGTGACTAGCGGTGTCTGCTTTCTCCAACTTTAGTTGAACTGAGTGTGGCTACGCCCGTCCTTGTGAAGGTTAAAACGAGTCTATTTGACAAACTATCGCTGTGGTTTTGATGCGAGGTAAGAACGGTTCTTGCTAAGCCCATAGCAGCCACGTAAAATTTGCAACAACAACGTAGAGGACGCCTAACTTGTTTTTGCAGGCATGTTGTGATGTGATATGGCCAAGACGTGATGCTATATTTTATTGTATGAGATGATCATGTTTTGTAACCGGTTATCGCCAATCGGCGGGAGCCATAAGGTTGTCGCTTATTGTATGAAATGCAAACGCCTGTAATTGCTTTACTTTATCACTAAGCGGTAGCGATAGTCGAGAAGCAATAGATGGCGAACGACAACGATGCTACGATGGAGATCAAGGTGTCGCGCCCGGTGACAATGGTGATCACGACGGTGCTTCGAGATGGAGATCACAAGCACAAGATGATGATGGCCATATCATATCACTTATATTGATTGCATGTGATGTTTATCCTTTATGCATCTTATCTTGCTTTGATTGACGGTAGCATTTTAAGATGATCTCTCACTAAAATTATCAAGAAGTGTTCTCCTAAGTACGCACCGCTGCCAAAGTTCGTCGTGCCGAGACACCACGTGATGATCGGGTGTGATAAGCTCTACGTCCATCTACAACGGGTGCAAGCCAGTTTTGCACACGTAGAATACTCAGGTTAAACTTGACGAGCCTAGCATATGCAGATATGGCCTCGGAACACGGAGACCGAAAGGTCGAGCGTGAATCATATAGTAGATATGATCAACATAATGATGTTCACCATTGAAAACTACTCCATCTCACGTGATGACCGGTTATGGTTTAGTTGATTTGGATCACGTGATCACTTAGATGACTAGAGAGATGTCTGTCTAAGTGGGAGTTCTTAAGTAATATGATTAATTGAACTTAAATTTATCATGAACTTAGTACCTGATAGTATCATTGCTTGTCTATGTATGTTTGTAGATAGATGGCTCGTGCTGTTGTTCCGTTGAATTTTAATGCGTTCCTTGAGAAAGCAAAGTTGAAAGATGATGGTAGCAATTACATGGACTGGGTCCGTAACCTAAGGATTATCCTCATTGCTGCACAGAAGAGTTACATCCTGGAAGCACCGCTGGGTGCCAGCCTGCTTCTGATGCAACCGACGACGTTAAGAACGTCTGGCGAGCAAAGCCGATGACTACTCTATAGTTCAGATGTGCCATGCTTTACGGCTTAGAACCGGGTCTTCAACGACGTTTTGAACGTCATGGAGCATATGAGATGTTCCAGACTTGAAGTTAATATTTCAAGCAAATGCCCGGATTGAGAGATATGAAGTCTCCAATAAGTTCTATAGCTGCAAGATGGAGGAGAATAGTTCATTAGTGAACATATACTCGTAATGTCTGGTATAACAATCACTTGATTCAACCGGGAGTTAATCTTCACGATGATAGTGTCATTGATGTAATTCTTCAATCATCGCCACCAAGCTACAAGAGCTTTTGTGATGAACTATAATATGCAAGGGATGAACAAGACTATTCCCGAGCTCTTCGCGATGCTTTGAAAGCATGGAGGTAGAAATCAAGAAGGAGCATCAAGTGTTGATGGTCAACAAGACCACTAGTTTCAAGAAGAAGGGCAAAGGGAAGAAGAAGGGAACTTCAAAAGAACGGCAAGCAAGTTGCTGCTCAAGAGAAGAAACCCAAGTCCGGACCTAAGCCTGAAATCGAGTGCTTCTACCGCAAGCGACTGTCACCGAAGCGGAACTGCCCCAAGTATTTGGCGGATAAGAAGGATGGCAAAGTGAACAAAGGTATATGTGATATACATGTTATTGATGTGTACCTAACTAGAGCTCGTAGTAGCACCTGGGTTGGTTCTGTTGCTAATATTTGCAACTCGAAACAGGGACTACGGAATAAGCGAGCACTAGCCAAGGACGAGGTGACGATGCGCGTGGGAAACGGTTCCAAAGTCGATGTGATCGCCGTCGGCACGCTACCTCTACATCTACCATCGGGATTAGTTTTAGACCTAAATAATTGTTATTTGGTGCCTGCGTTGAGCATGAACATTATATCTGGATCTTGTTTGATGCGAGACGGTTATTCATTTAAATCAGAGAATAATGGTTGTTCTATTTATATGAGTAATATCTTTTATGGTCATGCACCCTTGAAGAGTGGTCTATTTTTATTGAATCTCGATAGTAGTGATACACATATTCATAATGTTGAAACCAAAAGATGCAGAGTTGATAATGATAGTGCAACTTATTTGTGGCAATCGCCGCTTAGGTCATATCGAACGCATGAAGAAACTCCATACCGATGGACTTCGAATCACTTGATTATGAATCACTTGGTACTTGCGAACCGTGCCTCATGGGCAAGATGACTAAAACATCATTCTCCTAACTATGGAGAGAGCAACAGATTTGTTGGAAATCATACATACGTATGTATGTGGCCGATGAATGTTGAAGCTCGTGGCGGATATCGTTATTTTCTCACCTTCACAGATGATTTAAGCAGATATGGGTATATCTACTTAATGAAACACAAGTCTGAAACATTTGAAAAGTTCAAAGAATTTCAGAGTGAAGTTGAAAATCATCGTAACAAGAAAATAAAATTTCTGCGATCTGATCGTGGAGGAGAATATTTGAGTTACGAGTTTGGTTTAAATTTGAAACAATGCGGAATAGTTTCGCAACTCACGCCACCTGGAACACCACAAAGAAATGGTGTGTCCGAACGTCGTAATCGTACTTTACTTGATATGGTGCGATCTATGATGTCTCTTACCGATTTACCACTATCATTTTGGGGTTATGCTTTAGAGACGGCCGCATTCACGTTAAATAGGGCACCATCAAAATCCGTTGAGACGACACCTTATGAACTGTGGTTTGGCAAGAAACCAAAGTTGTCGCTTTCTTAAAGTTTGGCACTGCGATGCTTATGTCAAGAAACTTCAACCGATAAGCTCGAACCCAAATCGAGAAATGTGTCTTCATAGGATACCCAAAAGAAATCATGGGTACACCTTCTATCGCAGATCCGAAGGCAAAACATTCGTTGTTAAGAATGGATCCTTTCTAGAGAAGGAGTTTCTCTCGAAAGAAGTGAGTGGGAGGAAAGTAGAACTTGATGAGATAATCAGATCTACTCCCTTATTGAAGGTAGTTCATCACGAGAACCGGTTCCCGTGACAACCACACCAATTAGTGAGGAAGCTAATGATATTGATCATCAAACTTCAGATCAAGTTTCTACTGAACCTCGTAGGTCCACCAGAGTAAGATCCGCACCAAAGTGGTATGGTAATCCTATTCTGGAAGTCATGTTACTTGACCATGATGAACCTACGAACTATGAGGAAGCGATGATGAGCCGAGATTCCACAAAATGGCTGGAGGCCATGAAATCTGAGATAGGATCCATGTATGATAACAAAGTATGGACTTTGGTTGACTTGCCCGATGATCGGCAAGCCATTGAGAATAAATGGATCTTTAAGAAGAAGACTGACGCTGATGGTAATATTACTGTCTATAAAGCTCGACTTGTTGCAAAAGGTTTTCGACAAGTTCAAGGGTTTGACTACAATGAGACTTTCTCACCCGTAGCGATGCTTAAGTCTGTCTGAATCATGTTGGCTATTGCTGCATTTCATGATTATGAAATTTGGCAAATGGATGTCAAGACTGCATTCTTGAATGGATTTCTAGAAGAAGAGTTGTATATGATGCAGCCGGAAGGTTTTGTTGATCCAAAAGGTGCTGACAAAGTGTGCAAGCTCCAACGTTCCATTTATGGACTGGTGCAAGCATCTCGGAGTTGGAATAAACGTTTTGATAGTTTGTCAAAGCATATGGTTTTGTATGACTTTTGGAGAAGCTCAGATTTACAAGAAAGTGAGTGGGAGCTCAGTAGCATTTCTAGTTTTATATGTTGATGACATATTATTAATTGGAAATGATATAGAATTTCTGGATAGCATAAAGGGATACTTGAATAAAAGCTTTTCAATGAAAGACCTCGGTGAAGCTGCTTACATATTAGGCATCAAGATCTATAGAGATAGATCGAGACGCTTAATAGGACTTTCACAAAGCACATACCTTGACAAAATATTGAAAAAGTTCAATATGGATCGTGCAAAGAAAGGTTTCTTGCCCGCTACAAGGTGAAGTTGAGTCGAACTCAATGCCCGACCACAGCAGAAGATAGAGAGAAAATGAAAAGTGTTCCTATGCTTCAGCCATAGGCTCTATCTTGTATGCAATGCTGTGTACCAGACCGACGATGCCTAGCAATAAGCTTAGCAGGAGGTACCAAAGTAATCCAGAGTGGATCATCGACAGCGGTCAAGAACATCCCAAATACCTAAAAGGACTAAGGATATGTTTCTCGTATATGGAGGTGACAAAGAGCTAGTCGTAAATGGTTACGTCGATGCAAGCTTTGACACTGATCCGGACGATTCAAAATCGCAAACCGGATACGTGTTTTTATTAAACGGTGGAGCTGTAAGTTAGTGCAGTTCTAAACAAAGCGTCGTGGCGGGATCTACATGTGAAGCGGAGTACATAGCTGCTTCTGAAGCAGCAAATTAAGGAGTCTGGATGAAGGAGTTCATTTCTGATCTAGGTGTCATACCTAGTGCATCGGGACCAATGAAGATCTTTTGTGAGAATACTGGTGCAATTGCCTTGGCAAAGGAATCCAGATTTCACAAGAGGACCAAGCACATCAAGAGACGCTTCAATTCCATTCGGGACCAAGTCCAAGTGGGAGACATAGAGATTTGCAAGATACATACGGATCTGAATGTTGCGCACCGTTGACTAAGCCTCTCTCACGAGCAAAACATGATCAGCACCAAGACTCCATGGGTGTTAGAATCATTACTATGTAATCTAGATTATCGACTCTAGTGCAAGTGGGAGACTGAAGGAAATATGCCCTAGAAGCAATAATAAAGTTATTATTTATTTCCTCATATCATGATAAATGTTTATTATTCATGCTAGAATTGTATTAACCGGAAACATAATACATGTGTGAATACATAGACAAAACTATGGTCACTAGTATGCCTCTACTTGACTAGCTCATTAATCAAAGATGGTCATGTTTCCTGACCATAGACATGTGTTGTCATTTGATTAGTGGGATCACATCATTAGAAGAATGATGTGATTGACATGACCCATTCTCGTTAGCCTAGCACTTGATCGCTTAGTATACCGGTATTGCTTTCTTCATGACTTATACAAACTTCCTGCAACTATGAGATTGTGCAACTCCGTACCGAAGAACACTTTGTGTGCTACCAAACGTCACAACGTGAATCGGGTGATTATAAAGGTGCCCTACAGGTGTTTCCGAAGGTTCATGTTGAGTTGGCATAATTCGAGATTAGGATTTGTCACTCTGATTGTCAGAGAGGTATCTCTGGGCCCTCTCGGTAATACTCATCACTTAAGCCTTGCAAGCATGTAACTAATGAGTTAGTTATGAGATGACGACATGTAAGCGAGTAAAGAGACTTGCCGGTAACGAGATTGAACTAGGTATTGGATACCGACGATCAAATCTCGGGCAAGTAACATACCGATGACAAAGGGAACAAAGTATGTTGTTATGCGGTTTGACCGATAAAGATCTTCGTAGAATATGTAGGAACCAATATGGACATCCAGGTCCCGCTATTGGTTATTGACTAGAGGCGTGTCTCGGTCATGTCTACATTGTTCTCGAACCGTAGGGTCCGCACGCTTATTGTTTCGATGACAGTTGTATTTTGATGTACCGAAGGTTGTTCGGAGTCCCGGATGTGATCATGGACATGACGAGGAGTCTCAAAATGGTCGAGACATAAAGATTGATATATTGGACGGATATATTTGGACACCGGAAAGGTCCCGGGAGAGTTTGGGAATATACCGAGTTCGGGAGGTTACCGAACCCCGGTAAGTATATGGGCCTTATTGGGCCCAAGTGGGAGGAAGGAGAAGGAGCAAAGGAGGCGCGCCCCAAGCCCAATCCGACTGGGGAGGGGGCCGCCCCCTTCCTTTCTCCTCCCCTTCCTTCCTACTACTAGTACTCCTTCCTTCCCTCCAACATGTATTAGGAGAAAGAGGGAAACCTACTTGGAGTAGGTTTCTCCTCCCTATGGCGCGCTTCTTGGGCCGGCCACCTCCTCCCTCCCTCCTTTATATACGGGGTAGGGGGCACCCTAGAACACACAAGTTGATCATTGATCGCCCTTAGCCGTGTCGGTGCCCCCTCACGATATTACACCTCGGTCATATTGTAGCGGTGCTTAGGCGAAGCCTGCGACAGAGAACATCAAGATCATCACCATGCCATCGTGCTAACGGAACTCCCCCACGGCGCCTCTACTGGATTGGAGATTGAGGGTGCGTCATCGAGCTGTACGCGTGTCAAGAACTCGGAGGTGCCGGAGTAACGGTGCTTGGATCGGTCGGACCGGAGGACGACGACTACTTCCTCTACGCTGCGTCCAACGCTTCGCTTGGTCTCACGAGGGTACGTAGACAACACTCTCCCCTCGTTGCTATATCATCACCATGATCTTGCGTGTGCGTAGGAAATTTTTTGAAATTACTACGTTCCCCAACATGAAGGTCATCACCGAGCATACCACGGCGTCACGACCAGAGGCTTTTAGAGGCGAAGTCCACTTTAACCAGGATAAGATGTACTTCTTGTCTCCCTTCAAATTTGGCCGTTGTGGGATCCCTTCCTGCCTTCATTTGGGAAGAAGACCAAGGCCACTATAAATAGGACCTATCCACCATCAAGGACGGTGGGACGACGGATCAAGTCGTCCTAATCCATTCCACCCTCATCAGCTCACTTGAGCTTAAGAACACACCTCCTGAGGTTGTTCACCACTGTACTAGTTCATCCTTAGCCCCACGAGGCAAATCCACCACAAAGCAGGAGTAGAGTTTTACACTGCAAGGTGGCCTGAACCTGGGTAACTGATGTGTCCCCTTCCACTACTAGGGAAATGCCTATACACAGGAGCTTAGTAGTAGCGCTGGTTATGGGTCCAGCTCTACTGCCACTTAGTAGTAGAGCTGGTTGACAACACGCGCTACATGTACCAAAGTAATAGTAGCGATGGGACCCCTGGAAGCGCTACTACTAAGTGGTCCCATGGCCACCAGCAGAGGCTACACATAGTAGTAGCGGCTGGTTGGAACCAGCACTACTGCTAGAGATATAGCAGTAGCGATGGGCCACCAGCCAGCGCTATGGCTAATGATATCTTATCCTCTCCCCCGCCGGCCCGGTTGATCGCTCTCCCTCCCACACTCCCTTCTCGTCCAACCCCCGCTCGCTGCCACCGCCCGCCGCCGTCGTCCCGCCGCCGCCATCGCCCGGTAGCTCTCCCTCCCTCCCTTCTCCTTTCGTCCCTCCCTTCCTCTGACCCTGCCTCTCCCTCCATCCCCTGCCCTTCTCCCTCCCTGCTCCCTCCCTTCATCCCTCGCCCTTCTCCCTCCCAGCCCTCTCCCTCTGACCCTCTCCCTCCCTCTGATCCCTCCTGCATTGCATAGATAGATGGATACATAGATGAATGGATAGATAGATAGTTAGATGGTTGGAACAATGGTTTTTTGGATATATTGCGTAGATAGACAAATGGATGGATAGATGGATGGATGGATGGATGTTAGGGTTAGAACTAGGGGATTTTTAGTAAATGTATAGGTCTTTTCATTTTTTAAGGTTAAAATAATGTTTTTGTTTATATTTTGTTTTTCCAGAAATAAAGGAGCCCCTGCATCATCCCCGCCGTCGCCCCGTTACCGGCCCCCTCCGACCTTGAGGTGAGACCAGCCACCCCATGCTCAAATTGGAGAACTACTTCTGTTTTGAATGCTCAAATCGGAGAGCACTATTTTGAACACTATTTTGTTTTTGCAGCCAAATCTCCATGTCGTCGCCACCGTTGTCCCCGTGACAGGCCCCCTCCGACCTCGAGGTGAGAGTAGCCAAATCTCCATGTCAATATGAGTCCTATAAGATATTTTGAAATGTTTTTGTTCATATTTTCAACCATTGAAATGCAATGACCATCAAGTTTGAATGCACTCCGAGCGGCCTATGTTTTCCCGGAGTGTTGATTAATTTCCGTTCCGGCAAATTTCAGGCGCTCGATATGTCCTTTTTAGCAAAGGTCATGCCGGACTTTTTTGTGAATTTTGGCATGACTTGTGCTAGAATATGTAGGAAATATCGAGTGGCCTTGATTTTCTAGAAAGATAATTAAAGGACATTTCAGGTTGACTTTAAGTCTATTGAGGCTCCATATATACATGAAAATCATAAAATGGGTGAGCGAGAAAGTCTGCACCATATATGAGAGAGGAAGAAACCCGACTATTGTCGTGGGGGTCGTTTATCCTTCTTCTCCTTGTGCTAGACCTTTGTTAGGCACTAGGGGAAGGAGGAGTAATGACCATCACTGACGGTCAAAAAATCAGTGAGGGAGTGTGTCCACCATATATGAGAGAACGAAGAAGAATGCCGACTGTTGTCGTGGGGGTCGCTTCTCCTTCGTTCCCGTGTGCTAGACATTTTTGTTTAATGCACTCAGGGATGAAGCGAGGAGCGGCCATCACCAACGGTCGAATATATATAGCACGTGAGCTGAGAGTTTTCAAAAAAAAAGACTCGACGGACCGATAGTCAACCCGTGCTGAAGAATAATTATCTAATTTGTTTTTGTAGTACATATATTGAATTTTAGAAGTTTAATCTTTGAATTATGAACATAGGAAATGTCGTCGGACGAAAGTCCCGCGGAGTGCTCTTGGTGCGGTGACAACGGGGTTTCTACAATAGGCCTCACTTTGTAGAAGGTCGGCGCTTCAGCATTAAGCTTGAGGAGGCCTTCGATTGTGAAACGGTACGCTACGACACAAAGTTTTTTTCGTAATTAAGCATCACTTCTACTACTTCAACATGTAATTTTCATATTTTACAATTCAACTAGCTTATCCGATGCCATGCAACACGCTATGTCTTGGAGAGGATGGGTTTTGAAGATCATGAAAGGAATGAAACAAAGAAAATTCACCTAAGGACCCATCATGGTATGGATTTTGAGGTAAATCTATACAATTCTGAGAGTTTATCCAATTTTGGTGGCCCTGATTGGGAAGCACTTTGCAAGATGTATGATTTTCAAGAGGGTATTCTTGTCACCATGGATCTTTGTGATCCTGACATCTACGTAGACAATTTGGACATTTGGGTCCTTGTTGAAACGGTTCCAATTCTACAGCTATGTGAGTTTCTCTAACATAGTTATTAAGTAATTTATATTGTTTATTTCAAAATAGTTGACAGCATATTTCCATTTATAGCTTATTTTCATTCTTCAAAGAATGTGCGGAAGATGGTAGACAGAACCTACTACACCGATGGCTCTGAGTTAACTTATCAGGAGAAAAATCATCTGGTCGCATTTTGTACTGATCTTGAGAATTACAATGTTTATTATCAAACTCCTCCACAATATGGTCAATATGTGCCACTAGTGCACGTGTTGAACTATGCTATCATCCATGGAGATCTCATGGTAAGATTTTTTTAGTATTACGACATCTGTGCATCTTTAGCATAAATTCTTCTAAAACTGAACTACATTGCTAACTACAAAGTTATTATTATGTTTTTCAACAGATAATCCCGCAGGAGTGTGTGCCTCATCTGTTTTTCAGAAAGGTCACCTTGATGTTTTGAATATACAACCAGGTCATCCTATGAATCACTCTTGTTCATCTCGGATTTCTAAAAGCAATGAAGACATGACAATCAAAGATTGGAAAAAATGTATGGTCACTCGTAAGGAGGTACTTGGAAGCAACATTAGGCAAAGTGCAAGAATTGAAGACAGGATAATCTCCATTCTGCATAATGGAGAGTCAGGGCCTATCATGTTTTATGCTATTTTACCTAAGAGAAGGTAGTAGGTTCTAGTGAATACTCATGATCATGTGCGATCATGTGCTAAGAACAACTAAGTAGGATTGGTTAGATGACTGTGATCATGATGTGGTATCGAGTAGAAGTTGTATGATTGATGATGATTAGTAGGACTTGTTATTATGATACCACTGATGAGTTATTTATTATTATGATCGATGATGCATGATGCTAAGTTGTTATATAAGCATGATGAGTTATTATATATATCAGTAGGTGAAATGAACATGGAATAGATTCAAGTGGAGGCAGCATGTGGTGCACATCGAAAGTACTACTAATCCAAACTAGATCAAGTTTGGATTAGTAGTACTTTCGACATGCACCACATGTTGCCTCCACTTGAATCTAGTCCACATTCATTTCACCCACTGTTATATATAATAACTAATCATGGTCATAAAATCATATGATGAAAGTAATGTATATAAAACCACAACGTAAATAAGCTGTATTTTCAAAAATTACAGGAAAAGTTGGTATAGCAGTAGTGCTGGCATTCCAACGCTACTGCTAACAGTTAGCTGTAGCGCCTTAGTGGTAGCTTTTGTACAAGCCCTACAACTAGCTAAAAAACAAGCGCTACTACTAGGGTTTTCCCTAGTAGTGTTCCCTTTGAGTTTGTCGTGCTAGGCCCTGACATTTGCGAGCAGGCAGACTGGGGAGGTTGAGATTTCCGCGCACACCCCAGAGTGCTAGTTTGTTAGGTTACCTAGTTAATTTGTGAGGTGCCTAAAAGTGCTAGTTATCGACTAGGGGGGTGAATAGGAAATTTTTATGAATGTCTTCAAAACACGATGGCTTGGAAGACAAACAGGTAAACTGAGCCCATATAGTAAGCAGCGGAATGAAGATTATGCTAGGCAAGCATTAGTCAAGCATACAATGCAGGGAAAGCAGGAAGACTAACTGCAACTAGGTAGACAAGATCAGTATGGAAGATAGTACGAAGCTAAACAGATATAAGCCTTCACACAATGAAGTCAAATGAATTAGGTAGGCAAGCAATGACTTCACAAAGACAAACTGTAAAGTAAGGAGAGAAAGGGATAGAACGAGTTGCTTGGTGAAGACAAGGATTTGGTAGACAAGTTCCAGTTGCTGTGACAACTGTACGTCTGGTTAGGGAGGCTGAGATTGACTTCAGAAGACTCTGTCTTCACCTTATTCCCCTTGAGCTAAGGACACCCAGTCCTCGCCCAATCACTCGGGTAAGTCTTCGAGGTAGACATCCAAACCTTCACAGAGTTTGTTCACCGGCAATCCACAATGACTCTTGGATGCTCAGAACGTGATGCCTAACCGGCTGGAGGATTCACATTCCTCAAGTGCAATAAGTCTTCGGATCATGCGGATAGAAAGACTTCAGTGATGCCTAACACTCTTTTGCTCTGGGTGTTTTGGGCTTTGTCCTTACAAGGATCTCTCTCTCAAATGCTTCGGAGGTGGGTTGCTCTCAAACGACAAAAGTTGTGCACTAACTCTGAGCATCCACGAATTTATGGTGTAGGGGTCGGCTATTTATAGCCAGGAGGCAACCCGACCTGATATGTCTGGAATGACCCTGGGTCACTAAGGAACTGACACGTGTCCATTTGTTAGATTTCAAACCACGCAGTAGCTTAGCCTGGGCTACAGGCAAAGGTGACTCGTCCAGCTCTGGATAAGGTTTGCTCTCATTGTCTTCGCTCGAAGACATAGGATTTGGTTGAGCATCACTTCAGTCATTCTGACTTTGTTCACATGGACCCCACTTAAAAGTAAAGTGGTTCCTATGACTCAATAAAGAAGAAAGGAAACTACAAAACAACTATGTCTTCGCACTCCATAGTCTTCAAGTGAATATCTTCATGTGTCATAATCTTCGTCGTGGATGTCTTCACGAACCACCATTGTCTTCAATGTCTTCACAAATTTTTAGGGGTCATCTCTTGTAGGTAAACCGAATCAATGAGGGACTAATACCTGTGTTATCCTGTAATTCTCACAAACACATTAGTCCCTCAACCATGTTTGTCGTCAATACTCCAAAACCAACTAGGGGTATTACTAGATGCACTTACAATCTCCCCCTTTTTGGTGATTGATGACAAACTGGTTGAAGTTTTTAACGGGGATAAAAGTATGTGAAAGTTCACTTTTGTGAGCATTGTTTTCATATATAAAAAGAGGCTCCCCCTGAAGATGTGCATATAAGTAGTTCGCTTTTGAATACAAATGCACATGGTAGGTTTTGCTTTGTGGAGGCCATCTTCAAAGTGTGAAGTCCATTCATCATGCATATAAAAAGGTAATGAAGATAATGATATGCATAATGGAAAATGGACCTCTGCAGAATGACTTCATGCGGAATTTATCATCGCATCACAAAGTGGCAGCAAGAGTAGCAGACGACCATCAAGTTTAAGTGTTAAAACTCAAAAGCCAAAAGTTTCAGAACGAGAGTTGTAAGAACTTCGCGAAAATTAAGCAACCACCCATATGGACCCGCTTGAAGATTATCAACTCATATGCTTCTACCTCATTTGTCAGTAATGAACAAAAAGGTTTGAAGACATAGAGTATCTATTCGTTCCAGGTGGAGATGAAGTTGGAGCAGCAGGGTCGATGTTGGAGTTTGGTGGTGCGGAAGGGCCTGGCGCAGCATCGTGATGTAGTGTAGTTAAAGCCGGAGAAGTGGCTCGTCTTCTTCATCAACAACTCTCGTAACAACACTTGCAGCCGAAGATGAGCACTCAGAATCTTCAATGGAGGGAGTGCAATGCCAACTTGCATTTTGAGGAGGCCTGGAGTCAAACTTGAAATTCTCAGTGAAGCCATCCACGCGAAGACCATCTTCAGCGCAGAGCAAGGTGAGACTCTTCCAGGACCGCCGACAGGCTTCACGGGGTACAAATGAGTTCTTGGTGGCCAAGTTGTGAATGCGATTAACATCCACCAAGATACTTTGCATCTGACACTTCAGCCAGTCATGATGTCTGTCCTACTTTAGATGTAAAGCCACTAGAAGCTCACGGTCATTAAGAACATGAGGACGCTTCTGAGGCCTTTGAGCTATGGTGCTTGTAGTGGCTTCAGTATTGGCATGATGCAGTATGCACAGGTTGCCAGCCAGAGGATAAGCAGGAGTTGTAGCATTGGGCACATGAACACCTTTAATGGGCTATGTGAAGCTCTGGAATTCAGCATTCTGAAGGTGGAGGGGCTTCTTCATAGGCTCGGGGTAGATGGCTTCAATAGTCATATCAACTTCAGGCAGAAAGACAATATGGTTGCGCGCTGAAGGCTGATAGTCAATAGTTGAATGAAGCTTAATCAGGCACATCACCCATGGAGCATATAATTTGAGACCAAACAGATCTATCCTAGAAGCAGCAAGTTGTCTGATGAAGAAATCTTGAGTGTTGAATCTGATGCCATGGATGATATAAAATACCAATTTCTTCATAGCGCCTTGAAGTTTGGCTTCCAAAGAATTGCCTTTGATGGTCCAGAGAGTACGTGTAACACCCTCGATGCGGCTATATCTCCCACGTGTCGAAGCACGACTTAGAGGCATAACCGCATTGAAAGCAATGTTGCAAGTGAGGTAATCTTCACACAGCCCATGTATTACATAAGGGAAAGAGATACATAGTTGGCTTACAATCGCCACTTCACACAATTACATGAATAAAGCATTACATCATCCAGATACAATCAAGGTCCGACTACGGAACCAAAATAAAAGAAGAACCCCAAATGCGATAAAGGTCCCCGATCGACCCCAACCGGGCTCCACTCTCGATCAACTAGAACGAAACAACACAAAGGGCAAGATCTTCATCGAGCTCCTCCTTGAGCTTGGTTGCATCACCGCTTCGGTAACATAGGCACCGCAAACTGGTTTTGAAGTATCCGTGAGCCACGAGGACTCAAGAATCCCATTACCATGGGTATCAAGACTAGCAAAGCTTAATGGGAAAGGAAGGGGTAAAGTGGTGAGGTTGCAGCAGCGGCTAAGCATATATAGTGGCTAACATACGCAAATGAGAGCGAGAAGAGAAACAAGCGGAACAGTCGTGAAGCTAGCAATGATCAAGAAGTGATCCTGAACACCTACTTACGTCAAACATAACACAGAAACCGTGTTCACTTCCCGGACTCTGCCGAGAAGAGACCATCACGGCTACACACACGGTTGATGCGTTTTAATTCGGATCTGGTGTCAAGTTGTCTACAATCGGATATTAACAAATTCCCATCTGCCACATAACCACGGGCACGACTCTCGAAAGTTTATACCTGCAGGGTGTCCCAACTTAGCCCATGACAAGCTCTCGCGATCAACGAAGAATAGACCTTCTCCCAGAAGACCCGATCGGTCTCGAATCCCGGTTTACAAGACATTTCGACAATGGTAATACAAGACCAGCAAAGCCGCCCGATGCAACCGGCAATCCCGATAGGAGCTGCACATATCTCGCTCTCGTGGCAACACCGGATAAGCTAAGCGTCTGTACCGACGTAACCCAAGTTGCTAAGGGATGGTCCCATACGGTGCTCTAGTTTGGACCAACGCTTAGACAAGCACCGCCCGGGGCTATAATAAAGATGACCCTCGAGAGAGCGACTCCCAAGGGAAAAGTAGGTGGTGGTGAGGCAAATGGTAAAACCAATGTTGGGCCTTCTTGACAAGTTTTATTCAAAGCGAACCGTCGTGGGGGTCCCATAAATCACCCGACCGTAAGGAACGCAAAATCCGGGAACATAACACCGGTATGACGGAAACTAGGGCGGCAAGAGTGGAACAAAACACTGCATAAGGCGAGCCTTCCACCCTTTACGTAATATATAGATGCATTAATAATATAAGAGATATTGTGATATCCCAACAAAACCCTGTCCACCATGGAGAAATCTTCAACTTCACCGCAACTAGCAACGCTATAAGAGGGCTGAGCAAAGTGGTAACATAGCCAAACAACGGTTTGCATAGGAAAGGTGTCAAAGGTTAGAGGTTCATGGCAATATGGGATGGCTTGATAAACAGTAATAGGTAGCGCAGATAGCGATAGAACGAAGCAACTAGCATAGCAATGATAGTAGTGAGATCCAGGGCGCAGTCATCTTGCCTGAAATCCCGCTAGGAAGAAGAACGAGTCCATGAAGAAGATGAAGCCACGACGACGAACCAAGCGTAGACGAACGAAACCTCACGATCGCAACGAAACGGGAACTATCGAAAAGAAGCACACAACATGGTAAACACACCACACATAGACAAAACATGATGCACAACAAGCATGATGCATGAAAAGGCTACATGAAGCTACTCATGCCAAAAGATGATGCAAACAAGAACAACACATCAAGGCAAGTTTAAATGAGGCCGGGAACAACATATAGCAATTCCGGTAAGTCCTCATATGCAAATTTCGAAATTGGTCCAGAACTGAATAAACCTTATGTTTAAGTTGTTAAACAGCAAGTTAAAGAGCACCAAGAGGATCTACACGAAATTCTAGTCAAGTTACATATAAAGTTCATTAGATTCGGAGCTACGGCCTAGAAGATATGAGCAAAACAAGTTAAGCATGGTATTGATGCAAAATGCACCCAAACATCAAGCAAACACACCAAAACAAGGATGCAACATGATAATATGAAGCTACATGCAAAATCAAGCAAGTTTCATATAGAGCACACTCAAAACGGAGCAACGGTTCAACACACGCACATGAAACAAGTCATAGCAACAATCTGTCCATAACAGCAACTAGGCATATTGCAAGCATCAAAACAATATGCTACAGCACCCCAACATAATAACAAAAGGCATGGGAATGAAGTACACGTAAAGCATAACAAAACATGAACACTGAGCTATCTCCAGAAATCACTAGAACATGCTCAAAAGGACATGGAGATATTGCAAACAATAACAGCTTGCACTTATCAGAAATAACATCAAGTTGCAATGTTTAGAGCTATCAAACAACATGTTACAGGAAGCTATCATGGCAAACAAAGGCATGGCATGAATCTACTAATTTCATAGATCAAAAGTCCCTTACTGACCATAAGCCAAAAAGGCACGGAAAATATGATGGCACCCATGTAAACATGACAAGTTATATTACAGATTCATACATGGCAGGAACAACAATAAGTAGGCATGTTCGTGAGCTTGAACCACTCACTACAGAGCAATACATGGCATGGCAAGGCAACCAACAGTAATAAAGCATGTTTATGAAGCTAAGCATGGCAAGAGCAAGGTCATAGGGTACATGGATCACTAGGAAAACACATGGGAACAAGTGAACTTAATGTTAACAGGCTGACAGCAACATTTTCAAGCAACTTTGGAGCAAGAAATGAACATGTTCCAGCAGGCTATAATTGCAACCAAGGGCATGAATGGATAGAGCATGACATGTAGTTCAAAACATGTTTATAGAGCATCTCCAGATTATGCATAGAATGATTAGTAGAAGCATGTTTATATAGCAACAAAATATAAAAGAATCATCAGAAAACAAAGAACAAAGAATTACCCTACTTAGCAAGCTTGATACACTCAGCACACAACTCACAAAAATACATGGTTAACACCCCTGGAAAGATGGCATGGCATAGATCAACATTCATGTAGAGCTGAACCTCATAGGAAGCACACATCAATCATGGCAAAAATGATAAAACAGCAAGTTATAACAGTTTCAGCAGATTAACATCAACATGCACTCTTCCAACAGCAATTCTGGCATCAAGATTAGCTCAAATGAAAATGATGCAATGGAATGAAATGAAGTACTCGTCGAGACGAACAATTTGACATATTACACGCGCAAAACGGAGCTACAGATGTAGAGATAAGGCATGATGAACATAGCATGATTATGTATGGATTTCAGGGACCCGGGACGGAGGGATCCGGGGCTCGGGCCGCCGTTTGGATTGGCGGGCTGGTGGATCTGGTCCAGCCCGGCCAGATCCGGCGAGGGTGGCGGCTCCGGCGAGGGAAGCGGCCGGCGGCGGGATCCGCGGCGGCGACGGGCGGCGCTAGAGCAGGCGCGTTCGCCGGCCAGTGGGAGGAGCAGGGGCGCGGGGACGCCGGCAGCGAGGCGAGGCGCCGGGCGGACGGCAGAGCTGCAACGGAGGCGGCGGGCCTCGGCGCCGCCGGGCGGCGGGCGTGCGCAGCGGCGGCGGGAGACGGCGGAGGCGGCGGACTCGGTCGCCGGAGTTGCGGCGAGACGGCGGCGCGAGGAGGATCAACGGCGGGCGGGATCTAGGCGGCGGAGCGCTGGTGGACTCGCCACCGGCGGCGGGCGGACGCGACGGTGGCGGCGGTCGGTGGCGGCGGCGACGCTGGCGAGGAGGGCCCGCAGACGGGTTCGGGGCGGGCAGGCGACGGCGGGCGGCGGATTTAACCCGACGGTGACACGTGGCGGCGGGGTGAGCGGATGTGTCCGGCGCCGGTCGGACATGTCCGGCGCGGCGCGGAGGGGAAATTAGGGTTTCGGGGGAAAGGATCCGCGAATTTGAAATGGGGGGTGTATATATAGGCATAGAGGGAGCTAGGAGAGTCCAAATGAGGTGCGGTTTTCGGCCACACGATCGTGATCGAACGACCGAGGGAATGGAGGGGAGTTTGCTGGGCTTTGGGCCACTTTGGAAGGGGTGTTGGGCTGCAACTCAAAGAGTGCTTTACGGTTACCTGGTTAACCGTTGGAGCATCAAACGACCTCCAAATGGCACGAAACTTGACAGGCGGTCTACCGGTGCTATACCAAGGCCGCTTGGCAAGGCTCGGCCCATTCCGAGAAAGTTTAATACCCGCACAAGAGAAGAGGCAAAAGGGGAACGCCGGAGGACATAGGAGTGCCAGATTGCAAAACGGACAACGGGGAAAATGCTCGGATGCTTGAGATGAACACATATGCAAAATGAAATGCAGATGATGACATGGCAAAGTGCAACACGCAAGCAAATGACATGGCAACGACGGCGAATAACTGGCGGACACCTGGCGCATCGAATCCGGGGCGTTACAACACTCCACCACTACGAGAGGATCTCGTCCCGAGATCTAGGATGGCACCGGAGGGAAAAGGAAGAGGAAGAGGAGACGTAAAACTAAGTTGCTTCTTTCATGAACGAGGGAAACCATGAACCTTGAGAGGCTGAGCAATTTAAAAGAAAGAGTACAACAGAGATGAACGAGATTGCAAACAATCCGGTAGAAAAGAGGTACAAGGAGTATTACGAGAATTTAAAGGTTGAAAGACATGGAAATAAGAGCTTCACGAACGAAAAGAATATGACCACATCGGTATAATGAGATAGCCAAGGAACAAGAATGGACGAATTTGGACAGCACTCCGGTAGAAAAGAGAAGAAAACTTGATGAGATGAAAAGATATGGAAGAGATGATACAACACTCCGGTTAAATGGATAAGCAAGAAAAGAACATGATCCTCACAAAATGAGGTGATGGGTGAAGAGCACAACATCACAATGCCTCCGTAACGAAAGAATAGAAGTTAGATCGTTGGGATAAAGGGACGGAGAAGAAAATGACAACTTTTGCCACAAGTGAACTTGGAAAGCGTCCTTGCGAAGAAGAATCGAACGGAGATGTTGGAAAATCAACAACGAGAAGCACAAGCTTGTTGTGGGCTTATGGCAAACATCTCAAAATGATGAGGTGACAACCAGCCACTAACGGAAACAATTGATTTCTTGAGAACAACGAAGAGATGCAAAACTGCTTTTGCCGAGAGGATAGGAGAAAACTTGGATCATTGATAAGCACCACAATACAACATTCCTTAGGGAAAGCTTTAGGTGAAATCTATACCAAGATAACTCCAACGAAAAGTTTGACGGACTTAAAATACCTTGTTCTTGACAACATGTGAATCATGAAACATGAAGGAAATTGTCAAGAGTGACATAACAACATCTCAAAAGATAAGGTAGGAGAATTGCACTTCGGAATGCAAGACAAAGAATACTTGAACGCCTCAAAACAAAACATGTGTTGAGCACCATGTTTATTTTTAGAGTATAGCTTGGCTATTCTTAGCTTCAAGAGAAATGTTGAAGAACAATTGAAGAATGAAAAGAATCCTTGATGAACCACCATGTAGAGCCTCCATGAAGAACTCCGGTAATAGAAGGATGATGAAAAGAAAGAGAAGTTGAAAACACAAGGTGAATCCTTGCAATGATTTAGATGGATCTCCGTGATAATTAGAGCTTGGAACTCCGGGAAAAAGAGAAGATGAAACAAATGAAATCGAGAGTTTTAAGGGCCTCCGGAATAAAGAATTAATCACTTAGATGAACAAGAATAAGAATTATGTTATGCTTATCCTTCACCAATTAAATTGATGACAATCAACGGATTTCGCATACTACTTATTCCCGTAGAAAGGATTAAAAGAGATATATCAAAACTTGAGAAGGTCTTCAACGAACCACCGGTAGGATTGGAACAACAAATGAATTGATATGATGAACAAGGAAGAGAGATCTTGAAAGAACCACCGTAAGAATTGAAAATGATCGAAGTAGGGGTGCATCACCGGTAAGAATTAGCAAATGAATGAAGGTGCTTGAGACAAACTAGATACATGAGAACAAAGAGATCAAGAACTGATTAGAGGATATTCGAACGATGCACCGGAAGAATTCGAGAACGAGAGTTGAAAGCTGAGAATGAGTAAACCTGAATTGATGGACTCCGGATGACAAACTGAGAAGACTCTTAATATCTCCTGATGGGTGAAAAAGATTCTCACAATCGAAAACAATTATGACAGGGTGGCAACAAGCTAGCACCATGAATCTTGAAGAGAATAGAGCAAGATTAAAGAGAAACTCTTCTTCGGTCTTCAAATGATGAGAATGACAACGAGAAACACCACCGTGAATTATTGAGGCACACCGGAAGAATCAAAAGCGAAGAGGTTGAGCCAACTATGAAAAGAATTTGAAAGATCTTGGAGAAAAGCATTTGACTGATGATAACTCATTCTTACGTCAAACTTGGAGAAGAATTTAGGATAGTTCTGGGAAAATAGAAGAGTCAGGTAAGATCCTGGGAAAAGACCTGTGGGTTAGGGCCCACTCAAAAGAACAGCGTTGAAAAGATTTAAAAGAGATGTTGCACCGGTTGAATTAAATGACTTGAATGAGATACCAATCTCGAAAGAGCTTGAACGAATGCAGAGTGGAAACACGAATCTTCGAGATATCTTGAGCACTCCAGAATAACAAATAGCGAGAAGTAGAATGATAATGAGGTGCACCGGTATGAGAAGACATTGAAATGAGGAAAAAGGTATGATCAACAAAACTTGACTTGAATCCACCGGAGAAGAGAAAGGAATGAGGAATGACGAACTAGTAGAACATCTTCTTGAGAACCACCGGGTAAGAACATTTACGGAAAAGAATGGAGAAACTTCACAAAAATAAAAGGATACTTGGTAAAGAAATCTTAGTCCTTGAGGAAAAAGGGTGGGTGAGCAGGAAAAACAAAGGCAACTTGAAGACGGATGAAACAAACACCGTTGAGAAAAACTTAGAAATGATCTTGCGGATGGGGAGAATGATCGGATCCACTTGAAGAGAAGCACGCCGGTAGGAAAAGAATTAACATGACAACCTCAATGATCAAGAAGGATTAACACTCACATTGAAATATGAGAACACCAATTAGGGAAGGTATGGATTCAACATTTGACATCGAAGCAACTCGAATACCACATATAACACAAAACAAAGGATTTGGCTTGCAGAATAGGCCGGCACAAACATATGATAGAGATTTACCCAATCCCATATCATGCATCTGTCAAAAAGATATTCTAGGAGCTACTTGAATTCCCACCTATAAAACTCCCGAAACTTTCTGGTTATGCAATCTGGTGTTGGGGATACAGGAAGCAATATATCTCACCCAAACTAACAATACCTACATCCAAATTGTATCCATCCGTCAACACATAACCAAGAAACCTTCGAAATCGTGTACCTCAACCTTCAAAAGCATCCGTTATACGAGTCATGGCAATACTCCCGTACTCACCTCAAGATCTTTGGGTTATCGGGTTATCTCACCAACAACGCATAAAAGAGATTTTCGATGTCGGCGCATTAAACTCGGTATTCCGAACTGCAACGATAAAATTATGACGACAACACCTCGAGCTCAACTCCCCGACACTTCCACTAAACCCCGACAGAGGCACCAAGACAATGTTCTCATCATAAAACCATCGGAACGATTCCAAGATACCCGCGTGATCCTAAAATTTTTTAGTGAAATTTGAGAAGAGAAGAGTCAAAACTCTACGCCAAGATGCCTTACCAGAGCGATGAAGAGACTGGGGAGTAAAAAGAATTCCTAACTCTCCGATATATATAATCCTAAATGACTCAAAACATTTTTCTAGACACAACTCGGCCGCTAAAAACGATCAAGCAATGGGGCTCCTAAGGTCGGGAAGGCTCTGATTACCAACTTAGCGCCTCGATGCGGCTATATCTCCCACGTGTCGGCACGACTTAGAGGCATAACCGCATTGAAAGCAATGTCGCAAGTGAGGTAATCTTCACACAACCCATGTATTACATAAGGAAAGAGATACATAGTTGGCTTACAATCGCCACTTCACACAATTACATGAATAAAGCATTACATCATCCAGATACAATCAAGGTCCGACTACGGAACCAAAATAAAAGAAGAACCCCAAATGCGACAAAGGTCCCCGATCGACCCCAACTGGGCTCCACTCTTGATCAACTAGAACGAAACAACACAAAGGGAAAGATCTTCATTGAGCTCCTCCTTGAGCTTGGTTGCGCCACCTTTCGTAACATAGGCACCGCAAACTGGTTTTGAAGTATCCGTGAGCCACGAGGACTCAGCAATCCCATTACCATGGGTATCAAGACTAGCAAAGCTTAATGGGAAAGGAAGGGGTAAAGTGGTGAGGTTGCAGCAGCGGCTAAGCATGTATGGTGGCTAACATACGCAAATGAGAGCGAGAAGAGAAACAAGCGGAACGGTCGTGAAGCTAGCAATGATCAAGAGGTGATCCTGAAGACCTACTTACGTCAAACATAACACAGAAACCGTGTTCACTTCCCGGACTCCGCCGAGAAGAGACCATCACGGCTAAACACACGGTTGATGCGTTTTAATTCGGATCTGGTGTCAAGTTGTCTACAACCGGATATTAACAAATTCCCATCTACCACATAACCGCGGGCACGGCTCTCGAAAGTTTATACCCTGCAGGGGTGTCCCAACTTAGCCCATGACAAGCTCTCGCGATCAACGAAGGAATAAACCTTCTCCCAGGAAGACCCGATCAGTCTCGGAATCCCGGTTTACAAGACATTTCGACAACGGTAAAACAAGACCAGCAAATCCGCCCGATGCGCCGACAATCCCGATAGGAGCTAAGCGTACACCGGATAAGCTAAGCGTACAGGTACCGACGTAACCCAAGTTGCCAAGGGATGGTCCCGCACGGTGCTCTAGTTTGGACCAACGCTTAGACAAGCACTGGCCCGGGGGGTCTATAATAAAGATGACCCTCGAGAGAGCGACTCCCAAGGGAAAAGTAGGTGGTGGTGAGGCAAATGGTAAAACCAATGTTGGGCCTTGCTGGACAAGTTTTATTCAAAGCGAACTGTCAGGGGGGTCCCATAAATCACCCGACCGCGTAAGGAACGCAAAATCTCGGAACATAACACCGGTATGACAGAAACTAGGGCGGCAAGAGTGGAACAAACACCAGGCATAAGGCCGAGCCTTCCACCCTTTACCAAATATATAGATGCATTAATAATATAAGAGATATTGTGATATCCCAACAAAACCCTGTCCACCATGGAGAAATCTTCAACCTCACCTGCAACTAGCAACGCTATAAGAGGGGCTGAGCAAAGCGGTAACATAGCCAAACAACGGTTTGCATAGGAAAGGTGTCAAAGGTTGGAGGTTCATGGCAATATGGGATGGCTTGATAAACAGGTAATAGGTAGCGCAACATAGCGATAGAACCAAGCAACTAGCATAGCAATGATAGTAGTGAGATCCAGGGTAGCGGTCATCTTGCCTGAAATCCCGCTAGGAAGAAAAACGAGTCCATGAAGAAGATGAAGCCACGACGACGAACCAAGCGTAGACGAACGAAACCTCACGATCGCAACGAAACGGGAACTATCGAGAAGAAGCACACAACATGGTAAACACACCACACATAGACAAGACATGATGCACAACAAGCATGATGCATGAAAAGGCTACATGAAGCTACTCATGGCAAAAGTTGATTCAAACAAGAACAACACATCAAGGCAAGTTTAAATGAGGCCGGGAACAACATATAGCAATTCCAGTAAGTCCTCATATGCAAATTTCGAAATTGGTCCAGAACTGAATAAACCTTATGTTCAAGTTGTTAAACAGCAAGTTAAAGAGCACCAAGAGGATCTACACGAAATTCTAGTCAAGTTACATATAAAGTTCATTAGATTCGGAGCTACGGCCTAGAAGATATGAGCAAAACAAGTTAAGCATGGCATTCATGCAAAATGCACCCAAACATCAAGCAAACACACCAAAACAAGGATGCAGCATGATAATATGAAGCTACATGCAAAATCAAGCAAGTTTCATATAGAGCACACTCAAAACGGAGCAACGGTTCAACACACGCACATGAAACAAGTCATAGCAACAATCTGTCCATAACAGCAACTAGGAATATTGCAAGCATCAAAACAATATGCTACAGCACCCCAACATAATAACAAAAGGCATGGGCATGAAGTACACGTAAAGCATAACAAAACATGAACACTGAGCTATCTCCAGAAATCACTACAACATGCTCAAAAGTACATGGAGATATTGCAAACAATAACAGTTTCAGACTTATTAGGAAATAACATCAAGTTGCAATGTTTAGAGCTATCAAACAACATGTTACAGGAAGCTATCATGGCAAACAAAGGTATGGCATGAATCTACTAATTCCATAGATCAAAAGTCCCTTACTGGCCATAAGCCAAAAAGGCACGGAAAATATGATGGCACCCATGTAAACATGGCAAGTTATATTACAGATTCATACATGGCAGGAACAACAATAAGTAGGCATGTTCGTGAGCTTGAACCACTCACTACAGGGCAATACATGGCATGGCAAGGCAACCAACAGTAAGAAGGCATGTTTATGAAGCTAAGCATGGCAAGAGCAAGGTCATAGGGTACATGGATCACTAGGAAAACACATGGGAACAAGTGAACTTAATGTTAACAGGCTGACAGCAACATTTTCAAGCAACTTTGGAGCAAGAAATGAACATGTTCCAGCAGGCTATAATTGCAACCAAGGGCATGAATGGATAGAGCATGACATGTAGTTCAAAACATGTTTATAGGGCATCTCCAGATTATGCATAGAATGATTAGTAGAAGCATGTTTATATAGCAACAAAATATAACAGAATCTGTCAGGAAAACAGCAACAACAACTACCCTACTTAGCAAGATTGATACACTCAGCACACAACTCACAAGAATACATGGTTAACACCCCTGGAAATATGGCATGGCATAGATCAACATTCATGTAGAGCTCAACCTCATAGGATGCACACATCAATCATGGCAAAAATGATAAAACAACAAGTTATAACAGTTTCAGCAGATTAACATCAACATGCACTCTTCCAACAGCATTTCGGGCATCAAGATGAGCTCAAATGAAAATGATGCAATGGAATGAAATGAAGTACTCGTCGAGATGAACAATTTGACATATTACACGCGCAAAACGGAGCTACGGATGCAGAGATAAGGCATGATGAACATAGCATGATAATGTATGGATTTCGGGGACTTAGTGGATAAAATACCCTGCGAAAATGTGGACGAGGAGGACCCGGGACGGAGGGATCCGGGGCTCGGGCCGCCGTTTGGATCGGCGGGCTGGTGGATCTGGTCCAGCCCGGCCAGATCCAGCGAGGGTGGCGGCTCCGGCGAGGGAAGCGGCCGGCGGCAGGATCCGCGGCGGCGACGGCGGCGCCAGAAGTGAGCCCGCTCCGGCCGCCGGTGGGAGGAGCAGAGCGGCGGTGACGCTGCCGAGGCGAGGCGGCGGCGGCGCGGCGCAGAGCCGCAGCGGAGGCGGGCCTCGGCGCGCCGGCGCGCTGGCGGCAGGCGCAGCCGGGCGGCGGAGACGGCGGAGGCGGCGGACTCAGTCGCCGAGAGTTGCGGCGAGACGGCGGCGCTGGGAGGATCTGGCGGTGCGGGATCTGGGCGGCGGAGCGCAGCGGACTCCGGCCACCGGCAGCGGTCGGTGGCGGCGGCGACTGTAAGTGCATCTAATGCCCCTTAGTGATTTTGGTGTATTGAAGACTTATAGGTTAAGTAACTGATGCGTTTTGTGAGTGTACACAGTCTATAAGTCTATGAGGACTTTGATATTTACAGAGAAAGTCGACCCTAAAATGAAGTTCTTCGATCAAGACTTTGATATTCAAGACTTTCAAGACTTTGAAAGTGAAGAAATTGGTGTGACCATGAAGACTTGATATTCATTCGAGGAATATGAAGCGTGAAGACTTTTGTTTTCGTAGTTTCATTTTCTCTTTCTTGAGTCGAGGAAACACCGTCTTCGTTAAAGGGGTCGAGGAAATACTAAGGAAAAATTTCCATGTGATGCTCAACTCAAAATCCTACACCTACCAATCCTTCGAGTGAAGCCATTGAAATCTCATACGCTTCAGTCAAATTCTTCATGGATGAGACGCGGTTCTTCCGTCACCGATGACTTTGCTCGATCGAGGAGTTAGGAATTCGCCAGTCTGAATTGCCTACACAAAGAGGAACATGATAGCCCGAGGACTTTGAAAGTCAAATTTCCGACCGTTCTTTGTCTTCTTGGCCGGCGGACCAAAATATCTTATCCACCTAACGGTCATATCATTGAAGGGCATTTATGTCTTATCATGTCGGGCTGCTCCCTAGGCTATAAATAGCCGCCCCTACAACCACTAGTTGGTTGGCTGCTCCGAGAGAACTTGACACTTGTCATTTGAGAGCAACCCATCCTCCGAGGACTTTGAGCGAAAATCATCAAGTGAGGAAAATCCAAAACCAAACCCCATTAAAACCCCAAGTGATTGAGCATCATCAAGAAATTGATCCTGCGTGGATCCGACGCTTGTTACCTTTGAAGACTGTGCTTCTTCCAGACGGTTAGGCGCCAAGGTCTAGAGCATCCAAGAGGAATTGTGGATCGCCGAGTGACCAAGTCTGTGAAGGTTTGGAAGTCACCAAGACTTACCATGAGTGATTGGACGAGGCTGCGTGGTCTTAGTTCAAGGAGAATACGGTGAGGATCGGGTGTCCCGAGTTGCGCTCGAGATCGGGTGTCCGGACTGTGTCCTCCAGTTTAAATACTCACCGCTCCAACCAGACGCATAACTAAGACAGCAGTTGAACTGGTTTACCAAATCATTGTCTTCGCCAACCGACCGGTTCTATTTCCTCAACTCATTCATTTCTCATTCTGTGTTGCATATTGTTCATATCTGGTTTGAAGACTTCGATCAAGACTTTCACAAATTCCTCGCCAATTTCTTCACTGCTTTGTCTTCATCTTGTTATCCTGTGTTTACGCTTCACTACTCGCTCTAGTCTTCATTTCATCATGCCGACTATGTGTGTAATCTGTTATGTTTACCTCTGAGTACTTATTCCGCTATAAATAGTTCTTCGCTAAGGAATTTCTCACCGCAAATTCCTCGAAGAAGAATTTCATAAAATCGCCTATTCACCCCCCTCTAGTCGATATAACGCACTTTCAATTGGTATCGAGCAAGGTACTCCTTGTTCTGTGTGATTTTGGTTTAACCACCTGGAGTTCTAGTTATGTCGACCGCAGGTATGAAGAAAATGACATGCCCTATCTTTGACGGTCATGACTATCCCAAGTGGAAGGCCATGATGAAGAAGCGCCTCATGGCAAAGAACAGCGAGCTGTGGACCGTCACTGAGATTGGCCTTACTGATCTATGCAAGATTGCGAATGCTGATGATATTCGCAAGTACACTCGACTTGATATCATAGCGAAGGATATCATCTGCTCCTATCCAGAGACCAATTTGGGCGAATTATGCATCTTGGAAATTCCAAACTCATCTGGGACCGAATCTCTGATGTCTATGAAGGTCATCGTACGTGTCATAATCCCTGGTTTGAGGACTTCAAGGAATCTCTCAAAACGATGACTTTCGAGCCAGAATCATCATCATCTGCACCTTGTCTTATGGCAAATGGTGCTGAGGTAACCGAATGCTCCTCATCCGAGTCTTGTGATGATGAATCTGATAATGATGAATCTGATGATGACATTGAATCTTGCTATACCAAACTCATTTGTGTTGCCACTAAACAACAAACGGTTTTGGAACAAACTCAAGATATGCTAGAAAGAAGTGATAATATGTTGCGCAAGGAAATGGATCAGTCAAAAGCTTTGGGTGAATGTCTTCAGAGAATTCACTCCAAGCTTGATGTCCTTCAAGATCAACATAATACCCTCTTGACTGATCATGAGAAGCTTTCTCTTGAAGCTATTCAAAGAAAGGCAGATCTTGAAAAGCTAAGAGTATGTTATGAAGATCTTCAGAAGGAGCGCGATTCATTACTAGCTCAACAAATCAGCGCTTCTCAGGAAGAATTTGTTCCTCCATGCTTAAAGTGCATTGAGCGTGAATCTGCTAATTCTTCACCTGAATGTTCAAATGCTTCAAATATTACAAATTCTTCCTCTGCCTCTGCTATCACTAATTCCTCATCTGAGGACTTTGCTAGTATCATCGACAATGCAGGTTGAAGGAATTGTACATGACAGCATGTACAAAAGCCTCAAAGGGCATCGACACTTTGTGATGTGCTCAAAAGCAGATCCTCAACAGAAACCCTAGGAAAGAGGGTATTGCCTTTGAGAGGAAACTGAATGCTGATGGAACATATTGAAGCCCGAGCAAGATCCCAAAACCTCATGGGTTGTTTGCAAAGGGACCTCCAGCTTGATCCATCTAACTTATCCGCTTTACATGTGAATCTTCTCATTCTTCCGATGAGTCATTTGACTCCAACTATAAACTGTTCAAAAATCGAAATGGTGAAGTATTTGCTAGATATGTTGGCACTAATCTGCAGAACGGTTCCCCTATGAAGAAAATCTGGGTTCCCAAAAGCTGTGTTGAAAGTCTTCGTGAATGTCCTCATGACACCACCAAGGAAGAACAGAACCCCAGATCAAATTCTTCATATGGACCAAACTCTTCATATGGATCCAAATCCTCATATGGAGCAAATTCTTCACGAGGATCAAATTCCACAACTGGATCAAAGTCCTCATATGATTATTATCATGCTAACAAATCTGTCTCGCGGGGTAAAGCTAAGGTCTATGAATATGTGCATTATTCTTCAAACCATTATGTTCATAAGTCCTCAAGAATTACTCGCTTATTCATATGCTTACCCTAACCCCTCCTATGCTAAGCTTAAATGGTTTGGCATCTTTGCCACCTTTCTCACATGGTGCTCGCAGGATGATGAACTCTTTGCCACCCCTCCGATGTGGGTGGTGAAGAAAAGAACTAATCTCTTCTGCAGGTCAGTCTCCGGCGTGCTCGAACGTCTGAAGAATTTGTTGGGACCCGACAAAATGCTCGAAAGAATGCAAAGCGAATCATGATGAAATGAACCTTCATTTCACACGCCCTCATATTGCTATATCTGCTTCTCGCTTGATGAAATTCATCGATGAACTTGATATCATATTCTTCATCGATGAAGCATATGAGATTGTAAGTTACACTAATTCAACCGCAGGATGATCAACCCAAAACCACCGAATGGGTCCTCGATAGTGGGTGTACAAATCACATGACTGGTGACAAGAATCTATTGATGGATGCTCCTTTATCACCGCCACCTCTGAAGCATATCATATTTGCTGACAAAGGCAAAAGTCAGGTATTGGGTCTTGGTAAGGTTGCTATCTCTAAGGATAAGCACATGGACAAGGTCATGCTTGTTGAATCCTTAGGATACAATCTCATGTCAGTCTCAATGCTTTGTGATCTTGATATGGTTGTTGTCTTTGGCAAATATCGCTGTGTTGTGATTATGGAAGCTGACAATTCCGAAGTCTTTGAAGTCTTTAGGAGAGGAGATCTGTATATTGTTGATTTCTCTACAGGACCACAACTAGCCATGCTCTACTTGCAAAAGCTTCAGAAGGATGGCTATGGCATCGACGACTTGGTCATGCAGGCATGAGGAATTTGAACACGCTTGCGAAGAAGAAGCATGTCATTGGCATTGAGAATGTCAAATTCCTCAAGGATCACTTATGCGGAGCATGTGAAGCCGAAAATGACCAAGGCCAAGCATCCAAATAAGACTATCATGACCACTACCCGTCCATTCAATTGCTTCACATGGACCTCTTCGACCTAATCATTATTCAGCAATACTAATGATGCATCTCTATATGGTTTTGTCATTGTTGATGATTATTCTCGATATACATGGGTACACATTGTTACTTACAAACATGAAGTGCGTGAAGTCTTCAAACGATTTTCCTCGAGGCCTTCAACCAACTTTGGTGTGAAGATCAAGCATATCAAAAGTGACAATGGAACTGAGTTCAAGAATTCTGGTCTTGATGCCTATCTTGATGAACTTGGTATTACTCATGAATTATCGCCTTTATACTCCTCAAAGAAATGGCGTCGTGGAGCGCAAGAACAGAACTCTTGTTGAGATGGCTCACACTATGCTTGATGAATACAAAACGCCTCAGCGTTTTTGGATTGATGCAATTGATACTGCCTGCCACATCATCAACACAGTATATCTTCACAAATTCTTCAAGAAGACTGCATATGAACTCCTCACTGACAAGAAACCCAATGTGAGTTATTTCAAAGTCTTCGGTGCTAAATGTTGGATTAGAGATCCTCACCACAACTCTAAATTTGCACCAAAAGCACATGAAGGTTTTATGCTTGGTTACGGAAGGACTCAGACACCTACAGAGTCTTCAACATTGTTCTTCACAAGATTGTCGACATCAGAGATGTGCGGTTCGATGAAACTAATGGCTCGCAAAGAGAGCACCTACCTTCTGTGTTAGATGAACCAGCACCGAGGATGCTATCAAGCACAAGGCAACCGAGGATGTCATTCCTCTCAAGAATCTGTGAAGAATTCATTCTGTTCGTGAAGAACGCCGAGTGATGCACTCAAGAACATGATGAGGAAATTGGTGTCAAGAAAATGCTGATCAAAATCCTTAGCGACAACCAACTCATCCACGCGTTGCAAAAGAAGTGCAAGTGGAGAAGATCATCGATGACATCAGCGCACCAGGTCCGCTCACCCGCTCAAAAGCCTCACACTTATCTAACTTTTGTGGGCACTATGCTTTTGTCTCTATCTCAGAGCCCACTAAGGTAGATGAAGCATTTCTGGAGCCGGAGTGGATTCAGGCTATGCAAGAAGAATTACATCAGTTCGAGCTGAACAATGTATGGGAATTGGTCAATCGCCCAGATCCTCGCAAGCATAATATCATTGGCACAAAGTGGATCTACCGCAACAAGCAAGATGAAAACGGCCTCGTTGTGAGGAATAAGGCACGACTAGTAGCTCAAGGCTACACACAGGTTGAAGGAATTGATTTCGATGAAACTTTTGCACCTGTTGCTAGACTTGAAGCTATTCGCATTTTACTTGCCTATGCTAACCATCATGATATCATCTTATATCAAATGGATGTGAAAAGTGCATTCCTCAATGGTAAGCTTGAGGAAGAAGTATATGTTGCTCAACCCCCAGGTTTTGAAGATCCCAAGAATCCTGACAAAGTATTCAGACTAAATAAGGCTCTCTATGGCCTCAAGCAAGCCCCTCGGGCGTGGTATGACACACTGAAGGAATTCTTCATGAAGAATGGCTTCACACCCGGTTCACTCGATCCTACTCTATTTACTAAATCATATGATGGTGAACTGTTTGTGTGCCAAATATATGTTGATGATATTATCTTTGGCTGTACTAACCAACGATATAGTGATGAATGTGCCTATATGATGAGTGAAGAATATCAAATGTCTATGATGGGAGAGTTGAAATTCTTCTTAGGTCTTCAAATTCGCCAATCAGCAAGAATGGCATATTCATATCTCAGAGAAATACCTCAAAGATGTACTAAGGAAATTCGCATGCAAGATTGCAAAGGCGTCAAAATTCCTATGCCCACAAATGGTCATCTATGCACTGATGAAAATGGTACTGACTTCGATCACAAGGTATACCGCCACCATGATTGGTTCTTTACTGTACCTATGTGCATCTAGGCCAGATATAATGCTTAGTGTTTGCATGTGTGCCCGATTTCAAGCTGCACCGAAGGAATCACACCATAAGGCTGTGAAGCATATTCTTCGATATCTAGCTCACACACCAACACTAGGATTATGGTACCCCAAGGGCTCTGCTTTTGATCTCATTGATATTCGACTCGACTATGCTTTGGTGATCGTGTGGACCGCAAGTCAACATCCGCACTTGTCATTTCTCGACGATCTTTGGTCCGTTGGTCCTCGAAGAAATAGAACTGTGTATCACCGCCCATCGCCAAGCTGAATACATTGCTGCTAGGTCATGCTGTGCTCAACTGCTTTGGATGAAGCAAACCTCAAGGACTATGGCGTCAACGTGAAGAATGTGCCTCTCCTCTGCGACAACGAGAGTGCCATCAAGATTGCTCACAACCCGCTTCAGCACTCAAGACTAAGCACATCCAGATTCGCCATCATTTTCTTCGTGATCATGTGTTGAAGGGTGACATCTCCATCGAGCATGTGAAGATCAAGAACAGCTGGCTGATATCTTCACCAAGCCCTTGGATGAGAATAGATTTAGCAAGTTGCGTGTGAGCTAAATATCTTAGAATCTTCGAATGTTCTTTGAAAAGGACACACATCCTAACCCTTATGCATAAATGATGACTTAGATGTGCAACACATGAAGAAACGTTGTTCCTCAATCAATGAAGAATAACACTCTAAGTGTGAAGAAATCAATGAAGAATTTGATTCTCGTAACCCTCGACAATTGTACGCGTGTGCAAATCATCGTTTTATACGGTGGGCTACACCACCACAAAAGTTGAAAATCTTCAATCTGAGTTTTTCCTCATTTTTGAAATTCCTCGCTTTTCAAATTCTTCAACTTTGCAAAATCTTCAGATTTCCGCGTCTTTCTTCATTGGCTATATATATATATATGAGTTTATGTCCTCTACAAGATTCACTTATTGCTAATTCTTCAAGTTGCGATTTCGCTAAGTGAATGTGATCGGACCCTTCCCTCTATGCTATACTCAATCCAATCTATTCACAAATTCTTCATGTGCGTTCGATTGAAACTTCTCAAAGTCTTCACTGGTCCTTGACAGTTGAAGAAATTGCGAACGAAATTTTTAAACAAATCTTATCCAAGTTTTCGGTTTTACCGCTCAAACCGTTCCGCATCCCACGATGTATTAGTTTAATCACCCACGATCTTACACGATCTCATCTGCACAGTATGTGGGTGACACACGTCGCGTGAAGGAGAAAGGGCAGGGGCATGTTCGTCCAAAATCTTCGGGCGAACAGTTTTTCACCGTGGCTATAAATACCCCTTTACCCTCCTCACTTCATTTACTCCACTCGATCGCTGTCTCTCGCTCGAGCTCTCCTCAAACCCTAGCGCCGCCGCTACTCCATCGCCGCCGGTGAGGAAAAGCTTCACTGCCTCAACCTCATCGCCGTCGTACTCGCGCCGGTCGTGGAAATCTTCACTCCGCCGCCGCCATAGTCGTCTTCCTCTGCCAAGTTAGGGCGTGGAAGATCTAACGTGACGAACTTCTCTATAGTTCATCTCTGTTCGTCGTGTTCTTCAGTTCGGGTAATTAAAAATCACTTTTATTACTCGCGTTGATTCTCAAATCTTTCTGAAAATCTTCAAAGGTGTTTTTACTCTTCAAAATCTTCACATATGAACACCTCAGACACTATATGTTCTTGATCTATCTCCCTAAGCATTCATTTCTCCAAGATTCCTCAATTATGCGGATTTTCAATCTGTACAACTCTGGAACCTAAGACGAAACGCTTAGTGAAATTCCTCAAGGCTCAAACTGGTCAAATTCCTCAAAACTTGCTTCATTTTGAAAAATCTTCCGAGAACGATATGACCTCTCCAAATTCCTCGCACCTACACTCTGCTCACAGTACTCATGTCCGCCTTCAATCACTAGGTTCTCATCAACTTAACTCATTTGCAGCGTTCCTCGAAGAAAAACTGCATACTTCTTCAGAGTGCTCCATTGTTCAAATTCCTCACCTGAAGAAAATGACAGAAGGCAAGAGACCGTAGAAGGGAGGAAAGAAACCAGAAGTCATGACTGCTTTTGAAATTCCTGAGGAAGTATACAAAGACTACTGCACACTTGATGAATCCAAGTTTGGCAAGGAGACCAAGAACCAGCGCAAAGTGTGCATACAGAGAATAGAAAGGAGATGGGCACGAGAATGGCGAGAATACCGCTATGTCACTCCTAAGTACATGAGGAAATTCGCTCTGAAACCTCCATGCCCAAGAGCTCCTCTGGCACCTGGCCAAGTCGCTGATCCCACTAGCATCAAGAGTGGTGAAGACTTTCCTGAAGAATGGTCCAGGCGCCAAGCCAAATTGGCAAGACAGGCCAAGGAGGCAGTGAGGAAATTCAATGAGAATACTGCTACTGCTGCTACTGAGCCCTCGGTCAAACCAAGGAAATCAATGCCAAAGAAGCCTGCACGCAAGCCAAGTGCTTCACCGTCAGCGCCCTCACGGCCCAGTTCCTTAGTCGCGCCCTCACGGCAAATTCCTCAGACTGCTGCTGCTCATTCAAAATCCTCAGCAGCTCCCTCCAAGTCCTCAACACCTGTGCATCTTGCTACTTGTCAAAGGACTCAAGGATTCTCCATTGCTTCTGGTGTTTCAGCAAGTTCCTCACCTCCACCAATGTCCTCAACAGTCCCACTCTGCTGAAGACAAAGCAACCGCTGGACGCGGTCCTCGCCAAGTCCAAAGAAGAAACAGGTTGCATTCAACGCTCCTCTCGATGATGAAGCCTCGATCAAGAACTTGAAGAAATCATCGAGACAGATCGACCAAGGCCGCTAGAGCCAAAAGAACAAGTGTGCTCTGCTTTTGGATCCAAGAAGATCCTAGACTTCATTGACCTATGGCATCGGATCCACACACTCCTCTTCCGGATCTGCCATCGACTCGGGTCAAAGTCATATGTCAACCATTTCATCTCTCAAGAGAAATGGAAATTTGAAAAGGCTCGTGAATTGAAGAAAGCAAAAGCCGAAAAGGAGAAGCTTCGAGGAAAAACATCATAAACTTGACTCTGAAGAACTTCTTAAAGCTCAATCGAAATCCAAGCACTCAGCAAGGATTTTGATGCTTATAATGCCGACCGCAAGGAGCCAAGGTGAGATTCGCACTCGACGAAGAAAATGTCAATCTATTGCAGCTCCATCGCAACAAGAAAATCCTCAGTCAAGAATCTGCCACTCGTTGAAGAATCTGCTCACCTGCTGAAGAATCTGCCAACTTGTCGAAGAACATGCCAAGACTGCTGATGAGTTTCAGCGTCTTGATGAAAACACAAGTTCCGGGCTGATGACTCCATTCCAGCTGCTAAAGAAATTCCTGTGGCATCCACTAGTGGTGCGCTCAAGAATCAAGGAAACAGGCAATTGCACTAGTTGTGCTCAAGAAATCAGATCACAATCCTCGGCTCCTCCTGCGCCAACACCAACTCCAATTCTTCCTTCGCCTATGAAGTGAAGAAGACAAAGGCCGCGAACGAGCTGCAATGAAGAAAAGGAAGGCATCACCAAGTCAAATTCTTCTGCGAAGAAAATGAAGCCAATGACCAGCTCCATTGAAAATCCTATTGATGCCATTCCCATTTCCTCCATGTCATCCAAGGAAATTGTTCCTTTGGAGAAGAATACACGATCCCAAGCGGATCGATGAAGAAAATCAATGTTGCTACTTCGTAACAGCTTGATGAAGAAATTGAAGTGGAAGCTTTCCCTTCAACTCCTGTTGCTTCCTCACCCGTGCCTCAGTTCACAGCTGAAGAGGCAGGTGTTGAGGAAATTGAAAAAGAAGATGAAGACGTGGATATTGGGTGCACTACACCTGTGATGAACGATGACTTTTGGGAAAGTCAGCATCCCAATACTCCTCTCTTCACTCCGCTTCAACAAGTTCCTCAGTCACCGGCTACTACTGTTCAAATGGGCTCTGAAGAAACTCATCCCACATCATCTGTCAACAAAGAGATTCCAGTCACTACCGCTGAAGAACCAACTGCTAATCCTCAAACTGCACATGGAGAGGAACCAGAAATTCCTCAGCCTGAAGAACCTGAAATCGCGATTCCTGAGGTTGTGCTGCAAATCATAGATATTCCTCTGCCCAAGCCAAAGAATCCGTTCTCAAGCAAGCAAAAATTCAAGGCTGAAGACTTCTTTTCTGAGCACGTGTTCTTCACTGCTTACAATCCTTATGACTCTGCTCGAATGAGGAAAAGACGCTCGACTCCAACACAAGCAAATTTCTATTCCTCGCTATTTGACAAGGACAAGATCTTCACCATGGGCATATTCCTCATGTGGATATGGAATCACCGCCGTGCTTCGAGCCAAGACTCGTGTTCTTCACGATGCAGGGCTGCTGAATTTCTGCACCGATATATGTGACCGGAATGAAGAACTCATTCTTCAGTTCTATGCCACCCTGCACATCACCGGAGATGCTGAAGACATCAACTCATGGGTTCTGGATTGGATGACTGAAAATACTCACTACAAGGCAGCAAAGAATGAATTGCTTCGTGTCCTTCCTCTTGATCCTCCCCATGAATCGCTCGTTGCCTCTACAATGAACGTGAACTGTCGATCGCTTTATGCAAGTACTTATGAAGCCATTGAAGCGAGGCCAAGCCCTCGAACCAAATTCCTCGTCAAGGATTTGTCAGATGTGCCTCGGACCGTGTACGTAATCTTGACGAAGACAATGAGTCCAATCAAAGGCCACGACTCAAATGATGAAGACGCTCATTGGCATCATGAAGAACATGCTTTTCAATATCATTCATGGCGCTCCAAATAACTTCCATGATTTCTTCATGAGGACTCGCCAATATTGCAATGTCACCTTTTGAGTGAAGCCATATGCGCCTTTGGATCATGAGATTCATAAGGGCAAGATCTTCACCGAACTACAAGGTCGACACTCAACCATGGCAGCTTCCTCGCCGCCCATTGAAGTCCTCAAGCGACCAATTTCATCATCGATGACAAGGGCAAGGCAGCAGCTGTAATTGATGAAGGCACTCGCCCATTGATGGTCGGTTTAAGGCTGCATCTTACTCCACCAATGACGATTCGCTACGCATGATACCGCCGCAAATACCTCAACCAAGCAACAGCCTCAAGCCACAAGACCTGTGGTGATGACCGATCGTGAGTTACTCCTCGCCTTCATCGGAAGGTTGATCGCAATCGAAATGGGTCAAGCGCCAATTTGCTGCAATTCTTCACAATATGACCTCAACGCATAATGCAAAGAAGAAAACCAAGACTACCTTCATGAAACCCTCAACCGCACTGGGCTGTTCTAAATCATGTCTATTCCATGGAAGAATTGAAGACTATGGGTCTTCGTGAAGCTTATGACTGGTCTGCACCACCTCGAAGAAATTCAAGAGAGTCAAAGTTCCCGATTTGGTGGCTAGCTCTTATTCTTCATCGCTAAACCGATGAATATGAAGATTTGGGCGACATCAAGGCAGGCCCTACTTCAACAACCAACCCCGACAATGTTGGCACTCCTCCGTCGGCTTGAATATATTCAGGGGCGTTAGTCCTCAGTTTCGATCCTTTTGGTCATTTGATGACAAAGGGGGAGAAATCTGAGTTAGTCTTCAAGCGGGTTTATACTATGGGCGTTTTTATTAAGTTACAACTCTCGTTCTTCCGAAACTTTTATTGGATCGAGTTGTAATCTTAAATCCGATGGTGCCCTGATACTTTTGACCGTGCATTGTGCTGACTTTGCACTGTGCTCTGATACTCTTGATCGTGGTTCTGGTGCTCTGATTTTGATACGTGTTATGCTCTGATGCTTTTGAAGCACTAAGTTCTGAATGTGATATTTGAGCTCTGAAACTTTTGATGTGATATTCCGCATGCTCATTCCTAGTTAATACTATTGCATGCATGCTAAATCTCATCAGGCACCATATTTCATCATGCATTTCAAATTCTTCATAGTATACGTATCAAATGCGTGTATGAATTACAAGATATAGGGGGAGATCTCCATGATTCAAATCTTCAAATGTGCATTGCCTCAAAAGCAAATTCCTCACTATGCACATATTCAGGGGGAGTTCTTCTATATCTTGCAATCAAATTCCTCAATATCAGTATTTACACTTCATATGTTTATCCCCGTTGAAAACTTAACCTATGTTGTCATCAATCACCAAAAAGGGGGAGATTGTAAGTGCATCTAGTGCCCCTTAGTGATTTTGGTGTATTGAAGACTTATAGGTTAAGTAACTCGATGCGCTTTTGTGAGTGTACGCAGGTCTATAAGTCTATGAGGAGTTTGATATTTACAGAGAAAGTCGACCCTAAAAATGAAGTTCTTCGATCAAGACTTTGATATTCAAGACTTTCGAAGACTTTGAAAGTGAAGAAATTGGTGTGACCATGAAGACTTGATATTCATTCGAGGAATATGAAGCGTGAAGACTTTTGTTTTCGTAGTTTCATTTTCTCTTTCTTGAGTCATAGGAAACACCGCATCGTTAAAGGGGTCGAGGAAATACTAAGGAAAAATTTCCATGTGATGCTCAACTCAAAATCCTACACCTACCAATCCCTTCGAGTGAAGCCATTGAAATCTCATACAGCTTCAATCAAATTCTTCAAAGGATGAGACGCAGTTCTTCTAGTCATTGATGACTTTGCTCGATCGAGAGTTAGGAATTCGCCAAAGGCGAATTGCCTACACAATGAGGAACATGATAGCCCCGAGGACTTTGAAAGTCAAATTTCCGACCATTCTTTGTCTTTCTTGCCGCGGACCAAAATATCTTATCCACCTTACGGTCATATCATTGAAGGGCATTTATGTCTTATCATGTCGGGCTGCTCCTAGGCTATAAATAGCCTCCCCTACAACCACTAGTTGGTTGGCTGCTCCGAGAGAACTTGACACTTGTCATTTGAGAGCAACCCATCCTCCGAGGACTTTGAGGAAAATCATCAAGTGAGGAAAATCCAAAACCAAACCCCACAAAAACCCCAAGTGATTGAGCGTCATCAAGAAATTGATCTGCGTGGATCCGACGCTTGTTACCTTTGAAGATCTGGCTTCTTCCAGACGGTTAGGCGCCAAGGTCTAGAGCATCCAAGAGGAATTGTGGATCGCCGAGTGACCAAGTCTGTGAAGGTTTGAAGTCACCAAGACTTACCACGAGTGATTGGACGAGGCCTCGCGTGGTCTTAGTTCAAGGAGAATACGGTGAGGACTGGGTGTCCTGAGTTGCGCTCGAGATCGGGTGTCCGGATGTGTGTCCTCGAGTTTAAATACTCACCCGCTCCAACCAGACGCATAACCGAGACAGCAGTTGAACTGGTTTACCAAATCATTGTCTTCGCCAACCGACCGGTTCTATTTCCTCAACTCATTCATTTCCTCATTCTGTGTTGCATATTGTTCATATCGTGCTTGAAGACTTGATCAAGACTTTCACAAATTCCTCGCTTCAATTTCTTCACCGTTTGTCTTCATCTTGTTATCCTATGTTTACGCTTCTCGTATCTGCTTCTAGTCTTCATTTCATCATGCCGACTATGTGTGTAATCTGTTATGTTTACCTCTGAGTACTTATTCCGCTGCAAATAGTTCTTCGCTAAGGAATTTCTCACCGCAAATTCCTCGAAAGAATTTCATAAAATCGCCTATTCACCCCCTCTAGTCGATATAACGCACTTTCAACGACACGGGCGGGGGGGCCCTTGCTGGCCAGGCGGGTCAGGCGACGACGGGCGGCGGACGAACCCGACGGGCGACACGTGGCGGCGGCGGGGCGAGGCGGACGTGTCCGGCACCGGTCGGACATGTCCGGCGCCGCGCGGAGGGGAAATTACGGTTTCGGGGGAAAGGATCCGTGAATTTGAAATGGGGGGGTGTATATATAGGCATAGAGGGAGCTAGGAGAGTCCAAATGAGGTGCGATTTTTGGCCACGTGATCGTGATCGAACGACCGAGAGCATGGAGGGGAGTTTGCTGGGCTTTGGGCCACTTTGGAAGGGGTGTTGGGCTGCAACTCAAAGAGGGCTTTACGGTTACCCGGTTAACCGTTGGAGCATCAAACGACCTCCAAATGGCACGAAACTTGACAGGCGGTCTACTGGTGTTATACCACGGCCGCTTGGCAAGGCTCGGGCCATTCCGAGAAAGTTTAATACCCGCACAAGAGAAGAGGCAAAAGGGGAACGCCGGAGGACATAGGAGTTCCGGATTGCAAAACGGACAACGGGGAAAATGCTCGGATGCATGAGATGAACACATATGCAAAATGAAATACAGATGATGACATGGCAAAGTGCAACACACAAGCAAATGACATGGCAACGACGGCGAATAACTGGCGGACACCTGGCGCATCGAATCCGAGGCGTTACAGTACGCCTCGGAATATGATACACTATGCGTGGCAGGTACTCAAGGTCCTTAACAAAGAACTCCTTTGGGTATTCAGCATCTTGGGGCAATGCATGCCTTCATCATGCTAAGCATTTGGCTCATATTTGGCTCTAGCTTCTGAAATATGCTCTACAGTTCATTCTGATGAAGCGAACAACCAGGTTTGTATAACTCACGGAGTGGGAAGGGAAGTAAGCTCGATGATATCCTGAGCTTTGGCTTCGTGATGAACATCACCTGTCATCCACTCAAGGATCCAAGTCTTCGGATCCCTATTGTAGCCTCGAATGTGTAGGGTGGCATTGAACTGCAAGAGAAGATCTTCATTCCAATGTTCCTTGTCAGTCACAAAAGCCAAAAGACCAACATTTCGACAGCAGTCAAGGGCTTCTTCAAGACATGGCAGCCCAGCCATAACATCACAATCCAGACGTTTGTGCGGAAAAATATGATCTTGATTGTCTAGAATGCAGGAGTAATAGCTTCGCTGTTGATGGCTCCAAAATCTGTCAGAGGAGATCTTTGGCTTCGTATAAGGGTTCTTGGCGTTGTCAAAGAAAGTATTGTGCTCTCTGAAGCTGAGCACACTGAATGAGCCTTGTGTAGTGACAACACTTGGAAGCCTTGGCAGACGTGGCTTAGGCTTCTGAACTTGAGGCCTCTGCTCCTCATGATAATCATACTGGGGCCCTGGAGCAGCAGGAGGAACCATAATTGGCCATCTGACTGTGACAAGCTGGCCTTAACGATTGGAAGCCCTTTCCATGGTATGAGGCCGAGGTGGAGAAACAGCTCCATTAGTGGGGATTGGCGACATGGTGGCTTCGGCATTCACATTTGCTTCAGGCTCCACATTGTCTTCAGCCATGACTGGCTCATTAGATTCAGTGGCGTTGTTTGTGGCAGCCTCAGTGTTTTCAACCTCCATCTGTTCAACGACAGGAGGGTCTGGCATGATCACATTCTCTTCAAGAAGGACTTGATCAGTAGCAGGGGGTGTGGCTTATCTTTCTTCCTCGGCTGACGCAGCCGGAATGTCTTCTGTAGATTTAGCTTCAGACTCTTGAGTAGTCGCAAAAGGATTTGCGTCAGGGAACACTTGACGTGCCACTGAGCTAGATTGTTGCGAATCTTCTTTTGGGATGGTCGACATGGAGACTGGTGGCCTGAGGCCTTTGCGAAGCCTGCGAAACACTGGCGACGCCTTTGGATATGGTGTGGTCTCCATGTAGTTGTCATCATCAAGCACCGAAGAGGTGACTTCAGCAGGTGGAGTGTAGGGTGTTTCATCTTGTACTGGGGTTTCTTCATGTTGGCGCTCATCCCATGAGTCATCTTGAGAAATTGGCGTCAATGGACGACCAATGCTAATATATTCACTGCTCGCTGGAGCAGGTGATGATACCAATTGGGCTCGAGCTGAGGAAGGACTTCATCATCATGTACATTGTCTTCATGACCAATGTCTTCAGCTGAGTTGGGGTCAACAGCTGGAACTTCTGCAGACTGTGGAGCCTCTGTAGGGGCAGGCTCATGGACGATGAAACGATGCTCGTGATTAGCAGAGGCAGGGTAGGCAACAGAAATCGGTTCAACTACGAGGGGCTTTGGGGCAGCAACACGCTCTTTCCTTGAAGACTTAGAGCCCTTTGTCTTCAACTTCTTCTTTGAGGGAGCATCATCAGATGTATCCTTGTGCTTCCTCTTCCAGGCTTCGGCTTCAACTTGCCTTGTCTTCTTGAGTTCTGAAGCAGCAGAGGGGACCTTTGGCTTCGAGCTAGTCATGCTAGAAGGGAAGACAATGCTGGGTTGTCCCTGCCTTGGAGCATCAGGATTGGCTTCGACATGCTTCTTGCTTTTCTTGGCAGCCATTCTGGGGTCAATGCCAGGACGCCCAAGAGCTTTCCTCTTTTCAGCTTCATTGTGTGCTTGCACATATTTCTAGGCACAAGCCTTCATGCGTTCTTGAGAGCCTTTGGCTTCTTCACACTTCTTGTGAAATTCAGCCTTGAGGTCATGCAACATCTTCTTGAAAATTTGCACATCAGCCACACTAAGCTTATGCATGTGCTTCTTGAAATGCGCCTTCTCATAATCAATCTTTTTTTTGAGCTCGACGATTTTCCGAGCCAAGGCCAATTTATTAGCAATGGCTCCGTGAAACGTGACGGGTTGTCAATGCTGATGCTCTGGTCGTCGAACCATTCATCGATGAAGTTATTCAATATGTCAACATCCAAGAGGGGCAGATCACTGAAGATCTCCACCTCATGCTTGCTCTTGATCAGCATCTCTAGAGCTTCATCACCAAGATCTTCCTCACTTGATAGATCAATGGTGTCTTCCTCGTTGCGCAGAACGGCAGCAGGTGTGAGGGGTTGCCCAGAAACCTTCTTGGGCAATGGCTTCTTGGTCCTCTTGGACACACGAGACAATTCTTCAGATTGCACACTGGATTCAGGAGGTGCAATTTTTAGAGGCTTCTTCGTCGAAGATTTTGGAGCAGCAGGAGCACAGGGCTTTGAAGCTTTAGCCTTTTTCTTCTGTTTCGATGATCATGGAGCATCTTCATAGTCTGCTACTTCAGCAGATTGCTCCAGTGCGGCCCTCTGAGCAGCAATGTGGGACAGAATCCCATCAAAGTTGGCGAAGGGACCAATTCTGTTCTCGTTGGCTTCACGTGTACCATCTGACCTTGGTGTAGATGGGCCAGGGTTGAAGTCGAGGCCAAACTCCTTCTTGTCCTTGGCAGCTAAATCCTTTGCGAACTGAAGGTTGCGCTTTAAGAAATTTTCATCACGACACCATAAGAGAGATGATGGGTCGGCATTCTCAGGCTGAGGTCCTCGGACCATGCAAGGATAGAACTCCTGAGCAATGGCTTCAGCCTTTGTCTTCGGTACCAAGTTTCTATATAGACAATCACCCCATGGGCGCCTGATGGCATTCTTCTCAGCGTATTCAGGTGTCACAAATTTGCACTTGAACCACTGATATGCCCAATATCTTCAGATCCGTTGTATCCGGTTCCTGCGCTGTGTGTAGCTTTCTTCAGGGTCAGACTTGTAGAGTTCATATAGATCCGGGGGCAGGCCCAATGCTGTATTGTCTCGGTGTTGCCTGCCACCTTTCCGTGCAGATTTCTGAGAAGCCATAATATTCCGACAGACAGGCTTCAGAATAGTGAAAGTCTTCTGTGTACTTTTCAGACAAGAACTGGCTTCAGGAGATTCAATGTGGAACTGTAAGAATTCTGCAAATGAATGCAGACTATGAGAACCAAGGAATTCTCCCACGGACATGTACCTATGACATCATTAGAGATGCGAGGGAAGGGGAAGAGGTCATATGCATTCTCAGAAGATTTTGAAGATAAATCTGTTTAGAAGACGTTGACCTCACAGTGCGAAGACATTCACTTATTGAAGGAACTTGGTTCCAGATTTGTACGAATCCACGAATAGGTACAAGTGAGGAATCTAACTAGTTTTGACGCATAAGTGAACATACTTTGCAATACATGAGATTCAGAAAGAGACAGATCCAGATTTGGAAGTGTATAAACCACAGTTGGTTGAAGTGGATGGAGTTGACAGATCAAAAAGACTATAAAAAGTGAGATTTAATTACCATAGATGAACTACTAGACGAGGCGGAAGGGAGGCCGAGCATTCCAATCTATCGCACCCTAACTTGGCGGCGGAAGACACCTATGGTGGTGGGGGAGAAGACGAGGTTCGCGGTTGGCGAGAGGACGGCGTCGAAGAAGTTGCGGCAACTAAGTGCTTCGTCTCCGGCGTTGATGCGAGCTAGCGGTGGTGTTAGGGTTTGAGCGAGTTGGCGAGGTGGGAGAAGAGATATTGACCGTGAGGGGGCTAGTATTTATAAGAAGGAGGAGGGTGGTGCAGCGCAATTATGCAGGTGCCCCTGGTGGTTCACATTTGAATGACACGTGGCATGCATGCAACTTATCAGGAGTTGATCTATGTTCCCACGCACGCCTGGATTGTTGGGTGGTCGTTCCGGCTTCTCCAGTTTTCAGGCAAAGGATAAGACAATAAAAGCAGTTTTAAAAGTGTGTCTCTGTATCTTCTATTGACAAGGACACAGAGAAGATATTCGACAAGTGTCAACAGAATGCAAATGACTTAGACAGAAAGAATTTTATTGAGTAGCACATAAGGGATTAGGGTCTAATCACATTCACTTAGTTCAGAAACATAGCAATGAGACGACATAGCTATAAGTGAATGTTGTAGAGGGTAGAACATATATATATATATATATATATATATATATATATATATATATATATATATATATATAATTGAAGATAAATCAATATTGCGAAGTCAAATAAAACGATATTGAAGACAATCCAAATGCGAAGATAATACAGTCATGACGCCAAATGAAAATCTTCAAGAAGGTGTGGTGGTGGCGTTACCCACTGTATAGGAAGTATTAGACCCAGACACGACGCACAATTATCGTGCCGCTGCAAAGTCAAATTCCACATTAATGTATTCACACTTAGAGGGCAAGTCTTCATTGATTGAAGAAATACGTTATTTCGTGTGTTGCACATCTAAGTCATCAACATGCATAAGCGTTAGGATGTGTGTCCATTCACTAGACATTTGAGGATTCTAAGATATTTAGCTCACACCGCAGCTTGCAAAACATCTTATCATCCAAGGTCTTAGTGAAGATATCTACCAGTTGCTCTTCAGTGTTGACATGAATGATATCAATGTCTTCCTTGTTGACATGATCTCTGAGAAAGTGATGACGAATCTCAATGTGCTTTGTCTTTGAGTGCTGAACTGGATTCTTGGAAAGCTTGATGGCGCTTTCATTATCACCAAAGAGTGGCACATTCTTCGTGTTGATGATGTAGTCCTTGAGAGTTTGCTTCATCCATAGAAGCTAAGCATAGCAAGATCCAGCAGCAATGTATTCAGATTCAGCAGTGGAGAGTGATACGCAGTTCTGCTTCTTTGAAGACCAACAGAAAAGAAATCGTCCAAGAAAGTGACAAGTGCCTGATGCGGACTTGCGATCAAACTTGTCACCAGCATAACCAGCATCAGAATATCCAACCAGATCAAACAATGAGCCCTTTGGATACCATAATCCTAGTGTTGGGGTGTGAGCCAAGTATCAAAGAATTGCGATGACACGATTCCTTTGGTGCCGCTTGGAATCGGGCACACATGCAAACGCTAAGCATAATATCAGGCCTAGATGCACATAAATATAGCAAACAACCAATCATGGAGCGGTATACCTTTTGATCGAACTCTTTAGCATTGTCGTCATGGCCGAGATGACTTTTGGTTGGCATTGGCGTCATGTACCCTTTGCAGTCTTGCATTCCATACTTTTTCAGGCAATCTTTGAGGTATATTTCTTGCGATATGTAGATGCCATTGCGCTGTTGACGGTTTTGAATACCAAGGAAGAATTTCAGCTCCCCCATCATGGACATCTGAAATTGCTCTTGCATCATGTATTCAAACTCATCACTGTATCTCTTATCCGTGCAGCCGAAGATAATGTCATCCACATATATTTGACACACAAACAATTCACCATCATATGTCTTCGTGAGGAGAGTGGGATCTAGTGAACTAGGTTTGAAGCCTTTGCTCTTCAGGAATTCCTTGAGTGTGTCATACCAAGCTCGAGTTGCTTGTTTGAGGCCATACAGTGCCTTGTTGAGCTTGTACACCATATCAGGATGCTTAGGATCTTCAAAACCAGGCGGTTGAGCGACATACACTTCTTCGATTTTGCCGTTGAGAAAGGCACTCTTCACATCCATTTGGTATAGAAGAATGTTGTGATGGTTAGCCTAGGCCAGCAATATGTGTCGGGGCGCTATGGGGCGCGACACCTATGGGGCCGGGGACGGCCCCTTCGTGAGTTCGGTACGAGGGCGGAGGATGCGCGGAGAGCAGATCGAGGCGATGCGCGCGGGGGATTTTTACCCAGCTTCGGGCCGCGATGGTCGCGTAAAACCCTACTGCTGCTTTGTGTTGTATTTGATCTTGCTCAAGAATGTGAGCGTATGGTGGTGTGGTGTTGCCAATGGAACCAGCCGAATCCCTGGCGCTATAGTTGCCAAGGATCCGAACCTCCGAACCCCCTCTACGTTGTGCATGGGCCTCCTTTTATAGGGCAAGGGGTCACCGACAGGTGTCAACGTAGGAGAGAGGGGTAAAAACGTAAAAGAGGTGGTAGTTGGAACAGTGCGGGAACAGTGCAGCTACAAAGGTTCGAACAAAGGACTCTACCTACTTTTGACAGAGGGGGACAAGAGCATTAAATGCCCGTCGCCGTCGACCCCAAAAGCTCCCGCCTTTGCGTCTCCGCTTGCCACGGGCGATGGAGCCACCACCGTGGAGCGCCACCGCACCCTCATGCAAAGACACAGCCATCCGCCACGCTTCTGGAGAGGGCTTAAGGCGACGCTGGGCGGATGGGCTGGAGGCGGGCGCACAACAGCTCTCCCGGCAAGTACCTTGCCGGGTCTCGATCTTGCCGGCCCGGAGCTTGTCGGGCTTGTAACTTGTCGCCCCGGGCCCTCGCCGACGCGTATGGCGCCGAGGCGTGTCTTCTGAGATGTAGTCTTCTGGTCTCCCCGGCGAGCTCCTCTCGCCGGGAGCTTGCATGAGTGACGTAATCTTGAGCTCGAACGCCTTCCCGGCAAGCTCCTCTTGCCGGGTCTCGAGCTCGTCTTGTACACTTTGTTCTTGAATGGCTTGATAAGGAGCAGAATGGTCTCCGCAAGTATGTGGTGGATCCAGCGCTGGAAGCTGCGATCGCCCGTGCACAAGTTGGGGTAGTGAGGTACCCCTACCTTAGTACACCGACAGAGCCCCGGCCCGGGCCACACTGCAGCCGAGCGCTGTTGGGCTAGGCCCAAAAAAGTCACACGGCGCACGCGCCCACGGCTTGCCGAGGCTACCTCTGATCTGCCGCCTCCCCTCCCGTGAACGGCACGCTGCGATTGCGTCGTGGGAGACGTGGCGGCGATGCAGCCTTTAAGGCATCCACCCGTGATCGTGGTGCGGAGCGGGTCGCCTCACCCGCCGCCTGGTTCCGCTTTTTAGCCACGCGACCCTCATGCACGGGGGTCGTGGGCGGCGAAGGTGGGAGACCGAGCCGTCACGGGCGGAGAAGGCGAGTCGGCCCCGCTCCTCTGGCCTCCTTGCTTCCTGATTGGTCGAGCGGGGCGGTTGAGCCCCCACCTCGCCCCTTTAAAGAGGGGCGGGAGGGGAGCACAATGGCCGCACTCATCCTCTTCTCCCTTCGTCTTCATCTTCTATTCATCTTGCCTCCATGGAAGGAGGGAACCCCGGTTCTTCGACGGTGGCGGCGAGGGTCGCTTCTAGGCAGCGATCATTCCCATCCGCCCCGCAGGCGGAGCCGCCACGAGAGGGAGAGGGAGAGGGCGGGGCATGACGAGGCCGAGGGCGTGGCCGAGGCGGTCGGGGAGAGGCGGTCGTGGTGATGTGCTCTCCCGTCTCCCCGGCATCTCGACCACGGCGCGTCCACACCGGAGATGACCCCGGAGTTCTTCGCCAAGCTTCGCGGGCGCCTCGTCGTCGCCTCCGCTGCCGCCCCGCTTGCGACGCGATGGGGCCGGATCCACCCGACGTGATGGAGTTATGCGCATGAGGGGCTGCGGATCAGCGGCACTGGTGAGTGTCGCGTGTCCCCAGCCCCGGCGTGATGTTCTTCGACCGAGGGTGGAAGACGCTCGCCGGATCCATAGCTTGACGGGCGGGTTCACCTCCATTTCAAGTTAATGGATGGTGACCTTCTCGCCGTCAAGGTCTTCGGCGACTACGGGACCCGGGTACGCTGCTGTGTGGACAGCTCCTCGGATAGCGAAGGCTCCTCCCCGAGCGAGAGTGACGAGGAGGAGAGCGACAGCGGCGACGAGGGGGATGGCGGGCCCGACTAGGCGTCGGACACCGCTGCCTCGCGCGCCACCGGCGACCTCATCTTCTGGGTCGCCGGCCTTCTGAACTCCCCGGGGCCGTCTTCTTGGCGGCTGGCGTAGGGAGGCTGCGGAAGAGGAAGAGGGGGAGTGACGGCAAGGCCGTTAAATCGGAGTACGAGGGCGAGGTGCCCTCGTGCCGATGTCCCACCGCCTGCCTTCAAGCTCGCCCTCCGACGCCTGCCTCCGCCAAGCTCCCCGGCGGCCCGGGTGTTCTCTTGGTGTCTTCGGCGCCTGTGGCTCTCCGGCATGCGTTCCCCATGCCCGCCACCTTGCGCAGCTCTGGGCACGGCGGCGCCACCGCCACGCCTCCTAGGCACTCCTTCGCCTTCCCCGACAAGCCCTCTTGCCGGGCCTCCTCCCCAAGCAGGCTTATCTTGCAGGGGCTCCTTGACCTACCTCCCAACTCCCGAACAGAGAAACAGGGAAGGATCACGGGCACCTTATCTTTTTAATTTGTAAGCCCTCGGGCATTAGCTGCTTTTAAGAACTTGTAATCCTCTCTATCATGTTTTTCATCCTCTATGGACTTGTGCTATGCTAGGATGTTTTTAATGAAAAGAGGGAAAGCTTGCCGATGAGTCTTTTACTTGACCGCGGTCTTGTGTGTTCTTACGCTATCGGGAGCTTGCCGGGCGAACACGCTTGCCGAAAAGGGACAGCTCGCTGGCGGTGTCGCTTCCGCAAGCAACCTTGCCGGGCCGGGCTATGACGCTTAACTTGCCGAAAGGTGCTCGAAGCAAGATAAGGTGCAGCAAGACACTTGTGTTTGTTGAGCGGACTCGAAACAAAACAAGTACGCAAATCGGGTCACGACTCGCTCCTCCACGCACGGGTTTTACACGACACGCCTGCTCAAAGACGCAGCCCGCATTTCCGGTCCATAGGAGGATGCATGACGAGGGATGAAAACTTATCGATGTCGCAGCCCCAAAGAACTTTGTCTTGCCGGAGACGAATCTTAGCGCCAGAGCAGCCCAGTGAGGCTGGCTTGCCGAGGAAAAACCTCGGCGCCAAGAGCCCCCGTGACCACGGCTTGCCGGGCCTCAGCGCCGGTGTGATCTTTCGTTCCTCCTTGTTGCTGCAATTTCAGTCATGAAAACAGCCGAGGTAGACACGCGAATCGCCTCATGGATATGTATGTGCATATAAATCTTGACTATGCAATACGATGCCGCGCCTTGCCCTCGTATGTTTGTACTTCACGCCTTGGGGAGCTTGCCGGGCGAACACGCTTGCCGAAGCGGACAGCCCGGCCGGCGGTGTTGCTTCCGCAAACAACCTTGTCGGGCCAGCTATGATGCTTAACTTGTCGAGCAGGCTCGAAAGCAAGATAAAGTGCAGCAGCACACTTGTGTTTGTTGAGCGGACTCGAAACAAAACAAGCACGCAATCGACCACGACTCGCTCCTCTCGCGCCCAAGTCTCTCATACGGCGACATCTCACGGCAGGCTCGCCACGTTATACCCTCTCGCCCTACATCCTTTGCGCGCTTTCACCCCACGCTTCTAGGTAACTTGCGGTGCATAACACGCTTGCTGAGTGCGGAACATCAGCAGCCCGCTGGTGGTGTTGCTGCCGGCAAGCAACCTTGCCGCTGTCTAGTCGCGACGCTTAACTTGCTGAGCAGACTCGAAACGAAACGAGGGCGCGAAGCTGTTCGCGGCTCACTCTTAACTCGCTGAGCGTGCTCGAAGCAAGATGAGGGTGCGACCATTCACAGGCAGGCTCCTCCGTGCACAGGTTTCGCGTACAAAGGACGAATGCGCGAGGGACATAACATATAAAAGCATGAAATTAAGGAGTGCTCTGCGCAAAAGCTCGAGCAACTTAGCTTTTCTTTTTCTCGTTTCCTTGCACTCGCTGGTGGAGCCCAATGGCGCGTCCCTGACGGCGACGCAGCACTCCGGAGAGGTGCGTTTGCTGGAACGAGCACCAGAGCTGCCTTCGCCGGGCTTAGAGCGCTCCGAGGAGCGGCGCTCGCCGGAGTGAGCACCAGAGCTGTCCTTGCTGGACCTGAAGCTCGATGGTGCACCCTCGACGGCAGCGCAACGCTCCAGGGAGATGCGTTTGCCGGCTCGGAGGGGGAGCGGGAGCGAGCGGCGCGAGGAACAGGATATGCTCGGACTCCTAGTAACGATAGGAGGAGCAGAGTCCTGTCTCGGCACTTTCGCTTTGCTCTTGCATGGACGGCAGTCCGGAGCATCCCGCGAGCCTCCGGCATGTTCTTGCCCCAGCGTGCGAGTACCACGTCTTATGGCACGGCACTGCTGGGTTGTCGTGCGCTGAGATGGACACGGATCCACGGAGACCGAGGCGCGGTCATCCGTCCGATCCCTGGATCTGGTGGCGCCGCGAGTGCCCTCGCCGGTGTCCACCCTTTCGACGGCGTCTCCTCCGCCTACCGCTGGCTCCGGTGGCGGCGGGTGAGACGCAGACGGGTCTGCAACCCTTGAGGCCCTCGTCTTCGGGGCCATGGCGCAGTTGTCGATGAAGTCGCTGACAAAGTCGGAGAGGTTGATGAAGAGAGTGGCTGCGCGAACGCCGGATCAGGTCCGCACAACCTCGACGCCCCCTACCTGGCGCGCCAAAGATGTCGGGGGGGCCAATGGGGCGCGACACCTATGGGGCCGGGGACGGCCCCTTCGTGAGTTCGGTACGAGGGCGGAGGATGCGCGGAGAGCAGATCGAGGCGATGCGCGCGGGGGATTTTTTACCCAGCTTCGGGCCGCGATGGTCGCGTAAAACCCTACTGCTGCTTTGTGTTGTATTTGATCTTGCTCAAGAATGTGAGCGATGGTGGTGTGGTGTTGCCAATGGAACCAGCCAATCCTGGCGCTATAGTTGCCAAGGATCCGAACCTCCAACCCCCCTCGCTGTGCATGGGCCTCCTTTTATAGGGAAAGGGTCACCGACAGGTGTCAACGAGGAGAGAGGGGTAAAACGTAAAAGAGGTGGTAGTTGGAGCAGTCAAGGGAACAAAGGCAGCCACAAAGGTTCGAATAGTGGACTCTACCTACTTTTGACAGAGGGGACAAGAGCATTAATGCCCGTCGCCGTCGACCCCAAAAGCTCCCGCCTTGCGCCTCCGCTTGCCACGGCGATGGAGCCACCACCGTGGAGCGCCACCGCACCTCATGCAGCACAGCCATCCGCCACGCTGCTCGGAGAGGGCTTAAGGCGATGCGTGGGCGGATGGGCTGGAGGCGGCGACAACAGCAGCTCTCCCGGCAAGCACCTTGCCGGGTCTCGATCTTGCCGGGCCCGGAGCTTGTCGGGCTTGTAACTTGTCGCTCCCGGCCCCTCGCCGGACGCTGTGATGGCGCCGAGGCGTGTCTTCGAGATGTAGTCTTCGGTCTCCCGGCGAGCTCCTCTCGCGGGAGCTTGCATGAGTGACGTAATCTTGAGCACAGAACGGCCTTCCGGCAAGCTCCTCTTGCCGGGTCTCGAGCTCTGTCTTGTACACTTTGTTCTTGAATGGCTTGATACGGAGCAGAATGGTCTCCGCAAGTATGTGGTGGATCCAGCCGCGGGAAGCTGCGACTGCCCGTGCACAAGTTGGGGTAGTGAGGTACCCCTACCTTAGTACACCGACAATATGCGAATGGCTTCAAGCCTAGCCACAGGAGCAAAGGTTTCATCAAAGTCAATTTCTCCCACTTGTGTGTAACCTTGAGCAACGAGGAGAGTCTTGTTTATGACAACTTGTCCAAGTTCATCTTTCTTGTTGCGATAGATCCATTTCATGCCAATGACATTATGCTTGTAAGGATCAGGACGTTTGATAAGCTGCCAGACATTATTCAGCTCAAACCGTTGAAGCTCTTCTTGCATAGCCTGAATCCATTCAGGTTCCATGAAGGCTTCTTCAACTTTCTTGGGTTCAGATATAATATGAAAGCAAAGTGACAACAAAAGTTTGCTAGTTGTGTAGCTCTTGATCGAGTGAGAGGACCAGGGGCATTGATGCTATCAATGATCTTCTCAATCTAGACTTCATTTGCAACTCGAGGATGAGCTGGACGAAGATTTTGATCAGACTGGCTATTGTCTTCATCTTCAGCATTGTCTTCGACTGAGCATTGTCTTCAGATTGATTAGGTGCAGAAATGATGACCTCATCCTCAGCCTGTTCCTCGGTGAGTATGATTTCTCCAGTACCCATCAGCTTAATAGCTTCACCTGGTGTAACTTCATCTAGCACATTTGGCAAGTGCTCTCTTCACGAGCCATTAGTCTCATCGAACCGCACATCTACAGTTTCAACCACTTTATAGTGAAAGAGGTTGAAGACTCTGTAGTTGTGTGAGTCCTTTCCGTAACCAAGCATAAAACCTTCATGTGCTTTCGGTGTGAATTTAGACGTGTGATGTGGATCCTTGATCCAGCACCTAGCACCAAAGACTTTGAAGTAACTGACGTTTGGCTTCTTACCAGTCAGAAGTTCATAAGATGTATTTTGGAAGAACTTGTGAAGATATACTCTGTTGATGATGTGGCATGCAATATCAATGGCTTCAGGCCAGAATGTTCTTGGAGTCTTGTACTCATCGAGCATCATCTGTGGCCTCTCAATGAGTGTTCTATTCTTGCGCTCCGCGACGCCATTCTGCTAAGGTGTGTAGGGAGCAGAGAACTCCTGAGTGATGCCCAAGGTATCAAGATAAATGTCGTGACCAACATTCTTGAACTCAGTGCCATTATCAGTCCGGATGTGCTTGATCTTGATGCCATAATTCGCCATGGCCCGATTTGCAAAGCGTCTGAAGACATCCTGCACTTCAGTCTTATAGAGAATTATGTGCACCCATGTTTATCTTGAGTAATCATCAACAATAACGAAGCCATAGAGATGTGAAGTAGTATTAAGGGTAGAGTAGTGAGTAGGGCCAAATTGGTCCATGTGAAGCAGCTTGAAGGGACGTGAGGTAGTCATGATTGTCTTCGAGGGATGCTTGGCTCTAGTCATCTTTCCACCTTCACAGGCACCACATAGATGATCCTTCTTGAACTTGATGACCTCGATGCCAATGATGTGCTTCTTCTTCGCCAGAGTATACAGGTTCCTCATGCCCGCATGTCCTAGCCGTCGATGCCGTAGCCAGCATTCTGAATCCTTTGCTAGAAGACATACGGCAAGCTGTGGTCCTACTGAGAAATCGACCATATACAGATCACCTCTTTGACAGCCTTCGAAGACTAGAGATTTTTCAGATTCCATTAGCACAAGAGAATGATATTTTCCAAATATCACAATCATGTTCAGATCATAGAGCATTGACACAGACATTAAGTTGTATCCAAGGGATTCAAGAAGAATCACTTTATCCATGTGTTGCTCCTTTGAGATAGCAACTCTACCAAGACCCAACACCTTGCTTTTACCAGTGTAACGAATGTGATATGGCTCTTGGTAGATGGAGGTAGGGTTCGATCCATAAGAAGACTTCGATCACCAGTCATGTGGTTGGCGCAGCCGCTATCCATGATCCATTTAGTGGCTTTCGGAGTTGTATCCTACAGTGGAGTTAGCGGGATAGGCTTCACCAAGAGTATTGTGAAGCAGAAACATGTAGCGAACAATCATATTATCAAAGTTAAAATTCTGGTTAGGCATGATAGGATGCTCGTCAAGGAACCCTAGGACGAAATACATGATAAGACCATTGGAGCATTTTATCTTGCATCCCACAAGATGTTTTGGGTCTCCACCATTGTCTTCAGAAGATTTTCCTTTCCGGCTGGAGACCTTTCCCTGCAAGAGAACTTAATTCTTCTTAACCACCGACATCTTAAGGGGTGAATTAGAAGCAATCAGTCTAAGTGTAGCATCTGAGAACTTTGGCTTGGGAGCCCTAGAAAATAGCTTCGCAGGAGGAGAATAGTATGCATTAGAATATGCAGAAAAGTTCTTAGTTTGGTGAACATAGCGGTTAGAGGAAACACGCTCATATTCATGAGTCTCATAACGGTTCTCCTGCAAAACATTGGCGTTAGGGTGACCATGAGTGGTCTTTGTCTGTATGAAGCCTTTGGTCCATATGACGCCTTTGGTGTGGGGTTTGTCTTCTTCCCAGGTGGTGTCATGATGACATTCACTAGAAGCTTCTCAAGACAGCTTTTGGTCACCTAGATCTTCTTCTGGGGTGATCCATTCCTACAGTTAGTACCAATGTACCTAGCAAACACTTCACCATTTTGATTCTTAAACAGTTTATAATTTGCATCAAAGGATTCATCAATGACAATTGGGTTAGCACAAGTGAATCCAGATAAAGTGGATGGGTCCAGTGAAGGATCCTTAGCAGCAACCCAGGTGGTTTTGGGTTACTGCTCAGGCGTCGAATATGAACCATCAACGTTCATTTTGCTTTCGAACCCAACACCCTCTTTCCTAGTGTTTCGGTTCAGAATATGTTTCTTGAGGACATCGCACAAGGTTTGATGCCCTTTGAGGATTTTGTACATGCCAGTCTCAAGCAGTGTCTTCAACCTAGCATTCTCATCAGCAATAGTTGTGGCATCCTCGGTAGAGGGGTTAGTTACCACATCAGTAGTTGAAGATATTGCAACATCAGAAGTAGTACAACATTCAGCAACAGTGACAATATTATCGCGCTCAAGACACTTTAAGCAAGGTGGAACAAATTCTACCTGAGCGGAACTGATCTATTGGGTGAGTAGTGAATCATTCTGTTTTTGAAGATCTTCATGAGACACTCTCAGTTTATCAAGATCCTACTTCCTTTGAAGATAATTGTAGGAAAGCTTCTCATGAGAGGTTGAGAGAGTTTCATGACAACTTTCAAGTTCTTCATACTTAACATGAAGACTTTTAATATCTTTAATTAAGGACCGAGTTCGATTCATTTCCGCGTCCAACAGATCATCGCTTTTGTATAGCAGCTTTTGAATATGTTCCATAGCAGTTTGTTGCTCAATTGCAATTTTAGCAAGTGTCTTATAGCTAGGTTTGGATTCACATTCAGAGTCATCTTCACTAGAGGTTTGGAAATAGGCATCGCGTGAAGTTACCTTGGCACCGCATGCCATGAAGCAGTAGGTTGGAGCAGAGTCGTGATCATCATCATCATCAGCTTTGGCATCAATGTTGTGACCATTGTCTTTAGCATTGAAGATTGACTTGGCGACGAATGATCACGCCAGAGCCAGACTTGCCACACCTGAATCGGACTCCTGCTGAGACTCCACCTCCACCTCCTCAGAGGCAGACCCGTCCCCTAAATCCATTTCCTTGCCAATAAATGCACGAGCCTTGCTTGATGAGTGTCGGTGTCAAATCTGGCATATCTCGTAGTAGGGGTCCTAAGCTAGGCGTCTTGGAGCAATGGTAACATGGACACAGTATGTTACCCATGTTCGGGCTCTCTTGAAGAGATAATACCCTATGTCCTGCTGTTGATTGTATTCATATGGGGATAGTACAGAGTACATATGTCTACCACGAGATGGTAATAATGAATATGAGATTGTCTATTGACTAGCCTGGCCTCAGTTTATATAAGACACCGGAGGCCTAGGGTTTAGGAGAGTCCTTGTCTTGAGCGCCAAGTCTTGTAGAGTCTTCCTTGTATGCGGTAGGGGTTGTTTGAACTGGCCCATGAGTATACATCCATGGGGGACCTCGGCCCAATCCAACTGATTGGGAGACGACGTGGTGAGTACCTCCTAGTTCAGGACACCGTCAGTAGCCCCCTGAACCGGTCTTCAAGTTGGGGACGCTCCTCGATTCTTCCGAACTATTCTTCACCTTCGGTCGTCGGTCTTGAAAACTGATTCAACAAATCTTTCCATCTTCGATCTTGAGGATCGCCAAAGTGAATCCGAAGAGTTTACACGTCGGGTATCCAAGGAGCCCCTTTAAGTTTCCGGCCTTTATCAATGCCTTGTTATTTTTATGCCACACCTCGGGTTTGAAGCTGTTCCCGGGAGGTAGTGTCCTCTTGTGTCCGAGCTCCAACGCCGGACTGCATTCGAGGTATCTTTTGCAGCCTATCACCAACGCCGGACCGCTTCCGAGCTCCAACGTCGGAATGTATCCGAGCTCCACTGCCGGAATGTATCCGAGCTCCACCGCTCGACTATGTCCGAGCTCCAACGCCGGACTGTATCCAAGCTCCAACGCCGGACTATGTCCGAGGTGTCGTGGATCACCTTGGTTCAAAAAAGTTGAAGGAGTTTAGCCGAGCTTAATGCCGGAAATGCCCTCGACGGAGCCAACCACTAGCGTCCGAGCTTTATGCCGGACTGCTTTCGGGGTGTCTATTGTAGTCGAGCACCAACGCCGGACTATATCCGAGCTGGTGCACCACCTCGGCCATGGGCTTATTTTTATGAATTTAATTCCGAATTATGCAATGTAATCTCTGGCGAGATGTATAGCCAGTAGCCCTCAAGGTGCGTGTTGGCCTAATATCCGGGATGCACCTGAAGGAAAAAATCAAACCGCCGACCCTAGTAGCCCCTGAGACTCAGGTCGATTCATAAAATCAGCTTGAGGATCAATTCCCAGCTTGGCGGCATACTTAGGAATAGAAACGCGGTGTGCAAAGTCGTCGAGACTCGGGTTGGTTGCGGCCGACCAACCTGAGGATAATAATCTCCTCGAAAACTATATTGAGCTTTAAATTTTCTGCATTGGATTATCAATGCAGTAGCCCCCGAGACACTGGTCGGGTGGCAACACCATATCACGGGATCGATGTGCCCTTTTAATATTTGTAAATAATAAGCCCGAAGCCTAGTAGCCGCCGAACCTTAATGCGGGCACATGAGGCCGAATTAAGGATCGATATCCATAGTAAAATCACAAATTATGTGTATTGACTCTATGTATCCGAGAATTTTACATCATTAATGCTCGGATCCGCATTGTACAAAACTTTGTTGACCGACCATCGGCTTCAACCTCCTCGGCCAGCAGCCTAGGAGTGTTTTGCCTACTTTATAAAGCGTTTATGAGGGCAAAGATATACGACAAACAAGGCAACCCTGCCATACAGTTTTATAAACAAAGGTATGCAGAGAGACATGTTATATTATTGTTTAACATAAGAAACATTGTCCAAAGAAAATAATCCCACTATCGATTCCTTTCTTTGGGTTGTCATGCTAAGCATGATCATGAAACCTCAGCTCCGATCAATGTGGGAGGAAAATAGTGAGGATTTACTTCGGGGAAAGCTTCCAAACTCTGTGGTCTAAATGAACCCAAAATTTTACTTCCGTTGCGACCGTTTATAATATGAAAGTGGCCCATCATCGACTTCTACCCCCTTGTAGATGCTACGCAGGGTGTTTCCAAAATAACAAAACAACCCTTAGCCGATGTCTCGGTGCCCGAAGGCGGTTGTGTTTAGCGGAAACGAGGCAATCAAATATGCGGGCTTTATACCTTTCACTTAGTCATAGGAGCTTAAAGTTGGGAGGCCAGCAAGTAGCCCCCCGGTTAGTGTTCGGCGACAGCCGAGGTCAAGCCATAAACACTTCGACCAAGGTTATGAATGGCCCGTCATTTAATACAGTCATCGGACCGCTGACCAGTTTACGCTTATTGTGACAGTCAGTTTTCGGCTTTCTCCACCGAGGTGCTTAACCATGTGAGCTGGAAGCACAATCGCAGTGGTTCTCCCTTTGCACACTGAGGGAGTCCTCGACTAGGGGGTGTCCGGACAGCCAGACTATCATCGTCCGCCGGACTCCAAGACTACGAAGATACAAGATTGAAGACTCCGTCCCGTGTCCGGATGGGACTTTCCTTGGCGTGGAAGGCAAGCTTGGAGATACGGATATGTAGATCTCCTACCATTGTAATCGACTCTGTGTAACCCTAGCCCTCAGTCTATCATCCTCAAACCAACGGTCAAGTGGAACGGGCGAACGGTCTAATAATGAGCGGCATCAAACCCAGACTAGTGCGGTCACTTACGAAATCGACACGACCGGGTAGAGGAACTCGACCAGACTGGGGCTGCGGACAACGCCAACCGTATTTCACCGGATTCACACCATTCTTTATGGTATAAAGCGCCGAGGCGTTTCGCCTCAGACATCATTCATGACTCACCTCGAAAAGCGCATGTACGAAGAAAGAGAAGCCGAGCTGATCGGCAGGACAGCTTGGACGCATTGGAGGAAGAACACGATGTCGCCAAGGCTCGCTCCGCATTCTATCGCCAGCAGGCTCAAGATATCAAAGCAGAAGCACGGGCCAAGACGCATAACGTTGGCGAACTAGTTCTACGCCTGCCCGACAAGAAAAAGGACAAACTCAAGCCCAAATGGTAGGGCCCTTTCATTATCGATCAAGTCCTGACCGGCGGAGTGTACCGTCTACGAAATGCATCGGACAACCGACTGGAGCCGAACCCATGGAACGCAGCCCGCCTCAAAGATTCTATGCCTAGCGCCGACTAAGAGTTCGCCCCTTCCCCGTCCCAAACTTTTACACTTCAGCTGTCTTTTGTTTCCCTTTCTTCCCTCAACCCTTTCCTAAAAAGCCCTTAAGAGCCTACTTGCGCATTGTTCGCACACACTTGATGTGCCATCCGCACTCACTATACCTGGGGGCTTCTTTACCAGAAGCTTAATTATAAGGGCTTCATGCCCGGCACATGTGTCAAGCTTCCACATGTACCTTTTATTCACCATTATATGCATCTATATGACTTAAGTTTTGGCCAAGCTAGGTTGCCTGGCTCCTGTGCTTACCCCTACGTTCCCGATTGTTCGGCTAGGAGGTAAAGGGAGCACCTCTACGATTGTTACTGTCGGGTCAGCCGGATGTGTACCTTAGACTGGGTGAAGCCGAAAGCTAGCGTTCTTAAGGGAATATTCGGTCGGTGATTTGAAAGATGATCTTTTTTTACCTACTTATTTATCTGCACCCAGATGTTTTTCTGCTCTTTTCGCAGTCCGGACATGCACTTTAGGGCATGCCTCCCAGGGAAAGGAACCCTTAACGGAACTATTCTCCCTGGAAGATGTTTCTTACTAACCATGTAATATAACATAACTAGTTGGGCACTTGTCTGATAAAGCACTCACGACCCCTACGCCTGGTCTCCATGCATACCCCGGTTGTTTCTTAACCGAGAAGGTATTCGACACACTCCGGACTCTAGGGTCCCGAGGTTGAAGCGAAAAGGTCGGCAAAGACAAACGATCTACAATCCGCTAGAAGGCATTTCACATGTCATTTTAAAATACATTGTCAAATCTATTGACCGTATTCCTCCTCAATCCCGCCTAACAGTGCTGTCTAATTTACATCCGCTGGGAAAATTTAGCGCCAATTCTACTTGGCCGATACTAAACTCAAAGGATCTCCTTCTCATCAGCCCCACAGTCCGACCTCGCCATGTGGTTGGGATCCGCCTTCTTGTACCGCTCTTCACCATGGCCCAAGCCTCCCTGGCACCTTGGCGGCAGGCCGAAATCTTCCATAAATGGAAGCGCTGCCACACTCCCTGAAGCTTCTCCGCAAGCTCCCCAAGGCCCTTGGGTAGGGAAAGGGCTGGCCATAAAGCTTGGACGATGCCTCTCATTGCCTGCCGAACTCGTTCGAGCAGCTGCAACAGCTCGGGAAGTTGATCACCCGTTGATACGGGCATCTCCTCCGCAGGGCGACCTGTGAGTATACCTACAAGACATATTTTGTCAATTGACTTCCTCACCGAACTCTTCTTTTCAAAGGAGTCCGCTCAAGCACTTACTATAGATGCCGCGACGAAGCCGCTCAGTCTCCTTAACGGAGCCCGACAGCTCGGCCCGAACACCTTTCAGCTCTTCTCCGAGCTGGGTGTGGGCATCCTGGAGCTTGTTCCTTTCCTGCTGCACCCTATTCAGCACCCTCTCGCCGGCCTTCAGTTGGCGCAGTAATTCTTGCCTATCCGGATCTTGTCCTGCAGCACCTGCAACGTCGTTATTAGACTTGCGCGCACGCCGCACACCACTTATCTTTTTCAAATAATGTGTTACCAGGAGGGGTCTCTATGTTTCCTCCTGCGGCAGCAAGCGCGGCCTCGAGTTGGGCCTTGCACTCTTGTAGCTCCTGAGACAGTTGGGTATTCTTCTCCGTGAAGATCCTGATTTCAAATGATCCTAAATCAGTTAATATAACTACTTTAACTCTCGGGGGCTACTGGCATATACAACTATTAAATTCTCTTACCCATATGTCTTTTACATACTGCTCCGTGGCTCTGGTAAAACCATCTTGAGCAGCACGGAGGTGCGCGTCTCCCGAGTTAAAGGCATTCAACGCCTCAGGGGAGAAGCACGCGTCACGAAATACTGTCCGGCGGCGCCTGTGGTTCAACGCGCTCTCCACCTCAGACTTGGTGGCGGACGGTCTGCCGGCATCCTCCGTTGAGGAGTGTCGGCTCGCGCTTGCGCGCCGCCTCCCCTCGAGACCAGTCTTTGGAGCCTGGCTGGTAGAGGTTGGATTGGCAATCTCTACGCCCGCAGTCCGGCGGGCGCTTTTTCTCCTACAAAAGTCATGAGCACTCAAACGCTTTCTAGGAACGTGCTCCAAATAATTAACTGTGAGCTATACCTTTGAAGCGACGTTTCAGTCCGCGCCGCGCTCCACTTCCGACGTTTCAGTCATGAGCACTCAAACACTTCCCGCCTTGAAGGCGCTTCCAGCAAAACAGCATCGTATGCGAAGGTCAGAAATGAGCAAGGAAGAGATAATGGTGTCGGGACTTCGGTCACAACCACCTGGGAAGCCGGATATAGTCCGGGGTAGTCAGCCGTAATGGCGACTAAAGCATTATCCATGCTGAGCTGGTGGAACACCCCGTCGATTAGCTCCACCTTTATGTCCGGATCCTCTTCGGAGGTTGGATCCTGGGATCTCTCTGGATCCTCGGGTTGCGGAGCTGGACTTAGCATGTCCTCCACAACCCGACGCAGCTCCTGCGTTGAAAACATGATATAAGAAATTTAAACTTTGAAGGCATGGATCGGGCCCTTAAAGTGTTCGCTTACCCAACGCCGAGGGTTATTCATGGAGAACCCATTCAACAGGTTCGTCTGGAGAAAGTCCTCCTTCTCCCCCTTGTACAGGCCGAACAGGATCTTCGCCAGATCCTCGGCCAAATCCGGTCCTTTGCGACCATGACGGGTGGCATCGTCCTCCCCGTTGAAATCCCACATGGGGTGGCCCCTGTATTGCAGTGGTTGCACCCCCCGCGTGATGCATTTGCCATGACTCCAATCATGGTCAACCCAGAATGGGCCAGTAAATAATGGACGCTCTTGTCTTCCTCCAGTTGGGGGCTCCGTGGGCGCCAACTAAGGCGTTTCTTCAGAGGAGCATTACTGAACTCTGGGAGGCCGATCTGAACAGGGTCCGGCAGCGGGCGCCTTCTATGTAAAACCATTCAAGGCCAGGTCTTGGATGCCTTCTTAGGGGTTCCGATGGATATCCGTCCCGCAATGTGCCATATTTGGCGCCGCCCACTTGATATATGGACTCCTCGTGAGAGCGGGGTACAAGGCAGAACAACCTCTTCCACAGTGCAAAATGGGGCTCGATGCCTAGAAATAGCTCGCAAAGAGCTACGAAGCCCGTGATATGCAGGATAGAGGCGGGTGTGAGGTGATGGAGCTGGAGTCCGTAGAACTCCAGGAGCCCGCAGAGGAACGGATGTATAGGAAATCCGAGCCCCCTTATCAGATAGGGGACGAAGCATTCCCGCTCCCCTTTGTTGGGACTTGGGGTAGCCTCCGCTTGCTTCCCACCTTGGTAGGTGGCCAACCCGGCTCGAACCGGGACCATGAAGGCTGAAGGGAGATATCCCTTTGTTTGGAGTGTCACCAGCTCGCTGTGCGGGACAGAACATGTCCGCCAGTCTCCTGGCAGTGGGCTGGGAGCGCGAGAGGAGGAGCCGCGTCGACGGTCCATGATGGAATGGATTTTTTGGTTGGAGGCGCTCTGATGAGTACTCACGGAAGGAAGATGGTGTGATTTGGATCTGGATTCTTGCCTCTCTTATAGGCAGATTATTCGCACAGCTAGGGGGTAAAACATAAAAGATACCCTGGCTTTTCGCATTCATGCGAGGCATGGAAGATGGCCATTATTGGGCGTGGAAGCCAAGAAGCGCAACATGGATAAGGAAGCCGGACACTTTTCGGCAAACACACAGAATTTGGAGGAGAACCCGCCTTGCAACGCCGAAGACTATATACGCGCTGGACTTATCGCCATTGAAGCCTGGTTCGGGGGCTACTGAGGGAGTCCTGGACTAGGGGGTGTCCGGACAGCCGGACTATCATCGTTCACCGGACTCCAAGACTACGAAGATACAAGATTGAAGACTCCATCCCGTGTCCGGATGGGACTTTCCTTGGCGTGGAAGGCAAGCTTGGCGATATGGATATGTAGATCTCCTACCATTGTAACCGACTCTGTGTAACCCTAGCCCTCTCCGGTGTCTATATAAACCAGAGGGTTTTAGTCCGTAGGACAACAACCATTACAACAATCATACCATAGGCTAGCTTCTAGGGTTTAGCCTCCTTGATCTCGTGGTAGACCCACTCTTGTACTACCCATATCATCAATATCAATCAAGCAGGAGTAGGGTTTTACCTCCATCGAGAGGGCCTGAACCTGGGTAAAAACATCGTGTCCCTTCTCTCCTGTTACCATCCACCTAGACGCACAGTTCGGGACCCCCTACCCGAGATCCGCCGGTTTTGACACTGACACACACCAAGCCGAACAAAGTGGAATGTAGGAGGCAAGCACAGGAGCCGGGCAACCCAACTATTGACCGAAGGCACAGTTCGAAACTGATGCATATATAGCAATATCCGAGAGTCTTTGCCGAATCTCTAAAGGTCCGGTGTTGCACTGCGAGACTTATGCGGAAAACACACAAATAGTAGAAAAGTGCCATAGGATTGGAAAACCAAAAAAAGTCAGTAAAAACTCAACGTCCGAACTAGATCAATTGTTCGGTGCCCGTCAGAAAATTGGTCTTAAAACATTGTGCTTCTGTCGTGCTTTAACATGACACACCCTATCTCAAGACTTCAAGCAGGTCAGCCTACGGCTTCAACCTCCTATCCCGAAGGCGGAGTACTTCTCGTTAGGCCAGTTTAGCAAACTTTAGTGGCTTTGAGAGAGACATTAGGCTCCCCGGCTATTGACCACACACTCGCGTCGAAAAAAGGAGTGATAGAAAAAAAGACTTTGGAATGACTAAGAAGAAGAACACTTATTATAAAATAGCTCACATAAATTTAAGAGCCCCCGAGTGACTTGGGTAAAAGAATTTTATGTATAATGATTGTATGTACCGAAGTACTTATACCATATATGTGTTCACCCAAACTTTAAATGTGTCTTAACTGACCGTTGGCTTCTCCCTCTTTGGTCAAGGGCCGAAAAGTGTTATGTACTCCACCTGTCGATAATATCGATGGTGTTTTCGATAACCAGGCAATCAGGTCATAAGGCTGTAATAGACAAAGCGTGCTCAAGGAACTTATGCTATAGTACTGACGAAGTGTAAGAAGCATCTTTGAAGGAAATAGTACCCCCACCGATACCTTTCTTCGGTTGCTCATTATTACTATGAGACTTGTGTAAGTGCATCTAGTGCCCCTTAGTGATTTTGGTGTATTGAAGACTTATAGGTTAAGGGACAAATGTGTTTATGAGTGTACACAGGTCTATAAGTTTGATATTTATAGAGAAAGTCGACCCCTAAAAATGAATATCTTCGACTGATTTTGGTATTCCTGAAGACTTTCATGAAGACTTTGAAAGTGAAGAAATTGGTGTGTCCGTGAAGACTTGATATTCATGCAAGGAATATGAAGCTTGAAGACTTTCGTTTTCATTGTTTTGTTTTTCTCTTTCTTTAGTCATAGGAAACACCGTACTGTTAAAGGGGGTCGAGGAAATACTAAGGAAAAATTTCCATGTGATGCTCAACTCAAAATCCTACACCTACCAATTCCTTCGAGTGAAGCCATTGAAATCTCGTATGCAGATTCAGTCAATTTCTTCAAAGGATGTGAGACGAAGTTCTTCTGGTCGCTAAGGAATTTGTTCTGACTGAGGAGTTAGGAATTCGCCAGTGCGGATTGCCTACACAGTGAGGAACATGATAGCCCTGAGGAATTTGAGAGTCAATTTTCCGACCGTTGCTGTGCTACGTGTTGGGGAACGTTGCAGAAAATTAAAATTTTTCCTACGGCTTCACCAAGATCCATCTATGAGTTCATCTAAGCAACGAGTAACGGGAGAGAGATAACATCTACATACCACTTGTAGATCGCGTGCGGAAGCTTGCAAGGTGATGATGGAGTCGTACTCGAACGTGATTCAGATCACCGATGCCAAGTGCTGAACGGACAGCACCTCCGCGCTCAACACACGTGCGGGACGATCGACGCCTCCTCCTTCTTGATCCAGCAAGGGGAAGGAGAGGTTGAGGAAGACAGCTCCACCGGCAAGCCGACGACGGCGTGGTGATGGTGGAGAAGCAAGATCTCGGCTGTGGCTTCACGAGCTCTACGGAGGAGGAGATGTGTTGGGAGGGAGGGCTGCGCCTTGGGAGTTGGTACAGCAGCCCCTCCCTCCCCCTTTATATAGGCCCCTCAGGTGGCGGCCCCGAGATCCAATCTCCGGGGGCGGCGCCAAGGGGGTGGAGTACCCCCAAGCCGGTGGGCGCCCCCCCCTAGGGTTTCAACCCTAGGCGCAGGGTGGGCCTAGGGGCGCACCAGCCCCTGTGGGCTGGTTCCTTCCCTTTGGCCCATGGGGCCCTCCGGATAGGTGGCCCCACCGGTGGACCCCGGGACCCTTCCGTGGTCCCAGATTTTACCAGAGACCCCAAACTTTCCCGATGGCGAATCACCACTTCCTATATATTATTCTTTACCTCCGGACCCTTCCGAACTCCTCGTGACGTCCCGGATCTCATCCGGACTCGAACAACATTCGTGGTCACATACTTGACTTCCTACTAACCCTAGCGTCACCGAACCTTATGTGTAGACCCTACGGGTTCGGGAGACACGCAGACATGACCGAGACGACTCTCGGGCAATAACCAACAGCGGGTCTGGATACCCATGTTGGCTCCTACATGCTCCTCGATGATTTCATCGGTTGAACCACGATGTCGAGGATTCGATCAAACCACTCAGTATGCAATTCCTTTGTCAATCGGTACGCGTTACTTGCCCGAGACTCGATCGTCGGTATCCCAATACCTTGTTCAGTCTCGTTACGGCAAGTCACTTTACTCGCACCATAATGCATGATCCCGTACAACACCTTGGTCAACTTGAGCTCATTATGATGATGCATTACCGAGTGGGCCCAGAGATACCTCTCCGTCATACGGAGTGACAAATCCCAGCCTCGATCCGTGTCAACCCAATGATAATTTCGAGATACCGTAATGCACCTTTATAGTCACCCGATTACGCCAGTGACGCTTGATACACCCAAGGCACTCCTACGGTAACCGGAGTTACACGATCTCATGGTCGAAGGAATAGATACTTGACATTGGCAAAGCTTCTAGCAAACGAACTATACGATCTTTTATGCTATGCTTATTATTGTCTTGTCCATCACATCATTCTCCTAATGATGTGATCCCGTTATCAACGACATCCAATGTCCATAGTCGAAACCATGACTATCCATTGATCACAACGAGCTAGTCAACTAGAGGCTCACTAGGGACTCATTGGGTCTAAGTGTTCACACGTGTATTACGATTTCGGATAATACAGATTTATAGCATGAACAAAAGACAATTATCATGAACATTGAAATATAATAATCCTTTTATTATTGCCTCTAGGGCATATTTCCAACAGTCTCCCACTTGCACTAGAGTCACCAATCTAGTTACATTGTGATGAATCGAACACCCATAGAGTTACGTGTTGATCATGTTTTGCACGAGAGAGGTTTAGTCAACGGATCTGCGACATTCAGATCCGTGTGCACTTTGCAAATCTCTATGTCTCCATCTTGAACATTTTCACGGATGGAGTTGAAACGACGCTTGATGTGCTCGGTCTTCTTGTGAAACCTGGCTCCTTGGCAAGGGCAATAGCTCCAGTGTTGTCACGAAGAGTTTGATCGGCCCCGACGCATTGGGTATGACTCTAGGTCGGTGATGAACTCCTTCACCCAAATCGCTTCATGCGCTGCCTCCGAGGCTGCCATGTACTCCGCTTCACATGTAGATCCCGCCACGACGCTCGCTTGCAGCCGCACCACCATCGCTCCACCATTCAACATATACACGTATCCGGTTTGTGACTTAGAGTCATCCAGATCTGAGTCAAAGCTAGCGCCGACGTAACCCTTTACGACGAGCTCTTCGCCCTCCATAAACGAAAACATGTCCTTTGTCCTTTTCGGTACTTCAGATATTCTTGACCGCTGTCCAAAGTTCCTTGCGGGATTACTTTGGTATCTTGCAACCAAACTTACGGCAAGGTTTACATCGGTCCAGTACACAAAGATGGCATACATAATAGATCCTATGGCTGAAGCATAGGGATGACACTCATCTCTTCTTTATCTTTTGTCGTGGTCGGTGATCGAGCTGAGCTCAATCTCACACCTTGTAACATAGGCAAGAACCCTTCTTGGACTGATCCATTTTGAACCTCTTCAAAATCTTATCAAGGTATGTGCTTTGTGAAAGACCTATGAGGCGCCTCGATCTATCTCTATAGATCTTGATGCCTAATATATAAGCAGCTTCTCCAAGGTCCTTCATTGAAAAACACTTGTTCAAGTAGGCCTTAATGCTGTCCAGAGTTTCAGATCATTTCCCATCAAGAGTATGTCATCTACATATAGTAGGAGAAATGCTACTGAGCTCCTACTCACTTTCTTGTAAACGCAGGCTTCTCCATAAGTCTCATAAACCCAAACGCTTTGATCATCTCATCAAAGCGAATGTTCCAACTCCGAGATGCTTGCACCAGTCCATAAATGGATCGTTGGAGCTTGCATACTTTGTTAGCGTTCGAGGATCGACAAAACCTTCCGGCTGCATCATATACAGCTCTTCCTTAAGATGTCCATTAAGGAATGCTGTTTTGACGTCCATCGCCATATCTCATAATCATAGTATGCGGCAATTGCTAACATGATTCGGACGGACTTAAGCTTCGCTCACGGAGAGAATGTCTCGTCGTAGTCAATCCCTTGAACTTGTCGATAACCCTTAGCGACAAGTCGAGCTTTATAGATGGTAACATTACCATCCGCGTCCGTCTTCTTCTTAAAAATCCATTTATTTTCTATCGCTCGCCGATCATCGGGCAAGTCTCACAAAGTCCATACTTTGTTTTCATACATGGATTCTATCTCGGATTTCATGGCCTCAAGCCATTTGTTGGAATCCGGGCCGCCATTGCTTCTTCATAGTTCAAGGTTCATTGTTGTCTAGCAACATGATTTCCATGACAGGTTGCCGTACCACTCAGTGCGGAACGTGTCCTCGTGGACCTTCAAGTTCAAGAGTAACTTGATCCAAGTACCTTGATCATCATCAACGTTTTCCTCTTGATTGGTGTGGGCATCACAGAACGGTTTCTGCGCTGCACCACTTTCCCGCTCGAGAGGTAGTACTTCATCGAGTTCTACTTTCCTCCCACTTACTTCTTTCGAGAGAAACTCTTTCTCCGAAAGCATCCGTTCTTAGCAACAAAGATCTTGCCTTCGATCTTAAGTAGAAGGTATACCCGACAGTTTCCTTAGGGTATCCTATGAATACGCATTTTTCCGACTTGGGTTCGAGCTTTTCAGTTGAAGTTTCTTGACATAAGCATCGCATCCCCAAACTTTTAGAAACGACAGCTTAGGTTTCTTCCCAAACCATAATTCATACGGTGTCGTCTCAACGGATTTAGACGGTGCCCTATTTAAAGTGAATGTAGCTGTCTCTAGAGCGTATCCCCAAAATGATAGCGGTAAATCGGTAAGAGACATCATAGACCGCACCATATCCAATAGAGTGCGATTACGACGTTCGGACACACCGTTTCGCTGAGGTGTTCCAGGCGGCGTGAGTTGTGAAACGATTCCACATTTCCTTAAGTGTGTACCAAATTCGTGACTTAAGTATTCTCCCCCACGATCTGATCGTAGGAACTTTATCTTACGGTCACGTTGATTCTCTACCTCACTCTGAAATTCCTTGAACTTTTCAAAGGTCTCAGACTTGTGTTTCATTAAGTAGACATACCCATATCTACTTAAGTCATCAGTGAGAGTGAGAACATAACGATATCCTCCGCGAGCCTCAACGCTCATTGGACCGCACACATCGGTATGTATGATTTCCAACAAGTTGGTTGCTCGCTCCATTGTTCCGGAGAACGGAGTCTTGGTCATCTTGCCTAAGAGGCAAGGTTCGCATGTGTCAAACGATTCATAATCAAGAGACTCTAAAGTCCATCAGATGGAGCTTCTTCATGCGCTTGACACCAATGTGACCAAGGCGGCAAAGCCACAAGTATGTGGGACTATCGTTATCAACTTTACATCTTTTGGCATCCACACTATGAACATGTGTAATATTACGCCGAGATTCATTAAGAATAAACCATTGACCATCGGAGCATGACCATAAAACATATCTCTCATATAAATCGAACAACCATTATTCTCAGACTTAAATGAGTAGCCATCTCGATCAAACGAGATCCGGATACAATGTTCATGCTCAAACTTGGCACCAAATAACAATTATTGAGGTTTAAAACTAATCCGTAGGTAAATGTAGAGGCAGCGTGTCGACGGCGATCACATCGACCACGAACCATTCCCGACGCGCCGTCACCTCGCCCTTCGCCACCTCTGTTTATTCCGCAGCTCTGCTGTGAGTTACATATGTGAGCAACGGCACCGTATCAAATACCGGGAGTTACTACGATCTTGGTAAGGTACACATCAATTACATGTATATCAAATATACCTTTGGTGTTGCGGCCTTCTTATCCGCTAAGTATTTGGGGCAGTTCCGCTTCTAGTGCCCTTCCCTTGCAATAAAAGCACTCAGTCTCGTGCTTGGGTCCATTCTTTGACTTCTTCCCAGAACAAAGCTTACGGGCGCGCAACATCTTTGCCGTCCTTCTTGAAGTTCTTCTTACCCTTGCCCTTCTTGAACTTAGTGGTCTTATTGACCATCAACACTTGATGTTCTTTCTTGATTTCAGCCTCTGCTGACTTCAGATCGAGAACACTTCAGAATGGTCTTTACCATCCCCTGCATGTTGTAGTTCATCACAAAGCTCTTGTAGCTTGGTGGGAGCGATCGAGGATTCTGTCAATGACCGCCTCATCTGGAGGTTAATGTTCAACTGGGTCATACGTCGCGGCAACCCGGACATCTTCGTGGATGTGTTCATTGACGTAACTGTTCTCCTCCATCTTACAACTGTAGAACTTGTCGGAGACATCATATCTCTCGACCGGGCATGAGCTTGGAAAACTAGTTTCAGCTCTTGAACATCTCATATGCTCCGTGATGCTCAAAACGCTTTTGGAGCCCCGGTTCTAAGTCAGAGCATGCCGCACTTTGAACGAGGGAGTAATCATCGACGAGTTTGCCAAGCGTTCATAACGCCTTGGTTCTCTCGACGGAGCGGCACCTAGCGGTCCTTCTAGGACATATTGTTTCTGGCAGCTATGAGGATGATCCTCGTGTTCCGACCCGATCCGTATAGTTGCTGCCATCATCTTTCAGCTTGGTTTTCTAGGAACGTTGAAGTTCATGTTGACATTAGCGTTGGCCATTGATCTACAAGACATATTTGCAAAGGTTTTAGACTAAGTTCATGATAATAAAGTTCTTAATCAAAATTATGAACTCCCACTTAGATTAGACATCCTCTAGTCATCTAAGTGTTACACGATCCGAGTCGACTAGCCCGTGTCCGATCATCACGTGAGACGGACTAGTCATCGTCGGTGAACATCTTCATGTTGATCGTATCTTCCATACGACTCGTGTTCGACCTTTCGGTCTCCGTGTTCGAGGCCATGTCTCGCACATGCTAGGCTCGTCAAGTTAACCCTAAGTGTTTTCACTGTAAAACTGTCTTACACCGTTGTATGTGAGCGTAAGGATCCATCACACCCGATCATCACGTGGTGCTTAGAAGCGACGAACTGTAGCAACGGTGCACGTTAGGGAGAACACTTCTTGAAATTTTATAAGGATCATCTTATTTACTACCGTCGTCCTAAGTAAACAAGATGCATAAACATAATAAACATCACATGCAATTATATAGTTGTGACATGATATGGCCAATATCATCAAGCTCCATTGATCTCCATCTTGGGGCTCCATGATCATCTTGTCACCGCTTGACACCATGATCTCCATCATCATGATCTCCATCATCGTGTCTTCATGAAGTTGTCACGCTAACGACTACTTCTACTTCTATGACTAACGCGTTTAGCAATGAAGTAAAGTAGTTTACATGGCGTTCTTCAATGACACGCAGGTCATACAAAAAATAAAGACAACTCCTATGGCTCCTGCCGTTGTCATACTCATCGACATGCAAGTCGTGAATCCTATTACAAGAACATGATCTCATACATCACAATTCATCATTCATCACAACTTCGGCCATATCACATCACATGATCAATCGCTGCAAAAACAAGTTAGGCGTCCTCTAATTGTTGTTTGCATCTTTTACGTGGCTGCGATTGGGTTCTAGCAAAACGTTTTTCTTACCTCTGAATCACCACAACGTGATTTTGTCAACTTCTATTTACCCTTCATAAGGGCCCTGTTCATCGATTCCGCTCCAACTAAAGTGGGAGACAGACACCGCCAGCCACCTTATGCAACTAGTGCATGTCACCGGTGGAACCGGTCTCACGTAAGCGTCACGTGTAAGGTTGGTCGGGCCGCTTCATCCCACAATACCGTTGAGCATGAAAAGACTAGTAGAGGCAAGTAAGATGACAAGATCAACGCCCACAACAAATTGTGTTCTACTCGTGCATTAGAGAACTACGCATAGACCTAGCTCGATACCATTTGTTGGGGAACGTTGCGAGAAAATTAAAATTTTTCCTACGGCTTCACCAAGATCCATCTATGAGTTCATCTAAGCAACGAGTAACGAGAGAGATAACATCTACATACCACTTGTAGATCGCGTGCGAAGCTTGCAAGGTGATGATGGAGTCGTACTCGAGCGTGATTCAGATCACCGATGCCAAGTGCTGAGCGGACAGCACCTCCGCGTTCAACACACGTGCGGGACGATCGGCGTCTCCTCCTTCTTGATCCAGCAAGGGGAAGGAGAGGTTGAGGAAGACAGCTCCACCGGCGGACGACAGGCGTGGTGATGGTGGAGAAGCGATCTCAAGCGAGGCTTCACGAGCTCTTACGGAGGAGGAGATGTGTTGGGAGGGAGGGCTGCGCCTTGGGAGTTGGTACAGCAGCCCCCTCCTCCCCCTTTATATAGGCCCCACAGGTGGCGGCCCCTGAGATCCAATCTCCGGGGGCGGCGGCCAAGGGGTGGAGTACCCCAAGCCGGTGGGCGCCCCACCCCTAGGGTTTCAACCCTAGGCGCGGGGTGGGCCTAGGGGGCGCAACAGCCCCTGTGGGCTGGTTCCTTCCCTTTGGCCCATGGGGCCCTCCGGATAGGTGGCCCCACCGGTGGACCCAGGACCCTTCGGTGGTCCGTGCTTTGCCGAGACCCGAAACTTTCCCGATGGCGAATCACCACTTCCTATATATTATTCTTTACCTCCGGACCCTTCCGAACTCCTCGTGACGTCCGGGATCTCATCCGGACTCGAACAACATTCGGTGGTCACATACTTGACTTCCTACTAACCCTAAGCCACCGAACCTTAAGTGTGTAGACCCTACGGGTTCGGGAGACACGCAGACATGACCGAGACGACTCTCGGGCAATAACCAACAGCGGGTCTGATACCCATGTTGGCTCCCACATGCTCCTCGATGATTTCATCGGTTGAACCACGATGTCTAGGATTCGATCAAACCACAGTATGCAATTCCTTTGTCAATCGATGCGTTACTTGCGAGACTCGATCGTCGGTATCCCAATACCTTGTTCACCTCATTACAGCAAGTCACTTTACTCGTCCAGTAATGCATGATCCGTGGCCAACACCTTGGTCAACTTGAGCTCATTATGATGATGCATTACCGAGTGGGCCCAGAGATACCTCTCCGTCATACGGAGTGACAAATCCGATCTCGATCCGTGTCAACCCAACAGATACTTTCGGAGATACTTGTAATGCACCTTTATAGTCACCCGATTCGTTGTGACGTTTGATACACCAAAGGCACTCCTACGGTAACCGGAGTTACACGATCTCATGGTCGAAGGAATAGATACTTGACATTGGCAAAGCTTCTAGCAAACGAACTATACGATCTTTTATGCTATGCTTATTATTGGGTCTTGTCCATCACATCATTCTCCTAGTGATGTGATCCCGTTATCAACGACATCCAATGTCCATAGTCGAAAACCATGACTATCCATTGATCTGTGAGCTAGTCAACTAGAGGCTCACTAGGGACTCATTGGGTCTAAGTGTTCACACGTGTATTACGATTTCCGGATAATACAGTTATAGCATGAACAAAAGACAATTATCATGAACATTGAAATATAATAATCCTTTTATTATTGCCTCTAGGGCATATTTCCAACACTACGTGCTAGCTGTCCCAAAATATCTTATCCACATAACGGTCATATCATTGAAGGGCATCTATGTCTTATCATGTCGGGCTACTCCCTAGGCTATAAATAGCTGCCCCCTACAACCACTAGCTGGTTGGCTGTTCTGAGAGAAACTGACACTTGTCATTTGAGAGCAACCCATCCTCCGAGGACATTGAGCGAAAATCATCGAGTGAGGAAAAACCCCAAACCCAAAACACCTACAAACCCAAAGTGATTGAGCATCACTGAAGAGATTGATCCTGCGTGGATCCGACGCTTTTTACCTTTGAAGACTGTGCTTCTTCCAAAGGGTTAGGCGTCATGGTCTCGAGCATCCAAGAGGAATTGTGGATTGCCGAGTGACCAAAGTCTGTGAAGGATTGGAAGTCGCCTGAAGACTTACCACGAGTGATTGGACGAGGTCTGTGTGACCTTAGTCCAAGGAGAATACGGTGAGGACTTGGTGTCCTGAGCTACGTGCTCAGCGACTGGGTGTCCGAGACTGTGTGTCCTCGAGTTTAAATACTCAGCTGCTCCAACCAGACGTACAACTGAGACAGCAGGTGGAACTGGTCTACAAAATCATTGTCTTCACCAACCCTACTGGTTCTATTTTCTCAACTCTTTCATTTCGTCATTACTGTGTTGAGTGATTGTTCATATCTATGTTTGAAGACTTTGACTGAAGAGTTTCTCAATTTCCTCAGTTCAATTTCTTCAGTCTGTTTGTCTTCATCTTGTGTTATCCTGTGTTTATGCTTTCTGTACTCTGTGTTTGTCTTCATTTCATCATGATGACCATACGTGTATTCTGTCATGCTTACTTCTGAGTACTTATTCTGCTGCAAGTAGTTCTTCGCTAAGGAATTTCCTCACCGGCAAATTCCTTAGTGAAGAATTGATAAAAATCGCCTATTCACCCCCGTCTAGTCGATATAACGCACTTTTAATTGGTATCAGAGCAAGGTACTCCCTTGTTCTGTGTGATTTTGGTTTAACCACCTAGAGTTCTAGTTATGACGACCGCAGGTATGATCAAGGTCTCTGCTGGGTGTCCTACCTTTGATGGCACGGACTACCCCTACTGGAAGAATAAGATGCGAATGCATCTTGAAGCAATTGACAACGATCTCTGGTACGTTGTGGAAAATGGTGTTCCCTCAGTCACACCTTCCCTGAATGCTGCTGATGTGAAGAGGTTCAAGCAACTCGATTCTCAAGCGAAGAATGTCATATGTGGTCATCTGAGTAAAGGGCAGTATGGTAGAGTGAGTGCTTTGGAAACTGCTAAGCTTATCTGGGATAGGCTCTCCAAAGTAAATGAAGGAGTCTCAACTCAACGTGACTCTCATGTTGACGTTCTTAACAATCTCTTCAACCGCTTCAAAAGACTCGACAATGAAAATGTTCAGCAAACCTTCGATCGCCTCACTGATATTTGAAATGAGCTTCAAGCGCTCGGTGCCACTGACATCACCGACCATGAGGTGGTGAAGAAATTGCTGAGATCACTCTGGCACTCTGGCACTGATGATTCAAGAGCGTGCTGATTACAAGTCACTAGATCCCGCTGATATCCTCCAGAGACTAAATACTCATGAGTTCCAGCTTGCTGAAAAGGGAGATCTCTATGGTTCAAGTTATGGGAAAACACATGCCCTAAAGGCCAAGGCAGTGTCTGAATCTGAATGTGAAGATTCTGGTAGTAGCCTTGGTAATCCTGAAGAATTGAGCCAGGAGCTAGCACTGCTCGTGAAGAAGTTTCAGAAATTCTCAAGACATGGTCGCTTTGGAAAATCTTCAAGGACCAGTGATTCCCCATCAAGTGACTATAAGAGAAGGCTATGCCACAAATGCAAGAAGCCTGGTCACTACATTCAAGATTGTCCTCAGTGGGACAAGGAATTAAAGAAAAAGAAATACTAGGATTATAGTTCTGATGATGCCAAGAAGAAGAAGAAATCTTCAAAGTCTTCATCATCAAAATCCTCAAAGTCTTCATCCCACAAGAAGAGCAGCTCTAAGAAGGCCCAGGCATTCATTGGCAAGGAAATGGATTCTGAGGCTGAATCTGAGGATCATGAGGACGAGGAGGCATCTGAGGATTCTAAGTTAGGTGTGGCAAGTCTAGCTGTTGCTACCGCATTTGTCAGCAAGTCTATCTTCAACTCTGAAGAAAATGGCAACACCAACAACGCTGATGAAGGCAATGACGACTACGCTCCCACCTATTGCTTCATGGCAAAGGCTGCTAAGGTAACTAAATACCCCTCCTCTGAATCAAGTGAGGATGAATCTGATGAAAATCTTAAGCCTAGCTACTCTAAACTTGCTAAGATTTCTGTGAAACAACAAAAGGCTATTGAAAAACTTCAAAACATGCTAGACAAAAGTGATGATATGTTGGGTGATGAAATGGACCGCACTAAAGACTTAGCGAAAATCTTGAGACTTGGTCTAAGTTTGACAACCTTCAAAGTCATCATAAAACTCTCTTATCGATCACGAGAAGCTTTCTTATGAATTTCTTCAAAGAAAGCAAGATCTTGAAGCTAAGAGTGAGTTATGAAGATCTTGAAGGAGCGCGATTCATTACTTGCTCAACAAATCAGCGCTACTCGAGAAGAATTTGATCCTCCGTGCTTAAAGTGCATTGAGCGTGAATCTGCTAATTCTTCACCTGAATGTTCAAATGCTTCAAATGTTACAAATTCCTCACCTGCCTCTGCTATCACTAATTCCTCATTTGAGGACATTGCTAGTATCACTAACAATGCAGGGCTGAAGGAATTGTATACGACAGGCATGTACAAAAGCCTCAAAGGGCATCAGACTCTTTGTGATGTGCTTAAAAAGCAGATCCTCAACAGAAACCCTAGGAAAGAGGGTATTGTCTTTGAGAGGAAACTCAATGCTGATGGAACATATTGGATGCCTGAGCAGTACCCCAAAACCTCATGGGTTGCTGCAAAGGGACCTCCAGTTGATCCATCTAACTTATCTGGCTTTACATGTGAATTTCCTCATTCTTCTGATGAATCATTTTACTCCAACTATAAACTGTTCAAAAATCAGAATGGTGAAGTATTTGCTAGATATGTTGGCACTAACTGCAGGAACGGTTCCCCTATGAAGAAAATCTGGGTTCCCAAAATTTGCCTTGAAAGTCTTCAGGTGAATGTCCTCATGACACCACTAGTGAAGAACAGGAACCCCAGATCAAACTCTTCATATGGACCAAATTCTTCATATGGATCCAAATCCTCATACGGAAAAAATTCCTCACGTGCATCAAACTCCTCAAAAGGATCAAAGTCCTCATATGATCATCATCGTGCTAACCCTTCTGTTTCGCAGAGTAGAGCTAAGGGCTATGAATATGTGCATTATTCTTCAAATCATTATGTTCATAAGTCCTCGAAGAATTACTCTACTTATTAATATGCTTACCCTAACCCCTCTTATGTGAAATGAAGTGGACTGGCATCCATGCCACCTTTCTCATATTGTGCTCGCAGAGTAATGAATTCTTTGCCGCCCCTCCAGATGTGGATGGTGAAGAAAAAGAACTAATCTCTGATGCAGGGTCAGGTCTCCAGTCGTGCTCAAAACGACTGAAGAATTTGCTAGAGACCTGAACAGTGCCTGAAAGGACGCGGGCTAGTCATGATGAAATGAACGTTCATTTCACACGTCCTCATACAGATTATCTGATCAAATTACTTGATGAAACTGAACTGATGAACTTGATATCATATTCTTCACTGATGAAGTATATGAGACCGTAAGTTGCACTAATTCATCTGCAGGATGATCAACCCAAAGCAAACGAGTGGGTACTCGATAGTGGATGTACAAATCACATGACTGGTAACAAGAACCTATTGATGGATGCTCCCTTAACACCGTCACATCTGAAGCATATCATCTTTGCTGAAAAAGGCAAAAGTCAGGTATTGGGTCTAGGTATGGTTGCGATCTCAAAGGATCGACACATGGACAAAGTCATGCTTGTCGAGTCCTTAGGATACAACCTCATGTCTGTCTCAATGCTTTGTGATCTTGATATGGTTGTTGTCTTTGGCAAGTATCATTGTGTTGTGATCATGGAAGCTGACAATTCCAAAGTCTTCGAAGGCTTTAGGAGAGGAGACTTGTACATTGTTGATTTCTCTACAGGACCACAACTTGCCGTGTGCTTACTTGCAAAAGCTTCAGAAGGCTGGTTATGGCATCAACGACTTGGTCATGCTGGCATGAGGAATTTGCACATGCTTGTGAAGAAGAAGCATGTCATTGGCATTGAGAATGTCAAATTCCTCAAGGATCACTTATGCGGAGCCTGTGAAGCTGGGAAGATGACTAAGGCCAAGCATCGTGAAGACTATCATGACCACTACTCGTCCATTCGAATTGCTTCACATGGATCTCTTCGGTCCTAATCATTATTCTGCTGTGACTAATGATGCATCCCTATATGGCTTTGTTACTGTTGATGATTATTCTCGTTACACATGGGTACACATTGTTACTTACAAACATGAAGTGCAGGAAGTCTTCAAACGATTTTCCTCGAGGGCTTCAACCAACTTTGGTGTGAAGATGAAGCACATCAGAAGTGACAATGGAACTGAGTTCAAGAACTCCGGTCTTAATGACTATCTTGATGAACTTGGTATTACTCATGAGTTATCTGCTCCTTATACTCCTCAGCAAAATGGCATCGTGGAGCGCAAGAACAGAACTCTTCTTGAGATGGCTCACGCTATGCTTGATGAATACAAAACACCTCATTGTTTTTGGATTGATGCAATTGATACCGCGTGCCACATCATCAACAGAGTATATCTTCGCAAATTCTTCAAGAAGACTGCCTATGAACTCCTCACTGACAGGAAACCCAATGTGAGTTATTTCAAAGTCTTCGGTGCTAAATGTTGGATTAGGGATCCTCATCACAATGCTAAATTCGCACCAAAAGCACATGAAGGCTTTATGCTTGGTTACAGAAAGGACTCGCACACCTACAGAGTCTTCAACATCTCTCTTCACAAGATTGTTGAAACTGTAGATGTGCGGTTCGATGAAACTAATGGCTCGCAAAGAGAGCACCTACCTTCTGTTATAGATGAACCAGCACCTGAGGATTCTATCAAGTTCAAGGCTACTGAGGATGTCATTCCTACTGAAGAATCTACTGAAGAATTCATTCTAGAACGTGAAGATCGTCGAGCTAATGCACCTGAGGAAAATGCTGAAGAAAATGGTGCTGAAGAAAATGCTGATCAAATTCCTCGACGACAAGCAGATCATCCTCGCGTTGCAAAAGAAGTGCAAGTTGAAAAGATCATCGATGACATTGAAGCACCAGGGCCTCTCACCCGCTCAAAAGCTTCACATTTATCTAACTTTTGTGGGCACTATGCTTTTGTCTCTATCACAGAGCCCACTAAGGTAGATGAAGCATTTCTGGAGCCTGAGTGGATTCAGGCCATGCAAGAAGAATTACATCAGTTCGAGCTCAACAATTTCTGGAAACTGGTCAAACGTCCAGATCCTCGCAAGCATAATATCATTGGCACAAAGTGTATCTACCACAACAAGCAAGATGAAAATGGCCTTGTGGTGAGGAATAAGGCACGACTTGTAGCTCAAGGCTACACACAGGTTGAAGGAATTGATTTCCATGAAACTTTTGCACCTGTTGCTAGACTTGAGGCTATTCACATATTACTTTCTTATGCTAACCTTCATAATATCACTTTATATCAAATGGATGTGAAAAGTGCATTCCTCAATGGTAAGCTTGAGGAAGAAGTATATGTTGCTCAACCCCCAGGTTTTGAAGCTCCAAAGAATCCTGAAAAAGTCTTCAGACTCAACAAGGCCCTCTATGGCCTCAAGCAGGCCCCTCGGGCATGGTATGATACTTTGAAGGAATTCTTCAAGAAGAATGGCTTCACACACGGTTCACTCAACCCTACTCTCTTTACTAAATCTTATGATGGTGAACTGTTTGTGTGCCAAATATACGTTGATGATATTATCTTTGGCTGTACTGACCAACATTATAGTGATGAATTTGCCTATATGATGAGTCAAGAATATCAAATGTTTATGATGGGAGAGTTGAAATTCTTCTTAGGTCTTCAAATTCGTCAACAGCACAATGGCATATTCATATCTCAGGAGAAATACCTCAAGAATGTTCTGAGGAAATTCGGCATGCAAGATTGCAAAGGAGTCAAAATTCCTATGCCCACAAATGGCCATCTATGCACTGATGAAAATGGTATTGACTTCGATCACAAGGTATACCGCTCCATGATTGGTTCTTTATTGTACTTATGTGCATCTAGGCCAAATATAATGCTTAGTGTTTGCATGTGTGCCCGATTTCAAGCTACACCAAAGGAATCACACCATAAGGCTGTGAAGCATATTCTTTGATATGTAGCTCACACACTAACACTCGGACTATGGTACCCCAAGGGCTCTACTTTTGATCTCATTGGATATTCTGACTCTGACTATGCTGGTGATCATGTGGACCGCAAGTCAACATCTGGTACTTGTCATTTCCTCGGACGATCTTTGGTCTGTTGGTCCTCAAAGAAACAGAACTGCGTATCACTGTCTACTTCTGAAGCTGAGTACATTGCTGCTGGTTCTTGTTGTGCTCACTTGCTGTGGATGAAGCAAACTCTCAAGGACTACGGCATCAATGTGAAGATTGTGCCTCTCTACTGTGACAATGAGAGTGCCATCAAGATTGCTCACAACCCAGTTCAGCACTCGAAGACAAAGCACAATCAGATTCGTCATCATTTTCTTCACGATCATGCGTTGAAGGGCGATATTTCTATTGAGCATGTGAAGACTGAAGAACAGCTAGCCGATGTCGGGGGAAACTGCCCGCCACGAACACCTATGGGACGGAGCCCTTATGCATGCGGTGCGAGGCGGAGGGAGCACGGAGAGCGGATCGTGGCGAGCACGCGGGCAGCTTTTACCCGTGTTCGGACGCGATGGACGCGTAAACCCTACTCCTGCCTTGGTTTGTATTGAGCTCGGGAGCTTGAAGATCTCTGATGCAGCTACACCGAGCGAGAGTTGTCAAGGTTTGAACCGAACCCCTCCCGTTGTGCATGGGCCTCCTTTTATAATGCAAGGGTCACCGACAGTGTCAGCGTGGAGAAAGGGGTAAAAATGTAAAAGAGGTGGTAGTTGGAGCAGTCTTGGAACAGTGGAGCTACGGTCGTGAGCAAAGTGGTCGCTACCTACTTTGACGATGGGGACAAGGGCATTTAATGCCCGTCGCCGTCGACCCCAAAAGCTCCGCCCTTGTGTCTCCGTCTGCCACGGTGATGGATCCACCACCGTGGAGTGCCACCGTGCCCCCAGTGCTGCACTGACCATCCGCCACGCTCCTGGAAAGGCCCTGGCGTGGAAAGCACATTTGCTCCCTAGGTGGTTTTGGTAATTAATGACAACATGCTCGTGGTTGGACTAATGCTTTTAACAAGTATGTTTCAGAAAGTCAACCACTCGGCATGGCAAAAGGACTAGAGAGGTGAACCCCTAAGATGCTAAGGAAAGGATTGGCAAAAGCTCAAGACTCCATTTTTGGTTTAGTGATCCAAGATCACATTGAGTCCATAGGAAAGCCAATACTATTAAAAGGGGTGAGGTTATGATGATGATCTGGTTGCTCTAAGGTGCTTAGTGATTTATCTCTCAAACAATCAGCAATCTTTCATTCCAACATAAACTCATAAGTAATCTCGGTCCCACCGATTCCAAACTCACCACACCGAGATGAACCACCTCGACCATATAGCCAAACCCTAAGAATCTCGGATTTTCCGATTCCAAACTCGGTCATTCGAAATTGGTGTTGCCAAGCTTCAGAACATACGTACTCAAATCGGTGTCACCGAGATGAGAAAGTCGGTCCCACCGAGATTGGCAAACCCTAGACTTTGGAAGAATCGGTCTAACCGAGATTGTATTTTCGGTCCCACGAAAATCCCAACGTTCACAAGATTTGAACTTTCGGTCGACCGAGTTGTCAACTTCGTCCGACCGAGATTACTCAAATGTGTGTAGCAGTTGGATTTTGTGTGGAGGCTATAAATACCCTCCACCTCCTCTTCATTAGTGGAGAGAGCCATCGAAAGAACTACCACTCCTACCTTACATTTCGAGAAGAAAACTACCTACCCTTGTGTTGAGATCAAGTTGCTCCTCTCCCACCATATGACACTTGATTTCTAGTCTTTCCAAGTTGCTTTCCACTCAATCCCTTCCTCCACCACAGCCAAATCGGTGAGGAGAGTTGAGTGTTGGGGAGATTATCATTTGAAGCACAAGAGCAAGGAGTTCATCATCACCAACCCCATCTATTACCTTTTGGAGGTGGTGCCTCCTAGATTAGTTAGGTGTCGCTTGGGAGCCTCCGTCATGATGTGGAGTTGAACCAAGGAGTTTGTAAGGGCAAGGAGATCGCCTACTTCGTGAAGATCTACCCCGAGTAAGGCTAGTCCTCCGTGGGCGTAAGCCATGATGGCATAGACAAGGTTGCTTCTTCGTGGACCCTTCGTGGGTGGAGCCCTCCGTGGACTCGCGCAGCCGTTACCCTCCGTGGGTTGAAGTCTCCATCAGCGTGGATTGGCGATAGCACCACCTATCGGAACCACGAGAAAAATCTCCGTGTCTCCAATTGCGTTTGCTCTTCACAATCTCTCCCTTACTATTCATGCAATTTACTTTCCGCTGCCCTATACTCTAGAATTGCATGTTTAGTATGTTGCTCGACTTGTATGCATGATGCTTGACTTGCCCTTCATTGTGAACTTGCTATGATCTTATGATAATTAAAAGGCATAAACTTTTATCTTGTCGAGTTGTCTAATCACCCCCCCTCTAGACACTCTTGCCTTCAACGATCCTACAATTGGTATCGAGCTTTGGTCTCCATTGTTTGGTTTGCACACCATTGGAGGAAGATGGGCGTGTCACGTTTGGGAGTGTTAGTCACAGAGTGCCTATTCTTGATGGAGTGTCTTATAACTCGTGGAGGATTGAAATGCTTGCTATCTTCAAGATGTACAACTTGCGCAAATATGTTGAAACCCCATATGTACCACCATTTGACCCCTTGCACCCTACTGTAGATGAAGAACTTGATTTGCTTCGTAACCTTAGAACTGTCAATCTTATCATTAGAGGTTTGCCTGATAACTTGCTTGAGCTTGTCACGAACTTTGAGTGCGCCCATGCTATGTGGAAGTTCTTGGAAGAACTTTATCCGGACTACTCTTTGAGAGGTCTTGATGAAATTCTATACAAGACTGTTGAATTTGATATGTTGCGCCCCAAAGATCCTAACTTTGATAAATGCTTCTTTGAGCTTCGTGATCTTATGAAAAAGAAGGGTGATCCCGGTTTTATCAATGTTCGAATAAGAAATGCTCTTGTATTGCATTCCGATGATTATTATCACGTTGATAAAACTGATGCAAGTCATTATCAAATTGACCTAGGTGTTGATGATGAATTATCTATGGGTCAATATGATGATGAGCATGAGCATGATGACAATTCGGACACCGAGCTGGACAAGATCATGAAGAGTCTCAGTCTTATGGCAAATATGAGAGACTACATATCCGGAGGAAAAGAATGGATTCTTGATAGTGGATGCACCGATCACATGACCGGAGATGAAGACATGTTTGAGAGCTTGCAAAGAACGATGGTCCACGCAAGTATGTGACTTTTGGAGACAACTCCAAGGGTAAGGTACTTGGCCTTGGTAAGGTGGCCATATCTCATGATAGCTCGATCAAAAATGTCATGCTTGTTGTATCACTTGGATACAATTTGCTTTCCGTGTCTAGATTAGCTGACTTTGGATACAATGTGCTATTCACCAAAATAGATTGCCAAGTTTTTCGTAGTGACAATCACAACATGGTCTTCTTGGCATTCGTGAGGTGACCTATACATTGTCGATTTCACTAAGAAAGCTCAACCTAGAACTTGCTTTATCACTAAATCTGCAAAAGGTTGGCTTTGGCATAGAAGGCTTGGACATGTTGGTATGCGAAATTTAGATAAGCTAATTAAAGGTGATCACATTCTTGGTGTTAAAGATGTTTTCTTTGACAAAGATAGACTCTGCGATGCATGTCAAGCAGAAAACAGGTTGGAGGAAGTCATCCGTGAAGAATATCATGACCACAAGGAGACCGCTTGAGCTTCTTCATATGGATCTCTTGGTCCCAATGCTTACAAAAGCCTTGGTGGTAACTCCTTTGGTCTAGTTATTGTAGATGACTTTTCCAGATTTACGTGGGTATTTCTACTTGATGACAAATCGCAGGTTCGAAAATCTTCAAAACCTTTGCTAGAAAGGCTCGAAATCAATTTGAGGTGAAGATCAAGAAGGTTCGAGGACAGCGGAATGGAGTTCAAGAACACCCATGTGGACTCTTTTCTCGATGAGGAAGGGATTCTACATGAGTTCTCAGCTACGTACACACCTCAACAAAGCGGGGTTGTTGAGAGGAAGAACCGAGCGCTCATTGAGATGGCGAGGACAATGCTTGATGAATACAAGACACCAAAACACTTTTGGGGTGAAGCCGTTGAGACGACTTGTCATGCCATCAACAGACTTTATCTTCACAAGCTTCTCGGCAAGACTTCATACGAGCTCCTTACGGGTAACAAACCCCAAGTGGGATATTTTCGTGTCTTTGGATCAAAATGCTATATTCTTGATAAGCATCGTCGGTCTAAATTTGCTCCTAAAACTCATGAAGGCTTTTTCCTCGGTTATGGATCAAACTCTCACACTTACCGTGTCTACAATAATTTCACCGAAAGGTTGAAGAGGCGGTAGATGTGAAGTTTGATGAATCTAATATTTCATAAGTAGAGCAAATGCCTATTGATGTAGGAGATAAGGACCCATCGGAAGCTATTCAAGATTTATCCATTGGAAAGATTAGTCCCATGGAAGTGAAGGAGAGTACCTCATCTACATACGTGGAGCCCCCTACCTCACGGCAAGGTGAACCTCAAGGCAACATGGAGGCCTCCACAAGTGGAACTCACCAAGATGAGGAAGTGCGACAAGAAGATCCACCACAACCTCCTTCTCCACCACCTCAAGACAACACCAACAACACCGATGAGGAAGAAGATGAGGATGATGAGGAAGCTCAGCCACGACCACGACAAAAGCTATCCCGAGTTAGAAAGAGTCAAGAAGGACCATCCGTGGAACAAATGATGAATGACATCGACTCGGAGAATCACTCGCTCTAAGACTCGTTTAGCTAACTTTTGTGAGCATTACTCATTTATTTCAGTCTTGAACCTATGAAGGTAGAAGAAGCGCTTGAAGACCCGGATGGGTGAGCGCTATGCATGAAGAGCTGCACAACCGAGAGGAACAACGTTTGGTCTTTGGTAGAAAGCCCAATGATGACCAAAACGTCATTGGAACCAAATGGGTGTTTGGAACAAGCAAGATGAGGATGGACAAGTCATCCGCAACAAGGCTCGTCTCGTAGCACAAGGTTACACACAAGTCGAAGGTATGGACTATGGTGAGACCTATGCCCCCGTTGCTAGACTTGAGTCCATTCGCATTCTTCTTGCTTATGCCAACCACCATAACATTACTCTCTATCAAATGGACATTAAAAGTGCTTTCCTAAATGGTGAAATTGAGGAGGAAGTATTTGTGAAACAACCTCCGGTTTGTGAATGCTAAAAACCCAATCATGTTTACAAATTGCACAAAGCTCTTTATGGTCTTAAACAAGCCCCTAGAGCTTGGTACAAATGTTGACTAGCTTTCTTCTTGAAAAAGGATTTGAGATTGGTAAAATTGACTCAACGCTATTCACAAAAGGGTTGACGGAGAACTATTTGTGTGCCAAATATATGTCGATGATATTATCTTTGGATCAACTAACCCGATTTCAGTGAGAAGTTTGGAAAGCTTATGTCGGAGAAGTATGAGATGTCCATGATGTGTGAACTCAAGTTCTTCCTTGGGTTGCAAATCAAGCAATCTAAGGAGGGTACTTTTGTCTCACAAACCAAGTACACTAAGGATCTCTTCAAGAAGTTCAACATGCAAGAGAGCAAAGGTATGAGAACCCCCATGCCTACTAATGGACATAATGACTTGACAAAAGGTGGAGAACCTGTTGATCAAAAGGTCTATCGATCCATGATTGGTTCTCTACTATATCTCTATGCATCTCGTCACGATATTATGTTGAGTGTATGCATGTGTGCTCGATATCAAGCTGCTCTAAAGAATGTCATCTTAAAGCTGTCAAAAGAATTGTGAGATATTTGATACACACACCTAACTTTGGCATTTGGTATCCTAAGAGGGCCTCTTTCGATCTTGTTGGCTATTCCGACTCGGACTATGCGGAGATAAGATAGATAGAAAGTCAACTTGGTACATGTCAATTTCTTGGTCGATCCCTTGTGTCTTGGTCATCCAAGAAACAAAACTCAATATCATTATCATTGCGAAGCGAAATATATTGCTGCTGGTTAGTGTTGTGCTCGGTTGCTATGGATGAAACAAATGCTTAAGGACTATGGGATACATGCAAGACATGTTCCTTTGCTTTGTGACAACGAGAGTGCTATTAAGATTGGACACAATCCTGTACAACACTCTCAAGACGAAACACATTGAAGTTCGTCACCATTTTATTCGTGATCATATTGCAAAAGGTGACATTGATCTTAAGCATGTTAAATCTTGACAAACAGCTTGCAGATATCTTCACAAAACCACTTGATGAGAAAGTGTTTTGTCGCTTGAGAGTGAGTTGAACATCATTGATGCTTCAAACTTGGAGTGAAAACTCCATTGATGCATGCAAGGCACGAGCCTAATTGACTAATCCTTGATATTTCTCTTATGATGATGATCATATGTCTTGGACACATTTGCCCCCTTGTATTGCATCTAACTCCTTGCAGGTACTTGGATGGTCTACATTCAACAAGATTATCACTCACTCAAATCATGAGTAATCTTGTCATTAACCAAGTATCTAGCTCTTTGGGATGTTGAGTTCAAGGAACAAAATTCCACATATCCTTTTAGACACCATATACTCCTAGTACTTCATTCATGTCAAATTGGATATTCTTGAGTATTTCCTTGCTTGCCTAACCCATGTAGGAAGATGAACTACACACTTGAAATGGTGCTCCAACTTCACATCCTATGAGCAACTACATCAAGTTCACCTACATGAGAACAAGCAACAACAAGCCCAAGGTATGTCTTTCACATCTTGAAAAAGCTTTGCTCAAAGTCATGAGTACAAGCAGCTTCAAAAGATGTGATCACATCAATGCTTAATCGAAAAATGGTAACCCCATTTTGAGCTTAAACGATGAGTATGACCTATGATCAAATGTTCTCATTTGACTCCTAAGTCAATATACTCAAACATAGGTGACTTTGTCGCTGACCCCTGTCTAGATGAAGTACATATGTTTTGGAGTTTTTCTGTTTTTCTCTTATGCTCTCTCATTGAGTTCCTCTGTTTTTTTTAAAAAAAAAAAAACTTCATCTAGCAATCTTTTTTTTTTGTTTGTTTCTTCTGTTCTTGTATATATCCTTTAGCTCTGATAAATTCCCTAAAAATCATTTCCAAATTCATTGCAAATCTTCTGAAACATTCCTTGCAAAGTGAGCTGAATTATTTCTGTATTTCCTTGGAATTAAACTCGGCGTCACCGATTTAAATATTTCGGTCTGACCGAAACAGGATCTGCCCTAAGTCTCTGACTTTCGGACCCACCGATCCATATCAATTCGGTGTCACCGATTTACATTCACCAGGATATCATCTTCTACAGCTCATCTAAATGATTTCCATTCTACATTCTCAATTTGCTCAGTTGTGATTCTTCATGAACCCACTTCTTTCCTTCCATCTTTCCTGCCCTTCCTGGTTTACTGTCCTTTTCGGCACTTGATGTCAAGGGGAGAAGATTTAGGGGGAGCTGGGGAGATTAAAGGAAGAACAATCTTATCCTAAGGGGGAGAGGATCACATCAAAGCTTTGCCATATATCTCTCTGTGCTAAATCTCTTGGCATTATTCTCCTGATTTTGCTTCTCTTGCTCTCACAATTGGTATCCTCTAAAGATCACAATTGGTATCTTATGAAAAGCAAAATCTCTCTGAGCTCATTGAAAATCTTTCAGTCTTGGGAGACATGTTGGCTGATTCAAGCTAGTACTCGACATGAGACACTCTTTATACATGTCATCCACGGCTTGGTACTCTTGATGTTCTTCTTTGTTAGTTGAAGAAATACTCTTGTGTTATCTAACCTGTTTTCCCAAGTTTATTTCTTGGTACATCACCAAGGAACTTCAAGGTAAGTATATGCATCTTGCAGGGATGTGCATGATGGTGACTTGCTTGTGAATACTTGTTTGCAAGAAATCACCATGCACATATGCATCATATCTCACTTACCTTATCTGCTCGATGCATATAGCCAAGCTGCATGTAGCACATTTTGCTTTTCTCTCATGTGTGCTTGTGATAGTCCAAAACCAAAATCTAAAATCCTGCACACTTGTAGGGGAGCTTGTGTACTACATGTGCATCAAAGCTTTAATGTTAACCATGTCCTTCTTTTAGTAAGCTTTGATATCCTTTTACGTGTGTTGCCATCAATTACCAAAAGGGGAGATTGAAAGCACATTTGCTCCCTAGGTGGTTTTGGTAATTAATGACAACATACTCGTGGTTGGACTAATGCTTTTAACAAGTATGTTTCAGGAAAGTCAACCACTCTGGCATGGCAAAAGGACTAGAAAGGTGAACCCCTAAGATGCTAAGGAAAGGATTGGCAAAAGCTCAAGACTCCATTTTTGGTTTAGTGATCCAAGATCACATTGAGTCCATAGGAAAGCCAATACTATTAAAAGGGGGTGAGGTTATGATGATGATCTGGTTGCTCTAAGGTGCTTAGTGATTTATCTCTCAAACAATCAGCAATCTTTCATTCCAACATAAACTCATAAGTAATCTCGGTCCCACCGATTCCAAACTCAGTCACACCGAGATGAACCACCTCACCATATAGCCAAACCCTAAGAATCTCGGATTTTCCGATTCCAAACTCGGTCATTCGAAATTGGTGTTGCCAAGCTTCAGAACATACGTACTCAAATCGGTGTCACCGAGATGAGAAAGTCGGTCCCACCGAGATTGGCAAACCCTAGACTTTGGAAGAATCGGTCTAGCAGAGATTGTATTTTCGGTCCCACGAAAATCCCAACGTTCACAAGATTTGAACTTTCGGTCGACCGAGTTGTCAACTTGATCCGACCGAGATTACTCAAATGTGTGTAACAGTTGGATTTTGTGTGGAGGCTATAAATACCCTCCACCTCCTCTTCATTAGTGGAGAGAGCCATCGAAAGAACTACCACTCCTACCTTACATTTAGAAGAAAACTACCTACCCTTGTGTTGAGATCAAGTTGCTCCTCTCCCACCATATGACACTTGATTTCTAGTCTTTCCAAGTTGCTTTCCACTCAATCCCTTCCTCCACCACAGCCAAATCGGTGAGGAGAGTTGAGTGTTGGGGAGATATCATTTGAAGCACAAGAGCAAGGAGTTCATCATCACCAACCCCATCTATTACCTTTTGGAGGTGGTGCCTCCTAGATTGGTTAGGTGTCGCTTGGGAGCCTCCGTCATGATGTGGAGTTGAACCAAGGAGTTTGTAAGGGCAAGGAGATCGCCTACTTCGTGAAGATCTACCCCGAGTAAGGCTAGTCCTCCGTGGGCGTAAGCCATGATGGCATAGACAAGGTTGCTTCTTCGTGGACCCTTCGTGGGTGGAGCCCTCCGTGGACTCAAGGCCGTTACCCTCCGTGGGTTGAAGTCTCCATCAGCGTGGATTGGCGATAGCACCACCTATCGGAACCACGAGAAAAATCTCCGTGTCTCCAATTGCGTTTGCTCTTCACAATCTCTCCCTTACTATTCATGCAATTTACTTTCCGCTGCCCTATACTCTAGAATTGCATGTTTAGTATGTTGCTCGACTTGTATGCATGATGCTTGACTTGCCCTTCATTGTGAACTTGCTATGATCTTATGATAATTAAAAGGCATAAACTTTTATCTTGTCGAGTTGTCTAATCACCCCCCCTCTAGACACTCTTGCCTTCAACGATCCTACAGCGACGCGTGGGCTGATGAGCTGGAGCGCGGGCACACAGCGCAATTCTCCCGGCAAGCACCTTGCCGGGGTCTTGACCTTGCCGGACCCGGGAGCTTGCCGGGCTCTGTAACTTGTCGCTCCCGGGCCCTCGCCGGGCGCATACAACACCGGGCGTGTCTTCTATGATGTAATCTTCTAGTCTTCCTGGTGAGCTCCTCTTGCCAGGGCCTTGCGTGAGTGATGTAACCTTGAGCCTGGAACGGCCTTCCCGGCAAACTCCGCTTGCCGGGGTCTCGATCTTCTGTCTTGTATGCTTCGTCTTTGAATGGTTTGACATGGAGCAGGAAGGTCTTTGGCGAGCACGTGGTAAACTCTGCCGCGGGAAGCTGCAACCGCCCGTGCACAAGTTGGGGTACTGAGGTACCCCTACCTTAGTACACCGATAGGAGCCCCCGGGCCTGGGCCACACACGGTGCCGAGCGCTGTTGGGCCAGGCCCAAAAGCAAAGTCTGCACGGGCACATGCGCCCACGCGCGCCAATCCACTTCCGCATCTGCGCATCCCCGTTCGGCGCAGCGTCGATTGCGGCCGTGGGATGGGGCGTGCCCACGTTCTTTTAATGGAAAAAGCGAACGCCCCCACTTCCCCATAAAGCAGAGGAAGCGGGGCGGTTCCCTCCTTCGCTTTCATTGCATCTTCTTCCTCCTCGAAATCCCCTTTGCGCTCCGCCTCCACATCTCCGCCGCCGCCGCCTGCATCTCCAGCGCCGCCGGCTCTTCGTCCCCTTCCTCCGCCGCCTCGCCATGGCCCGAAGACCGAGAAGGCGGCGGAGAAAACCAAGAAGGAGAAGTCGAACAAGCGGCGAGGCTCACCGAGTGCGGAAGCGGAACCTCGTCTTCCCGCCGAAGCTCAGCTGCAGGAGCTCTAGAACAAGTATTACTTGTTACGGTCCAAGGAACAAAGCGCTCCCCTTTTCGAGCTCATCCGGCCGCCGCCAAGGACAACTATCGGCGGGTACTATTTCTTCGCAGCCTTCTTCCATCTGCGGTCTTTGCCCTCCTTTTTCTGAATTCTTCGTGGCGTCATGCACACCTCGGCTTCCATCTTCTTGACTTCACCCCAGCGCCATCCTTACCATGGCGGTTTCGCATTACATGTGCGAAAACTACATAAAATTCATCCCAGCGTGGCGCTGTTTAGGCATTTCTTCACTCCTAGAGTAGAGGTGGCGCCCCCTCTCCGGAGGGATATCTTGGGTTTTAAATGCACACAAGAAGGAGTCTTACTTGCCGGGAGCTCCGCGGCAAGTGGGAAGAGTGGCGTCTTGACTGGTCTTTGATCGTTGAAGGCGAGCGCAGCACTTCACCGCGCCGCGCACAACTCCTATCGTCTTGGCGGGGACTGGAAGCGAGCTGGATCCGGACGACGTCAAGCTCAACATCGCCCTCATCCGGTTCTTCGTCTTGAGTAGCAAAGTTATGCATCGCGAAGTGGGTGCAGACTTCCTCCGCCACCGCGCCGCCCTCTCCAAGACAGAAAAAGGCCGGCTGGGAGTATGTCAGCGCGCGGATATAATGAGGCTGCGCCCGGGCTAAACTTCAACTTCACGTCATTGGAGCTGAAGGGATGGTCCGGGAACTGTTTAAATCGACCGGCCCACCCGGAATGGTTCAGAGTCCCGGGGAATGGTGCCCCTCTGCAGCAGCACAGCCGAGGGACAGATCTCCAGCGCCATGATGCCCGCGTGCGACTTCGCGCAGCGTGGACCGCACATGGATTCCGCCCAAGCCAATAGGCGTCCTCGGCTTCTTCGACAACCTTGTGGAGGTGGCGAAGAACAAGGACAGACCGAGGCTGACACGGGACACCATGGACCAGGAGATAGCGTACGCCGCTTCCGGGTTGAAGAGGCGCTGCGGCCGCGCGGCAGGAGAGTTCGGCTACACGCCCGAGGAGGCGAGGCTGCGAGCGTCACGCCAGCGGAGGCGGAGATCCGCAGACTCTGCAGCTTCCTCCCGGCGAGCTCGCGGGGTCTCCTCGTTGAGGCACTCCGGATCCCGGAATCGTGGCGAGGCAGCGCAAGAGGTGACGCTGCCGGAGAAACAGAGCGCCGCGAGAAACGAAAGCGCCGGAGGGAGCGGAGGCGCCCGAGGAAAGAGGCGCAGCGCAAAGGCGCTGGGTCCGCGAAACCAGCCGGCGAGGAGGAGGAGGAGGACGCCGAGGCCGCCGAGGACGCCAAGGGTCCACGGAGCTCTCACGCCGGCGACCTCTCCTCGTCGTCGGAGACCTCCCGCCCGGGCAAGCCCTAGGCGTTCTCCATCAAGCGCCGCAAGGCGGCGGCGGGAGCGGCGCGCAGCCCCGGCAACAACCAGCTCACGGGCGGTGCAAGCTTCCGGGGAAGCCAAGCTGCGCCGAGGACCGCCAAGCGCCCGAGGAGTCTTCGCCTTCGCTCCTCGCGCCCGACGCCCAGTGGAGTATGACTTCTCCGCCTTGGCGAAGACGACGAGGAGGAACAGGAGTAAGTATCCGAGATCTTCATCTTCTCAAATTCTGCCTTGATTATTGTTGAAGCTAATCTTGTTTCTTGCTTTGATATCAGGACCTTGGCGGAGCGGATGGCGAAAAAGGCCAAGGTGCCCGTGGTCGAAGTCGCGGACGACCCGCCCACCGCGGCGACCGGGGACGTGCCGGAGCCAAGCTTGTCGAACCAGGCTGTTCGAGAGCAGCCCAGCGCAGCCCCCAGCATAAGTCTGGGTTACGCACTTTCGCTCATGGGCGTGTTTGAAGATTTTGGTCTTGTACTAATGCCTTGATGTTTTGTCTTGACTTGTGCGGAGGTGGAGCCACAGCGGCGGAGGCGTCCGGAGGTCGCTCCCGAGGAGCCGCAGAGCCCGCCGTCCCGCCAAGGTCGAACTCCCGGCAAGGAGAGCACTCCGCCAAGGCGGAGTACTCCGCCGAGGCGAGCAGCCAGCGAGGGCGGCCACTCCGCCAAGGCGAGCTCCCGGCGAGGAGCCCGCCACGTGACGACGTTCGCCAAGGTAGGTTCTGCAACTTTGTCTTCTTGGCGTTGTCTCTTTTGGATATTTGCTTGAACTTCTTTTGCTTTTCTTCTTCTTCTAGATCCTCCTCCCCGAGCAGATGGAGACGGAAGTCGTCATTGTTGAGGAGGCGTCTGTGGCGGCGGCAGCGCCCTGTCGCCGAGACACGGCCCGAGCCGCCCGGGCCATCGCCAGAGACCGCTCCGGCTGCGGGCCTTGCTGGCTGGGAGGGGCGGTGACCGCACCACCGGCCGGGAGGCGGCGGGAGCATCAAGTGCTGCGCCGGTTGCCGACCCCTCCGCTGGAGAAGAGCGGTCTGGCTACTACTTGAAAGCCCCCAACGGCGTCTTCATCCAGGTGCCGTGGGGCTCTTCGTCATGACTCCAGCGGGGCGAGGCCTTTGATGGGGAGGTCCTCGCCTCCAGGGCTTGAAGATTGTCGAGGGGCCCGGCGAGAGCGACGGGCCCGAGGAGGAGAAGCTGCTTCACCAGCTCCTGGCCTTCTGGGCCAGGCGGTAGCTTCGCTTCGGGAGGCCCTCGTCGCCAAGGCCGCCGAGGAGATGGAGAAGCGTCTTGGCGGAGCTCAGCGCCGCCAACCAGGCTGCTCTCCGCGAGTGGCGGAGGCGCAAGCGACTTCGCCGGGAGTATCAAGAGTGGTTGCTGGAGAAAGCCGAGGCCGAAGAGCAGCAGCGGCTCGCCGGGGTGGAGCTTTCCCGGCGAGAAGGAGAACTCGCCCAGCGGAAGGTCAACCTCGACTCCCACGAGGAAGACCTTGCCGCTCGGGAGCAGGCCCTTGGCGGGGAATTGAAGGAGGCGAAAACCGCCGCGGCTGCCGCGGAGACCGCCAAGGAGGAGCTTGCCGCCAAGGTCGCGCAGCTGGAGGAGTTGCTGAAGGCGAGCGTGGAGAAGGTCGCCGCGCTCAACACGGAGCGCGAGAAGGACGCCCACACCAACTTGGAGCTCCAGGCGTGTCTTTCCAAGAAAGGCGACGAGTTGAAGGCCGCCAAGGACTCCATCGAGGATCTTGAGCTGAAAGTCTCCACGCTGCGGGACTCGCTTGACGCCGCCCGGGATCGGGAGACCAGGTTGAAGGAGGAGCTCCGCAAGGAGCGAACTTTGGTGGACAGCGCCAACAAAGCAGCCGAGCACTTCCGCCGTACCGTTGAGTTATGGACCGAGGACTTGGTGTCTTGTGCGTCCGACATTGACCAGGAGCTGCTGGCGCTGAAGCTGGAGCATCTCATCTACTCCCCGGATCCAAATCTCCCTCCCAGCGCCAAGCTCAGCCTCTTCTTCAGGGGGATCGCGCCGGCCCTTGCAAATCTGCGGAAGAAGATCCTCGCCTTCGCCGAGGAGACTTCGCCGGCTGTGCACGGGAACCATGGGCGTGTCTTGACGAAGATTGTATACCGCAATCCGGCATAAACCTCACCAGCGTTCTTCGCAGCTTGCGGCCGACGCGAACATGGAGGCTCTGAAGGAGCAGGTCGCCAACATCATTGCTAAAGTGAACAAGATCTCCAGGGTGGAGGCGACCCGCGTGACTAGGCCTCCTTTATCTTTATCTCTTTTGTTGCTGCATAGGGTGTTATGAACTCATTAGTCATTGCGACAAGTTATTCCTTGTAAGATATTATCTTTATTTTGATCAATAGATGCAGTGTTATCTCCTTGTTACGATCCTCAACTTTGTATGCTTCAACCCCTCGCTTCTAGGGAACTTGCGGCAAGGGGTCCTTGCCTTGGCTGAGTCTTGAACTTCGAAGCAGCCCGCTGGCCAAGGTCTTACCGACAGCGACCTTGCATGACTAGTCGCAACGCACTTAGCTTGCTGGCGGACTCGAAAACGAAACAAGGGCGCGACACTTGTCGCAGCTCACTTAATCCGTTGGCGTGCTCGAAAACAAGATAAGGTGCGGCTATCCACGGGTAGGTTCCTCCGCGCATGTGTTTTCCATACAAAGTGTGGTTGTTCAAGGAAGGCAACTTAAAATTTAGAATTTTGAACTGCTCAAATTCTAATAACTTAGCTTTAAATGATTTATGCGTTCTCCGGCAGGCTTCTCTTTCTTGAACAGCACTTGGTTCATCTTCCATTTCCTTCCCCGGCAAACTTGTGCGCGAGAGCGTTCATACCTTAAGAGGCAAGGAAAGAAAGAGGAAACAAGTATATGGCCTTCGGCATGCTATTGCTTACGGATATGTGTGTCGCACAAGAGATGCCAAATAACACATGCAAATAGCAAAGAAAAGCATGGGAAAGGCAACTAGCGCAAAACACGAAACTTTCTTGATGCAGAAGTCTGCGCCCGGCTTTGTACAAAGGGTTACATGCAACAGCGGCAAAGCTTGTACAAAAGGTGGTTGCTTGAGCGGATCACGGCAACCGCGCCTTATGGGTGAAACTTGCGAAGATGCTCTATGTTCTAGGAGTTGCTCACGGTAAGCCTTCTTGGTCTCGGCCGGACAGCGCGGGCCTCGTGACTTGTCTCGCCCGATAAGGGCCTTCCCACTTCAGCGTCAACTTGTTGGAATTCTTGGCGGACTGAACACGCCCGAAGAACAAAATCGCCTTCCTCGAGACTCTGGCTTTGACCTTGCGGCTATGGTAGCGGCGCAAGGCTTCTTTGGTATCGAGCAGCTCGTCTGACAGCAGCAGAGCGTCCCTCCTCAAGGAGCAATGCATCATCTTGCGCAGTTGCTCTTGCTCGAGCTCATCATAGCGAGCACTCGAGGAGATCCGTATCTGAGTTCCGTGGGGAGAACTGCCTCTGCTCCATAGACTAGAGCAAAAGGTGTACGTCCGGTGGCTCGAGACTCCTCTATCAATTTCTTCCGCACTGCGCAGCCTGTCGAAAGTTCTTGTCTTGAGTCCGCGCAGCACTTCAGCGATTAGCCCTCTCCGCTTGACCGTTGCTCCTCGGGTGAGCAGCGAAGCGAAAACAGACCTTAGGCGCCAAGGTCTTGGGCGTCTTGCATGAAGGTGCGACTAGTGAATTGTGTACCGTTGTCGGTGATAATCCTGTTAGGGATCCCAAGCGGCACACAATCGATCTGAAGAACTTGACCGCTGATTGTCTTGTCACCTTTCTCGCTGGCTCCACTTGGCCACTTTGTGAACTTGTCGATTACAGCGTACAAGTACTCAAAGCCCCGACAAAGACAGGGGAAGGGACCGAGGATATCGAGCCCCGGACCGAGAAGGGCGGGACAAAGGATTGTTTGGAGAGCTTGAGCTGGCTAATGAATCTGCTTTGCATGGGCCATGCGCTTCACACTTGGTTACTAGTGCGATTGCATCTTGGAGGGCTTCTTGCCAAAGAACCCTTCTTTGGAAAGCTTTCGACAAGCGCCCTTGCGCCAATGTGGTGGCCGCATATGCCTCCGTGTATTTACGCCAACAGCTTCATCCATCTTCCACGGAGATGCACTTGATCGACACCATTGAGCCTTCTTACATGCAGCTCGTTATCCACGAACCGGTACATACTTATTGTCTGGTTATCTTCTCTATTTCTTACGGGTCGTCGGAAGTTCTCGGTTTGCAAAAACAGACGATCTGCTGCGCCCATGCCGGAGCTTGGGGCTCAACGGCAAGGACTAAAGGCATGAGGGCCGCTGCGGGAACCTCGGCTTCTACGGCAAGAACCTCTGGCTCTGCCGGAGCTGAAGGTCCCCCGGCAAGCTCGCCGGGGCGAGGCTTGTCGGGAACACTTGCTTCAACTGTACAGATCCGAGGATCTGCAGGAGCAAACTGTTCCTCAGCGTTCTGGTCGTTGATCTTGGGGACCTTGGCGGCGGCCTCAGGGAGACCCGCCGGCAAATAGTCGCCGGAGACCAACTTTCTCATCTTGGACTGTCCAATTGATGGGGTGCCAAAGATGTCGGGGGAAACTGCCCGCCACGAACACCTATGGGACCGGAGCCCCTTATCTGTGCGGTACGAGGGCGGAGGGAGCACGGAGAGCGGATCGTAGCGAGCACGCGGGCAGCTTTTACCCGAGTTCGGACGCGATGGGCGCGTAAAACCCTACTCCTGCCTTGGTTTGTATTGAGCTCGGGAGCTTGAAGATCTCTGATAGCAGCTACACGGCGAGAGTTGTCAAGGTTTGAACCGAACCCCTCCCGTTGTGCATGGGCCTCCTTTTATAATGCAAGGGGTCACCGACAGTGTCAGCGTAGGAGAAAGGGGTAAAAATGTAAAAGAGGTGGTAGTTGGAGCAGTCGGGAACAGTGGAGCTACGGTCGTGAGCAGATGGTCGCTACCTACTTTGTGATGGGGACAAGGGCATTTAATGCCCGTCGCCGTCGACCCCAAAAGCTCCGCCCTTGTGTCTCCGTCACCTTGCGGTGATGGATCCACCACCGTGGAGTGCCACCGTGCCCCAGGCTGCACACCATCCGCCACGCGTCCTGGAAAGGCCCGAGGCGGCGCGTGGGCTGATGAGCTGGGCCGGGCACACAGCGCAATTCTCCGCAAGCACCTTGCCGGGTCTTACCTGCGGACCGGGAGCTTGCGGGCTCTGTAACTTGTCGCTCCCGGGCCCTCGCCGACGCATACAAGCCTTGGCGTGTCTTCTATGATGTAATCTTCTAGTCTTCTGGCGAGCTCCTCTTGCGGGGCCTTGCGTGAGTGATGTAACCTTGAGCACAGAGCGGCCTTCCCGGCAAACTCCGCTTGCCGGGGTCTCGATGTTCTGTCTTGTATGCTTCGTCTTTGAATGGTTTGACATGGAGCAGGAAGGTCTTTGGCGAGCACATGGTAAACTCTGCCGCGGGAAGCTGCAACCGCCCGTGCACAAGTTGGGGTACTGAGGTACCCCTACCTTAGTACACCGACAGCCGATATATTCACCAAGCCCTTGGATGAGAAGAAATTTAGCAGGTTGCGGTGTGAGCTAAATATCCTAGAGTCTTCGAATGTTCTTTGAAAAATGACACTCATCCTAACACTTATGCAAAATTGATGACTTCGATGTGCAACACATGAAGAAAAGTTTTTCTTCAATCAATGAAGAATATCACTCTAAGTGTGAAGAAATTAACGAAGAGTTTGATTCTCAGAACCCTACGACAATTGTACGCGGTGTCTGAAATCATCATTCTTATATGGTGGGTCACGCCACCACCAAAGTTGAAAATCTTCAATTTGAGTTTTTCCTCAGTTTTTGAAATTCTTTAGTTTTTCAAATTCTTCAACTTTGCAAAATCTTCACTATTTTCGTCGTTTTTCTTCATTGGCTATATATACATGAGTTTATGTCCTCTACAACATTCACTTATGGCTATTTCTTCAAGTTGCATTTTCTGCTAAGTGAATGTGATCGGACCCTTCCCCCTCTATGCTATACTCAACCCAATCTATTCACAAATTCTTCATGTGCATTCAATTTGAAACTCGTTCAAAATCTTCACTGTGTCCTTATCAGCTGAAGAAATTGCGAACGGAACTTTAAAACTAATCTTATCCTAATTTTCGGTTTTGCCGCTCAAACCGTTCCGCATCCTATGATAGACTTATCTATTCACCCACGATCTAACACGATCTCCACCTTTCAGTACGTGGGTGACACATGTCAAGCAAATGAGAAGGGTCAGGGGCATGTTCGTCCTAAATCTTCGGGTGAACAGTTTTTCACTACGACTATAAATACCCCCTCACCCCTTCCTCACTTCCTTTACTCCGCTCGACAGCTCTCTCTCTCTTAAGCTTCTCAAACCCTAGCGCCGCCGCTACTCAATCGTCGCCGGTGAGGAAGAGCTTCACTGCCTTGACCTCGTCGCCGTCGTACTCGCGCCGGCCGCGGAAATCTTCACTCTGCCGCCACCATAGCTGTCTTCCTCCGCCAAGTTAGGGTGTGGAAGATCTAAGCTGACGAACTTCAAATCTACACGTCTCAGTTCGTCGTGTTCTTCTTCAAGGTAATTAAAAGTTATTTTTACTACCCTCCTTGATTCAAATTTTCTCTACAAAATCTTCAAAGGTGTTTTATTCTTTAAATCCTCACACACAAAACACCTCACTAGTTATCTGCTCTTGATTCATTTCTCTAAGCATCATTTATCTTCAAGATTCCTCAGTTGTATGGATCCTCAATCTATACAACTCTGGAACCTAAGACAAAGAACGCTTAGTGAAATTCTTCAAGACTCATCTGGTCAAATTCCTCAAACTTGTTCTTTATGAAAAACCTTCTGAGAACACATATGACCTCTCCAAATTCCTCGCAACTATACTCTGTTCACAAGTACTCATGTCCGCTGCTGAATCACTAGGTTCTCATCAACTTAACTCAGTTGCAGCGTGCCTCGAAGAAAAGTTGCATACTTCTTCAGAGAATTCGATTGTTCAAATTCCTCAACTGAAGAATATGGCATACGGTAAGAAACCGCTGAAAGGAGGAAATAGCCCTGAGGTCATGACTGCTTTTGAAATACCTGAGGACATCTATGCTGACTATTGCACACCTGATGAGGCTAAGTTCGGAAAGGAGAACAAAAATAAGCGCAAGGTGCATATACAGAGGATTGAAAGGAGATGGGCAAGAGAATGGAGGGAGTGAAGATATGTAACTCCAAAGTATATGAAGAAATTTGCTGTAAATCCTCCATGCCCAAGAGCTCCATTGGCACCTAGCCAAGAAGCTAACCCCACCAGCATCAAGCGTGGTGAGGATTTCCCTGAATAATTGGCCAAACGCCAAGCCAAGTTGGCAAGACAAGCCAAACAAGCAGTGAGGATATTCAATGAAGACTCTGCTACTGCTGCTGCCACTGAGGCCTGTGTCAGGCCTAGAAAATCAATGGCAAAGAAGCCCACTCACAAAGCCAAGTGCTTCACCAACTGTGCCCTCACGGCCAAGTTCCTCAGCAATGCCCTCACGACCAATTCCACATGCTGCTCCTGCTCCTCCAAAGTCCTCAGCTCCTCCCCCAAAGTCCTCAGTTGCTCCGGCAAAGTCCTCAACACCTATACATTTGGCCACATGCAAAAGGACTGCAGGCATCTCTATTGCTTCTGGTGTCTAAGCGAGTTCCTCAGCTGCACCAAACTCTTCATCAGGCCCCACTCTGCTGAAGACAAAGGCAACTGCTGGACGAGGTCCTCGGCCTAGTTCGAAGAAGAAACAGGTTGCCTTCCAAGTGCCATCTGACGATGAAGCTGATGATGATGAACTTGAAGAAATCATCAGAGACAGGCAAGAAAGGGCCTCTAGAGCAAAAGGCACAAATGTGCCACTTCTTTTGGATCCAAAGGCGATCCTCGACTACATTGATCTCTGGCACAAGGACCCAAACACTCCTATGCCTGATTTTCATTTGACTCCTGGCCAAAGTCACATGCTGACCCATTTCATCACTTAAGAGAAATGGAAATTTGAGAATGCTAGACAGATCAAGAAGGCTCAGTTCAGGAAAGAGAAGTTCCTGAGGAAAAACGTTATCATAATGACAACTGATGAACTACTCAAGATCCAGTCTGAAATCAAAGCCCTCAGCGATGATTTCAATGCTTATTATGGTGATTGGCAAGGAGCCAAAGTCAGATTCGTTAAACTGACTGAGAAGTTCACCAATGTTGCAGCCCCATCGTAACAAGAAATTCCTCAAGCTGAAGCCTCAACTCAGCAAACTGAAGAACATGCCAGCACCGCTGATGACTTTCAGGCTGCTGATGAAAATGCTAGTTCCAGGGCTGATGACTCCATTCCAGCCGCTGAAGACATTGCCAAGGAATCCACTAGTGGTGCGCCTGAAGAAAATGAAGAAGTCAGGACAACTGCATCAGTTGCGCCTGAGGAAATTCAAACAGATTCCTCAGCTCCTCCTACGCCTACACCAACTCCTACCCTTCCATCTGCATTAGATGTGAGGAAGACCAAGGCAGCAGAGAGAGCTGCAGTGACGAAAAGGAAAGCATCATCTGCTTCAGATTCTTCAGCTCCGAAGAAAATGAAGCCTATGACCAGCTCACTTGCAAATCCAATCGATGTTGTTCCGATTTCCACCGTGCCATCAAAGGACCTTGTTCCTTTTGGTGAAGAATATGTGATCCCTAGCGGATCTGATGAAGGAAATCATTCTGCTACTTCGTCAGAGAAGATTGATGAAGAAATTGAAGTGGATGCGATCCCTTCAATGCATGTTGCTTCCTCGCCAATGCCTCACTTCACAGCTGAAGAGGCTGGCGTTGAAGAAATTGAAGATGAAGACGTGGATATTGGATGCTCTACCCCTGTGATGAATGATGAATTTTGGGAAAGTCAGCATCCCAATTCTCCACTCTTCACCCCAATATAACAAAAACCTCAGTCCCCTGCACCAACCGTTCGAATGGGCTCTGAAGAAACTCATCCCACCTCGTCTGTGCATGAAGAAAATCCAGCCACTAGTGCTGAAGAAACTGCTGCTGCTGATCCTTTGAACATGCAGACTGCCACTGAAGAGGAACCAGAAATTCCTCAGCCTGAAGAACCGGAGATTGTGATTCCTGAGGTTGTGATGCAACTCACTGACACTCCTGTGCCTAAGCCAAAGGATCCATTCTCAAAGAAGCAAAAGTTCAAGGCTTCCAATTTCTTCAACGAGCATGTGTTCTTCACTAACTACAATCCCTATGATTCTGCTCGCATAAGGAAGAGGCGTTTCTGGACTGCTAGTCAAGCCAATTTCTATTCCTCAGTGCTATTCGACAAAGACAAAGTCTTCGATCATGCACACATTCCTCACGTGGACATGGAATCTCTGCCAGGCTTCGAACCTGTCCTCAGTGTTCTTCACGATGCTGGATTGCTGAATTTCTGCACATACATCTGTGATTGGAATGAAGAACTCATTCTTCAATTCTATGCGACGCTGCACATCACAGGATATTCTGAAGATGTGAACTCTTGGGTGCTGGACTAGATGTCAGAAAATACTCACTACAAGGCACCAGCAACTGAATTGCTTCGTGCCCTTCCACTCAGTCCTCCCCTTGATGGTGCTCGTTGCGTCTACAGTGAACCTGAACTTACAAATCATTACATGCAAGTGCTCATGAAGCCTTTGAAGCCAGGGCAGGCCCCTCGAACCAAATTCCTCATCAAGGAATTACTATATGTGCCTCAGACTGTCTATCTCATTCTGAATAAGAAAATGAGTCCTATCAAAGGCCACGACTCAAATGATGAAGAAGTCGTTGGCATCATGAAGAATATGCTTTTCAATATCATTCTTGGCGTTCCCATAAACTTCCATGATTTCTTCATGAGGACTCTGACGAATATAGCTATATCACCATTTGAGCTGAAGCCTTATGCACCATGGATTATGATGTTCATCAGGACAAGGTCTTCAGTCAATTACAAGGCTGATACTCTGAACCACGGTAGCTACTTGCCTCCAATTGAAGTCCTCAAACGGACATTTTCCTCAGTTGATGACAAAGGCAAGGCTACTGTTGTGATAAATGAAGGCATTCGTCCATTGGATGGTCAATTTCGCATGGCTGCATCCTACTCCACCAATGATGACTCTGCCACACATGACTCTGCCGCCAACACCTCTGCCAAGCAAATTCCTCAAGCCACAGCACCCAGGGTGATGACTGATCGTGAGTTACTACTCAGTCTTCATCAGAAGGTTTATCGCAATCATAAATGGGTCAAGCGTCAGTTTGGTTCAATTCTTTACAACATGACCTCCACACACAATGCAGTGAAGAAAAACCAATACTACCTCCATGAAACCTTCAACCGTACCTGGGCTGTTCTATCTCATGTCTACAGCGCAGAAGATCTGAAGAACATGGGTCTCAAGGAAGAATTTGACTTGTCTGCACCTCCACCGAAGAGATTCAATAAGGTCAAGGTTCCTTCCTTGGTGGCCAGCTCCTATTCTTCATCGCGCGACACTTAAGAAAATGAAGACTTGGACGACACTCGGCAGGCCCTACTATGACAAATGACCCCGACAACGCTGGCGCTCCTCCATCAACTTGATATTCTTCAGGGGCGTTAGTCCTCAGTTTCGATCCTTTTGGTCATTCAATGACAAAGGGGGAGAAATCTGAGTTATTCTTCAAGCGGGTCTACAATATGGGCGTTTTTTGCTAAGTTACAACTCTTGCTCTTCTAAAACTTTTATAGGATCGAGTTGTAATCTTAAATGGTGCTCTGATACTTTTGTTGCACTATGCTCTGATTCTGCATGCTTGTTCCTCGTTAATATTAATTGCACGCATGCTGAATTTCTTCAGGCACCATATTTCATCATGCATTTCATATTCTTCATATCATATGTCAAATGCATGTATGAATTACAAGATATAGGGGGAGATCTCCATGATTCAACTCTTCAAGTGTGCATTGCTTCAAAAGAAAATTCCTCACTATGCACATCTTCAGGGGGAGTTCTTCTATATCTTGCAATCAAATTCCTCAATATCAGTACTTACACTTCATATGTTTATCCCCGTTGAAAACTTAACCTATATTGTCATCAATCACCAATAAGGGGGAGATTGTAAGTGCATCTAGTGCCCCTTAGTGATTTTGGTGTATTGAAGACTTATAGGTTAAGGGACTAATGTGTTTATGAGTGTACACAGGTCTATAAGTCTATGAGGAGTTTGATATTTACAGAGAAAGTCGACCCCTAAAAATGAATATCTTTGACTGATTTTGGTATTCCTGAAGACTTTCATGAAGAATTTGAAAGTGAAGAAATTGGTGTGTCCATGAAGACTTGATATTCATGCAAGGAATATGAAGCTTGAAGACTTTCGTTTTCATAGTTTTGTTTTTCTCTTTCTTGAGTCATAGGAAACACCGTACTATTAAAGGGGGTCGAGGAAATACTAAGGAAAAATTTCCATGTGATGCACAACTCAAAATCCTACACCTACCAATTCCTTCGAGTGAAGCCATTGGAAATCTCGTACATTTCAGTCAATTTCTTGATGGAGAGACGAAGTTCTTACAGTGTTGAGAATTTGTTCTGGCCGAGGAGTTAGGAATTCGCCAGTCGGATTGCCTACGATGAGAACATGATAGCCCTAAGGAATTTGAGAGTCAAATTTCCGACCGTTGCTGTGCTACGTGCCAGCTGTCCCAAAATATCTTATCCACACAACGGCCATATCATTGAAATGCATTATGGAAGAGATTGTTCCTGCGTGGATCCGACCACTATGCACATCTTCAGCTGCACACAACGGTCACTATGCACATCTTCAGCTGCTCCCTAGGCTATAAATAGCCGCCCCCTACAACCACCAACTGGTTGGCTGCTCCGAGAGAAACCGACACTTGTCATTTGAGAGCAACCCATCCTCCGAGGACTTTGTGCGAAAATCATCGAGTGAGGAAAAACCCCAAACCCAAAACACCTACAAACCCAAAGTGATTGAGCATCACTGAAGAGATTGATCCTGCGTGGATCCGACGCTTTTTACCTTTGAAGATTGTGCTTCTTCCAGACGGTTAGGCGTCATGGTCTAGAAACATCAAGAGGAATTGTGGATCGCCGAGTGACCAAGCTCGTGAAGGTTTGGAAGTCGCTGAAGACTTACCACAGTGATTGTACAAGGTCATGTGACCTTAGTTCAAGGAGAATCTTGTGAGGACTTGGTGTCTGAGCTGCGTGCTTTCGGCGATCGGGTGTCCGAGGCTGTGTGTCCTCGAGTTTAAATACTCACCGCTCAACCAGGCGTACAAGCCGAGACAGCGGTTGGAACTGGTCTACCAAATCATTGTCTTCACCAACCCTCTGGTTCTATTTCCTCAACTCTTTCATTTCTTCATTCTTGTGTTGAGTGATTGTTCATATCTGTGTTTGAAGACTTTGACTGAAGACTTTCTCAATTTCCTCAGTTCAATTTCTTCAGTCTGTTTGTCTTCATCTTGTGTTATCCTGTGTTTACGCTTTCTGTACTCTGTGTTTGTCTTCATTTCATCATGATGACCATGCGTGTATTCTGTCATGCTTACTGATGAGTACTTATTCCGCTGCAAGTACTTCTTCGCTAAGGAATTTCCTCACCGGCTTATTCCTCAGTGAAGAATTCATAAAAATCGCCTATTCACCCCCCCCCCCTCTAGTGGATATAACGCACTTTCAACTTGTGCAATAGATTTTTTGTACTCATGAGTTCCGTTGTGTGCCGACCATTATTGAAAACAATAAGAGCGCTAGCTTTCGGCTTCACCTTGTCTGAGGTCAGAGCTTGGACGACCCGGTCGTGACAATCGCAGAGGTGCTCCCTTTACTCCCTAGCCGAACAATCGGGAACGTAGGGGGTAAGCACAAGAGCCAGGCAACCCAGCTTGCAAATCGCTTAAGTCAACAAGGTGCATATTGTGGTGTAATACACGAACAAGGAACGAAGCCGTACAAGTATAATCATTTGTAAGAGGAAAGGCTTCATAAGGGAAGCCCCCAAGTAAACGGGGTATTTGAATTGTGTCACAAACAAAGTTTGGACAAGGAAGTTTTTCACAAACAACTTTTTGGCAAAAAAGTATAATGCTTGGTCGGACCGAACAAAATTTAAATTTTTAAAACTTTGAGCATGAAAGCAACTTAGCTGGTTAATGTGTTCGGCATTGATGACGCGGTCCGAGCTTGATGCGGGACAAGGTTCCGGCCCCCATGCTGGTCCCGAGGTGGCCGAGCGGAGAGCTCGACACTTCGAAGTGGCGACATGGCACGGCCAATGTAGTGAGGTGTAACCCCCAGTCCGACCGAGGCGATGGAGCAAGCCGGCATTATGACGCCGAAGTCCCCGGCGTGGGTTAATGAAGTGTTGACGAAGCCCCCAGTCCAACCGAGGTGACATGGTACGTAGGTACACCAAGGTGACAGCGCTGCCCAATCCGGATCATTCTCCTGTGCACAGGAAATAGCGCAAACCGGAGATAATAGTAATGATAGTGAATTAAAAAATCATTGCCTAATTAATAATTTATGCAAAGTGAGTAATAAAAGAAATATGGCATGTGTGCCGAACACTCAACAAGGTAGAGCTCTCTCCTCAATGCCGAAGTCCCCGAGGCACCCGAACATATCGGTATGGCAAATCGAACAACAAGGTGATCACACGAGCCGATATGCATCAATTGGGACGACAACGTTGGCTTGCCAGGGCAACGACATAGTATGACAATAGTTAACTTTCCTGCACATATAGAGTAGTGCAAGATGGAAAATGAAAAACCCCTCTGTATAATTTATCTATGCAAAATAAATAATTTAAGAAATATAGCCTGTTGGAGGGACGGCGTCGTCAGTTCGCCGAGGCGGCAATGCACACGAGTTGACATCGGTTAATTTATGCGAATTAAGTAATTGGAGAAAAATGGCCTGGCTTCGAGATCGTCTTGGCCGAGCGAGTATGTCGACGCAGGACGCTGTGTCGTGGAACAATGATGTCAATGTGATGTGGTGTCCGTCGGACCGTGATTACCACTGGCAGTTCGCACGAGTTGCTTGCTAGATATAATGCGGCGGCCATAGACGACCATCGTGACAATTCGTCCGTGATCTCAATTATGCCTGCATGTCGCCGAGGAGCAGAGTCCATATCGGGCCACCAGCACTGCTCCATATGTGTAGTACTCGCTCGTGCGAACTCCTCGGCTGGATCGCCGCTGGCTGGATGCTTTTTATTTTTGCATAGCTTGGATCCGATTGACATAACAGAGGCGTGCTGACAAAATGATGGTTAGTGTAAGGCGAGGTTGGACGGCACACTGATCTGCAACAATAGATCAGACAACTACGCTTTTTGCACAAAGCGCTGGAAACGCTGATAGACGTTGATTAGTAGTAATCTAATCACATTGGGTCAGGAAGAAGTAATAATAAAAAAAAGGAATATTATACTAGTCATAGACTTCCCTTGTTTGGACCGATGTGACATTCTATCATGGGCCATGATTGCTTGGGGTTATCCCACGTCAGCCATTCTGAAATAGCCAATGGTCACTAGCCCGGTGCGCCCACGTGCCTTTGGCGGCGGCTGTGTGCTTATCGGATCGGGCAGATTGCATTGCGTACAACTGCGTCCGTTAGGCCTCGGATAATTCTGCAGATAAAAGTTGTGAGCCAATAGTAGTAATTTCTAAAGAAATTAAGAGATAACGAATAGATCTAACTCAAAAATTTCACCTGATCACCCGTCGATCCGCGGCGATCGCCAAGAAGGCTCTCAATGAAAGCACCAATGTCAGTGTCAAATCCTGCATATCTCGTAGTTGGGGTCCTAAGCTAGGCGTCTTGGAGCGATGGTAACAAGACACAGGATTTTACCCAGGTTCGGGCTCTCTTGAAGAGATAATACCCTACGTCCTACTTTTGATTGTATTCATATGGGGATAGTACAGAGTACATATGTCTACCACGAGATGGTAATAATGAATATGATATTGTCTATTGACTAGCCTGGCCTCGGTTTATATAAGACACCGGAGGCCTAGGGTTTAGGAGAGTCCTTTTCTTGGGCGCCAAGTCTTGTGGAGTCTTCCTTGTATGCGGCAGGAGTTGTCCGAACTGGCCCATGAGTATACAGCCATGGTGGTCCTCGACCCAATCCAACTGATCGGGAGACGACGTGGTGAGTACCCCCTAGTCCAGGACTCCGTCAATGAGGTCTTCTTGTGAGATGAAGATTTGAAGAAGATTTTGATGATTTCTTCTTCTTCTTGTCATCAGAATCATATTCCTTGCTCTTCTTCTTCTTATTTGATTCCTTATCCAACTGAGGACACATAGAGATGTAGTGGCATGTCTTCTTGCATTTGTGTCAAGTTCTCTTCTTGTATCACGTGATGAAGCCTCGTCGTTCTTTGAGCTAGACCTTGAACACATGCTGAACCGATTCATCTTGGAGAACTTCTGAAACTTCCTCACAAGCATTGCAAGCTCTTTGCCAGGCTCTTCAGGATCACCAAGGCTGCAATCAGATTCTTCTTCAGATGAGGAAACAACTTTTGCCTTGAGGGCACTAGTTCGGCCATAGTTGGACCATAGATATCACGCTTCTCAGATAGCTGGAACTCATGTGTGTTGAGCCTCCCAAGTATGTCAGACGGATCGAGATCTCTGAAGCCAGGACGTTCTTGCATCATCAGGTCTAAGGTGTCAAACAAGCTGTCAAGTGATCTAAGAAGCTTCTTCACGATCTCATGCTTGGTGATCTCAGTGGCGCCAAGATCACGAAGCTCATTGGTAATACTAGTCAAGCGATCGAACGTGAGCTGGACATTTTCATTGTCATTTCTCTTGAAGCGGTTGAAGAGATTGCGAAGAACATCGATTCTTGAGTCTCTCTGAGTTGAGACGCCTTCATTGACCTTGGACAGCCAGTCCCAGACCAGCTTTGCAGTTTCCAGTGTACTCACACGGCCATACTGCCCTTTGGTCAGATGACCACAGATGATGTTCTTGGTGGTTGAGTCCAGTTGTGCAAATCTCTTGACATCAGCAGCGGTGACACCTTCAGCGATTTTGGGAACATCAGTCTTGACGACATACTAGAGATCAACATCAATGGCTTCAAGATGCATGCGCATCTTGTTCTTCCAGTAGCGATAGTCAGTGCCATCGAAGACGGGGCACGCAGCGGAGACCTTGATTATCCCTGCAGTCGACATAGATAAAACTCCAGGTGGTTAAACCGAATCACACAGATGGGGGGTGAATAGGCAATTTTTATGAAAGTCTTGAAAACACGGTGGCTTTGAAGACAAACAGGTAAACTGAGCGTATATAGTAAGCAGCGGAATGAAGACTACACTAGGCAAGCATTAGTCAAGCATACAATAGAGGGAAAGCATGAAGACTAACTGCAACTAGGTAGACATGATCAGTATGGAAGATAGTACGTAACTAAACAGATATAAGCCTTCACACAATGAAGTCAAACGAATCGGGCAGGCAAGCAATGAATTCACGAAGACAAACAGTAAAGTAAGGAGAGAAAGGGGTAGAACCAGTTGCTTGGTGAAGACAAGGATTTGGTAGACTAGTTCAAGTTGCTGTGACAACTGTAGGTCTGGTTAGGGAGGCTGAGATTGAACTCACAAGACTTTGTCTTCACCTTATTCCCCTTGAGCTAAGGACACCCAGTCCTCGCCCAATCACTCTGGTAAGTCTTCGAGGTAGTCTTCCAAACCTTCACAGACTTCGTTCACCGGCAATCCACAATGACTCTTGGATTCTCAGAACGCGACGCCTAACCAGCTGGAGGATTTAAAGTCCTCAGGTGTAATAAGTCTTTGGGTCACGTGGATAGAAAGACTTCAGTGATGCCTAACACTCTTTGGCTCTGTTGTTTTGGGCTTTGTCCTCGCAAGGATCTCTCTCTCTCTCAAATGCTTCGGAGGTGGGTTGCTCTCAAACGACAAAAGTCGTGCACTAACTCTAAGCAGCCACCAATTTATGGTGTAGGGGGTCGGCTATTTATAGCCAGGAGGCAACCCAACCTGATATGTCCGGAATGACCCTGGGTCACTAAGGAACTGACACATGTCCAACTGTCAGATTTCAAACACACACGGCAGCTTGGCTTGGGCTACAGGCAAAGCTGATTCATCCATCTCTGGATAAGGTTTGCTCTCATTGTCTTCGCTCGAAGACATAGGATTTGGTTGAGCATCACTTCAATCACTCTGACTTTGTTCACTTGGACCCCACTTAACAGTATGGTGGTTCCTATGACCCAATAAATAAGAAATGAAACTACGAAACAGTTATGTCTTCGCACTCCATAGTCTTAAAGTGAATATCTTCACGTGTCATAATCTTCGCCGTGAATGTCTTAACGAACCACCATTGTCTTCAATGTCTTCACACATTTTTATGGGTCATCTCTGGTAGGTAAACCGAATCAATGAGGGACTACTACCTATGTTATCCTGCAATTCTCACAAACACATTAGTCCCTCAACCACGTTTGTCGTCAATACTCCAAAACCAGCTAGGGGTGGCACTAGATGCACTTAAAGTGCCAATTTCATTTATATGTTCATTCACACATAAGTATTTATCATGTTACTTAATATGCATGGGAATAGAACCATGTTCCCTGGATCTCCATCAACAACACCTGGAGCAAATGGGTCTACATCTGCCCCACATTCAGCTTCTTCCGCACCTACACTTGCAGCAAGAGATAGTACTATAAAGCCCACCAGATCCCTAAGGCCTCCTAGAGCACAACCAACTTCCTCTGCACCTGCTCCACCTTAAGCTGCCTCTACACCGGCTCCACCTCCAGTGAGAGCTTCAACAACAACAGGTTCAACAACAATAACTGGTACCTCTACATAAAGAAAGAGAAGAGCTCCATCTGCCCCTACAAAAAATACAAGGTCTTCTACTACCTCTACATCCATAATCACCAGTGTTGCAACTATATCTAGAGGTGCATCTATAGCCTTCAATGCACCTAGAGCCGCTAGTTCATTTGTGTGCAAGTGGGGCTAGAGAGGAAAACAATGCCAATTACAGGAAGATGGGGTATTTCACTACTAGGTGGGAACTACTAAACTATCTTATGTGTGATGTTGAAGATGAGATTCTTAGTTATGATGCATTGAACTTAGGTGTGTGTGATGTGCAACTTGAGCATGTCTATAATGAACTATGTTTGATCAGTGTTGCTGAACTATGTTGGTTTAGTGCTGCTAAACTATGGTCGTATGTTGATATGGACATCGAGAACTTGTTATTTCATAGCTTTCTATTGTTTTCTTTTGTTTAGAACACTTTGCTATGTTTATATGGACAAAATATCATGTTATTTCATAGTTTTCTGGCCAACTGGCCACTATAGCAACATGTTTGATCATAAGAAGCTTCAAATTGACAAAAGAAGCTTGACGGATCACAAAGATTACAAGAAGCTCGACTGATCACAACAAGCTTCATGGATCACAAGCAGCTTCAAATTGACAAAATGACAAAATCAACTTGACTGATCATAAGAAGCTTGACTGCCACAACAAGCTTGAGTGATCACAACAAACTTCATTGGTCACGAGAACCCTATAGCAACATGTCTAATCACAAGAAGCTTGACTGATCACAAAGATGAATTTGATTAGAAACAAACATTCATACATTGGTTCTTTACAAAGATTCATATGATCGCAAACAAAGGTTCATCCAATGGTTCATGGCAAGATTCATTTGATCACAAACAACAATTTGTACATTGGTTCGTGACAAGGATTCATTTATCACAAACAAAGATTCATACTTTGCTTCACCACAAAAATTCCAAATACTCATACGTTGGTTCAACAGAAAGCTTCATTCCATCACAAGAATTCAAACATTAGTTCATCGCAAAGATTCATACATAGGTTCATCATGAAGAGACTAACAAGTCCTAAATTGATCAAGGGTACATGAAAGACAACCAACTTGTAGTGATATTCAGGCTCCCTCCTCGCCCATTGGATGATTTGCTCTTATATTCGATTGACCCAATGGGGATCACACACTCAAACTCATCATCGATGCAGTGCACCAAGATCCTGTCTGAAAGCCGGTGGCTGTACTTCAAGCAGTAGTCGCCCTGCGTTGATGCCTTCTACGGCCTCCACGCCCTGGCCGGACACACCTCCTCCTCTTCCTCATAAGCTCACTGAGCCCTAGATCCATCCTCCTAGGGTTTGGGACAGTGGGTATTGGCTGGACACAATGGTTATCTTGGTGGAGCAACTCACCGACGACGAGTAGCGGGGTGGGTCGCCACCCGAGTCGAGCTCAGAGAGAGAGGGAGAGGAGAGCGAGCGGACTAAGAGACACCATGACGTCTCGGGCTGTTTTGACCAGGTCCAACGGGACCGAGCAGTTGACGGCCGTTAGGATCCTCTCCTTACATCCATGCCTGATGGGTGGGGCCGTCATGTCATAATATGTGTAAGCTTTGAAACTACCAGACAGTTGGGTTTTCTGATTTGAAGTCTGTGAAAATTAAAATACATAGTTATGCGGACTTGCCTCAAAGCATGTAGTACTAGTTTTATACTAGATACTCTACGTTTGAGATTATAAAGAGGATAAGAAGTGGGATGGCGGGAAGTTGCCGACGGGGGCAATAGCAGCATCATGGTTGATTGCAAAGCGCATGGCACGCAACAACACTGTGCTGTAGACGCCACCTGGTGCCTTCCCACCAAGAGGCAGCACCAATATATTCTGATATCGAAAGCAGACACAAATACTATCTCGCCCCTGCCACTTAGACTTGATCATTCGCAAGTCATAATAACACAAGTGTGTGGCGCAGATGTGGTACCGCGTGAGTATATATGATATGTATCGTATATGTTAGGCACCGGATCACACTATCTGTATTTCTCACGCCCAAATAAGATACACGCTGATCTCTCTGTTCAGTTACAGCTTGGTACAGAAGAAAGAAAGAGGAAAGCAGATGCCGTGCCGATGCCGTTGCCGTGATCCAAGCCCGGATGGCAAACTCTCTTCCTTTCCTATCTTAAGTAGTGCTCACCCACTCCGGACCCGTGAATCTCTGTTGGGCTGCTTGATCCGCTACTGGCTCGTCGATGACGCGTCCCTCTCCTTGATTGGTCCACTTGTCGTCCCTTTCACTTCGCGTGGCGATCCGGCTGTTGTTCTTTGCAGCTCTTCGTCGCTCTCATCCTCTGTTGACTTGATGTTGCTCTGGTCATTCTTGCTCGATGCATTACTTGGGACGCTGACATCCCCCCTTCTTGACTTGCGGCTTGTCCCCAAGCCGGTAATTGAGGGAATCGGTGGCGGAGCGACAGGGCGTCCTCCCATGTAGCATCGAGGACATCGGGGTCGGACCAACGAACCAGAAGTTGTTCGCGCCGGCCGGTGGGAGTGCGACGCCAACGGCTGTTCAAAATCTCCACCGGAACCAAGGTGCTATCAGACGGAATTGGTAAATCTGGACAGGCAGTCATACCTGGGCTCAGTGCTTGCTTCATTTGAGACACATGGAAGACAGGGTGGATCTTGGAATCAGCTGGCAGCTCTAGTTCGTATGCCACTGGATTGACAAGTCTTTTGACTGGAAAGGGTCCGAAGTATTTGAACGCCAACTTATGATTCGCCCGTTTGGCCACAGAGGACTGCACATATGGTTGAAGTTTGATGAAAACTGAATCACCTGGCTTGAATGCACGTTCCGTGCGTTTCTTGTCAGCTTGGTTCTTCATCAAGTGTCGGGCTCTATGCAAGTGCTGTGTTAGGACAAGTTGCATCACCTGTCGTTCCTCGAGCCACTCCTTCAGCGCTGGTACTTTGCATGTAGATGCTGCTTCGATGCCCCAGTGTCGTGGTTCATGCCCATACAGTGCCTGGAATGGTGACATCTTCAAGGCTGAATGATAGCTGGAATTGTACCAGAATTCTGCGAGTGATAAGTACTGGCTCCAACGACCCGGACAAGCATGTATGAAGCAGCGAAGGAAAATCTCCACGCATTGATTAACTCGCTCTGTTTGACCGTCGGTCTGCGGGTGATATGGTGTACTCATGTTGAGCTCGGTCCCAATCACACGAAAGAGCTCCTGCCAAAATCTGCTAGTAAACCTTTGGGTCTCGCGCCGGAGATTATAGCCTTGGGTAATCCGTGCAACTTGTATACATTATCCAAGTAAACCCGAGCCACTTTTGCTGCTGTAAAGGGATGATTCAATGGCAAGAAGTGAGCATAACGGGTAAATTTATCCACGACCACGAGTATACAGTTTGCTTTGCCAGATTGAGGGAGGCCGTCGATGAAATCCATAGTGATGACTTGCCAGGCTCCTTCGGGAACAGGGATTGGTTCAAGGAGTCCCGGGTACTTGACTCGCTCTGGTTTGGCTTGCTGGCAGACAGAACAGGTCTGCACATAATTTCGGATGCAGTCCTTCATCTTAGGCCAAGCAAAGATGCGCCGCAAGCGGTGATATGTCACAGGGAATCCGGAATGCCCCCCAACTGTGCTGTCATGGAATGCCTTGAGAACTCGCTGTTGGATGGCCGCGGAACCCCCCAACCAGAGTCTGCCTCGGAAGTACAGTAAGCCATTGGTCCAAGTGAATCTGCCTTTTGGGTCCGGACGACGGCGCAATTGCTCACAGATTTTCTGAACTTGGGCATTGCAGTCATAACTGGCACGAATGTCATCAATCCAAGCTGGTTGGCAAACAGAGGTTGCCGTCAGGTGTTCCGCTGGGTGGATTCGGCGAGATAAAGCATCAGCAGCACTGTTAGTAGTCCCCGGTCGGTAGCAGATTTTGTAGCGCAAACCCAACAGTTTCGTAAAGGCTTTCTGTTGCCACACCGTGGACAGCCTCTGGTCGTCTAGATGGACTAAACTGCGTTGATCCGTCCGAATCAGGAATTCGTCAGTGTGCAGGTAAGGGCGCCATTGTTCCACAGCCATTAAGATAGCTAGACATTCTTTTTCGTAAGTAGACAACCCTCTGTTCTTTGGGCCCAATGGTTTGCTCATGTAAGCAATTGGGTGTCCCTCTTGCTGTAGTACTGCGCCCACCCCATAGTCACAAGCATCAGTATCAATTACGAACTGCTTGTTAAAATCGGGAAGTCGTAACACCGGAGCCGAAACTAATCCTTGTTTGAGTAGATCGAAAGCTGTTTGGGTCTCAGCTGTCCATACGAATGGCTTCCCTTTTTTCAGCAGATGGAACAAGGGACGTGCTATGATGCCAAAGTGTTTCACGAACTTCCGATAGTAACCTGCCAAGCCTAGGAAACTACGTACTTCCTTCACATTACCAGGGGTTGGCCACTGCTTGATTGTGTCTACCTTGCTGGGGTCAGTGGAAACGCCATCAGCGTTGATAACATGTCCGAGGTAAGCTATTTGTTGCTGACCGAAAGCACATTTGGATTGCTTCACTCGCCACTGATCTTTCCTCAGCAGCTGAAGCACTTGCCTGACATGTTCAACATGTTCCTTCCATGTTTTGCTGAAAACTAGGATGTCGTCAAAGAAAACCAGAACACACACACGGTTCAATGGATGAAGGGTGGTGTTCAGGCCTCCATTGAAAGTTGCTGGACCCCCTGCCAATCCAAAAGACAACACCAAGAACTCCCAGTGCCCGGAATGAGTAGTGAAAGCTGTTTTGTATTCCTCACCCTCAGCCAAGCGAATTTGGTGATACCCTGCTCGAAGGTCTAGCTTGGAGAACCATTTTGCGCCTACGAGTTCATCCAGGAGTTCGTCAATGACTGGTACTGGGTACTTGGGCACCACTGTCATCGCGTTCAAGTGACGATAATCTACACACAAGCGCCAAGTGCCGTCTTTCTTTTTCACCAGCAGGACAGGTGAGGAAAACGGGCTGTGACTTTTCTGAATAACACCAGCATCCAGTAGTTCTTTTACTTGCCTTTCAATTTCAGTTTTCAGCTCGGGCTTGTGGCGGTACGGCCGCAGATTAACTGGTTGTGCACCTTCCATGAGAGGAATCCTATGGTCACATGCACGGCGGGGAGGTAGCTGCTTGGGTTCTTCAAAGACATCAGTGTACTGCTCCAGTACTCTGAGAAGATCAGTTGGTATTGTGTTGTCAGCAACAATCTGATCTTGTACAGAGTTGATATGCACCACATAAGACACTGCTCCGTTTTTACAGGAAGTGAGTAGCTCTTGGGAAGAGATAACTGAACATTGCTGCAAATTCTTGACCACTGCTTGTAATTCAATTGGTCCTGCCTCTGTGGTAACTGACAAGTGTTGAGCATCCCAATCAATGAACATTGGACTATGCTTCTTGAGCCAGTCCATACCGAGGATTGCATCGTATGCCCCCAGAGAGATTATCTTGAAGTCGGTGGTGAATTCATGGTCTTGACACATCCACTGACACTTGGGTATGAAGCTGTCACATATCAATAGAGCACCATCAGCCACCTTGACCTTGCAAGGGTTGGGTAAAGGAGCGACCCCAGTTAGGCGAGTAGCAAAACGTTGGTCCACAAACGATGATGTGCTTCCTGAGTCCACAAGCAGTAAAACCTCCTTGCCTTGTAACCAAGCATGCAGTTGCATTACTCCTGGGCCTTCTGATCCTGAAACTGCGTGTATGGAGAGGACACAGAGGTTGTCCTCCTCTGCTTCAGCTAACTCCATTTGCTTGTCACTCAACAGATCGTCCTCGGTGCCCATCAACGCTAACAACTCTTCAACGATATGCATTTGCACCGTGGCTGGGCATGTATGATCCTTCCCCCACCGTTCGCCACACTTGAAACAGAGCCCTCTCGCTCTTCTGAATGTACGGAGTGCTGCAATTTTACTGCTATCTGAAGAAGCTCTGGCTGCTTCTGTCCCCCGCTTGTCTTCAGCCATTATTGATGGAGCCATTGGCCGGGAAAAAGTGACTGCCGCTGGTGTACTGGGTGGTTGAAAGCGGAGAGTGGTGCTCTGTGAGAGGATGCACGTAGGGCAGCTTCACCATCAGCCACTTCCTCTTGCAACAGTGCCAGAGAACATGCTGTATCCAGATCAGGCGGCCTCTGAATGAGCACCACAGTGCGGATATCCGCGCGCAATCCCTCGATGAAGCGTGTAAGGAAAAAATAAGGGTGTGTCAGTTCAGAGTAGGAAATCATGTGATTCATTAGAGTTTCAAAGCGCTCAATAAAGTCACCAACAGAAGTGGTCTGTTTGATAGCATAGAACTGGCGTATCAAGAGTTGATGCTTATCACGACCAAATCGGGTGCATAGCAAGGAAGTGAAGGACTCCCAATTGAGTCCTGCGATTTTACGCTGCATTGACTGCAACCAAATCGCCGCTGGGCCTGAAAAGTTCAGGATCGCCATGGGAACCCAGTAGGATTCGCACACATTGAACATCTGGAAGTATTGCTCTGAGAGCGTCTTCCAGAGCTGTGGATTCTCGCCGGCGAAGACGGGGAATGTCATGGGCGGCGGGGTTTGGCCCAAAGCGAAAGGATCTGGGAAGGAATTGGTGTTGCAATTGGGGAGGGAACCATGGTCATACCCGTGACCGGGGAAGCCGCCGGTGACTCGGGGGTCACCGTCGGAGATCCCCCGGAGTGCAGTGGTGCGCCGTGGCCTGTTTGCCTGGGGATCTCGTGCACGGCGGCGAGAGGAGTCGCAGGCGGTAGCGATCCACCCGATGAAGAGGTCGAGGGAGACGCGGCTTGGAGCGCCGCTACAGAGAGCTCCAACTTCGCGAATCTCGCCTCAAGTTCCGGCCTCCAGGCAGCGAGGGCGTCGATCCGGACGGTCTGTGCGTCCAGCCGCTCCAGGATGGAGTCGGACTTGGCGTCCGCCGCAGCGGCGCGGTCGTTGGCGTTGGAGTCGAGTCTGTCGAGGTAGGCGCGGAGCTCCGGGTCCATGGTGGCGAGTAGGTTCTCCCGAGCTTGTTTCCGGCGGCGCGTGTCCAGCTTGACGGTGGTGCGGCGGCGGGGGAGGGTGGTGGTTGGCTGTCTGATACCACGATGTTAGGCACCGGATCACACTATCTGTATTTCTCACGCCCAAATAAGATACACGCTGATCTCTCTGTTCAGTTACAGCTTGGTACAGAAGAAAGAAAGAGGAAAGCAGATGCCGTGCCGATGCCGTTGCCGTGATCCAAGCCCGGATGGCAAACTCTCTTCCTTTCCTATCTTAAGTAGTGCTCACCCACTCCGGACCCGTGAATCTCCTGTTGGGCTGCTTGATCCGCTGGCTTTGTCGATGACGCGTCCCTCTCCTTGATTGGTCCACTTGTCGTCCCTTTCAGCTCGCGTGGCCGATCCGGCTGTTGCTGCAGCTCTTCCGTCGCTCTCATCCTCTGTTGACTTGATGTTGCTCTGGTCATTCTTGCTCGATGCATTACTTGGGACGCTGACAGTATACTCCTACTTGTCTGTTGGACCATTCTCATGGCTCAATCAGTGCCAAGTCTTGTTGGTTCAACTGATGGACTATGATTAGCTGGCGCTTTCAGATTGCTGGGAGTTGCATCCTGCAACAGAAAGAACTCACGTACTAGTACAATTCATTTTCAATCACAAGAAGTTTGGTGTTTACATTGTCAAATCTGCGTACAATATGGCGAGAACCAGCAGTTTTCTGAATGCGCGAAGCAGGAATGGTTTGGGTCAGCGCTCGGACTGGCCGGGGGAAGAAAAATTGTGGAAATTCTTATGGCGTGTCAAGGTTCCCAACAAGATGAAGATCGTTCTTTGGCGTTTGGCTCACGACTGCCTTACGTCCGGGGACCAACTGTGGCGGCGTCAGGTACAGCGAGAACGGACTGCTGTTTTTGTGCCCGTCCCGAGAGTGTGGAGCACACCTTGCTATTCTACCCCCATGCTCGCGCTGTGTGGGTTGCGCTCAAGGCTTCTTTCAACATCAAGCTTCGTCGGTCGTCCTTCTCATCTCCCAGGCAGTGGCTCTTCGACTTCCTTTCTGGTTCCTTGGATCGGGAAGCGACGATCATGACTGTCGCTATCTGGCACATCTGGGAGGCGAGGAACAAGCCGGTTCCACCGGCGCCAGGGTGTACTGCTGCCAGGGCCAAGGCGTATATTGATTTGATCCTCCAACACCTCTACAAACTTGTTCCTGCTTTCAGGCGTGAGAACTTGTCCTCGAATCGTTTATGGTCTCCGCCGCCTCAGGGAACAGGGGCAGCTTTCTCCGATGCTGCTATGTCGGAGGAGATGAACAAATCTGGCATAGGGGTGGTGGTGCTCAACCATGAGGGCTCGTGTGTGGCTGCCTGTTCTGAACCCATGAGGGGTGCACTATCTCCAGAGATGGCTGAAGCTTTAGCACTCCGTCGGGCGATCAACCTTGCTCGTGAGGTGGGCTTTGATGATATTATTTTCAACACAGATTGCCTCTCAGTTGTGCAGCGATTGGAATCTCCATCAAGAGACCGCTTGGTGGTGGGATCCATTCTCGTGGATGTCAAAGACTTGGCTAATGGTCTTTCCTCTGTGGCTTTTAAGCATGTTCGTCGACAGTACAATGTTATAGCCCATGTATATTAGCTAGATCAAGTTTGAACTCATCTAGTCTTTATATTTTTCGTTCTGCTTCGGATTGTATCTGGAAGACTCTCTATAAGTCTGTTGTTTGATCAATAAAGTCCGACATTCTCAAAAAGAAAAAACACGGAGAAGTTTTGCAGAAAGGCCACATAAATTACTCCTTCGTGGGCGGCATCCAGCTGCCACTCGTACGCCGCATGCGGTATTTATGTGAAGAGCGCGCGGGTGTGAACATGATTAGCGTCTTCCGTGGCCGGATTACGACAAAGGAGTACCCGAATGATTTCGTCAATGGCCGGGGAAGGAAGCGGCAAGGATTCGCGTACTCACCATGTGCGCCGCGCGACTTGTTTATCGTTGCCCAATCATTAGGTTCTCACCCTAGCTGCCTACTACTGGTAGCCTTTGTTTACTGCCGTGGTACTCAGAACTTTGCCGACTGACGGACAGATACCTTCTTTATACGTAGTACGATGATTAAGAAAAGAGGAGTTAACGTGGTGTTTAACTCCTGAATAAAATTACTAGTGTTTCATGTTGAATTTTATCTTTGGACGCGTCACTTTTCTTGGCCGGCCGTAGAAAAATGGGAGCCCTCCACTTGGGTTTCGCCTAATCTTTTACATAGTTTTTTAGGACAATCATTTACATAGCTGGCAGAATTGGAATGGTGCCATGTGCGATCTTATGAACTTCTCATGGGAGGTACCAGGAGGAGGTCAGGGAAGCCATTCAACACGGTATTGTATTGACTCGCTCGACGGTCTGGACACGTTTTTTCTTGCAAATCAAAGACAAAATGAAGGTTTTGCGGGCTTCCAGACTGCTGCCACGACCGCTCCTGACTACCCTGGCCAACAAAAAACCCTTCTCCTTGACCAGCGAGCGTTCTCGTCCGGTGCCAGCTGCACGCATTCGCTCTACATTGACGCCGGCCCAGAGTAGTCGCGACCTCTCATTGGCGCCGGTATTGAAGCGGCGCACCGGCCAAGAGCACCGCTCGCGTTGCGTCCTCAGTGTGACTGTACGGGACGGGATGTATATCTGCCACACCCGTTCAATGCCTGCCCATCCGTAGGCCACCATTAAGCAGGCTCACCGACCGAGGAACCAACTCCAGCGTCGCGCATTGACGCACCCGGACGCTTGGCTTCACGGGAATCTGCTATGTAAAGGTGGTCACACCCGGCTAAACTTTCTACTACAACACATCCGCTCCACATCCTCCTCCCTTACACCACATCCACCATGACCGCAAGTGGGAACGCTCTGTCGGAGAGCCCGTCGACAAGATGAAGCACGAGATCGCCGCCCTTGCGGACGTCTGGGAGAGCCACCATGTCACCCAACACTCCTACACAAGTATAGGGGATCGCAAAGTCTTTGAGGATAGTATTTCACCCAAATTTATTGATTCAACACAATGGGAGTCAAAGAATTTTTATAAACCTCAGCAGTTGAGTTGTCAATTCAACCACACCTGAGAAGTTATTTCTCTGCGGCAAATTATTAGTAACACAGTAATATGATAGTTTCGATAGTAACGGTAACAGTAGCAATATTAACAGTAGCAGTTTTGTAGTGATTGTAACAGTAGCAGCAATAGTAGTAACTTAGCAAAGACAATATGAGGAAAGCGTAGGCATTGGATAAGCGATGGATAATTATATGGATAACATTCATCATGTAACAGTCACAACCTAGAGCGATACACAATAGCTCCAATTCATCAATTCAATGTAGGCATGTATTCTGTATATAGTCATATGTGCTTATAATAAGAACTTGCATTTCATGTTTTGTCCTACTCTCCCATGGCAGTGGGGTCCATAAGGAAATCTAAGCATAACTAAGGTATTCCTTTTAATAGAGAACGGATCAAAGCATTAACACATGATGAATACATGAACTCCTTGAATTACAGTCATCCCTGGAGAGTACCCAATTATTCTCACCTTGGGATTTACGGTTCAGAACAATAATCAATGCATATAACTAGAAAATAAGATCAAGAACTCATATATATATATATATATTCATAAAAACATAATAGTTTTAGATCTGAAATCATTAAATTTGGACCCTACTTACAAGCATTAAGCATATCGAAGTCATAGCAACATCAATCTCAAAGCATAGTAGATACTAGGGATCAAGCCCTAGCAAAATGACCTGATTGCATGACAAATCTCATCCATCTCCATCACCGTTCAACAAGCCTATGAAGGAATTACTCACTCCCCGTGTTGAGCATCATGTAATTGTTGATGAAAAAGGGTTGATGATGATGACGATAACGAATCCCCCTCTCCGGAGCCCCGAATGGACTCAGGATCAGCCCTCCCAAAGAAGAACAGGAGGTGATGACAGCTCTGTATTGTCATGGAGATGGGATAGGTCAGACGGTGACAATGACATGTACCTAGGGTAGGGTCTTAGGCCTGACCTATATGCCCTTCCCAAGGACACCAAACAAGAGGTCAAGGCCTACGAAGATAGAAAGAAGATACCGACTGGAATCATCACGGAGTGCAACCCACTCGACAGAAGATCCACTCGGACACCCCAATTCCACTCGACTGTCATCATTCCGTCACACTACAAGAATTCACTCGAAGGACAGAATACCTAAGGTCACCTGTAGATAGCAACGGTCGGTCATTCACTCCGCCACCATAAAGGCCATTAAACACGGGCGTTACCAGTAACGTATGTGACTTAACTCCCCCATTGAACCCTTACATAACTGAGGACTGCAAGGGGTCGACGCACTCTATATAAGCCACTCCTCACCTCTGGCACAAGGGTTCGCACCCCCTGTAAGTCAACACTCCAATCAACAAGCCTCAGCGGCACCGTGACGTAGGGTTGTTACCTGCTCCGAGAGGGGCCTGAACTCGTAAAACCGAGTGTACAACTTTGCCGTAGCTAGGACTCTGCCCTCTACTATGTACCCCCTATCTCTATTGTCAGATCTGTTCGCACGACAGTTGGCGCCCACCGTGGGGCAGGCCTCTAAGAGACTTCCGGTGAGGTTGCGATCTTTGATCTTTGTCAACATGGTTTCCGGTGGTGGATTGTCTTTGGGTCGCGAGATCCGTCTCGGCGCGCTCACCTTCATCGCTGACGATTCGGCCTGGCTCCAAGAGGCCCCCCTTGATGTCGAGGCGCCCCCATTCGCGGGGCGGCGCACTTCCACGAGAGTGCCTGCGGCGTCCTCCTGAGGCAGTCGTCGACTCAATGTTGGTAGGCTCCCGTGGCGTCTTCGCTTGCCGCAGCTCTAGCGGTGGGTGAAGCACGAGGTGGCCCATTAGTCGGCCACAATTCAAATCAAAACAGTCGAGCCTGATGAGTCTCTATATGGCTTGTTCGATCTGTCGACTGGCCATTCGAATACTGTCTCCAAGTGCGAAAGCAACGACCCCGCGACGGAAATCCACATGGTTGGTCCCCAGTGCAGCTCTCCAGGATTTTCCCGTGGCGTGGGCGGTTGCAGCGATCCGTCGTGCAACAACAACGATTACTATCCTCAGGGCCTCACTGTGGAACAAAGGGAAGAGTTGCAGCGCAGAAATGATCAGGACTTGGAAGCTCTCTAGACCCCCATCGTTGGGGAGACCCCCGAGGCTCAGGCCTTGGAGGCTGCGCGTGTAACCACTCTGGCTGAGCGTGCGTGCCTGGAGAGTCTGTAGCAAGCACTCGACGACCGCGTCCGTAGACATGTTCCAAGTTCTAGTCGATGGCAGCAGCAATTGTTTCCAACTGGACCTCAGGATGAGTGTTAGGTATAGCGAACTCCGATCCAATATCTTGCAGCAGCTGCCCGTATTGCAGATTCAATCTAGCCGTCCCGTTCCGAGGCTGGAAGAGGCTTATAGCAGATTCGGGCACTGCTCAAGGCGGCGGAGAACAGAACTCAATTGTTTCCCAATCACGCAATAGGATGCACACAGGTCAGTCATGGTAGACACAGTTCAGTCGGCACAAAGCCCAAGATCGCCTCTACGGCGTGAAGATCGTGGTTATTGCCAGGACCAGTACCTGGGTCGAGGCCACGGCCAGTTTGACCCTCGATACCACCGTGATGACCGCCATCGAGTGCCTACGCCCCCTCCGAGGGGTGATTCGTACGTGCCCTGGCGGTACGATGACAAGCTCCCGTACGATGATGAGCGGAGGAACCCAGTCGACCCTGAGAGACCGGGTTTGATGCAAGGCCAGTCCTTGTGCAGGGCCTAGTTGACAAGGCAGAGCTAACCGAGAAGATTTGGACAGAGATTACCCGAGTGGGAGCATAGCGTTCGTCTCTGGGCCCGAGTGTTTTAGCAGAGCCATTCCGAGCTGCTGAGATTCCTCACAACTTTAGATTGGTTGCAGGAGTAAGCAAGTTCACTGGCAAGTCAATGCCAGACACGTGGTTGGAGGATTACCGAGTGGCAGTGCAGATTGGTGGAGGCAACGATGAGGTAGCCATGAAGAACCTGCCCTTGATGCTTGAAGGCTCGACTAGGGCCTGGCTGAATCAGTTGGCCCCTGCTAGCATTTTCTGTTGGGAAGGTTTGTCCCGAGTGTTTATCAAGACATTTGAAGGCACTTGCAAGCGTCCTACTGGGTTGTCTGAGTTGCACCATTGTGTCCAAAAGCCGAATGAAACTTTGAGGGATTACATCCAGCGGTGGACTACACATCACCATCTGGTAGAAAATGTTTCAGAGCACAAAGTGAGGTTGTCCTAGATTCGGGGGTCCTCAGGTGTCCGGCCTATTCTATATGGGCCAGACTGATAGGTCGTGAAGATGAAGCAGAAAAACTATCTCCCGTGTCCGGGTAGGACTCCTGTGTGCGTGGACGCCAAGTTTGTTGTGTGGATGTACTATTTCCATCTTTTGTAAACCAACTCTGTACAACCCTAGGCCCCTCCGGTGTGTATATAAACTGGAGGGTTTAGTCCGTAGAGGCTATCAGAATAATCATAGGCTACAAAACTAGGGTTTAGCCATTACGATCTCGAGGTAGATCAACTCTTGTAACCCCTATACTCATCGAATACAATCAAGCAGGACGTAGGGTTTTACCTCCTTTAAGAGGGCCCAAACCTGGGTAAAACATTGTGTCCCCATTGTCCCTTGTTACCATTGATCCTTAGACTCACAACTTGGGCCCCCCTACCCGAGATCTGCCGGTTTTGACATCGACATTGGTGCTTTCATTGAGAGCTCTGTTGTGTAGTCACGAAAAGCGATCTATGGCTTGCCTTGTCATCAACAACGACATCACTTCTGGAAGGGGCCTAACTTCAGGATAGATCCTCCAGGTCGGCGATTTCACCATGGGTGCCCACATGGCCATTAATCCAACAACTGCCCCCATGATGGCCAAACACCACCCCCGCATCGATCTCGAATACTCCAAAAAGATGGATCCGACAGATATCTCGTCCTTAAACGAGCTGCTAGATCGCATCGCCGCCCTGAGACTTTCAACGGACTATGATTGGATCGGGCTTAAGCCTGACTAGAGGGAAATCCATCTCCCGCCGATCACTCTCCTGGTAGCAGTCGTCGAGGAACAAGCCAAAAACACTTCTTCCCCTATATTGAAAACCAGATAAGTTCGGGTCTCCGAACCCCTTAAGCCGGATACCCTTCCCTTGGATGGGACTCCACGTCCCCCAAGCTCAGGGTCGGACACATGGTCCGGAGAGCACTTGGATCTTCCCGAACCCAAACTGGTGACCTCAGAGATTTTGCAAGCTCCAGACACAAATTTGGGTCGGCTTTCGAGTTTGAGACCACCCACCCACCACAATAAATACTCTCCAAGTAATTCAGGCCCTCCAGACATATATGACCTGATGTATGTATGGCAGCAACCTCAGGAAACGGTCCATCACTTTTGGGCCAGGTTCCTACTTGTCAAAACCAAGGGGCCAGGTTCCTACTTGTCAAAACCAAGATTAAAGATTGCTACGACGATGATGCGGTCTCGGTCTTTCATTGCAATTGTACCGATAAGAGAATCCAGAATGCCCTTGACCGCCGTCACATACAGAATCTCACGAAACTACCGCATGTAGTACGGAAGTACTGCGTGATGGTAAGCACATGGAAGGCCCAGAAAACCCAACTGGAACCTGCTGCCTGTAAGCAGTGTACTACCCGGGCTAAACTAATACACCCTTATGAGGCATCCGACCACAAGTCCGTCGGCAAGAAAAACAAACCCTTTATGGGATATAGGTCTGTTGTTGACGAACTCCTCGACAAGCCCTACCGATACATGCGACTCCAAGCACAGACTCAACTCACAGTCTCCGAGCATATTGGGTACTTCGGCAGGTAGCTAAAAGTGGAGAGGCCATCCTCACCACCGCCACCCGAGAGAAACATTCTCCGGAGGAGGACAATTTTAATGTCCTCATGGTCTTAGAGACTTTCTCTTCAAATAACCGGCGTAAAAGGGCACTCCGCGACCTCACCGAAGTCCACCAAGTAACTACAAGAAGCCCATGGAACGATGCGACAATAACCTTCACCGCCGCTGACGAAACAAGGGCCCGATCAGTCCGAGCACCCACTGCTTTAGTACTAAACCCCATTGTGGACACCTTTTGACTCACCAAAGTGCTCATGGTCGGCGGCAGTGTGCTTAACACCATCTACGAGGACACGCTCGACAAAATGAAGGTTGACAGAACACGCATCGAGCAAAGCAGTACCACCTTTCGAGGCATCAACCCCAGTCAAGAAACACGATGCTCGGGGAGAATTAAATTGGATGTAGTATTCGGCACGCCTGAAAATTGCAGGTCCGAAGAGTTGCTCTTCCACGTGGTTCCCTTCAATAGCGGATATCATGCCATTCTCGGGTTGGACACTTTCTCACGCTTCCAAGCTATACCCCATTATGGGTACATGAAGCTTAAGATGCCAGGGCCCAATGGAACAATCACAATCTCGAGTGAGCCAGATAAAGCACTTCGTGCCAAAAACAAAACCGCATCCTTGACCCTTGAGGCACTATCCGAAGCCTTAGCGGCCGAAGAACTAACCACCCTACAATCCACGATGGACAAGGATGATGTGATTCTCGATAAGAGACCTAAATCCACCTCTTTTAAGCCAGCAGATGAAATAGTTATATTTCAAGTGCACCCAACGGACTCAAATAAAACAGCGTCCATCGGAGCACAACTGGATCCGGCCGTAGATGCCGCCTTACGCACGCTCCTGCGCGAAAACTGGGATATCTTCACCTGGCACCCTTCGGACATGCCTTGGATCCCACGCAGACTGGACAAACATAGCCTCAACCTAATAAAAGGGTTCAAACCAGTCAAGCAAATGCTGCGGTGATTTTTTGAACCCAAACGACAAGCTATGGGGGAGGAACTAGCCAAACTGCTCGAGGTCGGGTTCATCAGAGAAATCAAACACACAGATTGGCTAGCCAACTTGGTCATGGTGCCGAAGAAGGACAAATCCTAGCACCTTTGTGTCAATTTTGAAGACCTCAATAAGGCTTGCCCTAAAGATCATTTCCCGTTGCCCCGCGTTGACCAGATCATCGATGCGACCGCAGGACACGACTCATTGTGTTTCCTCAACGCCTACTACGGATACCATCAGATTAAAATGAAGGAGCCCGACCAGGCCGCAACAGCGTTCATCACCCCGTATGGGCCTTTCTATTTTAACACTATGCATTTTGGGCTTAAAAACGCTGGTGCCACTTACCAACGCATGATTCAAACATGCTTGGAAAAACAAATTGGCAAGACAGTTGAAGCATATGTGGACAACATGGTCATCAAAACCAAACACGTCGAATCATTGGTGGACGATCTTCGCCTCACCTTTGACCATCTTTGAACGTACAATATACGGCTCAATCCGGAAAAATGCGTCTTTAGTGCCCCAACCGGAAAGCTACTAGTGTTTCCCATAGAGTAATCGAAGGAAATCCAGCTGTGATCTGAGCCTTGTCACAATTGGCTACACCAACAGACCTAAAGCAGATCCAAAAGCTAGCAGGGTGTGTGGCAGCTTTAAGCCGCTTTATCTTCAGATTAGGAGAAAAGGCATTACCACTTTACAGATTGCTTAGATGCACCGACAACTTTGAATGGACGGACGCGGCCATAGTCGGATTGGAAGAAATAAAAACCTTACCAGTAGGCAACCCAATCATAGCTGCCCCAGGTGTTGGCGAGCCTATGTTGCTTTATATCTCCGCAACTCACCAGGTAGTAATCACTGTACTCGTTGTCGAGCGAGGGGAAGAGGGATATAAATTCCCCATCCAAAGCGAGTCTATTACCAAAAGATAGCTGATATGTCTCCAATGTATCTGTTTTGGATGTTTAATGGGCTTTAATAAGCGATTTTATATTATTTATTAACTGAGGGCCCAGTGCCAGTTTCTGTTTTTTCCTATTTTAGAGTTTTGCAGAAAAGGAATACCAAACGGAGTCCAAACAGAATGAAACGTTCGCGATGATCTTTCTTGGACCGAAAGCAAACCAGAAGACTTGGACATGAAGTCGAAGACACAATGAGGCATCTACGAGGCAGGAGGGCACACCCAAGGGGGGTAGGCACGCCACCACCCTCGTGGGCCCCTCGTAGCTCCACCGACCTAGTTCTTTCGCCTATATATACTCTTATACCCTAAAAACATCAGGGGGAGCCACGAAACCACTTTTCCACGCCGCAACCTTCTGTACCTATGAGATCCCTTCTTGGGGACTTTTTCGGCGATCTGTCGGAGGGAGATTCGATCACGGACAGCTTCTACATCAACACCATTGCCGCTCCGATGAAGCGTGAGTAGTTTACCGCAGACCTTCGGGTCCATAGTTACTAGCTAGATGACTTCTTCTCTCTCTTTGATTCTCAATACAAAGTTCTCCTCGATGTTCTTGGATATCTATTCAATGAAATATTTTTCGCGATGTGTTTGCTAAGATCCGATGAATTGTGGATTTATGAACAAGATTATCTATGAATATTATTTGGTTCTTTTCTGAATTCTTATATGCATGATTTGATATCTTTGCAAGTCTGTTTGAATTATCGGTTTAGTTTGGCCTTCTAGATTGATATTTCTTGGAATGGGAGAAGTGCTTAGCTTTGGGTTCAATCTTGCGGCGTCCTTTCCTAGTGAAAGTAGGGGCAACAAGGCACGTATCGTATTGTTGCCATCGAGGATAACAAGATGCGGTTTTCATCATATTACTTGAGTTAATTCCTCTACATCATGTCATCTTGCTTAATGCCTTACTCCGTACTTTATGAACTTAATACTCTAGATGCATGCTGGATAGCGGTCGATGTGTGGAGTAATAGTAGTAGATGCAGGCAAGAGTCAGTCTACTCGACACGGACGTGATGCTTATGTTCATGATCATTGCCTTAGATGTCATCATAATTATGCGCTTTTCTATCAATTGTTCGGCAGTAATTTGTTCACCCACTGTAATATATGCTATCTCGAGAGAAGCCACTAGTGAAACCTATGGCCCCCAAGTCTCTTTTCCATATTATCGAATCTCGTTTACATCTTGCTACCTTCCGATTTAATATTTTGCAATCTTTACTTTCCAATCTATAAACAAAAAATACCAAAAATATTTACTTTACCGTTTATCTATCTCTATCAGATCTCACTTTTGCGAGTGACCATGAAGGGATTGACAAGCTCTTTATCGCGTTGGTTGCAAGTTCTTGATTGTTTGTGTAGGTATTTGGTGACTTGTGCGTCGTCTCCTACTGGACTGATACCTTCATTCTCAAAGCTGAGGGAAATACTTACGCTACTTTGCTGCATCACCCTTTCCTCTTCAAGGGAAAACCAACGCAAGCTCAAGAGGTAGCAAGAAGGATTTATGGTGCCGTTGCCGGGGAGATGTACGTCAAGTTAAGCCATACCAAGTACCCATCATAAACTCTTCTCCCTTGCACTACATTATTCGCTATTCGCCTCTAGTTTTCCTCTCCACCATTTCTAAAACGATTTTCAAAAACCTTTGCCTTTTCTTCGCCTTCTTCCCGTATGTATTTTTTTTGTGTGTGTCCATGTGCCTTATGTTTGCTTGCTAAAAATCTATTGATATGGATCCACTTAAAGTGTTCTACTTGGATCATCTTCGATCTATATGTGCTCATGCTGCAACCCCAACTAGTTTAGTTGAGGGAAAATCTTTAGATGAGCATGGTCATTTTGTGCGTGACCGTTTGTTTAAAAAAATAAGACTCTTATGGGACCAAATAAATAGATTGCTGTGTTATGCTTGGAATCTTTGTGAAATTTATGATTTTATTTGTTGCTCTAAGAGCCCTAAAAAACACCTCCCCTACCTATGTGAGTTTAATGATAATGAAATCTGATCTTCTTATGCTTAGGGTGTTTATAGTTACTATGATATCGAACAAACTAAAGAATTTGTTGCTTTTAAGGGTGCTTATGAAGTTGCTACTTTGATTGAAAAGTATGATATTACTCTTTACAAATCTGAAATTTTTGACATACTTAAATATTGCTATGAAAGATATGCTCATAATGTCTATGTCAAAGAATTTATTGAAAGAATGACCGTTGCTTTGGAAGAAAATAATGATATGCATGAATCTATAGATAATTATGATTCCAAAGATTTGATTGAAATATCCCTTGATGAACATGATTCTTGCTATTCTTGTGTCCATGATGCCAATATTTATGGATATGAATTTGCTATAGTCCCTTATGTTAAACATGAGATTGTTGCTATTGTGCCCATACTTGATAATTCCTGCGTTGAAAACCATGATTGCAATGATGTTACTATAAGTTCTATTAATGTCAGTTGTGCTAGTAATATGCAAAACCCTAAGCTTGGGGATGCTAGTTTTGCTATGTCTACTATTTGTTGCAATGATCATGATTGGGGTGATTCTTTTTATGATCCTGAAAATTTATTTAAGCCCCATGATGAATATGAGATTGATAATAGTGTTTGCAATATTATTGAAAGTGGTTTTTGGAAGTGTGTCAACTTTAGAACCCACATATTTGGAGAATTTTCAATCTTATGAAATTTTTGATAAAATTGGGTTTGGAGAGGTCATGACTTTAGTTAATGTTAATCCCACTATTTTGGAAGTGTGTCAACTTCGCATGCATGTGGATCATGTTGAAAATATTTTATGTGATAGCTATTTTTTTGAATTTGCTTATGATACCACATGTAATTATTATGAGAGAGGAAGATATGATTGTAGAAATTTTCATGTTACTAAATTACCTATCGTTATGTTGAGATTGCTATTGTTTCTTTCTGCTTCCTTGCATATGCTAGTTTTGGCTTGCTATGATAATTTGTTTGCCTATAAGATGCCTATGCATAGGAAGTATGTTAGACTTAGATGTGTTTGTCACATGTTTCATGATGCTCTCTTTGTTCTTGAATTCTTGTCTTTCATGTGAGCATCATTGAAATTATCAATGCCTAGCTAGGGGCGTTAAACGATAGCGCTTGTTGGGAAGCAACCCAATTTTTTTTGTTCTTTACTTTTTGATCCTGTTTAGTAATAAATAATCTATCTAGCCTCTGGTTAGATGTGGTTTTATGTTTTAGTTAGTGTTTGTGCCAAGTAGAACCTTTGGGAAGACTTGGGTGAAAGTTAAGGCGATCTTGCTGTAAAAAACAGAAACCTTTGTGCTCACGAGATTAGCTGTCATTGTTTACATAAGAGTGATTTTAGGTTGATTCTTTTTTCAGAAGATTAATAGACAAATTGCTCACGTCCACCAATTTATTTCAGAATTTTTAGAGTTACATAAGTATTCGAAAGTTACAGATTACTACAGACTGTCCTGTTTTTGACAGATTCTGTTTTTCGCGTGTTATTTGCTTATTTTGATGAATCTATGAGTAGTATCGGGGGGTATGAACCATAGAGAAGTTGGAATACAGTAGGTTTTACACCAATATAAATAAGTAATGAGTTCACAACAGTACCTTTAAGTGGTGATTTATTTTCTTATACTAACGGAGCTCATGAGATTTTCTATCGAAGTTTTGTGTTGTGAAGTTTTCATGTTTTGGGTAAGGATTTGTATGACTTTGGAATAAGGAGTGGCAAGAGCCTAAGCTTTGGGATGCCCAAGGAACCCCAAGGTAAAATTCAAGGACAACCAAAATCCTACGCTTGGGGATGCCCCGGAAGGCATCCCCTCTTTCGTCTTCGTCTACCGGTAACTTTACTTGAGGCTATATTTCTATTCACCACATGATATGTGTTTTGCTTGGAGCGTCTTGTATGATTTGAGTCTTTGCTTTTTATTCTACCACAATCATCCTTGCTGTACACACCTTTTGGGAGAGACACGCATGAATCTTGACTTATTAGAATACTCTATGTGCTTCATTTATATCTTTTGAGCTAGACAATATTGCTCGAGTGCTTCACTTATATCTTTTTAGAGCATGGCGGTGGCTTTATTTTATAGAAATTGTTGAACTATCATGCTTCACTTACATTATTTTGAGAGTATTTTAGAACAGAATGGTAATTTTCTTTGGCTATAAAACTAGTCGTAATATGATGGGCATCCAAGATGGATATAATAAAAACTTTCATAAAAAGTGCGTTGAATATTATGATAAGTTTGATTCTTTATGATTGTTTTGAGATATGAAGATGGTGATATTAGAGTCATGCTAGTATAGTAATTCTGAATTTGAGAAATACTTCTGTTGAGGTTTATGAGTCTCGTAGCATGCACGTATGGTAACCGTTGTGTAACAAATTTGGAGCATGAAGTATTCATTGATTGACTTCCTTATGAGTGGCGGTCGGGGACGAGCGATGGTATTTTCCTACCAACCTATCCCCCATGCGCATAGTACTTTGTTCAATGACTAATAGATTTTTGCAATAAGTATGTGAGTTCTTTATGACTAATGTTGACGCACTCTCACCCTTCCACCTTTGCTAGACTCTCTAGTACTGCGCAACTTTCGCGGGTACCATAAACCCACCATTTACCTTCCCCAAAACAGCCACCCTACCTATTATGGCATTTCCATAGCCATTCCAAGATATATTGCCATGCAACTTTCCACTGTTCCATTTACTATGACATGCTTCATCATTGTCATATTGCTTTGCATGATCATGTAGTTGACATCGTATTTGTGGCAAAGCCATCATTCATATTCTTTCATACATGTCACTCTTGATTCATTGCACATCCCGGTACACCGCCGGAGGCATTCACATACAGTCATATTTTGTTCTAAGCTTCGAGTTGTAATTTTCCGAGTTGTAAGTAAATAGAAGTGTGATGATCATCATTATTAGATCATTGTCCCATGTGAGGAAATAAAAAGAGGCCAAAGAAGCCAGTGAAAAAAAGAGGCCATAGAAGCCAAACAAAAAAATGAGAGAAAAAGAGAGAAGGGGCAATGCTACTATCCTTTTTCCACACATGTGCTTCAAAGTAGCAGCATGATCTTCATGATAGAGAGTCTCTTATTTTGTCACTTTCATATACTAGTGGGAATTTTCATTATAGAACTTGGCTTGTATATTCCAATGATGGGCTTTCTCAAAGTGCCCTAGGTCTTCGTGAGCAAGCAAGCCGAATGCGCACCCACTTAGTTTCTTTTGTTGAGCTTTCATAAACTTATAGCTCTAGTGCATCCGTTGCATGGCAATCCTTACTCACTCACATTGATATCTATTGATGGGCATCTCCATAGCCCATTAATACGCCTAGTTGATGTGAGACCATCTCCTTCTTTTTTTTTCTACACAACCACCATTCTATTCCACCCATAGTGCTATATCCATGGCTCACGCTCATGTATTGCGTGAAAGTTGAAAAGGTTTGAGAACATCAAAGTATGAAACAATTGCTTGGCTTGTCATCGGGGTTGTGCATGATTTGAGTATTTTGTGTGACGGAGATGGTGCATGGCCAAACTTTATGATTTTGCAGGGATAAGCTTTCTTTCGCCATGTTATTTTGATAAGACATGATTGTCTTGTTAGTATGCTTAAAGTATTGCTATTTTTATGTCAATATTAAACTTTTGTCTTGAATCATTCGGATCTGAACATTCATGCCACAATAAAGAAATGTACATTGAATATGTTAGGTAGCATTCCACATCAAGAATTTTGTTTTTATGATTTACCTACTCGAGCATGAGCAGGAATTAAGCTTGGGGATGCTTGACACGTCTGCAACGTAATTTTTGATTGTTTCATGCTATTATATTATCTATTTTCGCAATGTTTAATGGGCTTTAATAAGCTGTTTTATATTATTTTTGGGACTAACCAATTAACCGAGGACCAGTGCTAGTTTCTGTTTTTTTGTGCCTATTTTAGAGTTTTGCAGAAAATGAATACCAAATAGAGTCCAAACGGAATGAAACATTCGCGATGATCTTTCTTGGACCGAAAGCAAACCAGAAGGCTTGGAGATGAAGTCGGAGATGCAACGAGGCGTCCACGAGGTAGGAGGGCGCACCCGGGGGGGGGGGGGGGAGGTAGGCGCGCCCCACCCTTGTGGGGCCCTCGTAGCTCCACCGACCTAGTTCCTTCGCCTATATATACTCTTATTATACCCTAAAAACATCAGGGGAGCCACAAAACCACTTTTCCACCGCTGCAACCTTCTGTACCCGTGAGATCCCATCTTGGGGCCTTTTTCGGCGATCTGCCGGAGGGGGATTCGATCACGGAGTGCTTCTACATCAACACCATTGCCTCTCCGATGAAGCGTGAGTAGTTTACTGCAGACCTTTGGGTCCATAGTTATTAGCTAGATGGCTTCTTCTCTCTCTTTGATTATCAATACAAAGTTCTCCTTGATGTTCTTCGAGATCTATTCGATGTAATATTCTTTTGCGGTGTGTTTGCCGAGATCTGGTGAATTGTGGATTTATGAACAATATTATCTTTGAATATTATTTGGTTCTTATCTGAATTCTTATATGCATGATTTGATATCTTTGCAAGTCTCTTCTAATTATCGGTTTAGTTTGGCCTACTAGATTGATATTTCTTGCAATGGGAGAAGTGCTTAGCTTTGGGTTCAATCTTGCGGTGTCCTTTCCCAGTGACGGTAGGGGTAGCAAGGCATGTATTGTATTGTTGCCATCAAGGATAACAAGATGGGTTTTTCATCATATTGCTTGAGTTAATTCCTCTACATCATGTCATCTTGCTTATTCATTACTCCGTTCTTTATGAACTTAATACTTGATGCATGATCGATAGCGGTCGATGTGTGGAGTAATAGTAGTAGATGAAGGCAGGAGTCAGTCTACTTGACACGGACGTGATGCCTATGTTCATGATCATTGCCTTAGATGTCATCATAATTATGTGCTTTTCTATCAATTATTCCGCAGTAATTTGTTCACCCACCGTAATATATGATATCTCGAGAGAAGCCAATAGAGAAAGCTATGGCCCCCGGGTCTCTTTTCCATATTATTGAATCTCGTTTACATCTTGCCAGTTTCCGATTTACTATTTTGCAATCTTTACTTTCCAATCTATAAACCAAAAATACCAAAAATATTTACTTTGCCATTTATCTATATCTATCAGATCTCACTTTTGCGAGTGACCGTGAAGGGATTGACAACCCCTTTATCATGTTGGTTGCAAGTTCTTGATTGTTTGTGCAGGTATTCAGTGACTTGTGCGTCGTCTCCTACTGGATTGATACCTTGGTTCTCAAAACTGAGGGAAATACTTATGCTACTTTGCTGCATCACCCTTTCCTCTTCAAGGGAAAACTAACGCAAGCTCAAGAGGTAGCAATAGCTTACACGGTCTTTTTGGCATCCCGAAAACTACGACACTATTTTCAGGAGTGTTCGATCACGGTGGCATCTAAAGTACCACTTAACGAAATTATCAATAACCGGGACACCACCGGCCACATAGCTAAATGGGCCATTGAGCTCTTACCGTTTGAAATAACATACAAGCCACGCCGAGCTATTAAATCTCAGGTGCGGGCCAACTTCGTCGCCGAGTGGACGGAAGCCGAGCTCCCTAAAGATTACAGTTCATACTCCAACTGGATCATGTACTTCGACGGCTCTAAAATGCTAGCCGGACTGGCGGCTGGCATCATGTTGACATCCCCTACGGGGGACACAGTCCGCTACGTGTTGCAAATCATGTATATGGACTCCAATAATGGAGCCAAACATGAGGCACTTCTACATGGTCTCGCTGTCTCCATGGGTATACAATGCCTAGAGGTGCGCGGCGACTCAAACCTCGCAATATCTCAGGTCAATGGAGAGTTCAATGCAAAAGATCCAAAAATGTCAGCATATCGAAACGTCGTATTAAAAATATCGGCTCGGTTCGAGGGGCTTGAATTTCATCATGTCGCTCGAGACTGTAACCATGCAACCGACATCCTCGCTCGCATGGGCGCCAAGTGCGACCCGTCCCGCCTAATACCTTTGTGGAAAGGCTCTTTAGGCCATCCGTGGTGTGGAAGAGCGAGAGCGGAGATGCCAGTACGGACCTGGTCATGCCCCCAGCAGCCAAACACAATACAAATATCATCAGGGGTTCGGATGCTGAAATAACACCCTCTGCTCATGAGATCATGGACGTTATTGCTCCATGGACCGAACCTTTCCTGGCATACCTTAATATGCAGGAGCTTCCTGATGATCAAAAAGAGGCCCGTCGCACAGTTCGGCATTCTAATGTCTACAAAGTTCATGAAGGTGAACTATACAAGAAAAGCACTACCAGAATTCTCCAAAGGTGCATCTCCGAAGAGGTGGGGCGGCTGCTCTTGGTGGAAACACATGCTGGTCTGGGTGGCCATCACGCGGCAGCTCGGGCCCTTGTAAGCAAAGCTTTCTAGACAGGTTTCTTCTGGCCAACAGCCCGAGCAGATGCACAAGCCCTTGTCCAATGTTGTGTAGGCTGTCAGCTTTTCGCATATCAAAGTCATATGCCTCCCACTGCCTCAAGAACAATTCCCATCACTTGGACTTTCGCAGTCTGGGGGCTTGATATGGTCGGACCCCTTAAAGGGGGAAGCCGCAAAAAGAAATATTTACTAGTTATGGTGGATAAATTCACTAAATGGGTACAGGCCAAACCAGTAAAAACAGCTGTAGTTGGGCCAGTGATTGACTTTATGTCCGGTGTGGTACACCACTATGGTGTCCCGCATAGCATAATCACTATTAATGGATCCAATTTTACAGCTGAGTAGGTGAAAAACTGGTGTGCTAACTTGGGCATTAAACTCGACTACGCATCCGTCTACCACCCTCAAACAAACGGACAGGTTGAACGGGCCAATGGCCTGATAATGAGCGGCATTAAACCCAGACTGGTGTGCTCCTTATGGGAGTCAGATAAGCATTGGGTTGAGGAACTCAATTCCATACTCTGGGGGCTGCAGACTATGCCTAATCGAACGACCGGATACACACCATTCTTCATTGTGTGCGGCGCAGAAGTTGTCCTACCCTACGACATCATTCACGATTCACCTTGAGTGCGCATGTACGAAGAGTGAGAATCCGGTCTCAAACGACAGGATGAAATAGATTGCCTTGAAGAGGTGTGTGATATTGCAAAAGCCTGTTCCCCATTTTATCAACAACAGGCCAGGCGATACCAAAGCAGAGAAGTGCGGGCCAAGACATATAACATCGGAGACCTCTTCTTACGTCTCCCGGAGAAGAAGGATAAGCTTAAACCAAAATGGGAGGCCCCTTTCATCATAGATAAAGTTCTCACAGGAGGAGCCTATCGCCTTAGTAATGCATCGGATAATCACCTTGAGCCGAATCCATGGAATGTTGCTCGCCTCCGACGATTCTACGGATAGTTCGGTCGCACTCTTTTTATTTTTACTTTAACTAGGTTCCTCTTCTCCTCTCCTTCTTATTTTTTCCTTTTTATATCCCAGGGTATGTTTGGATCTACCGAACTGTTAGGGGTACACATCTTTGAATGTATACACCCCACTATAACTGGGGGCTTCTTTGATGAAGCTTATTATTAAAAGCTCATGGCTTACATTGTCTACGTCGTTTTTCCTATACATCTTTTGCTATTATATGCACCTCTATGACTTACGTTTTTGCCAAGTTGGGTTGCCTCGCTCCTGTGCTTATACCCTACGTTCCCGATTGTTCGGCTAGAGTGTAAAGGGAGTACCTCTGCAATTGCTACAACTAGGTCGTCCAGATCCATACCTTAGACGGGTGAAGCCGGAAGCTAGCGTTTTTAAGGGAATAATTGGTCGGCAAGCAACGACAGATTGTTTACGTTTACGTAATTCTTCTAACAAATATGGGATAGGCTGCCCATACTTCGGATTAAAGCCTAGGCATGCATAATTAAGCATGCCGGCCCAATAAAAGGAGCTTAACGGAACTATTTTCCCTAGAAGATGTTTCTTACGTTAAATAGTAATATAACATACCTCCCCGAACAAATTTTGTCTGTTTGAGCAATATGACCGGATTGCCTTGTTTCCGGACATGTTGAATGTTTATTACATTCTAACATGGTATCTAGAAACACTCCAACTTCTTGGTTTGAAGGTTGAAGCCAAAGGCCCGCGATGACAAATTTTGACAAGTTTGGTTGGAGATCAGTTTGATGATAAAGTACATTGGTACATGGAATCGAACGCCTACTCTTTATCTATGTCATCTATGAGACTGTTTAAGCTACAGTCTTCTTGCGAATATATCGCAACTATCATCACTTGGTCATATACCAAGTTCAAGGGAATCTCTTTTTCGTCCGGTCCCTGAGGTCCAACTCGGGCCATATGATTCAAATTGAGCCCGGTGTAGCACGTTTTCACCATCTCCCGTGCCTCTCGTGCACCTTCCCGGCATGCTGGCGCCTTACATAGCCCAAAACGGCGTCGAGAACCTTTGAACAGGTTTGCCAACCCCTCCATACTTTATGGAGGGGCATCGGATGGCCATAAGGCTTTGACCATACTCTTCATGGCTTTTCGGGCCAGCTCATGCACGATAGACAGCTCTTTTAGAACGTCGCCTCAGAATCCAGATACTTCTTCTTCAGGACATCCGGTTAACAGACATGTAAGAACAACATTATAACATTCCGTATTATGGGATTATATGAGTCCCTTGATTGGTGAAAGGTCATGCCGAATATGCCACCTTTCAACTTTTTGATCTCTTTTTGCGCGTTCGATAATTGAGCCTTTAAGCTCTTTATCTCTTCAGTTTGTTTATCCATTTCCTCCTCCAGTTTGTTCTTTTGGTCGCTGGTCATCGTGACTTTCTTTATTTTCTCTAGCTCTGAGGTAGTGGCATTTAGCTGTGTCTGGCTTGTTTCAAGCTCCCGGGACAGCGTGTTGTTCTTTTCTTTGAGAACCTACGGTCATAACGATCCTTAAATTGGTTGGTGTAAACCGCTTCAGGTCTCGGGAGCTACTGGCATATATCTATTAAATTTACACAAACTGTTAGCTGTATACCTTTTGAAAACAAGTGAGCAACTCCAGTAAGTCAATCCTGGGCGGCTCGGATATATGTATCCATGGTGCTGAGGGCGGTAAATTCATTCTCAGTAAAGGCTAGAGCGCGCCGAGTCTCTTTCAGTCGTTGATGATTCATCATGCTCTCCATATCGGAATTTGTGACGGATACATCATCCGAATCCTCATGAGGTGGATGAGTTGGCGCCACATCCGTATTGGCTCTCATCCAGGTCGATTAGCCCGGTGCCGGATTAGCTGAATCTCGACTATCTGGGACTTTGGACACGATTCCCCGTGTGCTCCTCCTAGAATAAGATGGGGGGAGAAATATGACATATTGAAGGTTATACCTCTTTGATGATGGAGGGGGTTAGACGACGCTCCTGGATTCCTTTCGTTTTGAAGGCTCACCCTGCATAGATGCTACCTTCCTAGGGTCCGCTCTCAATTGGGTACGGCTCGTTGAGCGGCGATCATATAAAGCACGATTCAGTGTGATGGGTGAGGCATGAGTGGGGGATTCTGTTTTTGAGGATGATTTCCAAGCACTTACGTTGGAGATAGGGAGAAGGTCGGGGTAGTCGGCCGTAATAGCCACTTCCGAGCCGTCAAGGGTCGCTTGATAAAAGACTCCATGATCAAACTCTATAAATATATCCGGATCCTCGCGGAAGCCGGGGTCTTCATTGCGGGCATGGTCCTCTGGCTGAGGGGAGGGGCTATGGACATTTTCAACTACCTTCCTCCATGTTTGCTTTAAGACAACCAAAATAATTTGATAAGCACATCTCGATAACAAGTTAGAGCAATGTTGATAATCAACAACTTACCCATTCAACGGGGTTGTACATAGAAAAACCTTCCCGACAATTTAAGCGGATGAATTCTTCTTTCCCCCCCTTATAAAGATCTGCCAGAATGGCGACCAGAGCACATGGGGTATCCGGGCCCTCGCACTTATAGCGAGACGCGTCGTCCTCCTTGTTGTAACACCATTAAGGGGTCAATCTGGACTGAAGGGCTGGATGCATCGCTTTATCGTAATGGCCATCACTTCGATTATCGAGAGTCCGGAGTGGGAAAGTAATCTGACCTTGCTAACTAACCTCATTACTTCCGCATTGTCTTCTTGCTTGGGGCTCCGGGGGCGCCAATTGAGTAGTTTCTTGAAAGGAGCACTGAAGAATTCGGGAAGCCCACGCCGAACTAGGTCCAAAAGGGGAACGTCCTCAATATAAAACCATTCTGAAGACCATTCTTTGGACCCCTTCTTGGGAGTTCCGATAGGGTAGCCTGATACGGCTATGCGCCAAACTTCAATGCCGCCCACTTCAAATATAGAACCACCTTGATGGTGTGGCACGAGGTAAAAGAACTTTCTCCATAGTTCGAAATGAGCCTCGAAGCCTAAGACAGTTCGCAGAGAGCGACAAAACCCGAAATGTGTAGGATAGAACCTGGCGTGAGGTTGTGCAGCTAGATGCCATAGAATTCCAATAGACCCCTAAGGAAGAGGTGTATTGGGAATCCTAAGCCCCTTAAAAGAAACGAGACGAAGCACACCCTCTCCTCCTTGTTGGGGTTAGGGAAATTCTCTGCTAGTGCATCATTGCAAATCGAGGCCAATCCAGCCCTCACGGAGACTAGATCTATGGGAGGGACATATCCTTGCCTCTTAAGTCAACTCAGCTGGAGGTAGGACACTGAGCAGCTTCGCCAATCATCCTCTTGAGGGTCATGAGGGCGCGAGGAGGAGCTAGGGGTGCTCGCCATGTTTTGAAGTTTTTTGTGGTTTGCTCCGGTACTCTTTGTGCGATGTGGGATGGAATTTGGGAATCTAACCTCTTTATATAGATGCCGCCCGTGCAGGGTAAGGGGCTTATTTGTAAAAAATAATGGACCATTCGCATTCGCCCAGCACGTGGAAATCGAGGTGACGACAGGAAGGAATCATAAAGGCAGAACATGGAGGCAAAAACCGGACTATCGTCAATCCGTAGTATGTTGAAGAACCCGCCTTGCAAAGCCGAAGACATAAGCCGGATACTACATCGTCATTGAAGGCAAGTTCGAGGGCTACTGAGGGAGTCCTGGATTCGGGGGTCCTCAGGTGTCCGGCCTATTCGATATGGGCTGGACTGATGGGCCGTGAAGATGAAGCAGAAAAACTATCTCCCGTGTTTGGGTAGGACTCCTGTGTGCGTGGACGACAAGTTTGGTGTCCGGATGTACTAATTCCATCTTCTGTAAACCTAGTATGTACAACCCTAGGCCCCTCTGCTGTGTATATAAACCGGAGGGTTTAGTCCATAGAGGCTATCTGAATAATCATAGGCTAGACATTTACGGTTTAGCCATTACGATCTCGAGGTAGATCAACTCTTGTATCCCCTATACTCATCGAATACAATCAAGCAGGACGTAGGGTTTTACCTCCTTTAAGAGGGCCTGGACGTGGGTAAAACATCGTGTCCCCATTGTCCCTTGTTACCATTGATCCTTAGGCTCACAGCTTGGGTGCCCCTACCCGAGATCTACCGGTTTTGACACCGACACCAAGCAGTATGCGCTTTCAAGGAAGGCGTACGGTACAGAGAGCTCACACTGAAGTTTGGTCGCTCCGGGGCTATGACTCTGAATCGGATGATGGAAATAGCCACTCGGTACATGAATGGTGAAGAAGAAGACCGACTCCATAATGGCAAAGGGAAGACAGTCGACCCCGATGCTGGGGGCGGAAATCCCAGTCGGAAGCATAAACACAAGGTTGAAGCCACAGGCCAGGCTGAAGCTGCAGTTGTAAATACCCAAGGGAAGTTCAAGGGAAAGCACAAAGGACAGTGGGCACCCAAGAAGATGAAGGATCAGTCAGGCCAGGACGTCCTGGATTTACCGTGTCCCATACACAGGAAGAAAGATGAAGAAGGCAACTTGATTTTGCCTAAACACACCACTTGACAGTGCATATTCCTTATACAGCAGTTCTGTGAAGGACAGCAGAGTGAGAAAGGCTTTGATAAGGATGAAGATCAAGAAAAGACAGATGATTACCCGAAGGTCAATGCAACTTTGGTGATATTTGCTGATGTTGAGAGCAAAAGTCGACTGAAAGTCATCAACATAGAGGTGAACATGGTTGCTCCGGCAACTACAACATACCTCAAGTGGTCAAAGACTCCTATCTCCCTGGACCAATTGGATCACCCATCTCATGTTGCTACCCCCGGGTGACAAGCTTTGGTGGTCGACCCAGTCATTGGAGGCACTCGACTGCGTAAAGTTCTCATGGATGGTGATAGTGGTTTGAAAATTTTGTATGCAGAAACCCTCCAGGGGATGGGCATTCCAATGTCCCGACTCAGTGAGGGCAACACGCAGTTCCACAAAGTCTTCCTAGTAAAGAAAGCAAAATCAGTCAGGCAGATTGCTTTGGATGTGGTTTTCGGTGATTCAAAGAATTTCCACAAGGAAAACATGACATTCCAAGTGGTGGATTTCCACAGTGCCTATCATGCTATTCTAGGCAGGCCGACATATGAATCGTTTCATGGCCCGTCCATATTACGTGTATCTCAAGTTGAAGACGACCAAGCCCAAAGGTGTGATCACGGTCACTGGGAATAGACAGAGTGCTGAGGAATGCCTCCAGAAGGGGTCCAACATCGCTGACGAGCAAATGGCAATGGTGGAACTGGAAGAATACAAGAAGAATGCTGATCCGAGTGATTTGCTCCATTCCAGGAAGCCTGCTTCTAAGTCTGCATTTCAGTCGGTCAGTGAGACGAAACCAGTTCACATTCACCCAGAAGATCCCACGGCTGGTCCAACCCACATCTCAACGACACTCGACAGCAAATAGGAAGCCGCGCTCATCTAGTTCCTCTGTGAGAACTGGGACATTTTCGCATGGAAACCATCAGACATGCCAGGTGTACCTAGGGGGCTGGCTAAGCATCGTTTGCACATCGACTCCAAAGCTAAACCTATCAAGGAACATCTTCTTCAGTCCGCCGCGGAGAAGAGGAAGGTGATTGGCAAAGGAAGTGGCTCAGCTCCTGGCCGCTGAGTTCATCCGCGAGATATACCACTCCGAGTGGCTCGCCAACATCGTCATGGTCTCTAAGAAGGATAATCCACTCTGTATGTGCATTGACTTCAAGCATATCAATCAGGCCTGCCTGAAGGATCAATTTCTGCTCCCTCGCATCGATCAGATAGTCGACTCGACCGGGGGATGTGAGCGTTTGTCTTTTCTTGATGTGTATTCCAGATACCATCAGATCCGATAGTATGGGCCAGATGAAATAAAAATGGCCTTCATCACCCATACAGATGTTTTTGCTATGTCACCATGCCTTTCGGTCTAAAAAACGCTGGCGCCACATTCATGCGCATGATTCAGAAGTGCCTGCTCACGCAGATTGGTCGGAATGTGGAGGCGTATATGGATGATATCATGGTTAAGTCACGCAAAGGTTTCGACCTGCTGACCGACCACGCTGAAACCTTCGCCAATCTGAGAATGTATGACATTAAGTTGAATCCTTTCAAGTGTGCATTTGGAATACCCGGAGGAAAGTTACTCGGTTTTTTCGTTTCTGAACAAGGGATAGCTGCTAATCCTGAGAAAATTGGTGCAATTATTTGAATGAAACATCATGTGCATGTGCATGACATTCATAAGCTCACAGGTTGTCTTGTTGCATTGAGTCGATTCATGTCACGTCTCGGTGAAAAGGCGCTGCCTCTTTTCTGATTGATGAAAAAGTCTGATACGTTCAAGTGGACTCCCGAACCTGAAGCAACATTTGTGGAGCTGAAAGCCCTGCTTTCCACCCAGCCGGTGCTTGCTGCTCCGAACAGCAAAGAGCCTCTACTCTTGTATATCGCGTCTACTGGTCAGGTTGTCAGGACAGTGCTCACAGTGGAGCAAGAAGAAGAAGGGAAGGCCTATAAAGTTGAACGCCTAGTGTACTACATCTCTGAAGTCTTAACTCCATCCAAGCAGAGGTATCTGCACTACCAGAAGCTTGTTTACGTAATTTATTTGACTGCGAAGAAGTTACACATTATTTCCAAGACCGCTCGATCTCAGTCGTCAATGGCGCTCCTTTGTTTGAAATCATGAACAACCAAGATGCAACTGGTCTAGCGGCTGAGTGGGCAATTGAACTTCTCCCTCTGGATATCAAGTTTGAAGCGAAGAAGGCAATCAAATCTCAACCGCTCGCAGATTTCTTGGCCGAGTGGATTGGACAACAACAACCGACTTAGGTTCACTTGGAACACTGGACTATGTTCTTTGATGGATCTAAGATGTTGAATGGCTCTGGTGTTGGAGTCGTCCTGTTGTCCCCATGAGGCGATAAACTCAGTTATGTCTTCTCGATTCACTTCGATTCCTCCAATAACAAAGCTGAGCACGAAGGACTCCTCTACGGGTTGCTGTTGGTGTCAAAACCGGCAGATCTTAGGTAGGGGGCCGAAGCTGTGAGTCTAAGGATCAATGGTAACGAGGGACAATGGGGACACGATTTTTACCCAGGTTTGGGCCCTCGTAAAGGAGGTAAAACCCTACATCCTTCTTGATTGTATTCAAAGATTATAGGGGTTACAAGAGTTGATCTACCTCGAGATCGTAATGGCTAAACCCTAGCTGTCTAGCCTATGATTGTTCTGATAGCCTCTATGGACTAAACCCTCCGGTTTATATACACATCGGAGGGGCCTAGGGTTGTACAGAGTCAGTTTACAGAAGAAGGAAACAGTACATCCGGACACCAAACTTGCCATCCAGTCATATAGGAGTTCTACCCGGACACGGGGGATAGTCTTCTGCTTTATCTTCCCGGCCCATCAGTCCTACCCATATCGAATAGACCAGACATCTGAGGACCACCGAATCCAGGACTCCCTAAGTAGCCCCCGAACTTGCCTTCAGTGACGATGTACTATCCGCCTTATGTCTTCGGCTTTGCAAGGCGGGTTCTTCATCATACTCCGGATTGACGACAGTCCAGTTTTGACCTCCATGTTCTGCCTTTACTATTCCTCCATGTCGTCGCCTCGATTTCGACGCGCCGGTGAATGTGAATGGTCCATAATTTTTGTACAAACAAACCCCTTACTAGGTAAGGGTGGCATCTATATAAGGTGGTCAGATCTCCCAAAGCCTTCCCATATCGCGCAAAGAGCATCAGAGAAAACCATGAAAAAACTGCAAAACATGGCGAGTGCTCCTGGCTCTTCCTCGCGCCCTCATGGCCCTCAAGCGGGTGATTGGCGAAGTTGCTCAGTGTCTCTCCTTCAGCTGAATCGACTTTAAACGCAAGGATATCTTCCTCCCGCAGATCTACTCTTCGTGCAGGAGGGATTGGCCTCGATTGGCAATGATGTGCTAGCTCCCCAACACCAACAAGGAGGAGAGGGTGTGCTTCGTCTCATTTCTTTTGACAGGCTTAGGATTCCCAATCCACCCCTTCCTCAGAGGTCTATTAGAATTCTATGGGATCCAACTGCACAACCTCACACCAGGTTCTATCCTGCACATTTCAGGTTTTGTCGCTCTCTGTGAACTGTTCTTAGGCTGCGAGGCTCATTTTGAAGTATGGAGAAAGTTCTTTTGCCTCGTACCTTGCCATCAAGGTGGTTCTATATTTGAAGTGGTCGACACCAAAGTTTGGCGCATAGCCGGATCAGGCTACCCTATCGGAACTCCCAAGAAGGAATCCGAAAATGGAGTTCGGAATGGTTTTATATTGAGGACGTTCCTCTTCCGTACCCAGTTCGGCGTGGACGTCCAGAATTCTCTAGTGCCCCTTTGAAGAAACGACTCAAGAGCCCCAAGCAAGAAGATAGTGCGGAAGTAATGAGGTTAGTTAGCAAGGTCAGATTACTTGTCCCCTCCGGACTCTCTTTAATCAAAGTTATGGCCATCACGGTAAAGCGATGTATCCAGCCCCTTCAACCTAGAGTGACCCCTTTATGGTGTTACAACGGGGAAGATGACACATCTCGCTATAAGCACGAGGGCCCGGATACCCCAGTGGCTCTGGCCGCAATTCTGGCAGATCTTTTAAGGGGGAGAGAGAAGAATTCATCCGTTTAAATTGTCGGGAAGGTTTTTCCATGTATAACCCCATTGAATGGGTAAGTTTTTGATTATCAATATTGCCCTACGTCATAATCAAGATGCGCTAATCAAAATCTTCTGGTCGTCTTAAAGCAGACATGGAGGAAGGTAGTTGAAAATGTCCATTGCCCCTCCCCATAGCCAGAGGACCATGCTCGCAACGAAGACCCTAGCTTCCGCGAGGATCCGAATATTTTTATAGAGTTTGATGATGGAGTCTTTTATCAAGCGAGTCTTGACAGCTTTGAAGTGGCCACTACTAGGAAAACCCTTACCAGTATCACTGGTTTTTTGGCTATTAGTAGCCCGGGCAGGCGCTACTGCTACAATGCTACAGCTATTTTTTTAGCAGTAGCGCTTGTTTGAACCAGCGGTACTGCTATATATATCAAGTAGTAGCGCGCCTCTGGCCATCGCTACTGCTAATACTAGTAGTGTGCCCCTGCAACCAACGCTACTGGTAGGGCTGCGGTTCTACTACTCCAATACCCCACGCAACTGCTAGTATTTTCTTTTGTTTTTATGTTGCTGTATTCGTATTTTATATGTTTTATACAATTACAACAGACACATACACAGAAACTATATGAAAAAGGAATGTCTCATCATCATCATTGAAGTGGTACAACGTAGTCTCAACTCAAATGATGTCGATCTCATCATCATCCCGAAATAGCAATACAAGTTAATGATCACATGTCTCTTACATTGTCACCGTAGACACATGTTTCATCATCTACCTAAACTATGGCATACGAGATAAGAGCGATCACGATGATCAAAAGCGTATTATGTAGTAGTTTTGCAGCGGCGCTGGTTCTCAATCCTCACAGCCATGAATCTCAAGTAACTAGCTTCGGCTTTCGGTCTGCTATCAAACCCTTTCTGGCTTCCGTCGGAGAAGCCAAAGACTTGGGCCTGACACTCTAGCCACTCATCATACACACCCGGAACATGCCCTACATACACGTCATACCACTTCCTCGCCATCATTAATCTATATACCTGTCAGAGATGCACACACACACACACACACACACACACACACACATACACATATATATATATATGTATATATATATATATATATATCATGAAGCGAATTGAACGAAACAGTTATGAAATAGAAGCAACATATATAGTAAACATAGTTAACAAATTTCATCGTACCGAAAATAATTAACTAGAGCGCGGCACCATACATCTAATAGTTTCATCGTATTGAGACATTCGAAGTTTCGTCATACAGAGAAAGTAACAAGTAACTAAATAGACACATTCTTTTTAAGCAGTGCACTCTTCCCATCTGTCCCTATATGGGAGGACGGACCCAAGCTTAGTGAAAGGCGTCATGTCCTAACATTGTAGGGCAATGCGGGTTCGGACGTCTGCTCGCGATATTTGGCCACCGTAGAACATCCCATTCTCTTCGAGGACATCTTTCATGATGATTGATGCAATTTCCTGCTGGATCCGGTAGAAATCATTTCGAAGTCGATTATCCGGCACTGCTCCAAAGGCTTCGACCCATCTCTGGATATGGATATCGGATGAAGATTTCATGTAAAGTGACTGCACATCCCTTCTGTACTCCATCATTAGATAGATGACGTAGAATCCATCGTTCTCACTTCTTGTCGGTTGCTAAATGCAACAGAAATCAGTCTTGTTGCCGAAACAGACCCCTGCCCTATTTGTTTTTTTGTTTTGGATGTAGCCACACCGCATGCTGAAGCCCAGCATAGCTCTGTCCAGAACATACTTTATGTGTGTGTAATCTTTCATCTGTATGTTCTTCGACGGCTCCAAATATAGAGCGTGGGAGTAACGAGGGTAAAGAACGATGAGAACGGCACAACACCCCCCACTGCGCAAAATACACGATCACGTTAGCCTCCATGCGTCCAAAGTAATTATTGAAATGCACGAAAGGATGTATGTGTTATAGTGCTATCTGCGGATGACTTACCCGGGATGATAAGGTAGGAGAATCATTTCTTTGTCCTTATTGCTGACCAAGAATTCTTCGATGTACTAACTCGTATATTGACGGTTGGCATCATTGATTGACAAGAAGCCCTCATGCATGTAGTATGGGTCCATGACCGCAAGACCGGTGACTTGCTCTCTCCTGACGATGTAGTTCATGTGCAGCACATACAGGCGGACGAACGTAAAATCGAGTGTCCTCATTTGAAACATCTGGAAGATGTAATCAAACCTCAGGAAGAAGAGGTTCGCGGGGCATGTGTGGACGTACATCTTGCAACTGCTCGGCACATGAACCGTATAAAGTGGGTATCCTGGATCATCCGAGGCGAGGAGGCTTCTCTCTGTCGAAAGCACATGGTCATGGAGTCTCCTGAGATCCCCTATTATGGCAGCTAGTGCATTCGCCGGTACCATTGGCTCTCCCGTGACATGCATTAATGGTGCATGTTTCATCGGTACACTGTCCACCTTGGTCAAAGGCAGCTGGCTGCTAGAACCAACATTGTAAGCTTTATTGGATTTTCTCGCCGTCGGTCTCTTCATATGCTTCTTCTTCGTGGACTGAGGTGCTGGTGGGTCTGTCAGACCCTCCCTGAGCACCACCCCTAGTGTTGCCGGGCTCAGCATTGGACGACTCTGGCTAAGTAGTTGAGCTTGGGTGGAACCAGCATCTGGACGCATGTCCTGCAAGGATTGCATGAACAAAGACTTCTTGCACTCCCGAGGATCTTCCGGCTCTCGTACATGCATCTCATATTCATATGGTTGACTCAATGTTACTTCCATGTCATAGCCGGTATTGATATACTGGAGAGGGTCCTCGGCCTCCTCCATGTCATCATCCATATCCTCTTCCATGGGGTAGATTGCATCATTTGCCGGAACGGGGCCCTCCTTCCTCTTGTCTCTCGATCTCAGCAAGCAGCACAGACGATGGTTGTACTTGTGTAGGAGGGGTTGTGGTCATACCTTCCTGAGGTCCCGTTGGTGTGCTCCCGGCCACCGCGACACGAAGAAGATTTTTCGGCCACAGGATAGGCCAATTTTTGCATTGGCCAAGCTGCGTGGGGTCTCGTCATCCTCTCCATCAGTTTATATCGGACAAGGGAAACCCTCGTAGCCCACTTTCACACTTGCCACGGAGACCCTTAAGGCGTTATCAGGCATCCACCGGCGGTGGAACAATCGATCCTTGGGCTTCACTATAGTAGCCTTCCCCACATCCACCAACCCATCCTTCGTGTGGTAAAGGAGGGTGCGCGGAGTGGAGTCAGCCTACAAAGACGTATATGTGCGGTGTCAGAGATCCAAAAAGAATGGCAACTGAAGATTAATTAATTAGTTGAGTTGATGAAGGTGCGACGCGTATTTACCGTGAGGGCTTCACGCTCAGCCAATGTCGACGGCCCAGCGTTCAAGCCAGAGACAGGGCTAGGGCTGCTATGACAGCTGGGTGCAGGAGCAGGTGCTGGAGGAGGTGCGGGTGCGGTTGCGGTGCGGGTGCGGGCGCAGTTGCCATACTAGGTATGGGTATGGGTCCGGTGTTCATTGAATTGCTCCCGGTGAAGCTGGGCATGGTAAAATAACTTGGTGGTGCGTTTGGGTTTTGTTGCGCCCATGTGACCACAGTTGGAAACAAGCTTGTAAAGGTAACCACCATATCATGTCTATAGGCAGCCATCATCTCAGCTTTGGTCTCAGCTTTGCTTTCTCCATTGCCCGCGCCACCTTCTTGTCGATAGTCACTTGATGAACTTCTTTCTCTGTCTTTTGGCCTCGGGGTCCTCTCTAAGATAGTACTTCCACGTGGAGCCATCCCCGGCGCCGTGCAAACATCCATATTGCGGTCGCTGGCCGGGCGGGTGTCCCATCATTATGTTCATGGCACGGTTGAAAGGAGTGTCCCAATTGTACTTCGCCGACGACTACATTGACGAGTTGCTCTTGGCTGCAAGCTTGTGTTGCTCTCTCTGCAAAATGGACCGTGAATCATTTACGAATGCGACTAGAATGTAGTAGACTTCATTGATCAGCACCTAATATGTAAGGTGGTAGAAGGATAATTACCAGTATTCTCATGAATTTCCTAGTCGCCCGTCGGTGAAAAAAATCTTTTTCTTGGGGTCCCACGACAATCGGCCCTGATGAAGTCGTGCTCTTGCTGGTCTGTGAACTCAGCCAGTGGGTCTGGGATCCCCTGACATTCACGTTCTGCGTCCTCCTTAGCCCACATGGGCCTCTTTCCCGTGTAACCACGACTTCCAGCGTGGTGGTTCCCCATGTTCTTTGCCTGCAGCTGCTTGCCTCTCTCCGTCCTGGGCTTGGCAGCTTCTTCATTGCATGTCTCCTTGAACTTTTCAAAGTCCTCTATCGTAATTTTCAGATTGTCTGCAACAATCTCGGCGTAGGTTTCATGGTCTACTGAATCGCCTTTTCACCCTAGTTTTCCAAGCGCTCCATGCGTTGTTGAACTTCCCTAGGGCTTTGTTGTTGATTTTTTTCATGGCATCATCATCCCACGGGTCAACATCGTCATTCCAACCGGGGAACAGGAATCCTACGTGCAACCTAGTTACGAGAAACTTTGTCAAATGTTCATTCTTACGTATTTTTGTCGTGTTGATGTTAGCGGTGCCACTTCTCGTGGCTCTATTGGCTCGAACTCGCCTAGGTGCACTGCCGTGACCACCAGTCTTCCGGTGCCAAGCTCATTTGGGCATCGTGTCCTCTTTTGCTTCTTTCCCTCACTGGCTTGGGAGGTCCCACCTTCCGTGCTATAGTTAGCAACATCATCAGTGCCAGTCTAAGTGCCGGTGTCGTTGGTGGCATCAGTGTCGGCGCCAGCGCCACCACCGTCGTCCTCCGTCATGACAAGGGTGTCCTAACACCCAGCTTGTTGTCTCGCCTGATCTGCCAGAAAGTTGAGGTAGGCGTGTGCTCGACCTAATTGGGACTGAGAACCTCCGGCCTCATCGGTGTCGGTCATGTTTCCTAGGGTTCAATGTCGTAGTCGTTTAATTATCGAGCTTTATATAATAAAGTGAATAATGACAAAAAAGTGATCTTTGTTTTGCCGGAAATGTCGTTTCATTCCCGTCGCGACAAATCTCAAGCACTCGATATGTCCAACTTTCAAGCACAAGTAATGCCAAAATTCACGGAAAATTTCGGCATGACCTTTGCTAGAAAGTGCACATATAGAGCGCCTGAAATTTGCCGGAATGGAGATGAATCAACATTTCTGGCAAAACATAGGTCATTCTCGGCGTCCTGGGAACGGGGGTCCCTAGACTTGCTAGCCTGCAGCCTGCAGCGTGGCTCAAGTGGTGGCCCAGTACGGCCCATCATCATCAATGCAAGGCTCAAGACCCTCGCAAGGGGGCAAGCCTCGCGGGGCGGATGACACGAGGCTTCCTCAGGAGCGGCCTCGCTAGACAGGCTCACGAGGAGGCAGAGAGATCAAGGCAGGGGTGCCTCGCGAGGTGCTCGTGTCACAAGCAGTGACGATCGAGACCAGGCGGGCGCCAGGCGGGTGCCGGCCCGCGCAGTGTCCTTGTTTCCTCTTTGGTGCAAAGGGGGCAAGCGCGGGCGTGGAGTACCGAGGCATCAGGCAAAGGTTGCAATTTCAGTGCAATGAGACCAAGACCAGCAGAGCGGCAGGATGGAGGTCACCGTGGAGCCCAAGACGGCATCATCGCCAGTACCTTTGGCAGCCGAAGAACAACTTTAGTCAGGATAACCTGTATTAGATGTTCCCCTTCAAAATGGCCGTTGTTGGTGCCCTTGCCGCTCAATATTTGGGAAGAGTACCAGGGCCTCTATAAATAGGGCTATCTATTCATCTAGAGGGGGGATCATCCAGTTCTCATCAGATAGAGAGGCGACCGAACTCACCCAGTTAGTTCATCTCACCAGCTCAAGAACACCTCTCGCGAGGCTGTTCATCCTTGTACTGTTCATCATCAGCCCCTGAGGCAATCCACCACACCACACACTGGAGTAGGGTATTACACCACAACGGTGGCCCGAACCAGTATAAATCTTGTGTCCCTCATGTTGTTTGTCGTTTTAGCTCAGATTCTCGCGAGGCGATCGGGCGTGGATTAGTAGGGGGAAGATCTTCATGCGCACCCCAAAGGTCGAACCTTAAGGGTCTGCCGGAACCCAACATCCGACATTTGGCGCGCCAGGTAGGGGTGCGCAGGAGCTCTCCCTTCCGTCGACCCGTTCTCCATCAGCACCGCGCTGCACCCTCATGGCGGGCAACGCACCGCCGCTTCCACTGCCGACGCCGGGGGGGAACCAGGGGCTCGAGCCCTGCCCCGCCTTTGAGACAAAAAGTGTGGCCGAACAAGTTCATGCCAGACATGCCACCGCGCTACGACGGCGCGGCCGATCCGCTAGCCTTACTGCTAGGGTATGAAGAAGCGGCCCTCAAGGCCGGAGGCGATGACAGGGTCATGGCTAAATGGCTGCCATGGCCCTCACCAGCGTCCCGCGCATGTGGCTGCTCCACCTGCTAGCGGATTCTGTGGCCTCCTAGGAGGAGTTACGCAACCTCTTCCTCACCCATCATGCTGCGCCGGTGCCTCCAGTCGTCGCAGCTCTCCTGGGCGGAACGCAGGCACCACCTTCGAGCCGCCATATCAAGCCGTTCGTTCGCTAGATCGGCGCCGTCCTCAAGCGCCATGAAGCCCCCTCGGGCTGGGTGGCACCGAAGGCCGATTTGACATTCAGCTCGGACGATCACCCCTCAAACACGGCCTACTCGGGCGCACTCCCGATGCTATGCACCCCCACCATCTGCCAGGTGGACGTCACCAGGACCCTGATCGACGGTGGTGCCGGCCTCAACATGCTCTCGATGGAGGCCTTCAGCCTCGTCCACGTGCCGCTGGAGCGGCTCCAGCCCAGCAGGCCCTTCTCGGGCATCGGAGGCAGTTCCACCGGCTCCCTGGGGCAGATCGGCCTCCTGGTGACCTTCGGCACCCACGATAACTTCCGCACGGAGCTGGTAGACTTCGACATCACCCCCATCGGCCTCCCATACAATGCCATCCTCGGCTACCCTACCTTGGCCCAGTTCATGGCGGCGACTCACCCGGCCTACAACCTCATGAAGATGCCCGGGAGCAGCGGCGTCCTTACCGTGTCTGGAGACACGAGGGATCGATGCACTGCAGGCGCTCAAGCTCGCTTTCAAGGCGGCCACAGCGGCGCAGGCCACAAGTGTTGACACCCTCGAGCCCAAGGGGGCTGCGCCGGCTAAGAAGAAGCAGTTGTTCACCGAAGACAAGGTAGAGACCAAGCAAGTACCAGTCGATGAAGATGGATCCTCCGGCGCCACCTTCACCGTAGGCGCCAATCTCGACCCTGAGCAGGAGGATGCCCTGGTGAAATTTCTGCAAACAAAAAAAGGAGGTTTTTGCATGGGAACCCGATTAGCTAGCAGGGGTTCCAAGATTGGTGATTGAGCACCATCTGAACGTGTGCCCTAACATGCGCCCCGTAAAGCGCATGTGCGTCGACTTCACCAACCTCAACAAGGCCTGCCCTCTGGACTCATTCCCGCTCCCTCGCATCAACCAAATCGTCGATTCCACCGCCGAGTGTGACTTGCTGTGCTTCCTGGATACCTTCTCACGCTATCACCAAATTAAGATGGCGGTAGAAGACGTGGAGAAAATGGTCTTTGTGACCCCGTGTGGAGTGTACTGCTATACCTGCATGCCGTTTGGGTTGTGCAACGCGGGTGCGACCTTTCAGCGACTGATGCACATCGCCTTGGGCCGGCAGCTCGGGAGAAATGCCGATGCCTACATCAAAGACATCGTGGTAAAGTCTCGGGAGGAGAATACCTTGATACAGGACCTGGAAGAAACCTTCATGAGCCTTCGTGAAGTGGACCTGCGGCTCAACCCGGAGAAGTGTTTATTCGGAGTCCCTTCAGGCAAGCTTTTGGGGTTCCTCATGTCTCACAGGGGCATCGAGGCAAACCCAGAGAAGGTCAAGGTAGTCGAAGACATGAGTGCGCCGAAGACCCTCAGAGAAATGCAGAAGCTCACGGGGTGAGTAACTGCGTTGGGATGCTTCATCTCCAAGCTGGGAGAGCAAGCATTGCCCTTTTTCGAGCTGATGAAGAAGAAGGGCCTGTTCGAATGGACTGAAGAGGCCGACAAGGCATTCCAAGATCTCAAGATGTACCTTACCAGCCCTCTAGTGATGGTAGCTCCGCGCCCTAAGGAGCCCTTGGTGCTCTACCTTGCAGCCACGCCCTACTCCGCCAGCGTAGCCCTGGTGGCGTTTAGGGAGGAGCACCGGGCCAAGGCCGCGCCAGCCGCAGCCCCGGCCGAAGCGGAACAAAGTGAAGAAAGCCTCGCGAAGACCACGACCGTAGGAGATGGGGATCAGCCTCAGCAGGGGGACGCACCCTGAGCGGAGGAGGCCCGGCCAGGCGACCAAGCGCTGGGGGATCCGTCGTCTTGGGAGGCGCCTCGACCTCCGGAAGAGGAAGGCCATGCCAGCAACGTCAACCTCGTCGAGCATCCTGTGTACTTCGTTAGCACGGTGCTGCGGGACGCGAGGGCGCGATACCCCATGCCCTAGAAACTCCTCCTTGCATTGCTAGTGGCCTCACGCAAGCTGCGGCACTACTTTCAAGGCCATCCCATCAAGGTTGTCTCGGTATATCCCTTGGAAAGGGTACTCAGGAGCCCCAACTCAGCTGGAAGGGTCGCTGAATGGAACATCGAGTTGCAAGCGTTTCGGCTGGAATTCAGCACGACCAGAGTCATCAAGGGAGCCACACTTGCAGATTTCGTGGTAGAATGGACGGAGGCACCAGGGCTCAAAGCGGGCGAGGATCGGTCACTTTCCCCAGGATGTGAAGCGCCAGATGGCTGGGTCATGTACTTCGACGGGGCGTTCTCGCGACATGGCGCAGGGGCAGGCGCAGTGCTCATATCTCCCACGCAGGACAAGCTCTATTATGCCGTGCAGCTCTCCTTCCAGCATGGAGAGAAGGTCTCCAACAACAGAGCAGAATACGAGGTCCTGATAGCAGGCTTGAGAGCTGCAGCCGCCTTGGGGATAAAGTGCGTCATCATCAAGGGCGATTCACAACTCCTCGACAACTTCTCCAACAAGGTGTACGAGCGGAAGGACGAACACATGGAAGCATATCTCACGGAGGTCCGCAGGATGGAGAAACAGTTTTGCTCGTTGAAGTTGCAGCATGTGCCTCGCGGCACCAATCAAGAGGCTGATGACATCTCCAGGAGGGCGTCCGGTGGCTGCCTCAGGAGCCCGGCGTCTTCGAGGAACGACTCTTCAAACCTTCAGCGGCACCATCACTATCAAGCACAGCGCAGCCTCTGGAGGAGCTCCCTCAACCGCCTACCTCGGGAGCCCCGGCCTGTGGCCCGACCTCAGGAGCGTGCCTGCTCCTGACGCTTGAGCCTCAGGAGGGATGTTGGACCGCGGAGTTCAAGGATTACCTGATGCAAGGGATTCTGCCAGAAAAGTAGGAGGACGCGGAACGCGTGGCGCTGCAGGCCACGGCCTACTGCATCCAAGACGGAGAGCTCTATCGAAAGCGGCCAAATGATGTTTCCCTGCGTTGCATCACCAGGGAGAAAGGGAAAGAGTTGCTGGCGGACATTCACAGTGGAGACTGCGGGTACCACTCATCTTCACGGACACTCATCGGCAAGGTGTTTCGCATCGGGTTCTATTGGCCAATAGCACTCAACGACACAATCGAGATGGTGAAGCCTGTCAATTCCACGCCAAGAAGATTCATCAACCGGCTCGGGGCCTTTAGACCATTCCCATGTCATGTCCGTTCGCTGTTTGGGGAATGGATATCCTTGGCCTGTTTCCTCAGGCACCAGGGGGATACCGCTACCTCTACGTCGCCATTGACAAGTTCACAAAGTGGGCAGAGGTGGAAGTTGTCCGCACCATCTCGGCTGGCTCGGCGGTCAAGTTCATCAAGGGCCTCGTGAGCCGATTTGGGGTGCCTAATTGCATCATCACCGACAACTATTCGTAGTTCACCAGCAATCTCTTCAAAACATATTGTGCTAACCTTGGAATGCAGATATGCTACGCTTCGGTGGTACACCCTCGGAGCAACGGCCAAGCTGAACGCGCCACGCGGAGGTCCTGAAAGGCCTCAAAACCAGACCTTCAAGAAGAAGCTGGAGGCCTGCGGCAGGGGGTGGCATGACGAGCTTTAGTCCGTGCTATGGTCCATCCTCACAACCGCTACCAAGTCGACCGGCGAAACCCCATTCTTCCTCGTCTACAGGGCTGAGGCGGTCCTTCCTCATGAGGCCAGGCATCACTCCATGCGGGTCCTGGCTTTCGACGAAGCACAGCAGGATGTCGTGCGGAGCGTGGACCTCGTGCTGGGAGAGGAACGCCGTCGGCAGGCCACGCTTCCGGCGGCAAGATACCAACAGGCGCTGCGGCGGTACCACTGCCGCAGCATCCGCCCCAGGACCCTCGAGGTAGGTGACCTCATGCTCAGACGGGTGCTCTCCAGGGAAGGGCTGCACAAGCCCTCGCCCATGTGGGAGGGCTCGTTCAAGGTTGTTCATGTCTCCAGGCCTGGCGCCGCACGCTTGGAGACTCAGGAGGGGGTGCCCATCCCGAAGGTGTGGAACATCTAGCACCTCCGAAAGTTCTACCGTTGAAGAAAGGCCCAGCGCCTATAAAGAAGGCCCGGTTGTAACGCCCTCGATGCGGCTATATCTCCCACGTGTCGAAGCACGACTTAGAGGCATAACCGCATTGAAAGCAATGTCGCAAGTGAGGTAATCTTCACGCAACCCATGTAATACATAAGGGAAAGAGATACATAGTTGGCTTACAATCGCCACTTCACACAATACATGAGTAAAGCATTACATCATACAGATACAATCAAGGTCCGACTACGGAACCAAAATAAAAGAAGACTACCCCAAATGCTACACAGATCCCCGATCGTCCCAACTGGCTCCACTATCGATCAACTCAAACGAAACAACACAATGAACAAGATCTTCATCGAGCTCCTCCTTGAGCTCGGATGCGTCACCTGCACGGTTTCATCGGCACCTGCAAACTGGTTTTTGAAGTATCTGTGAGTCACGAGGACTCAGCAATCTCACACCCGCGAGATCAAGACTATTTAAGCTTATAGGAAGGATGTAGTAATGAGGTGGAGCTGCAGCAAGCGTCTATCATATATGGTGGCTACAATCGCAAAAGAGAGCGAGAAGAGAAGCAAGGCACGGTCGTGAAGCTAGTAGCGATCGAGAAGTGATCCTATAGCAACTTACGTCAAGCATAACTCCAACACCGTGTTCACTTCCCGGACTCCGCCGAGAAGAGACCATCACGGTTTCACACGCGGTTGATGTATTTTAATTCAGATCTGGTGTCAAGGTATCTACAACCGGACATTAACAAATTCCCATCTGCCACATAACCACGGGCACGGCTCTCGAAATTTTATACCCTGCAGGGGTGTCCCAACTTAGCCCATGACAAGCTCTCGCGATCAACGAAGGAATAGACCTTCTCCGTGAAGACCCGATCAGTCTCGAATCCCGGTTTACAAGACATTTCGACAATGGTAAAACAAGACCAGCAAAGCCGCCGGATGTGCCGACAACCCGATAGGAGCTGCACATATCTCGCTCTCGTGGCACACCGGATGAGCCATATGTCGGGTTGGCATAGACCCTGATTGCCCAGGGGGCGCCGGACATCGCTCAGGTTGGACCAACACTCGAAGGAGCACTGGCCGGGGTAAATAAAGATGACCCTCGGTCTCCGGAAACCCAAGGGAAAAAGGGCTAGGTGAGGCAAATGGTAAAACCAAGGTTGGGCCTTGCTGGAGGAGTTTTATTCAAAGCGAACTGTTAGGTGGGTCCCATAAATCACCCGACCGCGTTAGGAACGCAAAATCCGGGAACATAACACCGGTATGACGGAAACTAGGGCGGCAAGAGTGGAACAAAATACCAGGCATAAGGCCGAGCCTTCCACACTTTACCAAATATATAGATGCATGAATAATATAAGAGATATTGTGATATCCCAACAAAAAATCCTGTCCACCATGGAGAAATCTTCAACTTCACCTGCAACTAGCAACGCTATAAGAGGGCTGAGCAAAGCGGTAACATAGCCAATCAACGGTTTGCTAGGACATGGTGGGTTAGAGGTTTGACATGGCAATTTGGGAGGCTGACAAGCAAATGGTAGGCATCGTAGCATTGGCATAGCAAAAGAGCGAGCAAACTAGCATAGCAAAGATAGTAGTGATTTCGAGGGTATGATCATCTTGCCTGAAATCCCGCAAGGAAGAAGAACGATTCCATGAAGAAGACACACGGACGTAGTCGAATGAATCCTCACAACTCCGGAACGAAACCGAAGCTAACGAGAGAAGAAACCCGGAAAGAAACAAACAACATAGTAAACAACCATCACATAACCATGGCATGATGCGCAAACAAGTATGATGCATGCCCGGTTTAAAGAGGCATGGCATGGCAATATGCACAAACAAAACTACAAGTTAAATGGAGCCCAATATGCAACGAGTTGCATATTGACGAAACACCACATCAATTATTTAGTTCTCTCTCGGTTATGTACCCAACAATATTAAATATTGGTTAACATGGCAAGTGGTGAAGCATAACAAAAACTATACCATCTAAACAATTTAAATGGGGCCGGATATAAAAACAACAAATCCGGTAAATCCCCATATGCATTTAACAATTTAATGCAACAACAAGTTTAAACAGTTTAATTGTTATTATCATGATGCGGATGACATATGCAAGTTTTATACAATTTTTATGAAAATGTTGACATGAGCATGATATGAAGCATTTGTCGCCATGGCGGAAGGAAAAAGGTGCCACGGCGGTGAAACGGAAATGGTGCCACGGCAACATTCTGGTTATCCGATAACTCAAGGAGATACCGGTGCAAAAGGAAGTGTGACGTGAGCGAGTCATGCAAGATGGTGGGGTGCTCCCGGTTACCGGGTTCCCACGGGTCGACGACATGGCAAACGAGGAGGAACGTGCATGAAGCAAACGGGCACGGTGCAAACACGAGCATCTCGTACAACATGCATTCGTTCACGGGTGGCGTCTCGGGGTTATACCTTCGAAGCGTGCATTTCGGAGCGGGTCGAGTTCAACGAAGGGAGTAGTGGTACACGGGCCGTAGTGGAAGTAGTCGTTCTCGCGGCGGTAGTGGAAGTAGTGGTTCACGGCGACGGTAGCGGTTCACTCGGCGGTCTTTGGCAATGGTCGTAGTACACGGTTCACAGACGTTCGGGTCTTCCGTAGAGGTACTTGACGCATCTCGGATGTGTAGTCGTACACGCACGTAGATGTACTTGACGGAGTAGTCGTACTCGGTGAATCCGCGAAGTTGTACATGCCTCTGTGTTGTAGCCGAACTTGATGAAAACCCACGGTGACGGTAGACGTACACGGTCGAGTTGATGGAACTTGGCACGGTGGAGACACGGAGATGCAGCATCTGGCCCGGGCTCGAGCAGGAGGCGAAGATGGTAGGTCGGGCAGCATAGAGGAGGACCTGCCGGATCCAGCAAGGAGTCGAAGGGCTCGGGGATGGGTCGAGGGAGGTCGTCGTGGTGGAGCAACGACGACGAGCAGGCCGAGTGGGAGGCTCGCAGGGCCTTGGGTGCTCGAGGAGAGGCCGAGGGTGGCTGGAACCGACCGGAGGTGACGCCCAATGGCGTGGGGACGAGGTGGTGGTGTCGAACAGGGGGCTAGCGGCGGAGGTGTAGCGACGGAAGGAGGCGGCGAGCGGCGGGCGGCCGGCGCGAGGAGGAGGTTGGCGAGAGGATCGGGTGCGGTGGAGGAAGGTTGCAGGGGACGGGCCGAGGCATGGGTTCGTCGGAGCAGCGCATGGGCGACAGGGCCGCCGGAGGAGGCTCGCGTGGAGGGCAACGCTCGGCAGCGGGGCCAGCAGCAGGGCAACCGCGGGAGGCCGAGGCCGGTGGAGGTGCGGAGGCGGCGTGGCCATGGAGGACGGCGAGGAGGAAGACGTGGGCACGCGACGCTCCTCTCTCTCCCTGCGACGGCGCAACGAGGGAGGAGGTGATCGAGTGCTGGGCTCTCCCTGGCGATGTGCGTGTGTGAGTGGCGGCGTGAGGGAATGAGAGGGAGAGCGGATCGAGAGATGGGGATCGATCGGCCTAGGGTTAGAGATGGTGGGGGCGGCTGGGCCTTGGGCCGGCTTAGTTGGTCGGGCCTAAGAGGCCTGGCTGGGCTCTCTTCTCCCTCTCTCTTTTATTTACCAAAAGCAGTAAATAGCAAAGAAAGAAAAAGGAGATAAAGAAAGGGTTGGGGAAATAATTTGAGCATGGGGGTAATTTTCCCGGACTCGCAAAAATATGCTCGTTCCAAGAAAATAGGAAAGGCCATGATTGAAAGATCTAAATTCAAACTCATTTGAATTTAATTCAAATGGGTTTGAACTAGGACTTGATAAAAGGAAGGTCCAAAAATGTTCGGATTTTTGGTGGAGCTCCGGAAAATGATGAAAGAAATTATGGGCAAGGTTGGAGACCAAGAATTGAGATAACAACGGCATTGGGATAATTTGCAAGTGGGTTATGGTTAATTCCAAATAAATGGAATAATTTTATTATAGCTCCCTAATAATAGTAGGAGACTTTGTATATGTTTTAAAGAGAAATCACCATGTGAATATCCCTCGATTTAAATAGATCAACGATCTATGCAATTTATTTAGTTGAGTTTTAAAAAGGGTTGCATGATGACGTGATGCAATGCACATGAAGCAATGAGATGAGATGCAAAATGCAAAAACAAAAGACAAAAACCCAACCACGAAGGAAATATCATATCGCATCTTTGGAAAAGGCAAGAGTTGGAGTTACGAATATGGAAAGTTGTATCCGGGGCGTTACAACACTCCACCACTACGAGAGGATCTCGTCCCGAGATCTAGGATGGCACCGGAGGGAAAACAGAAAGGGAAGAGAAGAGGTAAAACTAAGTTGCTTCTTTGACAAACGAGTGAAACCACGAACCTTGAGAGGTTGAGCAATTTAAAAGAAAGAGTACAATAGAGATGAACGAGATTGCAAACAATCCGTTAGAAAAGAGGAACAAGGAGTATTACGAGAATTTGAAGGTTGCAAAGACATGAATCAAGAGTTTCACGAACGAAAAGAATATGACCACCTCGGTATAATGAGATAGTCAAGGAACAAGAATGACAGAATTTGGACAACACTCCAGTAGAAAAGAGAAGAAAACTTGATGAGATGAAAAGATATTGAAGAGGTGATACAACACTCCGATTAAATGGATAAGCAAGAAAAGAACACGATCCTCACAAAACGAGGTGATGGGTGAAGAGCACAACATCGCAATGCCTCCGTAACGAAAGAATAGAAGTTAGATCGTTGGGATAAAGGGACGGAGAAGAAAAAGACAACTTTTGCCACTAGTGAACTTGGAAAGCATCCTTGCAAAGAAGAATCGAATGAAGTTGTTGGAAAAACCAACAACGAAACGAATAAGCTTGTAGTGGGATTATGGAAAACATCTCAGAATTATGAGGTGACAACCTGCCACTCACGGAAAAAAAGATTTGATTGCGACCAACAAAGGGATTAAAACTTCTTTCGCCAAGAGGATAAAGAGAAAACTCAGATCATAGATACGCCCGACAAATAGCAGCATTCCCAATGGAAGGCTTTAGGTGAACTATAACCCAAGATAACTCCAACAAAGAGATTGATGGATTTAAAATATCTCATTCTTGACAACATGTGAATCATGAAACATGAAGAGAAATTGTCAAGGATGACATAGCACCATCTCAAAGACAAGATAGAAGGAATTGCACTTTGGAATGCAAGAAGAAGAATACTTGAACTCCTCAGGAAAAACATGTGTTGAGCACCATGTTTATTTTAGAGTATAGCTCGGCGGATCATAACTTCAAGAGAAAATCTTGAAGAACAATTGAAGAGTGAAAAGAATCCTTGAGGAACCACCATGTAGAGCCTCCATGAAGAACTCCGGTAATAAAAGGATGATAAAAAGAAACAGAACTTGAAAACGCAAGGTGAAGCCTTGCGATGATTTAGATGAAGCTTCGTGACGAGACATCCAAGAAAAACTCGGAACTCCGGAAAAAGAATAGATGAAACACTAGAACCGAGAATAACTTCATCATGAACAATCTCAGGAAGAAAAAATTGAATCACCTCGAGGAAATAAGAATAAGGTTTATTGTATGCTTATCCTTCATCAAATTTAATTGATGACAAGCAATGGATTTGCATACTACTTATTCTCGTTGAAAAAGGATTAAGAAAGATATAGCGTAAACTTGAGAAGGTATTGATGGAACCACTGTGGGATTGAAACAACGAAAAAAAATGAATGAATCTATACAATAACGAAGGAAGAGAAATCTTGAACGAACCACCGTAAGAATTGAAAATGAAAGTAGCAAAGGCACAATTCACCGGGAAGAATGAAGATACTTGAGGGGATTTAGATACATGAGAATGAAGAGATCATGAACTGATTAGAGGATATTTGAACGATGCACCGGTAAGATTTGGAGAACGATAGCTACACGCTGAGAATGAAGAATTATGACATGATGGCCTTCGGAGGAAAGAAATAGAAACAACTCATGAAATGCTCCGGATGGTAAGAAAAGAATTGTCACAATCAAAAACAATTATGAGAAGATGGCATAAAGCTAGAACCATGAATCTCTGGAAGAACGGGTAAGGATTTAAGAGGAACTCTTCTTCGGTCTTCAAAATCCGAGAATGACAAGGAGAAGCAACACCAAAATTGCTGAGATACTCCGAGAGAATGAAAAGCGAAGAGGTTGAGGCAACAATGAAAAGAATTTGAAAGTGATCTTGGAAAAGGCATGTGACTGATGAAATCCATTCTTACGTCACACTTGAAAAGAATTTGAATGACTCCGGGGGAATCAGAAGAGTCAGGTAAGATCCTGGGAAAAGACCTGTGGGTTAGGGCCCACTCAAGAGAAACACCGTTGAAGGATTTCTTGAAATAGAGATTGCACCGGTAGAATTAAATGGCTTGAATGAGATAACAATCTCCAAATGGCTTGAACAGATTAAGAATGGAAACACAAATCTTCTGAGATATCTTCAACACTCTGGAACAAATGAATAGCAAGAGGTGAGTGATTGAGAGGTGCACCGGCATGAGAAAGCATTTGACACGAGGAGAGGAATATGATGAATATCGAAAGCTTGAATTGGAACCACCGGAGAAGCAAAAAAAGAACGGAGGATGATGAACTTAAAACTGTTGAGCATCTTCATGGAAAATCACCGGATAAGAACATTGACTGAAAAGAGTGAAATGACTTCACATGAATAAATGGATACTTGATTAAAATAAATGAGTCCTTGAAGAAAAGGGTGGGAGGGTGGGGAAAAACAAAGAAAACTTGGGATGAACGAAACAAACACCATTGAGAAAACTTAGAATTGATCTTGCGGATGTTGAAAATGATCGGATCCACTTGAAGAGAAGCACGCCGGTTGGAAAAGAATTAACATGATGACCTCGATGATCAAGAAGGATTAGTATTCACATAGAAATATGAGAACATTGTTTTGGAAAGGTATGGTATCAACACTTGACTTCGAAGCAACTCGAATATCGCAAATAAAACAAAACAAAGGATTGGCTTGCAGAAATAAGCCGGAACAAACATATGATAGCGATTTCGTCCGAAGTTTTCATGGTGGGGCCTACACGGGCTCGATCGTACAGCACCATCATGTACAAGGTAGTGCATATGACATACGAAGTGTCCCCAAGTCAGCATAGCGAAGGACTCTTTAAGACACAACGAGACCACTATAAAACCAACCGTGAATAGGCGGACCACTAGACGTCGAACCCCAATTTCATATCATACATCCGTCGGAAAGATATCCTAAGAGCTACTTGAACTCCCACCTATGAAACTCCCGAAATTCTCCGGTTATGCAATCCGGTGTTGGGGATACAGGGGAAGCATAATATCTCACCCAAAACTAGCAAATCCTACATCCAATTGTATCCATCCTTCAACACATAACCAAGAAACCTTCGAAATCGCTCACCTCAACCTTCAAAAGCATCCGTTATACAAGTTATGGCGATATTCTCCGAACTCCCGCCCAAAGATCGGTGGCGCCGAGGTTATCTCACCAACGAACTGCATAAAAGAGATTTTCGATGTCGGCGCACTAAACTCGGTATTCCAGAACTGCAACGATAAAATTATGGCGACAACACCTCGTAGCTCAACTCCCGGACACTTCCACTAAACCCCGACAGAGGCACCAAGACAATGTTCTCATCATAAAACCATCGGAATGATTCCAAGATACCCGCGTGATCCTAAAATTTTTTAGTGAAATTTGAGAAGAGAAGAGTCAAAATTCTACGCCGGATGCCTTACCGAGCGATGAAGAGACCGGGAGTAAAAAGAATTCCTAACTCTCCGATATATATAATCCTAAATGACTCAAAACATTTTTCTAGACACAACTCGCCGCTAAAAACGATCAAGCAAAGGGGCTCCTAAGGTCGGGAAGGCTCGATTACCAACTTGTAACGCCCTCGATGCGGCTATATCTCCCACGTGTCGAAGCACGACTTAGAGGCATAACCGCATTGAAAGCAATGTCGCAAGTGAGGTAATCTTCACGCAACCCATGTAATACATAAGGGAAAGAGATACATAGTTGGCTTACAATCGCCACTTGACACAATACATGAGTAAAGCATTACATCATACAGATACAATCAAGGTCCGACTACGGAACCAAAATAAAAGAAGACTACCCCAAATGCTACACAGATCCCCGATCGTCCCAACTAGGCTCCACTACTGATCAACTGAAACAAAACAACACAATGAACAAGATCTTCATCGAGCTCCTCCTTGACCTCGGATGCGTCACCTGCACGGTTTCATCGGCACCTGCAAACTGGTTTTTGAAGTATCTGTGAGTCACAAGGACTCAGCAATCTCACACCCACGAGATCAAGACTATTTAAGCTTATAGGAAGGATGTAGTAATGAGGTGGAGCTGCAGCAAGCGTCTATCATATATGGTGGCTACAATCGCAAAAGAGAGCGAGAAGAGAAGCAAGGCACGATCGTGAAGCTAGTAGCGATCAAGAAGTGATCCTATAGCAACCTACGTCAAGCATAACTCCAACACCGTGTTCACTTCCCGGACTCCGCCGAGAAGAGACCATCACGGTTACACATGCGGTTGATGTATTTTAATTCGGATCTAGTGTCAAGTTATCTACAACCGGATATTAACAAATTCCCATCTGCCACAGAACCGCGGGCACGGCTCTCGAAAGTTTATACCCTGCAGGGGTGTCCCAACTTAGCCCATGACAAGCTCTCACGATCAACGAAGGAATAGACCTTCGCCAGAAGACCCGATCGATCTCGAATCCCGGTTTACAAGACATTTCGACAATGGTAAAACAAGACCAGCAAAGCCGCCGGATGTGCCGACAAATCCCGATAGGAGCTGCACATATCTCGCTCTCGGCACACCGGATGAGCCAGACGCCGGGTTGGCATAGACCTTGATTGCCAGGGCGCGCGGACATCGCTTCGAGTTGGACCAACACTCGAATGAGCACCGCCTGTGGGGGTAAATAAAGATGACCCTTGGGCTCCGGAAACCCAAGGGAAAAAGGGCTAGGTGAGGCAAATGGTTAAACCAAGGTTGGGCCTTGCTGGAGGAGTTTTATTCAAAGCGAACTGTCAGGGGGGTCCCATAAATCACCCGACCGCATTAGGAACGCAAAATCTGGGAACATAACACCGGTATGACGGAAACTAGGGCGGCAAGAGTGGAACAAAACACCAGGCATAAGGCCGAGCCTTCCACCCTTTACCAAATATATAGATGCATGAATAATATAAGAGATATTGTGATATCCCAACAAAAAATCCTGTCCACCATGGAGAAATCTTCAACTTTACCTGCAACTAGCAACGCTATAAGAGGTCTGAGCAAAGCGGTAACATAGCCAATCAACGGTTTGCTAGGACATGGTGGGTTAGAGGTTTGACATGGCAATTTGGGAGGCTGACAAGCAAATGGTAGGCATCGTAGCATTGGCATAGCAAAAGAGCGAGCAAACTAGCATAGCAAAGATAGTAGTGATTTCGAGGGTATGATCATCTTGCCTGAAATCCCGCAAGGAAGAAGAACGCTTCCATGAAGAAGACAAACGGACGTAGTCGAACAAATCCTCACAACTCCGGAACGAAACCGAAGCTAACGAGAGAAGCAACCCGGAAAGAAACAAACAACATAGTAAACAACCATCACATAACCATGGCATGATGCGTAAACAGTATGATGCATGCCCGGTTTAAAGAGGCATGGCATGGCAATATGCACAAACAAAACTACAAGTTAAATGGAGCCCAATATGCAACGAGTTGCATATTGACGAAACACCACATCAATTATTTAGTTCTCTCTCGGTTATGTACCCAACAATATTAAATATTGGTTAACATGGCAAGTGGTGAAGCATAACAAAAACTATACCATCTAAACAATTTAAATGGGGTCGGATATAAAAACAACAAATCCGGTAAATCCCCATATGCATTTAGCAATTTAATGCAACAACAAGTTTAAACATTTTAATTGTTATTATCATGATGCGGATGACATATGCAAGTTTTATACAATTTTTATGAAAATGTTGACATGAGCATGACATGAAGCATTTGTCGCCATGGTGGAAGGAAAAAGGTGCCACGGCGGTGAAATGGAAATGGTGCCACGGCAACATTCTGGTTATCCAATAACTCAAGGAGATACCGGTGCAAAAGGAAGTGTGACGTGAGCGAGTCATGCAAGATGGTGGGGTGCTCCCGGTTACCGGGTTCCCACGGGTCGACGACATGGCAAACAAGGAGGAACGTGCATGAAGCAAACGGGCACGGTGCAAACACGAGCATCTCATACAACATGCTTTTGTTCACAGGCGGCGTCTTGGGGTTATACCTTCGAAGCGTGCATTTCGGAGCGGGTCGAGTTCAACGAAGGGAGTAGTGGTACACGGGCCGTAGTGGAAGTAGTCCTTCTCGCGGCGGTAGTGGAAGTAGTGGTTCACGGCGACGGTAGTGGTTCACTCGGCGGTCTTTGGCAATGGTCGTAGTACACGGTTCACAGACGTTCGGGTCTTCCGTAGAGGTACTTGACGCATCTCGGATGTGTAGTCGTACACGCACGTAGATGTACTTGACGGAGTAGTCGTACTCGGTGAATCCGCGTAGTTGTACATGCCTCCGTGCCATAGCCGAACTTGATGAAAACCCACGGTGACGGTAGACATACACGGTCGACTTGATGGAACTTGGCACGGTGGAGACACGGAGATGCAGCATCTGGCCCGGGCTCGAGCAGGAGGCAAAAATGGTGGGTCGGGCAGCGTAGAGGAGGACCTGCTGGATCCAGCAAGGAGTCGAACGAGGGGGTCGGGGATGGGTCGAGGGAGGTCGTCGTGGTGGAGCAACGGCGATGAGCAGGCTGAGCGGGAGGCTCGCAGGGCCTTGGGTGCTCGAGGAGAGGCCGAGGGTGGCTGGAACCGACCGAAGGCGACGCCCTACGGCGTGGGGACGAGGTGGTGGTGTCGAACAGGGGGCTAGCGGCGGAGGTGTAGCGACGGAAGGAGGCGGCGAGCTGCGGGCGGCTGGCGCGAGGAGGAGGTTGGCGAGAGGATCGGGTGCGGTGGAGGAAGGTTGCAGCGGACGGGCCGAGGCGTGGGGTCGTCGGAGCAGCGCATGGGCGACAGGGCCGCCGGAGGAGGCTCACGTGGAGGACGACGCTCGGCAGCGGGGCCAGCAGCAGGGCAACCGCGGGAGGCCGAGGCCGGCGGAGGTGCGAAGGCGGCGTGGCCATGGACGACGGCGAGGAGGGAGACGTGGGCACGCGGCGCTCCTCTCTCTCCCTGCGACGGCGCAACGAGGGAGGAGGGGATCGAGCGCTGGGCTCTCCCTGGCGATGTGCGTGTGTGAGTGGCGGCGTGAGGGAATGAGAGGGAGAGCGGATGGAGAGATGGGGATCGATCGGCCTAGGGTTAGAGCTGGTGGGGGCGGCTGGGCCTTGGGCCGGCTTAGTTGGTCGGGCCTAAGAGGCCTGGCTGGGCTCTCTTCTCCCTCTCTCTTTTATTTACCAAAAGCAGTAAATAGCAAAGAAAGAAAAAGGAGATAAAGAAAGGGTTGGGGAAATAATTTGAGCATGGGGGTAATTTTCCCGGACTCGCAAAAATATGCTCGTTCCAAGAAAATAGGAAAGGCCATGATTGAAAGATTTAAATTCAAACTCATTTGAATTTAATTCAAATGGGTTTGAACTAGGACTTGATAAAAGGAAGGTCCAAAAATGTTTGGATTTTTGGTGGAGCTCCGGAAAATGATGAAAGAAATTATGGGCAAGGTTGGAGACCAAGAATTGAGATAACAACGACATTGGGATAATTTGCAAGTGGGTTATGGTTAATTCCAAATAAATGGAATAATTTTATTATAGCTCCCTAATAATAGTAGGAGACTTTGAATATGTTTTAAAGAGAAATCACCATGTGAATATCCCTCGATTTAAATAGATCAACGATCTATGCAATTTATTTATTTGAGTTTTAAAAAGGGTTGCATGATGACGTGATGCAATGCACATGAAGCAATGAGATGAGATGCAAAATGCAAAAACAAAAGACAAAAACCCAACCACGAAGGAAATATCATATCGCATCTCCGAAAAAGGCAAGAGTTGGAGTTACGAATATGGAAAGTTGTATCCGGGGCATTACACCGGCGCCTGTGAAGCTAATCGAAACAAGAAAGGCTCGGTGCCTGTGAAGAAGGCGAACGCCTATGAAGCTCATCGCCCCGAGAAAGGCCCGGAGCCTGTGAAGAAGGGCAATGCCTGTGAAGCTCGCCGCCTGTGACACTCTCACGTAATAATGAGTTGGGGCTGTACATGCCCCGGACTCTCCGGAGAGCCGCCCTCGGGCCTCGGTGGCTCCCGCCCACGCCCAGTGGTAGCACTTAGCTCCGCGCTGGTGAGAAGACGTCAAAGAGTAGATTAGGTGCCGAACGCGGCTTTTTCATTTGCTTTCTGCAGTTGGCTTGTTCGTCCTTATTTGAAATTTTATTGAAGTTGCTTTTAGCGTTGTTGCCATCCTCGACCCGTGACTCTTTGCCTTTGTCTCCTACCTGACTTGCTTTCTCTCTCGCAAGTCTCGCGAGGGGCTGCGCGGGTGCCCTCGTGAGTGTTTTCTGGCCCAGTCTTGTGATGTTTTCCTATCCAAGTCGACCGCGGGAGCACTCCTCCCGGTCTGTGCCCCACGGGCATCGCGATGCGAACACAGGACCTGAGTCGGTTGCCCTCACGACTGACACCGGAAGTTACGTCTCCTGACTAATTCTTGCAGGCCACAAGGCGCGCGACGAGGCCTCAGCCTCGAGAAGCAAAGACTACGGTAAGTCCCCACCAGCTAAGTAATTCCTACGCGCCCGCATGCAACACCAAAACACAGCATGGGAATAACGAAAATAGCATAATAGTTAACGGCAACAGTCCAGCACGCCCCGACAGGGCCCCACACTACTCTCTCTTTGTACAGGAAAGGGAGGAAAACAAAATAGACACGGCTTGCCCGGCACCGACTCATGGCGAGGCTTCGTACTGCCTCCGGAGCTCAGTTAGACCCCTCCTCACGCTTCACCGAGGCGCGACGGGAGGCTGACCTGCTACCTCCCTCAAGGCGAGTGCGACGGTGCAGTGGCTGGTCACGGCCGCCGCTGGTGGAGCTGCCGTCCGAGGAGGAGCCGCCGAGGCTTGGCGAGCTGCGAACACCGCCGGCCACGCGCCCACCTTCATCTTCATCTCGACCATCGCCGAGGTTGGGCACCCGGCCGCCATCATCACCTTCGGGGCAGCACCCAACACGACGGCCATCTTCTCCGAACACCCTCATGTAGAGGGTGGCATCGCCGTCGAACTTGAAATGTAGGGTGCACCGCAGGCTCAGGCCACACGCGCGGGCAAACATTTGCCAGCCGCGGACCAGGGCCACATTCCAGGCGACGGAGATCTCAGGTGAGGCCCAGGAAGCCTTGCTGCAGTAACCGTCCACTTGAAGCCAGAGGCCACCCGGAGAGCTGGCCGAGAGTTCGCCTGCAAAGAAGTGGGGAACCTGGAGCCAGCTACCGGCCGTGTCCACCGACCACACGACGAACTCCGGCAGCACCTCCATCAAATGGAAGCGTGGCCTCCCAGGTCGCGCAGCCATGACGCGCCTTCCCTGACCCACCAGGTGCCCATCACCGTGCGGGAGATCACATCCGCGACCGCGGAGAGCCGCTGCGGGAGACGCTGGAGGCTTGCGGGGACGACCCCGGCCGCGCTTGGGCGGGGGAGAGTCAGGCCCTTCCCGATGAGCCTTTCCCTTCTCCGTGGCCGAGAACCTCTTCGCAGGTGCCATAGAAGACGGCGACCAGCTGGGATGGGGAGAAAGAAGGAAGCAAGGAGGAAGATGTATAGCGGGGGCTAGTGCTCTCCCGCCTTTATAGCCGGAGGAGGCCAACCGTCGGCCTCCACGATCACAGGTAATCATGACTCATTTCTGCCTGCAGGGACTTGTCAAGTCGAGCAGTTGCCGAGGCGGCATGGGGAAGCGCAGGGGCACACGTCCAATCAACAGCCACGCGGCGCCCAAGGCCGCAGGCTGATGGGGCCCGCGGCGCTCCACACTTGCCCTTTCGCTTCTCTTCTAAGCCAAGTCCAAGCGTGCCTTGGGCCCGGGGGCTACTGTCGGTGTCCTGGGAACGGGGGTCCCCAAACTTGCCTGCCTGCGGCCTGCGGCGTGGCTCAAGTTGTGGACCAGTACGACCCATCTTCATCAACGCAAGGGTCAAGATCCTCGCGGGGCGGACGACACGAGGCTTCCTCTGGAACGGCCTCACTAAGCAGGCTCGCGATGAGGCGGAAAGATCAAGGCGGGGTGCCTCGCAAGGTGCTCGTGACGCAAGCCATGATGATCGGGACCAGGTGGGCGGCAGGTGGGTGCCGGCCCGTGCATTGTCCTTGTTTCCTCTTTGGTGCAAAGGGGCAAGCGCGGGCATGGAGTACCGAGGCATCAGGCAAAGGTTGCCATTTCAGTGCAATGAGACCTAGACCAGTAGAGCGGCAGGATGGAGGTCACCGTGGAGCCCAAGACGGCGTCATCGCCAGTACCTTTGGCAGCCGAAGACCAACTTTAGTCAGGATAACCTGTACTAGATGTTCCCCTTCAAAATGGCCGTTGTTGGTGCCCTTCCCGCTCAATATTTGGGAAGAGGACCAGGGCCTCTATAAATATGGCTATCTATCCATCTAGAGGGGGTGATCATCTAGTTCTCATCAGATAGAGAGGCGACCCAACTCACCCAGGTAGTTCATCGCACCAGCTCAAGAACACCTCTCGCGAGGCTGTTCATCCATGTACTGTTCATCATCAACCCCTGAGGCAATCCACCACACCACACACTGGAGTAGGGTATTACACCACAACGGTGGCCCGAACCAGTATAAATCTTGTGTCTCTCGTGTCGTTCATCGTTTTAGCTTAGATTCTTGCGAGGCGATCGGGAGTGGATTGGTAGGGGGAAGATCTTCACGCGCACCCCAGAGTTCAAACCTTAAGGGTCTGCCGGCACCCAACATCCGACAGTCACTTAGCAATAGGTTTCCCTACAAATGACAATAAGCACTATGTGCTGAAGTAGCTGACTTGTGCACTTTTTTAACAGCAAGCATTTCAGCACTCTAACAACCATTTTAACAGCCACATTATGAGCACTCTAAGAAGCTGAAACAAACATCACAGACTTTGTTGCTGCTGACATATACACAATCATGAACATTGCTTCCCAACTGATGCAAAAAAGATCTACTACCGCAGTAAAACTGCAAGCTCATTAACCAATCTAACAGCTCCACTCCCCATTGCATCATTATGAACACTTTAACAGGTCACATTATGAACACTCCCCCTTGCATCATTATGTGCTGACATATGAAGAGGGAGAGAAGAGGGGGTGGTGCACCTCGGGGTTGGGATCGGGGTCGGGGTCGCCGGGGCAGGGGGGTTGAGGGCGTCCTTCTCCTCCTCGTTGATCGGCGCCTAGCGTCGATCTGCAGAAAGACCTAATTTGTTCAGACAGAGAAAGAGAGAGAGTGACCAAATTTTCAAACACTTCCATTAAAAATCCTCATTTTCAAAATGGACATCAACATAAGCTAATTTTAAAAAACTGTAATTTTCATTTTCATTTTCATTTAAAAACAAAGCAACATAAGCTAATTTTCATTTCAATATTATGTCAAAGCTCATTTAATTCTTTGTAAAAGCTCATTTTCATTTAACTACTGTTGCCTTCAAAATACTACTCTGCTCATGTCAAAGCTCATTTTCAAAATACTACTACTCATGTCAAAAGCTCATTTTCATTTTCATTCTTTATCTACTCACTGCTCATGTCAAAGCTCATTTTCATTTTCTATCTACTCTGCTCAAGTCAAAGAATAAGAGGAGGGGAGGGAAGGGGTGGCTCATCGTGCGTCGGGGTCGGGGTCACCGGCGCGGGGCTGAGGGAGTCGGCGTCACGGTCGCCGGGGCAGAGGGGGTATGGTTGTGGGCGTCCTTCTCCTCATCATCGATCTGCATAGAGACCAGTCAGAGAGATAGATAGATAGATAGATAGATAGATAGATAGAGAGAGAGAGAGAGAGAGAGAGAGAGAGAAGAGGGAGGCATGGCGCACCTCAGTGTTGCGGACGGCCGGGGTCGGGGTCGTTGGAGGCACAGGGGGTAGGGCGTCGCTCCTGTGGAGGGGCCGGGCCGGGTCGGGATCGACGACGGCGTGGGCAGGTGCGGGTCGGGTTCAAAAGCTGGCGTCGGCATGGGCATGGAAAGTGCGGCCGACGGCAATGGCGGGTGCGTCTTGGCGTCGGCAGCGAGCTAGCTAAGAGAAAGGGGATCGACGGGGGGATACAGTGAGAGAGAGGAAAGAGGTAGGAGCTAGCGGACCGGTTAGCTATAGCGCGTCTTGGCAAAATGCGCTATAGCTAAGTTAGCTATAGCGCTGCCCTAGCCAAAACGCGCTACTACTAACTTTTTTTCCTTTTTTATTTTTATTATTATTTTTATTTTCCTTAGCTATAGCCCGTGTTGGCAAAACACGCTATAGCTAAGTTAGCTATATAGCTGCCTAGGCCAAAACGCGTTACTGCTAACTTTTTTTCTTTTTTTCTTTTTCTTTTTATTGCTCTTTTTATTTCCCTTTTTCTTTTTCATATTCCACAAACTTCCTTCATTTTTATTTTATTTTTATTTTTATTATTCTTTTTATTTTTCATATTCCACAAACTTCCTTCCTTTTTCTTTTTATTTTTCTTGCATTTCATTTTCCACAACTTACTAGTTCCTTTTTCTTTTTCTTTCATTTCATTTTGCAAAACTTCCTTTCTTTCATTTGCACTTTTCTTTTTCTTATCTTTCTTTTGCACTTTACTTTCTTTAATTTGGTCTATCGTTGGAGCAATACCACTGTTACCCTCCGGATAATATTAGTATAATATGTATTACTTCATTTGACCGCTATCGGCGGTACACAAAATAGCTAAACACACACAAACTTTGGGAATTAGTTTGTCAGCTTGGGCAACAACGACGCTTCAGACTGATATTCTTCCCTCTTTTGTTCCTTGTCGAATAATTGAGCCCATGGTCGTGTCTTTTCCTTCTCTAGGGATTATGATCTTTCGTAGGTAATGTAGTCTTCATTCTTTTTTTGACGTATGTTTCGTCGTCATTAGCATCATCTTCCCTCATCGGATCACCGTACTGGTCATAGTCTTCCTCGTTGGCGACTCCATCCATTCCGGCGATGCTCCTTTTGCTTCTCTTCACGACAACACGGCGGGGATTGATTAGATCAGTTATGAAGAAACATTATGTCACGTGTTTAGCGTGTACCCATGGCTCATTTTTGGCGATGGCGTTCACGATACCGCTATAGGAGTTGGGTATACACATGGTAGTGAAATGTCGGTTTTCTCTGTGTACATTCTTAGCCCATCTGACACGGAACATGGTCGCGCTATGCAATCCAGAGTAGTTAAGCTCCCATATCTCATCGACCCTTCTGTAATATCTTTCAATTACATTCTAGGTCATGGCTTCCATCGTCACCCCTGAGTTCTGGCCATCACTGTTTATATCGTTCTCCTCCGTGGAGAACATGTAAGCATTGATATCGTATGCCTGATAAGTCACGAGGTTGGTCGAGGGGCCATGTGCTAAGGCGTATATGAGTGTTCCATTTGGACAACCCTCTTTCGGGGGATTAGGCAGAACAAGCTCTTTGAACCAACGCACGAAAGTGGAGTTGTGCTCTCTAATAACTTCAGTGTCTGTCCTGTGCACCCCACAGTCACGGTACTTCTTTGCTATGGTCTCTTTGTGCAGTGTCACAAAATCTTCTAGCACATCTTGGTGTTGTAGCACTACTAAGTCTGCCCTGTCAAGGTTGTTTTGTCGGCCCGAGCGTAACACATTCACATCCATATGACCATTGGTGTGACCCTCGCCTTCGAGCCTTCCACTGTGCTTGTTGACGAGCAAACCAACAACGGGGTCTCCGGTTCCTACTAGATAATTCTCACAGAAAGAGATGCACTCTTTGGTTAGATATCCGTGGGCTATGCTTCAATCTGGGCGGGACATGTTATGAACGAATCCTTTGATGACCCCATTCATCCTCTCGAACGGCATCATGCTATGCAGGAATGTTGGCCCTAGGTCTACGATGTCGTCCACGATGTGGACACATAGATGCACCATGACATCAAAGAACGCGGGCGGGAAGTACATCTCTATCTCATTCAGTATGACAATGATCTCTTCTTGTAGCCTATGGATTTGCTTCACACTGATCGACTTTCGAGAGATACCATCAAAAAAGTGGCATAGGTCAGTAAGTGTCTCACGCACATGTGTGTCCATAATCCCTCTAAGTGCAACCGGGAGCAACTGCGTCATCATCACATGACAGTCGTGAGACTTCATCCCACTAAACCTTTTTGTCTTAGTGTCCAGATATCTTCTTATCTTCCCACAGTATTTGGAACTAACTTTGATTCCGGCAGGCACTTGAACAATTGATCGACCTCCTTCGGATCTAAGGTGAAGCAAGAGGGGGGGGGGCAATATTTTGCCTCCTTCTTGTTCACTTTTTTGCCCCTATCTTTTGTCTCCGTCTCCGTCTCGGTCTCCTCTGACGACCTTTTACTAGGCATTTGGAGACCTTTCCTGATATTCAAGAATTCCAAGTCTTTTCTTGCCTTCGGCCCATCCTTGGTCCTCTCTGGCATGTTCATCAATGTTCCAAGCAAACTCTCAGGGATATTTTTTGTGATATGCATTTGATCAAGGCTATGAGGCGTGTCGAGAATGGTCCAGTATTCCAAGTCCCAGAAAACAGATCTCGTCTGCCATATCTTCAGCAGGGGGCTCTGGCACCTTTTTCTTCGTCTTTCCCAGCGAGGGGCACTCTTCCCAGTTCTTCAATAACTCATATATTTCTGCACCGCTACGCTTACATGGAGGACCTCGATGCTCAGCCTTACCATTGAATAGATCTCCATGCTTTCTTCATGTGTCATCCTTCTCGAGCCATCTTCGATGCCCCATGTACACAATTTTCGAAGACCCGCCATCTTTCGATAGCTGTAGAGAAGTTGTATCATCCATGCACCTCGGGCATCCGCAATATCCGTGGCACACCTAGCCGGAGAGATAGCCGTAACCGAGATAGTCCTGCACCATCGTGATCAGCGCGGCTCTCATGTAGAAATACTATCCTTTGCTTGCATCCCATGTCTTGGCCGGCGTTTTCCATAAGGTATGTAGATCCTCTTTCAGTAACCCAAGATACAGATTTATATCATTTCTCTGTTGTCTCGGCCCTTTAATAAGCATAGCCATGTGTATGTATTTTTCCGTCATGCACAACCAGGGGGGAGGTTGTACATCCATACAAACATGGGCCATGTGCTATGATTGGTGTTCTGGTTGCCAAATGGATTCATGCCATCACTACTAGCGCCAAGCACGATGTTCCTTGGATCATTTGCGAAAAATTCAAATTCAGCATTTAATGCTCTCCACTTGCTAGCATCTGCGAGCTGTCTCAGCTTTGGCTCATCTCCGTCATCTGGCTTCACCCTCTCCGCATGCCAGCGCATAAGCTTTGCTTCCTTAGGATCTACGAAATATCGCTGTAGACGCGGAGTGATTAGGAAGTACCATACAACTTTCTGTGGAGCTTTCTTTCTAGCCTTTTTATATCGTGAAGCATTGCACTTTGGACAGATGGTTTTTTCCGCGTGCTCGTTCCAACATATGATGCAATCATTGATGCATGTGTGATATCTAATATGTGGCAGATCAAGAGGTCACACGATTTTCTTTGCCTCCTCGACACTAGTAGGACACAAGCATCCCACGGGAAGAACCTTCTTTAGGTACTTCAGAAGCTCATCCAGGCTTGTATGTGTCCATTTGTTTTTTGCCTTCATCTTTAGAAGTTCTAGTGTGAAACTCAAGCGGGTCACCTCGGGATTGCAACCACAATACAAAGGAGTCATCGAGTCTACCTCCAGTTGCGCCGGTTTGGCCTGCTCTCTTGAAGCAGCTCTATAGCTGGTCGTCTTCTTGGGAAGCAGGTCTCGAACATGTGGGTCCCGCATGGCTGAACTTAGTAGCGACGAAGATGGTGGCTTGTTCGCATCTTCTCCGCCTTGAACTGCCTCTTCGCCATTGACATTTCCGAGGCCGTCTTCCTCTTCGGGCACATAATCGGTCATCTTTTCGTCTGGTGGCCCCATGTCGTTATTTCCTGCCCCGTCAACGTCCTCATCATCATCATCATCATCATCATCATCTTCACTTATCCACCGAGTATGGCCATGCATGAAACCATGCATGAGCAGGTGCGCCTTGAATTTTCCACCCTGGAAGGGGTCGAGCCTGACTCTTCCTTTGCAATTTCGACACGGACATAAAAGATCCTTCAGTCTTTTTTCATACATGTCATCCACAGCGGATTGCCAGTATCTTTCCACCATCCTTCCATTGACCTTCATTATCACCTGCGTGCGGAGCAAGTATTATAACCACGTATATATGCATGCATGGATCAGATTCATACAAAAATTCGTCATGACCTTCCCTAAGCATAGGACATATTGAGTTTGCATGCCCGAAATTCGCCGAAACGGAATTGAATTGACATTTTGGCAAAACATAGGCTACTTATGTCACCCACATTATTTCATCAAATACAAAATTTAGGCAACTCAAATTATGCCACACACAATTCGGTATATATATTCTCATATCGCGCATATATATAGTGTCGGTCCAATCCACACAAACACCTTTTTTTGCTCACCTATGTGTCGAGAGGGATATCGAGCACCTTTCTTCTTAATTACCTAGTAGCTCTAGATATATAGCTCTAACTATCTAGCTAGCTAGCTATCTAGGGAGAGAGAGAGCTAGCTAGCTAGGGAGATAGTGGGAGAGGAGAGGGAGAGAAGAGGGAAGGCATTAATGGAAGAGGGGGAGGGTAAAGAAGAGGGGAGGGAGGGCATTAATGGAGGGGGAGGTGGTGGAGGGCATAAAGAAAAGGGGGGTGGTGGAGGGCAAAGAAGAGGGGAGGGAGGGGGCTCTAATGGAGGGGTGGTGGAGGGGCAAAGAAGAGGGGGAGGGGGCCTCTAATGGAGGGGTGGTGGAGAGGCAAAAAAGAGGGGGAGGGGGCCTCTAATGGAGGGGTGGTGGAGGGGCAAAGAAGAGGGGGAGGGAGGGCTCTAATGGAGGGGTGGTGGAGGGGGAGCATTGAAAGGAACAAGCAAGGTGCAAGGAAAGGGGCAGAAAGGAAGGGGGAAGAAGAGAGGGGAGGAAGAAGGGGAAAGGTGGTAGGTGCCTGGCGGGCATAGCACTAGCGTGGGTCACATATACGCGCTACTGCTTTGGCAGCTTGCAAAATAGCTACGGCTAGGGTTGCACTACTTTTAGTGCGGGAAAGAAACACACGCTACTGGTAAAATGTTATACATAGAAAAATTAGCAGTAGCACGCTTAGACAAACAGGTGCTATAGATACTAAACTAGCAGTAGCGCAGGTTGGAGGACAGGCGATGCTGCTATTTTTTGACCAGGGGGTGTGGTGTGGTACACTTAGTAGTAGTGTGGGCCTAGGTAACAAGCGCTGCTGCTAACTGATACCAATAGCGCTGTTCATAGCCAGCGGTACTACTAACTACTAGTAGCATGGGGTTCTAGAGAAACGCTACTGGTAAACTTCTATCTATAGGCATTTTCCTAGTAGTGGGCTATTATGGCCGACTACCCCGGCCTTCTCCCTTTCTCCAAAGTAAGTACTCGAAAATCATCCTTAAAAAGAGAAACCCCCACTCGCGTCTCACCCATCACACTAAAGCATGCTTTATAGGGTCGGCGCTCAGCAAGCTGTACCCAATCAAGCGCGGCCCCGAGGAAGGTAGCATCTACGTAGGGTGAGCCTTCAAAACAAAAGGAAACCGGGAGCGCCGGCGAACCCCATCCGTCATAAAAGAGGTATAACCTTCAATACGTGCCTAGGTATAAGACCAGATTGTCACATTTCTCCTCTCATCTTATTCCAGGAGGAGCACACGGCAAACCGTGTCCAAAGTCCCAGCTAGACGATCATCAACTAATCCGGCACCGGGCTCATGAACTAGGACGAGAGTTGATATGGATACAGGGCCAACTCATCCTCCTGAGGATTCGGATGGTGTATCCGTCACAAATTCTGAAGCGGAGAGCATGATGAATCATCGACGACTGAAAGAGACCATGCATGCTCCAGTTTTTACTGAGTAGGAATTTACTGCCCTTAGCATCGTAGATGCATATATCCAAGCCGCCCGGGACGGACTTACTGGAGTTGCTCACCTGTTTTCAAAAGATATGCAGGTAACCGTTTGTGTAAATTTAATAGATATATGCCAGTAGCCCCAGAGATTTGAAGCGGTTTAGACCAACTAATTTAAGGATCATTATAACCGCAGGATCGCAAAGAAAAGAACAACACGCTGTCCCAGGAGCTTGAAACGAGATGGACAAAGCTAAATGCCGCCACCTCAGAGCTAGAGGAAATGAAGAAAGTCACGATGAGTAGTGACCAAAAGAACAAACTTGAGGAGGAAAAGGATAAGCAAGCCAAAGAGATAAAGAGCTTAAAGGCTCAATTATCGGATGCACAAAAAGAGAATAAAAAGTTGAAAGGCGGCATATTCGGTAAGACCTTTGAACCATCTAGGGGACTCATATAATCCCATAATACGGAGTGCTATAATGATGTTCTTACATGTGTGTTAATAGGACGTCCTGAAGAAGAAGTATCCGGATTCCGAGATGACGTTCTAAAAGATCTATCTATAGTGCATGAGCGGGCCCAGAAAGCCATGAAGTGTATGGTCAGAGCCTTATGGCCATCCGATGGCCCTCCAGAAAGTATGGAGGGGCTGGCGAACCTGTTCAAATGTGCCCAATGCCGTTTTGTGCTATGGAAGGTGTTAGCATGCCGGGAAGGTGCACGGGAGGCATGGGCAATGGAGAAAGCGCGCTACACCGGGCTTGATCTGAATCATATGGCCCGAGTTGGACCTCAGGGACCGGACGAAAAAGATATTCCCATGAACTTGGTATATGACCAAGTGATGATAGCTACGAAATATTCGCAAGAAGACTGTAGCTTAAATAGTCTTATAGATGACATGGATAAAGAGTAGGCATTCAATTCCATGTATCTATGTACTTTATCATCAAATTTATCTCCAACTGAACTTTTCAAAAAAATTCATCACAGGCCTTCGGCCTCAACCTCCGAACCAAGAAGTTGGAGTATTTCCGGATACCATGTTGGAATGTAATTAACATTCAATATGTCCGTAAACCAGGCAATCCGGTCATATTACTCAAACAGACAAAATTTGTTCGGGGAGGTATGTTATATTACTATTTAACGTAAGGAACATCTTCCAGGGAAAATAGTTCCATTAAGGGTTCCTTTCCTTGGGTCGGTATGCTTAATTATGCATGCCTAGGCTTTGATCCAAATTATGGGCAGCCTATCCCATATTTGTTAGAAGAATTACATAAACATAAACAATTTGTCATTGCTTGCCGACCAATTATTCCCTTAAGAACGCTAGCTTTCGGCTTCACCTGTCTGAGGTACAGATCCGGATTACCCGGTTTTAACAATCGCAGAGGTACTTCCTTTACACCCTAGCCGAACAATCGGGAACGTAGGGTATAAACACAGGAGCAAGGCAACCTAGCTTGGCAAAAACATAAGTCATAGAGGTGCATATAATGGCAAAAGATGTATAGAACAAACGACATAGACAATGTAAGTCACAATCTTTTAATAATAAGCTTCATCAAAGAAGCCCCCAGTTATAATGGGGTGTATACATTTAAAGATGTGTACCCCTAACATTTCTGTAGATCCGAACATACCCTAGGATATAAAAGGAAAAACTAAGAAGGAGAGGAGAAAGAGTAGCCTAGTCAAAAAAAATAAAAAGAGTGCGACAGAACTATCCGTAGAGTCGTCGGAGCCGAGCGGCGTTACATGGATTCGCCTCAAGGCGATTATCCGATGCATTACGAAGGCGATAGGCTCTGTTGGGGAACGTAGTAATTTCAAAAAATTTCCTACGCACACGCAAGATCATGGTGATGTATAGCAACGAGAGGGGAGAGTGTTGTCTACGCACTCTCGAGACCCGGCGAAGCGATCACAACGTAGAGGAAGTAGTCGACGTTCTCCTCGCGATCCGACCGATCCCGGCGCCGCATTCGACGCCCGAGTTCTTGACACACGACAGCTCGATGACGCCCCTCAGACTCGATCCAGCCGAGTGTCGAGGGAGAGTTTCACAAGACAACGGCATGGTGACGATCTTGATGTTTCACTCGCGCAGGGCTTCGCTTAAGCTTCATGACGGTATGACCGAGGTGGAATATAGTGGAGGGGGCACCGACACGGCTAAGGAATGATCCGAGATCAAACTTGTGTGTCCTAGGGTGCCCCCCTGCCCCAGATATAAAGGAGGGAGGGGAGGCCGGCCGCCCCTATAGGCGCGCCAAGGAGGGGGGAGTCCTCCTCCTAGTTGAGTAGGACTCCCTTCCTAGTCCAACTAGGAAGGAGAAGGGGAAGGAAAGAGAGGAGAGGAGAGGGAAAGGGGGCCGTGCCCCCTCCTTGTCCTATTCGGACTCCCACAGGGGCGCGCCACCTCCGGTGCGGCCCCTCTCTCCCCTCTTGGCCCACTAAGGCCCATAACTTCCTGGGTTCCGTAACCTCCGGTCTTCCGGTTTTCTCCGAAACTTCCTAACCTTCCGTGTCCGAATATAGCCATCCAATATATCAATCTTTATGTCTCGACCATTCCGAGACTCCTCGTCATGTCCGTGATCACATCCGGACTCAACTTCTTCGGTACATCAAAATACATAAACTCATAATAAGTGTCATCGAAACCTTAAGCGTGCATGGACCCTACGGTTCGAGAACAATGTAGACATGACCGAGACACGCCTCCGGTCAATAACCAACAGCGGACCTGGATGCCCATATTGGTTCCTACATATTCTACGAAGATCTTTATCGGTCGACCGCATAACAACATACGTTGTTCCTTTGTCATCGGTATGTTACTTGCCCGAGATTCGATCGTCGGTATCCAATACCTAGTTCAATCTCGCACGCAAGTCTCTTTACTCGTTCTGTAATACATCATCTCACAGCTAACTCATTAGTTGTAATGCTTGCAAGGCTTCAGTGATGTGTATTACCGAGAGGGCCCAGAGATACCTCTCCGACAATCGGAGTGACAAAACCTAATCTCAAATACGCCAACCCAACATCTGCCTTTGGAGACACCTGTAGTACTCCTTTATAATCACCGAAAGTTACGCCAGACGCGTTTGGTAGCACCCAAAGTGTTCCTCCGTAAACGGAGTTGCATAATCTCATAGTTACGTGAACATGTATATGTCATGGATAAAAGCAGAGCAACATACAAAACGATCGTGTGCTAAGCTAATGGAATGGGTCATGTCAATCGATCATTCTACTAATGATGTGACCTTGTTAATCAAATAACAACTCTTTGTTCATGGTCGGAAACATAACCATCTTTGATTAACAAGCTAGTCTAGTAGAGGCATACTAGTGACATGTTGTTTGTCTATGCATTCACACATGTATCATGTTTCCGTTAATACAATTCTAGCATGAATGATAAACATTTATCATGAAATAAGGAAATAAATAATAACTTTATTATTGCCTCTAGGGCATATTTCCTTCAGCCTCCCACTTGCACTAGAGTCAATAATCTAGATTACATAGTAATGATTCTAACACCCATGGAGTCTTGGTGCTGATCATGTTTTGCTCGTGGAAGAGGCTTAGTCAACGGTTCTGCGACATTCAGATCCGTATGTATCTTGCAAATCTCTATGTCTCCCACCGACTAAGTCCCGGATGGAATTGAAGCGCCTCTTGATGTGCTTGGTCCTCTTGTGAAATCTGGATTCCTTCGCTAAGGCAATTGCTCCAAGATTATCACGAAGATTTTCATTGACCCGATGCACTAGGTATGACACCTAGATCGGATATGAACTCCTTCATCCGCACTCCTTCATTAGATGCTTCCGGCTGCTATGTACTCCGCTTCACATGTAGATCCCGCTATGACGCTTTGTTGAAAACTGCACCAACCGACAGCCCTCCGCTTAGTGTAAATACGATCCGTCTGCGATTTAGAATCGTCTGGATCGGTGTCAAAGCTTGCATCAACGTAACTGCCACGACGAGCTCTTTGTCACCTCCATATACGAGAAACATATCCTTAGTCCTTTTCGTATTTCAGATGTTCTTGACCGCTGTCCAAAGATCCACTCTGGATTACTTTGGTACCTCCTCGCTAAACTTATAGCAAGGCACACATCAGTCCGGTACACAAGATTGCATACATGATAGAGCCTATGGCTGAAGCATAGGAACATCTTTCATTTTCTCTATCTTCTGCAGTGGTCGGGCATTGAGTCTTACTCAACTTCACACCTTGTAACACGTGCAAGAACCCTTTCTTTGCTTGATCCATTTTGAACTTCTTCAAAATTTTGTCAAGGTATGTGCTTTGTGAAAGTCCAATTAAGCGCCTTGATCTATCTCTATAGATATTAATGCCCAATATGTAAGCAGCTTCACCGAGGTCTTTCATTGAAAAACTCTTATTCAAGTATCCCTTTATGCTATCCAGAATTCTATATCATTTCCGATCAGCAATATGTCATCTACATATAATATCGTAAATGCTACAGAGCTCCCACTCACTTTCTTGTAAATACAAAGCTTCTCCAAAAGTCTCAGATAAACCCAAATGCTTTGATCACACTATCAAAGCGCTTATTCCAACTCCGAGATGCTTGCACCAGTCCATAGATGGATCACTGAGCTTGCATACTTTGTTAGCTCCTTTGGATCGACAAAACCTTCGGTTGCATCATATACAACTCTTCTTCCGTAAATCCATTCAGAATGCGTCTTTACATCCATTTGCCAAATTTCATAATCATAAAATGCGCAATTGCTAACATGATTCGGACAGACTTAAGCATCACTACGGGTGAGAAGGTCTCATCGTAGTCAATCCCTTGAACTTGTCGAAACCCTTTGCATAAGTCGAGCTTTGTAGATGAATATTACCGCCGCCGTCGGTCTTCTTCTTGAAGATCCACTTGTTTTCTATTGCTTGCCTACCCTCGGCAAGTCAACCAAAGTCCATACTTTGTTTTCATACATGGATCCCATCTCGATTTCATGGCCTCAAGCCATTTTGCGGAATCTGGGCTCACCATCGCTTCTTCATAGTTCGTAGGTTCATCATGATCTAGTAGCATGATTTCCGAACAGGATTACCGCACCACTCTGTGCGGATCTTACTCGTTGATCTACGAGGTTCTCAGAAGAACTTGATCTGAAGTTTCATGATCAACATCATCAACTTCCTCACTACTTGGTGTAGATGTCTCGTAAACCGGTTTCGTGATTTAACTACTTTCAAGTAAAGGAGAAGGTACAATTACATCATCAAGTTCTACTTTCCTCCCACTCACTTCTTTCGAGAGAAACTCCTTCTCTAGAAAGGATCCATTCTTAGCAACGAATGTCTTGCCTTCGGATCTGTGATAGAAGGTGTACCCAACTGTTTCCTTTGGGTATCCTATGAAGACACATTCGATTTGGGTTTGAGCTTATCAGTTGAAGCTTTTTCACATAAGCATCGCATCCCCAAACTTTAAGAAACGACAACTTTGGTTTCTTGCCAAACCATAGTTCATAAGGTGTCGTCTCAACGGATTTCGACGGTGTTCTATTCAGTGTGAATGCGGCCGCCTCTAGAGCATAACCCCAAAACGATAGCGGTAAATCTGAAGAGACATCATAGATCGCACCATATCTAGTAAAGTGCGACATGACGCTCGACACACCATTACGCTGTGGTGTTCCGGTGGCGTGAGTTGCGAAACTATTCCGCATTGTTTCAAATGTAGACCAAACTCAGAACTCAAATATTCACCTCCACGATCGATCGTAGAAATTTAATTTTCTTGTTACGATGATTTTCAACTTCACTCAAATTCTTTGAACTTTTCAAATGTTTCAGACTTATGTTTCATTAAGTAGATATACCCATATCTGCTTAAGTCATCTGTGAAGGTGAGAAAATAACGATATCCGCCACGAGCCTCAACATTCATCGGACCACATACATCTCAGATGTATGATTTCCAACAAATCTGTTGCTCTCTCCATAGTACCGAGAACGGGTTTTAGTCATCTTGCCCATAAGGCACGGTTCGCAAGTGCCAAGTGATTCATAATCAAGTGACTCCAAAAGTCCATCAAGATGGAGTTTCTTCATGCGCTTTACATCGATATGACCTAAACGGCAGTGCCACAAATAAGTTGCACTATCTATATTAACTCTGCATCTTTTGGTTTCAACACTATGAATATGTGTATCACTACTATCGAGATTCATCAAAAAATAGACCACTCCTCAAGGGTGCATGACCATAAAAGATATTACTCATATAAATAGAACAACCATTATTCTCTCGATTTAAATGAATAACCGCCTCGCATCAAACAAGATCCAGATATAATGTTCATGCTCAACGCAGCACCAAATAACAATTATTTAGGTCTAAAACTAATCCCAAGGTAGATGTAGAGGTAGCGTGTCGATCGCGATCACATCGACTTTGGAACCATTTCCCACGCCAAGATCGTCACCTCGCCCTTTGCGTTGTTCGCTAATCCGTAGTCCCTGCTTCGAGTTGCAAATATTAGCAATGTAACCAGATCAAATACCAGTGCTATCACGAGCTCTAGTAAGGTACACATCAATAACATGTATATCACATATACCTTTGTTCACCTTGCCATCCTTCTTATCCGCCAAATACTTGGGGCAGTTCCGCTTCCAAAGGACTACCGCTTGCAAGAGAAGCACTCGGCTTCAGGTTTTGGCCAGACTTGGGTTTCTTCTCCCGAGCAAAGAACTTGCTTGCGTTCTTCTTGAAGTTCCTTCTTCTTCCCTTTGCCTTTCTTCTTGAAACTAGTGGTCTTATTGACCATCAACACTTGATGCTCCTTCTGATTTCTACCTCCGCAGCCTTTAGCATTGCGTAAGAGCTCGGTATAGTCTTTACTAACCCTTGCATATTATAGTTCATCACGCAGCCTTTGTAGCTTGGTGGCGTGATTGAAGAATTCATCAATGACACAATCATCCGGAAGATTAACTCCCAATTGTGTCAAGTGATTGTAGTACCCGCACATTCTCGAGTATGTGCTCACTAATGTAACTATTCTCCTCCATCTTGCAGCTATAGAACTTATTGGAGACTTCATATCTCTCAATCCGCATTCTTTGGAATATCAACTTCAACTCTGGAACATCTCATATGCTCCATGACGCTCAAAACGCCGTTGAAGTCCCGGTTCTAAGCCGTAAAGCATGGCACATCGAACTATAGAGTAGTCATCGCTTTGCTCGCCAGACGCTCACAACATCCGGTGTTGCTCCAAAGAAGAGGTCTGCACCTAGCGGTGCATCCAGACGTAACTCTTCAGGCAGCAATGAGGATGATCTCGTTACGGACCCAGTCCGTAATTGCTACCATCATCATTCAACTTTGCTTTCTCAAGGAACGCATTAAAATTCAACGGAACAACAAAGACGAGCCATCTATCTACAATCAAACATAAACAAGCAAGATACTATCAGTACTAAGTTCATGATAAATTTAAGTTCAATTAATCATATTACTTAAGAACTCCCACTTAGAAAGACATCTCTCTAGTCATCTAAGTGATCACGTGATCCAAATCAACTAAACCATAACCGATCATCACGTGAAATGGAGTAGTTTTCAATGGTGAACATCTTATGTTGATCATATCTACTATATGATTCACGCCGACCTTTCGGTCTCCGTGTTCCGAGGACATATCTGCATATGCTAGGCTCGCAAGTATAACCCGAGTATTCTGCGTGTGCAAAACTGGCTTGCCCCGTTGTAGATGGACGAGAGCTTATCACACCGATCATCACGTGGTGTCCGGGCATGACGAACTTTGGCAATGGTGCATACTCGGGGAGAACACTTCTTGATAATTTAGTGAGAGATCATCTTATAATGCTACCGTCAATCAAAGCAAGATAAGATGCATAAAGGATAAACATCACATGCAAATCAATATAAGTGATATGATATGGTCATCATCATCTTGTGCTTCGTGATCTTCATCTCCGTAGCACCACTATGATCACCATCGTCACCGGCGCGACTCCTTGATCTCCATCGTAGCATCGTTGTCGTCTCGCCAATCTTATGCTTCTACGACTATCGCTACCGCTTAGTGATAAAGTAAAGCATTACAGTATGCATTGCATTGCATACAATAAAGCGACAACCATATGGCTCCAGCCGATTGCCGATAACTTCGTTACAAAACATGATCATCTCATACAATAAAATATAGCATCACGTCTTGACCATATCACATCACAACATGCCCTGCAAAAACAAGTTAGACGTCCTCTACTTTGTTGTTGCAAATTTTACGTGGCTGCTACAGGCTTAAGCAAGAAACAGTCTCACCTACGCATCAAAACCACAACGATATTCGTCAAATAGACTTCGCTTTAACCTTCTCAAGGACCGGCGAGCCACACTCGGTTCAACTAAAGTGAGAGAGACAGACACCCACCAGTCACCTTTAAGCAACGAGTGCTCGTGGCGGTGAAACCAGTCTCGCGAAGCGTCTGGCGTAATGTCGGTCCGGGCCGCTTCATCTCACAATACCGCTGAACCAAAGTATGACATGCTGGTAGGTAGTATGACTTGTATCGCCCACAACTCACTTGTGTTCTACTCGTGCAAAACATCAAACCATAAAAACCTAGGCTCGATGCCATGTTGGGGAACGAGTAATTTCAAAAATTTCCTACGCACACGCAAGATCATGGTGATGTATAGCAACGAGAGGGAGAGGTTGTCTACATACCCTCGAGACCAAGCGAAGCGATCACAACGTAGAGGAAGTAGTCGACGTTCTCCTCGCGATCCGACCGATCCCGGCGCCGTTACCCCGACGCCCGAGTTCTTGACACACGACAGCTCGATGACGCCCTCAGACTCGATCCAGCCGAGTGTCGAGGAGAGTTCCACAAGACAACGGCATGGTGACGATCTTGATGTTTCACCGCGCAGGGCTTCGCCTAAGCTTCGCGATGGTATGACCGAGGTGGAATATAGTGGAGGGGGCACCGCACACGGCTAAGGAACGATCCGTAGATCAAACTTGTGTGTCTAGGGTGCCCCCTGCCCCGTGATATAAAGGAGGGAGGGGGAGGCCGGCGGCCCCTATAGGCGCGCCAGGAGGGGGAGTCCTCCTCCTAGTTGAGTAGGACTCCCTTCCTAGTCCAACTAGGAAGGAGAAGGGGAAGGAAAGAGAGGAGAGGGAGAGGAAGGGGCCGCCCCTCCTTGTCCTATTCGGACTGGGGGCGCGCCACCTCCGGTGCGGCCCTCTCTCTCCCTCTTGGCCCACTAAGGCCCATAACTTCCCGGGGTTCCAGAACCTCCCACTCCGTTTTCTCCGAAACTTCCGAACCTTTCCGTGTCCGAATATAGCCATCCAATATATCAATCGTTATGTCTCGACCATTCCGAGACTCCTCGTCATGTCCGTGATCACATCCGGACTCAACTTCTTCGGTACATCAAAATACATAAACTCATAATAACCGCCATCGAAACCTTAAGCGTGCGGACCCTACGGTTCGAGAACAATGTAGACATGACCGAGACACGCCTCCGTCAATAACCAACAGCGGACCTGATGCCCATATTGGTTCCTACATATTCTACGAAGATCTTTATCGGTCGACCGCATAACAACATACATTGTTCCCTTTGTCATCGGTATGTTACTTGCCCGAGATTCGATCGTCGGTATCCAATACCTAGTTCAATCTCGCACGCAAGTCTCTTTACTCGCTCAGTAATACATCATCTCACAGCTAACTCATTAGTTGTAATGCTTGCAAGGCTTCATGATGTGTATTACCGAGAGGGCCCAGAGATACCTCTCCGACAATCGGAGGACAAAACCTAATCTCAAATACGCCAACCCAACATCTGCCTTTGGAGACACCTGTAGTACTCCTTTATAATCACCCGCTTACGCTAGACGCTTTGGTAGCACCAAAGTGTTCCTCCGTAAACGGAGTTGCATAATCTCATAGTTACAGAACATGTATATGTCATGGATAAAAGCAGAGCAACATACAAAACGATCGTGTGCTAAGCTAATGGAATGGGTCATGTCAATCGATCATTCTACTAATGATGTGACCTTGTTAATCAAATAACAACTCTTTGTTCATGGTCAGGAAACATAACCATCTTTGATTAACAAGCTAGTCTAGTAGAGGCATACTAGTGACATGTTGTTTGTCTATGCATTCACACATGTATCATGTTTCCGGTTAATACAATTCTAGCATGAATGATAAACATTTATCATGAAATAAGGAAATAAATAATAACTTTATTATTGCCTCTAGGGCATATTTCCTTCAGGCTCCTCCTATGAGAACTTCATCTATGATGAAGGGCCCTCCCATTTTGGTTTGAGCTTATCCTTCTTCTTCTCCGGGAGACGCAAGACGAGGTTGCCGACGTTATATGTCTTGGCCCGCACTTCTTTTCTTTGGTATCGCCTGGCCTGTTGTTGATAAAATGCGCAACGGGCTTGTGCAATATCGCGCTCCTCTTCAAGGCCATCTAGGTCATCCTGCCGTTCGATCTCAGCTTGTCGCTCTACGTACATGTGCACTTGAGGTGAGTCATAAATAATGTCGCAGGGCAGGACAACTTCTGCGCCGTACACCATGAAGAAATGTGTGTATCCGGTCGTTCAATTAGGCGTAGTCCACAACCTCCAGAGCACGGAATTGAGTTCCTCGACCCAGTGCTTATCTGACTCCCGAAAGGAGCGCACCAGTCTGGCTAATGGCGCTCATTATCAGGCCATTGGCCCGTTCAACCTGACCATTTGTTTGAGGGTGATAGACGGATGCATAGTCGAGTTTAATGCCCAAGTAAGCACACTAGTTTCCACCTCTTCTGCTGTTAAATTGGAGCCATTATCAGTAATGATGTTGTGCGGGACACCATAGCGGTGAACCACACCGGATATGAAGTCAATCTCACTGGCCCTGCTTAAGTTGTTCTTACTGGTTTGGCCTCTATCCACTTAGTGAATTTATCCACCATAACCAGTAAATATTTCTTTTTGTGGCTTCCCCCTTTAAGGGGTCCAACCATATCGAGCCCCCAGACCACGAAGGGCCAAGTGATGGGGACTGTTCTTAAAGCAGTGGGAGGAATATGACTTTGATTGGTGAAAGGTGACATCCGACACAACGTTGTACAAGGGCTTGTGAGTCTGCTTGAGCTGCCGGCCAGAAAAAACCTATCCGGAAGGATTTACTTACGAGGGCCCGAGCTGCGGCATGATGTCCGCTATTTCAGCCAAGAGTTGTCATCCCTCCTCTTCGCAGATGCACCTTTGGAGAACTCCGGTAGTGCTTTTCTTGTATAGTTCACCATCGTGAACTTTGTGGGCTTTAGAACATCGAACTATGCGATGGGCCTCATTTTGATTATTAGGAAGCTCCTACCTTTTAAGGTAGGCCAGGAAGGGTTCAGTCCATGGAGCAATAACGACCATGATCTCATGAGCAGAGGGTGTTATTCCGGCATCCGAACCCCCGATGATATCTGTATTGTGTTCGGCTCCTGGAGGTGTGACCAAGTCGGTACTGGCATCTCCGCACTTGTCCTACCATACCATAGATGGATTAAAGAGCCTTTCCACAAAGGTATTAGGCGGGACGGGGTCGCGCTTGGTGCCCATGCGAGCAAGAATGCCGGCCGCCTGGTTACTGTCTCGAGCGACGTGATGAAATTCAAGCCCCTCGAACCAAGCCGATATTTTTAGTATGGCGTTTTGATATGCCACCATTTTTGGATCTTTTGCATCGAACTCTCCATTTACCTAAGATATTGCAAGGTTTGAGTCACCACGCACCTCTTGGTGTTGTATACCCATGGATACAACTATGCGGAGACCATGTAGAAGCGCTTTGTATTCGGCTGCATTATTGGAGTCCGTATACATGATTTGCATAACGTAGCGGATTGTGTCCCTCGTAGGGGATGTCAAGATGATGCCAGCTCCCAGTCCAGTTAGCATTTTGGAGCTGTCGAAGTACATGATCCAGTTGGAGTATGAATTGTGCTCTTTAGGGAGCTTGACTTCCGTCCACTTGTCGACGAATTTGGCCAGCACATGAGATTTAATAGCTCGGCGTGGCTTGTATGTTATTTCGAACGGTAAGAGCTTGATGTCCCATTTAGCTATGTGGCCAATGGCGTCCCTGTTATTTATAATGTTGTTAAGTGGTACTTCAGATGCCACCATGATTGAACTTTCTTGGAAGTAGTGTCGGAGCTTTCGGGATGCCATAAAGACCGTGTAAGCTATCTTTTGATAGTTAGGGTATCGGGATTTGCATGGTGTGAGGACATACGATACGTAATAGACTGGATTTTGGATGGGGAATGTATGTCCCTCTTTTGCTCGCTCGACAACGAGTACATCTCTTACCATCTGGTGAGTTGCGGAGATATAAAGCAACATAGGCTCACCAACACTTGGGGCAGCTAGGATTGGGTTGCCTGCTAGTAAGGTTTTTATTTCCTCCAATCAGGCTATGGTTGCTTCCGTCCATTCAAAGTTGTCGGTGCGTCTAAGCAGTCTATAAACTGGTAATGCCTTTTCTCCTAATCTGGAGGTAAAGCGGCTCAAAGTCTCCATGCACCCTGCTAGCTTTTGGACCTGCTTTAGGTTTGTTAGTGTAGCCAATTGCGACTAGGCTCGGATCGCAGCTGGATTTGCTTCAATTCCTCTATGGGAAACAATGAACCCTAGTAGCTTTCTAGCTGGGACACCGAAGAAGCATTTTTCCGGATTGAGCCGTATGTCGAATGTTCTGAGGTTGTAAAATGTGAGGAGGAGATCATCCACCAATGATTTGACGTGTTTGGTTTTGATGACCACGTCATCCACATATGCTTCAACTGTCTTTCCAATTTGTTTTTCCAAGCATGTTTGAATCATGCGTTGGTAACTGGCACCAGAGTTTTTAAGCCCAAAAGTCATAGTGTTGAAACATAAAGGAAACACAATGATGGTATCCAGAGTAAGCGTCAAGGAAACACAATGAGTCGTGTCCTGCGGTTGCATTGATGATCTGGTCATTGCAGGACAACAGGAAGGGATCTTTAGGGCAAGCCTTATTGAGGTCTTCGAAATCGACACAAAGGCGCCAGGATTTGTCCTTCGTCGACACCATGACCAAGTTGGCTAGCCAATCTGAATGTTTGATTTCTATGATGAACCCAGCCTCGAGCAGTTTTGCTAGCTCCTCCCCCATAGCTTGTCGTTTGGGTTCAGAAAATCGCCGCAGCGTTTGCTTGACTGGTTTGAACCCTTTCATAATGTTGAGGTTGTGTTCGGCCAGTCTGCGTGGGATCCCGGGCATGTCCGAAGGGTGCCAGGAAAAGATCTCCCAATTTTCGCGTAGGAACACGCGTAAGGTGGTGTCTACCGCCAGATCCAGTTGTGCTCCGATGGACGCTATTTTATTGGGGTCCGTCAGCTGCACTCGAAATTTAACTATTTCATCTGCGTGCTTGAAAGAGGTCGATTTGGGTCTCTTGTTGAGAATCACATCATGCTTGTCCACCGTGGATCATAGGGTGGTTAGTTCTACGGTCGCAAAGGCTTTGGATAGTGCCTCAAGGGCCAACGATGCGGTTCTATTTTCCGCATGAAGTCCTTTATCCGGGTCACTCGAAATAGCGATTATTCCATTGGGCCCTGGCATTTTAAGCTTCATGTACCCGTAATGGGGTATAGCTTGGAAGCGTGATAAAGCGTCCCACCCGAGAATGACATGATATCCGCTATTTAAGGGAACCATGTGGAAGTGCAACTCTTCGGACCTGTAATTTTTAGGCTTGCCAAATACTACATCCAATTTAATTCTCCTAGAGCATTGTGCTTCTCTACTAGGGATGATGCCTCAAAAGGTGGTATTGCTTTGCTGGATGCGTGTTCCATCAACCTGCATTTTGTCGAGTGTGTCCTTGTAGATGAGGTTAAGCCCACTGCCGCATCCATGACCACTTTGGTAAGTCGAAAGTCATCCACAGTGGGGTATAGCACTAAAGCGGCGGGTGTTCGGACTGATCAGGCCTTTGGTTTGTCGTCAGCGGTGAAGGTTATTGCCACTTCGATCCATGTGCTTGTTGTGGTTACTTGGTGGACTTCGTCGAGGTCCCGAAGTGCCCTTTTACGCCAATTATTTGAAGAGAAAATCTCAAAGACCGTGAGGATGTTAAAATCGTCCTCCTCCGAAGAATGTTTCTCTAGAGTGGCAGTGGTGAGGATGGCCTCCCCGCTCTTAGCTAACTGCCGGAGTACCCAACTTGCTTAGAGGCTATGAGTTGAGTCTGTGCTTGGAATCGCCTGTATCGGACAAGACTTGTCGAGGAGTTCATCAAGAATGGACCTGTATCCCGTAAAGGGTTTGTTTTCCTGCCGATGGACTTATGGTCGGATGCCTTGTAAGGGTGTATCCGTATAGCCCGGGCAGTACACTGCTTAAAGGTGGCAGTTTCCAATTGGGTTTTCTGGGCCTTCTGTCTGCTTTCCATCGTTCAGTACTTCTGTACTACATGCGATAGTTCTGTGAAACACTGTATGCGACAGTGGTCTAGGGCATTCCGGATTCCCTCATCAGTACAATTGCGATGAAAGACCGAGACTGCATCGCCCTCGCAACAATATTTAATATTGTCTTTCACAAGTAGGAACCTGGCCCAAAAATGATGGACCATTTCCTGAGGGTGTTGTCGTACATACATCAAGTCATCTATGTCTGGAGGGCCTGAATTACTTGGCGAGTATTGATTATGGTGGGTGGGTGGGCTAAAACTTGAAACACAACCCAAATTTGTGTCCGGAGCTTGCAAAGTCTCTGAGGTCACCAGTTCGGGTATTGGAAGATTCACGTGCTCCCCGGACCCTACGTTCGACCCTGAGTTCGAGGGACGCGGAATCCCATCCAACTCCAGGGGTTCGGAGATCCGAACATAACTGGTCTTCAGTTTAGGAGAAGAAGTGTTTTCGGCTCGTTCCTTGAAGACCGCTACTAGATGGGTGATTGGCGGGATATTGATTTCCCTCTTGTCAGGTTGAAGCCTGATCCGATCATAGGCCATTGAAAGCCCCAGCTTGGCGATGTGATCTGGCAGCTTATTTAAGGACGAGATGTCCGCCGGATCCATCTTCTTGGAGTATTCGAGATCGATGCAGTGGTGGTGTTCAGCGATCATGGGGGACGTTGTTGGCTTGATGGTCGTGCGTGTACCGATGGTAAAACAGCCGAGCAGGAGGACCTATCCCAAAGTCAGGCTCCTTCGAGAAGTGATACTGCCGTTGATGACAATGCGAGCCATAGATCGCTTTTCCTGACCGCATAGCAGAGCTCTCAATGAAAGCACCATTGTCGGTGTCAAAACTGGCAGATCTCGGGTAGGGGGGCCCAAGATGTGAGTCTAAGGATCAATGGTAACGAGGGACAATGGGGACACGATGTTTAACCAGGTTCGGGCCCTCTTAAAGAAGGTAAAACCCTACGTCCTGCTTGATTGTATTCGATGAGTATAGGGGTTACAAGAGTTGATCTACCTCAAGATCGTAATGGCTAAACCCTAGTTGTCTATCCTATGATTGTTCTGATAGCCTCTATGGACTAAACCCTCCAGTTTATATACACATAGGAGGGGCCTAGGGTTGTATAGAGTCGGTTTACAGAAGAAGGAAACAGTACATCCGGACACCAAACTTGCCATCCGCGCATTTAGGATTCCTACCCGGACACGGGGGATAGTCTTCTACTTTATCTTCACGGCCCATCAGTCCGGCCCATATAGAATAGACCAGACACCTGAGGACCCCTGAATCTAGGACTCTCTCAGTTGCGTATGGCCATCTCACTCGGTGTCCGTCGCCTGATGGTCTACGGCCTCTCGGATTTGATGGTCAATCAGGTGATGTAGGAGTGGGATGTCAGAAACCCTGCCATGACTGGATACTGCAATGTAGTGAGGAAGTTGGAGAAAAAGTTCGAGGGTTTGGAGCTTCACCACATTCCCCGAATCAAGAATCAAGCAGCTAACGATCTGGCAAAAATAGGTTCCACTCGGAAACCTATCCCGAGCAATGTGTTTCTTGAGCATCTCCATTCCTCGTCAGTGCAAGAGGATCCCTTTACTGAAGAACCTACCCAAGCAATAAGCCTACCAATCCGATGAGATCAAGGTACCAACAGTTATTGATTTGGTTATGGAGATCCTAGTGATCACCCCCGACTGGACAGTACTGTACATTGCATATCTGCTTAGGCAAGAACTTCCAGAAGATGAAGTTGAAGCGCGTCAGAATGTCCGCAGATCAAAGGCTTTCACAGTGATTAATGGGCAGCTCTACAGAGAGAGTGTTACTGGCATGGCTCAACGATATATTTCTCCAGAAGAAGGTAGATTGATCTTGGATGAAATCCACTAGGGGACCTATGGTCACCATGCATCCTCTCGGACCATCGTGGCCAAAGCATACCAAGCAGGATTCTGCTGGCCGTGGGCCAATGAAGATGCAAAAGAAATCATGGAGAAGTGTGAAGGTTGCCAGTTCTACGCAAACATGTCACACAAGCCCGCGTCTACTTTCAAAACCATTCCACTTGTCTGGCCATTTGTTGTGTGGGGATAGGACATGATTGGGCCGCTCAGAACTGGCAGAAGTGGTTTCACTCATCTACTTGTAGCAGTCGACAAGTTCACCAAGTGGATTGAGGCCAAGCCTATAAAAAACTTAGACTCTAGCACAACCATCAGTTTCATAAGAGAGCTAATATTTTGATATGGAATTCCACACAACATTATCACAGATAATGGCTCAAACTTTGACTCGGAAGAATTCAGAGTGTTTTGTGCATCCCAGGGGACTCGGGTGGATTGCACATCCATTGCGCACCCGTAGTTGAATGGCCAAGCTGAAAGAGCAAATGGTCTGATCCTCCAGGATTTGAAACCTCGGCACATGCGCGACCTTAAACACGCAGCCAGGGCTTGGGTGACCGAACTGTTTTCTGTTTTGTGGGGATTGAGGACAACTCCCAACTGATTCACTAACCGAACACCTTTCTTCATGGTGTATGGGGCTGAATCCGTACTGCCTAGTGATCTGTTGCACAATGCACCCCGAGTGGAACTTTATTCAAAAGCTGAGGCAGAGCAAGCATGTCAGGATGTAGTAGACCTTCTAGAAGAAGAACGGGAGATGGATTTTGTCGCGGCCGATGGGTGGCGCGGCACCTATGGGGCCGGGGCCCCTTCGTGTGTTCGGTACGGGGCGGAGGCTGCACGGAGAGCAGATCGAGGCGATCTTGCGCTGAGATTTTTACCCAGCTTGGCCGCGATGGTCGCAGAAACCCTCATGCTGCATTGTGTTGTATTTGATCTTGCTCAAGAATGCGAGCAAAACGGTGGAGTGGTGTGTGAAACCTCGCGAGAGTAGCTAGTCGCCGAACCCTTCATGAGAGTAGCTAGCCGTCGAACCCTTCAACCCTCTCTACGCTTGTGCATGGGCCTCCTTTATAGGGCAAGGGTCACCGATGTGTCAACGTGAGGTAGAGGGGTAAAACGTAAAAGAGGTGGTAGTTGGAACAAGGGGAACAAAGGCAGCTACGATGCTTTCTACCTACTTTTGACAGAGGGGGACAAGGGCATTAAATGCCCGTCGCCGCCGCCCCAAAAGCTCCCCGCCATTGCGTTTTCTTTCGCCACGGCGGCGAAGCCACCACCGTGGAGTGCCACCGCATTCTTCATGCAAAGACACCACCCGCCACGCGCTCGAGAAGGCCGGAAGCGACGTGGGCAAATGAGCTGGAGGCGGCACGTAGCATAGCTCTCCCGGCAAGCACCTTGCCGGGCCTTGATCTTGCCGGGCCCGGGCTTGTCGGGCTCTGGACTTGCCGCCCCGGGTCCTCGCCGGGCAAGGCGCCGAGGCGGTCTTCTGTGATGTGATCTTTCGTCCTCCCGACGAGCTCCTCTCGCCGGGATCTGCAGGAGTAATGTAGCCTTGAGCCTGGAATGGCCTTCCCGGCAAGCTCCTCTTGCCGGGTCTTGAGTTTCTATCTTATATACTTTGTTCTTGAACGGCTTGGTGTGGGCGGAGATGGTCTCCGCAAGCGCTTGATGGATCTGGTTGCGGGCTGTCGGGCTGCCCCTGCACAAGTTGGGGTACCGAGGTACCCCTACCTTAGTACACCGACAGAGCCCCGGCCTGGGCCATACACGGTGCCGAAGCGCTGTTGGGCCAGGCCCAAGACAAGCACGGCGCGCCTTGAAGCCTACGGGCGTCGAATCTGCCGCTGCATCTGTCGTCTCCTCTCCCGCAACGGCACGCGCTGATTGCGGCGTCGTGGAGGAGTGGGCGGCGATGCAGCCTTTAAGGCACCCACCCGTGATCGTGGTGCAGGGCGGGTCGCTTCACTGCCGCTCCGGCTCGCTTTTTACGCCACGCTGCCCTCATGCATGGGGGTCGGGCGGCGAAGGTGGGAGACCGAGCCGTCACGGGCGGAGGGCGAGTCGGCCCCGCCCTCCGCCTCCTTGCTTCCTGATTGGTTGAGCGGGCGGTTGAGTCCCCACCCCGCCTTTAAATAGGGCGGAAGGGGTGCACAACGCCATACTCATCCATTTCTTCTTTCGCCGTCTTCTTCTTCTTGCCGCCATGGAAGGAGGGAATCCTGCCTCGACGGTGGCGGCGCTGGGTTGCTTTAGGCAGCGCGCCGCCCCCATCTCGCCCCGTGGCGGTGGAGCCGCCACGAGAGGGAGAGGGAGGGGCGTGGCCGCGGTCGAGGCCGAGGGCGGGCCGAGGCGGTCGAGGAGAGGCGGTCGTGGTGAGGAGCCTCCCCGCCTCCTCCGGCGTCTCGACCACGGCGCGGTCCACACCGGAGATGACCCCGGAGTTCTTCATCAAGCTTCGCGGGCGCCTCGCCGTCGCCTTGGGTTGCCGCCCCGCTTATGACGCAATGGGGCCGGATCCGCCCGACGTGATGGAGCTACGCATGAGGGGCTGCGGATCAGCGGCACTCGGTGAGTGTCGTGTCCCCAGCCCCGGCGTGATGTTCTTCGACCGAGGGTGGAAGACATTCGCCGGATCCATAGCTTGACGGCGGGTTCACCCTCCATTTCAAGTTCTCGGATGGTGACCTCTCGCCGTCAAGGTCTTCGCGACTATGGAACCCGGTGCGCTGCTGTGTGGACAGCTCCTCGATAGCGAAGGCCCCTCCTCGAGCGAGAGTGACGAGGAGGAGAGCGACAGCGAGGGGATGGCGGGCCCGACTAGACGCCGGACACCGCTGCCATCGCGCCACCGCAACCCCTTCTTCTGGGTTGCGGGCTCCTCGAACTCCCCGGGCCGTCTTCTTGGCGGCGGGCGAGGAGGCTGCGGAAGAGGAAGAGGGGAGGGCGGCAAGGCCGTTACGTCGCAGACGAGGGCGAGTAGCCTTCGACAGCGGCCGACGCCCCACTACCCCATCTTCAAGCTCGCCTCCCACGCCTCCGACCCGCCAAGCTCCCCGGCCGCCCCGGGTGTTCTCTTGGGGTCTTCGGCGCCCGTGGTTCTTCGCGGGCTTCAGGGCTTGTCGCTGGCCTCCGGCATGCGCTCCCCATGCCCGCCACCTTGCGCAGCTCTGCGGCGCGGCGGCGCCACCGCCACGCCTCCTAGGCGCCTCTTCGCCCTTCCCGACAAGCTCCTCTTGCGGGTCTCCTCTCCCGGCAAGCTTATCTTGCCGGGGCTCTTGACCTACCTCCCGAACTCCCGCACAGAGAAACAGAGAGGGATCACGGGCACCTTATCTTTTCAGATTGTAAGCCCTCGCACTTAGCTGCATTTAAGAACTTGTAATCCTCTCTATCATGTTTTTCATCCTCTATGGACTTGTACTAAATTGAATGTTTTAATGAAAAGAGGGAAAGCTTGCCGGACTGAGTCTTTTACTTGATCTGCGTGCCTTGTGTGTTCTTACGCTATCGGGAGCTTGCCGGGCTTAACACGCTTAGCGATCATGGACAGCCCGCTGGTGGTGTCACTCCGCAAGCAACCTTGTCGGGCGATTCATGACGCCTATCTTGCTGAAAGCGAGGCTCGAAGCAAGATAGAGGTGCAGCGGCACACTTGGGTTTGTTGAGCGGACTCGAAACAAACCAAGCACGCAATCGGGTCACGACTCGGTTCCTCCACGCACGGTTTTTACAAGGCACGATCGCTCAAAGACGCAGATCCGCATCTCCGGTCCATGAGAGGATGCATGATGAGGATGGAAAACTTATCTCGAATCGCAGCCCGGGCGACACTAGCTCGCCGGAGACGAATCTCGATGTCAGAGCCCCAGCGAGGCTGGCTCGCCAAGAAGAACCTTGGCATCCGCAGCCCGCGACCACGACTCGCCGGGCCCCAGCGCTGGTGCGATCTTTTGTTCCTTCTTGTTGCTGCAATTTTAGCCATGAAAATATCTGAGGTAGATATGCAATTGCTCAACGCACATGTATGTGTATGTGTATATAAATCTTGGCTAAGCAATGCGATGCCGGGCTTTGTCCTTCGTATGTTTGTACTCTACGCTCTTGGGGAGCTTGCCGGGGCGGACACGCTTAGCGATCATGGACAGCCCGCTGGTGGTGTCGCCTCCGGCAAGCAACCTTGTCGGGCCGATTATGACGCTTAACTTGTCGAGCGTGGCTCTCGAAGCAAGATAAGGGTGCTGCAGCACACTTGTGTTTGTTGAGCGGACTCGAAACAAAACAAGCACGCATAATCGGGCCACGACTTGGCTCCTCTTGCGCCCAAGTCTCTCATACGGACGACGCTTCACGGCATGCCTCGCCACGCTATACCCTCGCCCTACACCCTTTGTGTGCTTTCACCCCACGCTTCTAGGTAACTTGCGGTGCTCAACACGCTTGCTGAGTGCGGAACGCCGAAGAGCCCGCTTATCGGTGTCGCCTCCGCAAGCAACCTTGCCGCGTCGCCGCGACGCACTTAACTTGGCCGAGCAGGCTCGAACGAACGAGAGCGCGAAGCTGGTCGCGGCTTACTCTTAACTCGCTGAGCGTGTTGAAGCGAAGTAAGGGTGCGACCATCCACAAGCGAGTGCTCCTTCACGATGTGTTTCGCGCACAAAGGACGAATGTGCGAGGAGTATAACATACAAAAGTATGAAATTAACGAGTGCTCGCACGAAGGCTCGAGCGATTTAGCTTTTCTTTTTCTTTGCGCTCGCTGGTGGAGCTCAATGGTGTGTCCATGGCGGTGGCGCTGGCGCCCGGGAGGCGCGCTTGCGGGGCGAGCACCAAAGCTGTCCTCACCGGGCTTACCGCGCCGAGGAGGTACGCTTGTCGGATGGAGCACCAGAGCCGTCCTTGCCGGACTTAGAGCTCGATAGCGCGTCTTTCGACGACATCGTAACGCTCCAAGGATAGGCGCTTGCCGGGGCCGAGGGGAGCGGGAGCGAGCGGTGCGAGGGGCCGGATACACTCGGGTCCCTAATAATGTTAGGGGGAGCAGAATCCTGCCTCGACCTCTTTCGCTTTGCTCATGCATGGACAGCAGTCCAGAGCGTCCCGCGAACCCCCTGCTTGCTCTTGCCCCAGCTGGCGGATACCACCTTCTCGCGGTATGTCGCCGCTGGGCCGCTATATGCTGGAGTGGACACGGATCTACGGAGGCCGAGGCGCGGTCCTCCGTCCTGTCCTTGGATCCGGTGGCACCGCGAGCGCCCTCGCGGTGTCCACCTTTCCATCGGCGCCTCCGCTGCCGCCGCCTCCGGCGGCGGCGGAAAGACGGAGATGGGTCTGCGACCAAGCTCTCGTCTTGGGGCCATGACGCAGCTTGCCGGCGAAGCTGCCGACGGCCGGAGAGGTTGATGAAGAGTCTTGTGCGCGAACACGGATCAGTTCGCATAACCTCGACGCTTTACCGGGCGCGCCAGAGATGTCGCGCCGATGGGTGGCGCGGCACCTATGGGGCCGGGCCCTTCGTGTGTTGATGCGGGCGGAGGCTGCACGGAGAGCGGATCGAGGCGATGCGCTGGGATTTTACCCAGCTTCGGACGCGATGGTCGCAGAAACCCTCTGCTGCATTGTGTTGTATTTGATCTTGCTCAAGAATGCGAGCAAAGCGGTGGAGTGGTGTGTGAAACCTCGCGAGAGTAGCTAGTCGCCAACCCTTCGCGAGAGTAGCTAGCCGTCGAACCCTTCAACCCTCTCTACGCAGTGCATGGGCCTCCTTTATAGGGCAAGGGTCACCGACAGTGTCAACGTGAGGTAGAGGGGTAAAACGTAAAAGAGGTGGTAGTTGGAACAAGTGCGGGAACAAAGCAGCTACAGAAGCTTTCTACCTACTTTTGACAGAGGGGGACAAGGGCATTAAATGCCGTCGCCGCCGCCCAAAAAGCTCCCGCCATTGCGTCTTCTTCGCCACGGCGGCGGCCACCACCGTGGAGTGCCACCACATTCTTCATGCAAAGACACCACCCGCCACGCGTCTCGAGAAGGCCGAAGCGACGTGGGCAAATGAGCTGGAGTGCGGCACGTAGATAGCTCTCCCGGCAAGCACCTTGCCGGGCCTTGATCTTGCCGGCCCGGGCTTGTCGGGCTCTGGACTTGCCGCCTCGGTCCTCGCCCAAGCGCTGGGCGCCGAGGCGTGTCTTCTGTGATGTGATCTTTCGTCCTCCCGACGAGCTCCTCTCGCCGGGATCTGCAGGAGTAATGTAGCCTTGAGCCTGGAATGGCCTTCCCGGCAAGCTCCTCTTGCCGGGGTCTTGAGTTTCTATCTTATATACTTTGTTCTTGAACGGCTTGGTGTGGAGCGGAGATGGTCTCCGGCAAGCGTTTGATGGATCTGGTTGCGGGGAGCTGGGGCTGCCCGTGCACAAGTTGGGGTACTGAGGTACCCCTACCTTAGTACACCGACAGATTTGATCCGGTCGACTATCGATCAACAAGATCTTCGTCGATTCCATGCAAGGAATGTCAAGGGTCGAGCATTTCAAGAAGGAGACCTGGTGCTCCGAGTGGATTAGAAGCGACCAAATAAGCTCGCCTCGGCATGGGAAGGCCTGTTCGTCGTCACCAAGGTGCCTAACAATGGACCCTATCACCTTTACACCCTAACACAGAAGCAAGATGAACCGCGCTCCTGGGACGCAGATCTTCTTCGTCCTTTTTATATTTGATAGTCCGCTTGTCACGATCTAATAAGAGCACTTGTTAGACTGTTTATTAAGGCATGTTTCCTACAATCTGTTAATGATTCTTCTCGCATAAGCATGTGTCCAAATCCCCTAGTGGGTGGCTTAGCTGCGAACCTGTTTTGCCTAAGTTAAAAAAACTACTCCGAGTGGAGAGCAATCCTCACTCGGGGGCTTAGCCGAGAACCAGTTTCGCCTAAGTTAAAAAACTACTCCGAGTGGAGAGCAATCCTCCCACTTGGTGGCTTAGCCGCAAACCAGTTTCGCCTAAGTTAAAAAACTACTCCGAGTGGAGAGCAATCCTCCCACTTAGGGGCTTAGCCGCGAACCTGTTTGTGCCTAGGATAAAAATCTACTCCGAGTGGACAGCAATCCTCCCACTCGGGGGATTAGCCGCGAACGTGTTTTCACCTAAGTTAAAAATCTACTCCGAGTGGTGAGCAATCCTCCCACTCGACGGATTAGCTGCGAACATGTCTTTGCCTAAGTTAAAAATCTACTCCGAGTGGAGAGTAGTCCTCCCACTCAGGGGCTTAGCCGCGAGATAGTTTCGCCTAAGTTAAAAAACTACTCCGAGTGGAGAGCAACCCTCCCACTTGGGGGCTTAGCCGCGAACCAGCTTCGCCTAAGTTAAAAAACTACTCCGAGTGGAGCAATCATCCCACTCAGGGGCTTAGGCGCGAACCAGTTTCACATAAGTTAAAAAACTACTCCGAGTGAAGAGCAATCCTCCCACTCAGGTGCTTAGCCGTGAACCTGTTTTCACGTAAGTTAAAAGTCTACTCCGAGTGGAGAGCAATCCTCCCACTCGGGGGCTTAGCCGCGAACCTGTTTTCGCCTAAGTTAAAAATCTACTCCGAGTGGAGAGCAATCCTCCCGCTCGGGGGCTTAGCCACAAACCAGTTTCGCCTAAGTTAAAAAATTACTCTGAGTGTAGAGAAATCCTCCCGCTCGGGGACTTAGTCGCGAACCAGTTCGCCTAAGTTAAAAATCTACTCCGAGTGAAGAGCAATCCTCCCACTCAGGGGCTTAGCCACAAAACCAGTTTCGCCTAAGTTAAAAAGCTACTCCGAATGGAAAGCAATCCTCCCACTCGGGGGCTTAGCCGCGAACCTATTTTCACCTAAGTTAAAAATCTACTCTGAGTGGAGAGCAATCCTCCCACTCGGGGGCTTAGCCGTGAACCTGTTCACCTAAGTTAAAAATCTACTACAAGTGGAAAGCAATCCTCCCACTCGGGGGCTTAGTTGCGGACCAGTTTCGCATAAGTTAAAAAAACTGTTCACACAAAGCATTCTATAAGTAGGAAAGCAATATTCGGATAAATCCATCAAGTTCGGATAAAACCGTCAAAGTTCAGAATCGCAAGCAAAAGTATTTGGATGTCAAGCCCGAATCAGTTTAACGATTACAGGATCACTTGGTATCCCGAGGCAAATAAATTTGAATAATCAAGTTTTTCTTCACTCGGCAGGAGGAGGACTCACTGGCTCGACTAAGGTGTATAGGTCGACGTCGTCAACTATGCAAGTGGTTGCTTCAATGAAGGTCTCCATGAAGGATTCAAACTGGAGTTTCTTCGTGTTCGCCAATTGGAGAGCCTTCAGCTTTTCTTCTTTGGTATCCTTCCAATGGACTCTGACGAGTGAGAGAGCCACGCCGGCTCCACGGTGAGCAGCTGATTTCTTCCACGCCTGCACTCGACTAGGGACTTCATTGAGCTAAGCCATCAGTGACTCGAGGTCCTTTTAAAGTTTATCCTTCGGCCATAGCTCTTGGTCTATCCTTGTCAGCGCAACTTTCAGTCGAGCATTGTAGCCCAAGACGCTGTCGAGATGAGATTCAAGTCACATTATATTCAGCGCAACTTCATCCTTGACGACCGACTTTGTGGGGTCCAGGCTTTGTTCAATCCGGTCGGTTTCCTGCTCAAAATTCTGACAGAACTCAGCACAAGGAGGGAAAATTTGAGTCAGCATCAATATTATGACGAAGTTTCACAGATCCACTTGGACAAAGGAAGATACCTTCGAGCATGATGTACATCTTCTTGGCAAGGCCCCCCAAGTAAGCCTCCAGCTCGTCCCTCTTCCAAGTGAGTTGGTCCACCTTGTCAATCAAGACAATTTTCTCCTCCCTCAGCTGAGTGGCCTCCTTCTTCACCTCCTCAATGGAAGTTTTCACAGCCGCATTCTCCTCTTCAAGTTTGCCGACTAAAGCAAGCTTTCAATCAGCTGTTGCAGTCTTCTCTCACTCCACCTTCTGTGCTCCCTCAAGTTCATTGTCCTTCCTCTCCAACGCCTGATTCATAGTGTCTAAAGAAATAACATTCTTTAGTCCAACTTGGAGTTGACGGTTTTCACTACGCACATCTGTTCGAGTGGAATCACTTGGTTCAAACAATGGAAATGAAGAAACGCCAAAGCATACAGTCAGTAAGTTGTTACCTCCCATGATCTTCACTTCATCCTGAGCATCCTTCGGATTCTTCTTGGAAAGTTCTAGATCAATTTGGAGTTGGATTGTCTCCTTCTCTAGGGCAACATACTGAGTCCCAAGTTCACAAGATTTCTGAGAAAAAAAGACAATTCAGTCGACGAAAAGAAAATCTTTTACTTCCTAGTGGAGAAGAGCAAATTCAGATGCTAGAATCAAAAGAGTTCTTAGACCACCGCGAAATCAAACATTCGACGGTGTTCTCAGGGACTACACCCAGTGGGTACACTCAGCGTGCCCCTACTAGATCAATTCCCCACTTGGCATGGCCTGCCCGGCCTGAGTGGAAGAAGAAAAAAAACCTTGTTCTCAGACCCCTGCTGACTACCTGCAGTCGATAGCAGTCTCGGGGACTACACCCATTGGGTGCACTGTGCGTGCCCCCATTGGATGAGTTACCCACTCGGCACGGCACGATCAGGGACTACACCCAGTGGGTGCACCCAACATGCCCCCACTAGAAGAACTACACAGTAAAAGAAAATACCTAGTGGGTGTACATATTCAAGACGAAGAAAATCCAATCAGAAATCAACTTATAATCGTACTTACTCAGAAATTGATCTGAAAGGTAGAACTGGCGTCGTAAGCAGCCTTGCTGGCTTCGTACACCTCCTTCAGTCGTTGCGTCATCGAGCCAACTTGGATCATAGCCTCCTTGGGAGCTCCTGTCTGGTTCTCCGGGACATGATGGAGAGCGAATCCACTCGATGTAGGGGTTGTTGACGGAGCTGAAGGGATCACCGTTTGAGGCTATTCAGTCGGACCGGTTGATGATGCCATAGACCTACGGTGGGGTCATAGGCCTGACCTATATGCCCACCCAACGTCAATACCCTAGAAGCAAAGACATTCAAAGCACAGCAGGAAGTATCAATTGAAGCCATCTAGTGCAATCCACTCGTCCAGTCACCACACCCGGATACCCCCAATTCCACTCGACCAAGATAGAGCCATTCGACCATACAGGAAACCACTCGGAGTATAGAATACCTAGAGTCACTCAGGATGGCAACGGTCAGCTGTTCACTCCATAGTCTTAAAGATCATTAATAACACTTTACAGCTGGCTTTACTAGTAACGCCCTATCTTAATGTACATTGAACCCATGTAACGAAGGATGGCTGGGGTCCTGGCGCACTCTATATAAGCCACCCCCTCCTCAAGGACAAGGGTTCGCACCCCTTGTAACACACACCCATATTCCATTCGATCGCCTCAGGGCACCGAGATGTAGGGCTTTTACCTCCTTCGAGAGGGGCCTGAACTCGTAAACTCATGTGTACAACCTCGCCATTACTAGGGCCTTGCCTCCTCATACGTACCCCCTATTCTTACTATCAGACTTAGTACTACAACAGTTGGCGCCCACCATGGGGCAAGCATCTTAGCAACTTCTGGCGAGGTTGCGTTTTCTCCAACCTTCATCAACATGGTTTCCGGCTGCGGTTTGATCATGGGCTGCGAGTTCCGACTCGGTGTGCTCACTTTCGTCGCCGACGACTCCGCCTGGCTCCAGGAAGCCCCTCTCGATGTCGAGGCTCTCCCGATCCACGGATCGTCGCATTTCTGTGCGAGTGCCTGCGGCTTCCTCCTTCCACAATCGTCGACCCCGTATAGGTTGGTCCTTGCTTCGCCTTCTCACTCCACTGGATGTCGCCGCAAGCGATCTGGTCGGTCACGGCTCCAGCGGTGGATGAAGCATGCAGTGGATCGCTAGACGGCCACCCCCCAAATTGCGGCAATCGAGCCCGATGAATTTCATTGCGGTCCGGTCAACTGGCTTTCCAGACACGTTTTCCGAGAGCGGGAGCTGTGACCCCGCGGCAGAAATTCTTATGGTTGACTCCTGTTTGTAGCACACCTGGGTTCTGCCATAGTGGTGGCAACGATGGCGGCGATGGCCCATCATTCGGCCACGAAGAGTACGAGCCTCAACTTCTCAACAAGCAGCAGAAGGAAGAGCTGCATCGCCGCAACATGGAGGCCCTCCAGACCCCCATCTTAGGGGAAAGCGCCGAGGCTCGGGCCTTGGAGGTAGCGCGCGTGGCCACGCTGGCTGAGCGCACTCGTTTGGAGAATCCCCGTCGACTGATCCCCGAGTCTAGTCGACGTCCCTGACAGTTGTTTCCGCCTAAACCTCAGGTATTCCCTACTCCGATCCAGAACCTTGCAGCTGATGCGTGCATCGCAGAGTCTATTTAGCTATCCTGTTCAGAGGCTGGAAGGTGCTTGGAACATATCAGAATGTTGCTTCGAGTAGCAGGAGAGCTGAACTCTGCCGTTTCTCAGTTGCGGAACAGGATCCACAGCAGGTCGGTAAGGGCAGATACTTTTTAGTCGGTGAAAGTGCGTTATATCAACTAGAGGGGGGTGAATAGGCGATTTTTATGAATTCTTCACTGAGGAATTTGATGGTGAGCAAATTCATTAGCGAAGAACTACTTGCACCGGAATAAGTACTATGAAGTAAGCATAATAGAAGACATGCACAGTCATCATGATGAAATGAAGAGAATCACAGAGTACAGGAAGCGTAAGCACAGGATAACACAAGACGAAGACAAACAGACTAAAGAAATTGAACTGAGGAAATTGAGAAAGTCTTTAGTCAAAGTCTTCAAACACAGATATGAACAACTACTCAACACAGTAATGAGGAAATGAAAGAGTTGAGGAAATAGAACCAGTAAGGTTGGTGAAGACAATGATTTGGTAGACCAGTTCCAACTGCTGTCTCAGTTGTACGTCTGGTTGGAGCGGCTGAGTATTTAAACTCGAGGACACACAGTCCCGGACACCCAGTCACTGAGCACGCAACTCAAGACACCAAGTCCTCACCGTATTCTCCTTGAACTAAGGTCACACATACCCCGTCCAATCACTCATGGTAAGTCTTCAGGCGACTTCCAAACCTTCACAGACTTTGGTCACTCGGCGATCCACTATTCCTCTTGGATGCTCTAGACCATGACGCCTAACCGTCTGGAAGAAGCATAGTCTTCAAAGGTAACAAGCGTCGGATCAACGCAGAATCAATCTCTTCAGTGATGCTCAATCACTTTGGGTTTGTGGGTGTTTGGGTTTGGATTTTCCTCACTCGATAATTTTCACTCAAAGTCCTCGGAGGATGGGTTGCTCTCAAATGACAAGTGTCAGTTTCTCTCAGAGCAGCCAACTAGCTAGTGGTTGTAGGGGGCGACTATTTATAGCCTAGGGAGCAGCCCGACATGGTAAGACATAAATGCCCTTCAATGATATGACCGCTATGTGGATAAGATATTTTGGGACAGCTGGCGTGAAGCACAACAACGGTCGGAAATTTGACTCTCAAATTCCTCAGGGCTATCATGTTCCTCACTGTGTAGGCAATCCGCATTGGAAAATTCCTAACTCCTCAGTCAGAACAAATTCCTCAGCGACCAGAAGAACTTCATCATTGTCACTAAAGAAATTGACTGAACTTATGAGGTATCCAATGGCTTCACTCGAAGGGAATTGTAGGTGTAGGATTTTGAGTCGAGCATCACATGGAAATTTTTCCTTAGTATTTCCTCAACCCCCTTTGCCAGTACGGTGTTTCCTATGACTCAAGAAAGAGAAAAACAAAACTATGAAAACGAAAGTCTTCAAGCTTCATATTCCTCGCATGAATATCAAGTCTTCACGGACACACCAATTTCTTCACTTTCAAAGTCTTCATGAAAGTCTTCAGGAATACCAAAATCTTCAGTCGAAGATATTCATTTTTAGGTGTCGACTTTCTCTGTAAATATCAAACTCCTCATAGACTTATAGACCTGTGTACACTCGTAAACACATTAGTCCCTTAACCTATAAGTCTTCAATACACCAAAATCACTAAGGGGCACTAGATGCACTTACAATCTCCCCCTTTTTCGTGATTGATGACATTATAGGTTAAGTTTTCAACGGGGATAAACATATGAAGTGTAAGTACTGATATTGAGGAATTTGATTGCAAGATATAGAAGAACTCCCCCTGAAGATGTGCATAGTGAGGAATTTGCTTTTGAAGCAATGCACACTTGAAGAGTTGAATCATGGAGATCTCCCCCTATATCTTGTAATTCATACATGCATTTGACATATAATATGAGGAATTTGAAATGCATGATGAAATATGGTGCCTGAAGCGATTCAGCATGCGAGCAATAATATTAACGAGGAATAAGTATGCAAAATCATAGCACAGTGCATCAAAAAGTATCAGAGCACCATTGGGTTTAAGATTACAACTCGATCCAATTAAAAGTTTCAGAAGAGCGACAGTTGTAACTTAACAAAAAAACGCCCATATAATAGACCCTCTTGAAGACTAACTCAGATTTCTCCCCCTTTGTCATCGAATGACCAAAAGGTTCGAAACTGAGGACTAACACCCCTAAAGATTATCAAGTGGATGGAGGAGCGCCAGTGTTGTCGGGGTTGGTTGTCGTAGTAGGGCCTGCCGCAGTGTCATCCAAGTCTTCATTTTCATCAGTGGCGCGTGATGAAAAATAGGAGCTGGCTTCCAAGGACGGAACCTTGACCTTCTTGAATTTCTTCGGTGGAGGTGCAAACCAGTCAAATTCTTTCTTGAGACCCATGCTCTTAAGATCATCAACGCTGTAGATATGAGATAGAACAGCCCAGGTACGGTTGAAGGTTTCATGGAGGTAGTATTGGTTTTTCCTCACTGCATTGTGGGTTGAGGTCATGTTGTGAAGAATTGAACCAAACTGACTCTTGACCCATTTATGATTGTGATCAACCTTCTGATGAAGACTGAGGAGTAACTCACGATCAGTCATCACCCTGGGAGCTGTGGCTTGAGGAATTTGCTTGGCAGAGGTGTTGGCGGCAGAATCATGTGTGGCAGAGTCATCATTGGTGGAGTAAGATGCAGCCTTGCGAAATTGACCATCCAATGGACGAGTGCCTTCATCTATCACAGCAGTTGCCTTGCCTTTGTCATCAGCTGAGGAATATGTCCTTTTGAGGACTTCAATTGGAGGCAAGAAGCTGCCATGGTTCAGAGTATCAGCCTTATAATTGAGTGAAGACCTTGGCCTGATGAATTTCATAATCCATGGTGCATAAGGCTTCAGCTCAAATGGTGACATAGCAATATTTGCCAGAGTCCTCATGAAGAAATCATGGAAGTTGATGGGAACGCCATGAATGATGTTGAAAAGCATATTCTTCATGATGCCAATGACTTCTTCATCATTTGAGTCATGGCCTTTGATAGGACTCATTGTCTTCGTCGAATCGATAGGCATCCGAGGCACATCTGATAATTCTTTGGCGAGAAATTTGGTCCGTGGGGCCTGCCCTGGCTTCAAAGGCTTCATCAGCACTTGCATATAATGATTTGTAAGTTCAGGTTCATTGTAGATGCAACGAGCACCATCAAGGGGAGGACTGAGTGGGAGGACACGGGCGTTCGATTCTTTGGTGCCTTGTAGTGAGTGTTTTCGACATCCATCCAGCACCCAAGTGTTCACATCTTGAATTTCTGTGATGTGCAGCGTCGCATAGAATTGAAGAATGAGTTCATCATTCCAATCACATATGTCAGTGTTGAAATTCAGTAATCCAGCATCGTGAAGAACACTGAGGACTGGCTCGAAGCATGGCAGAGATTCCATGTCCACGTGAGGAATGTGTGCATGCTCGAAGACTTTGTCTTTGTCAAAAAGCACAGAGGAATAGAAATTAGCTTGACTAGCAGTCCAGGAATGCCTCTTCCTTATGCGAGCAGAATCATATGGATTATAGTCAGTGAAGAACACATGCTCGTTGAAGAAATTAGAAGCCTTGAGCTTCTGTTTCTTTGATAAAGGATCCATTGGCTTGGGCATAGGAGTGTCAGTGATTTGCAACACAACCTCAGGAATCACAATCTCAGGTTCTTCAGGCTGAGGAATTTCTGGTTCCTCTTCAGTGGCAGTCTGCATGTTCAAGTTATCAGCAGCAGCAGTTTCTTCAGCACTAGTGGCTGGAATTTCTTCATGCACAGAGGAGGTGGGATGAGTTTCTTCAGAGCCTATTTGAGCAGTTGGTGCAGGGGACTGAGGTATTTGCTGTAGTGGAGTGAAGTGTGGAGAATTGGGATGCTGACTTTCCGAAAAGTCATCAGTCATCATAGGCGTGGTGCATCCCATGTCCACGTCTTCATCTTCATGTTCTTCAACGCCAGCCGCTTCAGCTGTGAACTGAGGCATGGGCAAGGAAGCAGCAGGAGTTGAAGGGATCACATCCACTTCAATTTCTTCATCAATCTGCTCTGACGAAGCAACAGAATGATGTTCTTTATCAGATCCGCTAGGGACCACATATTCTTCACCATAAGGAACAAGCTCCTTTGATGACATGGTGGAAATCGGAACAGCATCAATAGGATTTTCATAAGAGTTGGTCATAGTCTTCATTTTCTTCAGAGCCGAAGAATCTGAAGCAGACGATGCTTTCCTTTTCTTCACTGCAGCTTCCTTTGCAGCCTTGGTCTTCCACACATCTGATGCAGATGGAAGGGTAGGAGTTGGTGTAGGCGCACGAGGAGCTGAGGAATCTGTTGGTATTTCCTCAGGCGCAACTGATGCAGTTGGCCTGACTTCTTCATTTTCTTCAGGCGCACCACTAGAGGATGCCCTGGCAGTTTCTTCAGCAGCTGGAATGGAGTCATCAGCTCTGGAACTAGCATTTTCTTCAGCAAGCTGAAAATCATCAGCGGTGCTGGCATGTTCTTCAGTTTGTTGAGCAGAGGCTTCAGCTTGAGGAATGTCTTGTTGCGATGGGGCTGCAACATTGGTGAACTCCTCGGTCAGTTTAACAAACCGTACCTGACTTTGGCTCCTTGCCAATCAGCATAATAGGAATTGAAATTGTCGCTGAGGGTTTTGATCTCAGACTGGATCTTGAGGAGTTCATCAGGTGTCATTTTGACAACATTGTTCTTCAGGAACTTCTCTTTCCTGAACTTAGCCTTCTTGATCTGCTTGGCCTTCTCAAATTTCCACTTTTCTTCATTTATGAAGTGGGTCAGCACATGACTTTGGCCAAGTGTCAGATGAAAATCAGGCATAGGAGTGTTTGGGTCCTTGTGCCAGAGATCAATGTAGTCGAGGATCACCTTAGGATCCAAAAGCAGTGGCACATTTGTGCCTTTGGCTCTAGCGGCCCTTTCCTGCCTGTCTCTAATGATATCTGCAAGTTCTTCATCATCAGCTTCATCGTCAGATGGCACATGGAAGGCAACTTGTTTCTTCTTCGGACTAGGCCGATGACCTCGTCCAGCAGTGGCCTTTGTCTTTAGCAGAGTGGGGCCAGATGAAGAATTTGGTGCAGCTGAGGAACTTGCTGAGACACCAGAGGCAATGGAGATGCCTGTAGTCCTTTGGCATGTGGCCAAATGTACCGGTGTTGAGGACTTTGCCGGAGTAACTGAGGACTTTGGAGGAGCTGGTGCAGCTTGAGGAATTGGCCGTGAGGGCTTTGAAGAGATTGGCCGTGAGGGCTTTGAAGATTCTGGCCGTGAGGGCATTGCGGTGGAGCTTGTCCGTGAGGGCACAGTTGTGGAAGCACTTGGCTTGTGAGCAGGCTTCTTTGCCATTGATTTCCTAGGCTTGTCAGAGGCCTTTGTGGCAGCAACAGCAGTAGAGTCTTCATTAAATTTCCTCACTGCTTCTTTGGCTTGTCTAGCCAACTTGGCTTGGCGCCTTGCCCATTCTTCAGGAAAATCCTCACCATGCTTGAGGCTGGTGGGATCAGCTTCTTGGCCAGGTGCCAATGGAGCTCTTGGGCATGGAGGATTTAGAGCAAATTTCTTCATATACTTTGGAGTTAAATATCTGTACTCCCTCCATTCTCTTGCCCATCTCCTTTCAATCCTCCGTATGCGCACCTTGCGCTGATTTTTGTTTTCTTTGCCGAACTTGGCCTCTTCAGGTGTGCAATAGTCCTTATAAATGTCATCAGGGATCTCAAAAGCAGTCATGACCTCAGGCTTCTTTCCTCCTTTCTGTGGTTTCTTACCTTCAGCCATATTCTTCAGATGAGGAATTTGAACAATTGAACACTCTGAAGAAGTATGCAGTTTTTCTTCAAGGAATGCTGCAAATGAGTTAAGTTGTTGAGAACCTAGTGATTCAGCAGCGGACATGAGTACATGTGAACAGAGTATAGTTGCGAGGAATTTGAAGAGGTCATATGCGTTCTCAGAAGGTTTTCAAAATGAACAAGTTTGAGGAATTTGACCAGATGAGTCTTGAAGAATTTCACTAAGCGTACTTTGTCTTAGGTTCCAGAGTTGTATAGATCTACGATCCACACAATTGAGGAATCTTGAAGAAAATGAAGCTTAGGGAAACGAATCAAGAATAGATAATTTGTGTGGTATTTTGTGTGTGTGAAGATTTGAAGAATAAAACACCTTTGAAGATTTTGTATTGAAAATATGAATCAAAGAGGGCAGTAAAAGTAACTTTTAATTACCCTGGTTGAAGAACACGACAAACTGAGAAGAGTAGATTGGAAGCTCGTCAGTTCAGATCTTCCACGCCCTAACTTGGCGGAGGAAGACAGCTACGGCGGCGGCGAAGTGAGGATTTCCTGGGCCGGCGGGAGTACGACGGCGACGAGGTCGAGGTAGTGAAGCTCTTCCTCACCGGCGACGATGGAGTAGCGGCGGCACTAGGGTTTGAGAAGCTCGAGTGCGGGAGAGAGCGGTTGAGCGGAGTAAAGGAAGTGAGGAAGGGTGAGGGGGTATTTATAGTCGCAGTGAAAAACTGTTCGCCCAAAGGTTTAGGACGAACGTGCCCCTGGCCCTTCTCATTCGCTTGACATGTGTCACCCACGTACTGAATAGTGGAGATCGTGTTAGATCATGGGTCAATAGATAAGTCTATCGTGGGAAACGGGACAGTTTGAGCGGCAAAACCGAAAAATTTGGATAAGATACGTTTTAAAGTTTCGTTCCCAATTTCTTCAGCTGACAAGGACACAGTGAAGATTTTGAACGAGTTTTAGATAGAACGCACATGAAGAATTTGTGAATAGATTGGGTTCAGTATAGCATAGATGGGGAAGGGTCCGATCACATTCACTTAGCAGAAAATGCAACTTGAAGAAATAGCCATAAGTGAACTTTCTAGAGGACATAAAACCATATATATATATATATATATATATATATATATATATATATATATATATATATATATATATATATATATATAGCCAATGAAGAAAGACGACGGAAACAGTGAATATTTTGCAAAGTTGAAGAATTTGAAAAACTGAGGAATTTCAAAACTGAGGAAAAACTCAAATTGAAGATTTTCAACTTTTTGTGGTGGCGTGATCCACCGTATAAGAATGACGATTTCAGACACCACGTACAATTGTTGTAGGGTTCTGAGAATCAAATTCTTCATTAATTTCTTCACAGTTAGAGTGTAATTCTTCATTGATTGAAGAAAAACGTTTCTTCATGTGTTGCACATCTAAGTCATCAATTTTGCATAAGTTTTAGGATGTGTGTCCTTTTCAAAGAACATTCGAAGATTCTAAGATACTTAGCTCACACCGCAACTTGCTAAATTTCTTCTCATCCAAGGGCTTTGTGAAGATATCGGCTAGCTGTTCTTTAGTCTTCACATGTTCCATAGCAATGTCGCCCTTCAACACATGATCACGAAGAAAATGATGACGGATCTGAATGTGCTTTGTCTTCGACTGCTGAACTGGGTTATGAGCAATCTTGATGGCACTCTCATTGTCACAATAGAGAGGCACGTTCTTCATGTTGATGTCGTAGTACTTGAGAGTTTGCTTCATCCACAGCAATTGAGCACAGCAAGAACCAGCAGCAATATACTCACTTGAAGATGAGAGCGGTGATACGCAGATTCTGCTTTCTTTGAGGACCAACAGACCAGAGATCGTCCGAGGAAATGACAAGTACCAGATGCTGACTTGCGGTCCACACGATCACTAGCATAGTCAGAGTCAGAATATCCAATGGGATCAAAGGTAGAGCCCTTGGGGTACCATAATCCTAGTGTTGGTGTGTGAGCTAGATATCGAAGAATATGCTTCACAGCCTTATGGTGTGATTCTTTCGGTGAAGCTTGAAATCGGGCACACATGCAAACACTAAGCATTATATCTGGCCTAGATGCACATAAATACAATAAAGAACCAATCATGGAGCGGTATACCTTGTGATCAAAGTCAATACCATTTTCATCAGTGCATAGATGGCCATTTGTGGGCATAGAAATTTTGACTCCTTTACAGTCTTGCATGCCGAATTTCCTCAGTACATCCTTGAGGTATTTCTCCCGAGATATGAATATGCCATTGTGCTGTTGACGAATTTGAAGACCTAAGAAGAATTTCAACTCTCCCATCATAGACATTTGATATTCTTCACTCATCATATAGACAAATTCATCACTATAACTTTGGTCAGTACAACCAAAGATAATATCATCAACGTATATATGGCACACAAACAGTTCACCATCATAAGATTTAGTAAAGAGAGTAGGGTCGAGTGAACCGGGTGTGAAGCCATTCTTCACGAAGAATTCCTTCAAAGTATCATACCACGCCCGAGGGGCCTACTTGAGGCCATAGAGGGCCTTGTTGAGTCTGAAGACTTTGTCAGGATTCTTTGGATCTTCAAAACCTGGGGGTTGAGCAACATATACTTCTTCCTCAAGCTTACCATTGAGGAATGCACTTTTCACAACCATTTGATATAAAGTGATATTATGATGGTTAGCATAAGCAAGTAATATGCGAATAGCCTCAAGTATAGCAACAGGTGCAAAGGTTTCATCGAAATCAATTCCTTCAACTTGTGTGTAGCCTTGAGCAACAAGTCGTGCCTTATTCCTCACCACAAGGCCATTTTCATCTTGCTTGTTGCGGTAGATCCACTTTGTGCCGATGATATTATGCTTGCGAGGATCTGGACGTTTGACCAGTTACCAGACATTATTGAGCTCGAACTGATGTAATTCTTCTTGCATAGCCTGAATCCACTCAGGCTCCAGAAATGCTTCATCTACCTTAGTGGGCTCTGTGATAGAGACAAAAGCATAGTGCCCACAAAAGTTAGATAAATGTGAAGCTTTTGAGCGTGTGAGAGGACCTGGTGCTTTAATGTCATCGATGATCTTTTCAACTTGCACTTCTTTTGCAACGCGAGGATGAGCTGGTTGTCGTCGAGGAATTTGATCAGCATTTTCTTCAGCACCATTTTCTTCAGCATTTTCCTCAGGTACATCAGCTGGACGGCCTTGGCGTTTGGGAATGAATTCTTCAGTAGATTCTTCAGTAGGAATAACATCCTCAGTAGCCTTAAGCTTGATAGAATCTTCAGGTGCTGGTTCATCTATCACAGAAGGTAGTTGCTCTATTTGCGAGCCATTAGTTTCATCGAACCGCACATCTATAGTTTCAACAATCCTGTGAAGAGCGATGTTGAAGACTCTGTAGGTGTGCGAGTCCTTTCTGTAACCAAGCATAAAACCTTCATGTGCTTTCAGTGCAAATTTAGCATTGTGATGAGGATCTCTAATCCAACATTTAGCACCGAAGACTTTGAAATAACTCACATTGGGTTTCTTGTCAATGAGGAGTTCATAGGCAGTCTTCTTGAAGAATTTGTGAAGATATACTCTGTTGATGATGTGGCATGCGTTATCAATTGCATCAATCCAGAACCGATGAGGGGTTTTGTATTCATCAAGCATAGTGTGAGCCATCTCAACAAGAGTTCTGTTCTTGCGCTCCACGACGCCATTTTGCTGAGGAGTATAAGGAGCAGATAATTCATGAGTAATACGAAGTTCATCAAGATAGCCATCAAGACCGGAATTCTTGAACTCAGTTCCATTGTCACTCCTGATGTGCTTGATCTTCACACCAAAGTTGGTTGAAGCCCTCGAGGAAAATCATTTGAAGACTTCCTGCACTTCATGTTTGTAAGTAACAATGTGTACCCTTGTATAACAAGAGTAATCATCAACAATGAAAAAGCCATATAGAGATGCATCATTAGTCACAGCAGAATAATGATTAGGACCGAAGAGACCCATGTGAAGCAATTCAAATGGTCGAGTGGTAGTCATGATAGTCTTCGCTGGATGCTTGGCCTTTGTCATTTTTCCAGCTTCACAGGCACCACACAGGTGATCCTTGAGGAATTTGACGTTCTCAATGCCAATGACATGCTTCTTCTTTGCGAGCGTGTGCAGATTCCTCATGCCAGCATGACCAAGTCGTCGATGCCATAGCCAGCCTTCTGAAGCTTTTGCAAGTAAGCACACGGCAGGTTGTGGTCCTGTAGAGAAATCAATAATGTACAAGTCTCCTCTCCAAAAGCCTTTGAAGACTTTGGAATTGTCAGCTTCCATGATCACAACACAACGATACTTGCCAAAGACAACAACCATATCAAGATCACAAAGCATTGAGACAGACATGAGGTTGTATCCTAAGGACTCGACAAGCATGACTTTGTCCATGTGTCGATCCTTAGAGATCGCAACCTTACCTAGACCCATACCTGACTTTTGCCTTTGTCAGCGAAGATGATATGCTTCAGATGTGACGGTGTTAATGGAGCATCCATTAATAGATTCTTCTCACCAATCATGTGATTTGTACAACCACTATCGAGGACCCACTCGTTTGCTTTGGGTTGATCATCCTTAGAAGCCTTTGCCATGAAGCAATAGGTGGGGGCATAGTCATCATTGCCTTCATCAGCATTGTTGGTGTTGCCATTTTCTTCAGAGTTGAAGATAGACTTGCTAACAAATGCGGTAGCAAGAGCTAGACTCGCCACACCTGACTCAGACTCCTCGGATTCCTCTTCTTCCTCATTCTCCTCAGATTCAGCCTCAGAATCCATTTCCTTGCCAATGAATGCCCGAGCCTTCCTGGAGCTGCTCTTCTTGCGGGATGAAGACTTCGAGGATTTTGATGATGAGGACATTCAAGATTTCTTCTTCTTCTTGGCATCATCAGAACTGTAATCCTTGTATTTCTTCTTCTTTAGTTCCTTGTCCCAATGAGGACAATCTTGAATGTAGTGACCAGGCTTCTTACATTTGTGGCATAGCCTTCTCTTATAGTCACTTGATGAGGAATCACTGCTCCTTGAAGATTTTCCAAAACGACCACGTCTTGAGAATTTCTGGAACTTCTTCACGAGAAGTGCTAGCTCCTAGCTGAATTCTTTAGGGTCACCAAGGCTACTACCAGAATCTTCACACTCAGATTCAGACACTGCCTTGGCCTTCAGGGCACGTGGTTTGCCATAGCTTGAACCATAGAGATCTCACTTTTCAGCAAGCTGGAACTCATGAGTATTTAGCCTCTCGAGGATATCAGCGGGATCTAGTGACCTGTAATCAGCACGCTCTTGAATCATCAGTGCCAGAGTGTCCAATGACGAATCGAGTGATCTCAGCAATTTCTTCACCACCTCATGATCGGTGATGTCAGTGGCACCGAGCGCTTGAAGCACATTTGAGATATCAGTGAGGCGATCGAAGGTTTGCTGAACATTTTCATTGTCGAGTCTTTTGAAGCGGCTAAAGAGATTGCGAAGAATGTCAACACGAGAGTCACGTTGAGTTGAGACTCCTTCGTTTACTTTGGAGAGCCTATCCCAGATAAGCTTAGCAGTTTCCAAAGCACTCACTCTACCATACTGCCCTTTACTCAAATGACCACATATGATATTCTTCGCTTGAGAATCGAGTTGCTTGAATCTCTTCACATCAGCAGCATTCAGGGAAGGTGTGATTGAGGGAACACCATTTTCCACAACGTACCAGAGATCCTTGTCAATTGCTTCAAGATGCATTCGCATCTTATTCTTCCAGTAGGGGTAGTCCATGCCATCGAAGGTAGGACACCCAGCAGAGACCTTGATCATACCTGCGGTCGACATAACTAAAACTCCAGGCAGTTAAACCAAAATCACACGTAACAAGGAGTACCTTGCTCGATATCAATTGAAAGTCGTTATATCGACTAGAGGGGGTGAATAGGCGATTTTATAAATTCTTCACTGAGGAATTTGATGGTGAGGAAATTCCTTAGCGAAGAACTACTTGCAGCGGAATAAGTACTCAGAAGTAAGCATAACAGAAGACATGCACAGTCATCATGATGAAATGAAGACAATCACAGAGTACAGGAAGCGTAAGCACAGGATAACACAAGACGAAGACAAACAGACTGAAGAAATTGAACTGAGGAAATTGAGAAAGTCTTCAGTCAAAGTCTTCAAACACAGATATGGACAACTACTCAACACAGTAATGAGGAAATGAAAGAGTTGAGGAAATAGAACCAGTAAGGTTGGTGAAGACAATGATTTGGTAGACCAGTTCCAACTGCTGTCTCAGTTGTACGTCTGGTTGGAGCGGCTGAGTATTTAAACTCGAGGACACACAGTCTCGGACACCTAGTCACTGAGCACGCAGCTCAGGACACCAAGTCCTCATCGTATTCTCCTTGAACTAAGGTCACACAGACCCCGTCCAATCACTCGTGGTAAGTCTTCAGGCGACTTCCAAACCTTCATAGACTTTGGTCACTCGGCCATCCACAATTCCTCTTGGATGCTCTAGACCACGATGCCTAACCGTCTGGAAGAAGCACAGTCTTCAAAGGTAACAAGCGTCGGATCCACTCAGAATCAATCTCTTCAGTGATGCTCAATCACCTTGGGTTTGTGGGTGTTTGGGTTTGGAGTTTCCTCACTCGATGATTTTCACTCGAAGTCCTGGGAGGATGGGTTGCTCTCAAATGACAAGTGTCAGTTTCTCTCGGAGCAGCCAACTAGCTAGTGGTTGTAGGGGGCGGCTATTTATAGCCTAGGGAGCAGCCCGACATGATAAGACATAAATGCCCTTCAATGATATGACCGTTATGTGGATAAGATATTTTGGGACAGCTGGCGCGAAGCACAACAACGGTCGGAAATTTGACCCTCAAATTCCTCAGGGCTATCATGTTCCTCACTGTGTAGGCAATCCGCACTGGCGAATTCCTAACTCCTCACTCAGAACAAATTCCTCAGCGACCAGAAGAACTTCTTCTCATCATCAAGAAATTGATCGAATCTGTATGAGATTTCCAATGGCTTCACTCGAAGGGATTGGTAGGTGTAGGATTTTGAGTTGAGCATCACATGGAAATTTTTCCTTAGTATTTCCTCGACACCCGTTAACAGTACGGTGTTTCCTATGACTCAAGAAAGATAAAAACAAAACTATGAAAACGAAAGTCTTCAAGCTTCATATTCCTCGCATGAATATCAAGTCTTCACGGACACACCAATTTCTTCACTTTCAATGTCTTCATGAAAGTCTTCAGGAATACCAAAATCTTCAATCGAAGATATTCATTTTTAGGGGTCGACTTTCTCTGTAAATATCAAACTCCTCATAGACTTATAGACCTGTGTACACTCATAAACACATTATTCCCTTAACCTATAAGTCTTCAATACACCAAAATCACTAAGGGGCACTAGATGCACTTACAGTCGGCACATAGTCCCGGGTCGCCTTTGCGACATGAAGATCATGATCACCACCGAGATCAGCACTTGGGAAGAGCTCATGGAGAGTTTGATCGTGAGTACGCCCGTGACAACCACCGTCGAGTGCCTTCGTCCCTTCTGAGGGACAGGTCGTACTTGCCCCGATGATATGAAGACAGGCGCCCGTATGGTAATGATCGCAGAGTTCTAGTCGACCCAAGGGAGCCTGGGTTCGATGCAAGGTCAGTCCTTGTCCAAGGCTTGGTCGACCGGAACAGAGCGTACAGAGAGGGGTTGCATAGAGACAGGCCCGGGGGAAGGAGGGTCCATGTTTTCGGCCCGGGTGTTTTGGAAGAGTCATGTGAGCTGCCGAGATCCCTCACAACATCAGATTGGCGACTGGCGTTAGTAAGATCCACTACAAAAAAAGTACACTTCTGTGATGATACGTGTTTGTCACAGTAGGTTCCATTTTTTTTCATTCATGTACATCCATGATGATTTTATGACAGAATCAAGATAGTCATATGTAACGCCCTCGATGCGGCTATATCTCCCACGTGTCGAAGCACGACTTAGAGGCATAACCGCATTGAAAGCAATGTCGCAAGTGAGGTAATCTTCACACAACCCATGTACTATATAAGGGAAAGAGATACATAGTTGGATTACAATCGCCACTTCACACAATTACATGAATAAAGCATTACATCATCCAGATACAATCAAGGTCCGACTACGGAACCAAAATAAAAGAAGAACCCCAAATGCGACAAAGATCCCCGATCGACCCCAACTGGGCTCCACTACTGATCAACTAGAACGAAACAACACAAAGGGCAAGATCTTCATCGAGCTCCTCCTTGAGCTTGATTGCGTCATCTGCTCGGTAACATATGCACCTGCAAACTAGTTTTGGAAGTATCTGGTGAGCCACGAGGACTCAGCAATCCCATTACCATGGGTATCAAGACTAGCAAAGCTTAATCGGAAAGGAAGGGGTAAAGTGGTGAGGTTGCAGCAGCGACTAAGCATATATGGTGGCTAACCAACGCAAATAAGAGCGAGAAGAGAGCAAGCGGAACGGACGTGAAGCTAGCAATGATCAAAAGGTGATCCTGAACACCTACTTACGTCAGACATAACCCAGAAACCGTGTTCACTTCACGGACTCCGCCGAGAAGAGACCATCACGGCTACACACTCGGTTGATGCGTTTTAATTCGGATCAAGTGTCAAGTTGTCTACAACCGGACATTAGCAAATTCCCATCTGCCACATAACCGCGGGCACGGCTCTCAAAAGTTTATACCCTGCAGGGGTGTCCCAACTTAGCCCATGACAAGCTCTCGCGATCATCGAAGGAATAGACCTTCACCCGAGACACACCGATCAGACTCGGTATCCCGGTACATCAAGACATTTCGACAATGGTAAAACAAGACCAGCAAGACCTCCGGCGTGCCGACATCCCGATAGTAGCCGCACAGATCTCGCCTCGTGCCACGACCGGATGAGCGATCGTATAACTAGAACCAGCCCTCAAGTTTCCCGAGGTGGCGCCGCAAGTGGCTCTAGTTTGGACCAACGCTTAGACAAGCACGGCCCGGGGCTATAAAAGATGACCCTCGAGAGAGCGACTCCCAAGGGAAAAATAGGTGGTGGTGAGGCAAATGGTAAAAGGCAAAGTTGGGCCTTCTTTGGACAAGTTTTATTCAAAGCGAACTGTCGGGGGTCCATAAATCACCCGACCGCGTAAGGGACGCAAAATCCGGGAACATAACACCGGTATGACGGAAACTAGGGCGGCAAGAGTGGAACAAAACACTGTGCATAAGGCCGAGCCTTCCACCCTTTACCAAGTATATAGATGCATTAATAATATAAGAGATATTGTGATATCCCAACATAAACCCTGTCCACCATGGAGAAATCTTCAACTTCACTCGCAACTAGCAACGCTATAAGAGGGCTGAGCAAACGCGTAACATAGCCAAACAATGGTTTGCATAGGAAAGGTGTCAAAGGTTAGAGGTTCATGGCAATATGGGATGGCCGGACAAACAGTAATAGGTAGCGCAGCATAGCGAAAGAACGAGGCAACTAGCATAGCAATGATAGTAGTGAGATCCAGGGTAGCGGTCATCTTGCCTGAAATCCCGCAAGGAAGAAGAACGAGTCCATGAAGAAGAAGAAGCCACGAAGACGAACCACACGTGGACGAACGAATCCTCACGATCGCAACGAAACGGGAACTATCGAGAAGAAGCACGCAACAAAGGTAAACACACCACACATGAACATGACATGATGCACAACAAGCATGATGCATGACCAAGCTACATGAAGCTACTCATGGCAGGAGATGATGCAAACAAGAACAACACATCAAGGCAAGTTTAAATGAGGCCGGAAACAACATATAACAATTCCGGTAAGTCCTCATATGCAAATTTCGAAATTGGTCCAGAACTGATTAAACCTTATGTTGAAGTTGTTAAACAGCAAGTTAAGATGCACCAAGATGATCTACACGAAATTCTAGTCAAGTTACATATAAAGTTCATTAGATTCGGAGCTACGGGCTAGAAGATATGAGCAAAACAAGTTAAACATGGCATTGATGCAAAATGCACCCAAACATCAAGCAAACATATCAAAACAAGGATGCAACATGATAATATGAAACAAAATGCAAAATCAAGCAAGTTTCATATAGATCACACTCAAAACGGAGCAACGGATCAACACCCACACACTATACAAGTCATAGCAACAATCTGTCCAAAACAGCAACTAGGCATCTTACCAGCATCAAAACAACATGCTACAGCACCCCAACATAATAACAAAAGGCACGGGCATGAAGTACACGTAAAGCATAACAAAATATGAGCACTGAGCTATCTCTAGAAATCAATGGATCATGCTCAAAATGACATGGAGATATTGCAAGTAATAACAATTTCAGACTTTAGCAGAAATAACATCAGGTTGCAATGTTTAGAGCTATCAAACAACATGTTACAGAAACATATCATGGCAAACAAAGGCATGGCATGATTCTACTCAAAGTATATATCAATAGTCCCTTACTGACCATGAGCCAAAAAGGCACGGAAAATATGATGGCACCCATGTAAACATAGCAAGTTTTATTACAGATTTGAACATGGCAGAAACAACGATTAGTAGGCATGTTCGTGAGCTCGAAACACTCACTACAGAGCAATACATGGCATGGCAAGGCAACCAACAGTAAGAAGACATGTTTATGACGCTAAGCATTGCAAGAGCAAGTTCATATCATACACGGATCAACTACAACGACCTCGTGAAAATTGAATCTCATGCAAACAATCTGTCAGGAAACATTTTCAAGCAACTTTGGAGCAAGAAATGAACATGTTCCAGCAGGCTATAATTGCAACCAAGGACCTGAATGGATAGATAATGACATGTATATCAAAACATGTTTATAGAGCATCTCCAGATTATGCATAGAATGGTTAGTGGAAGCATGTTAACATGGCATCAAATTATAACAGAATCTGCCAGGAAAACAGTAACAGCAACTATCCTACTTTACAAGCTTGATACACTCAGCACACAACTCACAAAAATACATGGTCAACACCCCTGGAAAGATGGCATGGCCTAGTCCAACATTCATGTAGAGCTCACACTCATAGGATGCACACATAAATCATGGCAAAAATGACAAAAGAGCTCGAGCTGATAAGATTCTGGAACTAACGATCTGAAGCCTTCTTCCAACAGCATTTCGGGCGTCAAGATGAGCTCAAATGCAAATGATGCAATGGAATGAAATGATGTACTCGTCGAGGCGAACAATTTGACATATTATACGCGCAAAACGGAGCTACGGGTGCAGAGATGTGATGCGTCAAAGTTAGCATGAAAATGATAGAATTTCAGGACTTGGGCATTCGGGACAACCTCGGGTGGTGGCACGCAGATCGAGGCGGCGGCGCGAGCTCACCGGAGCTTCACCGGAGAAGTGGCCGGAGGGGTCGGAGGAGGCGCGGGGAGGCCGGAGGGAGCCGGAGGAGGCGCGGGGAGGCCGGAGGAGCCGGCCACGCCGGGGAGGAGATGGCGGCGGCCGGTGGGTCGAGCCCGGAGGCGACGACAGGCCGCGGCGGCGCGGGCCTCGAGTAGGAGGCGGTGCCGCGACGGCCATGGGCGGGGACGAGGCCGCGGCGAAGCGGCGGCGGCAGCAGAAGGCCGGGGGCGGCGGCGGCGGGCGGGCGACGCGTGCCGGCGGCGCGGGCAGGGCGGCGGAGCACGCCGGACGGCGGCGGCGGGGCATCTGCATGGGCGGCGGCGGCAGATCTGGCCCGCTGGCCTCGGATGGGCTCCATGCGGGCGCGGTGGTGGCGCGACCCACGTGGCAACGCGCGAGTGGCTTTCGGGCGGCGGCGCGATGATTTGTCGCGCCGATTGGGCGAGACGACGTGTCCGGCGGACATGTCCGGCGCGGATGGACATGTCCGGCGGCGCGGAGTAGTTTGGCTAGGTTTGCACCGTGAATTTGAGAGGGGATCACATATTTATAGGTAGAGGGAGCTAGGAGTGTCCAAATGAGGTGCGGTTTTCGGCCACGCGATCGTGATCGAACGACCGAGAGCATGGAGAGGAGTTTGGTGGGTTTTGGGCCACTTTGGAAGGGGTGTTGGGCTGCAACAAAAGAGGCTTTTGCGGTTACCCGGTTAACCGTTGGAGTACCAAACGACCTCCAAATGGCACGAAACTTGACAGGCGGTCTACCGGTGGTATACCAAGGCCGCTTGGCAAACCTCGGCCATTCCGAGAAAGTTTAATACCCGCTCACAACGAGAGAGAAGAAGGGGAACGCCGGGGGACATAGGAGTGCCGGATTGCAAAACGGACAACGGGGAAAATGCTCGGATGAATGAGACGAACACGTATGCAAAATGAAATGCACATGATGACATGATAAAATGCAAATGATGACATGACAAATGCAACACGCAAGCAAATGACATGGCAACGACGGCGAATAACTGGCGGACACCTGGCGCATCGGATCCGGGGTGTTACATCATACCTTTACTGTCGTAGAAGTGTTCCATGACATTACCAAAATTATCATCACGGAAGTGTCCACTTCCATGAGGATAAATCATGCGTCACAGAAGTGCTTTCGTTATGGGTGACCGACACGTGGCATCCATCGTAACGGAACGCCGTTAAGCTATCGGGTCGGGTTTTGGATCCGATAACCCGTTAACAGCCTCGACCAATGGGGATTTTCTACATGTAAAATTATCATTGGCTGGAGGAGACATGTGTCAGCTCCGCATTGGCACATGTGTCACTCATCCAATGGGCGAGACACGCCTATGATATGTTGACACGGGGACCGGCCCATCAAGTTTAAATGGGCTGGCCCAACTAAAGGCCCACAAGATTTTGCGGACCATAATGGGCCGGCCCAAGTAAAGGCCCACGAGATTTTGTGGACCATAATGGGCTGGCCCAGCTAAAGGACCAAAAGATTTTGCGGTCCATAATGGGCCGGCCCAGGTAAAGGCCCACAAGATTTTTGTGTGCCAAATGGGCCGGCCTAGGTAAAGGCCCACAAGATTCTTGCGTATCATAATGGGCCGGCGCAGCTAAAGGCCCACGAGATTTCACCGACATTAATGGGCCGGCCCAGCTGTAGGCCCACAAGATTTTGAGGACCCTAGTAGGCCGGCCCATTAACTGGCTGCCATGTTTTGGGCCAGATGCCGGCCCATATTTAATCCGGTCCATTAATGGCCTGCCACGTTCCAGGCCTAATAATGGCCCATATGAGATCCGGCCCATTAAAAGCCTACCACGTTCTGGGCCAAATTACGGCCTAGATCAGGTCCGGCCCTTTACTAGGCTTTGGGCTAAATTATGGCCTATATCAGATTCGGCCCGTCAACTGGACTCTATGCTTTTGGGCCCACTTGCTAAAGGCCCATTTAGTAATTTGGCCTGACATTAGTTTCGGCCTGTTAAGGACCCGTTTAACATTTCGGCCCTATGTTAATTTCGGCATGTTAAAAGCCCGTCATATAGTTGGGCCTAACTACGGCCCGGTTTGCATCCGGACTGCTCGCAGCCGATATCTGATTGGGCCAAACAAGGACTGAGAGAATTTTGGCCTGTTAAAAGCCCGTGATTTGATTCGCACAATCATGGGCCGGGGTCCATTTTGGGCTGTTGCCGGCTCGTGAGCTGTTCGGCACGTTTCAGGCCCAACCTACTTCTCAGCCTCCTAAAATCCCATTGAGTTTTCTTGTGAAAAGAGGACCGGGGGTTACTCGGCCTATTAAAGGCCTAAATCTACTAGTTGGCTAGTTTACTTTTGGCCTTTTAACGGACCAAGATGATGGGGCCCATGATGTGGATCATAGATCGTGATTGCATGACGGCCCGATTATGTACCGTAATTTAATGGTTTGCCAGTTTACTGCGAAGATAGGAGATATATACGGTAAAATAACTGCGGCATCATGAATAAGAAAAAGCCTAGACTATACAATGAAGAAATTTTGGCATATTACATCCACCGGGCATCAAAGTTCGCCACTATGATAATAAATCACAAGAAGACAGCAGATTACATACACTGGGCATCAAAGATCGCCACCAGTGCAAATAAAATCACCGACAAAATAATATACAAAACCGGCAGCACTTCAATAGAGTTCATGAAAGGTTAGCCCTGCTGGGGAGCTGCACCACAAGCAGCTGAGCAAGCTGATGAGACTGCACTTGTTCAACACTTATATCTTCCTCACTCTGAAAGATAAACAAGCACACAGATGACATGTTTTGCACATAAAAGTATCAGTGCTGACAATTCATCACATTTCTTACTGACGAATAAAGTGACACAGTTTAAAATTGAATTAACACAATATGGTATTGTTCAGGTCAAGACATGGCAGGAAATGACATTGTGAAGGAGTTGGCAGCTTCATGAGACCACTGGATTACAGATCAAGAACTCATAAGTATCAATTTACCCCATTTCAGATTGGCAAATAAAGAGACGGTTTAAATAATAGTAGAATGATATGACATTGTTCATAGTTAAGACATTGCAGAATATGACATTGTGCTGTAGTGGGTAGGTTCACCACACCACTGGATTACGGATGAAGAACAGAAGCATACATGCAGTGCAAAATAAGATCACTTGCTCTGTGTAGTTTAATTTACATGGTATGAAGAAGGAACTTGGTTGTACAACTAAAGACTTAAATTGAGAAGGACAAACTTTTGTTTATGAACTACATAATGAAATTTCAACATGCAATTTGATACAAACACCAAAAATAAACAGCTATGCAGTCATGCCTAACCAAATATACACAACAAAGTTTGTAGGCTTGAGAAGGACAAACTTACATTATTGGTGAAGACAGGCTCTATAAAGCCCTTGTCCATGCTGATGGTGGGGCAATTCAAGAAGTTTACCACAGAATCTTCTTCATAAGCAATGCCTTTATTCTACATTTTGTTAAGAGTAAATATAGATGTGATAATATACAATGGAGAATATTTAAGATAAGATGAAGAGTGATACTACATAACTAAGTAGCTATAAATGTAAGTGCAGCGATACAGGCAAAAGGTACAGCCAAGAGCAATGCACAGCTAAACTTCTTCAGTACCAACCTTATGGTAAGAGTAAATATAGATCTGATATGTAGAAAATGGAGGGCAAAGGAAAATAAGCTGTAGAGTGATGGTACATGAACAACCACCTGTCAATATAAGTACACTGATAAAGGATAGCATGTACTTACAAGAACAATGCAGAGCTAAAAAATTCATTGGCATTGGATATATTCTACACTAACGTAACCATTCATACAGGTCAGATAATTTGGAGCGAACAATTGATAAGAAAGCTATCATGCATACTGCTGTCACATAATGAACCAGGTATGTATGCGAGTACAGTGATACAGGACAACAGGTACTAACAAGAGCAAAGCAGTGGACAGCATATTTGCGATATCCTATCGTTCTTTTGAAACCAGAATTCTTCTTCGAGCAAATTTCCTACAAAAAAGATCCGTAAGGCACATGCGGAAAAGTAGAAGTTCAAATTGTCATGTGATTTCATAGACAGTACCTCATCCTAGGAACGAGACCAGTGCATAACAAGGTTTTTCTAATCAATGTCTTCTAAATTTAGCACAAGAGACTTCACAGGAAATTCGTTTATAGACTTGCCATCAAAGTGTGATTTCCTAAGGTAACACCGATACTGCTACAATGCTTCCTTGAAAAGCACAAGCAAGCTTTGCTCGTCATTACTATCCAGATTGACCCTCGCCTAGTTACAACAATGTAATGTAAAACATTGATGTGTTCAATCAGCAGAAAACAGGAAAATAATAACCATTAATAATAGCACTTACACGTAAGATGGACAGGAAGATGTGAAAATGGTGTTTGTCTCCACTAATCTTCCCATGATGGGAATATATGCACGTAGTCCCTAACAACATTGAAAGCATTGTCTTTTAAACTGGTAATAAATGGAATGGGGTTCCAATCTGCAGGAATTGGCCGTCTCTGCAGTTGGGATAGGTCTTCGGCCGGTGGACTTGTTGTACTTTTTGCTGGAGTGGGATTTTTCTGTGGTACGGCTGGTGCTATGGCAAGTGAAATCGTTATACCTTTTGCTGGAGTGCAGGTCCTGTGTGGTGGGGCTAGTGGTGTGGCTAGTGAAGTATTGGTATAGTCTGCTGGAGTCGGTCCTACATTTTGTGTCATTGGTTGTACAGCCAATATAAGTGGGGTGCTGTCTGATTTCTCTGGCACCACCATGTTTTTCAAGGACTTTGCTGGTGCTCCTTCATGTTCGGCAATCACCCTCTTCCTCTTTGATGTCTGATGCACAAGATGATCATTTGAGTGAAAAAATATGGTATGATGACAGATGGAATATGAATTGATAATGGATGGGCATGGAATGTCGACATATATGATGAGTAAACTAAGCAGATGGCGGTGCAACAAAGTAGAAGAAATGCAAGACAACATATGCAAGATACGCGCAATCAATAAAACCTTGCCAAATTAGAACAACCACCTTGATGGGTGAATAGGACAGGCCATCTGCCTTTGACTCCTCGAGGTTAGAATAGTCATTAGGATCATATTCTGAACAAGAATCAACAGGTGGGGAGCGTATGAGTTTCATTGCAACCAGAATGGCACTCAATGCCTTGGTGCCAATTTTGTAAGTCATTGCAGTGTTTAGCTTCAAGAGTGGACTGCTGCTAGTGTGACACAAAGCAGCTACACAGGTCATAGTGTAGATATAACGGGGAAAACCGTAAGCATCAGAGTAAAATCAGCAAAGTGGAACTTGTTGGAATATATGTGCTAGTACTGCCGGTATGGCTAGAAAGGCTTTGGATACCAGTTCTCTTCAACTGAAGGTGCGGTACTGTTAATATCAGTGTAACTCTCAAAGGCGACACAACTCCCCTCATTTCCTTGCTATTCTTAGAGGATTCAAGTGGGCAGGTCACTACAAATCCTATTCCTATGTTTACAAAATCCTACGAATCAAAGAGGCTCAAAGTGTCCATCACTACCGACCGTATAGACCTCTACACTGCAAATGTCCCTGCTCATCTTCAGTACAAGGAACATACTGTACTACTATCATACTCCCTCCGTTCCAAAATATAAGTCTTGGTAGAGATTTCCACTATGGATCACATACAGATGTATCCAGATACATTTTAGAGTGTAGATTCACTCATTTTTCTCCATATGTAGTCCATGGTGGAATCTATACAAATACTTGTATTTAGGAAAGGAGAGAGTACATATTAATGAAGAATGGAAGAGGAACATGGTAAAGAAGAGCCAGCAGATTTTGGATAATAAAATGTTGGTTGCGCAGTGCCCACACATGATGAACAAGAGCGCATTAAGAATGCAACTCCCCGCTATCTCTCGACCATTTCAGGCGGTTGGATGAAGATCCTACTTCTCCGATTCTTCCCATACAAAACACCGCACAGGCCGCCGGCCGGACCACCGGGCCCCACTGCCTGTGTTCCTCCACCACCCCCACCCCCAGCCCCGCCCCAACCCCCACCCGCGTCGAGTTTTCTTTGTTTGGCGAGGCCCCACTACCACCCGAGCCCCTTCGTTTGCACCGGCGAACTCCGGCGAGCTCTGAAAAATCGAATGACCCAATTTTGAAATTTAGTCTACTGTGATTTAACTAGTGTGGAATATAAAAGGGGAAAACCATAAGCATTGGAAGTATAGTGTTGAGCGTGCCATGGCGGATCTGAAGGTGTAAACCGGACAAAGGCAACTTCGCAACCAAGACAAGAAATCAGAGTAAAGCAGTGACGATCTATTTTCTTGCTGCGATAAATAAGTTGAACAGATACGAAAGAGTACCGCCTCTGGTGCTGCGTCGTGTATGCATCTGTTGAGAATTTGATGGTGCTGCAGTAGCGATGGTTGTCGGTGGCGTGGAAGCAGATCTAAGAGGGTAGACGGTGGCGGCGGGGTGCGGTGGACAAGAAGGTCGTAGGTGCAGCGCCCGCAAGGTGGACAACGGGGGGATGAAGCGAGAGGATGGGATGCAAGGATCCCGGTCCGAAGCCATGGATGAGAGAGGTCGATCTCTTGTAATGGACGACGGCGTCGGGGTATCAGCTCCGGCATGGTGGAGGAGGACGGCGGTGGATGGGGTGGCGGACGGCGGCGGACGGAGGAGGCTGGGGTGGAGAGGGTGTTTTGGCGCCCACAGAGTACGAATGGGGAAAAGGGAGGTAGAGAGGAAGGGGGAACCATGTATTCAGGGCGCACTTGTCTCGAATGCGGGGAAATTTATAAACTTAGCCCCCATTTCAAATTTCCGACATCACAACAATATTAGTCGGTTGGGGATAGGACGGTAATCCCGCATACACCAAATATTTGCTGACGAGAGTTTGTTTTTGGCACCCACCGTGTATGAATCGGGGAGGGAGTCGATTTCGGCCGAGGACACACTGTGTTTTGGCACCCACCGTGTATGAATCTGGGTGAGATGTGGTTACGTCACTTTTGGGTGAAATTACAAACCTACCCCTATCGAAACCTATAGAAATCTAGAAGATAGGCTGTGACGCCCGGATAATTAAGCTACAGTAACCCTTCGCTAATGATGCCATGTCATCTCGATTATTGTGACTAATCTCGCAGTAGTTCGAAACCTATTCGAATTCAAATTCAAAATCAAGCAAACAATAAAATATTTTCAAATATTAAAACTAAAATGTTGGGGTGTTGCCAAATAATGCATAGGTAATTATTGTGGAGAAACCACAATTTTATGAAAGGTTTAAGTGCACTATAATATTTAAAACAGCATCAAGACATTTAACTAAGTACCCTTTTCAATTTGATAAAATATTAAACTATTTGTTTTATTGCCAAAAACTTATGGGGCAGTGGCATACTTATTAAAACTAAATTAGGAACCAGTGGCGTAGTTTATAAAACCAAATTCAAAAGGAAACTAAAATAAAAATAAAAAACCAAACTATAAAACCAGCGGCCCAACTGGGCCACGGCCCACCAGGCCGGCCCAACCGGCCACCCCTCACTCCCCATATCCCCCCACTCACGAAACCCTAGCCCCACTGACAGCCATTCGCCCCCCCACTCCCTCTTGTGTTTCTGGATCTGGATCAGGATCCCGATCCCCTCGCCCCCACCGCTCGTCGCCGCCGAACGCCGGCGCCCCCGCGCCACCACGCTACCCCGCCAGACTGCCTCCTCCACCTCAACGGCCTGCTTCCTCTCCGTCACGCCGTCTCCGACCTCTTCCCCGAACACCGTTCCCCGAACCCCTACCGGCCACGTGAGCACACGCCAATCCTCCTCTCTTCCTCCCCCACGCACGCGCTCGAACCCGTGCCGCGCCTCGCGCCGCCTGCTGTTGTCCTCTGCGCCCGCCACGCTGGATCGCGCCCGCCACTCGCGGCTCCGGCCTGCCCGTGTTGGCCTCACCCGCCTCTTCTGCGCGAAGGCTTGCTGTGGCCGCAGCCGCCGTCGCCGACCTCAGCTGCATCGCCATGGCCTCGTCGCGCGCCTTCCTCCCTTGTCACGACGCCTGGCCCGCGCGGTCTCGCTCCGCCTTGCCGCCCGCTCGCGGTGGCATCGTGCCCTGCTTGCCCGTGCTGCCATGCCGGGGCTGCGCCTTCCACCGGCCCCTGCAGCCTGTAGCTGTCGACGCCTACCGCGCTCCCCCGCGCCTGCCGAAGGCCGCCATGGCTCGTCTCGCCAAGTCTGCGTGCCGCAACCCCACAGACGGTCTTTGCTCCCGTCGTCGCTGGCCACCAAGGCCCCAGGCGCACTCGCCATCGCCTCTCATGGCGTCGGGTGCGAGCACCCGCACCAAGACGCCTGCCGCCTTTCCCTCGCCTGTTCGGGCGGTGCCGTCGCCCGACCATAGGGCCTCTCGTGCCATTGACTGAGGGGCCCAAATACATGTAATGTTTTAACAGAAAATGTAAAAGAAAATAATAAATAAATAGTAATAATTAAAATATTAATTAATTAATTAATTAAAGAATGAATTAACTTAATTAATCCTGATTAAATTAATCTAATCACTAGTTAACTTAATTAAAACCTGATTAGCATGTTCAGTCTATGACATGCGGACCCCACATGTCAGTTTGACCCAGTCAACACCCTGTTGACTGCTGACATCATGATGACGTCAGCATACACTATTCTGGACAATGTTAGAATTAAATAGTTAAATAAATTCCAGTAAATGATTAAAACTTTAGAAAACCATAGATAACAAACCGTAGCTCGGATGAAAATACTTTCTACATGAAAGTTGCTCAGAACGACGAGACGAATCTGGATACGCAGCCCGTTCGTCCGCCACACATCCCTAGCATAGCAAACACGCAACTTTCCCCTCCAGTTCATTTGTCTGAAAACGCGGAACCCCGGGGATACTTTCCCGGATGTTTCCCCCCATTCGTTGGTTCCACCTACTAACGCGATTGGGCACACCTAGCATCGTTACTTGTCATGTCATGCATCGATATGCATCTATTTGCATGGTATTCATTGTTTCTTCTCCCTCTTCTCTCCGCTAGACTACGAGACCGACGCTGCTGCTGCCCAGTTCGACTACGGAGTTGACGACCCCTCCTTCTTGCTAGAGCAACCAGGCAAGCCCCCCCCCCCACTGATCACCAGATATCGCCTATTCTCCTCTATACTAGTTGCATTATAGTAGTGTAGCATGTTACCACTTTCCGTTAATCCTATTCTGATGCATAGCCTGACATTGTTGCTACATCTGTTGATACCTTACCTGCAATCCTACATCTGCTAGTTTATCATCATTGGCCCTACATTCTTGTCAGTCTGCCTTGCTATACTATTGGGCCGTGACCACTCGGGAGGTGATCACGGGTATATACTATACATACATACATCTGCAGATGGTGACTAAAGTCGGGTCACTCGATGAGTACCGCAAGTGATTACGATGAGGGCCCGAAGGACAGTGGCTCCATCCCGGTAGGGGTGGGCCTGGGTTCCGGACGGCCCTGGACTGTTACTTTGTGGCGGAGCGACAGGGCAGGTTGAGACCACCTAGGAGACAGGTGGGTCTGGCCCTATTCGGCGTTCACGGATACTTAACACACTTGACGAGATCTTGGTATTTGATCTGAGTCTGGCCACTGGCCTATACGCACTAACCAACTATGCGGGAGTAGTTATGGGCACTCGACGTCGTGGTATCAGCCGAAGCCTTCTTGACGTCAGCGACGGAGCAGCAATACAGCGGATTGGACCGAAAGTGTACTCTTGTATAAGGGAGGCGGTCGCTTTGGCCGCCCTACAACGTCAGGTGTGCAATGGGCGATGGGCCTGCACCCTGCAAGATAGAATTTAGACTGGCGTGTTGACCTCTCTGTTGTGCCTAGGTGGGGCTGCGACGTGTTGATCTTCCGAGGCCGGGCATGACCCAGGAAAGTGTGTCCGGCCAAATGGGATCGAGCGTGTTGGGTTATGTGGTGCACCCCTGCAGGGAAGTTAACCTATTCGAATAGCCATGATCTTCGGTAACAGGACGACTTGGAGTTATACCTTGACCTTATGACAACTAGAACCGGATAATTAATAAAACACACCCTTCCAAGTGCCAGATACAACCCGGTGATCGCTCTCTAACAGGGCGACGAGGAGAGGATCGCCGGGTAGGATTATGCTATGCGATGCTACTTGGAGGACTTCAATCTACTCTCTTCTACATGCTGCAAGACGAAGGCTGCGAGCGTAGTCTTGACGTGATTAGCTATCCCCCTCTTATTCTGGCATTGTGCAGTTCAGTCCACTGATATGGCCCTTTACACATATACCCATGCATATGTAGTGTAGCTCCTTGCTTGCTAGTACTTTGGATGAGTACTCACGTTTGCTTTCTCCCCCCTTTTACCCCCTTTCCTTTCTCTCTGGTTGTCGCAACCAGATGCTGGAGTCCAGGAGCCAGATGCCACCGTCTACGATGACTCCTACTACACAGGAGGTGCCTACTACTACGTGCAGCCCGCTGATGACAACCAGGAGTAGTTAGGAGGATCCCAGGCAGGAGGCCTGCGCCTCTTTCGATCTGTATCCCAGTTTGTGCTAGCCTTCTTAAGGCAAACTTGTTTAACTTATGCCTATACTCAGATATTGTTGCTTCCGCTGACTCGTCTATGATCGAGCACTTGTATTCGAGCCCTCGAGGCCCCTGGCTTGTATTATGATGCTTGTATGACTTATTTATGTTTTTAGAGTTGAGTTGTGATATCTTCCCGTGAGTCCCTGATCTTGATCGTACACATTTGCGTGCATGATTAGTGTACGATTGAATCGGGGGCGTCACATAGGCTTTGCGTGGCAGGGATAGGCAGTAGTAATTTCCATCTCGCAGATTTTGGTTTCGGGCGGTTACTACGACTTTCCTCGCTTCGTTCAAATTTTGCAGAGTGCACGTTTACCGTACCAACTCAGTTCGAATCCCGTTTGTATTCTAATTTTTTGGGCGGGATACATTTTCAATTGGAATTAAATTCTATATACATCATTTTTTTATATATACTTTCAAAAGCACAACAAAGAATTCTGCTCCTTTATATGTATAATATGATTTACAAATACAATGATCCCAAAATCTTAAGGTTGAATTCAAAAAAAATTAACCAAATTATGTTCTACAAAAATGTATGGGTCAGTAATATCTACATATTAAATAACATAGATGTGCGTGAATTCATATGAGTATGCATGTTTGATAGATCAATTTTGGTTCGAGGATGGATTACATGTATCATCATCTTGAATTCCAATATTTGAATCCCTTTTATGTTCACTCCTTTCACGCCCATCTCTCTTGCATGCATGCTCCTTCATGTAGCTATCACTCTCTTTTCTCCAGCTCACCCGCATGCTCACTTCATGTTTCTCCTATCCTCGCAAACAAGGTCTCTCGACGTCTACCTTGAGAAGTGTCACACTCTCCCTATCATTATACATTACACGGTTTTCATTATCTCTCACGTCTCTACCGTTCTCTGGAATCACTCGGTACCTAAGCTTTCTTTTTCACCACCACACACACAGTCTCCACTCGTCTTTCACTTTGTCTTTCTCTCTATGGGATTCTCTCACACACCCTATATGTCTCTACATATGACTCATACCACTAAAATTACTCTCTCTCTCTCTCTCTCTGTAGACACAACATTTGTTGCGGTCTCCTTTTAAATCTCCATCCTGCATGACATTATTCATTTGTTTACCGATCAGACAACCCCCCCGCCTCTCACACACACACACACACACACACACAAAACTCCTGCTTCCACTCCCTTCCCGACTACCGTCTCTCTCTCTCACACACAAAACTCTCGCTTTCGCACCACGACTCGTATTTCTCTCACAAACATTTATCAACTAGCCTCTAGATAGGTTTATACACCCGCACACTCGTGCTTCCACTATCGCACACATGTCTCTCTCCCGCTCCTTGTATCTATGTAGATTTTTCTTCCCTTCTTGCGACATGCCCTCTCGATCGTGCACACACACACTATCACGTCAATATAAGCTGATACCTATCGCACACACACTCCTTGTGTCTTTGTCACACATGCACTCCGTCCTCCTCCACTCTCCCTCTCTCTCACAAACGCATGGGCTTTTTGCAACAACTAGCAAGATGCCCATGCGTTGCATGGAACATCAAGATGCATTTGTATGAATAGTTTATCTTGTGGGGGAAAAGGATGAACAAGGGAAGGCCTTATTTGCAAATGTGCAGAGGGGTGTGGGTATCTTTTTGCAAAATTGCCATAGTTTCCTTCCTATCCATTAGATATAGATCGGACGGCCTATATTGTAGGATGGCAGGCACACGATCATCACCGACAATGCTTTTTATAAGAGTAGGGATAAAAAACAGAGTTGGTGATGATGGTGGGCCTGCCATCCTGCAATGTAGGTCATCCGATTTATATCTGACGAATAGGAAGGAAAATATGGCAATTTACCCACACTCCTCACCACATTTGCAGATAAGGCCTTCCCTCGTTCATCCTTTTCTCCCACAAGATCTTGATGTTCCGTGCAACGCACAGGCATCTTGCTAGTAAGAGTAGAAATTAGACATATACCAGTTCTTGAATCTTGAAACCAACAACATTCCTCCCTTATCTCATCAAAACCTCCAAAGGAATATATTTTGAGTGAAACATAACATATTTTTAGTGATATACGTATTTCAAAACTAGACTTTTTTTCTATTGGTGAATATGTATTAATCTACTTTGATCATGTGGCAACGCATTGGCACATTGCTAGCAGTTATTATAATTTTTTGGACACAAGACAAACGGTGGTGTACATATATGAAGAGAAGAGGCGCAAGCACGCAGTCAGCCTCTCGCTGTCTCGCACACATGAGTGTTATGTCAAGGCGACGTTAACAAATAAACACTAAAACCCTAGGTGCACGATTGCTGCATTCGCGAGAACCGGGTATGTGGTGGAGCAGCTTTGTAGCAATAGTCAGCTCGCATGATAATTTGATCCGTAGGAGTTGATGGTCGGGACCACAGGTGAACGACTTGGAGCGCGGTGGCTCGCCAGTTGCCGCAGATCGAGTAGCCATGTTTAAAATATCATTTTTTAGCGGGGTTAAGAGTTCCAATTTTCAATGGCGCGTTATAAGTACTAAGAAGTTTTTAGAATGATTGGTATGGAGCAAAAATTGAATTCATAGTACTACGTACCTCCTTGGCGTATTGTTGTATGGGTTTATGTTGCGAGATGTTGAACCTGGTAGTTCTAGGGCAAATACAATGGTTCAGATTTAGATGCTAGTTTTCAGTAATGAAAATCGAAAGGGGAAACCCTTCTTTGATTAAAAAAACTACTACCTCCATTGTGGTTTACTAGTGCCCATCGTATTTCGGGTCAAAGTTTGTCCATGAATTTTACTTGTAATATGTGAATTGAAAACGAGATTTTGTTATACCCAAACAAAAAAGGACTGGAGGGAGTTATTTCTCTGACACGGACGTGACCTCTCATAGCGCAGGCATTGAACCGGCGTGCCGGCTGATGTCTACTACACAATCTTCTTCTTGTAGACGTTGTTGGGCCTCCAAGTGCAGAGGTTTGTAGGACAGTAGCAAATTTCCCTCAAGTGGATGACCTAAGGTTTATCAATCTGTGGTAGGCATAGGATGAAGATGGTCTCTCTCAAGCAACCCTGCAACCAAACAACAAAGAGTCTCTTGTGTCCCCAACACACCCAATACAATGCTAAATTGTATAGGTGCACTAGTTCGGCGAAGAGATGGTGATACAAGTGCAATATGGATGGTAGATATGGGTATTTGTAATCTGAAAAGATAAAAACAGCAAGGTAACTAATGATAAAAGTGACCGTAAATAGTATTGTAATGCTAGGAAACAAGGCCTAGGGTTCATACTTTCACAAGTGCAAGTTCTCTCAACAATAATAACATAATTGGATCATATAACTATCCCTCAACATGCAACAAAGAGTCACTCCAAAGCCACTAATAGCGGAGAACAAACGAAGAGATTATTGTAGGGTATGAAAGCACCTCAAAGTTATCCGTTCTGATCGATCTATTCAAGAGTCCGTAGTAAAATAACACAAAAAGCTATTCTTTCTGTTCGATCTATCATAGAGTTTGTACTAGAATAACACCTTAATACACAAATCAATGAAAACCCTAATGTTACCTAGATACTCCAATGTCACCTCAAGTATCCGTGGGCATGATTATACGATAAGCATCACACAATCTCATATTCATCTATTCAACCAACACAAAGTACTTCAAAGAGTGCCCCAAAGTTTCTACCGGAGAGTCAAGACAAAAATGTGTGCCAACCCGTATGCATAGGTTCATTGAACCCGCAAGTTGATCACCAAAACATACATCAAGTAGATCACGTGAATATACCATTGTCACCACAGATAAGCACGGCAAGACATACATCAAGTCTTCTCAAATCCTTAAAGACTAATCCGATAAGATAACTTCAAAGGGAAAACTCAATCCATTACAAGAGAGTAGAGGGGGAGAAACATCATAAGATCTAACTATAATAGCAAAGCTCGCGATACATCAAGATTGTAACACCTCAAGAACACAAGAGAGAGAGAGAGATCAAACACATACCTACTAGTACATACCCTCAGCCCCGAGGGTGAACTACTCCCTCCTCATCATGGAGAGCGCTGGGATGATGAAGATGGACACCGGTGAGGGATCCCCCCTCCGGCAGGGCACCGAATCGGGCTCTCGAGAGGTTTTTGGTGGCTACAGAGGCTTGCGATGGAGGAACTCCCAATCTATTGTGTTCCTCGAAGGTTTTAGGGTATATGGACTTATATAGGCGAAAGAAGTCGGTCAGAGGAGCCACGAGGGGCCCACGAGGGTGGAGGGTGCACCCAGGGGGGTGGGCACGCCCCCTGTCTCGTGGCCTCCTTGAAGCTTCCCTAACTTCAGCTCCACGTCTCCTGGATCACGTTCGTTCCAAAAATCACGCTCCCGAAGGTTTCATTCCATTTGGACTCCGTTTGATATTCCTTTTCTTCGAGACACTGAAATAGGCAAGAAAACAACAATATGGGTTGGGCCTCCGGTTAATAGGTTAGTCCCAAAAATAATATAAAAGTTCTTAGTAAAGCCCATAAACATCCAAAAATAGATAATAATATAGCATGAATGCTTCATAAATTATAGATACATTGGAGACGTATCAGCATCCCCAAGCTTAATTCCTGCTCGTCCTCGAGTAGGTAAATGATAAAAGAAGGAATTTATGAAGTGTGAATGCTAGCAGGTGCACAAGTTTGATCAATGATAATTTCAATCACCTTTCCTGGCATGATTATATGTCATAACAGTAGTTCATCTCATAAAACTTCTCACAATCAAGTAACAAGCTATTCACCTGTTAAAGCATAGGCCATAAACTTTCTTGAAAACTAGCAAACTTCATTCTTAGTCATCAAACAATTACAATTCATCTTATTTTCAGGAAGGTTCTATGTCAGAGTTTTGATTTAGCAAACTCCACATACTCAACTATCATATAGTCTTCCATAATTGCTAACTGTCACACCCTGCATTTTGTAACCCTTCATTTGCATTAATAAAGCATGACAATTTGGACCAACAAAAACTTTTTGCTTTATTTGGCTTTTATTTGGAGTTGGTTTTCTCTATGTGGTTTTTTCAAGTGCTCTTAATAGTCAACTACTCCACCTTCTATACTTCATCTCCTTGCCCCAAACTTCTGTCCAATGATCATGCCATGTGTATAGAGCAATATAGTATTTTCTTACAAAAATAATTTGGCCAAAAAGTATTTTCTAAAATTAGCTTTCCAAAAACCCTTGAATTCAGATTTGCACTACAAGTACTTGATTTGAGGTGTGAAAAATCTTTCAAAAGTATAATTGAAACCTATTAGATATAGGATACCCAGAAACCACAAAAATATAATTTTAAAAGCTATTTTTCTATTTTATTTAAAAGCTTTTTCTTAAGGCCAGAAATGGTCTTTAATAGGGAAAAATTATTTTATTATTTCAAAAATATTTGACAAAAAATCAGGGAAACTCAGTGGACATATATTTTCCATATATAAGAGTTTCAACATATGGTTATGATCAAAATATTGGACAAAACCTCCCAAAACCATTCCTGCCTATTTCAAGGATTTGAAATATTTCCATAGGAAATATTTTCATATAAATCCAAGAAAAATCCAGCAAGTCACAAATGCATATTGTGATGATCTTGCAAAGCCTCATGTCAATCAAAGTCATTTTGGTTCACCAAAAGGCCCCAAAACCCTCTCTGACCAGAATCAACTTTGAGCAACTTTGTACTACCAAATTTCTCCCCATGACCCCAACTTTTGTGAGCATGTTCACATGACCAAATGAGGCCACTACACAAAGTGGTGCATCAAGGAGAAGTGTTATGCTCAACTAGATCTACTCAAGTCTATTTCTGCCCATTTCTAGGGTTTACAAAAGTTGCATTGGCAACTTTGCCCATATAATCTCCAAATTGGTGGAAGGCTATATTTATATGAGTCATTTCACCCTGTGGAGTCTCACGGCATTTGGAGTTCATTTGCTCAACCAAACAAGCATCAAACACCTTCTGACATTTTGCAAAAACCACTATTTTGACCCCTTCCACTATTCCTGGGGAGCTCAAATTTTTACCACAGCTCCTCCTAGCCCCTTTCACCTCTAGTAACAATGGCAAGTCCCTCAGCTCAAGAATTGAGGGTGAAACCCCTCTTTCTCTCTCTGACAGCTCACTTCTCCCTCTTCCTCACCTCCCTCCTCCATCCAATGGCCATCCAGGGCATCCAATGCCCCTCCCCATTTGTTTACTACACCCTAGAGCCCCCAGACACTAGAGGCCAAGCCCAGAGCGCGGGAAAAATGGCCATGCCGGCCATATGCACGCTCTGAGCACGCCATCTGAGGCCCCTCAAGACTGTAGCCGCCCCCTTCCAGCCGCTTCCGGCCACCTCGGGCCTTCCCCGCGCGCCTGCCGATGAGCCTCGGCGTCCGCGGCATGCTACGCGGTCGGCCCCCTCCTCTCTCCTCCTCCCCGCGCCTCCGCGCTAGCGAACAAGGGCCGCCCGAGCGCACCAGTGAGCGTGCTCACACGCGCGGTGCCTCTGGCCCCCTGCTCCCTCTCTCTCTTCTTCCCCTGGGCGTAGTCGACCCCCACGAACACCCCAGACACAACCAAGCAGGCCCCCGTGACCCGTGGCGATGGCAACAAGCTCGCCGGCGCACAGGTCCACGGTGGACCACCGTGCGGCTACATAAGCTCGCCCCGGGCCGCTCCAGTGGCATTCGCCTCCTCCTCACACCTCCGGGAGCACGTCCGCACCACCCAATCACCCCCGGAGAGCCTCTATGCTCGGGATCGACCGGAGCTCCGCCGCCTCGGGTCGCCGTCGATCTCAGGGTACGGGCTCCCTCCGCCCCTCCTCTCCGTCGATCTGAACTCTCCTCACCTCCCTGATCATTTCCCCTCCGTTTCCCCTCTCATTTGCAGCCGGAAATGACCGGAGCCGTCGACACCCGAAGCTCCTCCGCCGCGAACCTCGTCGCCGGCGAACCCCTGCACTCCGGCGACCAACTCCGGCACCACCCGAACGGTGACACGACGAGGAGTCCAGCGGTGCCATCAGCTCACCTCGCCGTGCCCGGAAACGTCGCCGGTGACCTCGCCGCCCCTCTGACCTAGGGTTGACAACGATGGCCTTGGGGCCCGTCTGTCAGCCCCTCGCCCTGACGCCTGGGCCCCGCCTGTCGAGTTTAAACTGGCAGCAGCACACTGCACTGGGCCGCCTCATTGGCTGGGCTCTGCTGCCTGCATTTGTTTCCGCCCAAGAGTACGTTGACCTTTTCCCTTTTTCTTTTCTGTTATTATTCCAAAAATTCCACAGGATTAAATAATAATCCAAATGCAATAATTCCAATTCCTAAATTCCTAGAATATTGCAACCTATTTAATGGTGCAACTTTCATTCAAATCCAACCAACTTTTATGCACTGTTCAAATTTAAATTCAAATTTGAGCAGTTTAATCTCTGTTTGGAAATTCATATCCCCTCTTGTATAACTCCAAATCCAAAACTAATAATTTTCGCCCTCTTAGTTTTCATCCTAGTATTTTAAAAAAATAAGTTGACATTATTCTGAGCTCTTTGGTTTTTCTGTTTTACTATTGCCTTATTTTCTCGTTATTTACTTTGTGACGATAGATTGCGTTGCTGACGAAGGAGTTGGACCAGAAGACTTTGAAAACCCAGAAGACTTTGTTGAGCCAGGCAAGCAGCCCTTTGACCATACCTATGAAGCCCTTTTCATTGCATGTCATATAGCTCTTTATTATTGTTGCATCGGAATCATGATGAGGTGGTACCCACGTTGATGGTTTGCCACTGTTAATTCCTCATTGATACTTGCATTGTGCACGACCCTACCTTCTTATGAGGGTTATGCCGGTGGGAGTAGACAGGATGCTAAGTAGTTGCTACGCAAAAAGGGACGGCAATATGCATGTGATGGAGACAAAGTATTTTTCAAAAGTCTTCTCGAAAACCCCGTCGGGTGCCACTTATGCCCGAGGGAGATGATGAGATGGGTAACCACTTGATGACGAAGTGGTGTACCGAGGCAAGTGTGTGTGTTGTTTTCGAAAACGGATTGGTCGAAGTTGCGACCGTTATTCCAACCTTACTTGTGCAACCACTCTACCCTTATATGGGAAAGGGCATTATTGATTACCTAGGTCGATACTAGCTTGGAGCCCGCATTACTAGTGACGGGGGAGAGTTGGTGCTCTCTCTCGACGGGTCGTGCTGTAGGGCGGCCATGTCATCTTTACAAAGACCGGACACACCGCTGGTACCCGTGCTTGTGGTATGTGATGAATATGGGAGCGAGGCTCCACAACTTTACGATGTGAAATGTTAAGCACGGGGTTACTACTAATCGAGTGGACTCCATGTTAGTGTCGCCTAGGAAAGGTAGTGATCGGTGCTTACCCCGGTACTTGAGGTACCGCGGGTCGTGGATGACACGGAAGTTCCCCGGATCTTGTGTGTACAGTATGCAACCTCTGCAGAGTGTAAAACTATTCGAATAGCCGTGTCCACGGTCAAGGACAGTTGGGTAACCACTCTTGGGCTACGTCCACATGTTTACGAACCGTGTGTGTGCGTGTGTGTTGATAAAATGACTTGGGTCAAGTCAAAGGACCTGACATGATTGAGTTGGGTTGGTGCCCACTCTATTTATGTATATATCTGTAACCTGTTCTCATGGTTACTTGATTTCTCCTGATGTTTGTCTTACAAGTTGTTGAACATGTCATTACACTCAAAACTAGCTTTCTGCAAAAATTTACCTATATCATGCATTGTTGTATCTTGAACCAATACATGGGTTGCTTGCGAGTACATTCAAAGTACTCATTGGCTTGCCACTGGTTATTTAATTGACCAGGCATGGAAGAACCGGAGTTCGAAGAAGAGTTCTTTGGAGACGAACATGCGAACTAGGAAGTTTCCCAGTCAGAATGCCTGTAGGGTTAAGGCAGATGGCATGGGTTCTATTATCGACGAAGATTTCCGCTGCTTGTGTTTCATTTGATGTTCAGCCCTTAAGGCTTTATCAATGTAAGACTTGACCATAATTGTCATAATTTGTGTAAGACGGTATGTATGGATGTAAGACTCTTGTTATTCAGCTTCTGTGTGTTCAGTGAGCATTGATCTCTGGGATCACTGTACACGTGCATTCGGTGATCTCGACTCATGAGTCGGGGTCCCCACACTAACACTCACGCAATATTTATGGTTATGGAGTTTTAATCGGACACTGAGAAAGATAGGGGCTTACAATATCGCCTCCCAATGTATTCACCTTTGGGTGATGTCAACAATAATAGTTCATGCTAACTTACATCCAGTTGGATATATATATCTGGATCTTTCCAACACGAGGTGCCTGCCAAAAGGATAAAATGAAAAAAGGGAAAGGTGAGGATCACCTTGACTCGTGAATAATGTAAAGACATAAAGTAAAAGATAGGCCCTTCACAGAGGGAAGCAGAGGTTGTCATGTGCTTTTAGGGTTGGATGCACAAAATCTTAATGCAAAAGAACGTCACTTTATATTGACACTTGTGATATGAACCTTTATTATGCAGTCTGTCGCTTTTATTACTTCCATATCACACGATCGTATAAAGCTTATTTTGTCCGCACTAATAAGTCATACATATTTAGAGAGCAATTTTTATTGCTTGCAACATGAAAACTTACTTGAAGGATCTTACTCAATCCATAGGTAGCTATGGTGGACTCTCCTGGCAAAACTGGGTTTAAGGATATTTGGAAGCACAAGTAGTATCTCTACTTGGTGCAAGGAATTTGGCTAGCATGAGGGGGAAAGGCAAGCTCAACATGTTGGACGATCCATGACAATATACTTTCACTGAGGTGTGAGAAAACATAACCCATTACGTTGTCTTCCTTGTCCAACATCAACTCTTTAGCATGTCGTACTTTAATGAGTGCTCACAATCATAAAATATGTCTAAGATAGTATATTTATATGTGAAATCTCTCTTCCTTCAATATTCTTTCATGAATTGCTCAAGTGACCAATACAATGCTTGCTAACCTTCAATAATATGAAACATATATAATTTCAGATTTATGAAATTCAACTCATTCAACCATTTACTCATAGGATATAAGTGAAGCACACGAGTAAAGGACAAACTACTTCAAAAAGATATAAGTGAAGATCAATGAGTAGTTAATTAATTATGTAACTATGTGAAGACTCTCTCTCATTTAAGAATTTCAGATCTCGGTATTTTATTCAAACAGCAAGCAAAACAAAATAAAATGGCATTTCAAGGATAGCATGACTCATGTGAAGAAACAAAAACTTAGGTTCAACTGATACTAACCGATAATTGTTGATGAAGAAAGGTGGGATGCCTACCGGGGCATCCCCAAGCTTAGATGATTGAGACTTATTGAAATATTATCTTGGGGTGCCTTGGGCATCCCCAATCTTGATCTTTTGTGTCTCCTTAATTCCTTTTATATCTCGGTTTCCTAAACGTCGAAAGCTTCATCCACACCAAACTCAACAAGAACTCGTGAGATAAGTTAGTATAAACCAATGCAAAAACCTTATCATTTTCTATTGTAACAAATCACTAAAATTATTATTCAACATTGCATACTAAATTCCTCTGCATATTTAATACTCCTATCCTCAAATAGAATCATAAACAAGCAAACATATGCAAACAATGCAACCATAACAGCAATCTGCCAAAACAGTATAGTCTGTAAAGAATGCAAGATTCATCATACTTACTTAAACCCCAAAATTATGAGAAAATACCTAACTGTAGAAGATTTATCAGAGCTCAATATTCAAAAAGTTTCAACATTATATCATTCTCTTACTTTTCTACGGAGTTTTTGCAACAGCGGTAAACTTTCTGTTTTCAAACAACAACATATATACTTGTAAAATAAGCATGGTAAAGGCTATCCTTGAAATTTTTATTGAAAATATATATGAAAAACATTATTCTAAATAACAGCAAGCAAATGCTAACTAAATAAAATGAAGCTCCAAGCAAAACACATATCATGTGGTGAATAAGAATATAGCTCCAAGTAAAGTTACCGATAGACGAAGACGGAAGAGGGGATGCCATCCGGGGCATCCCCAAGCTTAGGCTCTTGGTTGTCCTTAAATATTATCATGGGGTGCAATAGGAATCCCCAAGCTTAGGCTCTTGCCACTCCTTATTCCATAGTCCATCGAATCTTTACCCAAAACTTGAAAATTTCACAATACAAACTCAACAGAAAATCTCATAAGCTCCGTTAGTGAACTAATTATTTATTTATATTGGTGTTAAACCTACTATATTCCAACTTATCTATGTTCATACCCTCCGATACTACTCATAGATTCATCAAAATAAGCAAACAACACATAGAAAACAGAATGTGTCAAAAACAGAACAGTCTGTAGTAATCTGTATCAAACGTATACTTACGGAACTCCAAAAATTATACCAACTTAGGAAGTCCTAAGAAATTTGTGTACCAATACATAGCAAAAAGAATCAGATCAGAAACACGTTTTTGTAAATAATCAAAACTAATATACTGGGTGCAAAAGTTCTGATTTTCAGCAGGATCAACAAAACTATCACCATAAGCTATCCTAAAGGTCTTACTTGGCACTTTATTGAAACAAAAGCTATAAAACATGATTACTACATAAGTATAATCATGTGAAAACACAAAAACAGCAAAGGTAAACATTGGGTTGTCTCCCAACAAGCACTTTTCTTTAATGCCATTTAGCTAGGTATGATGATTTCAATGATGCTCACATAAAAGATAAGAATTGAAACATAAAGAGAGCATCATGAAGAATATGACTAGCACATTTAAGTCTAACCCACTTCCTATGCATAGGGATTTTGTGAGCAAACAACTTATGGGAACAATAATCAACTAGCATAGGAAGGCAAAACAAGCATAACTTCAAGATTTTAAGCACATAGAGAGGAAACTTGATATTATTGCTATTCCTACAAGCATATGTTCCTCCCTCATAATAATTTTCAGTAGAATCATGAATAAATTCAACAATATAACCAGCACCTAAAGCATTCTTTCCATGATCTACATGCATACAAATTTTACTACTCCCCACATAAGCAAACTTCTTCTTTATGGCATATGTATCATTACAATAATCATCATAAATAGGAGGCATGCTTTCATCATAATAAATTTGCTCATCAAAACTTGGGGTAAAAAATATCATCTTCATCAAACATAGTTTCCCCAAGCTTGTGGTTTGCATATCATTAGCATCACGGATATTCAAGGAATTCATACTAACAACATTGCAATCATGCTCATCATACAAATATTTAGTACCAAACATTTTATAGACTTCTTCTTCTAGCACTTGAGCACAATTTTCATTTTCATCATACTTATGAAGGATATTAAAAAGATGAAGCGTATGAGACAAACTCAATTCCATTTTTTGTAGTTTTCTTTTATAAACTAAACTAGTGATAAAACAAGAAACAAAAAGATTTGATTGCAAGATCTAAAGATATACCTTCAGGCACTCACCTCCCCGGCAACGGCGCCAGAAAAGAGCTTGATGTCTACTACACAACGTTCTTCCTGTAGACGTTGTTGGGCCTCCAAGTGCAGAGGTTTGTAGGATAGTAGCAAATTTCCCTCAAGTGGATGACCTAAGGTTTATCAATCCGTGGGAGGCGTAGGATGAGATGGTCTCTCTCAAGCAACCCTGCGACCAAATAACAAAGAGTCTCTTGTGTCCCCAACACACCCAATACAATGGTAAATTGTATAGGTGCACTAGTTCGGCGAAGAGATGGTGATACAAGTGCAATATGGATGGTAGATATGGGTATTTGTAATCTGAAAATATAAAAACAGCAAGGTAACTAATGATAAAAGTGAGCATAAACAGTATTGCAATGCTAGGAAACAAGGCCTAGGGTTCATACTTTCACTAGTGCAAGTTATCTCAACAATAATAACATAATTGGATCATGTAACTATCCCTCAACATGCAATAAAGTGTCACTCCAAAGCCACTAATAGCAGAGAACAAACAAAGATATTATTGTAGTGTACGAAACCACCTCAAAGTTATCCTTTCTGATCGATCTATTCAAGAGTCCATAGTAAAATAACACGAAGCTATTCTTTTCGTTCGATCTATCATAGAGTTCGTACTAGAATAACACCTTAAGACACAAATCAACCAAAACCCTAATGTCACCTTGATACTCCAATGTCACCTCAAGTATCTGTGGGCAAGATTATACGATAAGCATCACACAATCTCAGATTCATCTATTCAACCAACACAAAGTACTTCAAAGAGTGCCCCAAAGTTTCTACCAGAGAGTCAAGACAAAAACGTGTGCCAACCCCTATGAATAGGTTCATTGAACCCGCAAGTTGATTACCAAAACATACATCAAGTAGATCACTTGAATATCCCATTGTCACCACAAGTAAGCACGGCAATACATACATCAAGTGTTCTCAAATCCTTAAAGACTCAATCTGATAAGATAACTTCAAAGGGAAAACTCAATCCATTACAACAGAGTAGAGGGGGATAAACATCATAAGATCCAACTATAAAGCAAAGCTTGCGATACATCAAGATCGTAACACCTCAAGAACACGAGAGAGAGAGAGAGAGAGATCAAACACATAGCTACTAGTACATACCCTCAGCACCGAGGGTGAACTACTCCCTCCTCGCCATGGAGAGCGCCGGGATAATGAAGATGGCCACCGGTGAGGGATCCTCCCTCTGGCAGGGCGCCGGAACGGGCTCCCGAGAGGTTTTTGGTGCCTACTGAGGCTTGTGGCAGCGGAACTCCCGATCTATTGTGTTCCTCGAAGGTTTTAGGGTATATGAACTTATATAGGCAAAAGTAGTCGGTCAGAGGAGCCACGAGGGGCCCACGAGGGTGGACGACGCACCCAGGGGGTGGGCGTGCCCCCCTGCCTCGTGGCCTCCTCGAAGCTTCCCTGACTTCAACTCCACGTCTCCTGGATTACGTTCGTTCGAAAAATCACGCTCCTGAAGGTTTCATTCCGTTTGGACTCCGTTTGATATTCCTTTTCTTCGAAACACTAAAATAGGCAAGAAAACAGCAATATGGGCTGGGCCTCCGGTTAATAGGTTAGTCCCAAAAATAATATAAAATTGCTTAGTAAAGCCCGTAAACATCCAAAAATAGATAATAATATAGCATGAATGCTTCATAAATTATTGATACGTTGGAGACGTATCACCGGCCAAGAGGGCCCCACTCGCTGCAGACCCGGCTGAGCATGCCTCCTTGCCGCACGCAACCAGCTTAAGACTGCCCCGCCTGCATTCATTGAATCCACGCCTGTGCCGGCAACACGTCCTTCCGCGAGACGGCAGGCATTTTAGGACACAAAAAATTACTAAAATATAATTAAGTTACGCATGGTCTTGACTTGTTGTGCTCGCACTGGTAGCAGGAACTAGTAGAGGTTTTTCTTTATTTATAACTCTCCTCACATTTTTTTGGCTTTGAAGTGAATCATGGTTGTGGACATTATGTATGAATGTGCAGATATATGATGCGGAAGTTGAACTTGGAATGTCGAGCTTGCGCGTGAACTATACCATGTCCAATGCTTCGTCTGTTATTGTTTGGAAAGTAATTCTTGTTATTACATGACCCAAAATATATATTTTGTGCCACATCAGTAGATAGACGGACATCACAATAGGCATGCTGACTGGATAAACATTTGAACCTAGCTATTATGAAGAAAATTTTGTATTGACAACAGTTTTAGATGGCAGGAGACGCCTAGTCTGCTCTGCCTTTGCTAGCTTATTTCTGGCTTCTTCCATCTCTTGGCTTGGGTGAAGAGAGCATCTGATTGCTCTTTTCGCTTCTTCAGGAACTCAACTACATTCTCAAGGGCTGCTGCATGCTTTCTTTCAGCCTTTACTAGAGCCACGAAGACACGAACAGCTGACGACTCGACCTGGCTTGTGTGTAATCCAGCATCATCTGGGAATTTGCACCTTGTGTCTAATCCAGCATCATTAGGGAACTGGCACCTTGTGCGTAATCCAGCCTCATTTTGGAAACATGATCTCGAGGTTGACCATACTTCCCTCCTCATAGGAACTACATCCTGACATGAAGTTACTTCTTTTTTAGATCAATACTCAAAGCAACCTAGATCCATTTAGTAGAAGCCAGATAAATAGAACTCGGAGAAGTGAATTCAAAAGGAAAAAATACATAAAAACAGACTACAAGGTGAGAACACCCACTTCCTACATCAAGCTAAAAACGAAAGCATTAGGACGATTAAGACTCTTCTTATTACACATGAAGAACACCAAGCTTAAGAGAAACAGAAACTACAACATATACACATCGAAGAACACGAGGCTAAATGAAAGTAATTGAAAGGGTGTTACTTACCAAAGCTCGTTTTACAGGTTCGGTCCAGGTCCTCTTTAACTTGCCACGCTCCTTGAAGATGTCCCCAATATCCCGTGTTTGGTCTTCATTGCTCCTTTGCATGATCACACTCGTGGTTTTAAAATCTCAACATGGCAAGAAGAATATACTTCTAGTAATACTCGCGCATCTTGTGGGCAACATTAAAGCACTCGTCTACCATGTTAGAGCATCTCCAAATGAATCGGAATGCGCGGCGCTTTAAAAAAGCGTTTATAGTGCTGAGATTGAGAAGTAGAGATAGAGAGTAGAGAGTAGAGGATAGTTCTCAGCATAGATAAATAAAAAAAGATAATTCAACTACTCCTCGTCGTCCGAATCCTCCTCGGTGATGTCCTCCTCTGATGTCTGACTGTAGGCGTGAAAATACCGATCGTCGTCAGATTCTAGGGCGATGCTGCTCCTAGCCTCATGTTGAATTAAGCGTCCGCTTTTTGCCTACGCTTGTCCTCGCGATAGGCGGCTCGCTCCGCCCTCCTCTTATCCCTCTCCGCCACCCTTTGCACGTAGAACTCGCGCTCGTTGATGATGTCCTGTGGGAAGTGTTAGCGCCACAGTGCCATGGCTTCCTCGTCCATCTCGGTGATGCTGAGACGGTGCTCCCACCTCCGGTTGTCGTGACAATCCTCGTCGGTGCTAAGCCGCGGCAGAGGCGCGAGCTCCTGCGCCCCCTCCCGCGTCGGCATGTTGGGGAAGTTCAATGTTCTATGAGGCCATCGGAGGCGCCACGCTGCCGCGTCATACGAGCGGGCGGCCTCATTGGCGGTGTCGAAATTGCCGCAGAGGCGCATCCCGCGGAACCGGATCTCGGCGGAGAAGCCGCCAGAGGGGCGCGCGCGGAAGCCACGGTATCCCCAAGTTCCCGACGACGCGGCGGCATGGTGGTGCGGTGGCGACGAGGCGAGAAAGAGCGGGGAGAGAGCGGTGGCGAGGCACAGAGCAGGGAGAGAGTGGTGGCAAGGCACAGAGCGGTGGGACGGCGTTGGATTTATAAAGCGTGCCGGAGGCCGCGCGCCAAAACTAGCGCACGCCCGGCCGCTTTTTCCCGCACGCGCGCGATCCTTTCCCGACGTCTCTGCTATCTCTACTCTCTTATCTACTATTATATTTATTTAATATTTAATATTTAGTATTTATCTCTACTTCTCTACTATCTACTTTTTTTCTCTATACTTTTTTTTCTTATAAAAAACAGAGTTGATGATGATGGTGTGCCTGCCATCCTGCAATATCGGTCGTCCGATTTATATCTAACAGATAGGAAGGAAACATTGGGAATTTTGCAAAAAGATACCCATACCCCTCTCAAGATTTGCAAATAAGGCCTTCCCTCTTTCATCCTTTTCTCCCACAAGATAAATTACTCATACAAATGCATCTTGATGCGTGCAACGCATGGGCATCTTGCTAGTTCTAAAAAACTTTCCATCATTTGCCACACTACTGGTTGCAGATGAAAAACCTACCCAAGCACAGCATGATACAGGAGCGACGCACAATCGCAAGCTGATAGTATTTTGGACAATGGAGGATATAACTAATTACTTTTACGGGAACAATAGCACCCAGGAAATTTGAAGGGTAGGTATGAACAAAATTGGAACTACACATGTACTGCTAAGTGATTCAATACACACATTACCAATCAAGGAGGAGAATGATGGTCGCGGCGGCCTCTGTGAGTCATGGTCGGCAACGGGAGTCAGTTCATTGTCCACGACGGTGGTGCTTCTGCGCTTGGCGTCGGCTTCCGGTAAGCAGATCCAAGACCGTGGAAGATGATGCCAGGGAAGAGCCTCCGTGTACGACGACGACGGTGGACTGGCTCCAGTCACGGCGTCGAGAGGTCGTCGATGAGGCAGATCTTGCTGCGATGGGCGAAAAGCGCCGATGTAAAGGGAGGAGCACGAAGGCTGCGGTGCCATGGAGAAGTCTATTTTGCGGTGGGGATAGAAAATGGGGAGTATTCAGGTGTAATACTCTGGGTGCCGGGGTGGGGTTGGCTGGGTAGGGTGAACCTGAAATTATGAAAACAGCCCCCTACCAAGCGTCATCCGTAGGCCTGTTCTGAAGGCTATGATGGTAACTTCCCGCTGCTTGAATCAGGGTCGCGGGAGATTTTCCCGCTGACCTCAAAATTTTGTGACACTGAACTCCCCGTGTGGCATGATGAGTGATTCGGCTAAGCAACTAGCGAGTAGTAGTAGTAAACTCCTCATATTAGGTTTGACCAAAGTCAAACTTCCTAAAGTTCGACCAAGTTTATAGAAAAATATAAACATTTACCATAACAAATATGTATGATGTGAAAGTACATTCAATAATGAATCTAATGGTATTTATTTGTTATTGTATATGTTAATATTTTTTGTTATAAGCTTTCTGAGAGTTTAAAAAACTTGACTTTGACCAATGCTAATACGCAGACTTAAATAAAAATGGAGGGAGTACACATTTGTTTTCTTAGTTTGTAGTGAACTAATCATTTGTTGAAATTGTGAAATAAATATAATAGGCTATTGACTTTGAATGTAATGGTCTATACAATTAAATAGTTACAATCATTGTCGAATCCCAAGATGTATACAAAGTCTATAGTACTTCACAACATGCCCAAACTCACATAATCCCAGTCAAATGAGAATCTAAATGCATTTCGTAGTTATTACTTTGTAGGATGCAACAAAACCAACCGTAACTCTACATCAGCCATTATAGAACCAACATTTTGAACATATCCCAATGTGTGAATGAAACGTGCAGAGAGAGCTTGCAAAGATGGAGCAGATAGGGTGAGAAAGATTGTATGTATGTGGATGAGAGAGTAGGAGACAAACCTAATGAGATAGAGAGAGAAAGAGAGAGGAAGAAGTTAGGTCTGTGAGAAAGATGGAGACATGTAATATACGTGAGATGCGTGTGCATCCGGATTCTGTATACGTGGAAGGAGAAGAGACAACATGTTTGATGAGAGAGCAAGAAAACATGCACGAGAGGGGAAGGATCTCGTGGGTTGAGGGATTGATAAATTTGTGCGGGGGCGAGAGGATTGGTAATTTTGTGTGAGAGAGAGAGAGGGTGGGGGGAGGAGTCAGTCAGCCGTCGTCACATCATCCTGCTTCCAAATGGCCCCGCATTCTCTAGCGCAGTGTGGTCGCTTCTTCGATCTCCTCGATGCCCTCTTTGAAGATTGAGGTGTTGTGCATGTTGGGGTGCAAAGAAGCACAAGCGAGAGTGGTCGCCGTATAACCTTGGATGGGGATGAATTGTGTGCTCGGGGGAGGGTGTGTGTGTGTGTGTGTTGTGTTGTGTGTGTCTCTGTGTTTGTGTGTGTGTGTCAGATATTGAGAGAAAACTAACCTAAGGAGAGAAATGGGTATTCACGAAGAGATTGTGCAGGCCTTGAGGTGGGCAGGGGCCGGGTGAGGGTGTCAAAATGTGCGCGTTGATGCATGTGTTACATGCGATCGTGCGAGGGACGGACGAATCGAGAGAGATGGTTGTTTTGTTACAGATGCTCCTCTCTCTTTCTCTCTCGCTCTCTCTCTCTCACACACACACACACACAAGTAAACTAGAAGACCATTCTATCATGTATACACAACATACCGGCATCTGTCTATGTCTCACTCATGCATGATCATTTGCCAATTCACACCTCTCTATGTCTGTATCACACGCACACCGTCTCCACATTGCCCTTCCGCCACAACACACATATGGACACATACACACGTTCTCTCTCAGTCACACACACAAAATCAGTATTAAAAAAACTAGGGCGCACCTAAAATGTCCAAATCCAAATAAACACGAACTGGAGCTAAATCCAAATATATGGAAATATTGCAGCGTCAAGAACTTTTCCAGGAAAAAAAGTTGAGTAATATTCGGGGATTGTTTTCACACACACAAAAAGGTTCGGTGGATGTTCTTCGAGCATGACAGGGTGACACACCGTTCGATTAACCGCGCCATAGCGGTTCACGTGCTTGCATAGGATTCCGTATCGTGGTTGTGGTACTAACTAATAAAAGTGCTGCCTAAGTCTAATGTTTATGTGTACTAGTACGGTTTTCTTTTAAGTTTGACCAACCTTATATAAAACTAAAGTAAGCTCCCAGACGCGCACTCATCAATATGCCGCCATCGTTGCGCATACCGGCCCTCGCCTGCTCCGACTAACAATTTCTCGCCCATCACCGCCATGTCGCCGCCATCCCTGTGCCACGAAGCTGAAGGCTCGCCCGCTCATGTCGTTTGCAGTCCCTCCTCGCGATGCCATCGTGCTGCCAAGCACGCGAGCAGCTGGTGGAGCCGCGACTATGCACGTAGCATACGAAGAGGAGGACGAGCGCGTGCTCCAGCACGCCGGCGAGGAGGAACTAGCGTGTCATTGTCGTCTCCGCCCGCGCGGAGGAGGCGCGCATGGTGGCTGTCGCGGTGGAAGCTGGTCGTGCGCGCGTCGAGCTCGCAAACTAGGTGCGGATGCGGATTCTACCTTCGAGACCTTGAATGCCACGTGGATCCTGCAATCTGAAGGAGCAATTTTGGTCAGTCGACTCTTGCGAGCCGTTTGATGCAACATGGATGGCTAGAACTTCTTTCATCCACCTCTTCTGTCATCTTATTGCTTCGCTCCGCGAACTTCTTTCACAAATCGACTAACCCAAATTATACTACTAGTACGAACGTATTAAGTACAGTAGGAACACGAAGATATGAGCAGTAGTACTAACTGCAAGAAGAACGGTAGTAAGAAATAGTACTAGTACTATTGTACGTACTAAAGAGTTCAAATAACGAGAAAGAACATAAACATAGTTCTGCTGGGGCCTCAGCACAACACGCCCTTGAAAATAAACTAAGAAACTAGTCCGCTTGACACTGCAGTAGAACCAGCATGAGCGACGGCACTACCACCTACTTGGAGTCCGAGTCCACATCCTCGACTTCGTCCTCGTCCCTCTTCCTCTTCCTCTTCGCTGACGCTTCTTTGCTTGAACCGGACACTGGGCTCGGCTTCTTCATCCAACCCTTGTAGATATTTAAACAAAGGTAGGCATCCATTGCTGCGTACAGGATGTGATCTTCATCTAATGTCTTCGACTCCCATGCATGATGAAACTCGTAATGAGGTTTCTTCAGTTTAGCGTACAAAGGATCAATCATGGCTGCTGAGGGAGTCCTGGACTAGGGGGTGTCCGGACAGCCGGACTATCATCGTTAGCCGGACTCCAAGACTATGAAGATACAAGATTGAAGACTTCGTCCCGTGTCCGGATGGGACTTTCCTTGGCGTGGAAGGCAAGCTTGGCGATACGGATATGTAGATCTCCTACCATTGTAACCGACTCTGTGTAACCCTAGCCCTCTCCGGTGTCTATATAAACCGGAGGGTTTTAGTCCGTGAGGACAACACAACCATTACAACAATCATACCATAGGCTAGCTTCTAGGTTTAGCCTCCTTGATCTCGTGGTAGATCCACTCTTGTACTACCCATATCATCAATATCAATCAAGCAGAGTAGGGTTTTACCTCCATCGAGAGGGCCCAACTCGGTAAAACATCGTGTCCCTTGTCTCCTATTACCATCCGCCTAGACGCACAGATTCGGGACCCCTACCGAGATCCGCCGGTTTTGACACCGACATTGGTGCTTTCATTGAGAGTTCCTCCGTGTCGCCATCGATAGGCTTGATGGCTTCTTCAATCAACAACAACGCCGTCCGTGGTGATACTTTTCTCCCGGACAGATCTTCAGATTCGGGCGGCTTCCTGATCATGGGCAATAATTCGCTGGCCATCCGGAGCAGATCGAAGCTATGCCCCGCCATCGTGTCAGGTTTGAAGCCTAAACTTCACGGCCGACATCCGCGGAGACTTGATCTTCGACGGACTAGAGCCACAAACCGAAAGCGTGCTGCGCTGTCACAAGGGCATGATTTAGCTCGCCACGGACAAAGGCTCGAGGTCGCACACGAGTCCGCTCTAACCCATAGTTCGGAGCAGACCGCGCAGATCGAGGACAGGTGGCTGGACACCGCCTCGGGAGCTGCAACTTCTACGGCGATGGAGCCGAATACTGATCTTGTCCCTGATAAAGCTCGTGACTCCGAGACGCCGGACTCCTTGCCGGACTCCGAACCTCCTGCGCCCCTGCCAATCGAATCCGATTGGGCGCCGATCATGGAGTTCACCGCGGCGGACATCTTTCAGCACTCACCCTTTGGCGACATCCTAAATTTGCTAAAGCTTCTCTCGTTATCAGGAGAACCCTGGCCGGACTGCGGTCAGGATGGTTGGGATGTGGACGACGAAGAAATTCAAAGCCCACCCAGCACCCACTTTGTAGCCACTGTCGACGATCTAACTGACATGCTAGACTACGACTCCGAATACATCGATGGTATGGACGACGATGCCGGAGACGATCAAGAACCAGCGCCTACAGGGCACTGGAAGACCACCTCGTCATACGACATCTACATGGTGGACACCCCAAAGGATGGGGACGGCGAAGAAGCAGCGGAGGCAGATTCTTCTAAGAAACAGCCCAAGCCCTGACGTCAGCAGCGCCGCTCTAAATCCCGCCACAGTAAGAATGGAGATTCCGGCACCGGAGATAATAACACCCCAGAGAGTGCGAAGACAACCCCTCCAAAGAAGATTCAGACAGAGGACGGGAAGCCAGCCCTCGAGAGAGAGCGGCAGACGAGGAGGATGAAAATTACATGCCTCCCTCCGGAGACGAGGCAAGCCTCAACGACGACGAATTCATCATGCCAGAGAATCCCGTCGAACAAGAGCGTTTTAAACGCAGGCTTATAGCCACTGCAAATAGCCTAAAGAAAAAGCAGCAACAGCTTCAAGCTGATCAAGACCTGCTGGCCGACAGATGGACCGAGGTCCTCGCGGCCCAAGAGTATGAACTCAAACGCCCCTCCAAAAGTTACCCAAAACGCAAGTTGCTCCCCCGACTAGAGGAGGAAGAATACAAACCTTCATCACCAGTGCACAATACGGCAGATCGACCACCCCGTGCCCGCGACAGAGAGGCATCAATGGCCCTCCATCAGGACCGTACCCCGGCATCGCTCGAAAAGTACGAAGCCACGAGGGAATGCGCCGGACTTGCGGGATATATTGGAGGATAAGGCAAGACAATCCAGATCTATCTATGGATCACGTAGGCGCCTCATGACCCACGACGACTATCGTCGCGCCGGATACAGCAACTCCGGCCGGGCCGAACACAGCAGACAACGCTCTCTTGAGCTACGTTGTGATATTGCTCAATACAGAGGCGCCGCACACCCACTATGATTCACTGACGAACTAAGGGATCAACAAATCCCTGAAGGGTTGAAACCCGTGAACATTGAATCCTACGATGGCACAACAGACCCCGCGGTTTGAATTGAAGATTTCTCCTTCATGTCCATATGGCCCGCGGCGACGATCTCCACGCCATCAAGTATCTCCCACTCAAGCTTAAAGGACCAGCTCGGCATTGGCTTAACAGCTTGCCCGCAGAGTCAATTGGGTTTTGGGAGGACCTGGAAGCCGCATTCCTCGACAACTTCTAGGGCACATATGTGCGACCACCAGACGCAGATGACCTAAGCCACATAATTCAGCAGCTAGACGAATCGGCCAGACAGTTCTGGACACGGTTCTTAACAAAGAAAAATCAAATCGTTGGCTGTCCGGATGCAGAGGCCCTCGCAGCCTTCAAACATAACATCCGCGATGAGTGGCTGGCCCGGCACCTAGGACAGGAAAAGCCGAAATCCATGGCAGCCCTCACATCTCTCATGACCCGCTCCTATGCGGGAGAGGACAGCTGGCTAGCTCACAGCAACAACCTCAGCAAAAATGCTAGCAGTCCGGATACTAAGGACCACAATGGCAGGTCCCGTCGAAACAAAAACAAACGCCGCGTTAACGGCGATAACAATGAGGATACGGCAGTCAACGCCGGATTCAGAGGCTCTAAACCCGGCCAGCGGAAGAAGCCATTCAAAAGAACTACTCTGGGTCTGTCCAATTTGGACCGAATACTCGACCGCTCTGGCCAGATACATGGCACCCCCGAAAAGCCAGCTAATCACACCAACAGAGATTGTTGGGTATTCAAGCAGGCAGGCAAATTAATTGCCGAAAACAATGACAAGGGGCTACACAGCGATGACGAGGAAGAGACCCGGCTGCCGAACAGTAGAGGACAGAAGGGTTTCCCCCCACAAGTGCAGATGGTAAACGTGATTTACGCAACCCATATACCCAAGAGGGAGCGAAAGCATGCACTTAGGGATGTATACGCGATGGAGCCAGTCGCCCTGAAGTTCAATCCATGGTCCTCTTGCCCGATCACTTTCGATCGAAGGGACCACCCTACCAGTATCCGTCATGGTGGGTTCGCCGCATTGGTCTTAGACCCAATCGTCGATAGATTTCACCTCACTAGAGTCCTGATGGACGGCGGCAGCAGCCTGAACCCGCTTTATCAGGATACAGTGCGCAAGATGGGCATAGACCCCTCAAGGATTAAACCTACAAAGACGACCTTTAAAGGCGTCATACCAGGTGTTGAGACCAATTGTATAGGCTCAGTCACACTGGAAGTGGTCTTCGGATCCCCGGATAATTTCCGAAGCGAGGAGTTAATCTTCGACATAGTCCCGTTCTGCAGTGGCTATCACGCCCTGCCCGGACGAACCGTGTTTGCAAAGTTCAACGCGGTGCCGCATTATGCATACCTCAAGCTCAAGATGCCAGGCCCTCGTGGAGTCATCACGGTCAATGGAAATACCGAACGCTCCCTCCGAACAGAGGAACACACAGCGGCTCTCGCGGCAGAAGTACAGAGCAGCCTTCTAAGGCAATTTTCGAGTCCGGCCGTTAAACGACCGGACATGGCCAAACGTGCCCGGAGTAACATCAATCAAGACCGCCTGGCATGTCCCGAGCATGCGTAGCAATGCGGCCCCAACCCCAGCCCTTGCACGATCGCAAGACCAGCTCTTCGCGTACATCATTACGCTCTAGAGATACCATGGGCATAGGGGGAGGGGCACGACCACGACAGGCCCAGAGTGCGGCTTAACCACACCAGGCGCTCCCAAGTGTGTCGCTCCTTTTGCTTTTTATTTTTTCATTTTTATCCACAGGACTCCGTTCACCAGAGAACCTGTCCGGCAGTAGATCTGCCGAACTCACGATGCAACAGCCAGGGAGGGACAAAGGCTATGACGAACACTCAGGTGGTCTTCATTATGAGCATTAAATTTGCTAAATACACCAGTTCGCAGCCTACCCCTGGAGGGGGATATGTTTAATTAGTCCAAACCCTTGCTTACCGCACTATTTGTATCGTTCTGCACTCATAGCAGAATTCCTTGAATAAACAATGCAGCACCTTTTGCCTATAATTGCATTACCTTTTTTTATATATGTTCATTAATGACATCTTGCACCAGACATTTTGGTACGGCCAATACACCAGGGCTTATGTTCCCGCATTATGGTGTGATAAGTCCGAACACTTTCACAAGTGCGGCACCCCCGAACTTATAGCATCATATGCATCGGCTCCGAATCATGTCTTGGGTTAATAGTTGGGTTTGCCCGGCTCCCATGTTTTGGTACCTTACATTTCGTTTCGTCGGCTAAGGTAGCACTGGGAGAACCACTGTGATTGCGCCCCGATTGAGCTGGGCGAGCGCCTCAGTGGAGAAAGCTAAAACTGATTGTCATGATAAGGCGAGAGACTGGTCGTTGTTCGAGAGGTCCTTTCGAGTCCTTAAAGACTTATGCCGCTTAGAGCGAGGAACCGGCTTTGTCCGGCCCAGGCGTGGATAGCGCCCCGAACTCGGTCTTCCGAATACTAGGGGCTTCGCCGAAATTTAAAATTATAGAATTCTATGGCTAAGTGAGAGTGTTCAAGCATTATAAGTCCGGTTGCCTTGTTCGTTGTGTTGAGCGCCTCCCTAGATGGACCCAAAAATGTGAACAAGAGTGCTCAAGTTTATCCCGAACACCCCAGCACTCGTGGCATGGGGGCTGAAGCCGACGACTTGCCATCTCTCAGATTTTATAAACGGCCACACAAAAGGTAATATTTTAAATTAATAAGCGTTGCTAAGCGCATATGAACAAAGTATTCAGCGCACAGGATAACACATTGCGAGTTTACTCAATAATTACATCTTTGGGGCACACATCCGCAATCTTGCGGGCACCCTTCAGGACACTCTTATAGTACATTTCGGCGCATAATAATCCTTGCTCACGGGCGGCGCGTCTGCGATAAGCCCTCAAGATCCAGCCTGCCCAAGTGCACCTTTATGCTGGCAAGGCCCGACGGCACCTTCAATGCAAAGCGGAGCACTTGATGACTTCCACCCAGGGCACGCTTCCACCAGCCGTCAGACGAGGTCAAGTAGCTCCCAAGCATGGCCTCTCCAGCCACGGTCGGACTATGAGGCCCTTCATGGCCTGCTCGGCTACCTTAGGAGCTCGACCAGCTGCTTCACCGGTCGCTAGGGGCACCGGTGTCCGCCTCAGCAGCACTAAGACCAGAAGACCTTCTCCATTGAGCTCCCCTCCTCGGCCAGGTAGAATGCGGCGGCATCAGACACGCTGCGAGGCAGATCTGCAAACGCCCTTGGAGAGCTCCGAATTCGGGTAAGTAACAGGTAATTTACATTCACATGCTTGCTTTTCATGAAAAATGCCTTACCCGCCGCTATTTTCTTCACCACCTCAATATCCTGGAGGGCCTTATGGGCCTCGGCCTTAGCAGCTTTGGCACTTTCAAGAGCCGAGACAAGCTCGGACTCTGGAGTCTTCGAGTCGCGCTCCAAACTCTCATGCTTTTCCATGAGAGCCTGGAGCTCTTGCCACACCTCCGCCACCCGCCCTCGCTTCTCGGCCCGCTGCCATGGCCACATTATGTTCGGTCATGACACGGCCTCCTTCAGGGTCGCCACCTCGTTCGTGGCCCCTGCAATACCCACGTTATCCTTGTTATTTCTATTGCAACAAAAACCCTTTTCTGTAAGGTACAAACTTAAAAGTGGTGTTACTCACCTTCTTTGTCCTCGAGCTGCATCTTGGTAAGGCCGAGCTCTTGCTCGGACCGCTCGAGGTCCTGCTTCAAAGCACCAACCTCCGCAGTCAGTGCGGCAGAGGTCAGCAACACAGCCTGCAAACCCATATTGACATAATTTTTAGCACTCCTGCGTATATCTTTTTTAGATACTCAATCCGGTTTTTCTTTCCGAACACCGAACTGAGCATCATGGGCTACTGTCTATGCGGTATTACATTACATATTTTAAACTTCTTACCTCAAAGCCTGTTAGAAGGCTACTACAGGCTTCGGTCAGCCCGCTCTTGGCGAGCTGAACCTTCTAAATCACCGCACTCATGATAGTGCGGTGTTCTTCCTCGATGGAAGCGCCGTTAAGCACCCCCAACAAGTTGTCCGGCGCCTCCCGTTGGACGGAGGCTGCCGGCGTCACGGTCTTGCCCTTCTTACAAAGGGGCCGCCTGCCGGACTCTGGAACCACTGCAGGTTCCGGCATGGAGTCCGGCGCAAAGTCCGGGAGGCTGCCTTGCGGCACCTCCGGAGCCTCCTCCTGATGGGTCCCCTCCTGGGACCCCACCTCGGCGTCGTCAGCACGAGGGGTGGAGGCGGTTGGAATGGAGTCCACGTCCGACGGAGCCAAGGACCCGCTCGACGAAGCGGGAAGATCATCATCGGCCGGACTACAGGTAGTGTGCGGCATTAGAAGGACACTATGTGACACAAAGGAGATATTATGAACCATTCAGGAATCTGGATACTTACGATCTTGCCAGAGGCCTGGCCCTTGAGGGCCACTCTTCGTCGCCAATGATGGCATTGGCAGAGCTGTCCGGGGGAAGAGTCCTTCCTCTTGACCCTTCGCCTCTGCTGGGGAAGCCTTCCTCTTTCTCTCTCCTCCTCCGGAGAGAGTCCTCTTCTCCTCCTCGTCTTCGGGAGGAGTCCGCCGAGCCATCGACGATGAGTCCGACATCACTGCACCGGAACTTCTTCGAGTTCCCGTGGCCTTCTTCTTGGCCTTCTTCTCCGGCACCACATAAAGTGCCGGGACTAGCAGCCCCGTTAAACGGGCGTCCGCTGGGTCTGCCAGTCATGTCAAAGGCATTGGGAGTTTTAGATCCCACATAGAGTTAAAACTATGAAAGAAAATAAGTGTCCCCTAGAGGATAATAAAGCTTACCTCGCCGGCCGGGCGCTTGGTGCTGAATCCGCGGTCCTCCGTCGTGGACGCGGGGGCTTCTCCGCCCTTAAACAGCACCCTCTAGGCAGCTTCGTACGTCATGTCGACGAGCCCGCTCAGGGTCCGGTGTTGTGCTGGATCGAACTCCCACAAATTGAAGGCCCGCTGTTGGCAGGGGAGAATCCGGCGGACGAGCATGACCTGGATCACATTGAAAAGCCTAAGCTTCTTGTTCACTAAGGTCCGAGACAGATCGAGTCTGTCGCTCCTCCGAACTACCCCATCGCAAGCCCTTCTCTTTCCAGGAGGTGAGCTGCATAGGGATACCAGATCTGAACTCGGGGGCCGCTGCCAATTTAGGGTCACGCGGCTCGGTGATGTAGAACCACCCCGATTGCCATCCCTTGATGGACTCCACGAAGGCCCCCTCGAGCCAGGTGACGTTGGGTATTTTTCCCACCATGGCGCCTCCGCACTCCGCTTGAGCGCCCTTGACCACCTTCGGCTTGACATTGAAGGTCTTGAGCCACAAGCCGAAGTGAGGCCGGATGCAGAGGAAGGCCTTGCACACGACGATAAACACCGAGATGTTGAGGATGAAGTTCGGCGCCAGGTCATGGAAATCCAGGCTGTAGTAGTACATGAGCCCTCGGACGAAGGCATGAAGTGGGAAGCCTAGTCCGCGGAGGAAGTGGGGAAGGAATACGACCCTCTCATGGGGCCTGGGGGTGGGGATGAGCTGCCCCTCGTCGGGCAGCCGGTCTGCTGTCATGTCGCTGAAAGGTATCCGGCGCCAAGCAGCTTTGATATGCTCCTCCGAACGGAGGAGGCCAACCACTTGCCTCCCGCCCCGCATATGGTTGGAGAAGGTCGAGACGAGATGTGCGGACTTGGGCGCTGGAGCTCGAGTCTTGGGAGATGGATAAGCAAAGAAGGAAGAAGGCGAGGTAAAAAGGTGGATCCTTATCCCTTATATATAGGCGACGAAGACTATGCGTCCCCACCGCCCGGTAAAACTCGCTATGTCCCAAGCGCCACCATCAATGGCGCGTTGGGTTACCCACGTCCGTATTGATGGGAATCCGAATAAGGGGAACACGATCTCGCTCGACAAGACGTGCAAGGAAACCGCCGCTAAACGCTACCGAGGTGGTATAATAAAAACGATTCAAGTAAAGGCTTGGTGGTGGTGTGACGTCATGCCACAAAATACATCAGCAGATTGAACTTGTGTACATATTATTCTCTCTACGGTGGAATGTGGAATTTATTTTGCGGAGCCGGACACTATCCTGGCGTTCACAATCTTCTATGAATTATTCGGAGGAGGAACCCACCTTGCAATGCCGAACAATATGCGCGCCGGACTCATCGTCATTGAAGCCTGGTTCAGGGGCTACTGAGGGAGTCCTGGACTAGGGGGTGTCCGGACAGCGGACTATCATCGTCAGCCGGACTCCAAGACTATGAAGATACAAGATTGAAGACTTCGTCCCATGTCCGGATGGGACTTTCCTTGGCGTGGAAGGCAAGCTTGGCGATACGGATATGTAGATCTCCTACCATTGTAACCGACTGTAACCCTAGCCCTCTCCGTGTCTATATAAACCGGAGGGTTTTAGTCCGTAGGACAACACAACCATTACAACAATCATACCATAGGCTAGCTTCTAGGGTTTAGCCTCCTTGATCTCGTGGTAGATCCACTCTTGTACTACCCATATCATCAATATCAATCAAGCAGGAGTAGGGTTTTACCTCCATCGAGAGGGCCCGAACCTGGGTAAAACCATCGTGTCCCTTGTCTCCTGTTACCATCCGCCTAGACGCATAGTTCGGGACCCCTTACCCGAGATCCGCCGGTTTTGACACCGACAGCTGCTGCCAGGGTCAACATTGAAGGTTGATAGGAGGACATCAAGCTTCCCTTCTAGAGATCGAAGGGCTGGCCTACAACGAGACCTATCCAACGCAGGACATCCCTGTCGTTCCTAAAGTCTACAGTAACGAATTTCACTCTTTTGTCCTTGAGGAAGTTCTTAAAATCCTGGCACTCAACATCGGCATGGCATATGTGGTAGACCAAGCAAACGTTATGTACGCAAACCTGGATCATGGCGGGCTTCTTCCTCTCTGCCTCCTTTAGAATCTTCTCTCTTTCCAGGATTGTGGTGTACTCAACATCTAGCCCGGCGACCCACTCATCCGTTGAACTGTTGAACATGCGTAGGAAGCGAGCAAGCCATGCTTTCATCGTCGCGGATCCATGTGGGTAGTTGACGATGAACTCATCGCCGGTGATGGCTCTAACCTGGTACTCAGCGGCCGACCATGGAAATTTGGGAGGCCATGGATTTTGGAGGAGGGTTAGGAGAAGTTGAACTGTTGTACCCCGCAAAAAAAACTAGGAGCGAACTAATGTGAAAGGACGGGATGACTAGGAGCGAACTGTTGTAAGGTAGAAGACGGGGATGAGTAGGGCGTACGAATGGCGTGGGGTTGCTGGCTTGCCCGGTGGATAAACGGCTGCAAGCCCCCAAAGAGTTCTCGAGAACTATGCAGGACCCACTAGATGTCATGTCTACTAGACCCATATCGTAGGCCTGACGGTATAGCTTCTGCCTGTTCGCACGCCATGCCGGCGCGTGGATGTAACTTTTCACTTAATTCCGTCAACCATTGCGCCTCCCACGACCTTCGCCTCCCTCGTGTTGTCGCGCCTTTTGACACTTTGACCGCTATAAATGAGCAATTTGTTTTTGCCTACTCCGCATGCATGATACTCCCTCTGGTCCTTTTAGTCCCGTCAACCGTTTGCAAAGTGTTTGACCAAATTTATACTAAAAATATCAATATCTACAATACTGATTATAATGAGTATAAGAACTACGTTTTATAATGAGTGTAAAAATATTGATTTGACATTGTGAATGTTGATACATTTTTCTATAAGTTTGGTCAAAGTAGAGGTACATTGACTTCAGACAAAACTTAAATGCACAATGCAGACTAGTTCCTCCATCCAGGTGCGTGCCATGTCCTATCTTGTCATCACAACAAGGTTAGCTATTAGAGCACTACTACCTCCCTTCTAGTTTAAAGGGCTTGATTCAAAAATTTCACATACTCTTAGCAAGATAATAGAGGCGGTGGAATAGTTTTTGAAGTCTGCAAAAGTACTCAACTAATGATGTCGTTCTTCACAAAAAAATGTGTTTACCAATGCATGCATGAACACTAGTTACTCTAACCCCCCTCTATTCTTTAATTCTTTGCCACATCAGCATGTTTGCTATTCCCGTGTCGATGATACCAGCTAAGATACCACCATTATGGCCAGCCTTAATCATCGCATGCAATAATTTAGTGCACCTTGAAATATGAACATGTGTGGGCGGTATGTTTTAATGACTTGAGACTGCATCTAGCCCGCATGCAAGATGACTTATTATGCACCGTTCCACATACCTGCAGGAAGCCCGTTCGTCTCCAAATCTTTTCCTCTCCATGTGTGGAAACAATATGCCCGCCAGACTCTCCTTCTCCCTCTGGCAGTCCCAGCACTCCACCCCGTGTATAAAAATCTGCATGCATGACTCTCCTCCCCCCACGCTCGTCCAATCCGTTGTGAGCAGCAATATTTCCACCCCTTCCCTCCCCCGTAATTTACTCCAACAAATCTGCCCACGTAGCTGTTACGTTAATCACGCAACATATCTTCCGGGACGCTGCTTCGGTTACTTAACTGCAGGTGCATTGGGTCACTGACATATGGGACCAAGAAGGGTCTGGCCCATATGTCAGTGACGCAACTGGACCTGTAGTTAAGTCAGTGCAGCTCAGTCCATATCTTACGTAGGTGTGCCATTGCTCGCTATAAATACAATGCCTCCGACGGCATTCGAAAGAACGCTCATGTTCATCACTATCTCCTCGCTCTCCCTCTCATGTCGACCACACATGCATCGCCCCTCCCAAGCCCTAAGAGCCCCTCACTGCACCGCCCGGAAAGTCACGCGTCGCCGTTCCGTTCCTCAGCACCACTAGTCGAGGAGGACGTGTCGGTGTTCCACTCCTCGCCGCGAGGCATCGAGGTGGATGCGTCGGTGTTCCAACTCTTGCCAGCACGCCCATCGGAGGACGTGTCGGCTCCCCGCTACGAGGAGAACGTCGCGCCGCCTACCAAGCCCCCCAGCCTTGAGGAGATTTGGAAAGAAATGGATGTCGCCATGTGGGAGGCTTTGCCGCCGGTAGAGCATGCCAAAATAGAGGCGGAGAAGAAGGCCGAGGAAGAGAAGTGCGCCGCGGGGCAAGCTGGCTGGCAGGTCTATGTCGCGTTCGAGAGAGTCAAGCAATTGGCTACTTGGTAGAAGGCTCGTGCAAGGGCCGTGAGGGTGGCGGAGGACGCCCGTGCCAAAGCCCTGAGTGCAGTCAGGCCCAAGCGCCTCATCTACGCTTGGCGTTACGTGGACCGGGTGCACGCTTCCAGCAAGGAGGAGTACCTGCTGGCACTGGATCACCACACCGGTGAGATCATGCTCGCCCGTCGGCAAGCCGCCAATCAGCACCGCGCGAGTTGCGAGGCTGAGGAAGAGGCGTTTGTCAGCCCGTTGGGAAACGGCCGCGCACCAGGGCACTCGTGGCGTGCCGCAAGCGCTCCTGCGAGCGTCGTGGCTTTTTATTAGGGAGTATAATTTAGTTTCATAAGGTGATCTCATTAGTTTTGGGACGCAAATGATAAATCCCGAACGTTCGGGAATTATTAGCGTCCTTAATTAAGTATGTAAGAGGGAGAGTTTGGAAACCTTGTGTATCCGTACCCATTTTGTAAGTACGTGCATACAGCACAAACTTTAGTACTATATACTATCGCACTACACGTCTCTCTCTATATATGCTTGCAGACTGTGCTACTCCCTCTGTCCAGGTGAATAAGTCATCTTTGGTTGTGCACAGTGACTAAGTAGGAGGGAAGACTTTATACACCTAGACGGAGGGAGTACAACTATTACTTATGTACAATTAATGATGTTTCCTAGTACTAGTAACCCATGGCTTAAAGTATGCATGTACTAGATGATAATGACAAACTCATCTACTTCCTCTCTCACGGCCACTCAATTTCTTCTAATGTGCATGCACCCTATCAATTAACCCGGTAAACGAGAAAATAAATTGACTTGTAAAGCACACATTGATTTTTATCTTGGTACCTGTAATATGAGTTTGTGGCCTTGTATATAAAAATGATGGGAGTACTAGTAGTTTAGAAGCCCAAATAAACGAGTGAGGCGCCTTAATGTTACTCTCCACTATTACTAGTCTTATGGGAAAAGCTGGGCAAGAGACGACTTATTTTTTAAGCCGCCAAAAGAACTGGCCCTAGGAGTAGTAGCTAGGGATACTAGGAGTAGTAGCCTGGGATCGAGTGTGCGAGATGAACCAGAGAAAGTAAATGCAGAGAGATGAAATGCAAAAAAGACGGAGGGATGTGATGGTTGCTTGTCCGTTTATTTTACCAGGCCACTTATTACTGTCAGTGGTTGGGTTTTGTGATATGACGGCTTTACTGCCGCGCCACAAGCATGGTGAGACTCCCGTGAAGCGCCGCCCTCTACACTTGTACGACATCGGTCGTGGTTTATTAGTCCCCCATTAAATTTGACTGAAGATTTAACTGACAAAATGTTAGTGCATGTCAACAAAAACAATATCGTTGGATTCGTATTTGAACATAGTTTTGAATGATATAATTTTAGGTGACATGCATCAGCATTTATCGTACTATATATAATGTTATTTCAATTTTTGGTCATACTAATCTATAGTAGTAAGGTGCCCGTGCGTTGCACCGAAGAGTGAAATGCATTGATCAGGGAGTTTTTTTATTTTGACAAAGGATGTGGGGGTCATCTCATGTGTAACGGGTATCGATAGGTTTCTACGGATATTATTTCATCTCTAGAACTCAGAAACATCCGGGTGAAATAGATAAAAAGGTATCTTTTGCAAACAAAAGCGTTCAATTGTTGAACCTGCATCCAAAACTTGTGAAGAAATAACACTTATTGTGCTTTGCAAGAAATGATCTTTAAGAATTAGTTTTTGAGTATCGATTGTTATACATGTTGGCTACAGATGACATGGCACTTTCTTATAGTCAATAATTGGCTATACTATTAAGTATTAACCACGCCCTTATACACCTAGACGGAGAGATTAAATCAGGATGACTTGGAAGGGGGCAGAGGAGATGTAAGAAATGGTTCATCATAAGTCTTTCACCAGTACTATAGTAAAAATTCATACATGGAAGATTCTAGACTATACCATAAATGGATACACTTTTATTCATGCGCGATACAACAATAGAGCAAGATTATGCATGGAAGTCTCCACATGCTTAGACAGCAGATTTCATTGAGCGAAGACTAATGATCAACATTTAACTTGGTAATGCATATGTCCAGGTGAACCTCCTTGGAGTCCCCGTGCACCGCGTTGCGGGGTAAATCATGCCATGCGTCTTCCATGTCCACATCGGCTGGAAGGTCCCAGCTCTGCACAGCCCTAGTCAGCAGGATGGAGTCGGTGTTGCCGCCCATATACCTCTGAGGGGTAGTAACAGTGAGCACGCACCTGTACATTGGCCTCATGTCAGTGTCAGCATCAGCAGCGTCGCCCCTGACGCACACTACAGAGACGAGGCGGCAGCCTGCACGGGCCTCGTCGGTGCCCACGATCAAGATGAAGACGCTGCCGTCCTCCTCCGAGACTAGCAGGCGGTGGTGATCCTCGAGTGACTCCGGCATGGTGAACGGGTAGCACATCTCGTACTTGATGTTCTCCGCCAAGGGCCAGTAGTGACCGTTGCACGCATCCGTGAGGTGATGCACCATGTCCGCCGGCGAGCCCCAAGACGGCATCGGGCACTCATAGCAGTAGACGAAGGTCTCCTTGGAGGCATCGACCAGGCCGTCCATGAAACGGGAGTGGCTATAGGGGACGTTGCGCCAGTTGAATATATGAGCAAGTTACTATGAGATTTAATCCAAATAAGCACCAAATAAATCATGATGGCTATAACAGAGATGAAACTAATCATGTGGACTAGCATAGTAGATGAACATATATATTCTAGTAGGATACAGAGTAGAAACATGAATTCTACCACGATTTAGAACAGGAAGGATAAAAACACATACGGTGCAACGGGAGCAGCACCATTGGCTTTAAGAATTAGTTTTTGAGTATCGATTGTTATACATGTTGGCTACAGATGACATGGCACTTTCTTGTAGTCAACCGTTGGCTATGCTATTAAGTATTAACCATGCCCTTATACACCTAGATGGAGGGATTAAATCAGGATGACTTGGAAGGTGCAGAGGAGATGTAAGAAATGGTTCATAGTAAGTCTTTCACCAGTACTGTAGTAAAATTTCATACATGGAAGATTCTAGACTAAACCATAAATGGATACACTTTTATTCATGCCCGATACTCCAATAGAGCAAGATCATGCATGGAAGTCTCCACATGCTTAAACAACGGATTACATCGAGCGAAGACGAATGTTCAACATTTAACTTGATAATGCGTATGTCCAGGTGAACCTCCTTGGAGTCCCCGTGCACCGCGTTGGCGGGTAAAGAAGACCATGGGTTTTCCAAGTCCACATCGACGGGAAAGTCCCAGCTCCGCAAAGTCCAAGTCCGTTCGATGTAGCCGGTGTCGCCCCCAAGTGACCCGGAGGGGTAGTAACTGAGCACGCACCCATACATCGGCCTCGTGTCAGTGTCAGCGTCAGCGGCGTCGCCCCTGACGCACACTACAGAGACGGGGCGGCAGCCTGCGCGGGCCTCGCCGGTGCCTACGATCAAGAGGAAGATGCAGCCGTCCTCCTCCAAGACTAGCAGGCAGTGGTGGTCCTCCAGCGACTCTGGCATGGTGAATGGGTAGCATGTCTCATACTTGATGTTCTCCGCCAAGGGCCAGTAGTGACCGCTGCACGCATCCGTGAGGTGATGCACCATGTCCGCCGGCGAGCCCCAAAACAGCATCAAGAACTCATAGCAGTAGACGAAGGGCTCCTTGGAGGCATCGACTAGGACGTCCATGGAACGGGAGTGGCTATAGGGGACGTTGCGCCAGTTGAATATATGAGCAAGTTACTACAAGATGTAATCCGAATAAGAACAAAATAAATCATGATGGCTACAACAGAGATGAAACTAATCATGTGGACTAGCATAGTAGTAGGATACAGAGTAGAAACATGAATTCTACCACGATTTCAAACAGGAAGGACAGAAACACATACAGTGCAACGGGAGCAGCACCGTTGGCGTTGAGGTTGTCGCCCATGTTGTTGAGGAAGAGGTTGTCGAGGTTGGGGAAGAAGTCGTCGTTGGTGAAGTCGTGGCTGCCTGCAGTCGCGAGAGTGCGCTCCCAAAATTTCAACAGCGCCCGCCGAATGGAGTGCAGGAGGGAGTGGCTGTAGGGGACATTGCGGCCGCTGAATGGAGCGCAGGAGTAGCACACAAAGCAATAGATGGTGTCCTTATTAGTACTCCCTAGTCTCTATCTATCTACTCTTATAGAAAACCGAGTTGGTGATGATGGTGTGCCTGCCATCTTGTAATATAGACCGTACGATCTATATCTGACGGATAGAAAGCCAACTATGACAATTTTACAAAAGATACCCGCACCTCTCTCCACATCTGCATATAATTCGAAACACCATGTAGACACAGTCTTTGAGCACGGTTCGTATTCGTTCCACGCTCGGGCATTGAAGTTTATAACTATTTTAGATTAGAATATACTACTCCTCCGGTGCTAGTAGTAGAGTAGAGTCCTACTCTACTACTCTACTCAAGCAAGTTAGGGCATAGTAGTAGGTACTGTAGGGAGTCCAGTACTGTGATCACTCAAGCAAGTTGTCTGGCATCGACATGACCCTACGCTACTGCATGTTGTAGTCATCATCACCTGTCCACTTCCCGCAACACATATTCGATTCTCCATCTTTGTCCGCACATAATCTCGTCCTATCTTCCATCCCCGTTAAGGCACCTCGCCCCCTCGTCCGAAACCGCACTAACAATGGCAGAACCGAGCAGCGTCCGCCGAAAGAGTGGCTGGAATTCGCTTCCCACATAGGTAATCAAGCTCATTGTTTCGCGTGTGGACAATCTCAGTACCATGCCGCCGTCACAAGGCTCGCTTCGGGCGCTTATACCATTTACTCAAAGCCCTCAGCCGGAGGTTTTAAGCTAGCTTTGCTTGCCGATGCCGCCGATCTTTAGAAACGGGCGGTCACGAAAGCATAACGATCATAGGGTGGCGAGAATCAACTCCTCGATCGCGATCCGATCCTCGCCACCTCAACTACATTAACCGTATGTACTGGTCGGCATGAACACGCCTTGATGGTGCTCGCCGACAACAAGTAGCCGGATGCTCGTGGAGATCTACACCGCGATTGATCCCCTTCCTTCGATTAACACCGACCGCTTTGGCACCGCGCCCGTAATACTCGTAATCTTACAAGAGCTAACATGATACCAAGTTTGATTTGCTCAAGGTTGTAATCTACCAAGTGCCCACAAGATCAGCGAATTATAAAGACTTCAGGCTAATTATGCTCTTCAACCGCTGTCTCGCTTATCTGACATGTCACTGCGGTAAGTGGATAAATCTGCACGTCCATCGTAGGATCATACATCCTCCATGGTTCTCTGATGCCATTTAACACAAGGGCTTCATTTACGTTGTCGACTCCTTCTATGGCTGACGTATTGCTGGCCTACTCCAGTCAAAGCTACAATCGGCTGTTACAGTAGTATGTTACTTTCCTATGATATCATGATGGCTTTCTTATATTACTGTCAACATTTACTGAAAAGATATTCATGCTCGCAACATGTTATTCTTAAGATTGACTACATCAAGAGCCCTTTTTTATTTGACTCCAACTTGATATGATGTTGTAGGCCGCCTGGTGTGTCTACCCTTCCTAATCCCAGAACCTTTCGAAGAAAAGCAGCATGGCAGTTGCAGGTGGTTCCTGGCTTAATCAGACGATGGCGAATGATTGATGATCGTTCGCACGTACCGGACGTGTTGTTTCGCGGAATAAAATCACAGTCACTGCAAGGTCTTTGAGCAGGATCCCAGCTTTTCTCCGGCCTTCGTGAATTTTTGACCGAGGTGGTAAGTAGCCTTGGTACACTCTCTCTGTTTGTCAGACTGAATTATCCGATTAACCAGGAGATAACCGACGGCAAGGATCATGATGGCAGCGCGGTTTTGTTCATCATGCAAAATTGTGTGTACACAGCATATCATGCGTCTCTGCATGCACCATACCCTGATATGTGCCGCCACGCTCTGCAGCCCAAAGTAGGATAGAGGGTTGCAAGTATCAGACTTCGACCTGCTGGCTGGAGTTTCCCCCGTCAGGCACCCATCTGGTTCAAGCCATCAGCCAATATCCACAGCTTAATAAATAGTAACATCTAACTGAGCCAGTTAGTTAGATGCGCACACTTGGTGTAGTAGGATCTTCATTTAGTTTGATGCATACACTTGTTCTTTTTTGGTAGCCCTTTTGTAATAATGGCTGATGTTTGGTTTGGAAGAGAGAGCTGCGTCTTCACTCTTCTGGCCTGCTTACTACTTCTATTGCACCCCCAGCCCTGGTTGCTGCTGCTGCTGTTTTCAATGTAGAATCAGTAGTATATTTCATCTGTTGGTTGAATAAATGTGTTGTTAGAATGACAAACACAATGTTTTGGAAGTCGTTGCACGGTTCGATCCTTAGTGCCCCGTACCGTATGTAACGCATACTATTTTTCATACGGAACACATTTTCCACTTGTTGATAACATGCAGCCCACTGATGAAGGCCCAATAGAGGAGCCCATAATTAATCGAAGGAGGCTCACATGAATCCGCCAGTACATGCTCATGGTCCCCTCAACATAAATAAGTAAATAAATAAATAAAGCTAAATGCTCATGCACCAAATCTTTAAATTCATGATTTAACAGGAGGATATTATTTCCTATGATAATGTCGTTACATTCAGTCGATATTATTCTTAGGCAAAGATAGCGACCAGTCTTCTTTCTCCCGGCATTTTCGTACTACAACCAGCGGACCCATGCAAATCGTAGTCAACGTCGTAAATAGTTCAGGTCCATTTTTATTTTTCAATAAGAATGTCCAACCCAGCCCAGCGCATTAGCGACAACACTTTATCCTCCGCCTTTGCGCGCTGCCTGGGCGCCGTCGTCCGCCAGTCGACATAATTTTTTCGAAATGGTCCCTGTCAACATAGTGAATCGGGAGAGAACTGTAGTTGTGAGTATGACAGTACGGACCCACCAGGTCCACTCCCGAACACAAGCAAGCGCCTCTTTTACTACTCAGATGCACCCCACGTTTTTTACTCTAATCCACCCAGCTGATATCCGGGACCCACATCATTTTTAATGTTGTCGGGGGCGGCGAGCGGGCGACACCTATGGGGCCGGGGACGGCCCCTTCGTGAGTTTGGTACGAGGGCGGAGGATGCGCGGAGAGCAGATCGAGGCGATGCACGCGGGATTTTACCAGCTTCGGCCGCGATGGTCGCAGAAACCCTACTGCTGCTTTGTGTGGTATTTGATCTTGCTCAAGAATGCGAGCGATGGTGGTGTGGTGTTGCGAGCCGAACCTCAGCGCTAGAGTTGCCCAGACCCAACCTCCGAACCCCCACGCTATGCATGGGCCTCCTTTATAGGGCAAGGGTCACCGACAGTGTCAACGAGGGGAGAGGGGCAAAACGTAAAAGAGGTGGTAGTTGGAACAGTCGGGAACAAGGCAGCCACAAAGGCTTGAACAAAGGATTCTACCTACTTTTGACAGAGGGGACAAGAGCATTAATGCCTGTCGCCGTCGACCCCAAAAGCTCCCGCCTTTGCCTCCGCTTGCCACGGCGATGGAGCCACCACTGGGAGTGCCACCGCACCCCTCATGCAGCACAGCCATCCGCCACGCCGCTCGGGAGAGGGCTTAAGGCGACGCTGGGCGGATGAGCTGGAGGCGGGCACACAGCGGCAGCTCCCGGCAAGTACCTTGCCGGGTCTTGATCTTGCCGGCCCGGAGCTTGTCGGCTCAGAACTTGCCGCCCCCGGCCCTCGCCGACGCGATAGCGCAGAGGCGTGTCTTCGTGATGTAGTCTTCGTCTCCCCGGCGAGCCTCCTCGCCTGGGCTTGCATGAGTGATGTAATCTTGAGCCTCGAACGGCCTTCCCGCAAGCTCCTCTTGCCGGGTCTCGAGCTTCTGCCTTGCACACTTTGTTCTTGAATGGCTTGATATGGGGCAGAATGGTCTCCGCAAGCATGTGGTGGATCCAGCTGCTGAAGCCGCGATCGCCAGGTACAAGTTGGGGTACCGAGGTACCCCTACCTTAGTACACCGACAGAGCCCCGGCTCGGGCCACACACGGTGCCGAAGCGCTGTTGGGCCAGGCCCAAAACAAAGGCATCGGCACACGCTGCCTACGGCGTCGGAGTCCGCCAGATCTGCCGCCTCCCTCCCCGTAATAAAGACGCTGCCGATTGCGGCGTCGTGGGAGACGGGCGGCGATGCAGCCTTTAAGGCATCCACCCCGTGATCGTGGTGCAGAGCGGGTCGCCTCATCCGCCGCCTCGTTCCGCCGCCACGCGCCCTCATGCACGGGGTCGGGCGGCGAAGGTGGGAGACCGAGCCGCCACGGGCGGAGAAGGCGAGTCGGCCCGCCTCCTCCGCCTCCTCGCTTCTGATTGGTCGAAGGGCGGTTGAGTTTCACCTCGCCCCTTTAAAAGGGGCGGAAGGGGAGCACAATGGCCGACTCATCCTCTTCTCCTTCGCCTTCATCTTCTATTCTTCTTGCCGCCATGGAAGGAGGGAACCCCGTCCTTCGACGGTGGCGGCGAGGGTCGCTTAGGCAGCGCACCACTCCCCATCCGCTTCCTGTGGCGGCGGAGCCGCCACGAGAGGGAGAGGGAGGGGCGGGCCATGACGAGGCCGAGGGCGTGGCCGAGGCGGTCGGGGAGAGGCGGTCGAGGTGATGTGCCTCCCGCTCTCCCCAAGATCTCTCGACCACGGCGGTCCACACCGGAGATGACCCCGGAGTTCTTCATCAAGCTTCGCTGGGCGCCTGCCGCCGCCTCCGCTGCCGGCCCTGCTCATGGACGCCATGGGGCCGGATCCACCCGACGTGATGGAGTTAAGATGAGGGGCTGCGGATCAGCGGCACTCGGTGAGTGTCGTGTCCCCAGCCCCCGCGTGATGTTCTTCGACCGAGGGTGGAAGACGTCGCCGGATCCATAGCTTGACGGCGGGTTCACCTCCATTTCGTTAATGGATGGTGACCTTCGCCGCCAAGGTCTTCGGCGACTACGGGACCCGGCACGCTGCTGTGTGGACAGCTCCTGGATAGCGAAGGCTCCTCCCGAGCGAGAGTGACGAGGAGGAGAGCGATAACGGCGACGAGGGGATGGCGGCCCGACTAGGCGCCGGACACCGCTGCTCAAGGCCACCGCGACCCCATCTCCGGGTCACCGCCTTCGAACTCCCCGGGCCGCTTCTTGGCGGCCGGCATAGGGAGGCTGCGGAAGAGGAAGAGGGGAGGACGGCAAGGCCGCGAATCGAGTACGAGGGCGAGGTGCCCTCGCGCGATGTCCCACCACCCCGCCTTCAAGCTCGCCTCCGACGCCTGCCTCCGCCAAGCTCCCGCCGCCCCCGGGTGTTCTCTTGGTGTCTTCGCGCCATGCCTCCGGGATGCGCCCCCATGCCCGCCACCCGGCGCAGCTCTGGGCACGGGCGGCGCCACCGCCACGCCTCCTAGGCGCCCTTTCGCCTTCTCCGAGAAGCTCCTCTTGCCGGGGCCTCCTTCCCCGGCAAGCTTATCTTGCCGGGGGCTCCTTGACCTACCTCCTGAACTCCTGAACAGACAAACAGGAGAAGGATCACGGGCACCTTATCTTTTAATTTGTAAGCCCTCGGGCCTTAGCTGTATTTAAGAACTTGTAATCCTCTCTATCATGTTTTTCATCCTCTATGGACTTGTACTATGCTAGGATGTTTTTAATGAAAAGAGGGGAAAGCTTGCCGGATTGAGTCTTTTACTTGACTGCGTGTTGTGCGTTCTTATGCTATCGGGAAGCTTGCCGGGCTTAACACGCTTGCCGAAAAGGGACAGCCCACCGGGCGGTGTCGCCCCGCGAGCAACCTTGCCGGGCCAGTTATGACGCTTAACTTGTCGAGCAGGTGCTCGAAGCAAGGTAAGGTGCAGCAGCACACTTGTGTTTGTTGAGCGGACTCGAAACAAACCAAGCACGCGAATCGACCACGACTCGCTCCTCCACGCACGGGTTTTACAAGACACGCTGCTCAAAGACGCAGCCCCGCCTTTCCGGTCCATAGGAGGATGCATGACGACGGATGAGAAACTTATCCGATATCGCAGCCCCAAAGAACTCGACTCACTGAGACGGATCTTGGTGTCGCAGCCCCAGCCGAGGTTGGCTTGCCGAGGAAGAACCTTGGCACCCGCGAGCCCTCGGCGACTTCGCTCGCCGGGCCTCGTGTGCCGTGTGATCTTTCGTTCCTCCCGGTTGCTGCAATTTCAGTCATGAAAACAGCTGAGGTAGATATGCAATCGCTTCATGTATATGCATGTGTATATAAATCTTGACTATGCAATACGATGCCGCGCCTTGCCCTCGTATGTTTGTACTTCACGCCTTGGGGAGCTTGCCGGGCGAACACGCTTGTCGAGAGCGGACAGCCCGCCGCGTGTTGCTTCCGCAAACAACCTTGTCGGGCCAGCTATGACGCTTAACTTGCTGAGCAGGCTCGAAGCAAGATATGGTGCAGCAGCACACTTGTGTTTGTTGAGCGGACTCGAAACAAAACAAGCACGCAATCGGGCCACGACTCGCCCTCTCGCACACAATTCTCTCATACGGCGACATCTCACGGCAGGGCTTGCCACGCTACACCCTCTACTCTACATCCTTTGTGCGCTTTTACCCCACGCTTCTAGGAACTTGCCGGTGCTTAACACACTTGCTGAGTGCGGAACATCAGAGTCCCGCTGGTGGTGTTGCTTCCGCAAGCAACCTTGCCGCATCTAGTCGCGACGCTTTAACTTGCCGAAAGGACTCAAACGAAACGAGGGCGCTGGCTGGTCGCGCTCACTCTTAACTCGCTGAGTGTGTTCAAGCAAAGTAAGGGTGCGACCATTCACGCAGGCTCCTCCGCGCACGTGTTTCGCGACAAAGGACGAATGTGCGAGGGACATAACATAAAAAAGCATGGGATTAAAGAGTGCTCTGCACGAAAGCTCAAGCAACTTAGCTTTTCTTTTTCTCGCTCCTTTGCACTCGCTGGTGGAGCCCAACGGCGCGTCCTCGACGGCGGCGCAGCACCCCGGAGAGGTGCGTTTGCCGGAACGAGCACCAGAGCTGTCCTCGCCGGGCTTAGAGCGCTCCGAGGAGCGGCGCTTGTCGGAGTGAGCACCAGAGTTGTCCTTGCTGGACCTGGAGCTCGATGGCGCTGCTTCGATTTACAACAGTAACGCCTGTGGAGATGCGCTTGCCGGCTCGGAGGGGGAGCGGGAGCGGGCGGCGCGAGGAACAGGATATGCTCGGACTCCTAGTAGCGATAGGAGGAGCAGAGTCCTGTCTCGGCACTTTTGCCTTGCTCATGCATGGACAGCAGTCCGAAGCATCCCGCGAGCCTCCGCATGTTCTGCCCCACCATGCGAGTACCACCTCCCATGGCACGGCGCCATCGGGTCGTCGTGGCGCTGAGATAGACGTGGATCCACGGAGACCGAGGCGCGGTCATCCGCCCTGCCCTCGATCTGGTGGCGCCATGAAGTGCCTCGCCGTGTCCACCCTATCGACGGCGTTTCCTCCGCCGCCGCTCGGTGGTGGCGGGTGAGACGCAGACGGTTCAGAACCCTTGAGGCCCTCGCTTCGGGCCATGGCACGCTTGTCGGCGAAGTCGCCGACGAAACCGAGAGGTTGATGAAGAACGCGGTCGCTAACGCCGGATCAGGTCCGCACAACCTCGACGCCCCCTACCTGGCGCGCCAAAGATGTCGGGCGGCGAGCGGGCGACACCTATGGGGCCGGGGACGGCCCCTTCGTGAGTTCGGTACGAGGGCGGAGGATGCGCGGAGAGCAGATCGAGGCGATGCACGCGGGGGATTTTTACCCAGCTTCGGGCCGCGATGGTCGCGTAAAACCCTACTGCTGCTTTGTGTGGTATTTGATCTTGCTCAAGAATGCGAGCGTATGGTGGTGTGGTGTTGCGAGCCGAACCCCAGGCGCTAGAGTTGCCCAGGACCCGAACCTCCGAACCCCCTCTACGTTATGCATGGGCCTCCTTTTATAGGGCAAGGGGTCACCGACAGGTGTCAACGTAGGGGAGAGGGGCAAAAACGTAAAAGAGGTGGTAGTTGGAACAAAGGGGAACAAAGCAGCAGCTACAAGGCTTGAACAAAGGATTCTACCTACTTTTGACAGAGGGGACAAGAGCATTAAATGCCTGTCGCCGCCGACCCCAAAAGCTCCCGCCTTGCGTCTCCGCTTGCCACGGCGATGGAGCCACCACCGTGGAGTGCCACCGCACCCTCATGCAGCACAGCCATCCGCCACGCTCTCTCGGAGAGGGCTTAAGGCGACGCTGCGGGGCGGATGAGCTGAGTACGGCACACACAGCGGCTCTCCGGCAAGTACCTTGCCGGGTCTTGATCTTGCCGGGCCCGGAGCTTGTCGGGCTCAGAATTTGCCGCCCGGGCCCTCGCCGACGCGAGAAGCGCCGAGGCGTGTCTTCGTGATGTAGTCTCGGTCTCCCGGCGAGCCCTCCTCGCCGGGGCTTGCATGAGTGATGTAATCTTGAGCCCGAACGCCTTCTCGGCAAGCTCCTCTTGCCGGGTCTCGAGCCTGCCTTGCACACTTTGTTCTTGAATGGCTTGATTGGGGCAGAATGGTCTCCGCAAGCATGTGGTGGATCCACCATGCTGAAGTCAAGGACGCCATGCAGACAAGTTGGGGTACTGAGGTACCCCCTACCTTAGTACACCGACAAATGTATAGTCAATTAACGACGGAATTGCACAACTTTTTCTTTGGCCCATCTAACAACATGACCAGCCCAGCAAGTTTTTCTTTGGGAAATAGGTAGCCCAATATTTCTTTTTGAAGAATACCCAAGCTAGGCCTATTTATTTTCTTCGAGTTACTGGGCTGCAAATCTTTCAAGACGAGGAGGGATGCATTCCGGCTTGGCCAAAGAGTATGGTCAGTGTGTGTTAAAAGTAATATCAAAGGGGTTGAAAATTCCAAAAAAATTATAGCAAATGGGATATTAGTTTCTTTTTTTGTTTTTGTTCTTCACTGATATTTTATAGTATTTCATTGGATTTAACATGACATAGTACTAATTTATTTTTAAATTTGTTTTAGTATGACTACTAATGTTTGGATTAAGAATATTTTGTTCCCCAGCCAAAATTTGTGAATTTTCAAAATTTCGCACATATTTAGTTAATTTTTTAACCCTGGTACTGAATAGAAAATGGGCAGCAATTCTAAAAATGGAAGACGGGCTGCAATAGTTTCCATATGAATTAGAAAATGAGTAAAAATTATAAAAATAATAGCAAATGGGCTATACACACCACAGATTTCGAGGCTGACTTGTTTACGCAAGGCTTTGTCAGTCAACACACGATTCTAGCAGCAGTGACTGTTGGATGTACATCCAACACCCGACATGCTTCTTCAATCTCTGATCTTCCTGCTCCAGCTGCCTAAACTAGCGCCGGCGGGACTGCCTACTCCCTCCTCTTGTGGCCGGCTGTGATGCCGCGCAGGCTTCCCCGGCCCACCCTACTCCCTCCGCTGGCCTGGCCGCACGCAATCAACTGCCTACTTATTACGCAAAAAAATGGTTCCTCCCACTAACATCTGGGGTGCACCGGTTGGGAGGCTGACCTGTGGACCAACTAAGTTGACGCGTACGCAGGGCTTGTGAACTTAGTCAACAAACGATTGTAGCAGCAATAATCGGTGGATTTGAATAGAACGGTCCTGCTGCTTCTTCAAGTGTTGCTCTTCTTGCACCAGCCGCCCAAACCAGCACCGGCGAGACCGCCTTCTCCTGCCTACAGTGGTCGGCGGTGCTGCCGCTGAGGCCTCACCGCCCCTACTACTCCCACCGCTAGCTAGGCCCTGCGGCGACGGCAGCCTCACACCGCAGCCAAACAAGTGAACCCTCGTACTCCTCTCCGCGTGGGCATCCACTGACGCATCTTCGCCAGCTCAACATCATCCCCTTCCTAGGGCTTGGTGCTCTCGGCGCGGCGTGGTCAACGTGGTCATGGAACGACTTCCACCAGACGTGGACTGTATGTGGAGAGGCTGACAGCTGGGTCCACGATCGCACAGAAGGAAATGCCTCCTTAATACGCGCAAAATAATGATTCCTCCAGCTGACATCTGGGACCCACCGGAAGGGCCTCTGTATTTCGTGAAAAAAATGTTCTCCTCGCTGACAGGTCGGACCCACCAGCTATATCTTCGCACGCAAGGAAGTGTCTCCTTATTACGCACAAAAAAATGAATACCCCCAGGTACTAGCTGGTACCCACCATAGTGGGTGGCTGACTTGTCGGCCTACTAAGTTGACGGGGACGGAGGGCTTTGTCAACTTAGTCAATACTCCAGTGACCGTATGATGTCCATCCAACGGCCATAGTGCTTCTTCAACCACTTTGGTCTTCTTGCTTCACCGCCAAAGCAGCGCCGGTCGTGTCAGCTGCTCCTCGCCTCCGTGGTCGGTCAGTCCGCCATGAGGCCTCACCGCCCCATACTACTCCCACCGCTGGCTAGGCCATCCTCTACACACCCACACCCCTGTTATTCTCGGCGACGCAGCCTCACATCGCAGCCAAACCAAGGAACCTCAGATTCTCTCCACGGGCATCCACTGCTACATCTTCCCCAGCTTCGCGTCGTCCCCTTCCTAGGCCTCGCCGTCGTCCACCGCCGTGGTGCTCTCGGCGCGGCGTGGTCAACATGGTCAAGGAATGACTTCCATCAAACATGGTTTGTACGTGGAGAGGCTGACAGCTGGGTCCACGGCCGCAGCAAGGAAGTGCCTCCTTATTACACGGAAAATAATGATACCTCCACCTGACAGCAGGGACCCACCGGATGGGCCACTATATTTTGCGAAAAAAACTTCCCCCCCCCCCCTGACTGTTGGCACCCACCAGCTACATCTTCGCACGCAAGGAAGTGCGTCCGGGCAAAAAAAAAGATTCGCTCCCCTGACTGCTGGGACCCACCAGCTACATGTTCGCACGCAAGGAAGTGCCTGACAGTCGGGACCCACCTGGTCGAAGCGTACATAGCATTATCATTCTGGTTGCGAACGTGTACGTACATACTGGTGGATGTAGAGGCGTGCACGTGTCGTAGTAGAGGCATGCACATAGCATGTACACGTACGTACAGCGGCCAGTGTTCAAGAAAGAAAATACGGCCACGTATGTGTACATACGGGTGGGGTCTCGAACGCTGATACGTTTCCAACGTATCTATAATTTTTGATTGTTCCATGCTATTATATTACCCGTTTTGCATGTTTATGGGCTTTACTTTACACATTTTTATCATTTTTGGGACTAACCTACTAACCGGAGGCCCGGCCGGAATTGCTGTTTTTTTGCCTATTTCAGTGTTTCGAAGAAAGGAATATCAAACAGAGTCCAAACGGAATGAAACCTTCAGGAGCGATCTTTTTGGAACAAACGTGATCCAGAGGACTTGGAGTGGAAGTCAAGAAACAAGCGAGGCGGCCACAAGGGTGCTCGGCGCGCCCCCTAGGGCTTGGCGGGCCCCCCACCCTCGTGGGCCCCTCGGGCATCCACCGACCTACTTCTTCCTCCTATATATACCCATGTACCCTGAAAACATCGGTTTACCACTTAAAAACTATTTCCACCGCCAGAACCTTCAGAATCATGAGATTCGATCTTGGAGCCTTCGCCGGCGCTACGCCGGAGGGGGAATCAATCACGGAGGGCCTCTACATCAACTCCAAGGCCTCTCCGATGAGTTGTGAGTAGTTTACCATAGACCTTCAGGTCCATAGTTATTAGCTAGATGACTTCTTCTCTCTCTTTGAATCTCAATACCATGTTCTCCTCGATCTTCTTGGAGATCTATTTGATGTATCTCTTTTTGCGGTGTGTTTGTCGAGATCCACTGAATTGTGGGTTTCTGAACTAGTTTATCTATGAAAAATATTTGAATCTCCTTTGAATTCTTTTATGTGTGATTAAGTTATCTTTGCAGGTCTCTTCGAATTATCAATTTGGTTTGGCTACTAGATTGATCTTTCTTGCAATGGGAGAAGTGCTTAGCTTTGGGTTCAATCTTGCGGTGTCCTTTCCCAAAGGATGTTAGGGCAAGAATGCACATATTGTATTGTTTCCATCGAGGATAAAAAGTTGGGTTTTATATCATATTGCATGAGTTTATCCCTCTACATCATGTCATCTTTCTTAATGCGTTACTCTGCTCTTTATGAACTTAATACTCTAGATGCATGCTGGATAGAGGTCGATGTGTGGAGTAATAGTAGTAGATGCAGGCAGGAGTCGGTCTACTTGTCACGGACGTGATGCGTATATACATGATCATGCCTAGATAATCTCATAATTATTCGCTTTTCTATCAATTGCTCGACAGTAATTTGTTCACCCACCGTAATACTTATGCTATCTTGAGAGAAGCCACTAGTGAAACCTATGGCCCCTGGGTCTATCTCTTATCATATAATCTTTCAATTTACTTTTATTTGCATCTTTACTTTTCCAATCTATATCATAAAAATACCAAAAATATATTTATCTTATCATATTATCTCTATCAGATCTCACTTTTGCAAGTGGCCTTGAAGGGATTGACAACCCATTTATTGCGTTGGTTGCGTGTTCTTGTTTGTTTGTGTAGGTGCGTGGGACTTTTGAGGAGCCTCCTACTAGATTGATACCTTCGTTCTCAAAGACTGAGGAAAATACTTACGCTACTATTGCTGCATCACCCTCTCCTCTTCAAGGAAAACCAACGCAAGCTCAAGACGTAGCAAGAAGGATTTCTGGCGCTATTACCGGGGAGGTCTTCGCTCAAGTCAAGACATACCAAGTACCCATCACAAACTCATCTCCCTCACATTACATTATTTTCCATTTGCCACTCGTTTTGCTCTCCCCCACTTCACCCTTGCCATTTTATTCGCCAACTCTTTCCCAATGTCCTCTCTCTTTCGCTTGCCTTTTTGTTTTCTTGTGTGTTGGATTACTTGTCGCGACGGCGCAAGATAATACCAAATTGTGTGACATTTCCAATACCAATAATAATGATTTCCTCAGTACTCCGATTGATCCTCTTTATGATGTTGAGTCTTGTGAAATCAATGCTGCTTTGCTGAATCTTGTTATGAAAGATCAATTCTCCGGCTTTCCTAGTGAAGATGCCGCTACCCATCTAAATAACTTTGTTGATTTGTGTGAGATGCAAAAGAAGAAAGATACGGATAATGATATTGTTAAATTGACGTTATTTCTCTTTTCACTGAGAGATCGTGCTAAAGTTTGGTTTTTGTCTTTGCCTAAGAATAGTATTGATTCATGGAATAAGTGCAAAGATGCTTTTATCTCTAAGTATTTTCCTCCCGCTAAGATCATCTATCTTAGGAACGATATTATGAATTTTAAACAACTTGATCATGAGCATGTTTCCCAATCTTGGGAAAGAATGAAATTGATGATTCGCAATTGAATTTTTGGCTGATCATACAAACTTTTTATGTTGGATTGAATTTTGCTTCTAGAAATCTTTTAGATTCGGCCGCGGGATGCACGTTTATGGAAATCACCTTAGGAGAAGCTACTAAACTACTTGATAATATTATGGACAATTATTCTCAGTGGCACACCGAAAGATCTACTAGTAAGAAAGTGCATGCGATAGAAAAAATTAATGTATTGAGTGAAAAGATGGATGAACTTATGAAATTGTTTGCTACTAAGAGTGCTTCTATTGATCCTAATGATATGCCTTTGTCTACTTTGATTGAGAATAATAATGAATCTATGGATGTGAATTTTGTTGGTAGGAATAATTTTGGCAATAATGCTTATAGAGGAAACTTTAATCCTACACCGTTCACTACTAATTCCTCTAATAATTATGGAAATTCCTACAATAATTATTATGGTAATTTTAATAAGATGCCGTCTGATTTTGAGAACAGTGTTAAAGAATTTGTGATCTCTCAAAAGAATTTAACTGCCTTGCTTGAAGAAAAATTGCTTAAAGTTGATGATTTGGCTAGGAACGTTGATAGTCTTTCGCTTGATGTTGACTCTTCGAAACTTAGATCTACTCCTCCTAAGCATGATATCAATGAGTCTGTCAAAGCTATGAGAATTTCCATTGATGAGTGCAAGGAAAGAACCGCTAGATTGCATGCTAAGAAAGATTGCTTTGTAAAGGCGTGTTCTTCTAATTTCCATGAAAATAATGATGAAGATCTAAAAGTTATTGATGTGTCCCCTATTAAATCTTTGTTTTGCAATATGAATCTTAATAATGATGGGACTGGAGATGAGTCAACTTTAGTTAAAAGGCGTCCCAATGATTTGGAGTTCTTAGATCTTGATGCTAAATTTGGTAAAAGTGGGATTGGAGAGGTCCAGACGTTAAATAGCATTGAACCCACTATCTTGGATTTCAAGGAATTTAATTATGATAATTGTTCTTTAGAAGGTTGTATTTCCTTGTTGCAATCTGTTTTGAATTCTCCTCATGCTTATAGTCAAAATAAAGCTTTTACCAAACATATTGTTGATGCCTTGATGCAATCTTATGATGAAAAACTTAATTTGGAAGTTTATGTACCTATAAAACTTAATGATGAGTGGGAACCTATTATAAAGATTAAAATTAAAGATTATGAGTGTTATGCTTTACGTGATTTGGGTGCTAGTGTTTCCATGATTCCGAAAACTTTGTGATATTCTAGGTCTCCATGATCTTGATGATTGCTCTTTAAATTTGCACCTTGCGGAGTCCACCATTAAAAAGCCAATTGGATGGATCAATGATGTTCTCATTATTGCAAGTAGGAATTTGGTGCCCATAGATTTTATCATTCTTGATATAGATTGCAATCTTTCATGTCCTATTATTCTTCGTAGACCTTTTCTTAGAACGATTGGTGCAATTCTTGATATGAAGGAAGGGAATATTAGATTCCAATTTCCATTAAGGAAAGGCATGGAGCACTTTCCAAGAAAGATCAAATTACCTTACGAATCTATCATGCGAGCTACTTATGAATTGAGTGCCAAAGATGGCACTACTTAGGTCTATCCTCGCTTTTATGCCTAACTAGTGGCGTTAAAACGATAGCGCTAGTTGGGAGGCCACCCAATTTTATTTTATTTTTTTTCTTTTTGCTTATGTTTAGTAATAAATGTTTCATCTACCTTCTGTTTAGATGTGTTTTAATTAGTGTTTGTTCCAAGTAGAACCTATAGGATAACCTATGGTGATAGTTAATTTGATTCTGCTCAAAAAGAGAAACTTTGCACGGACGACAATAATTTTAGTAATTCACAGAAACGTGATTTTGCGTTGATTCTTTTTTCTGTAGATCAATAGACGAATGTCCCAGGACTTCCTATTTTGGTAGGATTTTTGGAGTTCCATAAGTATTCAAGAGTTACAGATTGCTACAGACTGTTCTGTTTTTGACAGATTCTGCTTTTCATGTGTTGTTTGCTTATTTTGATGCATCTATGGCTAGTATGTAGGGGTATGAACAATAGAGAAGTTGGAATACAGTAGGTTTAACACCAATATAAATAAAGAATTATTTCATTACATTACCTTATGTGGTGGTTTTTCTTTCGTGCACCAACAGAGCTTATGAGATTTCCTGTTGAGTTTTGTGTTGTGAAGTTTTCAAGTTTTGGGTAAAGATTTGATGGATTATGGAATAAGGAGTGGCAAGAGCCTAAGCATTGGGATGCCCAAGGCACCCCAAGATATTCAAGAATAGCCAAAAGCCTAAGCTTGGGGATGCCCTGGAAGGCATCCCCTCTTTAGGCTTCGTTCATCGGTAACTTTACTTGGAGCTATATTTTTATTCGCCACATGATATGTGTTTTGCTTGGAGCGTCTTGTATGATATTAGTCTTTGCTTTGTAGTTTACCACAATCATCCTTTCTGTACACACCTTTTGGGAGAAACCCACTTGATTGGAATTTTTTAGAATTCTCTATGTGCTTCACTTATATCTTTTGAGCAAGATAGTTTTTTGCTCTAGTGCTTCACTTATATCTTTTAGAGCACGGCGGTGGCTTAATTTTGTAGAAATTGTTAATCTCTCATGCTTCACTTATATTATTTTGAGAGTCTCATAGAACAGCATGGTATTTTCTATGGTTATAAAATTGGTCCTAGAATGATGGGCATCCAAGTTGGGTATAATAAAAGCTATCATAGGAAGTGAATTGGATGCTATGATCAATTTGATACTTGATAATTGTTTAGAGATATGGGTGATTATGAATTTAAAGAATGCTTGTGGTGAAGTTAGCATGTCCCGTAGCATGCACGTATGGTAAAAGTTGTGTAACAAATTTGAAACATGAGGTGTTCTTAGATTGTGCATCCTTATGAGGGGCGGTCTTTTCCTACCAATCTATCCCCCTAGGAGCATGCACTTAGTGCTTGGTTTTTGATGACTTGTAGATTTTTGTAATAAGTATATGAGTTCTTTATGACTAATGTTGAGTCCATGGATTATAGGCACTCTCACCCTTCCATCAATGCTAGCCCCTTCGGTACCGTGCATTACCCTTTCTCACCTTGAGAGTTGGTGCAAACTTCACCGGTGCATCCAAACCCCGTGATACGATACGCTCTATCACACATAAACCTCCTTATATCTTCTTCAAAATAGCCACCATACCTACCTATTATGGCATTTCCATAGCCATTCCGAGATATATTGCCCTGCAACTTTCCACCATTCCGTTCATCATCATGACACACATTATCATTGTCATATTGCCTTGCATGATCATGTAGTTGACATCGTATTTCTGGCAAAGCCACCATGCATAATTTTTCATACATGTGACTCTTGATTCATTGCCCATCCCGGTACACCGCCAGAGGCATTCAAAGAGTCATATCTTGTTCTAGTTTTGAGTTGTAATTCATGAGTTGTAAATAAATAAAAGTGCGGTGATCATCATTATTAGAGCATTGTCCCCAAATAAAAAAAATAAAGGCCAAAGAAAAAAGGCCAAATAAAAAAGGCCAAAAAAAAGAAAAAATAAAAAGGGGGGGGGGCATTGTTACTATCCTTTTCCACACTTGTGCTTCAAAGTAGCACCATGTTCTTCGTACAGAGAGTCTCATATGTTGTCACTTTCATATACTAGTGGGATTTTTTCATTATAGAACTTGGCTTGTATATTCCTACGTTGGGCTTCCTCAAAATGCCCTAGGTCTTCATGAGCAAGCAAGTTGGATGCACACCCACTAGTTTCTCTTTGTTGAGCTTTCATACATTTATAGCTGTAGTGCATCCATTGCATAGCAATCCCTACTACTCATGTTGACATCAATTCATCGGCATCTCCATAGCCCGTTGATTATCCTCGTCAATGTGAGACTTTCTCCTTTTTGTCTTCTCCACACAACCTCCATCATCATATTCTATTCCACCCATAGTGCTATATCCATGGCTCACGCTCATGTATTGCATGAAAGTTGAAAAAGTTTGAGATTAGTTAAGTATGAAACGATTGCTTGGCTTTTCATCGGGGGTGTATAAGATGGGAGCATTTTTGTGTGACAAAAATGAAGCATAGCCTAAGTATATGATTTTGTCGGGATGAACTTTCTTTAGCCATGTTATTTTGAGAAGACATGATTGCTTTGATTAGTATGCTTGAAGTATTACTATTTTTTATGTCAATACGAACTTTTATTTTGAATCATTTGGATCTGAACATTCATGCCACAATAAATAAAATTACGTTTAGAATTATGCTAGGTAGCATTCCACATCAAAAATTCTATTTTTATCATTTACCTACTCGAGGACGAGCAGGAATTAAGCTTGGGGATGCTTGATACGTGTCCAACGTATCAATAATTTTTTATTGTTCCATGCTATTATATTACCCGTTTTGGATGTTTATGGGCTTTACTTTATACATTTATATCATTTTTGGGACTAACCTACTAACCGGAGGCCCAACCCGACTTGCTGTTTTTTTGCCTATTTGTAACGCCCCGGATCCGATGCGCCAGGTGTCTGCTAGTTATTCGCCTTCATTGTCATGTCTTGTGCTTGCGTGTTGCACTTTGCCATGTCATCATATGCATTTCATACCATGTCATCAGGTGCTTTGCATTCGCATACGTGTTCGTCTCATGCATCCGAGCATTTTCCCCGTTGTCCGTTTTGCAATCCGGCACTCCTATGTCCTCCGGCGTCCCCTTCTTCTCTCCTGTTGTGAGCGGGTGCTAAACTTTCTCGGAATGGCCCAAGGTTTGCCAAGCGGCCTTGGTATACCACCGGTAGACCGCCTGCCAAGTTTCGTGCCATTTGGAGGTCGTTTGATACTCCAACGGTTAACCGGGTAACCGCAAAGGCCTCTTTTGTTGCAGCCCAACACCCCTTCCAAAGTGGCCCAAAACCCACCAAACTCCCCTCCATGCTCTCGGTCGTTCGATCACGATCGCGTGGCCGAAAACCGCACCTCATTTGGACTCTCCTAGCTCCCTCTACCTATATATATGTCTTCCTCCCCAAAATCCCGGATCATTTCCGCAGTCTAAACCCTAACCTAGTCCCTCTCCACCGCCGGACGAAATCCCCACCGACGCCGGACATGTCCGCTCCGTCCGCGCCGCCGCCCGGACCAGTGGCATCACCACGTGTCTCGGCCGCCGCCACTGCCGCCCGCCCGCCTGGGCCGCCTTTGCCTGCAGCCCAAGACGCCACACACACACATTGCGCCCGCCATTGCATGCCGCCGTCCGCGCTACACAGAGACCCGCCGCCTCCGCCCGCCCGGCGTCGCCGCGCCACCTCGCCGCCCATGATCGCCGCGGGGGGCGCCCATTTCTGACGCCTAAGCAGCCTGCCGCCCGCGCTGCGCCTGCCAAGGCCTTCCGCCTCTCCGGCCACTCGAGCTGCCTCGGCCAGCCAGGCCCACGCCGCCAGCGCTCCGGCCTGCCACACATCGGCGCTGGCTCGCCGCCTTGCTCCCGCCTGCTCTCTCCGCCGGCGCGTCCCGCCCCTCCTCGGGCGACCTCGCCCCTCTCCGGCCCCGGTCTCCGGCGAGACTCCGGCCAACCTCGGGATCCGCGCCCCGGATCCAGATCTGGAAACCCTAAGGTTGACCCCGAATTTTTGACCAAGTCCTTTTCTGCATATATTTTTGTGGCATTTTCATCGCATCACATCTCTGCATCCTTAGCTCCGTTTTGCTCGTATGATATGTCAAATTGTTCGTCTCGAAGAGTACATCATTTAATTCCATTGCATCATTTGCATTTGAGCTCATCTTGATGCCCGAAATGTTGTTGGAAGAAGGCTTCAGATCGTTAGTTTCAGAATCTTATCAGCTCGAGCTCTTTTGTCATTTTTGCCATGAATTATGTGTGCACCGTATGAACTTGAGTCCTACATGTGAGTTGAACATTGCCATGCCATCTTTCCAGGGGTGTTTGCCATGTATTTTCGTGAGTTATGTGTTGACTAGAACAAGCATGCAAAGTAGGGATGATGATGTTGCTGATTTCAGGAACTTAGTGATTTCACTAAGTCTTGTCCTGCTGTTATTTTTATGCCATATGTTCATGTTGTTACAGAGAGATCTATGGCCTTTTTGAGCATGATCACTAAGGGTGTTTTGAAAATATGGATGTGCTATATCCATACATACCTTTGTTGGTATTTATGGAGTAGTCTAGCATGTCATTTTCGTGCTCTACTTTTTCTTGACAATGTTTCCTGGCAGATTGTTTGCATGAGATTCAATTTTCACGAGGTCGTTGTAGTTGATCCGTGTATGCTATGACCTTGATCTTGCCATGCTTAGCTTCATAATCATGCCTTATTACTGTTAGTTGCCTTGCCATGCCATGTATTGCTCTGTAGTGAGTGCATCGAGCTCCCGAACATGCCTACTCGTTAACTGTTTTTGCCATGCCCAGTTTTTCTGCTAAGTCTGAAATCTGTTATAAAACTTGCTATGTTTACATGGGTGCCATCATTTCTTAAGGTCCTTTTTGGCTTATGGTCAGTAAGGGACTATTGATATATGCTTTGAGTAGAATCATGTCATGCCTTGTTTTGCTATTATAAGTTCCTGTAGCATGTTGTTTGCTTGCTCTAAACATGCCTTCCTCGATGTTAATTCTCGCATGTTAGTATTTTCACTAAGTCTGTGAACCCGATATTTTAGCACTTTCACCATGCTTGTTTGAACATGTTATGATGTGATTTAGCCATAGCTCAGTGTTCCTCTTTGTTAAGCATCTCCTGTAGATCGCCGCCATATGCTTTGTTCTTATGTTGGGGTGTCAGAGCATAGTTTCTTGTTGCGTGCTAAGTAGCATCGGGTACATTAAACGCAGATTTGCATCATTCTTGTTTTGCTTGTCATTTGCAAACCGTGCATCCGATTCCGGTGATCTTTATATCGATTTCACCCAAATCATCCCATCTTTCCAGCGCATACTTGGTTTGCCAAGTTGATGCCCGTTCATCATTTTCCTTCCGAGCATACATATGCATTGCATAACACATCTCGCATAGCATGTCATGTATTGCATCATATTGATTGTGCATTGTTCCTTGTTTGATTGTGGTTCCGTTGCTTGTGTTCTTGCTTTGGGTAGAGCCGGGAGACGAGTACGTGAACGAAGAACCTGTTGAGAACGCCTACGAGGATCAAGCCTTCGACAACTCTGAGAACCTTGCAGGCTAGATGATCATACCCTCGAAATCACTACTATCTTTGCTATGCTAGTTTGCTCGCTCTTTTGCTATGCCAATGCTACGATGCCTACCATTTGCTTGTCAGCCTCCCTAATTGCCATGAACCTCTAACCTTTGACACCATTCCTAGCAAACCGTTGAGTGGCTATGTTATCGCTTTGCTCAAATTTCTCTTATAGCGTGGTTAGTTGCAGTGAAGATTGAAGTTTGTTCCTTGTTGAACATGAAGATGTTGTTCCTTGTGGGAACATGTTTACTTGTTGGGATATCACAATATATCTTATTTAATTAATGCATCTATATATTTGGTAAAGGGTGGAAGGCTCGGCCTTATGCCGGTGTTTTGTTCCACTCTTGCCGCCTCTAGTTTCCGTCATATCGGTGTTATGTTCCCGGATTTTATGCTCCTTACACGGTTGGGCTATAATGGGAACCCCTTGACAGTTCGCCTTAAGTAAAGCTCCTCCAGAATGCCCAACATTGGTTTTACCATTTGCACTAACAACCTACCACCTTCCCTTGGGTTCTGCAGACTCAAGGGTCATCTTTATTTTAACCCCCCGGCCGTGCTCCTCCGAGTGTTGGTCCGAACCGAGCTGATCATGGGCCACCTCGGGAAACTTGAGGGTTGGTTTTACTCGTAGCTAGTCTCATCCGAGTGTGCCCTGAGAAAGAGATATGTGCAGCTCCTATCGGGATTTATCGGCACATTCGGGCGGTGTTGCTGGTTTAGTTTTACCACGTCGAAATGTCTTGTTGTACCGGATACCGAGTCTGACGGAGTGTCTCGGGTGGAGGTCTATTCCTCCGCTGACCGTGAGAGCTTGTCATGGGCTAAGTTGGGACACCCTGCAGGGATTTGAACTTTCAAAGCCGCACTCATGTTATGTGGCAGATGGGAATTTGTTAACGTCCGGTTGTAGAAGACCTGAAGTTGACCTTAATTAAAATACATCAACCGTGTGTGTAACCGTGATGGTCTCTTTCCGCGGAGTCCGGAAGTGAACACGTGTTGGAGTTATGCTTGACGAGGTTGCTATAGGATCACTTCTTGATCATACTTTTATCGACCGTGCTTTGCCTTCTCTTCTCGCCTCATTTGCGTATGTTAGCCACCTTGATGCTAGTCGCTTGCTGCAGCTCCACCTCATGCCTTTACCTTACCCATAAGCTTAATAGTCTTGATCTCGCGGTGCGAGATTGCTGAGTCCCCGTGGCTCACCAGATACTTCCAAAACCAGTTTGCAGGTGCCTATGTTAATGAAAGTAGTGACGCAATCAAGCTCAAGGAGGAGCTCGATGAAGATCTTTCCCTTTGTGTTGTTTCGCTCTAGTTGATCAAGAGTGGAGCCCAGGTTAGGGTCGATCGGGGACCGCTTTATCGATTTGGGGTTCTTCTTTTATTTTGGTTCCATAGTCGGACCTTGATTGTATCTGGATGATGTAATGTTTTATTCATGTAATTGTGTGAAGTGGCGATTGTAAGCCAACTATGTATCTTTTTCCCTTATGTATTACATGGGTTGTGTGAAGATTACCTCACTTGCGACATTGCTTTCAATGCGGTTATGCCTCTAAGTCGTGCTTCGACACGTGGGAGATATAGCCGCATCGAGGGCGTTACACTATTTAAGTGTTTCAAAGAAAAGGAATATCAAACGGAGTCCAAACGGAATGAAACTGTCAGGACCCCGACTCAATGCCACATCGATCTAGCATGTAACACTTCATATCACTTTGCGGCCTCACGCACGGTATCCCCACGGGTGTCGCCTTACCTTTGCTCGGGACCGCTTATGCCTTTTGGCACACGATATGATAGTGTCGCTAGCATCCATATGATAAGGAGCCCGGCTGACATGGCTAGTCGAAACCCAAAGTGGCACAAACTTACAGGGACAGCATACATGACCCAAAGAACGAACGTGTCGGTCATCAACGAAGCGAATCCAGTCTGTAGCACTGCGTGCTAACAGACTCGTGAACCGGCTGAAGGGCTAACAGGACTCCGTATTCATCGCGTGACATTTCCCGAGAGAGACGCAGAACGAAGAAGGACACATGCCGCCAGCCTAAGTGTTCGGAGCAAGAGTAAGCTACCAGGCTCAATGGAAACACTAGGAGACATTTCCGTAAATTAGGCTACTAAGGATAAACAACTAGATAGTCAGATCCCACACATAGCAATACACATTACACGTACGCATAACATGCAAGTATGTGCTGTACAACATGGCATCACAGCATAACTCAACAACTCACATAGATAAAGGCTCAGAAGAGCCATCATAGTATTTATTGCAAACAGGGGTCACAGGACCCATCATACAGAGCATACAAGCAGCAAGCGGAAGCATTACATGTCTGAGTACAGACATCTATAAATGAAAAGGCTGAAGAGCCTGACTATCTACAACATCCGATCAAGACCGTAGCTGAGGTACAAGCTACTCGTCGAAGTCCACGAGAACACTAGTAAGACCGAAGTCTCCGCTGCAAAAACATAAATAAAGCACCATGAGTACAAAGGTACTCAAGAAGACTTACATCGATCCTATCATACATGCATTTGTATCAAGAGGGTAATGTGGGGTTTAGTTGCAACAAGCCAGCTTTGACTCTGTGGCTATCCTGTTCTCACGACTACTGAACTTCTTTGAGGTGATATGGCACACGAGTCCACTAATCACCACACAAAACACTACTATGGATTCATCCCGCCTCCCCACGAGAAGGCTATCCATAGTACTCACACTTTTCTTGAGCATTTTATTGTATCCACTTCAAGTTATCTATGTACCATGTAATCATCCAAGAAGTCCATATCCATGACCCGCTATTCAATAGATCATGTTAACCCCGCAGGTGTACTTCTTCACACACGCCTCGCCACTTACCGCCATGTACACATCATGTATCTCGGCAACCTTCAAGCGGAAGCTTTGGCGAGGGTGTCGGCCACGACCGACTAACCACACAATACTCTAGTCCGTGTTTATCGCCTATTCGGTTCTATCCGCAAGGAGATCCGCCGGGTGTCGCCACGGCCCCAAACGATGTGAGCAGGGTTCCCAAGCCCACCATCCGGTGCCACTCGGTACACCGTACATCAGGTTTAGTCTGTCCTAAGCCCACCGGCCGGGTGCCACTTGGTAGACTACTAACACTACCTACAAACACCAGAAACTAGTTGCGACTCCTGGACAGAGACCAAGTTGGTTAATAAGTCGAGAGAGTCAATTAAGGATCCCAATGTGTGGTAGTATCGAGTCATTGGACAACATACATAGAACTCAGTGCTTAAGGACGGTTCCAGTGAGACAACCCACCATGTACTCCTACATGGCCTCTCACCGCTACCTTTACCAAATCGTGTTCACACGTTCACTCTCAAAGATCGTAACATATCGTAACACTCCAATTCATACCCAATGAACCGACTGACACAACTCTAAGCAATAGCAGGCATAGCATGGTAGGAACACAACATGGCTCAATCAACTCCTACACATGCTAGTGGGTTTCAACTATTTATCGTGGCAATGACAGTCATGCAGAGGAATGGGTTCAACTACCGCAAAGACAATGTAGCAGATGAATCGTTGTTGCCCTAATGCAATAACCGAGAGCAGGAGCGAGAGAGTAGGATTTTATCGGAATGAACAAGGGGTTTGCTTGCCCGCAGATCAACAGGTGGCACCGCCTCCTCGACAGTACTCTGAACACTCTCCTGAGCAGACCTATCGAGAAGGAACGGTGTCGGCAATCAATAAACAATCATATGCAACAATATGATGCATGAACATGGCATGAATATGAGATGTTGTTTGAGCTAATGCAACTAGTAATCATTTGGTTTGAAATCCATTTGAACCAAAAGCTCAAATGCAATTCTAAATTAAGTCTCTTAATATGCCATAATGTGTTTCCTCATATTCAGCATGTATAAGTTGGTTTGTCATGCATGAAACTAGTACAGATGGAAAGATTGCATTTTTCTGATAATTTTTCATATATAAATTATTTCAATCTGAGCTACGGTTGAATTTCTATGAATTTTTGAAGTTTAAATCATTTTCTGGAATTTCCTGATTAATTTTAATTCCAGAAAATAGTTAATTGCGCCAAGATGACGCCAAGATCAAGGTCAGCGGTCAACCTGTCAAACCTGACGTGGGGGCCACACGCGTCGGTGACACGTTAGTTAACGGAGTTAATTAATTACTAAACTAATCCTAACTAAAGTTAGCAGGGCGGGCCCCACTTGTCGGCGACTGTGGGAGGTCAAACCCCGTCGGGAGAATCAAACCCGCTGGCGACTCGACGCCGGGCGAGGCCAGACGTGGCGGAGGGTCTCGAATCACGCTCCCGGCGACCAAAGGGCGCGGAGACTATCTCCGAGGAGCTGGTGCCCGTCCGCATCCAAATGGAGGCGACGGAGGGGCTGGGTGGCGGAGCTCACGGGAGCAGAGCGCGGGCGGCGCCGCTCGGGCTCGAGCGGGGTTAGTGCTGCGGCTTGCAAACGGACTGGTCGTCGCGCTAGAGTTGTTCCATGGGTCGCTATGAGTGCAACGGACGCACGCACGGGCCATTTGGTCACCGGGCTTCGCCGGCGCGACGCCCGGCGGGCGGCGTGGTTCGGTCTTCAAGGGGCGACGGCACAAGAAGAAATCGATGCGGGAAGAGGGGATTCGATGCGGAGGCTCACAATGTCACGCAGAGAGGCTCGGGACGGCTCGGGGCGGCGCCGGGGGGCGTGACGGTCGCCGGGCGATCTCGGTGCAGAGGCGGGTGGTCGAGCTCGATGGCGAGGCTCCACTGCTCCGCCTTGCGTGGCTCATGAGAGGTAGCAGACGGCGCGCGGAACTTGCGTACACGAGAGAGAGAGAGGGGGCGGTGGCGGCGACGGCGAAGCGGTGGCGGCTGCGCCGCGGGTGCGGTCGGGAGAGAGAACCAGGGAAGGGGAGGAATGAGAGAGAGGGAGAGGACCGGGCGGCGCGTGGCGCTGCTCGGACCGCCCGAGAGCGACGAGGGGAGGACAGCAGCAGGGAGGGAGGAGGTGGCGGCGGGAGCGCTGCTGCCGGGCACGCGCCTCTCCTCCGTCAAGACGAAGACGACAGAGGAGGGTGGGGTGGGCCGGCCAGCCAAGACAAGGTTGGGCCAAGACAGGAGGAAGCCTGTAAACTTTTCCCTTTCTTTTGTTTTCTGTTTTCTATTTCTGACATTTGTTTTGATTTAGTTAAAATACTAAATCATTTTATTTACTTATGCCAAATTTTGCAGGGGCTAGTGGCATTATTCCAGAGCTTCCCAACAAGTGGCATAATTTTTGGACATATATTAATATATATAACTAATATATTTCCAAAGCAATTATTAATGCATTAATTCCAAATGCCCAAGATAAATACTTGTGAGCTCCTAAAAATATTGGCTTGATTTTTATCTCTGTCCAATATTTTCAGAGGGTAGCATGAGCATTTTCTTGGACCCCTTTTGGAGAAATTTTTATTTGGGTCATTTCAAAAATGATTCTGAGGGTTTCACCAAACCTCATTTCAAATTTAAACGGAATATAAACATGATGCACACATGAAAGGCTAGCCTAGGTCATGCCAGATCTAGGGATGTGACAGAAACCTTCGGGAGCGATCTTTTTGGAACAAACGTGATCCAGAGGACTTGGAGTGGAAGTCAAAAAACAAGTGAGGCGGCCACGAGGGTGCCCAGCGCGCCCCCTAGGGCTGGATGCGCCCCCCACCCTCGAGGGCCCCTCGGGCATCCACCGACCTACTTCTTCCACCTATATATACCCATGTACCCGAAAACATCAGAAGCGACCACGAAAAACTATTTCCACCGCCGTAACCTTCTGTATCCGCAAGATCCAATCTTGGAGCCTTCGCCGGTGCTCCGTCGGAGGCGGAATCGATCATGGAGGGCCTCTACATCAACTCCAAGGCCTCTACGATGAGTTGTGAGTAGTTTACCACAGACCTTCGGGTCCATAGTTATTATCTAGATGGCTTCTTCTCTCTCTTTGAATCTCAATACCATGTTCTCCTCGATCTTCTTGGAGATCTATTCGATGTAACTCTTTTTGCAGTGTGTTTGTCGAGATCAGATGAATTGTGGGTTTATGATCAAGTTTATCTATGAGAAATATTTGAATCTCCTCTGAATTCTTTTATGTGTGATTAAGTTATCTTTGCACGTCTCTTCGAATTATCAATCTGGTTTGGCCTGCTAGATTGATCTTCCTTGCAATGGGAGAAGTGCTTAGCTTTGGGTTCAATCTTGCTGTCTCCTTTCCCAGTGACAGCAGGGGCAGCAAGGCACGTATTGTATTGTTGCCATCAAGGATAAAAAGATGGGGTTTATATCATATTGCAAGAGTTTATCCCTCTACATCATGTCATCTTTCTTAATGCGTTACTCTGTTCTTGATGAACTTAATACTCTAGATGCATGCTGTATAGCGGTGGATGTGCGGAGTAATAGTAGTAGATGCAGGCAGGAGTCGGTCTACTTGTCACGGACGTGATGCCTATATACATGATCATGTCTAGATAATCTCATAATTATTCGATTTCTTATCAATTGCTTGACAGTAATTTGTTCACCCACCGTAATACTTATGCTATCTTGAGAGAAGCCAATAGTGAAACCTATGGCCCCCGGGACTATCTCTTATCATATAAGCTTTCAATCTACTTTTATTTGCATCTTTACTTTTCCAATCTATATCATAAAAATACCAAAAATATATTTATCTTATCATATTATCTCTATCGGATCTCACTTTCGCAAGTCGCCTTGAAGGTATTGACAACCCCCTTATTGCGTTGGTTGCGAGTTCTTATTTGTTTGTTTAGGTGCATGGGACTTTTGAGGAGCCTCCTACTAGATTGATACCTTCGTTCTCAAAAACTGAGGGAAATACTTATGCTACTATTGCTGCATCACCCTTTCCTCTTCAAGCAAAACCAACACAATCTCAAGACGTAGCAAACGCCTACTCGCACATACGTATGGCCAGGGCTCATGTACATGGCTGGATTGGAACGGAGAAACAGTGTCGTCGTCGTGTTCATGGGGAGCCAACCGGCTGGGTCGGAACAGAATGCGTCGTCGTGTTCATCGGGAGGGCTTGGACGGAATAGGTGATGGAAACGAGGCCTGGCGTACCGTAGAACGGAGGAAATGGCCTTGTGTTTGACCGGCCATGTTCGAAACAGGATCCTGTTCATCGAGAGGGGTCTGGCGTACCGCAAAATGGAGGAAATGGAATTGTGTTGGACCTCCTACGGTCGAAACAGGGTCCTGTTGATCAGGAGGGGTGTGGCGTACCGCAAAACGGACGAAACAGACTTGTGTTGGAGTGCTACGGCCGAAACGGGGGTCCTGTTCATCGGGAGGGATGTGGCGTACCGTAAAATGAGACTCCACAGGATACTGTTCATCTCCACCGTCGACCTCCTCCAGCCTCCACGGGCTATTGTTCATCCACCGTCGACCTCCTCCAGCCTCCACCTGCGACTGTTCATCCACGGGCTCATGTTCATCCAGCCTACATGGGCTACTGTTCAACCACCCCTCTCCACGGGCTCCTGTTCAACCACCCCTCCACGGGATAATGTTCATCCACTCCTCCACCATCTACTATTCATCCAGCCCTCCACGTGGTCATCCTGTTCATCCAGCCCTCCATGGGGGCCTGTTCATCCAGCCCCAACCGGCTCGATCAATCGGGGTCCTGTTCATCCGGAGGCAACGCCACGGAGTCTTGTTCATCCACCCCCACCGCTCAATGTTCATCCAACCCCCCGCAACACTCATTGTTCATCCAAACCCCCCTGCAAGGCTCACTGTTCATCCAGACGCAGCATCGATCGGCTTTAGTTAGCAGCAGAGGAAGGAATCGCCGATCGCTCGGGTTCAAGAACGCGAGTTCGCAAAGGCAATCGCTAGTTCGGGCGGCGACACCTCGCGGGTTGATTAGAGCCCAACGCCTCGCACACGCCACAGACGTGTCGAGAAACGCATCACTCGCCCCGACCACCAACCGTGAATCGAACTCCCCAAAATTTTCTCGCCTCGCTTCTACCACGGTTTCTTCCGTCATGGACGGCCCAAAGAATGTCATGCAGCTACGTCTCCGGCCCGCCCAGGACGAAAAGCCCATTTTCTATCATGATTTTTTGTCATAGAAGTAGGATCCCACCACATCTATGATGATACCGGGTTTTGTCACAATTATCGTCATAGAAGTGTCATAAGTATGATAGAAAAAATTTCGTTCGGCCCAAAATGTCACGGATGTGTCTTTTCTTTGTAGTGATCACAGGAGAATCAAAGCCCGACACTTGGTTAGAGGACTAGCGAGTGGCTGTGCACATCGGTGGCGGCAGTGATGAGGTGGCCATGAAGCACCTCCCTTTGATGCTTGAAGGTTCTGCCAGAAGTTGGCTGAATCAGTTGGCCCCTGGAAGCATTTTCAGTTGGACTGAGTTGGCCCGAGTGTTTACCAAAACATTTGAGGGCACCATCAAGAGACCTGCTGGTTTGTCAGAATTCCAGCATTGTGTGCAGAAATAGAATGAGACCTTGAGAGATTATATGCAGAGATGGATCACTGCACCACAAACTAGAGAATGTATCAGATCACCAAGCAGTCTGTGCCTTTAAAGAAGGCGTTCGCTAAAGAGATCTCAGTCTAAAGTTCAGTCAGACCGGAGACATGTCTCTGGCTCGGATGATGGAGATTGCCACTAAGTACGCTAACGGCGAAGAATAGGACCGACTCAGGAGTGGCAAGAATAGACCAGTCGCCCAGGACACGGGAGGAGGAATTCTAGTCGGAAGCAGAAGCGAAAGGCTGAGGCAGTAGGCCCTGCCGAGGCAGTAGTTTTGAATCAAGGAAAGTTCAAGTGGAAGCCTAAAGGGCCTTGTACCCCTAAAAAAGTGAAGGATCAAGCGGGAAATGATGTGATGGATTTGCTGTGTCATATACACACCGAAAAGGATGAGGAGGGGAATCTGATTCTCCCCAAGTATACCACTCGACAATGTCGACTCCTCATCCAGAGCTTCCGAGAAAGCCAACCCAGTGAGAAGGACAAGGAGTCTGATAAGGAGGAAGACAAAGATGATGATGGTGGTTACCCCAGTGTTAATGCCACCTTGGTGATTTTCGCTGATCTCGAGAGCAAAAGTCGACTGAAAGTCACTAACAGAGAGGTGAACATGGTTGCTCCGGCAACACCTAGATATTTGAAGTGGTCAAAAACCCCTATTACATTCGACCAGTCTGACCACCCGCTGCACGTTGGTACCCCTAGGCGGCAAGCATTGGTGGTCGACCCAGTCGTTGGGGGCACCCGACTGACCAAGGTTTTGATGGATGGCGGGCGTGGTCTGAATATATTGTACGCTGAGACCCTCCAGGGGATGGGCATTCCGATGTCCAAACTCGGTGAGAGCAACTTGAGATTCCATGGTTGTCGTGGGATTTCTGTGGGAGCACGAGCACCTATGGGGCAGGGGGGCCCTTCTTGTCCGGCAAGGGAGCGGAGGGCGCACGCAGAGCAGATCGAGGCGAGAACACGCTGGGATTTTACCCAGCTTCGAGCTCTCCTGAGAGATAAAACTCCTCATCGCTGCTTTGTGTTTGAATTTGTTCTTGCTCGAGAGCATGAGCGCAGTAGTGGTGTTGACGAGTCGAATGAACCCCCAACCCCTTCTACGCGCGCATGGGCCTCCCTTTATAGTCTAAGGGGTCACCAACAGTGGCGGTGTAGAAAGAGGGCGAAGGTAAAACGCAGGTTGGTACAACAAGTGTCAACAAAGGTCCCCTACCTAACTCGACGGCAGGGACAAGGGCATTTAATGCCCGTCCGGTCGCCTAACAAAGGTAAGGAACGACCGTTAGGGCGCCACCGATCGCCACGATGGCCTCCTTGTCGCCTTTGCCACACTCGCGACCGCATGGCTGCACAACGCCGCCACGGCTCCTCGGATAGCCCCTGGGTGACACGCCGCTGGATGCGCTGGAGCTCGGGTGCGAGTGGCAGCCTCGCCGCTGCAAGGCGCCGCCGCCTTGTCGCACCAAAGAAGCTTGTCGCCGCCGTGCCTTGCCGGACGCTGCGGGTGCCGCGGCGAAGTTCTCCGGCGCCACAGTTATCTTCCCGCAAGTTCCTCTTGCCGGGTTCATCCTACCCGCAAGCTCCTCTTGCCGGGTTTTGTCCTTCCCAGAAGCTCCTCTTGCCGGGCCTTGTCTACTTGGTCGACACTTTGTTCTTGAATGGCAAGAATAGGAAATGACGGAGGGTCTTGGCGGACGCCTGGCAAGCTTTGTCGCTGGTGCTTTGCGACGCCTGCAGACAAGTTCGGGGTACTAAGGTACCCCTACTTTAGTACACCGACAGAGCCCCGGCCTGGGCCATACACGGTGTCGAAGCGCTGTTGGGCCAGGCCCAAAACAAGCAGACGGGCACGCGCGGCCTGGGTCCACACAAAACCCACTCCGTGTCCACCGCGTCCTCTCGCAACGGCACGCGTCAATTGCGGCGTCATGGGAGAGAACGTGGTCAATACTTAATTCCAGAAAATGCGTAACGTTCGCATCCCCTGTTTATAAGCAGAGGAAGCAGGGCCGTTCCCCCACTTTCGCCACTTGCAGTTCCTTCCTCCGAAAGCTCTGCTGCTCCCCTCCGCTTCCCGAGTCGAAAAAGAGAGCAGCGCTCCGCCGCCCATCGCCGCCAGAGCCGCTGCCGCTTTCGCCTTCCCCATCGCTTTCATCATGGCTCAAGACCGGAAGGCTGCGAAGACCGTGAAGGCTGCGAAGGCTCGAAGTCGGCCGAGGCGCTGAGCTCGAGGCGCCGCGAAGAAGCGAGTGCTTTTCCTCCCGAGCTCACCTCGAGGCGCCATGGGCGGAGTTCTACCCTTCGTCGACGGAGACGCGGGCGATCCGCGACGCTGGTGCTTTCACGAGGCTTCCAAATCGAAAAAGTGCCCCGAGGTTACTACTTCTTTCCGTGTTCTTCTCATGCGGGCTCGCCCACCTTTTTCCGATTTTCTCGCGACATCATGAACACCTACGGGTTTCATCTTCTTGATTTCACCCCAACGCCGCTCGACAATGGCGGTTTCGACACCTCTGCGAGAACTTTGTTGGCATCCTCCCAATGTCGCTTTTTTCGCTACTATTTCTCCCCGAGCCGAGAAAGGGGAGCCACCGTCGGGCGGAATCGCCTAGACCTCTCGGATTGGCATGAAGGAGGTGTACTTGACGGGCGAGCTCCGCAGCAAGTGGGACGAGTGGAGGGCGGAGTGGTGCTGGATCTGTGATGCCAATCCACCGCCATTCACCAGGCTGCGCCAGACCCGGGTGGTGCGTGGCAGCGACTGGAGCGCTCTGTCGCCGGACGACGCCAAGCTGAAGATCACCACCACCCGGATCCTCCGGCTCAGGCATGCCGGACTCACAGCAGGGGTAGTTGGCGCGGATTTCCTTCGCCGTCGCATCGCCCCTCTACAAAAGAGGGGGAGGCCCGCCTGGCTGTTTGGCGGCCCGGCGGATATCATGAGGCTGCGTCCAGGCCTCAACTTCAACTTCATGGTTCTGGAGCTTGACGCAATGCTGAGGGAAATGTTCAAGCATGACGCCAACCATCCAGAGTGGTTCAAGTTGCCGTAGGGCATCGTCCCCTTGTGCAACAACTCCCAGCGCGATCGCATCTGCGCAATGATGCCAGAGTGCGACCCGCACGGGATAAGTGCAACTTGGATAGAGCCCGCTGCCGAGGCCGTGCAGCAATTCTTCGATAACTTGGCGGAGGTGGCAGTCAACTCCGACGAAGCGTAAGCTTCTCACCCGCGCCACCATCGACAACGAGATGGCGACATTACAGCCGGGTCAAGAGGCGGCGGCAGCTGCTGCCGCGGGCGAGTTTGGCTTCACGCTGGCGGAGGCGGATGCAGCTGAGGCGGCAAGCCTCGCCGACCAGAAAGATCTTGCCGGGGAGGGAGATGGCGAGGGGGAGCGCGAGGCCGGTACGAGTGAGCCCGCCGAGGGCGAGAGTGGCCAGCCGTCCTCGAGCAGCTTGCCGCAGGCGGGGCCTTCAGTACAGCCCCAATTCCAGCCAAGAAGGCGACTCCGGCGAGTTGGAGATATGGCAGAGGAGCAGGCCGACCAGCAGCAAGCGGCGCCAGGGACACGCCCATCCACATGCAAGTACGCTGCCGCTGGAGGGTCCCAGGCTGTGCCGGCAATCGATGCGGGTCCTCCCGGCCGCCACGCCGATCTGCCGCAGCCCAAAGAACGCCGAAGGGAGCCTACCTCCGCCACACCGCAGAGAGGGTACTGAGTTCACCTCTCCGCTGAGCTCTGGCGACGATGAAGAGGAGGAGGATGAGGAGGAGTAAGGCTTTTCTTCTTCAGACTCATCTTTCTTTGATCTTTGTTGTTGCTTATCTTGTATCTCGATTTGCTTCTCTCAATTCTTGCCCTATTTCAGGACCTTGGCAGAGAGAGCGGCGAAGAGGGCCAAGGTCCTCTCGTTGACATCGAGGACGATCTCTTTGGATGACAGGAAGATACGCCCGAGACCACCTTGACGGACCCGGTTCCTTCTCCTCAGAGCAGCCCTCAAAGACAGCCCCCAGCAGTAAGTGTTTGGTTCACTTCCTGTTGTGGGGCGCGCATGGGCGCTTCTTCTTTTGCTGACATCTTGATTGTTGACTTATTTGTATAGGAGCAGAACAAGCCCACCAGGAGCAACCAGAGGCCGACCCGGAGGTGCTGTCTGCTTCGACTACGCCGCCAAGGGGCGATTCTCCGACAAGGGATCGCTCCCCGGCAAGGGAGGGGTCCCCGGTAAGGGGTGGAACCAGTGAGCCCCTGGTGGAGGAGCCCATGGCCACGGAGCCCAGCGCAGGTAACCTCCTTGTCGGGAATCTTCCCTTGGGTTCTTCTTTTGGTCTTCTTTCTTCTTTTGGACATTTAATTGACTTTCCCTCCCTCTTCCTATCCTCAGATCCCCCTCTCGCAGACCCAATGGACACCGAGGCCTCTGGCGAGGAAGGCACACGCAGCAACACCAAAGATGTCGCCGCCGGCGAGGAAGAGGCCGGCGCTGATGAACCCGCCGATGAGGAAGCCGCCAAGGCTGCTGGCGCAGAAGCTGGCGAGGGGTCCGGCGATCACACTGACGACCCGAAGGACGCAGGAGTGCAAGGCGCTGCACCGTCCGCCGACCCCTCCGCCGCTGATGCAGCGCCAGGCTCCGACGAGCCCCAGCCAGGCACGTACTTGAAGGCCGGCAAGGGCGTGTACATCAAGCTTCCCTGGGCGTCGAGCTCCAGGGCGCCGGTGGAAGGGGAGAAGTTTGACGGGGAAGTACTCGCCTCTGCTGGGCTGGCAGTGGTCGACAAGCCAAGCAGCAGCAGCGGCGAGTCCGAGGAGGAGCAACATGCCCGAAGCTGGTGTCACTTATCACGCCCCGCAAGCGAAGCTTGAGTCCCGGAAGCGCTTGTCGCGCAGCGGGAGTTGACATAGAAAACACGTGGAGGAGCTCAAGAGCAAGAACTGGAGGCCCTCCGTCCATTGGCCGAGGAGAGGGCGCAGCTGCCGAGGCGAAGAAGGCGTTCATCCCGGAGAAGGCTGAAGCCAAGAGCAGCAGAGGCTCGCCGCCGAGGAGCTGTCCAAGCGGGATGGTGAGCTGATACAGAAGAAGGTGAACTTGGACAGCCACGAAGAGGAGCTCGCCGTCCGGGAGCAATCTCTTGTCGGGGCGCTCAAGGAGGCGAGGGATGCCGCCGTGGCTGCCGAGGCCGCCAAGAAGGAGCTAGAGGTGAAGGTGACGCAGCTGGAGGCGGACATGACAAAGAAGAACGAAGAGCTGGCCGCGCTCCAGCGCGAATGCGAGAAGGATGCACGCGCCCATGTCGAGCTGCAAGTCCAGCTTGCCGAGAAGATCAAGGAGCTGAACGCCGCCAAAGACTCAAGTGCTGATCTGGAGCTGAAACTGGGCACCTTGGCTGGGACACTGGACGCCGCCAAGAAGCGAGAAGACGACTTGAGGAAGAAGCTCAAGGGCAACGAGGAGATGCTGATGAGGGCCGCCGAGACCCAGAACACCTTCAAGACCATGGTGGAGCTCTGGACGGAGGGCCTCATCAACATCGCTGCATCCATCGACGAGGAGCTGGCGGAGCTTGACTTGGCGGGCTTTGGGAATTCCACTGAGGAAAATCTCCATCCCAGCGCCAAGCTCACGCTTTTCTTCAAGGGCGTGGTGGCGGCTCTCCAGCAGCTCCGGGAAGGGATCCCGAAGAAGCTGGCCGACGAGTCGCGCGCGATCTGCGCCAGGGTCTTGGAGAAGGTGTTGGTGAAGATACTCTTCCGCAACCCGAGCATCGACCTCACCCGTGTCACCAAGAAGCTGTCGCCGGGTGCTGCTCTTGAAGAACTCAAGGCCATTGTCGCACCCATTGTGGACAAGGTGAATGAGGTCAGGAGGGTCGACGGCGAGTGCGTGGATTAGGCCACCCTTCTTCTCCCTTTTTCCTGCCGCTGCCGTTTCAGTTATGAGAACAATCTAGTCAGTGCCACAATAAGTCATTCTTGTAATATAACTTTATTCTGGGTACTGATTGCTATGTTATATCCTTTACTCTGTTACATCCCTTGTATGTTTTTACCCTACGCTTTGAGGGAACTTGCCGGTGCAAGCACACTCGCTGAGTACGGAACATCAGCAGCCCGTTGGTGGTGCTGCCTCCGGCTAGAAACCTTGTCGGGGCTAGTTGCAGCTCACTTGTATTGTTGAGCGGACTCGAAAACAAATCAAGGGCGCAACTTAGCCACGAGTCGATTCCTCCGCAAGACAGGTTTTCCGCACAAAGGCACGGACGCTTTCAAGGAGTATAACTTAAAATTTAAAACTGACTATGCTCAAACTTTGGCAACTTAGCTTTTCTGTTGTCTGCGTCCCGGCAAGACTAGATTCCTTTGAACGACGCCTGGTCCACACCTTCATCTTCTCCTCCCCCTCTGGTGAACTTGTGGGTGGAGGGATCTTCTTTTTGAGAAGAAAGAAGAGAAAATAATGATATGGAACCTTAAGGTTCTCTATTGCTTACCGGGGGTAAGTGCTGCACAAAGTGTCAGATGTACATGCAAGAAAAAGAAAGATGCATTGAACTTGACAAGATGTGCGGGGCACATAAACTTTATTTACGCATGGGAGCTGCGCCCGGCTTTGTACAAAGGGTTACATGCAACAGCAGCAAGGCTTGTATAAAAGGTGGTTGCCGAACGGGCCCGCAACCGCGCTTTTTATGGGTAAAACTTATAAGATGTTCTATGTTCCAGAGTTGCTCACCGAATGCCATCTTCGGTCTCAAGGCGACAGCGCGGGCCTAGTGACTCGCTTCACCCGATAAGGGCCTTCCCACTTCAAGGCCAACTTGTTGGAATTCTTGGCGGATTGAACGCGCCAAGAACAAGGTCGCTTTCCTCAAGCTTCCGCATTAACTTTGCGGCTATGATAGCGGCACAAAGCTTGCCGATAGCGAGCAGCTCGCACAAAGAGCTCAAGACGATCCTCCTCGAGGAGCAGCGTCATCTTGTCGCAGTGCTCTTGCTCAAGCTCATCATAAGCGAGCACTCGAGGCGATCCGTGATACGAAGTTCCGTGGGGAGAACTGCCTCGCCCGTAGACAAGAGCAAAGGGTGTCCGCCGCTGGCTCGATGGCGCCGCCCCGACGACCAAAGAACCACCGCAGCCGCCGATCCAATTTCTTCCGTGACTTGTGCAGCCTGTCGAAAGTTCTGGTCTTGAGCCCGCAAAGCACTTCAACATTTGCCCTCTCCGCTTGACCGCTGCTTCTCGGGTGAGCAACAGAGCGAAGCAGATCTTGGTGCCAAGATCTTGGACGACAGCATGAAGGTGCAGCTCGTGAATTGCGTGCCATTGTCGGTGATGATCCTGTTAGGGACCCCAAACGGCAAACAATCGACCAAGAACTTGATCGCCGACCGTGGCTGTCACTTTCCTCATCGGTTCCACTTCAGGCCACTTTGTGAACTTGTCGATTGCAACGCATAAGTACTCAAAGCCCCGACAGCTCGGGAAAGGGGCCGAGGATGTCGAGCCCCTGCATCAAAAATGGCCAGGATAAAGGGATTGTTTGGAGAGCTTGAGCTGGTTGATGAATCTGTTTGGAATGGAACCGCACGCTTCACACTTGGTTACTTGTGCGCTTGCATCGGGAGGGCTGTCGCCGAAGAAGCCTTGCCGGAAAGCTTTGCCGGCAAGTGCTTTGCGCCAATGTGGTGACCACATATGCCTCCATGAATCTCCGCCAACAGCTTTCGTCCATCTTCCCGGAGATGCACTTCAATTTCACTGCTGAATCTTCTTCTTATGCAAAGATGTTATCGACAAACTGGTACATACTTGATTGCCGGGCTACTTTCTCCGTTGTTCCTTGCTCCTCGGGAAGTTCTCCTATCTGAAGGAAGTGGACTATCTGTCGTGCCCATGTTGGAGCTTGCGGCTCGACAACAAGGACTAAAGGCGCAAATGCTGCTGCAGGAACATCCGCTTCGACGGCAAGGATCAGGGATCCTGCCAGAGTGTGATGCTCCCCGGCAAGCGTGTCGGGACACAACTTGTCGGGAGCGTCTGCTTCAATGAAACAAGCCCTGGGGCTTGTCGGAGCAGACTGCTCCTCAGCTCTTTCTGTGTTGAGCCTGGGAACCTTCTTGGCGGCGGCTTCGGGAGCTCGCCGAAAGTGGTCGCCAAGCAGCAATTTTCTCTTCTTGCTCTGTCCAGCTTGATGGTGTGATGGATGGCTGAGTCAGCTTGAGCACAAAATCCCTGGTTCCACAGTGCAACTTAAGTGCGCACATTTTGACAAAGCCATCTCGCAACGTCATTCTCGAGCTCTTGGAACATGTTCCATCCGCAGCCGTCAAAATGTTCTTCTAGCTTCCTCACTTCATCGATGTAGGCTTCCATCAACGGACTCGATAATCTTTTGTTCACTTGACGGACGACAAGCTGCGAGTCACCCCGACAATAAGCTTCTTGATCCCAAGCTCGCTGCTATCCTCGAGTCCGCAAGCAAGCCTTCATACTCTGCAGATTGTTTGTTGCTTGCTCCTTGGGAAAGTGCATTTGGACCACATACTTGAGGTGCTCTCCGTGGGGCGACAAGTAGTACGCCCAAGACCGGGCGCTTTGCAGCGAGAAGGCACCATCAAAGTAGATGATCCATTCTTTGCTAGCTTCCTTGACGGGATGCTCTTCTCCGAGTTTCTTCATCCGTGTCGGCGCCCATTCTGCTATAAATTCTGCCAATGCCCGCTCAATAGTTGAAGTACTTTCAAACTTGAGGCCAAAGCTTGACAATTCCAAAGGCCCACTCGACAATCCCGCTCTTGCTTCGGATTCTGCAGATCCTCTTCAGCCGAAAGCGAGTGACAACCGTGATCTCATGCGCTTGAAAGTAATGGCGCAGCTTCCTTGAGGCCATGAGTAGGCCGAAGCAACTTCGTGACACCGTAGTACCTTGATCTAGCCCCGCAAAGGGAACCGACAAAGTAAACCGGGCGCTGCACCTTCTTCTTCGCTTTTTCTTCCGCAATCGCACAGATCCATCCTGGCGGAGGCGTAACTTGTCGGATCGGGCTTGTCGGGCCGAGCTTGTCGGAGAAGCCCCCTGCTTGTCGCTGGGCTCGCTTGCCGCGGCCGCTGGCTCATCATCTGCCTCCCTCTCCACCACTAACGCAGCACTAACCACTTGATTGGTTGCGGCCAGGTATAGCAGCAACTTCTCTTGTGGCTTAGGTGCGACAAGTGTTGGAGTGGAGGACAAATATTTCTTCAAGTCTTGCAGCGCAGCCTCTGCTTCTGGAGTACATTTCATGGGACCCGCCTTCTTCAAGATTTTGAAAAATGGCAAGGCACGTTCAGCAGACTTGGAAATGAATCTACTGAGAGCAGCAACGCAGCCGGCAAGCCTTCGCACATCCTTGACGCGCTTTGGTGCTTCAATTTGCTCAATGGCCTTGATCTTGTCGGGGTTGGCTTCAATCCCCCTCTGGGACACAAAGAACCCGAGAAGCTTGCCGGAAGGAACTCCAAACACACACTTCTCGGGGTTCAACTTGAGATTGACCTTGCGCAGATTTGCAAAAGTCTCATCCAAATCTTGGATCAAAGTTTCTTTGTCCTTGCTCTTGACCACTATGTCATCCATGTAAGCTTCTACATTTCTGTGCAGCTGTGGCTCAAAAGCATGACTGACTACTCTTGCAAATGTTGAACCAGCATTCTTTAGTCCGAAAGGCATCCGTACGAAGCAGTACGTGCCAAATGGAGTAATGAATGCGGTTTTCTCTTCCTCCTCTTTGGCCATGAAGATCTGAAGATATCCTGAGTATGCATCAAGGAATGAAAGCAGATCACATCCTGCTGTGGAGTCGACAATCTGTCAATGCGCCGCAAGGAAATGGATCCTTGGGACAAGCTTTATTAACATCGCTGAAGTCAATACAAAGCCTCCACTTCCCGCTTGCCTTGGCGCACGACTACCGGATTGGCTAGCCACGCCGGATGGAGCACTCTCGACCAGGCCTGCTACTTCCAACTTCTTGATTTCTTCGCTATGAACTCTTGACGCCTCACCGCTTGCTTTTCTCGACTTTTGCTTGACGGGTCACAGGCGGAGGGCGTACGCAAGGTGGTGCTCAATCACTTCCTCGAACACCGGGATGTCGATGGTTTCCATGCAAACACATCGACATTCGCCTGCAGAAAGCAACGAGCGCCGCTTCCTATTTAGGACCAAGCGTGGCACTAATGGTGAAGGTACCACCAGTGCCGTTCTCCTTGGCGGCCACTTTCTTGGTCTCTGGTGAAGCTGTCTTTGCCTTCTTGCACTTGCCGGCGGAGCTCGATGGGGCGCCCTCGACGGTAGCGCAGACCAAGAGGTGCGCTTGCCGGAGTGGGCATCGAGCTACTCTTGCCGGACTTGGCCCTCTTCTTCCCCGGGACCTTCAATGCAAGTGGTTTGCGCCTGCTGGCGCTGCTGCTTCCCAGAGATCTTGTCGGTGCAGATAAGTGCATCCTTCTTGTCGCCTTGGACAGAAATGACACTTATCGGACCAGGCATCTTGAGCACATTGTAGGCGTAATGAGAGGCCGCCATGAACTTGGCAAGCGCTGGTCGGCCGAGTATCCCATTGTAGGGCAATGGGAACTCGGCGACGTCAAATGTGACCCTCTCTGTCCTGAAATTCAGCTCGCTGCCAAACGTCACTGGCTGTGTGATCTTCCCCTTCGGTTTGCTCCTTCCCGGATTTATTCCTTGAAAGGTGCCGGTCTCTTCGAGCTCGCTGTCGGGGATCTGGAGCCTCTTGAGCACTGCGGAGGATATCAGATTCAGGCCGGCCCCACCGTCAACCAACACCTTCGTGACTTTGAGGTTGCGGATCGTTGGCGAGACCAACATCGGCAAGCACCCGACCGCAGTGATGCGATCAGGGTGATCCTCAACATTGAAGATGATGGGCGTGCTAGACCACTTTAGGGGCTTGCACGACTCGACGGACGGTTCCGCTGCACTCACTTCTCGCACCCACTGCTTGAGTTGGCGGTGCGAGGTGTGCAGAGAGGCACCACCGACGATGCACAACACCTCCGTTGCCTTATGAAACTCTTGGTCATCAGTCTCATCTTCCTCCATCTCATCATCCTCATCTTCATCTTCGTCCTTGTCGCGGCCACGGGTGGCCTGCCTCCTTGTCCTGCGCTCCCCCGGCGGGAAGCTTCTACGGATCCTCCGCCACCTCCCCGGCCCTCTCCTTGTCGCGCGCCAGACTAGCTTTCAGTTCCGCCATCTCGCTCAACTTTCTTGCAGTGCTTGGAGGTCATGGCCCTTGGTGCGGTGGATCTTGCAATATTGCTTGCCGGGTTATCCTCGCTTGTCGGGCGGCTACCACAGCCTCGCCGCCTCACTAGCTTTGGCCTTGTCGGAACCGCCTCCGTCGCTGGAATGCTCGGCTAACCAGCACATCCTTAGCCTTTCTTTTTCGTTGTTCTCGCCTCCGGTTCTTCCTTGCCGGGCGGCATCCTCACTGCCGATCCTTCGCTCCCGCAGCTCTCCGTGGATTTTCCTCCTCCTCAGCCCGCGCACACTTGTCGGCCGAGCATATAGCTCACCGACATCTCGATATTGCACATCGCCATCTCCTCTCATCATAGTGTTACGCACGCTCGATGGAACGCGCTGATAACCGTGGGCAGGTGGACGTCTCGATGTTGCGCCGCACCGGCTGAATCTCTATATGTACTTGCGCAGGGCTCTCCTCCTTCTAGACGAGCAGATGCAGATCGCTTCTCTCGCCATGGGGTTTGTGGTCACTGTGAAGGCGCCGACAAACCGATGACACAGTCCGCCCATGAAGAGATGGAGCCGTCCGCAAGTGCATGAGCCAAGATCTCGACGTTGGCTTGAGCACCAGCGGGAAGTAGTTGGCGAGGATCTTTCGCCGCGCCTCCGCAGCCTCGCACCGCGATGGTGTAGACGCCGAGGAACTCGACGGATGTATCCTTCCATCATACTTCTCGGCACGCTCGGCTTGAAGTTCTTGGTTCGGGGCCACCGACTTGCCGCAGCTCACGGGTGAACGCAGGCAACCTGCCGCAGACAGTAAGTCGCCTCGTTCCTAGCGCATGCATATCGACAGGGGCCCAGCGCGCTTAGTCGATTGACGCCGCTTTCTTCTGCGCTGGCGCGGGTACGAGCATCTTTGTGTCGCTGCTCCTAAAGAACTTGGCGTTGATCACGGCGAGCTCAAGGGTCCGGCGACGCGTGGAGTCGGCGCCGAGGTTGGCCCGGCGAGTCGGCGATCTTGGCCTTCAGGGCGGGAGTGCACGGGTGGCACCCCAGCGGTCTTGTCGGCGCTGCCAGGCTCGAGCGCCTTGCCGGGCTTCGACGTGTTTCGGTTGTTGTGGCTTGTCGCCGCTGGGCGGCCGGCGAGGTTGTAATGGCCGCCTCCAATCGCCGATCTTGTCGGGCGCCGAGGGTAATCTAGAAGCAGCTGGGCTCGGGCCAGCGCTTCCTCTGGAGTCTTGGGTGGTGGTGGTGAGCGACGCGAGGTGCGAGACATGCTCAAAGTCCTAACAGTGTTAGAAGGAGCAACATCTCGACCAGGCGACCGCACTGCGCTCGTGCCAGCGTGCTGGCGCGCATGCTGGCCTTGAACGTCCCGCAACCCACCAGCTTGGCCTTGCTCCAACGCGAGTATGGTGCTACGAGCACCGTGGCGCTGTCGATCCTGCACCTCCTGAGAGGGGTGCGGTGGATGTGCAGATGCTGAACCTTGCGGGGCCTTGTCCTTGGACCAGGTGACGATGTGAGTCCTCACGGGCGCCTCGCCTCCTCCGGGCGTCCACCCCACCGCCCGCTTGTTCGTGGCGTGGGACGGTCGCAGACGGAACGGCCACCAAGCCTTCTTCTTCGTGGCATGTTGGTGAAGATGCTGATGTAGCGATGCAGACGCGGATCGAGACGCGACGACCTCGACGCTTCTACCGGGCGCGCCAGAGATGTCGTGGGCTTTCTGTGGGAGCACGAGAACCTATGGGGCAGGGGCTCCCTTCTTGTCCGGCAAGGGAGCGGAGGGCGCACGCAGAGCAGATCGAGGCGAGAACACGCAGGGGATTTTTACCCAGCTTCGGAGCTCTCCGGAGAGATAAAACTCCTACTGCTGTTTTTGTTTGAATTTGTTCTTGCTCGAGAGCGTGAGCGTATAGTGGTGTTGGACGAGTCGAATGAACCCCCAACCCCTTCTACGTGCGCATGCCTTTTATAGTCTAAGGTGGTCACCGACAGGTGGCAGTGTAGAAAGAGGGCCAGAAAGGTAAAAAGGCAGGTTGGTACATACGTGTCCAACAGTTTCCCCTACCTAACTCTGACGGCAGGGGATAAGGGCATTTAATGCCCGTCCGGTCGCCCCAACAGTGCAAGGAAACGACCGTTAGGGGCGCCACCGATCGCCACGATGGCTCCTTTGTCGCCTTCGCTACACTCGCGACCGCATGGCTGCACAACGCCGCCACGTGCTCCTCGATAGCCCTGGGCGACACGCCGTTGGATGGGCTGGAGCTCGGGTGTAGAGTGGCAGCCTCGCCGCGGCAAGCGCCTTGCCGCGGCCGTCGTCTTGTCGCACCAGCAAGCTTGTCGCTCGCCGTGCCTTGCCGGGACGCGCGGGGTGCCGCGGCGAATTCCGTTGCCAGCGGTTATCTTCCCGCAAGTTCCTCTTGCCGGGTTTTATCCTACCCGCAAGCTCCTCTTGTCGGGTTTTGTCCTTCCCGCAAGCTCCTCTTGCCGGGCCTTGTCTACTTGGTCGACACTTTGTTCTTGAATGGCAGTAAATAGGAAATGACGGAGGGTCTTGGCGGACGCCCGGCAAGCTTTGTCGCGGGGTGCTGCGACTGCCCGTGCACAAGTTCGGGGTACCCCTAATTTAGTACACCGACAATGGTATCATCCCGAGAAAGAAAGCCGATTCACTCGGTTAGATCACTCTTGATGTGGTTTTTGGTGAATCTCTAAATGACCGCAAGGAAAAGTTGACGTTTGAGGTTGTGGATTTTGACTTGCCTATCATGCCATTCTAGGCAGACCTGCCTATGCTAGTTTCATGGCCCGACCATGCTATGTGTACCTCAAGTTGAAGATGCCTGGCCCCAAAGGCATAATCACGGCCACTAGAAACCGGCAGAGAGCAGAGGATTGCCTCCAGAATGGTTCGACAATCGCCAATGAGCAGATGCAGCAGTAGAGTTTCAAGAATATCAAAATACGGCAGATCCGAGTGATTTGCTACGTGCCAAGAAGCCTGCCTCAGAGTCCATGTTTCAGTCGGCCAGTGAGAAAAGCCGGTCCACATTTACCTGACTGACCCCAATGCTGCTCCGACCCATATCTCAACGACACTCGACGGCAAATAGGAAGAAGCGCTCATCCAGTTCCTCCATGAGAACTGGGAAATCTTTGCATGGAAGCCATCTGACATGCCAGGTGTACCCAGGGGACTGGCTGAGCACCGTTTGCAACTCGACTCAAAGGCAAAACCCATTAAAGAGCATCTCCATCGGTCCACCGCAAAGAAGAGAAAGGCGATTGGCGAGGAGGTGGCTTGGCGTCTGTCTGCCGAATTCATCCGCGAGATATACCACTCCGAGTGGCTCGCCAATGTCGTTACGGTCCCCAAGAAAGTTAAGTCACTTCGAATGTGGAGAGCACATCAATCTGGCCTGCCCGAAAGATCATTTTCCTCTGCCCCGCATTGACGAGATAGTCGACTCAACTGCGGGATCTGAGCGATTGTCCTTTTTGGGCACTTATTCCGTGTACCATCAGATCCGACTGTATGGGCCCGGCGAGATAAAGAGAGCTTTCATCACCCCATTCGGGTGTTTTGGCTATGTTACTATGCCCTTTGGCATCAAGAATGCTGGTGCCACATTCATGCGCATGATTCAGAAGTGTCTGCTCACTCAAATCAGTCGAAATGTGGAAGCATACATGGATGACATAGTGGTTAAGTCACGCAAAGGTTCCGACCTGATGACTGACATCGCTGAAACCTTTGCCAACTTAAGAAGATATGATATCAAGCTCAATCCATCAAAGTGCACATTCGGAGTCCCAGGTGGAAAGTTACTTGGTTTCCTTGCTTCCAAACAGGGGATCGATGCGAACCCAGAGAAGATTGGCACAATCCTCCGAATGAAGCTCCCTGTGCGTGTGCATGATATTCAGAACCTTACTCGTTGTTTGGCCTCCTTGAGTCAATTCATTTCACGCCTCGGTGAAAAGGCACTACCCCTTTACCAACTGATGAAGAAGTCTGACAAGTTCGAGTGGAGTGATGAAGCTAAAGCAACGTTCGAAGAGCTCAAAGCCCTGCTTTCCACCCAGCCGGTGCTTGCCGCTCCGGTCAGCAAGGAGCCTTTACTGCTTTACATCGCAGCCACTTGACAGGTTGTCAGCACAGTTCTCACAGTCAAGCGGAATAAGAAGGCAAATCCTTCAAAGTTCAGCGGCCCTATGTATTACATTTCAGAAGTCTCGACCCCGTCCAAGCAGAGATATCCTCATTATCATAAGCTTGTTTATGGGATTTACCAGACCACGAAGAAAGTTGCACACTACTTTTCAGACGACTCAGTTTCAATCGTCAGCGACACCCCATTTTTAGAAATTCTGAATAACAGAGATGCAACTGGTCGAGTGGCAAAATGGGCGATTGAACTCCTTCCTTTAGATATCAAGTTTGAGGCAAAGAAAGCCATCAAGTCCCAAGCTATAGCAGACTTCCTCACAGAGTGGATTGAACAACAGCAACTGACTCAGATTCAGTCGGAGCATTGGACTATGTTCTTCGATGGGTCCAAGATGTTGAATTGTTCTGGCACAAGGGTGGTTTTGGTGTCCCCAAGAGGAGACAAGCTCAGTTATGTACTCCAGATCCACTTTGATTCTTCAAATAATGAAGCTGAGTATGAGGTCAAGCTGCTGACAATCTGGCGAAGATAGATTCCACTCCAAAGCCTATCCCCAGCAACGTGTTCTTGGAGCATCTCCACACCCCGTCAGTACAAGAATATCCTTACAAGGAAGAGCCCCCGCAACCGATAAGTTCAACCAATCCGACTGACATTGAAGTCCCAGCTGTGGTTCACTTGATCATGGAAGTCTTAGTGATCATGCCTGAATGGATGGTTCCCTACATCGCATACATGCTCAGTCAGGAACTCCCATAGGATGAGGACGAGGCCCGCCAGATAGTCCCTCGATCGAAAGCCTTCACCGTGACAAAAGGGCAGCTTTGCAGAGAAAGTGTCACAGTAGTGGCTCAACGCTGCATCACCCTAAAAGAAGGTCGAATGATCCTAAACGATACCCACTCAGGGACCTGTGGTCACCATGCGTCCTCTCGGACCATCATGGACAAAGCATACCGAGTGGGATACTATTGGCCTCGTGCGAATGAAATGGCAAAGGATATAGTCGACAAGTGCGCAGGTTGCCAGTTCTACTCCAACATGTCTCACAAGCCTGCGTCTGCCTTGAAGACTATTCCACTTGTCTGGCCGTTTGTAGTCTGGGGGATGGATATGGTTGGACCCTTAAACACCGGTAGAAGTGGTTTCACTCATTTGCTCATAGCAGTCAACAAGTTCACTAAGTGGATCGAAGCCAAGCCCATCAAAAACCTCGACTCAAGCACTGCCGTCAGTTTCATTAAGGAGTTGATATTCAGATATGGAGTTCCTCACAGCATTATCACAGATAACGGCTCCAATTTTTATTCTGATGAGTTTAAGGCGTTATGTGCTTCCATGGCACTTGGGTCGACTATGCTACTGTTGCACATCCGCAGTCGAATGCGAAAGCAGAAAGGGCGAATGGTTTGATCCTTCAAGGGTTAAAACCCCGACTGATGCGCGACCTAAAGCACGCTATCGGAGCTTGGGTGACTGAGTTACCATTTGTCCTATGGGGTTGAGAACGAGGTCAACCCGGTTGACTGGCCAAAACCCTTTCTTCTTGGTGTACGGCGCTGAGGCTGTGATTCCAAGTGACTTGCTGCACAACCCCCCCCCCCCCAGATGGAACTCTTCTTAAAAGCTGAAGCAGAATAGGCATGCCAAGATGGAGTTGATCTACTGGAAAAAGAACGTGAGATGGCTCTGATCGGATCGGCCATCTATCAGCAAGATTTGCATCGAGTCCATCCCCATAATGTCAGAGGTCGAGCATTCCAGGAAGGAGACCTTGTGCTTCGAGTGGATCAGAAACGGCCTCACAAGCTTGCTCCATCCTGGGAAGGTCCCTTCAACATCACCAAGGTGCTTCACAACGGACCATACCACATCTACAACGTAGCCAAGAATATGGACGAGCCACACGCGTGGAACAGAGAGCTGCTTTGCCCTTTCTATACCTAAAATCACTCGGATCAACGAGTTGTAATAAGAGTCCTTCAGTTTGCTTACCAAAGACAAGATTTTTGCAGTATCTTAATGATTGATTTCCCATAATCATTTGTATCTGAATCCCCCAGTGGGTGGCATAGCCGCGAACATGATTCACCTAAGTTAAAAAACATTCCGAGTGGAGAGCAATCCTCCCACTCAGGGGCTTAGCTGCGAGCCCGTACTCGCCAAATTTAAAAAACATTCCGAGTGGAGAGCAATCCTCCCACTCAGGGGCCTAGCTGTGACCCCGTACTCACCAAATTTAAAAATATTCCGAGTGGAGAGCAATCCTCCCACTCGGGGGCTTAGCGGTGACCCCATACTCGCCTAAGTTAAAAAACATTCTGAGTGGAGAGCAATCCTTCCACTCGAAGGCTTAGCTATGACCCCGTACTCGCCTAAGTTAAAAAAAACATTCCAAATGGAGAGAAATCCTCCCACTCGGGGGATTAGCTGCAACCCCATACTCGCCTAAGATAAAAAATTCCGAGTGGAGAGCAATCCTCCCACTCGGGGGCTTAGCTGTGACCCCGTACTCGCCTAAGTTAAAAAACATTCCGAGTGGAGAGCAATCCTCCCACTCGGGTGCTTTGCTGCGACCTCGTATTCACCTACGATAAAAATCATTCCAAGTGGATAGCAATCCTCCCACTCGGAGGCTTAGCTGCGACCCCGTACTCGCCTAAGTTAAAAAAACATTCTGAGTGGAGAGCAATCCTCCCACTCGGGGGCTTAGCTGCGACCCCGTACTCACCTAAGTTAAAAAACAGGCCGAGTGGAGAGCAATCCTCCCACTCGGGGGCCTAGCTGCGATTCCGTACTTGCCTAAGTTAAAAAACATTCCAAGTGGAGAGCAATCCTCCCACTCGGGGGCCTAGCTGCGATCCCATACTCGCCTAAGGTAAAAAACATTCTGAGTGGAGAGCAATCCTCCCACTCGGGGGCTTAGCTATGACCCCATACTCGCCAAAATTAAAAAACATTGCGAGTGGAGAGCAATCCTCCCACTCGGGGGCTTAGCTGCGACCCCATACTCGCCTAAGTTAAAAAACATTCCGAGTGGAGAGCAATCCTCTCACTCGGGGGCTTAGCCGCGACCACGAACTCTCCTAACTGACAAAGATCTTCTGATCTATGTCACAAGTACAACGTGCACTCCATACCAATCCGCAAGGACGACGAGGTGTTGACTGAACACATCATCAGAGCTGCGTCACAAGTACAACGTACGCTCCATCCCGTTCCGCAAGGAGAATGAGGTGTCAACTTAACACATCGTCAGAGCTGCATCACAAGTACAAGATACGCTACATCCCGATCCGCAAGGACGACGAGGTGTCGACTGAACACATCGTCAGAGCTGCATCACGAGTACAACGTACGCTCCATCTGGATCCACAAGGATGACGAGGTATCAATCGATCACGATGTCCGAGCCACTTGACAAAGAATGGAAGGGTCAAGCTCCACTCGGAACCGAAAAACATCCAAAAGTGATAAAGGCAAAGCCTTCATATTCAAAGAAAACCAAGTTCAGATAAATTCCGCAAAAAGTTCAGAACCACAGCAGGCAGAAGTACTCAGGCATCGGGCCTGAAAGAGTTTAACGGTTCCAAAATCACTCAACATTCCGAGGCAAATAAAAGTGGGGCATAATGTTTGTTCACTGAGCGGGAGGAGGACTTGCTGGCTCGACGAAGCTGTCAAGATCAATGTTGTCTGCAATACGAGTGGCGGCATCGATGAAGGTGTCCATGAAGACTGGAAGCTGAGCTTCTTTGTGTTGGCAACCTTGAGAGACGCCAGCTTGTCTTCCCTTGCAGTTGACTCAGAACAACGACAGAGCAACATCGGCGCCATAGCGAGCAGACAACTTCTTCCACTCTTGCACTCGACTAGGGATTTCATTCAGTTGAGTCATCATAGACTCAAGATCTTTTTAGAATTCCGCTTGGGGCCAGAGTTCAGAGTCAATCCATGACATTGCCACCTTAAGACGAGCAAGATAATCCACAACACTGTGCAGACGAGACTCCAATTGCAGCACGTTCATCATGACATCATCTTTGACAAGAGAGTTTATGGGGTCAAGACCTGTCTCGATCCTCCCAGTCTCTGCTTCAAAGTCTTGACAAAGTTCTGCACAATCAGAAAAGCGGTGAGTCAACAGTTTAATAAGATGTGTCAGTCGACATCGGCAAATCAGTCGGACAAGAGGAAATACCTTCAAGCTTCAAGATCAGTTTCTCAGCAAGTCATCCCAGATAAGCCTCCAGTTCGCCCTTCTGTGCCGTGAGACTTCCAACCTCGTCAGACAAGGTATTCTTGTCCTTCTTCAGCCTCGCAACCTCCTTGTTGGCTTCAGTAATGGCAGTCTTCCAGGCCAGCTTCTTATTGGCAAGTGTCATTTTCACTCGCGCCTCCTTTTGTTCTATGGCAAGGTCTTGATCCTTCTTCTCCAAAGCTCGCTTCATTTTCTCTAAATAAATAACATTCGTCAGACAATCTTGGAGTTGACGATTTTCACTATGCACATTTGTTTGAGTGGAGTCGCTCAGTTCAAGAGACTAAAAGAAAAAAATCATAAGGTGGAAAGTCAAGGAATTATTACCTCCCATGGTAGCTGCTTATTCCTAGGCATTCAGGAGATTTTTCTTGGCTAGCTCCAGGTCGAAGTTGAAGCTGATCTGCTTCTTCTCCAATTTAGCAAATTGGGCTCCAAGATCACAAGATTTACGTAGTTAGCAAATAAGATATGTCAGTCGACAGAAACAAAGGTCAGTCACTACAAAAATTGCTCAAAAGACTACCGCCGAATCAAACATTCAACCGTAGTCTCAGGGACTACACCCAGTGGGTGCACTTGGTGTGCCCCCACTGGTCCGGTTTTCCACTCTTCATGGTCTGCCCATCATGAGTATGCAAGAGAGAGAGAGAGAGAGAGAGAGAGAGAAAGATTTTCAGACCCCAGCCGACTACTAGTAGTCGACCGCGGTCTCGGGGACTACACCCAGTGGGTGCACTCAGCGTGCCCCCACTGGTCTGGATTCCACTTGGATCGAGCTATTCAACCGAGTGAAAGAACAATGAAATAACATTCGACAAAGACCCCCACCGCATCAAACACCCGACGGCAGTCTCGGGGACTACACCTAGTGGGTGCACTCCGCGTGCCCCCACTGGTTCAGAAAAACACTCGACTCAACCTAGTCGACTCAAGTGGAAGAACTATTCAACACTAAGGCAAAACACCCAGTGGGTGATTGGATGCGAAATGTAGACCCATGATAGATGCACATAAAGGTTCCAAAACACTCTTCCAGGGAGACCTTACAGACAATGAAGCAGCAGTTACAACTACCACTAATTGAGAGACCAGTCGGAAACCAACTGACCTTGACACTGACATGCAGAGCAGAGCAGGCATTGTAGGCAACCTAACTGGCCTCGTGCACCACCTTCATCTGCTCCATCATAAACTATGCTTGGAGAAGGCCTTCCCTGGCGGCACTCGACGGGTCGTCTGGAGTGAGATATGTAGCAAAGAGCGTTGACGGCAATACAGTTGGAGCGATCGCAGGATCTGAAGCATGGAGCTGTGTAGGTGAAGTGGAGACTTGAGCTGTCGACGCCGAGGGATGTTCAGTCGACAATGGATTGGCAAAAGAAACATTGGCCTAAGCCAGATCTCTGGATCGCTGGACCACCGCCTCCGGCGCTGATGTCGACTGAGGCTCCTAGCTTATGGTCGTCCTCCTGCTCGAAGCCCTACCTCTCCTTCCCGTAGTCTTCATAGGAAGTTCTTCATCATCGTTTGTAAGCTCTATGAAGTCCCACGGAGCTACAACAAAATGCAACCATAGGAACTCAGTCGGTCGACAACCCAGTCGACAGAACAAGTTCAAGATTGCAAGATCGTACCAGCTTTGGAAGTTGCCGCATCATCAGTCTCTTCATCGTCTTGGGCTTTGTCGATATCCATGGAGGTCCCAGAAGATGCAGACTGAAAAGTTCGTAATCCACTGGGTCAGAGCAGAAGTATGAGTCACTAGGAAAATACAGAAAGACAGAACACTCACGCAGAAGCAATAGGAACGTCCATCTTGATCTTGGGCAAGGCCTTCCGGGACTTTGAAGGGGCTACCTTGGGCTGCTTGGCGACCTTCTCCGACGGCTCCGGAGTCGAAGTCCGAGTGCGCTTATGCACTTGCATGCTTGGAGCCATAGCTTTGTTACGCCCGCCCGCTGGATCATGGAACTGCTTGGATCGGTGCTCTGTGCGAGGTGGTGAGTCGACCTCCACTTCTTCATCGTCCGACTCATTGATACGTCCATTTTGCATCATGCTTTTATATCAATATTTATTGCATTATGGGCTGTTATTACACATTATATCTCAATACTTATGGCTATTCTCTCTTATTTTAGAAGGTTTACCATGAAGAGGGGGAATGCCGGCAGCTGGAATTCAGGCTGGAAAAGGAGCAAACGTTGCAAACCTAATCCGCACAACTCCAAAAGACCTGAGACTCCACGAAACAACTTTTCAGATTTAATAAGAATTTTTGGGCAAAAGAAATAGGCCAGGGGGGCCACACCCTGTCCAGGAGACAGGGGGGCGCACCCCCCTATAGGGCGCCCCCTATCTCCTGTGCCCCCTGGTGGGCTTCCGGCGTCCATCTTCTGCTATATGAAAGGTTTTCCCCTGGAAAAAATCGTGGGCAATCTTACGGGATGAAACTCCGCCGCCACGAGGCGGAACCTTGGCGGAATCAATCTAGGGCTCTGGCGGAGCTGTTCTGCCGTGGAGACATCCCTCCGGGAGAGGGAAATCATGACCAATGTCATCACCAACGATCCTCTCATCGACAGGGGGTCAATCTCCATCATCTTCACCAGCACCATCTCATCTCAAAACCGTAGTTCATCTCATGTATCCAATCTTGTATCAAAACCACAAATTGGTACCTATGGGTTGCTAGTAGCGTTGATTACTCCTTGTAGTTTATGCTATTTGGTTTACTTGGTGGAAGATCATATGTTCAGATCCTTTTTGCATATTATTACCCCTCTGATTATGAACATTAATATGCCTTGTGAGTAGTTACGTTTGTTCCTGAGGACATGGGTGAAGTCTTGCTATTAGTAGTCATGTTAATTTGGTATTCGTTCGATATTTTGATGAGATGTATGTTGTCTCTCCTCTAGTGGTGTTATGTGAACGTCGACTACATGACACTTCACCATTATTTGGGCCTAGAGGAAGGCATAGTGAAGTAATAAGTAGATGATGGGTTGCTAGAGTGACAGAAGCTTAAACCCTAGTTTATGCGTTCCTTCGTTAGGGGTTGATATGGACCCATATATTTAATGTTGTGGTTAGGTTTACCTTAATACTCCTTTTTGTAGTTGCGGATGCTTGCAATAGGGGTTAATCATAAGTGGGATGCTTGTCCATGTTAGGGCAGTACCCAAGTACTGGTCCACCCATATATCAAATTATCAAAGTACCGAACGCGAATCTTATGAACGTGATGAAAACTAGCTTGACGATAATTCCCAATGTGTCCTCGGGAGCTCCTTCTTAATTATTAGAGTTTGTCCAGGCTTATCCTTTGCTACATAAAGGATTGGGCCACCTTGCTGCACCTTATTTACTTTATTTACTTTTTGCTCGTCACTATTTATCTTATCATAAAACTATATATCACCTACTATTTCAGTGCTTGCAGAGAAAACCTTACTGAAAACCGCTTATCATTTCCTGCTGCTCCTCGTTGGGTTCGACACTCTTACTTATCGAAAGGACTACGATAGATCCCCTATACTTGTGGGTCATCAAGACTCTTTTCTCGCACCGTTGCCGGGGAGCGTAGGGCTCTTGGTGAGTGGAACTTGGTAAGGAAACATTTATATAGTGTGCTGAAATTTTCTTGTACTTGTCACTATGGAAACTAATCCTTTGAGGGGCTTGTTTGGGGTATCTTCACCCCAACCATAAGAGCCAATAGATGCCCGTTGTCGGTGTCAAAACCGGCGTATCTCGGGTAGGGGGTCCCGAACTGTGCATCTAGGCGGATGGTAACAGGAGACAAGGGACACGATGTTTTCACCCAGGTTCGGGCCCTCTCGATGGAGGTAAAACCCTACTCCTGCTTGATTGATATTGATGATATGGGTAGTACAAGAGTGGATCTACCATGAGATCAAGGAGGCTAAACCCTAGAAGCTAGCCTATGGTATGATTGTTGTTCGTCCTATGGACTAAAACCCTCCAGTTTATATAGACACCGGAGAGGGCTAGGGTTACACAGAGTGGATTATAATGGGAGGAGATCTACATATCCGTATTGACAATCTTGCCTTCCACGCCAAGGAAAGTCCCATCCGGACACGGGACGAAGTCTTCAATCTTGTATCTTCATAGTCTTGGAGTCCGGCCGATGATGATAGTCCGGCTATCCGGACACCCCCTAGTCCAGGACTCGCTCAGTAGCCCCTGAACCAGGCTTCAATGACGACGAGTCCGGTGCGCATATTGTCTTCAACATTGCAAGGCGGGTTCCCCCTCCGAATAATTCATAGAAGAGAGAATAATATTTACACAAGTTCAATTTGCTGACGTATGTTATGGCGTGACGTCACACCACTACCAAGCCTTTACTTGAATCGTTTTTATTATACCACCTCAACGCGTTTAGCGAAGCGGTTTTCTTGGCACGTCTTGTCAAAGCAGAGATCGTGTTCCCCTTATTCCGGGATTCCCATCAATACGGACGTGGGTAACCCAACCGCGCCATTGATTGCGGCGCTTGGGAGATAAGCGAGTTTTACCAAGCTGGTGGGGACGCATAGTTTTCGTCCGCCCATATATAAGGGGATAAGGATCCACCTCTTGCACCTACGCCTTCTTCCTCCTTTGCTTACCCATCTCCACGCACTCGAGCTCCAGCGCCCAAGTCCGCACATCTCACCTCGACCTTCTCCAGCCATGTCCGGAGCGGGAGGCAAGTGGATGGCCTCCTCCGTTACGGAGGGGCACATAGAGAAGCTGCGCAGCGCTGGATATCTGTCCAGCGACATCGCGCATCGGCTCGACGACGAGGGGCAGCTCATCCCCACCCCTAGACCCCATGAGAGGGTGGTATTCCTTCCCCATTTCCTCCTCGGACTGGGCTTCCCACTCCACTCCTTTGTCCGGGGGCTCATGTACTACTACGGCCTGGATTTCCATGATCTGGCGCCAAATTTCATCCTCAATATCTCGGCGTTTATCGTCGTGTGCGAGGCATTCCTCTGCATCCACCCCACTTCGGCCTGTGGCTAAAGAACTTCAATGTCAAGCCGAAGGTTGTAAAGGGCAGCCAAGCGGATTGCGGAGGCGCCATGGTGGGCAAAATGCCCAACGTCACTTGGCTCGAGGGTGCCTTCATGGAATCCATCAAAGGGTGGCAATCGGGGTGGTTCTACATCACCGAGCCGCGTGACCCCAAATGGGCAGCGGCCCCCGAATTCAGATCTGGCATCCCCATGTAGCTCACCTCCTGGAAAGAGAAGGGCTTGCTTTGGGGTAGTTCAGAGGAGCTGACCAGACTCCAGTCTTGTCTCCAGACCCTGGTGAACAAGAAGCTCAAGCTTGCCAACGTGATCCAGGTCATGCTCATCCGCCGGATTCTCCCCTGCCAACAACGGGACTTCAATTTGTGGGAGTTTGATCCGGCACAGCACCGGACCTTAAGCAGGCTCTTCGGCACTACGTACGAAGCTGCCTGGAGGGTGATGTTCAAGGGTGCCGAAGCTCCCGCATCCGCTACCAAAGATCGCGGATTCAGCACGCAGCTTCCAGCTGGCGAGGTAAGCCATGTTATCCTTTATGGGACATTTGCCTTTCATAGTTTGACTCTATGCGAGATCTAAACTCCCAATACCTTTAACAGGCCTGGTAGAAGACATCCGGACAGGTGAAATGTCCGGCTCCCCTTCCAGAGGATCCAGCGGATGCCCGTTTGACAGGTGAGGGAGTCCTGGAATAGGGGGTGTCGACAGCCGGACAATCATCGTCCGCCGGACTCCAAGACTACGAAGATACAAGATTGAAGACTCCGTCCTGTGTCCGGATGGGACTTTCCTTCGCGTGGAAGGCAAGCTTGGCAATACGGATATGTAGATCTCCTACCATTGTAACCGACTCTGTGTAACCCTAGCCTTCTCCGGTGTCTATATAAACCGGAGGGCTTTAGTCCGTAGGACACAACATACATTACAACAATCCTAGCATAGGCTAGCTTTAGGGTTTAGCCTCCTTGATCTCGTGGTAGATCCACTCTTGTACTACCCATATCATCAATATTAATCAGGGAGGACGTAGGGTTTTACCTCCATCAAGAGGGCCCGAACCTGGGTAAAACATCGTGCCCCTTGTCTCCTGTTACCATCCGCCTAGATGCACAGTTCGGGACCCCTACCCGAGATCCGCTGGTTTTGACACCGACATTGGTGCTTTCATTGAGAGTTCCTCTGTGTCGTCACCGATAGGAAGGATGCCTCCACCCGTCTTCAAGGACGGTATTTTCGCCAAATGGGCCTTGGCCGCCAGCCAAACTATCCGGCTAGGCGGTTTTCTTATGACCGCCTGTCCGGCCACTGCTTCGACAATGCCTTCTCAAGTCGTCAAAAGCAATCTCCACGTCAGCTCAGAATTCACCGAGCGGCTGGATCCGATAGAGCTCTCGTCTCTCAACGAACTCTTGATCGCATCGCCGCCCTGGGAGTTGCTACGGACTACAATCAGCTTGGGCTTAAAACCGATCCGAGAGATTAACTCTCCCCAGGTTACCCACCACGTCGCAGTGGTAGAGGAACAATGCGGCGACTTTCCTCCTGTATTAAAAACTAGACATGTCCGGGCTCCCGAACCCTCCACGCCGGATTTCTGCGGAGGAACAAACTTCGATCGAGCACTGAACTTAAAGTCAGGCATCGTACCAGACTCGTTGGACAACGTCCAGCAATCCAAGCTTCCAAAATTGGAAACTTCACGGCCTTTAAGCCCCAAGATGGGTAGGGATCCGGATTTTATTCCACCCACCCGCCCAGACATATGCGATCTATCTCCAATATGGCAAGAGCCCGCTGAAACAGTACATCACTACTGGGCCAGATTCCTCCTGGTTATGGACAGGATAAAGGACTGCCAAGAGGAAAACGCAATCTCAATCTTTTGCAATAATTTCACGGACAAGGGAATATTGAACGCCATCGGCCGTCATAAAATCACACGCTTCACCGATCTGGCGTCCATAGTACGAAAGTACTGTGCGATGGAGAGTTTCCGAAAAACCAAAAACCAGTTTTGGGACAATCCGGCCCCGAATACAACCCGTCCGCAACAAAAGGGTGCATCATACTCAGGCCCCAGATACAAAAACCAAAAAACAAAAACCCCATAGAGGGCACGGAACCGTACTGGAGGGATGGCTCAATGGACCTGTAAGCTTCACAAGACAGAGGGCGCCGTCCCAACACATAGCCTTCGAGCATGTTGATATTACGGGTGGCCAAAAGTGGCGAAGAGCTTCTAGCCCCGGAAAACCACTCCAACAATACCGGTACGGTATCAACAGTCTTCGAGACCTTTGCATGAAATAATATGCGAAAACGAACAATCCAGCGGCCTCGCCAAGTCTACCAAGTAGCAACAGCAAATCCATGGAGGACACAGCCATCACCTTCAACGCCAGCGATTTAACCTAAATTCAACAGCCCGAGCACTAGCCGCCCGGTGCTTAGTCCCATAGTGGATGGCTTTTGACTTACAAAGGTCCTCATGGACGGCGGCGCGGACTAAACCTCATCTACGAGGAAACTCTTCAAAAATGGAAATAGATCGGAGCCGTATTGAGCGAAGCAGCACAACCTTCAGAGGAATAATCCCTAGCCGGAAGCGCTGCACCAGAAAAAATCACACTCGATGTTGTGTTCGCTCGCGGACAACTACAGATCCAAGAAGTCACGCCCAAGTGGCCCTGCTCAATAGAGGATATCGGGCTATCTTAGGACGAGGCGTTCACAATTTTTCAAGCCGTACCCCATTACGGGTACATGAAGCTCAAAATGCCCGGGCCCGGTGGAATAATCACTCTAGCTAGTGATCCGGACATAGCACTCCGCGCCGAAAACAAGACAGCCGCACTAGCCCTGGAGGCACCATCCAAAGCCATAGCGGCAGAAGAACTCACAGCGCTGCGCTCTGCGGTGCATAGGGACGATGTGATACTCGATAAACGATCCAAGTCCACATCCTTCAAACCAGCAGATGAAATAATAAAATTCCAGGTCCATCCAACGGACCCAACAAAGATGGCCTCCATTGGGGCACAATTGAACCCCGAGGTAGACGCCGCACTGCGAGAATTCCTTCGGGAAAATTGGGACATTTTTGCCTGGCATCCTTCGGACATGCCCGGAATCCCACGCAGATTGGCAGAACACAGCCTAAACATCCTAAAAGGATTCAAGCCGGTCAAACAGGCTCTTCGACGATTTTCTGAACCCAAAAGACAGGCAATGGAAGAAGAGCTAGCCAAACTATTGGAAGCCGGATTCATCAGAGATATCAAACATCCGGATTGGCTAGCAAATCTGGTAATGGTACCAAAGAAGGACAAATCCTGGCGCCTATGCGTCGATTTTAAAGACCTCAATAAGGCTTGCCCAAAGGATCCCTTCCCCCTCCCCCGCATCGACCAAATTATCGATGCTACCGCAGGGCACGATTCGTTGTGCTTCCTCGACGCATACTCTGGCTACCATCAAATCAAGATGGCGGAAGCAGACCAAGCCGCAACGGCATTCATCACTCCATACGGACCATTCTGCTTCAACACGATGCCCTTCGGACTTAAAAATGCCAGCGCAACATATCAACGCATGATTCAAACATGTCTGGCTACCCAGATCGGCAAAACAGTCGAGGCATACGTAGACGACGTAGTCGTCAAAACAAAACACGTCGAAACTCTAGTAGACGATTTGAGGCTCACATTCGACAACCTCAGAGCATATGACATCAAGCTAAATCCGAAAAATGCGTCGCATACCAGCCGAAAGTCGCTGGGCTTCATTGTATCCGTAGAGGAATTGAAGCAAACCCGCTAAAATCCGAGCTCACACGCTTGGATATTCCAAAAGACCTCAAACAGATACAAAAATTGACAGGATGCGTGGCAGCCCTAAGCCGTTTTATCTCCCGCTTGGGAGAAAAGGCACTGCTCCTTTATCGCCTCCTTAGGCGCACCGAACACTTCGAGTGGACGGATGCTGCCACTACCGGACTTGAAGAAATAAAGGCCATATTGGCAACAAATCCGGTCCTAGCTGCGCCAAACCTAGGTGAACCTATGTTGTTATACATCGCAGCAACACATCAAGTTGTAAGTGCGGTACTCGTCGTTGAACGAGAGACGTATGGGCATAAATTCCCTCCTCAAAACCCAGTGTACTACGATCCACCGTGTTAACACCACCAAGTCCTGCTACTCGCACTATCAAAAGATAGCGTACGCGGTGTTCATGGCATCCCGGAAGCTCCGACACTACTTTCAAGAGTGTTCGATAATAGTGGCCTCCGAAGTACCACTCAATGACATTATAAACAACCGCGACGCAACGGGCAGGATTGCAAAATGGGCCATTGAGCTCCTACCATTCGATATAACCTACAAGCCTCGGCGAGCTATAAAGTCACAAGTTTTGGCTGACTTCGTCGCTGAATGGACGGAAGCCGAACTCCCTAAAGAGTACGACACATACTCTAATTGGACTATGCACTTCGACGGCTCCAAAATGTTGGCCGGACTGGGGGCTGGCATCGTCTTGACGTCCCCAACCTGGGACACAGTCCAATACGTACTTCAAATAATGTACATGGACTCGAACAATGCAGCCGAATACGAGGCCCTTCTACATGGTCTCCGAATGGCAATCTCCATGGGCATTCAACGCCTAGAGGTGCGCGGGGATTCAAACCTTGCAATATCCCAAATAAACGGAGACTTTTACGCCAAGGATCCAAAAATGGCAGCATATCGCAACGCTGTCCTAAAAATGTCGGCTCGGTTTGAAGGACTTGAATTCCATCACGTGGCAGAAAATAACCAAGCGTTCGACGTCGCACGATCGGCGCAAAACGTGACGCTGTCCCTCCAAATATCTTCCTGGAACGGCTCTTCAAGCCGTCCGTACTATGGGAAGGGGAGTCCGGAAATGACAAACCGGAAACAGCCGCGCCAACCGGCGATTCAGCCGATGACATAACACCATCAGCCCACGACATAATGGCAGTAATCGCACCGTGGACAGAACCATTCCTAGCCTATTTGCTTAGACAGGAACTTCCCGAAGACCAAAATGAGGCCCGCTGCATAGTCCGGTGATTGAAAGCCTACAAGGTCCATGAGGGAGAACTTTATAAGAAAAGTACAACCAGAGTCCTTCAAAGGTGTATCTCCGAAGAGGAAGGGCGAAACCTCCTGGCTGAAATTCATGCCGGACTAGGAGGACACCACGCAGCATCCCGGGCCCTTGTAGGAAAGGCATTCCGTACAGGATTTTATTGGCCGACGGCCCGGGCAGATGCCCAGGACTTAGTCCAGAGATGCGTCGGTTGTCAGCTCTTCGCTAATCAGAGCCATATGCCACCCACCGCCCTCAAAACTATACCCATTACCTGGCCGTTCACGGTCTGGGGGCTTGATATGGTTGGACCCCTTAAAGGGGGAACCCACAAGCAAAGGTACCTATTGGTCATGGTGGCTAAATTCACCAAATGGATAGAGGCCAAACCGGTCAAAACGGCAGAGTCCGGATCAGTGATAGACTTTATATTCGGGGTCGTACACCGTTACGGTGTCCCCCACAGCATCATCACCGACAACGGCACGGGCTTCACCGACGAGGTTAAGTCATGGTGCAAAAACATGGGCATTAAGCTCGACTATGCTTCAGTCTATCACCCTCAAACCAACGGTCAAGTGGAACGAGCAAATGTTCTAATAATGAGCGGCATTAAACCCAGACTAGTGCGGTCACTTACAAAATCAGACACGCACTGGGTAGAGGAGCTCGACTCCGTACTCTGGGGGAAGCGGACAACGCCCAACCGTACTACCGGATTTACACCATTCTTCATGGTAAACGGCGCAGAGGCAGTTCTGCCCTGCGACATCATTCATGACTCACCTCGATGCGCATGTACGAAGAACGAGAAGCCGAGTTGGATCGGCAGGACAGCTTGGACGCATTGGAGGAGGAACGTGACGTCGCCAAGGCTCGTTCCGCATTTTATCAGCAGCAGGCTCGAAGATATCAAAGTAGAGAAGTACGGGCCAAGACTTACAACGTTGGCGAACTAGTTCTACGCCTGCCGGACAAGAAAAAGGACAAGCTCAAGCCCAAATGGGAGGGCCCCTTCATCATCGACCAAGTCCTGACCGGCGGGGTGTACCGTCTACGAAATGCGTCAGACAACCGACTCGAGCCGAACCCATGGAACGCAGCCCGCCTCCGAAGATTTTACGCCTAGTGCCGGACTAAGGGTTCGTCCCCTCCCCCTGTTCAAATTTTTATACTGCAGCTGTCCTTTGTTTCCCTTTCTTTTCTTAACCCTTCTACTAAAAGGTCCTCAAGGGCCTACTAGCATACACTTGATGTGCTATCCGCACTCATTATACCTGGGGGCTTCTTTTCCAGAAGCTCAACTATAAGGGCCTCATGCCCAACACATGTGTCATGCTTCCGCATGTACCTTTTACTCACCATTATATGCATCGATATGACTTAAGTTTTGGCCAAGCTGGGTTGCCTGGCTCCTGTGCTTACCCCTATGTTCCCGATTGTTTGGCTAGGAGGTAAAGGGAGCACCTCTGCGATTGTTACTGCCAGGTCAGCCGGATGTGTACCTCAGACTGGGTGAAGCCGAAAGCTAGCGTTCTTAAGGGAATACTCGGTCGGTGACTTGAAAGATGATTTTTTACCTACCTGTTTATCTTCCCCCAGATGTTTCTCTGCTTATTTCGCAGTCCGGACATGCACTTTAGGGCATGCCTCCCAGGGAAAGGAACCCTTAACGGAACTATTCTCCCTAGAAGATGTTTCTTACTAACCATGTAATATAACATAAATAGTTGGGCACTTGTCTGATAAAGCACTAATGACCCCTACGCCTGGTCTCCATGCATACCCCGGTTGTTTCTTAACCAAAAGCGATTCGGACACACTCCAACTCTAGGGTCCCGAGGTCGGGCGAAAAGGTCGGCAAAGACAAACGGTCTACAATCCGGCTAGAAGGCATTTCATATGTCATTTTCAATACATTATCAAATTTACTGATTGTATTCCTCCTCAATCCCGTCTAACAGGCTGTCTAACTTACAGTCCTGTTGGGAAAATTTAGCAGCCAACTCTACTTGGCTGTATACTAAACTCACAGGGATCTCCTTCCCATCGGGCCCCACCGGTCCAACTTCGGCCATGTGGTTGGGATCCGCCTTCTTGTACCGCATCTTCACCATGGCCCAAGCCTCCCTGGCACCCTGGCGGCAAGCCGAAATCTTGCATAAACGGAAGCGGTGCCGCACTCCCTGGAGTTTCTCCGCAAGCTCCCCAAGGCCCTTGAGTAGGGAGACGGCTGGCCATAATGCCTGGACGACGCCGCTCATCGCCTGCCGAACTCGTTCGAGCAGTTCCAACAGCTCGGGAAGTTGATCACCCGTCGATACGGGCATCTCCTCCGCAGGGCGACCTGTGAGTATACCTACAAGACATATTCTGTCAATTGACTTCCTCGCCGAACTCTTCTTTTCAAAGGAGTTCGCTCAAGCACTTACTATAGATGCCGCGACGAAGCTGCTGATTCTCTTTAACGGAGCTGGACAGGTCGACCCGAACGCCTTTCAGCTCTTCTCCAAGCTGGGCGTGGGCATCTTGAAGCTTGTTCCTTTCCTGTTGTACTCTACTCAGCACCCTCTCGCCGGCCTTCAGCTGGCGCAGCAGTTCCTGCCTGTCCGGATCTAGTCCGGTAGCACCTTCAATGTCATTATTAGACATACGCGCATGCTGCACAGCGCTTATATTTACCAAGCAAATGTGTTACCAGGAGGGGCCTCTGTGTTCCCTCCTACGGCAGCAAGTGCGGCCTCAAGTTTGGCTTTGCATTCTTGCAGCTCCTGAGACAGTTGGGCATTCTTCTCGGTAAGAGCCTGCGTTTCAAATGATCCTTAAATGAGTTAACATAACTACTTTAAGTCTCGGGGGCTACTGGCATATATAACCATTAAATTCCCTTACCCGTATGTGTTTTACATACTGCTCCGTGGCTCTGGTAAAACCATCTTGAGCAACAGGGAGGTGCGCGTCCTCCGCATTAAAGGCGTCCAGCGCCTCAGGGGAGAAGCATGCTTCACGAAATACTGTCCGGCGACGCCTATGGTTCATGGCGCTCTCCACCTCAGACTTGGTGGCGGACAGTCGGTCGGCATCCTCCGTTGGAGGAGTATCCGGCCCGCGCCTTGCGCTTGCCTCCCCCTCCTGACCGGGCACTGGAGCCTGGCCGGTATAGGCCGGATTGGCAACCTCTACACCCGCAGTCCGGCGGGCGCTTTTTCTCCTATAAGGATCATGAGCACTCGGACGCTTCCTAGGAACGCTGCTCTAAATATTTAAATACAAGCTATACCTTTGCGGCGACATTTCAGTCCGTGCCGCGCTCCTTTTCCGCCTGCTGGTCCGGACTGACCTTTGTTGGCCAGCCGCCGCAGGCTCGGCTTCCCACCTTGAAGGCACTTCCTGTAAAGCACCATCGTTCGTGAAGGTCAGAAATGGGCAAGGAAGAGATAATTGTGTCCGGACCTCGGTCACAATCACCTGGGAAGCCGGGTATAATCCGGGGTAGTCCGCCGTAATGGCGACCAAAGCGTTATCCATGCTGAGCTGGTGGAATAGCCCGTCGATCAGCTCCACCTTGATATCCGGATCCTCTTCGGAGGCCGGGTCCTGGGATCTCTCTGGATCCTCAGGTTGCGGAGCCGGACTTACCATGTCCTCCACAATCCGGCGCAGTTCCTGCGCCGAAGATATAATGTAAGAGGCTTAAAACTTTAAAAGTACGGGTTGAGCCCTTAAAAAGCGTTCGCTTACCCAGCCCCGAGGGTTGTTCATGGAGAACCCATTCAAGGGGTTCGTTCGGAGGAAGTCCTCCTTTTCCCCCTTGTACAGGCCGGACAGGATCTGCACCAGGTCCTCGGTCGAATCCGGCCCTTTGCGGCCATGGCGGGTGGCATCGTCCTCCCCGTTGAAATCCCACATGGGTGGCCTCAGACAAACGGCTGTACTTCAAGATGATGCATATTGCCATGATTCCGATCATGGTCAACCTGGAATGGGCTAGTAATCTTATTCGGCCCATCAGGTAATGGACGCTCTTGTCTTCCTCCAATTGGGGACTCCGCAGGCGCCAACTAAGGTGTTTCTTCAGAGGAGCAGCACTGAACTCCGGGAGGCCAACACGGACGGGGTCTGGTAGCGGAGCGTCGTCTATGTAAAACCATTCCGAAGGCCAGTCTTCGGACGCCTTCTTAGGGGTTCCGGATGGGTATCCGGTCCCGGCAATGCGCCATACTTCAGCGCCGCCCACTTGATATATGGATCCCTCGTGAGAATGGGGTACGAGGCAGAACAACCTCTTCCACAGCACAAGGCTCAATGCCCAGGAACAGCTTGCAAAGAGCTACGTAACCCGCGATATGCAGGACAGAGGCAGGTGTGAGGTGATGGAGCTGGAGTCCGTAGAACTCCAGGAGCCCGCGGAGGAACGGATGTATAGGAAATCCGAGTCCCCTTATCAGATAGGGGACGAAGCATACCCGCTCCCCTTTGTTGGCACTTGGGGTAGCCTCCGCTTGCTTCCCACCTTGGTAGGTGGCCAGGCCGGCTCGAACCGGGACCATGAAGGCCGGAGGGAGATATCCCCTCGCTTGGAGCTTCACTAGCTCGTTGTGAGCATCTCCTCCAATCTCCTGGCAGTGGGCTGGGAGCGCAAGAAGAGGAGCCGCACCGACGGTCCATGGTGGAATGGATTGTTGGGTCAAAGGCGCTCCGATGAGTATTCGCGGAAGGAAGATGGTGTGATTTGGATCTGGATTTTTGCCTCTTTTGTAGGCGGATGACTTGCACGACTAGGGGGTGAAACGTAAAAAACACCCTGGCTTTTTGCATTCGTGCGACGCGTGGAGGAAGGCCATTATTGGGCGTAGAAGCCAAGAAGCACAGCACTTAAAGGGAGAACCCGCCTTGCAACGCCGAAGACTATATACGCGCTGGACTTATTGTCATTGAAGCCTGGTTCGGGGGTGTAACGCCCCGGATACAACTTTCCACATTCGTAACTCCAACTCTTGCCTTTTCCGGAGATGCAATATGATATTTCTTCCGTGGTTGGGGTTTTGTCCATTGTTTTGCATATTTCTTTTCCTACATGTTTATGCCATGATCATGATGAATGCCATTGTGATATTTGCTTCTTGCTTCATGTTCATCATTGTTTACATTACATTGTACCTTTGTCATTTTGAATTTCATCATAATCACCATGTGCATCGCATTCTTCATGATTTTGTCTTGCTCTATGCATGTTGCATGTGACCAAACCCCTTGCTATGTCTCTCAAATCTACCCATGCATCAACACCTCCTTCTTCCTTCTTATTCCTTTCATTTTTGCTAGTGCCATTTTCTTTCCTCCATAAATGTTCACCCCTTTTCCTATAAATCCTGCTCATTGCCTACACCCTCTCTGTCATTTATCGGCTCATATAGATTTGATTTGGTTGGGTTCAAAAATTGCTCAAGTTTGAATTCAATTCAAACTTGAATTATTTTTCTTCCTCTAAAAATTGCCAGACCAATTTATTCAAATTGTGCATATTCTCAAGAATCCAGGGATATTTTCTTTTCTGAAATATTCCACCTCTAGCACCTCTTTCTTTTCTCCTAAATTCTGGTTGAAGAAATAAGGAAAAGAAAAGGAGAGAGAGATAGCCTAGCCGCCCCCTAGGCCCACCAACCTCCCAAGCCCACCAGCACCGATAACCCTAGCTCTATCCCTCGATCCCTCTTTTCCCCTCGATCCCTTCCTCCAGCGCCGCCATCTCCCTCGCTAGCCCTCTCCGTCCGCTCGATCTCCTCACCCTCTCAATCTCCCACGCGCGCCGCCACCCACCGGAGGGCCACCCTGCGCGCGACCCTGCCGCCTTGCTGCCTCGTCCCCGCCTCCTCGTCTACCTGACGCCGCCGCCGGCCTCTGCTTCTCACAAACCCCGCTGTCCCGGCCTTCCTTGCACTGCCTGACGCCAAGTGTCACCGCCCGCTGGAGCGCCAACGCCACAAGACCATCGACCCGCGAGCTTCCTCGCCGTGCTCGGACGTCCTCCTCCCGGGACCGGCCTTTCTTTGCCGCCCGTCGCTGTTCGAGGCCAGCGCCTCGCCTCTTCTTCGAACCCGGGGAGCAGAGACCCCTCTCCATCTTGTTGCTCGCCGGAGTAGGCTACCAGCTCCGCCACTGCACCTCATCGCCGGAGCTGCTCCTTTTGCCGAGCGCCACCCCGAGCCCCAAGCATCGCCCCTGCTCCCTCCATCGCCAGCACCCTGCCTCCTTCACGCCTCCCCATCAGCATCGCCGTGGCCCTGTTCGCGTGAAGCCCCTGCGCCACCAACATCAGCGCCTGGCGTCTCCGTCCTGTTCTGCCCCTTGCTGCTGCTGTAGGCCATGAGCTCGCGGCTACCGCACGGACGCCAAGACCGAGACCGCCCCGAACCACGTCGTCTCGCTGGATCGTTAAGACCATCTTGGTTTTTGCAAGTAGCTCTACGCCCGAAGATGTTGGATGCACCAAGTTCCACTACGATATGCACCACTACTGTTGCTGAGGGTTTCGTCAAGTTCAACTACATCGACTACGAAACGTGAACGACTACCGTCGCCGAGACCGCAAGTACCACGACGAACATGTACAACTACCGCCGCCAAGATCACGAGTACCCCTACCATCGCCGATGAACGATAGGACGACTACTTCCACTACCGTCGCGAGAACGACTACTTCCACTACGGCCCGTGTACCACTACTTCCTCTACGACCGCTACGAGAACGTCTACTCCCTCTACATCGTACCGAACCTGAACCGCTTTGAAACGCACGCTTCAAAGGTATAACCCGAGACGACCGCCGAGATGCCCTTCCGAGAACGAATGTTTATGATGCATGAGATGCTCATGTTTGCACCGTGTCCGAGTTGTCTTTGCACGTTCCTCGTTTCCCATGCCATTGACCCGTGGGAACCCGGAATCCGGGATCACCCCACCATCCGTGCACGCATCCGCACGCCTCCTTTTGCACCGGTATCTCCGTGAGCTACCGGAACCGATATGTTGCCGTGGCATCATTTTCGGATATGTTGCCGTAGCACCATTTTTGTTTCGCCGCCGTGGTACCCTTTTTGTTCCGCCATGGTGACCAAATGCTTCATAACATACTTATGTCAACATTTTCATAAGAATTGCATATAACTTGTATATGTCATCCGCATCATGATAACAACATTTAAAATGTTTAAAACTGTTGCTTGCGTTAAATTGCTAAATAACATATGGGGATTTCCGGAATTGTTGTTTGTTGTTCCGGCCTCATTTAAACATGCCTAAATTGTTAGTTTAATTATGCTTCACCTCTTGCCATGCTTAACAACATTTAATATTGTTGAGTAGCTCATAACCGAGAGAGAACTAAATAATTGATGTGGTGTTTCGTCAATATGCAACTCGTTGCATATTGAGCTCCACTTAACTTGTAGTATTGTTTGTTGTACTTTGCCATGCCATGCCTTATTAAACCGGACATGCATCATACTTGTTTGTGCATCTTGACATGTTTATGCTTGTGTGTTTACCATATTGTTTGCTTCTTTCCGGGTTGCTTCTCTCGTTAGCTTCGTTTTCGTTCCGGAGTTGTGAGGATCCATTCGACTTCGTCCGTTTGTCTTCTTCATGGACTCGTTCTTCTTCCTAGCAGGATCTCAGGCAAGATGACCATACCCTCAAAATCACTACTATCTTTGCTATGCTAGTTTGCTCGCTCTTTTGCTATGCCAATGCTATGATGCCTACCATTTGCTTGTCAGCCTCCCAAATTGCCATGTCAAACCTCTAACCCACCATGTCCTAGCAAACCGTTGATTGGCTATGTTACCGCTTTAATCAGCCCCTCTTATAGCGTTGTTAGTTGCAGGTGAAGATGAAGTTTGTTCCTTGTTGGAACATGGAGATGTTTTTCCTTGTTGGACCATGTTTACTTGTTGGGATATCACAATATATCTTATTTAATTAATGCATCTATATACTTGGTAAAGGGTGGAAGGCTCGGCCTTATGCCTAGTGTTTTGTTCCACTCTTGCCGCCTCTAGTTTCCGCCATACCGTGTTATGTTCCCGATTTTTATGCTCCTTACGCGGTCGGGTGATTTATGGGACCCCCGATAGTTCGCTTTGAATAAAACTTGTCCAGCAAGGCCCAACCTTGGTTTTACCATTTGCCTCACCTAGCCCTTTTTTCCCTTGGGTTTAAGGAGCCTGAGGGTCATCTTTATTTACCCCCCCGGGCCAGTGCTCGTTGTTAGTGTTGGTCCAAACCGTCAGCCGCCGGTGGCCACCAGGGGCAACTCGGGCTCGCCACCGAAGTTTGGACAATCCGTGTGCCTCGTAACGAGATATGTGCAGCTCCTATCAGATTTGTCGGCACATCCGGCGGCTTTGCTAGTCTTGTTTTACCATTGTCAAAATGTCTTGTAAACCGGATTCCGAGACTGATCGGGTCTTCCGGAGAAGGTCTATTCTTCGCTGATCGTGAGAGCTTGTCATGGGCTGTTGGGACACCCTGCAGGTTTAAACTTTCGAGAGCCGTGCCCGCGTTATGTGGCAGATGGGAATTTGTTAATGTCCGGTTGTAGAAAACCCGAAGATGACCTTAATTAAAATACATCAACCGCGTGTGTAACCGTGATGGTCTCTTCTCGGCGGAGTCCGAGAAGTGAACACGGTGTTGGAGTTATGCTTGACGTAGGTTGCTATAGGATCACTTCTTGATCATACTTTTATCGACCGTGCTTTGCCTTCTCTTCTCGCTCTCATTTGCGTATGTTAGCCACCATATATGCTAGTCCCTTGCTGCAGCTCCACCTCATTACTCCATCCTTCCTATAAGCTTAAATAGTTTTGATCGCGAGGGTGCGATATTGCTGAGTCCCCGTGGCTCACAGATACTTCCAAAACAAGTTTTGCAGGTGCCTATGTTACCGAGCAGGTGACGCAACCAAGCTCAAGGAGGAGCTCGATGAAGATCTTGCCCTTTATGTTGTTTCGTTCTAGTTGATCAGTAGTGGAGCCCAGTTGGGGTCGATCGGGGACCTTTGTCGCATTTGGGGTTCTTCTTTTATTTTGGTTCCGTAGTCGGACCTTGATTGTATCTGGATGATGTAATGCTTTATTCATGTAATTGTGTGAAGTGGCGATTGTAAGCCAACTATGTATCTCTTTCCCTTATGTATTACATGGGTTGTGTGAAGATTACCTCACTTGCGACATTGCTTTCAATGCGGTTATGCCTCTAAGTCGTGCTTCGACACGTGGGAGATATAGCCGCATCGACGGCATTACAAGTTGGTAATCAGAGCCTTCCCCGACCTTAGGAGCCCCACTGCTTGATCATTTTTAGCGGCCGAGTTGTGTCTAGAAAAATGTTTTGAGTCATTTAGGATTATATATATCGGAGAGTTAGGAATTCATTTTACTCCCCGCCTCCTCATCGCCTGGTAAGGCATCCCGACGAGAGTTTTGACTCTTCTCTTCTCAAATTTCACTAAATTTTTTAGGATCACGCTGGTATCTTGGAATCGTTCGATGGTTTTATGATGACAACATTGTCTTGGTGCCTCCTGTCAGGGGTTTAGTGGAAGTGTCCCGGGAGTTGAGCTCGAGGTGTTGTCGCCATAATTTTATCGTTGCAGTTCGGAATACCGAGATTAGTACGCCGACATCGAAAATCTCTTTTATGCAGTTGTTGGTGAGATAACCCCGATAACCCAATCTTCGAGGTGAGTACGGAGTATTGCCATGACTCGTATAACGGATGCTTTTCAAGGTTGAGGTATACGATTTCGAAGGTTTCTTGGTTATGTGTTGAAGGATGGATACAATGGATGTAGGATTTGCAAGTTTTGGGTGAGATATTATGCTTCCTTGTATCCCCAACACCTGATTGCATAACCGGAGAATTTCGGAGTTTCATAGGTGGGAATTCAAGTAGCTCTTAGGATATCTTTCCGATTTAATGTATGATATGAAATTGGGGTTCAACGCCTAGTGGTCCGCCTATTCACGGTTGGTTTTACATGGTCTCGTTGTGTCTTAAAGAGTCCTTGGCTATGCCGACTGGGACACTTCAGATGTCATGTGCACTGCCTTGTACATGATGGTGTTGTACGATCGAGCCCGTAGGCCCCACCACGAAAACTTCGGACGAAATCTCTATCATATGTTTGTTCCGCTTATTCGCAAGCCAGTCCTTTGTTTTTGTTTTGATTTGTGGTATTCGAGTTGCTTCAATGTCAAGTGTTAATTCCATACCTTTCCTAAATGGTGTTCTCATACTCCGATGTGAATACCAATCCTTCTCGACAATCGAGATTGTCATGTCAATCCTTTTCAACCGGCGTGTTTCTCTTCAAGTGGATCCGATCACTTCAACATCAGCAAGACCAATTATCATTTCTTCTCAACGGTGTTTGTTTCATCCGTCTCCAAGTTGCCTTTGTTTTTCCCGCCCACCCACCCTTTTTCCTCAAGGACTAAGATTTCTTTACCAAGTATCCTTTTATTTTTGTGAAGTTTCTCCATTCTTTTCCGTCAATGTTCTTACCCGGTAGTTCTCAAGAAGATGTTCTACTAGTTCATCATTCCTCATTCCTTTCTCTTCTCCGGTGGATTCAAGTCAAGTTTTGTTGATCATACCTTTCTCCTCATTTCAATGTATTCTCATACCGGTGTACCTCATTATCATTCTACTTCTCGCTATTTGTTATTCCGGAGTGCTCAAGATATCTCGAAGATTTGTGTTTCGATTCTTAATCCGTTCAAGCTATTTGGAGATTGTTATCTCATTCAAGCCATTTAATTCAACCGGTGCAATCTCTCTTTAAAATCATTTTCAACGGTGTTTTCTTTTGAGTGGGCCCTAACCCACAGGTCTTTTCCCAGGATCTTACCTGACTCTTCGAATTATCAGGAGCGATTCTCAAAATCATTTCCAAGTTTGATGTAAGAATGAATTTCATCAGTCATATGTCTTTCTCCAAGATCTTTCAAAATCTTTTCATAGTTGGCTCAACCTCTTCGCTTTTGATTCTTCCGGTGTGCCTCAATAATTCTTGGTTGTGTTTCTCGTTGTCATTCTCATCATTTGAAGACCGAAGAAGAGTTTCTCTTTAATCTTGCTCTATTCTCTTCAAGATTCGTGGTGCTAGCTTGTTGCCATCCTCTCATAATTGTTTTCGATTGTGAGAATCTTTTTCACCCATCCGGAACATTTTAGGAGTCTTTTCAGTTTCATTCTTTGGAGTCCATCAATTCAGGTTTATTCATTCTCAGCTGTCAGTTATCATTCTCCTATCTTGCCGGTGCATCAATCGAATATCCTCTAATCAGTTCTTGATCTCTTTGTTCTCATGTATCTAGTTTGTCTCAAGTATCTTCATTCATTTTGCAATTCTTCCCGGTGATTTGTGCATTTGCTTCGTTCAATTTCAATTCTTACGGTGGTTCGTTCAAGAGTTCTCTTTCTTTGTTATCATATCAATTCATTTATTGTTCCAATCCTACCGGTGGTTCGTTGAAGACCTTTTCGGAAGTTTACGCCATATCTCTCTTAATCCTTTCTATGAGAATAAGTAGTATGCCAAATCCGTTGATGGTCATCAATTTAATTGGTGAAGGATAAGCATAACATAATTCTTATTCTTGTTCATCCAAGTGATTAATTCTTTATTCCGGAGGCCCTTAAAAATTCTCGGTTTCAGTTGTTTCATCTTTTCTTTTCCCGGAGTTCCAAGCTCTCATTGTCGCGAAGCTCCATCTAAATCATCGCAAGGCTTCACCTTGTGTTTTCAACTTCTCTTTCTTTTTATCATCCGTTTATTACTGGAGTGGTGGTTCATCAAGGATTCTCTTCATTTTTCAATTGTTCTTCAAGATTTCTCTCGAAGTTATGACCCGCCAAGTTATACTCTAAAATAAACATGGTGCTCAACACATTTTTTGTTTTGAGGAGCTCAAGTATTCTCCGTCTTGCATTCCAAAGTGCAATTCCTTCTATCTTATCTTTTGAGATGGTGTTATGTCACTCTTGACAATTTCCTTCATGTTTCATGATTCATATTGTTGTCAAGAATGAGGTATTTTAAATCCATCAGTCTCTTCATTGGAGTTATCTTGGGTTATATTTCACCTAAAGCTTTCCCTAAGGATTGTTGCTATTTATGGTGCTTATAAATGACCCAAGTTCTTCATTTGTCCTCCCGTTGAAATAAGTATCTCGTCTCCTTGTTGATATCAATCCAATCATTTGTTTCCGTTGGTGGCAGAAGCTCACCTCATAATTTTGAGATGTTTTCATAAGCCTGCCACAAGCTTATTCTTTTCGTTGTTGGTTTTCCAACAACTCCGTTATAACCTTCTTGGAAGGGTGCTTTCCGAGCTCATTTATGGCAGAAGTTTGCATTTTCTCCTACATTTTGTTATTCCAGTGATCTATCTTCTCTTCTTTTGTTCCAGAGGCATTGTGATGTTACTCTGTTCGACCCATCATCTCATTTTATAAATATCATGTAATTTTTCTTGCTTATCCGTTTAGCCCGAGTGTCGTGTTTTCATTCGAGTTCTCTCATCTTATCAAGTTTTGCCTCCCTTCTCAACCGGAGTGCGGTTTGTAATGTTTCTTACCCCTTGTGCCATTCTTTCAATTCCGGAGGCAGTGTGTTGTTGATTTCATCATGTATCCTCTCATCTTGTCAAGTTCATGTTCAATTCCTTCCATTTACAGTCGGAGTGCTGCCCAAATTATATCAATCTTGTTCCTCCTCTATCTAGTTTTAACCAGAGTGGTTTCAAAACCTATCTTATCACTAAACCTCTTGGTTCTCATCATATTCCTTGTTCCTCTTGTCCAACTAATTGTTTGCAATCTTGGTTATCTCCGTTGTTTTCTTTCTTTCAATTTGTTCAATCTCTCAAGGTTCTTTGGTTTCACTCATTGGTCAAAGAAGCAACTTAGTTTTACCTCTTCTCTTCCTCTTCCGTTTTCCCTCCGGTGCCATTCTAGATCTCGGGACGAGATCCTCTCGTAGTGGTGGAGTGTTGTAACGCCCTGGATACAACTTTCCGCATTCGTAACTCCAACTCTTGCCTTTTCCGGAGATGCGATATGATATTTCTTCCGTGGTTGGGGTTTTGTCCATTGTTTTGCATATTTCTTTTCCTACATGTTTATGCCATGATCATGATGAATGCCATTGCGATATTTGCTTCTTGCTTCATGTTCATCATTGTTTACATTGCATTGTACCTTTGTCATTTTGCATTTCATCATAATCACCATGTGCATCGCATTCTTCATGATTTTGTCTTGCTCTATGCATGTTGCATGTGACCAAACCCCTTGCTATGTCTCTCAAATCTACCCATGCATCAACACCTCCTTCTTCCTTCTTCTTCCTTTCATTTTTGCTAGTGCCATTTTCTTTCCTCCATAAATGTTCACCCCTTTTCCTATAAATCCTGCTCATTGCCTACACCCTCTCTGTCATTTATCGGCTCATATAAATTTGATTTGGTTGGGTTCAAAAATTGCTCAAGTTTGAATTCAATTCAAACTTGAATTATTTTTCTTCCTCTAAAAATTGCCAAACCAATTTATTCAAATTGTGCATATTCTCAAGACTCCAGGGATATTTTCTTTTCTGAAATATTCAACCTCTAGCACCTCTTTCTTTTCTCCTAAATTCTGGTTGAAGAAATAAGGAAAAGAAAAGGAGAGAGAGATAGCCTAGCCGGCCCCCTAGGCCCACCAACCCTCCTGAAGCCCAGCCGCACCGATAACCCTAGCTCTATCCCTCGATCCTCTTTTCCCCTCGATCCCTTCCTCCAGCGCCGCCATCTCCCTCGCTAGCCCTCTCCCTCCGCTCGATCTCCTCACCCTCTCGATCTCCCACGCGCGTTGCCACCCACCGGAGGGCCACCCTGCGCGCGACCCTGCCGCCTTGCTGCCTCGTCCCCGCCTCCTCGTCTACCTGCCGCCGCCGCCGGCCTCTGCTTCTCACAATCCCCGCCGTCCCGGCCTTCCTCGACTTTGCTCGACGCTGCTGCGCGCCGCCCTTGAGGCGCCAACGCCACCAGACCGTCGTCCCGCGAGCTTCCTCGCCGTGCTCGGACGTCCTCCTCCCTGGGACCGACGCTGCTGCCACCGTCGTCGTTCGAGGCCAGCGCCTCGCCTCTTCTTCGAACCCGGGGAGCAGAGACCGCTCTCCATCTTGTCGCTCACCGAAGTAGGCTACCAGCTCCGCCACTGCACCTCATCGCCGGAGCTGCTCCTTTTGCCGAGCGCCACCCCGAGCCCCAAGCATCACCCCTGCTCCCTCCATCGCCAGCACCCTGCCTCCTTCACACCTCCCCATCAGCATCGCCTTGGCCCTGTTCGCGTGAAGCCCCTGCGCCACCACCATCAGCGCCCGGCGTCTCCGTCCCATTCCGACCCTTGCTGCTGCTGTAGGCCATGAGCTCGCGGCTACCGCACGGACGCCAAGACCGAGATCGCCCCGAACCACGTCGTCTCGCTGGATCGTCAAGACCATCTCGGTTTTTGCAAGTACCTCTACGCCCGAAGATGTTGGATGCGCCAAGTTCCACTACGATATGCACCACTACTGTTGCTGAGGGTTTCGTCAAGTTCAATTACATCGACTACGAAACGTGAACGACTACCGTCGCCGAGACCGCAAGTACCACGACGAACATGTACAACTACCGCCGCCAAGATCACGAGTACCCCTACCATCGCCGATGAACGATAGGACGACAACTTCCACTACCGTCGCGAGAACGACTACTTCCACTACGGTTCGTGTTCCACTACTTCCTCTACGACCGCTACGAGAACGTCTACTCCCTCTACATCGTACCGAACCCGAACCGCTTTGAAACGCACGCTTCAAAGGTATAACCCGAGACGACCTCCGAGATGCCCTTCCGAGAACGAATGTTTACGATGCATGAGATGCTCATGTTTGCATCGTGTCCGATTTGTCTTTGCACGTTCCTCGTTTCCCATTCAATTGACCCGTGGGAACCCGGAATCCGGGATCACCCCACAATCCGTGCATGCATCCGCACGCCTCCTTTTGCACCGGTATCTCCGTGAGCTACCGGAACCGATATGTTGCTGTGGCATCATTTTCAGATATGTTGCCGTGGCACCATTTTTTTTCCGCCGCCGTGGCACCCTTTTTGTTCCGCCATGGCGACCAAATGCTTCATAACATACTTATGTCAACATTTTCATAAGAATTGCATATAACTTGTATATGTCATCCGCATCATGATAACAACATTTAAAATGTTTAAAACTGTTGCTTGCGTTAAATTGCTAAATAACATATGGGGATTTCCGGAATTGTTGTTTGTTGTTCCGGCCTCATTTAAACTTGCCTAAATTGTTAGTTTAATTATGCTTCACCTCTTGCCATGCTTAACAACATTTAATATTGTTGAGTAGCTCATAACCGAGAGAGAACTAAATAATTGATGTGGTGTTTTGTCAATATGCAACTCGTTGCATATTGAGCTCCACTTAACTTGTAGTATTGTTTGTTGCACTTTGCCATGCCATGCCTTATTAAACCGGACATGCATCATACTTGTTTGTGCATCTTGACATGTTTATGCTTGTGTGTTTACCATATTGTTTGCTTCTTTCCGGGTTGCTTCTCTCGTTAGCTTCGGTTTCGTTCTGGAGTTGTGAGGATCCATTCGACTTCGTCCGTTTGTCTTCTTCATGGACTCATTCTTCTTCCTAGCGGGATCTCAGGCAAGATGATCATACCCTCGAAATCACTACTATCTTTGCTATGCTAGTTTGCTCGCTCTTTTGCTATGCCAATGCTACGATGCCTATCATTTGCTTGTCAGCCTCCCAAATTGCCATGTCAAACCTCTAACCCACCATGTCCTAGCAAACCGTTGATTGGCTATGTTAGCGCTTTGCTCAGCCCCTCTTATAGCGTTGTTAGTTGCAGGTGAAGATGAAGTTTGTTCCTTGTTGGAACATAGAGATGTTGTTCCTTGTTGGACCATGTTTACTTGTTGGGATATCACAATATATCTTATTTAATTAATGCATCTATATACTTGGTAAAGGGTGGAAGGCTCGGCCTTATGCCTGTGTTTTGTTCCACTTTTGTCGCCTAGTTTCCGCCATACCGTGTTATGTTCCCGGATTTTTATGCTCCTTACGCTGTCGGGTGATTTATGGGACCCCCGACAGTTCGCTTTGAATAAAACTTGTCCAGCAAGGCCCAACCTTGGTTTTACCATTTACCTCACCTAGCCCTTTTTTCCCTTGGGTTTCCGGAGCCCGAGGGTCATCTTTATTTACCACCCCAGGCCAGTGCTCGTTGTGAGTGTTGGTCCAAACCGTCAGCCGCCGGTGGCCACAAGGGGCAACTCTGGGCTCGCCTACCGGAAGTTTGGACAATCCGGTGCCCACGAGAACGAGATATGTGCAGCTCCTATCGGATTTGTCGGCACATCCGGGCGGCTTTGCTGGTCTTGTTTTACCATTGTCGAAATGTCTTGTAAACCGGGATTCCGAGACTGATCGGGTCTTCCTGGGAGAAGGTATATTCCTTCGTTGATCGCGAGAGCTTGTCATGGGCTAAGTTGGGACACCCCTGCAGGCTTTAAACTTTCGAGAGTCGTGCCCGCGGTTATGTGGCAGATGGGAATTTGTTAATGTCCGGTTGTAGAAAACCCGAAGATGACCTTAATTAAAATACATCAACCGAGTGTGTAAATGTGATGGTCTCTTCTCGGCGGAGTCCGGGAAGTGAACACGGTGTAGGAGTTATGCTTGACGTAGGTTGATATAGGATCACTTCTTGATCATACTTTTATCGACCATGCTTTGCCTTCTCTTCTCGCTCTCATTTGCATATGCTAGCCACCATATATGCTAGTCGCTTGCTGCAGCTCCACCTCATTACTCCATCCTTCCTATAAGCTTAAATAATTTTGATCGCGAGGGTGCGAGATTGCTGAGTCCCCGTGGCTCACAGATACTTCCAAAACCAGTTTTGCAGGTGCCTATGTTACCGAGCAGGTGACGCAACCAAGCTCAAGGAGGAGCTCGATGAAGATCTTGCCCTTTATGTTGTTTCGTTCTAGTTGATCAAGAGTGGAGCCCAGCTTGGGGTCGATCGGGACCTTTATCGATTTGGGGTTCTTCTTATATTTTGGTTCCGTAGTCGGACCTTGATTGTATCTGGATGATGTAATGCTTTATTCATGTAATTGTGTGAAGTGGCGATTGTAAGCCAACTATGTATCTCTTTCCCTTATGTATTACATGGGTTGTGTGAAGATTACCTCACTTGCGACATTGCTTTCAATGCGGTTATGCCTCTAAGTCGTGCTTCGACACGTGGGAGATATAGCCGCATCGAGGGCGTTACAAGGGGCTACTGAGGGAGTCCTGGACTAGGGGGTGTCCGGACAGCCGGACTATCATCGTCCGCCGGACTCCAAGACTACGAAGATACAAGATTGAAGACTTCGTCTCGTGTCCGGATGGGACTTTCCTTGGTGTGGAAGGCAAGCTTGGTAATACGAATATGTAGATCTCCTACCATTGTAACCGACTCTGTGTAACCCTAGCCTTCTCCGGTGTCTATATAAACTGGAGGGCTTTAGTCCGACACAACGTACATTACAACAATCATACCATAGGCTAGCTTTAGGGTTTAGTCTCCTTGATCTCGTGGTAGATCCACTCTTGTACTACCCATATCATCAATATTAATCAAGCAGGACGTAGGGTTTTACCTCCATCAAGAGGGCCCAAACCTAGGTAAAACATCGTGCCCCTTGTCTCCTGTTACCATCCGCCTAGACGCATAGTTCGGGACCCCCTACACGAGATCCGCCGGTTTTGACATCGACAACAGGGCTGCTGGTCCCGGCACTTTACGTAGTGCCGAAGAAGAAGGCCGAGAAGAAGGCCATGGGAACCCGAAGGAGTTCCCGGCGTCAAGTGGTATCGGACTCATCGTCCGACGACTCCGAGGCAGACTCCTCCCACGAGGACGAGGAGGTGAAGAAAGAGGCATCTCCCCCAGCGGGGGGAGAGAAGAAGAGGAAGGCCTCCCCAACGAGGGAGGCCGAAGGGGCCAAGAAGGGAAGGACCCTTCCCCCGGACTGTTCGGCCTACGTTGGCGATGGCAACGAGGAGTGGCTCTCAAGGGCCAAGCCCCTGGCGAGATCGTAAGTCTCCGGACTCCTAGATGATTTATAATTTTCCTTTTTGTCACATGGTGTCTTTGTAATGCCGCATACAACCTGTAGTCCGCCCAAGGACGATCTTCCCGCTTCGTCGAGCGGGTCCTTGGGCACGTCGGATATGGATTCTCTTCCGACAACCTCCACCCCCCGTGACGCTGACGATGTCGAGGTGGTAGCCTAGGAAGTGACCCGCCAGGAGGAGGAGGCCCCGGAGGTGCCGCAGGGCAACCACCCGGACTTTGCACCGGACTCCACACCGGAACCTGCAGTGGTTCCAGAGTCCGGCGAGCGGCCCCTTCGCAAGAAGGGCAAGACTGTGACACCAGTGGCCTCCGTCCAACCGGAGGCGCCGGATAACTTGCTGGAGGCGCTCAACGGCGCTTCCATCAAAGAAGAACACCGCACTGTCATGAGTGCGGTGATTCAGAAGGTTCAGCTTGCCAAGAGCAAGCCGACCAAGCTCGCAGCAGCCTTCTAAGAGGCTTTGAGGTAAGAATTTTAAGATGTGTAATATAATACCGCATAGACAGTAGCCCCTGATGCTCGGTTCGGTGTTCGGAAACAAAAGCCAGACTGAGGATCTAAAAAGATATACGCAGGAGTCTAAAAAGTATGTCAATATGGGATTGCAGGTTGCGCTGCTGACCTCTGCCGCACTGACTACGGAGGTCGATGCTTTGAAGCAGAGCCTCGAGCGGCCCGAGAGCGAGCTCGGCCATGCCAAGAAGCAGCTCCAGGACAAGGAAGGTGAGTAACACCGTATTAAAATTGTACCTTATAGAAAAGGACTTGGTTGCAAGAGAAATAACAAGGATAACGTGGGTACTCCAGGGGCTACGAACGAGGTGGCAACCCTGAAGGAGGCGGTGTCCGCGGCCACGGAACGAGCCAAGCGAGAGAAGCAGGAGGCGTGGGTGGCGGAGGTACAGCAAGAGCTCCAGGCTCTCGTGGAAAAGCACGAGGGTTTGGAGCGTGACTTGAGGACTCGAGAGTCCGAGCTTGCGTTGGCTCTTGAGAGTGCCAAAGCCGCTAAGTCCGAAGCCCACAAGGCCCTCCAGGAAATCTAGGCGTCGAAGAAAATAGCGGTGGGTAAGGCATTTTTCATGCAGAGCAAGCATGTGAATGTGAATTACCTATTACTTACCCGAATTCGGAGCTCTCCAGGAGCGTTCATAGATCTGCCTCGCAGCGTGTCCGACGCTGCCGCCTTCTACCGGGCCGAGGAGGGGAGCTCAACGGAGAAGGTCTTCGGTCTCAAGATGTTGAGGCCGACATCCGTGCTTTTAGCGACCAGCTGAAGCAGCTGGTCGAGCTCCACAAGGTGGCCGAACAGGCCATGAAGGGCCTCATAGTTCGGCTGTGGCCCAAGGAGGCCATGCCTGGGAGCTACTTCGGCCTGGTGCGGCGGCTGATCGATGCGTGTCATTGGGTTGAAGTCGTCAAGCACTCCGCCTGCATTGAAGGTGCCTGTCGGGCCATTTCCCGTGCAAAGGTGCACTGGGGCAGAATGGACGCTGAGAAGCTTGTGACGGACGGGCAAGGAGTATCGCATGCCTGAGATGTATTATAAGGGTGTCCTGAAGGGTGCCCGCATGATTGCGGGTGAGTGCTCTGGAGATTTAATATTTGAGTAGACTCGCATTTTGTTATCATGTGCGCTGAAAACTTTGTTCATATGCGCTAGGCAACGCTTGTTAATTTAAAATATTACCATCTGTGCGGCCGTTTATCAAATCTGAGAGATGGCAAGTCGTCGGCTTCAGCCCCCATGCCACGAGTGCTGGGGTGTTTGGGATAAACTTGAGCGCTCTTGTTCCCATTTTTGAGTCCATCTAGGGAGGCGCTCAACACAACGAACGAGGCAACCGGACTTATAATGCTTGAACACTCTCACTTAGCCATAGAATTCTATAATTTTAAATTTCGTGAAGCCCCTAGTGTTCGAAGACCGAGTTCGGGCGCTATCCACGCTGGGCGGACAAAGCCGGTTCCTCGCTCTAAGCGGCATAAGTCTTTAGGGACTCGAAAAAACCTCTCGAACAGCGACCAACACTCGCCTTATCATGACGGTCAGTTTTAGCTTTCTCCACTGAGGCGCTCGCCCAGCTTAACGGGGGCGCAATCGCGGTGGTTCTCCCAGTGCTACCTTAGCCGATACAATGGAAAGTAAGGTACCAAAACATGGGAGCCGGGCAAACCCAACTATTGACCCAAGACATGATTCGGAGCCGATGCATATAATGCTATAAGTTCGGGGTGCCGCACTTGTGAAAGTGTTCGGACTTATCACACCATAATGTGGGGAACTTAAGCCCCTGGTGTATTTAACCGTACCAAAGTGTACGGTTGCAACATGTCATAAATGAACATATGTATAAGAAAGAAATGCAATTATAAGCAAGAAGCGAAGCATTGTTTATTCAGGAAATACTGCCATGAATGCAGAATGATACAAATAGTGTGATAAGCAAGGGATGGGACTATTAAACATGTCCCCCTCCAGGGGTAGGCTGCGGAATGGTGTATAAAACAGATTTAATGCTCATAATGGAGACCACCTGGATACTCGTCGTAGCCTTTCTCCTTCCCTGGTTGTTGCATCGTGAGTTCGGCAGGTCTACTACCGGACAGGGCCTCTTGTGAACGGAGTCCTGTAGGTAATAAAAAAAGAAAAAGGAAAAAGAATGACACACTTGGGAGCCCCTGGTGTGGTTGAGGCGCACTCTGGTCCTGTCGTGGTCGTGCCCCTCCCCCTATGCCCATGGTATCTCCAGAGCGTAGTGATGTACACGCAGGACCATTCTTGCGACTTTGCGAGGGATGGGGTTGGGGCCGCATTGCTATGCGTGCTCGGAACGTGCCAGGTGGTCTTGTTGTAGGTTACTCCGGGCGCACTTGGCCGTGTCCGGTCGCTTAATGGCCGGACTTGAAAATTGCCTTAAGAGGCTGCTCAGACTTCGCCGAGAGAGCTTGTGTTCCCTCCGCTCGAGGGAGCGTTGATGTTTCCGCTGACCGTGATGACTCCTCGAGGCCTGGCATCTTGAGTTTGAGATATGCGTGGTGCGGCACGCGTTGAACTTTAGAACGCGTCCGTCCGAAAGCGAGCATGATAGCCGCTGAACGGAACTATGTCAAGATTAACTCCACTTCGAAGTTATCCGGGATCCAAGACCACTTCAAGTGTGACTGAGCCTATACAATTGGCTTCTACACCTGGTATGACGCCTTTGAAGGTCGTCTTTGTAGGTTTAATCCTTGACGGGTCTATGCCCATCTTGCGCACTGTATCCTGATAAAGCAGGTTCAGGCTGCTGCCACCGTCCATCAGGACTCTAGTGAGGTGAAATCCATCGACGATTGGGTCTAAAACTAATGCGGCGAATCCGCCATCGCGGATACTGGTGGGGTGGTCCCTTCGATCAAAAGTGATTGGGCAGGAGGACCATGGGTTGAACTTCGGGGAAACTGGCTCCATCGCGTATACGTCCCTGAGTGCACGCTTCCGCTCCCTCTTGGGTATGTTGGTTGTGTATATCATGTTCACCATCCGCACTTGAGGGGGGAAACCCTTCTGTCCTCTATTGTTGGGCGGTCGGGTCTCTTCCTAGTCATTGCTGTGCAGCCCCTTGTCATTGTTTTCGGCAATTAGCTTGCTTGCCTGCTTGAATACCCAACAGTCCCTGTTGGTGTGATTAGCTGGCTTTTTGGGGGTGCCGTGTATCTGGCACTAGCGGTCGAGTATTCGGTCCAAATTGGACGGACCCAAAGTAGTTCTTTTGAATGGCTTTTTCCGTTGAACGGGTTTGGAGCCTCTGAATCCGGCGTTGACTGCCGTATCCTCAGTGTTATCGCCGTTAACGCGTCATTTGTTCTTGTTGCGACGCGACCTGCCATTGCGGTCCTTGGTATCCGTACTGTCCGAATTTTTGCTAAGGTTGTTACTGCGGGCTAGCCAGCTGTCCTCTCCCGCGCAAAAGCGGGTCATGAGTGATGTGAGGGCTGCCATGGATTTCGACTTTTCCTGTCCTAGGTGCCCGGTAAGCCACTCGTCGCAGATGTTGTGTTTGAAGGCTGCGAGGGCCTCTGCATCCGGACAATCGACGATTTGATTTTTCTTTGTTAAGAACCGTGTCCAGAATTGTCTGGCCGATTCGTCTGGCTGCTGAATTATGTGGCTTAGGTCATCCGCGTCTGGTGGTCGCACATATGTGCCTTGGAAGTTGTCAAGGAATGCGGCTTCCAGGTCCTCCCAACACCCAATTGATTCTGCTGGCAAGCTGTTAAGCCAATGCCGAGCTGGTCCTTTAAGCTTGAGTGGGAGATATTTGATGGCGTGAAGATCGTCACCGCGGGCCATGTGGATATGAAGGAGATAGTCTTTGATCCAAACCACGGGGTCTGTTGTGCCATCGTAGGATTAAATGTTCACGGGTTTAAACCCTTCGGGGATTTGATGATCCATTACTTAGTCTGTGAAGCATAGTGGGTGTGCGGCGCCTTTATATTGGGCTATATCACGACGTAGCTCAAGTGAGCTTTGTCTACTGTGTTCGGCCCGACCGGAGTTGCTGTATCCGGCACGACGGTCGTCGTCGCGCATCACGGGGCGCCCACACGATCCGTAGATCGATCTTGATTGTCTTGCCTTATCCTCCAATATGTCTCACAAGTCCGGCGCATTCCCCCGTGGCTTCGTACTTTTCGAGCAGTGCCGAGGTACGGTTCTGGTGGAGGGCCTAGAGGCCTCTCTGTCACGGCCACGAGGTGGTCGGTCAGCCGTATTGTGCGCTGGTGATGCAGGTTTATATGCCACCTCCTCTAATCGGGGGAGCAGCTTGCGTTTGGGGTAGCTTTTGGAGGGGCGTTCGAGTTCGTGCTCTTCGGCCGCAAGGACTTCAGTCCATCTGTCAGCTAGCAGGTCTTGATCAGCTCTAAGCTGTTGCTGCTTTTTCTTGAGGCTGTTCGCCGTGGCAATAAGCCTGTGTTTAAAGTTCTCTTGTTCGACGGGATCCTGAGGCACAACGAATTCAATAACTCGTCGAGGCTTGCCTCGTCTCCGGAGGAAGGCATGTAATTATCATCCTCTACCTCTTCGTCTGCCGCTCTCTCATGAGGGCTGGCTTCTCCGTCCTCCTGTGCTGAATCTTGCTGGAGGGGGTTGTCTTTGGCACTCTCTGGGGTGTTATTATCTCCGGTGCCGGAATCTCCATTCTTGCTGTGGCGGGATTTAGAGCGGCGCCGCTGACGCCGGCGCTTGGGCTGTTTCCTGGAGGGTTCTTCCTCCGTTGTTTCCTCGCCATTCCCATCCTTTGGAATATCCACCATGTATATGTCATATGACGAGGTGGTCTTCCAGTGCCCCGTAGGCGCTGGTTCTTGGTCGTCTCCGGCATCGTCGTCCATACCGTCGATGTCTTCGGAGTCATAGTCTAGCATGTCGGTTAGATTGTCGACAGTGGCTACAAAGTGGGTGGTGGGTGGGTTTTGAATTTCTTCGTCGTCCGCATCCCAACCATCCTGACCGTAGTTCGTCCGGTGTTCTCCTGATAACGAGAGATGCTTTAGCGAATTCAGGATGTCGCCAAAACGTGAGTGTTGAAAGATGTCCGCGGCGGTGAACTCCATGATCGGCGCCCGACCGGATTCGATTGGAGGGGGCGCGGGAGGTTCGGAGTCCGACGAGGAGTCCGACACCTCGGAGTCACGAGCTTCACAAGGGACAAGGTCAGTATTCGGCTCCATCGCCGTAGAGGTTGCAGCCCCCGAGGTGGTGTCTAGCCACCCATCCTCGATCTGCGCAGCCGGCTCTGAGTTAAGGGCCGGAGCGGACTCATGTGTGGCCTCCAAGGCACTGTCCGGCAGAAGAGCTAAATCATGCCCATCATGACAGTGCGGCGCGCTCGGCTGTGGCTCGAATCCATCGAAGATCAAGTCTCCGCGGATGTCAGCCGTGAAGTTCAGACTTCCAAATCTGACCTGACGGCCAGGGGCGTAGCTTTCGATCTGCTCCAGATGGCCAAGTGAATTGGCCCGTAGTGCACAGCCGCCGAATACAAGATCTGTCCGGTGAGAAAAGTCTCACCCTGGACTGTGTCGTTGGTGATGATCGAAGGAGCCATCAAGCCTATCGGTGATGACACAGAGTAACTCTCAATGAAAGCACCAATGTCGGTGTCAAAACCGGTGGATCTCGGGTAGGGGGTCCCGAACTGTGCGTCTAGGCGGATGGTAACAGGAGACAAGGGACACGATGTTTTTACCTGGTTCGGCCCTCTCGATGGAGGTAAAACCCTACTCTGCTTGATTGATATTGATGGCATGGGTAGTACAAGAGTGGATCTACCATGAGATCAAGGAGGCTAAACCCTAGAAGCTAGCCTATGGTATGATTGTTGTTCGTCCTATGGACTAGAACCCTCCGGTTTATATAGACACCGGAGAGGGCTAGGGTTACACAGAGTCGGTTACAATGGTAGGAGATCTACATATCCGTATTGCCAAGCTTGCCTTCCACGCCAACGAAAGTCCCATCCGTACACGGGACAAAGTCTTCAATCTTGTATCTTCATAGTCTTGGAGTCTGGCCGATGATGATAGTTCGGCTATCCGGACACCCCCTAGTCCAGAACTCCCTCACTCGTCAACCTACAGAACCTTATGAAAATATTCACTTTGAGATTCCTTCGGGTATGATAGAAAAACTGCTAGCTAATCCTTTGCAGGAGACGGAACATTGCATCCCGACTTAGACCTTATCTTTATGGATGAAGTTTGTGGATTATTTAAGCTTGCAGGTATTCCTGATGATGATGTCAAAAGGAAGGTCTTCTCTTTATCTTTGAACGGAGATGCAATGACATGCTATAGGCTATGTGATGATACGAGATATTGGAATTATAAGCGATTGAAGTTGGAATTTCACCAAAAGTTCTATCCTATGCATCTTGTTAATCGTGATCGTAATTACATATATAATTTCTGGCCTCGTGAAGGAGAAAGCATCGCTCAAGCTTGGGGGAGGCTTAAGTCAATGTTGTATTCATGCCCCAATCATGAGCTCTCTCGGGAAATGATTATTCAGAATTTTTATGCTCGGCTTTCTCTTGATAATCGCAACCTGCTCGATACTTCCTGTGCTGGTTCCTATATGCTGAAGACTATTGATTTCAAATGGGACTTATTGGAAAGAATTAAACGCAACTCTGAAGATTGGGGTTCTGACGATGGTAAGGAGTCAGGTATGACACCTAAGTTCGATTGTGTTAAATCTTTTATGGATACCGTTGCTTTCCATGGATTTAGCTCTAAGTATGGACTTGACTATGAGATAGTAGCTACTTTTTGTGAAACTTTTGCTACTCACGTTGATGTCCCTAAAGAGAAGTGGTTTAAATATAATCCTCTTGTTGAAGTTAAAGTAGTTGCACCTATTACAGTCGAAGAGAAGACTATTACATATAGTGATCCCATTATTCCTACTGCTTATGTTGAAAGATCTCCTTTTCCTGTTAGGATAAAAGATCATGTCAAAGCTTTGACTGTTGTCCGTAACAGTAATACTAGGACCTATACACATCCTGAGCAAATTAATGTTGAACCTGGTATTGCTATGATTAAAGATCTTTTGGATGAGGAGTTAGATGGGCATGTTATCTCTTTTTGTGGTGAAACTGCTAATATTGCTAGACCCGATACTAAGACACGTAGACCTGTTGTAGGCACGCTTGTTATTTCTGTTAAAATAGGAGATCATTGTTATCACGGTTTATGTGATATGGGTGCTAGTGCTAATGCGATACATTATGATCTTTATAAAGAAATTATGCATGATATTGCACCTATTGAATTAGAAGACATTGATGTTACTATTAAGCTTGCTAATAGGGACACCTTTAAACCTATTGGAATTGTTAGAGATGTTGAAGTCTTGTGTGGGAAGATTAAATACCCTGCTGATTTTCTTGTTCTTGGTTCCCCACAAGATGATTTTTGTCCCATTATTTTTGGTAGACCCTTCTTGAATACTGCTAGTGCTAAGATTGATTGTAAGAGGAAGGTTGTCACTGTTGGCATAGACGGTACATCTCATGAGTTTAATTTTGCCAAGTTTAGTAGACAACATTGTGAAAAGGAACCATCTAGTAAGGATGAAATTATTGGTCTTGCTTCCATTGTTGTTCCTCCAACTGATCTGTTAGAACAATATTTGCTAGACCATGAAAACGATATGTTTATGAAGGAAAGGGAAGAAATAGATGAAGTGTTCCTTAAACAAGAACCTATGTTGAAACATAACATTCCCGTTGAAATCCTTGGGGATCCCCCTCCACCCAAGGGTGATCCCGTGTTTGAACTCAAACCATTACCTGATAATCTTAAGTATGCTTATCTTGATGAAAAATAAATATATCATGTTATTATTAGTGCTAACCTTTCAGAGAAAGAAGAAGAAAGATTATTGAAAACTCTGAAGAAGCACAGATCTACTATTGGATATACTCTGGATGATCTTAAGGGCATTAGTCCCACATTATGTCAACACAAAATTTTTGTGGAGAAAGATGCCAAACCAGTTAGAGATCCTCAAAGACAATTAAATCCCAAAATGAAGGAAGTGGTAAGAAAGGAGATACTAAAACTCCTTGAGGCAGGTATTATTTATCCGTTCTCGATAGTGAATGGGTAAGCCCATCCATTGTGTCCCTAAAAGGGAGGTATTACCGTTGTTCCTAATGATAAAGATGAATTGATCCTGCAAAGAATTATTACAGGCTATAGGATGGTAATTGATTTCCGTAAGTTAAATAAAGCTACTAAGAAATATCATTACCCTTTACCTTTTATTGACCCAATGCTAGAAAGGCTATCCAAACACACGCACTTTTGCTTTCTAGATGGTTATTCGGGCTTCTCTCAGATACTTGTATCAGCGGGGGATCAATCTAAAACTACTTTTACTTGCCCTTTTGGTACTTCTGCTTATAGACGTATGCCTTTTGGTTTATGTAATGCACCTTCTACCTTTCAAAGATGCATGATGGCTATATTTTCTGATTTTTGTAAAAAGATTTGTGAGGTATTCATGGATGACTTCTCCGTCTATGGGTCCTCTTTTGATGATTGTTTGAGCAACCTTGATCGAGTTTTGCAGAGATGCAAAGACACTAGTCTCATCCTAAATAGGGAAAAGTGTCACTTTATGGTTAATGAAGGCATTGTCTTGGGGCACAAGATTTCCGAGAGAGGTATTGAAGTTGATAAAGCCAAAGTTGATGCTATTGAAAAGATTCCATGTCCCAAGGACATAAAAGGAATAAGGGGTTTCCTGGGTCACGCCGGTTTTTATAGGAGGTTCATTTAGGACTTTTCTAAAATTTCTAGGCCTCTGACTAATTTATTGCAAAAATATATTCCTTTTGTCTTTGATGATGATTGTGTAGAAGCTTTTGAAACACTTAAGAAAGCTTTGATCACTACACCTATTGTTCAGCCACCTGATTGGAATTTACCTTTTGAAATTATGTGCGATGCTACTGATTATGCTGTAGGTGCTGTTTTAGGGCAAAGAGTCGATAAGAAATTGAATGTTATCCATTATGCTAGCAAGACCATTGATACTTCCCAGAGAAATTATGCTACCACTGAAAAAGAATTCTTAGCAGTTGTGTTTGCATGTGATAAGTTTAGACCTTATATTGTTGATTCCAAAGTTACTATTCACTCTGATCATGCTGCTATTAAATATCTTATGGAAAAGAAAGATGCTAAGCCTAGACTCATTAGATGGGTTCTCTTGCTCCAAGTTTGACTCGCATATTATTGATAGAAAGGGAGCTGAGAACCCCGTTGCAAACAACTTGTCTAGGTTAGACAATGTTCTTGATGACCCACTACCTATTAATGATAGTTTTCCTGATGAACAATTAGCGGTTGTCAATGCTTCTCATACTGCTCATTGGTATGCTGATTATGCTAATTACATTGTTGCTAAATATATACCGCCTAGTTTCACATACCAACAAAAGAAAAAGTTCTTTTATGATTTAAGACATTACTTCTGGGATGATCCACATCTTTATAAAGAAGGAGTAGATGGTATTATTAGACATTGTGTGCCTGAGCATGAACAGGAACAGATCCTACGCAAGTGTCACTCTGAATCCTATGCAGGACACCACGCTGGAGATAGAACTGCACACAAGGTACTACAATCTTGTTTTTATTGGCCTACTCTTTTCAAAGATGCTCGTAAGTTTGTCGTATCTTGTGACGAATGTCAAAGAATAGGTAACATTAGTAGACGTCAAGAAATGCCTATGAATTATTCTCTTGTTATTGAACCGTTTGATGTTTGGGGCTTTGATTATATGGGACCTTTTCCTGCCTCCAATGGTTATACACATATTTTAGTTGTTGTTGATTTCGTTACTAAGTGGGTAGAAGCTATTCCAACTAGTAGTGCTGATCATAACACTTCTATTAAAATGCTTAAAGAAGGTATTTTTCTGAGGTTTGGAGTCCCTAGATATCTTATGACTGATGGTGGTTCACACTTTATTCATGGTGCTTTCCGTAAAATGCTCGCTAAGTATGATGTCAATCATAGAATTGCATCTCCTTATCACCCGCAGTCTAGTGGTCAAGTAGAGTTGACCAATAGAGAGCTCAAATTAATTTTGCAAAATATTGTGAATAGATCTAGAAAGAATTGGTCCAAAAAACTTGATGATGCATTATGGGCCTAGAGAACTGCATACAAAAATCCTATGGGTATGTCTCCATATAAGATGGTTTATGGAAAATCATGTCATTTACCTCTTGAACTTGAACATGAAGCATATTGGGCTATTAAAGAGCTTAATTATGACTTCAAACTTCTCGGAGAGAAAAGGTTATTTGATATTAGCTCACTTGATGAATGGAGAACCCAAGCATATGAGAATGCTTAGCTTTTCAAAGAAGAAGTCAAACGCTGGCATGATAAGAGGACACAAAAGCATGAGTTTAACGTAGGAGATCATGTGTTATTGTTCAACTCTCGTTTAAGATTTTTTGCAGGAAAACTTCTCTCAAAATGGGAAGGTCGCTACGTTATCGAGGAGGTCTATCATTCTGGTGCTATAAAAATCAACAACTTTGAAGGCACAAATCCGAGGGTGGTAAACGGTCAAAGAATGAAACATTATATTTCAGGTAATCCTATCAATGTTGAAACTAATATTATTGAAACCATAACCCCTGAGGAATACATAAGAGACACTTTCCAGAATGTTCCAGACTCCGAGAAGGCATATGTATGTGGTATGGTAAGTAAACCGACTCCAAAACAACTCTAATGGCAATTTTTATCAGTTTTGGATTATTTAAGGATTTTAGGAAGAAAGAAGTAGTCCGAAAGGGGCACGAGGCTCCCACGAGAGAGGAGGGTGCCCCCCCCCTATAGGGCGCGCCCCCTGTCTCGTGGGCACCTCGTGTGCCTCCTGGACTCCATTTTCTTGTATGCTACGTATTTTGGTCAGTAAAAATTCATTATATATACTCCCGAAGGTTTTGACCACCGTATCATGCAAATATCCTCTGTTTTCGTTTCGAGCTGTTTCTGTTTCAGATTTAAAGCATCATGTCATGTCCAAGCGCTCCCAAGGACAAGTTTTTTGAGAGGGTTATCAACCCCTATCTTGCGGAGGTGCTGCACCACCCTCAAACCATTGAGATGCGTGAGGGGGTGTTGCACATCCACGATGGGGAGGGACCAAGGCGTACCAGGAGCGTGGAGACAAAGCTCGAAGCTATGGAGCAAGAAGTTTTCAAGTGCCAAGGGATGGTGGAGCGTGGACTCAACGCTAACCAAATGATGATCACGGAGTTCACCAACAACCACAAGCTGGATGCCAAAGTCATTGGGGAGGCCATCTTGAAGCTTCAAGAGAAAATCGAGTACCTTCAAGCCCAGATTTATGACTTGCAAAACCAGAACTGTGAGTATGAATATGAGTTTGGCTGCAGATTTAAGGATCCCGGAGACTCGATCATCCTTTTATGATGGAGAGCCTATGCCTTGGAAGACGGAAGACAAGCCTACATCATCAACAACTCCTACTTCACAACCTCCGAAGAAATAATCACATGGGTATGGGCACTCCCCCTGGCAACTGCCAAGCTTGGGGTAGGTGCCCCGGTATCGTATCACCATCACACTCCTATCTTCACCGCTTTATTTAGTTCGATCCTTTTAGTAGTATCTTGATCTATAAGTTCGAAGTTTTGATATCAAGTAGTTTTGAGTTTTTCTTTGTGATCTCTTTATGTAATCGAGTCCGTGTGCTATCTATAATAAAGATTAGTGTTGAGTCAAGGGCTTTGCTCTGTTGCTATGATCTTGAGAAATTATAAAGAACAAAAGAATTCATACTGATCTTATGGATATTGATAACTTCACACATAGAAAGTATGAGGCATAAAAGTTGTTGAGAGTTGATGAACGTAGCCTTGGTCATCGTTGCAATTAATAGGAAGTAATAAGGAAAGAGGGGTTCACATATAAATATATTATCTTGGACATCTTTTATGATTGTGAAGCACTCATTAAGTATGACATGCTAAAAGAGTTGACGTTGGACAAGGAAGAGAACGTAATGGTTTATGTTTTCCAACATCTCAGTTAAAGTATATTGTCATTGACCTTCCAAACATGTTGAGCTTGCCTTTCCCCCTCATGCTAGCCAAATTCCTTGCACTAAGTAGAGATACTACTTGTGCTTCCAAATATCCTTAAACCCAGTTTTGCGATGAGAGTCCACCATACCTACCTATGGATTGAGTAAGATCCTTCAAGTAAGTTGTCATTGGTGCAAGCAATAAAAATTGCTCTCTAATTATGTATGACTTATTAGTGCAGAGAAAATAAGCTTTGTACGAACTTGTTGTGGAAGTAATAAAACCGACGGACTGCATAATAAAGGTGCACATACAAGGGGCAATATAAAGTGACGTTCTTTTGCATTAAGATTTCATGCATCAACCCTAAACGCACATGACAACATCTGCTTCCCTCTGCGAAGGGCCTATCTTTTACTTTATGTTTCACTTTATGCTTGAGTCAAGGTGATCTGAACCTTTCCCTTTTTCATTTTATCCTTTGGCAAGCTCCTCGTGTTTGAAAGATCATGATGCATATATCCAATTGGATGTAAGTTGGCATAGGCTATTATTATTGACATCACCTAAAGGTGAATATGTTGGGAGGCAACACAATAAGCCCCTATCTTTCTCAGTGTCCGGCTGAAACTCTATAACCACAAGTATTACGTGAGTGTTAACAATTATAGGGGACTATGAGATAGTTGAGTATGTGAGCTTGCTGAAAAGCTCTATTATTGACTCTTTCGATGTTACGATAAATTGCAATTGCTTCAAAGGATGAGATTATAGTTTGTTAGTTCCCAATGAAGTTTTTGAACCATACTTGACATTGTGAATTGCTTATTATCGAACATAGGAAATCATATGACAAAATCCATATATGTTGTTGTTATTAGAATGATGATGATGCCCTCTTGTCCGTATTTTATTTTTATCGACACCTCTATCTCTAAACATGTGGACATATTTTTCGATTTCGGCTTCCGCTTGAGGACAAGCGAGGTCTAAGCTTGGGGGAGTTGATACGTACATTTTGCACCATGCTTTTATATCAATATTTATTGCATTAAGGACTGTTATTACACATTATATCTCAATACTTATGGCTATTCTCTCTTATTTTACAAGGTTTATCATGAAGAGGGGGAATGCCGGCTGCTGGAATTCTGGCTGGAAAAGGAGCAAATGTTGGAAACCAAATCTGCAGAACTCCAAAAGACCTGAGACTCCACGAAACAAATTTTCAGATTTAATAAGAATTTTTGGGCAAAAGAAATAGGCCAGGGGGCCCACACCTTGTCCAGGAGACAGGGGGCGCCCCCCTGTAGGGCGTGCGCCCCTATCTCCTGGGCCCCCTGGTGGGCTTCCGGCGTCCATCTTCTGCTATATGAAGGGCTTTCCCCTGGAAAAAATCGTGGGCAAGCTTACGGGACGAAACTCCGCCGCCACGAGGCAGAACCTTGGCGGAATCAACCTAGGGCTCTGGCGGAGCTGTTCAGCCGGGGACACTTCCCTTCGGGAGGGGGAAATCATCTCCAACGTCATCACCAACGATCCTCTCATCGGGAGGGGGTCAATCTCCATCAACATCTTCACCAGTACCATCTCATCTCAAAACCCTAGTTCATCTCTTGTATCCAATCTTGTATCAAAACCACAAATTGGTAGTAGTGTTGATTACTCCTTGTGGTTTATGCTATTTGGTTTACTTGGTGGAAGATCATATGTTCAGATCCTTTATGCATATTATTACCCCTCTGATTATGAACATGAATATGCTTTGTGAGTAGTTACGTTTGTTCCTGAGGACATGGGTGAAGTCTTGCTATTAGTAGTCATGTGAATTTGGTATTCGTTCGATATTTTGATGAGATGTATGTTGTCTCTCCTTTAGTGGTGTTATGTGAACGTCGACTACATGACACTTCACCATTATTTGGGCCTAGAGGAAGGCATAGGGAAGTAATAAGTAGATGATGGGTTGCTAGAGTGACAGAAGCTTAAACCCTTGTTTATGCGTTGCTTCGTTAGGGGTTGATATGGACCCATATGTTTAATGTTGTCGTTAGGTTTACCTTAATACTCCTTTTTGTAGTTGCAGATACTTGCAATAGGGGTTAATCATACGTGGGGTGCTTGTCCATGTTAGGGCAGTACCCAAGTACCAGTCCACCCACATATCAAATTATCAAAGTACCGAACGCGAATCTTATGAACGTGACGAAAACTAGCTTGACGATAATTCCCAATGTGTCCTCGGGAGCTCCTTCTTCATTATTAGAGTTTGTCCAAGCTTATCCTTTGCTACATAAAGGATTGGGCCACCTTGCTGCACTTTATTTACTTTATTTACTTTTTGCTCGTTACTATTTATCTTATCACAAAACTATCTATCACCTACTATTTTAGTGCTTGCAGAGAAAACCTTACTAAAAACCTCTTATCATTTCCTTCTGCTCCTCATTGGGTTCGACACTCTTACTTATCGAAAGGATAGATCCCCTATGCTTGTGGGTCATCACTCATCACTCTCTTCCTCATCATCGTCATCAGGGGATTGCCAGTCGCCGCTCTCGTCTGCGCTATCAGCTCCCTCCTGGACTTGCTCATGGGTTTGTTCCCCGGTTGGCATCGAATACTTCTCTGTAAACCTGCAAGGCAAGAAGTCAATCAAACATTAGTCAGATTTCAAGACAATTGCAAAACAGAATGAAGCACACTCGGTAGCAAAGATCAGACCTTTGAGTGGGTCGACTCTCCTGGCCCCCCTGGGTTTATCTTTGGTCCCGGTAATGCTCTTCAGCCACAGGGCCACCGTCTCATTCGGAACCTCCTCTGGGTGGACCCGAGCGGTGTCATTTTAGCCTGAGTACATCCACATCGAGTGGTCATGGGCTTGGAGCAGCTGGATGCGTCGACTAAGAAACACCTCCAGTAAATCCGTCCGAGTTACACCCTGACAAACCAACTGGACTACCCTCACGACCAACATGTCTGTCTCTACTTTCTCTGCTGCGGTCACGGTCAGTGAAGAAGGTTGCTGGGCTCAATCTAGGGAAAAATGAGGAAGACCGGTTGACTGACCGGGCCTCGCAATATCCTGGCAGTAGAACCAGGTCGACTGCCAGCCCCTGACCAACTCGGGAAGTGTCATGGTAGGAAAAGTGCTCCTCTTCCTAATCTAGATCCTTAAACCCCCGCACTTCTAGATCACGTGCGTCCTCTTGTCACTCGGATTTGCCTTCTTCACGGTCTGGGAACAGACTATGAAAATGTGTTTGAAGAGACCCTAGTGCGGTCGACAACCCAAGAAGTTTTCACACATAGACAGGAACGTAACGAGATACGTGATGGTATTGGGAGAGAAGTGGTGAAGTTGAGCAACGAAAAAGTTCAGAAAACCCTGGAAGAAATGATGCGGAGGAAGGGAGAAGCCACGGTCGACATGGGTAGCAAGAAGGACACACTCACCCGACCGCGGCTGTCGTGGAATTAACATGTCAGATGTCCTCATGGAAGGACTTAGTCGCAGAGCCATTGCAACGGGTTAGCTTGAAGGGGTTAAATCGGAGAAGGGACACGAGAGTTTAAACTAGTTCGGCCCCTTCGATGAAGTTAAAAGCCTACGTCTAGTTGTGATGGGATTGATTGGATTTCGATGACCAGGGAGCAAATATGCTTTGCCTGAGTCTCGAATTGTTGTTTCTTGTCCCCGAACCGCCACCGGGTCGTCCCTTTATATACATAGGTTGACGCCCGACCGGTCTACAGAGTCCCGAGGCCGACTCATACAAGTGTTCGGCTCGGCCTCTCCTTTCCTAACTTACAATACAAGTTACACAACCATGGCGGTTTATCACTATGGGCCCTAATCCACCTTTGGGCTCCGGACTTCTAAGCTTCCTTGGTGAAACGCCATTTTCTGGATCTTCGTGGGCTTCAACATAGTTGAGGGTGAACCGGGCCATCCAGGCTGGTTTACATTCAGCAGTTATATCCCCAACATTAGGTCCCAGATTGATTTGAACCTGTTCATGTCAATCTTTAATACATAAAGAAATCTTATTAACATCTCCTAATATTCTTGTAAACCGCCATGTTATCTTCTCCTGTAAACTTTGTTAAACCGCCGTGATGTCATCCTCTGGACACAACAACGGACCATCATGACATCATCTCTGTATAAAAAGATTAAAAAGATTCCTTCATTAATGGTATCCCGAAGATCGAGGCGACACACGCGCCTTCTTTGCTGCTTCAGGCTCCTCGATTCTTGTGCCTGCAACTTATGCCTTTCTCCTTATAAATAAAGCCCAATGGTTCTTTTCTTCTCTTCCCCTTCTGTGCCTTCTTCTTCCTCCTCGCGACGCTCAAGCTCTGAAGCTCCGCCGCCGCCCTCGACCCTTGAGAACTGCATCGACAAAGGCCGATGTATCAACCTGAATCGAACCAGAGTTTGCGGCATCCCTCCGCAGTAGATCTGCACTAGTAAGTTTTCCCTTTCCCGCATCTTTAGATCTGTGCTAGGGTTAACGAGTTCATACATGTTCATAAGTATTCATCCCAGTTCTTCGTTTTCATTCTGCCATGGTTGCTTTGATCCAATAGTATCGTAGATCTCATGCGGTAATTACTCCGCATCTATTTTCCGTACTAGCAGATCTTCCTTTTTGTAAAGAACCGCCAGTAGAGCGCATGACCTTCTCTGTTCTGCTTAACGCCATTATAGGTCGCAGAAATTTTTCTTTATTGAAGCATTGTAGATCCAAATAAACTTCATCATTGTGTGAAACCTGTTTCTGTCAACACTTAGCAGATTTTCATTTCTGGCTCCTTCACCTAAGGGCGGTTTAAACCTGCAGTAGTTGGTAATCCGACATATATCATTAGTCCTCACCTTAAACCGCCATCTTGATCTGAATGGCAATTTACGGTTTATCTCACATATATGCTTTGATCAGATTTTCTGGTTTGACACCAATTAATACTCTTGAACCGTCCATCGTAAACCGGCCTTCATTTTACCTTTACAGTCTGCTGTTCAAGATGACCAAATAATTCGCTGCTTGCAACTGGGTTCCATCCCGGATTACGGAAACGCGGATCAATGGATATGTAGTGACATGCGCTTTAGCTTCAAAGAATGTCCTTCACTGGCGAGTTCCTGGCCCTGAGTGCCCTCCTGAGCCTCAGGATGGAGAAGTCATTGTTTTTATGCAGCACTTAGACCGGGGCTTTAGCCCTCCCGGTTCAAAAAATTTCCGGGATATCCTTGCCAGCTTTCAACTCCATCCGCAAGACATTGGACCAAATTCCATGTCAAACATATGCAACTTTCAAGTATTTTGTGAAGTTTACCTTCAAGAAGAACCATCTGTCGAGCTGTTCCGGGACTTCTTCCATCTAAACCGCCGAACTGAATTTTCTGATGGTCCTAATACGGAACTCGGCGGGGTATCAATCCAGAAGAGGAAGGAAGTTGATTTCCCACATGCATCACACCACAGTCATCCCAAAGACTGGAACCAAACTTGGTTTTACTGTCAGAACACTGCCTCTGCTGAAGAGAATCCCTTGCCGGGTTACCGCCCTCACGGGCTTAGCAACTGCCACCCATTGCCTCGACGATTAGCTGCCAAAGAGCAGCAAACTTATGCTCCTCAACTCGCCATGCTCCGGGCTCTCTCGGCCAACGATTTGACTAGCGTTGATCTCGTGCGCTGTTGGGTTAAATGGCACATCCTGCCCTTAAGTCGCTGCTCCGGATTAATGCATGAGTATTCCGGCAACACCAACGATCCTCAACGGTTTAATGAAATAGAAGTGACTTATGAAGAAGTCACCGAATCGGTGAAGAAGATGTTGGACGAGCCAATCGCCGCATGCAGCCAAACCGGGCTGGCTCCCTTCTACACCGCCAACAAACCGCCAGGGGTAAGATTTTAACCTTGAGCTTTTCCTAATCCGTCTCCACTTTAACCTTGTTCTGATAAATCTTCATTTAACTTTACAGGCTAATAGTTCCTTTTGGAAAAGAAGGCTTCAGAAAAACCGGCAAGGGCTCCTCGTGCCAGGAGCAAAGCTACCAAGAAAGCAGCCAAGAAGAAAACCGGCGAAGCTACTGATCCGCCCGAAGATGCTGAAGATTCAGATCAAGAGGTAGAACCTGACTCCCTTGGCTCCTTTTTCATACACCTTATTAATAATGACTATCACCAGGATGATGCGGAAGTCAGCCCTGCGGACCATGTTGAGGTAATCTCTCTTTCCTCCGATTCAGATCTCGTGCCTGTTCAAAGATTTCGCCGTGCAGTTCGGAAAGTGAAATACTCTCACCCTCTTGCTTATTTGGATCCAAAATTTCCTTTAAAGAAACAGCAACCGGAAGGGCGCCGCACAACTCGACACAGTGGCCAACAAGTCACCTCTTCCGGTTTACCAGATACACCAACCCAGAAGCATCGTCCAGAGGTTACTTTCTCTCCCGAAAAACGTTATCCTTTGAAGGGTTTCTTTCGATAGCCACTTAATCTGTCTGATCCGAATTACCAGGCGTCTTCCAATTCATCTGGCGGTTCATCAACTACTCAGCTGCCTCCCCTCAAGACCGTCGCTGGGTAAGTGCATTATTTCTCGGTTTGTCTCTTCATTCATCGGTTTATCATGCTAATCTATATTTTCACGTTGTAGTGCCAAGGCCCGATTGAGCAAGAAAGCCAAGACCTGCGGCCCCTCTAACGATGTTGAACCGGAGAAGACCCCAGACGACGCTGGTGAAAATCCTGATATTGTCATGGATGATACTGCCCCGGACCCAGCTACTGATGCCAATCTGCCGGAAGCTGACCCGGAAACACATGCTGAAACATCAAGTCCACATACCATACCTTCAAGTCCAGTTGCTGATCCGCTGAGGTCGACTGCTGATCCGCCAAGCCCTGCAGCCAAACCGCCAAGCCCTGCTAAAGACAAGGTCATTCCACTGAGCCCAGCCAAGGATGATGATGACGTTGTTGTCACTGGTACTGCTTATACTGCCCCAGGCAATCCAGTTGCTTTATCAAAGCATACTGCCAAGGATGAATTTGCTGCTATGGGCAAGGGGAAAGGGAAGACCGATTTGTCAAGCTATGTTGGCCTTTCTGCTTAGGATCTTCATTCCGGATTCTTGAACCGGCTTTACACCAGCCATGGTTATGAAGCCGGTTTGGTGAATCTGATGAAGGAACGCTATGAGGTACTCTTCCAAACACATTTTTAGTGTTTATCTTCATTGTATTGTAGCCCCCAAGGGCCGGTTTATCTTTTGAAGATGAACCGGGACTTTGAAAGAGAAAGAACAATCCAACTGTGTAGCCCCCAAGTGTCGGTTTGTCTTGTAAAGATAAACCGGGACTTTTATACTTTATACTGTACCTTGTTGATTTTCCTTGTGTAGTGTTCTGAACAAACACACATTAGCCCCCAAGTGCCAAGATTAAAACTTGTATTGATCCTTGGGACTTCAAACAATCAGTAGTAAAGAAACAATCCACATTAGCCCCCAAGTGCCAAGTGTATAACTTGTTATATACTTGGGTCTTTTTTGATAAATTATTTACATACTCCTCATCTGATTGTGATAGGCTAATATAAATCATCAAGGCTCTCAAATTGCGGATCTTCAAGAAAACATCAAGTCCCAACAAGCCGAAACTTCCAAGGACAAGGATGAGCTCAAGACTGCTTTAGCAGCCATGGAGCAACTCAAATAAGGATTCAAGACAGAGCGTGTCAACTGGGAGACTGAGAAGAATGCATTGCTGAAGCGGGAGGAAGACGCCGAATCAGCGCTTAAATCGGTGGCGGAATAGCTATCTGGGTTGAAGCGCCAAGTGAATGCCATGACTTCTGCAGTATTTGGTAAGTACTCTTGCCAAGGCTTCTTTGATGACCATCTTTGTAAAGTGCCGGTTTAACATGAAATCCTTAAACCGTTATAGGTGGCCGCATTGCTCATTTGGGCTCGGACATGCGGATGATGCTGAAGGCAGCATATACTCTGATTGAAAAACTGTATACCGGTGCTCAACGGGTTATCTGTGCAGCCTCGTACAACAATCCGGCCCCAACCTTGATAAAAGACACTCTAGCAAGGTTATCCATGACACCAACATAGATAGAAGAGATGAAGCAATCTGCTGCCAGGGCTGGCGCTTTGTTGGCACTGACTCGAGCCAAGGCATGGATAGCTGACCTGGATCCGGTTGATATCGCCAAGGGCTTCCCTAGTGAACAAGAAAACGGGGCAAAGTTTGATAATGAAGCCCTCAAAAATGTGACAAGGGTAATGCATCCTCTGGCGAGTCAACTGGCAGAAGAAGCAAACTTGACGGTTCACCGGTCCTTCTATGATGCGAAGAACAAACGGGTTGACACTGTCATGCCAGAAGTGCAAAATCTTATCCCTCCAATCCGTAAGCACACTTACGCCCCTGATGTTGATCCAGCTGAACTTATAAGTGAAGAGGCTGTCTTTCAGGCCTTAACCCGGATTGACTGGACCACCGTTGACTTCCAGCCACCGGATGAGGAGGAGGAGGCTGAACCGTCGCCAGATGATCCATCCACTTCACGTCAACATGGTGATGAGGCCTGATCCAGCAATCTGATTGATGCTTCATAAACTGTGCTTTTGTGGAAAGAAACAACTCCGTATTTTGGGCCGTAAAGCGCCTTGTAATGGGCTAGTTAAAATACTTTGATCTGCTGCCATCGTGCACTGGGATATACTTTGCTTGATCCGCTATGCCGATTTTAATGCTGGCTTATATATCTTTATAATATTATGCAATCCTTGTGTCTGCATGGAAAAGAAATGTCCTGGCGGTTTACCGCTGGACGGGTCATAGTGCCCAAAATAAAGCCTGGCTAATAACCAAAGCGGAATAAATATGAAGTAACTCATACCTATGATATGGAATCACATAATAAGGGTGAAAACCCCAAATCTTTGAGTTGCTTAAACTCTTACCCTATAATGTTGTTATGAATAAGTCATGCCGGGTAACGATGAACACCAGATGATTACACTGGTGACATATAGTCAAAGCCAGGCCGGGTTAACAAACACCGGTTTGACACAACTTATAGCTGAAAACCAAGCCGGGTTAGCAAACACCGGGTTAACATGATGACTGAAAAGCCACACCGGGTCAAAGGACACCGGTTCAAAATAAATTCATCAACAAAGGTGAAAACTTGGAAAAAAGCAAACAAGAAATCATGTAATCAAGGCTTTTCAAGGGCTACCAGGCCCAAATTCGAGGCTTTTCATGCGCTGCTAGGCCACTGAGTTAAACCATTTTTGCAAAGCCTTTTAAGATGGGCCTCCAACTAACCAATCACCATTTTAACTTTGCCAAGTTCAGGGTCTATAAGATTGTCTTGTCAAACGTTCGGCGGGTCGTGCCAGGATTACCTGGATAGGAGTGGCTTAGTTGATGAAGGCAGGTTAACCCGGGGTTTTAGGTGAATACACCAGGCTTCCAAGCCGTGGGTCAGTACCCAATTACAAGGGTCCTTTCAAACTCTTTGTGGCTTTTGCACAAAAGAGCCCCCAAGTAACTTTGTGAGATGTGCTCAATGGGTGCCTATGTTTGAGCTGTGCACAGCATCCAGACTCTCTTTGGCCCCTTGGGTGTGACGCTCCCAAGTTGTGTTGTGGCATGATAGTCGGTTTAACAGGTAGTACTTCGCTGTGTTAGCTAAAGCCCCCATGCAAACAAGGAGATTTGAAGAAAACGGCAGAGGTCCTGCTTATAGCAAGGATGTCGGTTTATTATATTGATCATAATATATACATTGTTGAAATATGTACATAAGAAAAGCCTATGGCTCAAGTGTAGTAAGGCCGAAGGAGAGCTATGTTCCACGGCCGCCGGGTCTCCTCCTCAGAACTGCGTGAGTCTTCTCGAACGTCAATGCAGTAGTATGATCCGTTGTACAGATTTTTGCTGACCACAAAGGGTCCTTCCCAAGGTGGGGATAACTTGTGCATATCGGTCTGACCTAGGATGAGCCGAAGCACTAAGTCGCCTTCTAAAAAGGTTCATGTCTTAACCCGGCGGCTGTGATACCGCCGCAGGTCTTGTTGATAAACCGCTGATCGAGACAAAGCCATGTCCCGTTTCTCATCTAACAGGTCCAACGCCTCTTGTCATGCTTGCTCATTGTCCGCTTCAACATAATTGGCAACCTGGGGCGAGTCATGAAAAATATCACTTGGGAGTACGGCCTCATCCCCGTAAACCATGAAGAAAGGTGTATAACCCGTGGATCGATTTGGGGTGGTGTTTATACTCCATAACACAGATGGTAACTCTTCCACCAAACAACCCGGTGTCCGCTTCAAAGGAACCATAAGCCTGGGCTTAATACCCTTCAAGATCTCGTTATTCGCCCTCTCAGCTTGACCATTGGACTGGGGATGAGCCACGGATGCTACATCAAGGCGGATGTGCTCTCATTGACAGAACTCCTCCATTTCACCTTTAGAAAGGTTTGTGCCATTATCTGTGATGATACTATGTGGAAACCCGAAACAGAAAATGATCTTTTTGAGAAATTGAACCGTCGTGGCTGGATCTCACTTGCTGACGGGCTCCGCTTCAACCCATTTAGTGAACTTGTCAACCGCCACCAACAGGTGGGTCTTCTTATCCTGGGAGCGCTTAAAAGGTCCCACCATATCAAGCCCCCAAGCGGCAAATGGCCAAGTGATAGGAATCATCCGTAGCTCCTGAGCCGGAACATGAGCTCGATGTGAAAATTTCTGACAAGCATCACACCGCTTTACCAGGTCCTCCGCATCAGCATGAGCTGTCAACCAATAGAACCCATGATGGAAAGCCTTAGCCACCAGGGACTTTGAACCGGCATGGTGACCACAATCCCCTTCATGGATTTCACGTAGAATCTCTTGTCCTTCTTCAAGAGAAATACAACGCGAAAAACGCTGGCTCATCAAGAACGGTGTAACTCGCCATTGTGAATAACCATGGACTTGGACCGCCGGATTATCTGTCTAGCGAAAACCACATCATCTGGTAACTCCCCCCGGTTTAAATACGCCAAATATGGAACCATACAATCCGGAGTGGTATGTAAAGCGGCCACCAATTGCGCCTCCGGATCAGGAACAGCTAAATCCTCCTCTGTAGGCAACTTAACAGACGGGTTATGCAGGATATCCAAAAAGGTATTGGGTGGTACCAGATTACGCTGAGATCCCAGCCGGCTTAAAGCATCTGCTGCTTCATTGTTGTGCTGGTCAATGTGCTCAACCTAATAGCCCTTAAAGTGACCTGCCACAATATCCACCTCGCGTCTGTAAGCCGCCATAAGTGGGTCCTTGGAATCCCAAGTACCAGAAACTTGCTGAGCACCCAGATCAGAATCTCCAAAACAGCGAACTTGCTTAAGTTCATTTCCTTAGCCACACGGAGCCCGTGGAGTAAGGCCTCGTACTCAGCTCCATTGTTAGTATAAGGAAACATTAAGCGGAGAACATAACAAATTTTATCACCTCGAGGGGAAGTAAGAACCACTCCAGCCCCCGAGCCTTTCAATTGCCTGGATCCATCAAAATGAATAGTCCAGTATGTATTATCCGGTTTGTCTTCTGGTGCCTGTACCTTGGTCCAATCATTGATGAAGTCAACAAGCGCCTGTGACTTAATTGATGTCCGAGGCATATACTTCAATCCGTGTGGGCCAAGCTCAATTGCCCACTTTGCAACCCGGCCAGTTGCCTCCCTGTTCTGAATTATATCACCCAAGGAGCTGAACTGACTATTGTAATGGGATGACCTTGAAAGTATTGTTTGAGCTTCCGACTGGCCATGAAAACCCCATAAACCAGCTTCTGCCAATGCGGATACCGTTGCTTTGACTCGATAAGTACCTCGCTAATATAGTAAACTAGTCGTTAAACCGGATATTCCTTACCAGCCTCCTTGCGCTCCACCACAATTGCCACGCTGACAACACAGGCATTAGCAGCCACGTACAATAACAAGGGCTCTTTGTCAACCAGAGCCGCGAGAACCGGCGGTTCACCCAACTGCCACTTTAAGTCCTGAAACATCACATCAGCTGCGTCACTCCTGACGAAATCGTCTGTCTTTTTCAACATCTGATATAAAGGAATCGCTTCGCTCCCAAACAGCTGAAAACCAGCTAAGGGCGGCAATTCGACCCGCCAGACGGTGAACATCATTGATACACTTTTGTTTAGCCAAAGATGTAATCGCTTTGATTTTTTCCGGATTAGCCTCAATGCCTCTGTTGGATACCAGAAAGCCTAAGAGCTTGCCTGCCGGAACACCAAAAACACACTTGACCGGATTAAGCATCATTTTGTAAACCCGAAGATTGTCAAACGTTTCCTTGAGGTCATCTATCAAGGTTTCCTTCTTCCTGGATTTTACCACAATGTCATCCACATAGGCATGAACATTACACCCAATCTGCGTGCGAAGACAATTTTGCACACAACACTGATAAGTTGCCTGGGCACTCTTGAGCCCAAAGGGCATAGAAACATAGAGAAGGCTCCAAAGGGAGTGATGAAGGCTGTCTTCTCCTGGTCCTTAACTGCCATTTTAATCTGATGATAACCTGAATAAGCATCCAAGAAACTCAGGCGCTCACAACCCGCTATTGCATCAATAATCTAATCAATACACGGGAGAGCAAAAGGATCTGCCGGACAAGCCTTGTTCAAATCTGTGTAGTCCACACACATACGCTAAGTGCCATTTTTCTTAAGAACAAGCACCGGATTAGCCAACCACTCGGGGTGAAATACTTCGATGATAAAGCAAGCAGCCAACAGCAGGGCTACCTATTCACCAATGGCCTTGCGTCTTTCCTCGTTAAACTGCCGAAGAAATTGCTTGACCGGTTTAAACTTAGGATCAGTATTGAGAGTGTGCTCAGCAAGTTCCCTCGGTACACCTGGCATGTCAGAAGGCTTCCATGCAAAAATGTCCCGGTTCTAAGGGATGAACTCGATGAGCGCGCTTTCCTATTTCGGATCCAGATTGGTGATGATGCTAAACTGTTTGGAGGAATCGCCAGGAACAAAGTCAACAAGTTTAGTCTCATCAGCCGGTTTGAACTTCAGGGTCGGATCATGCTCAGTGGTGGGCTTCTTCAAAGGAGTCATGTCTGCCGGATCAACGTTGTCTTTATAAAACTTCAGCTCCTCTGTAGCACAAACCGACTCAGCGTAGGCCGCATCACCTTCCTCACAATCCAAAGCGATCTTTCGACTTCCATGCACTGTTATAGTCCCCTTATGGCCCGGCATTTTGAGCTGTAAATAGATATAGCAGGGCCTCGCCATGAATTTTGCGTAAGCCGGCCGTCCAAACAGTGTGTGATACGGGCTGTGGATTTTCACCACTTCAAAGGTCAATTTTTCAGACCTGAAATCATGTTGATCTCCAAACACAACCTCCAAAGAGATCTTTCCAACAAGATATGCCTATTTACCAAGCACTATACCATGAAAAACAGTGTTGGATGGTTTAAGACTTTTGTCTCTCAACCCCATACAACGAAAAGTCTCATAGTACAGGATGTTGATACAGTTCCCTCCATCCATCAGGACTTTTGTAAACTTGTAACCTTCCACCTGAGGTGCTACCACCAAAGCTAGTTGACCCGGATTGTCAACCCGTGGCGGATGATCCTCTCTGCTCCACACGATGGGCTGCTCGGACCACCATAAATAACACGGCACTACCGGTTCAACAGCATTAACTGCCCTTTTGTGAAGCTTCTGATCGCGCTTACACAGGCTAGTAGTGAACACATGATACTGCCCACCATTCAACTGCTTGGGGTGACTTTGATAACCTGATTGCTGCTGATTCCCTTGATTATTCTGTTGGCCATTACCACCTTGGTTATTCTAGTTGCCCTGATTATTCTGAAATCCAGAACTGGAACCGCCGCCACCATGAAAACCTGGACCTGAACCGCCCGACGGGCACTGATCATACCGGAAGACATCAGAATTCTTGAACTCCTTCATGATATAACAATCTTTCCAAAGATGTGTGGAAGGGGCATCCTTGGTACCATGCTTTGGGCAGGGCTGATTCATCAAACATTCCAGATTCATCCCTCCACTGCGCTGGGGCAGATTACCTTTACGACACTGCATATTGTTGTTAGCCACAAGATCTGAACTATCTGCCTTGCGCTTACCATTATTCCCATGGCCTCCTTGATTGTGATGCTGTCCCTTTGCACCGCCGTTCTTCTTTCCCTTCTCCGGTTTCTCATCATCAGAATCGGGATCCTTGGTATTATCAGAATCGGCATATTTGACCAAGGCTGCCATAAGGGTTCCCATGTCATTCCAGTGGCGCTTGAGCCGTCCCAACTTCATCTTTAGTGACTTAAACCGGCAATTACGCTCCAGCATTATAATCGCTTGCCCGGCGTTAATCTGGTCGGACGAATGCAATACTTCTGAAACCCGGCGTACCCAATGAGTTGTTGACTCGTTCTCCCCTTGAACACAAGCATCCAGATCCACAATGGACATGGGCTGTTTGCACGTGTCCTTGAAATTGGCTATAAACCGGGCATTCAACTAATCCCATGACTCGATGGAGTTAGCTGGCAAATTTTCCAACCAAGTACGGGTTGTCCCTTCCAACATCAAAGTGAACTACTTTGCTCAGGCTGCTTCATCCACATGTAGCATCTCCATTACCATCTCATAACTCTCGACCCATGCCTCAGGTGGCTGATCCGCAGTGTAATTAGGCACTTTACGTGGACCCTTGAAATCCTTGGGCAGACGCACATTACGGAGAGCCGGAATGAGACACGGCACTCCCTAGGAACTGAAGGCAAGCCCGGTGCCTCGGTCTACTGACGCTGCTGGCTGAACCAGGGCGGGTTGATGATGACCCAAAGCGGCCTCCCTTCATGCTCTTCCATTATCCACCACATCTTGAGAATTACGATGTCGCGCACTACTAGACACTTCCGGTTCATCCATGTCCCTGCTATAGCTCGGGCTCGGACGAGGGGTTGAAATAATTCTATCCCGGCTATAGGAATAAGCCTGCTGCTGCACCACGGCGGTTTGAAGAAGGCCCCTAGCCCATCGCGTTTCAATCGCCGCTATTGAATCGCCCTCCATCGGAATGGCTGCCATGTGAGATGTTGCGGCAATCATGTTATCCAAAGGGCTTGAGAAGTGACCCGGTGGTGTGGACATGTATTGCGGCGGGTTATCCGTTCATCGGGGTGGTCCCGTCATCCGTGGTTGATCCGGCACTGCCCTAGGCGCATCGGTCCGGTTTGCAGCTTCCGGATTGCTCGGCCCAGCGCCTGGTGTCTGAAAGAGGTTCAGTCCTTCGTAGGTCCGGTTTGCAGCTGCCGGATTGCTCAGCCCGGTACTTCCTTCGCATTACATCATCTGATGCGTTCCGATCCAGCATGAGCCGGTAATTCTGCACCTGTATCTGCTGTGACTGGGCATCCAAAGCGGTCCGTTCTTCAGCCATCCTAGCATCCTCAATTGCCAGGTCCTCCTTAGCCTGTGTTATCTGGTCCTTCAGCTTTGCAATATCCGCATTGTGTTGATCATGCGTCTCCGGGGTAACTGCCGTGGTTAACAAGGTTGCCCAGGCATCCATCAAACCGGAGAGGACTTGAGCCGGTCGGTGCGCCGGGGCTCCTACAAAGCTGCTGATCCGGTATTCATTGCCGATGTAGATGAAGACTGCAAAGTGGGCTGTGTTCCAGCCATGTACACAGTAACCTGACTCGGTGGTTCAAGGAGGTCCATAATACTTTTGCCATCGGAATATCCTTCGAACACACTGTCATGAATTTGGTATAGGGACTCGGTTTCGCCAGTGGATGACTCGCCGTCAGATAAACAGTCGTCTCGCCTTCAGACACCGGTTCAGATCCGATCCAATGGACACATCCTACGAACGCACGCTTCATGGCGGGCTTAACCCGGGCAGGACTTGCACGCTGAGCCGTCTCGACGAGGTCGTTGTAGATCTCCGGCTCCGGGCCCGGTTCGCCGATTTTGCCGATGAAGACATGAATTCCACCAAAGGGGACCCGGTATCCGTACTCGATTGAGCCGGCCTCGGGGCCCCATCCTTCATCGTCGATTTAGAGCTTGCTGCGACGACTCTTGGTCATCCGGCCAACCACGTACCCGTGAGTCCTTCAAAGCTGCCCTTCAAGAACTCGAAACCATCATGTGATAGCCCCACGGTGGGTGCCAACTGTCGTGGAATTAACACGTCAGATGTCCTCATGGAAGGACATAGTTTCAGAGCCATCGCAACGAGTTAGCTAGAAGGGGTTAAACTGGACAAGGGACACAGGAGTTTATACTAGTTCGGCCCCATCGATGAAGGTAAAATCCTATGTCTAGTTGTGATCAGATTGATTGGATTTCGATGACCAGGGAGCAAATATGCTTTGCCTGACTCTCGAAATGTTGTTTCTTGTCCCTGAACCGCCGTCGGGTCGTCCCTTTATATACATAGGTTGATGCCCGGCCGGTCTACAGAGTCCCGAGGCCGACTCATACAAGTGTTCGGCTCGGCCTCTCCTTTCCTAACTTACAATACAAGTTACACAACCATGGCGGTTTATCACTATGGGCCCTAATCCGCCTTTGGGCTCCGGGTCTAAGCTTTCTTGGTGAAACGCCATCTTCTGGATCTTCGTGGGGTTCAACATAGTTGAGGGTGAACCGGGCCATCCAGGCCGGTTTACACTCAGAAGTTATATCCCCAACAGCGGCTGAGGTTCAATCTCACCCCCCGGCAGCCTTGCAGCCCCGGCGGTGATCAAACCAGGGGCGGCCAGATCTTCCAGATCCTCTGGCCGGTGCGTAGATCGGATCCAGTCTCCCTGAATCCAATCCGACGGCAGCTCGAACCTTGACAACGACCCCTGATTCATCTTCTTGCCCTTCGCCGTCGTCGTCGCCTTTTTGCACGCTCCAGGGCCGCCGTCTTGTCCTTCACCATGATGGAGGGTTGCGCACTACTGGAGCGGCGACATCAAGGGCGAAAGAGGATGCGGTGAACAGGCAGAGGAAGAAGAAGGGGAATAGGAGCGCACAGTGCACACACCTCGGCCTCGACGCCTTTTAAGGGCCTACTTCCGAGTAGTTGACAGATGGGCCCGAGCGATCCTATCAAATCCCGCAATAGTCGCACACTGGATACATGGCGAAAAAGGTGGCATAGAAATCGAGGCACCCCTGTCTATCCGTCCCGTTTACTACGGTGCGCTCCGCCTCACGCACTTCCCAAGATTTTCGAATCCCGTGAGATCCGGGATCCACAGTAACCAATCGCGCCAAAGATTTCGCGTCATATCAACACTCGAAGAGTGCCAGCATAAGTTCACTCTACAACCTATGAATCAATCAAGGCGACTGAAATGAAGCCGAAGTTTCAGTATGGACCTCAAATCCAGTATGAATACTTGTGAAGCACAAGAGTTAAGGCAGGACCAACTTCAACCTTCTTTCCACTCGGACCTCAATCCATTCGGGGGCTAATGACGATGCCATAGACCTACAGTGGGGTCATTGGCCTAACCTATACGCCCCACCCAAGGTCACTACCCTAGAAGAGAAGGCATTCAAAGCACAGCAAGAAGTATCAACCGAAGCCATCTGGTGCAATCCACTCGACCAGTCACCACACTCAGATACCCCCAATTTCACTCGACCAAGATGAAGCCATTCGACCACACAGGAAACCACTCAAAGTACAGAATACCCAGAGTCACTCAGGATGGCAACGGTCAGGCGTTCACCTCGTAGTCTTAAAGATCATTAATAACACTTTATAGCTGGCCTTACCTGTAACTCCCTATCTTAATGTACATTGAACCCCTGTAACGGAGGATGGCTGGGGTCCTGGCGCACTCTATATAAGCCACCCCCCTCCTCTAGGACAAGGGTTCTCACCCATTGTAACACACACCCATATTCCAGTCGAACGCCTCAGGGCACTGAGACATAGGGTTTTTACCTCCTCTGAGAGGGGCCTAAACTCGTAAACTCGTTGGTACAACCTCGCCTTAACTAGGGCCTCGCCTCCTCATACGTACACCCTATTCTTACTGTCAGACTTAGTTCCACGACACCGGTAGCTTGGGTAGTCAACATTGGAGGCTAGGCAGACGACAAAGGGTCAGTAAAAGGGACACCAGTTCGAGACGAACCACCTATTTCTTGAACAACAGGTTCGGGTAGCGGATGAGATGTATGACTGGAAGACACCCTATGGGCGGGCTTCCGCGAGGTGGTCAAGGCCCTGCCTCTTCCTACTGTGCTTCTTGGAGGCTCCTCCTTGTCATCGTATGGATGTTGGATAATGTCTGCTGGCACTATAGTCACTCGACAGTCAGATTTCAATCGACCGACTAGACAATTAATGAGGTGTGAGCCGATCTTACCTGCTCGAGAAGTGGTCGCATCTGCAGTCTTTGCGTCAGCGTGCTCATCATCGATCTCCATATGGGACGCCCAGAGGTAGCAGTCCTGGAGACCCAGAATCACACTTGGACAGATAAGCAACATGGTCCACAACAGCAATGAAGAAAAAAGAAGAAAAATTACTTACGTCGAAGCGATAGGCACAGCAACCTTGATCCTAGGAAGAGACTTCCGAGGGTTAGGAGGAATGACCTTGGCTTGCTTGGCGGGTTTCTCCGTCGGATCGGGAGTCGACGTCGAGTGCGCTTCGGAGTCCTCACAATCGACGCCACTGCCTTGCCGTGGTCAGCTGCGGGATCTTGTGTTTGCTTGGTACTGCGCTTGCTGTGTGGTGGTGACTCGATTTCTTCACTATCATCAAAGTCGTCGTTGACATCATCACTGTCGTCAACATAATCAATATTGGTGCTTCTGCCCTCGCTCTCCGCTCTGCCGAGGTGATGTTCTCCGTTTGGCACGGGCGAGTATAGTTTTGTGAATACTGATACATCTCCATCGTATCTACTTTTCCAAACTATTTTGCCCTTCTTTTGGACTCTAATTTGCATGATTTGAATGGAACTAACCCGAACTGACGTTGTTTTCAGCAGAATTGCCATGGTGTTATTTTTGTGTAGAATAAAAGTTCTCGGAATGACCTGAATCTTCACAGAGATCATTTTTGGAATAAATAAAAAATATTGGCGAAAGAATCAACCGAAGGGGACCCACACCCTCGCGACAAGGGTGGAGGGCGCACCCTCTGGTCTTGTGGGCCCCCTGGACCTCCACCTACCTCAACTCCAACTCCTTATATTCACATTCAGGGAGAAAAAAATTAGAGAGAAGGATTCATCGCGTTTAACGTTACGGAGCCGCCGCCACCTCCTATTCTTCCTCGGGGGGCACATCGGGAGTCCGTTCGGGGCTCCAGAGAGGGGAAATCGTCGTCGTCGTCATCATCAACCATCCTCCATCACCAATTTCATGATGCTCACCATTGTGCGTGAATAATCCCATCGTAGGCTTGCTGGACGGTGATGGGTTGGATGAGATTTACCATGTAATTGAGTTAGTTTTGTTAGGGTTTGATCCCTAGTATCCATTATGTTCTAAGATTGATGTTGCTATGACTTTAGTGTGCTTAATGCTTGTCACTAGGGCCCGAGTGCCATGATTTCAGATTTGAACCTATTATGTTTTCATGAATATATTTGTGTTCTTGATCCTATCTTGAAAGTTATAGTCACCTACTACGTGTTATGATCCGGCAACCCCGGAGTGACAATAGTCGGGACTCTTCCCGGTGATGACCGTAGTTTGAGGAGTTCATGTATTCACTAAGTGCTAATGCTTTGGTCCGGCACTCTATTAAAAGGAGGCCTTAATATCCCTTAGTTTCCATTAGGACCCCGCTGCCACGGGAGGGTAGGACAAAAGATGTCATGCAAGTTCTTTTCCATAAGCACGTATGATTATATTCGGAATACATGCCTACATTATATTGATGAATTGGAGCTAGTTCTGTATCACCCTAGGTGATAAATGTTGCATGATGAATGCCATCCGACATAATTATCCATCATTGATCCATTGCCTACGAGCTCGTTTCATATTGACCTTTGCTAAGTTACTTTTCCGTTGCCACTGTTACGATTGCTACAAAACTGCAACTATTACTTTTGCCACGGTTACCATTACTTCCATACTACTTTGATACTAAATACTTTGTTGAAGATATTAAGTCTTTCAGGTATGGTTGAATTGACAACTCAGCTGCTAATACTTGAGAATATTCTTTGCCTCCCCTTGTGTTGAATCAATAAATTTGGTTGAATACTCTACCCTCAAAAACTGTTGCGATCCCCTATACTTGTGGGTTATAAAATACCTGCAAGGCACAGATTGCAAAGCTCAGTCTGATTATGGTACAGCTGCATATTGAAAATTGAAAAACAAAATGCTCGACAAGTTATATCAGATCTCTCCTTGAGGATGCTCAGCATCCAATGGCAAGATCTGTTTTGCTCCGCGCGGGTTGTCCTTATTCCCTGTGATGCTCCGAAGCCACCGCGCCATGTCTCCTCTTTCACCTCCTCCGGATGGGACCGTGCGGCGTCTTTTGGACCAGAGTATAGCCACATGGGGTGGTCGCGAGCTTGCAAGGGCTGGATGAATCGACTGAGAAACACCTCCAGCAAATCCACGCCTGACACTGCCCTGGACTAGCGCAATGACCTCATCGACTAGGATGGCCACCTCATCCTTCTCCTCTTCTTCTACAGTCAATGAACAAGGAGGGTGGAGTCTCCCCAGAGAGAAAGGGGGAAGACCAGTTGACTGACCCGGAGTTTGGACATCCTTGTAGTAAAACTAGGTCGACTACCACCCCTAACAGATTCAGGAAAGGTCATGGGAGGAAAAGAACTCCTACCCCTCATTTGGATTGCTAGCCCCCCACACATTTGGATCACATGACTCCTCTCGTCAGTCGGATTTGCTTTCCTCACCGATTGAGATTGGCAAGTAAATATATGCTTGAATAACCCCCAATGAGGGTGGCATCCGAGGAAGTTCTCACACATCAAAATGAATGCGAGAAGATATGATATGGTGTTGGGGGAAAGTGATGGATTTGAGCGCCAAAGAAATTCAGAAATCCGTGGAAGAATGGATGAGGGGGCAGGGAGAAATCTCTTTCCAAATGGGTTGTGAGGAGGACCCGCTCACCTACGTGTGGCGCGGGCTCGGACTCTCCCTCCGGAAGCCTCCAAGATCCCTCCATGATCAGCTCGTCGGCGACGAGCATCTCCAGATCCACCTCCAAGACCATCGAGGGGGTCCAATCTGCTTGGATCCAACCCAGCAGCAGAGCGGACTGCGAGGTCGACCCCTTCGCCGGTTTCTTGCCCTTGGCTGTCTTCTTCGCGTGCTCCAGAGCCTTCGTCTTGTCCTTCACCATTGTTGTAGTGGTTGATGGATTCGAGTGAGACGACGCCACGTTGGAGGAAGCAAGGTGGAGAGGCGAAGAAGAAAGGGCATAATGATGGGCACTATTGCACACATCGGCCGCATCGCCGCACGTCCGAGTGGCTCACTCGTGGGCCCGCGCAATCACAGCGCATCCGAACCGGTGCCCACTCGATACATGGAAAAAAAGGTGGCACGAGGTTCGAGGAGTCCCTCTCCACTTTCCCCTCTTACCGCGCTACGCCCCGACCCGCACGCTTCTCCAAATTTCGAATCCCATGAAATCCGGGCGCGGCGGATCAGTCGATCACGCCAAAATACCCAAATCCAATTTGCTCAGTACCCTGTTACATATTTTACTCAGAAATTCTAGAAGCTAGAATAGATCAAGGCGACTGACCAAGGATCAAACTACTAGCTTACTATCAGATGCTCTTGAGAAAGTGTCCCTGAGACATTGAATTGGGTCAAAGAAGCCTTCAATCCTTCTTCACTCGGTCCTCAATCCATTCGGGGGCTAATGACGATGACATGTACCTAGGGTTGGGTCTTAGGCCTGAGATATATGCCCTTCCCAAGGACACCACACAAGAGGCCAAGGCCTACGTAGACAGAAAGAATATACCGACTGGAATCATCACAGAGTGCAACCCACTCGACAGAAGATCCACTCAGACACCCCAATTCCACTCGACTATCGTCATTTAGTCGGAGTATGAGACTTCACTCGAACGACAGAAGACCTAAGGTCACCTATAGATAGCAACGGTCGGTCATTCACTCCACCACCATAAAGGCCATTAAACACGGGCGTTACCAGTAATGTACGTGACTTTATTCCCTCATTGAACCCTTGCATAACTGAGGACTGCGAGGTGTTAGCGCACTATATATAAGCCACCCCTCCCCTCTGGCACAAGGGTTCGCACCCCTTGTAACTCAACACTCCAATTAACAAGCCTCTGTGGCACCGAGACGTAGGGTTGTTACCTCTTCCGAGAGGGGCATGAACTCGCAAAACCGAGTGTACAACTTTGTTGTAGCTAGGACTCTGTCCTCTCCTACGTACCCCCTATCTCTACTGTCAGATCTGTTCCCACAACAGAAGGTGGTAGAGGCAGGGTGTCCTGATCTATCGATGAGATCATAACTATGGATTTGGTGGAGTCGACTTAGCCGATCTAACTACTAACATGCACGATGTTGCGCCTTAGCAATCGCTAAACCAATCTCCTAAGGTTACTAACGATGCCGGAATTCTGGTATGCCTTAATTTTCCAGGGGCTTCCTTACGCCCCATAATACGGCAACAAAGTCCGAACACTTTTTTACAGTATAGTTTGGCACCCCGAACTTTAGCATTATATGCATCGGCTCCGAATCATGTCTTTGGTAAATAGTTGGGTTGCCCAACTCATGTGCTTACTACCTTACTTTCCGCTATATCGGCTAGGGTAGTAAAGGGAGAACTACTGCGATTGTGTCCTGGTATATCTAGATGAGAACCTGAGTAGAGAAAGCTGAAAACTGATTGTGATGATCCGGCGTGAGCCGGTCAACTATTCGAGAGGTTACAAATCTTTTGCAATTTTTTCCGCATTATGCGATGAATCGGTTTTTATCCGATCAGGTGTTTACAGCACCCCAAGTTCGGACTTACGAATACTAGGGGCTGCGCCTAAATTTCTATTGTCAAACTCCTATGGCTAAGTGAGGGTGATAAAGCCACATAGTCCGATTGCCTGGTTCGTTGCGCTAAACACCTCCTTTAAGGACCAAACCTTTGGATCAAGAATGGTTAGATTCCATCCCGAACACCCCTATACTAACTACGTGGGGGCTGAAGCCGATGAGTGGCCAACTCTGAGATTAAATGAAAACGACCGCACAGGAGGTAAAATTTTAAATAAAAAACAAGCATTATATTACATCACGACCTTGTTTCATAGTACAGGACAGGATAACATGAATGTATTCATTTAAAGATAACATCCTTAGCACATTGTTGCGCCACAATACGAGATCCCTCAAGGACATCGTCAAAATACCGCTCGGGCATGCGGTGCTCCTTGCTAGTGGGCGGTCCTTCGGTCGCGAGCTTGATGGCATCCATCTTCGCCCACTGAACTTTGACACGGGCGAAGGCCATCCGCGCACCTTCAATGCTGACCGACCGCTTGAGGAAATCAAGACGGGGGCAGACATTGACCAGCCGCTTCACGAGCACGAAGTAGCTTGTCAGTATGGCTTCGGCAGGCCAAAGCCAAACTATCAAATCCTTCATGGCCAGTGCAGCCACCCTATGCAATTCGACCAGCTGTTTTAGCTGATCGCTAAAGGGCACCAGAGGTTCTGGCGCAAGGTATTGTGACCAGAACAACTTCTCCGTCGAGCTCCCCTCTTTGGCTCAGAAGAACTCCGCAGCGTCAGAAACACTGCGCGACAGATTCGCAAACGCCCCTAGAGAACTCCAAATATGGGTTAGTAAGAGATACCTCTTATTCACATATTTGCTTTGCATAATGAAGGCCTTACCCAGTGTAATTTTCTTGGCCTCTTGGATTTCCTGGAGGGCGCCCTGGGCTTCCACCCGGGCATCTTGTGCACTCTGGTGAGCCTTGGCGAGTTCGGTCTCTCAATCCACAATATCGTGCTCCAAGGACTCGCATTTCTTAACGGCGTCCGGGAGCTCTTGCTGGACCTCATTAACCCTGGCCTCATGTTTTTCACGGGCGGCTTGCTCCTTTGCCGCATTCTTTTTGGCCTTGGCCAGCTCTGTTTTGAGAGCCTCCACCTTGGTTGCCGCTCCTACAAATAAAATGGCACTACGGTCATTACAAATCATCTATCCTTTCTAATATACAAAAGGTCATTGCATACCTTGTTTATCCTCTAGCTGCTTTTTCACGCGGCCGAGCTCTTCCTCGGCCCGTTCCAAACTCTGCTTCAGTCCAGAAACCTCAGCAGTATGAGAGGCCGCAGCCAGTAACGATGCATGCTTGTTCACATTGACTCATCTGGTTAGTCTCCTATGAAACTTGTTTGATCCTATGTCTTTCTTTTCTTTTCAAACACCGGACAATGTCTCAGGGGCTACAGTCTATACTGTGACATTCTTTATACATAATGGTGTTGCTTACCTCAAAGCCTGTTAGAAGGCTTGGGCAGGCTTCGATCACTCCGCTCTTCGTGGACTGAATCCTCTCGACCACCGTACCCATAAGGGTACGATGTTTCTCAACAATGGAAGCACTTCGTGGCGCTTCCATTAGAGTGTCCGGCACCTCTGGCTGGACAGAGGTCACTGGCGGAATTGGCGCACCTCCTCCTTTTGAAGGAGGTTGCTTGCCAGGTTCCGGAGCTGCATAGGTCTCCAGGACCACATTCGGCTGGGGGTCGAACTAAATATGGCCCTCATCCCAGTTTCCATGGGGATTTGCTCCGCCATGTGTCTGGCGGCTAAGGTTTCACCCTCCGGTGCCGCCCTGACGGCCTCCTGAGTCTCTCCCTAGTATGGGATCCTTCAAGACAACACCTCGGTGTCATCCAAGGCTTTGGGAGAGGAGGCCGCTGGAAGGGACCCGATGTCCATCGCCTTCGGGTCCAGCGAATTCCCCGAAGATGAGGATCGCTTGAGACCGGACCGAGCCAGACTGCAAATGCATGATTCAACATGTTAAGACCATGAAGTAGAGAGGCCGGATATATGAATGCGTCCTGGTTTTTGAGTACTCACGATTCGGCCAGGGGCTTGTTTCATGTGCGCCGCTCTAGGCTGCTGTCGACGTCCCACATGGAGTTATCTGTGAGGGAACCCTTCCCTCTCTTGGACGCCTCTGCTTCCTGATTTGTGGAGGCCACCCTCTTCTTCCTTCCCCCCTCAGGGGGAGAGTTGCTTTCCTCCTCCTCTTCATCCCCTGCGGTGGAGGAGTGAGTCTCGGTGTCTTTAGACATCATGTCCGAAGCACCCTTGCGACAAAGACCTCTTCTGGTCTCCTTGGCCTTCCCCTTGGCCTTCTTCTCCGGCGCCTGGTAGGGCGCCGGAACCAGCATCTTCATCAGAAGAGGGATGGCCGGTTCCTCGGACAGTGGAGCCGGACACTTGATCTGCTCAGCTTTCTTTGTCCAGCCCTGCAAAATAAATAGGAGGCTCTGGCATCTTCCCTGAATAAGTAAGTAAAGGATTCACCTTGAAATGCGAAAACTTACCGGACTGGCGGGATGGGTCAGGTTGTACCCATGGTCTTCGGTTTCCTTCAGTCATGTCTCATTGGCCTTGAAGAGCACATTCAAATGCATTCGTGCGTGATGCCGAAGAAATGTTGCAGGGTCTGGTGCTCGGACGGATCGAACTCCCACAAATTACAGGTCCGACTTTTGCATGGAAGGATTCGGCGAACTAGCATCAGCTGGATAACGTTGACAAGGTTGATGTTCTTGTCCACCATGCTCTGGATGCGCGTCTCCAGTGCTGTCAGCTCGTCCGACGCATCCCAATTCAGGCCCTTCTCCATCTGGGAGGTGAGCCGCATTGGGTCTCCGGACTTGAATTCCGGAGCCGTGGCCCAGGTGGCGTCGCAGGGTTCTGTGATATAGAACCTCGATTGCTGCCACCCTTTGATGGTCTCCATGAGGGAGCCTTAGGGCCATGTGATGTTGGGCATCTTGCTCACCATGGCGCCTCTGCACTCTGCATGTTGGCCACCCACCACCTTCGGCTTCACATTGAGGATCTTTAACCACAATCCGAAGTGGGGTGGGATGCAGAGGAAAGCCTCGCACACGACAATGAATGCCGAGATGTTAAGGAAAGGATTTGGGGCTAGATCATGGAAATCTAGCCCGTAGTAGAACATGAGTCCACAGACGAATGGGTGGAGAGGAAATCCCAGCCCGCGGACAAAGTGGGGATGAACACCACCCTCTCATGGGGCTCCGGAGTGGGGATGATCTGCCCCTTGGCCGGGAGCCGGTGGGCGATTTCTTTGGCCAAATACCCCGCCTTCCAGAGCTTCGTAATGTCTTTCTCCTTGACGGAGGAGACCATCCACTTGCCCTGCGCACCGGATCTGAACATGGTTGGAGTGCTTTCTTGGGGCGGATAAGATGAGAACTTGGGCACTGGAGCTAGAGAGTGGGGGAGGCAGAGAGAGAGAGAAGGTGTGTGTGAAAGGGGTGAATCCTTATCTCTTTATAAAGGCAGAGAATATCAAGCGCCTCCCCACTCGCCCTAAAAACTTGCCTATTCCCAAGGGTCGTGCAGACGATACGGTGGGATTACCCATGCCCGTATTGATGAGAATCCCGCAATAAGGGGACACGATATCTGCTTTGACAAGACGTGCCAATGAAACCGCATCTCGAAATATGGAGCGGCAGGCTAAAAAACGGTTCGAAATATTGGCTGGGCGGCGACATGATGTCACGCTACAAAAAGTTGTCAGCGAATTGGACTCATGAAATATTATACTCTCTGCGGTTGTGTGTGGAATTTGTTTTGAAGAGCTGGACATGATTCCTGTGTTCAAAGACTATTTTGGAGTATTTAGAGAAGGAACCCGCCTTGCAATGCCAAAGACAATTCGCACACCGGACACCTCGTCATTGAAGCCTGGTTCAGAGGCTATTGAGGGAGTCCTGGATTAAGGGGTCCTCGGACGACCGGACTATGTAGCATCGGCCGGACTGTTGGGCCATGAAGATACAAGACAGAAGACTCTCTCCCATGTCCGGATGGGACTCTCCTTAGCGTGGAAGGCAAGCTTGGCACCCGAATATGAAGATTCCTTTCTCTGTAACCGACTTTATACAACCCTAGTCCCCTCTGGTGTCTATATAAACCGGAGGGCTTAGTCCGTAGAGGCAATCATAATCATATAGGCTAGACTTCTAGGGTTTTAGCCGTCACGATCTCGTGGTAGATCAACTCTTGTAATACTCATATTCATCAAGATCAATCAACCAGGAAGTATGGTATTACCTCCATAGAGAGGGCCCGAACCTGGGTAAACACCATGTCACCCACCTCATGTTACCATCAACCTTGGACGCACAGTTCGGGACCCCCTACCCGAGATCCGCCGGTTTTGACACCGACATTAACCACGAAGGTGTATTCCTGCATTCAATCGGAGAACAAGCAGGAATAAGATAATGCAATCTGAATATTGCTAATATATATTAAGTATTGACAAAACCAGGGATTTGAAAGCGGTCTTGGTCTAGTCATTGGACACAACCGAAGTTGCAATGACTAACCTTTAACTAAACAATTCCCAAGGAAAAAGCCTCTAGATTGATGTACTTATATAGGAGCAAGGGGTGGCGGCCAAGGAGGTGGGAGGACATCCCAAGGCAGCCTAAAACTAACCCTAGGTTGTAAAAGGGCCATGGGCCCAAGTGGAGGTGATGCAACACCTTTGGACTTGTAGTTTGACTCGGTTTCTACTGCAGCGTTAGATTGTTTTGTCAATATCTCAATGCTCTAGATGAATTTGAGGGTGAATCCAATTGGGTTGTAAAGCGCACGAAATAAACTTTCCAACAAAAAAATAATCACCCAATTCGGAGTCCGTATGAAAGAGTTCTTCACATTTTGAGTCAGGTATATCTGTGTAGTTCGAATCTGAGTCTAGAACGTGAGCGACTTGGATGCTATCTTCTCTTGGCCCAAAAGTGGCGTGAGAGGACTTTTTGGACAACACCTAAACTTATCTTTTTCCCATATCTTCATATGTGGACTGTACAAATATCCCATACACCTGCAATTAGACATGGCACAAAATTCTATGAAGTGTTTTTGTCCTGGATAACATAAATAAATTATTTCATAGTTTGCATTAGAAATCAACTCACAAATATGCATGTATGCAATATTTTTGGTCATATCCAAGGTAGTCATGTCCTCATTAGACGGTCGCCTATGGGCCCCACAAGACATCAAGGCGCACCATGGGGGGTAGGTGCGCCCTGTTGTCTTGTGGATAGCAAGTGGTCCCTCTCTTGTGGATATTTTCACCAGTATTTTCAATAAAAATATCTCGTCCAAGTTTTGTCCAATTCCGAGAACTTTTATTTCTGCACAAAAAACAATACCATAGTAGTTCTACTGAAAACAATGTCAGTCCAGGTTAGCTTCATTCAAATCATGCAAATTAGAGTCCAAAACAAGAGAAAAAGTTCTTGGAAAAGTAGATATGTTGGAAAGTATCAACTCCCATAAGCTTAACTCATTGCTTGTCCTCAAGTAATTCAATTGATAAACTGAAAGTGACAAAGAAAAACTTTTACAAACTCTTTTCTTTTTCTTGTCGTCTATAAGCTTAACTAGCAACCAAGGTTTTAGCAAAGATCGTGAACTAACCATGTGAATGATAACACTTAGAACTCACATTTACTCATATCGATGGCATAATCAACTAGCAAGCAATAATAACATATCACAGATGCCAACAATTTGTCAAAAAAATCATGATATAATATGATATCATGGTATCTCGCTAGACCTTTTTGAGACTGCAAAACATAAATGCAGAGCACCTTTGAAGTTCAAGCAGCAACTAAACATTGTAATTCAGGGTAGATGAACTCCAGTCATGCTCACATCCAACATTAACTATATTCAATGCATGTTAAACTAAGAATGAGCATTGTGCTCTCAAAGTTTGTGTTTGAACAAAAATGTAATTCCTGCTCGTCCTCGAGTAGGTAAATGATAAGAACAATATTTTAAATGTGGAATGCAACCTAACATGTTCACCTTGTAATCTTTCTTTTATAGCATGAATATTTAGATCCGAATGATTCAAAGCAATAGTCTATAATTTGACATAAAGACATCAATACTCAAGAATACCAACAAACAATCATGCCTTTCAAATATCAATTATAAAGAACGCTATCCCTACAAAATCATATAGCCTTGTCATGCTCCATCTTCTTAACACAAAGTATAAATCATGCACTACCCCGTGTCAACCTAGCAATTGGTTTATATTTTTTAACGTGCTTCAGCTTTTTCAACCCCCACGCAATACATGAGCACAAGCCATGGACATAGCACTATGGGTGGAATAGAGTATGGTGGTAGAGCTTATATGGAGAAAACAAAAAAGGAGAAAGTTTCACATCGACGAGGCTAGTCAATGGGCTATGGAGATGCCCATCAATTGATGTTAATGCAAGGAGTAGGGATTGCCATACAACGGATGCACTAAGAGCTATAACTGTATGAAATCTCAAAAAGAAAACTAACTGGGTGTGCATCCAACTTGCTTTACCTAGGAGACCTTGGGCATTTGAGGAAAGCCATCCTTGGAATATACAAGCCAAGTTCCATAATGAAAAATTACTGCTAGTTATATGAAAGTGACTACATAGGAGACTCTATATGAAAAACATGGTGCTACTTTGAAGCACAAGTGCGGAAAACCAAAAGGTCCCACCTACTGAGTCTAGGTTTAGCATCTTTCTTTTCCATAAGGTATCTAATAGCAGCACGATCGGTGTGAACAATTACTTTAGAATCAAGTATGTAAAATCTGAATTTATCACAAGCAAACATAAATGCTAAAAATTCTTTCTCTATAGTAGCATAATTTCTTTGAGCACCGTCTAGAGTTTTGCTAGTATAATGGATAACATTTAATTTCTTATCAACTCCTCGTCCTGGAATAGCACCAATAGCATAATCACTAGCATCACACATAATTTCAAAAGGTAAGTTCCAGTCAGGAGGCTGAACAATAGGTGCAGAAGTTAAGGCTTTCTTAAGTGTTTCAAAGGCTTCTACACAATCATCATAAAAAACAAATGGAACACCTTTTTGCAAGAGATTAGTAAGAGCCCTAGAAAATTTAGAGAAGTCTTTAATAAACCTCCTATATAAACCAACATGACCACGGAAACTATAGATAACTTTAATATCTTTAGGAATGGCATTTTCTCAATTGCATCAACTTCGGCTTTATCCAATTCAATGCCACACTCACAAATTTTATGCCCCAAAACAATACCTTCATTCACCATAAAGTGGAACTTCTCCAAATTCAAGTCAACATTAGTTTGTTCACATGTCTGCCAAACTCGATCAAGGTTGCTTAAGCAATCATCAAAAGAAGTTCCGTAAACGGAAAAATCATCCATGAAAATCTCAACAATCTTTTCACAAAAGTCAGAGAATATAGCAGTCATACATATTTGAAAGGTAGCAGGTGCTTGCATAAACCAAATGGCATATGTCTATAAGCATAAGTTCCAAAAGGGTAAGTAAAAGTGGTTTTCTCTTGATCGGGTTGTGATATAGGTATTTGAGAGAAATGAGAAACCATCAAGGAAACAAAAGTGTGTAGACAACCTCTCTAGCATTTCATCAATAAAAGGTAAGGGGTAATGATCTTTTCTAGTAGATTTATTTAGTTTTCTAAAATCAATTATCATCCTATAACCAGCCATGATTCTTTGTGGAATAAGTTAATTTTTATCATTAGGAACAATGCTACTTCTTGAGCTTGCCTTGGTTTTTTCCCTTGAAGAGGAAAGGGTGATGCAGCAAAGTAGAGATAAGTATTTCCCTTAGTTAAGAACCAAGGTATCAATCTAGTAGGAGGAACACACAAGTCTCCAATGATAGTACCTACACAAACAATCAAATACTTGCACCCAACGCGATAAAGGGGTTGTCAATTCCCTCGTGGTTACTTGCAAGGATGAGATCTGATAGAGATAGGTATAAAAGATAAATAAAGTGCAAAATAAAGTAAAGGTAAATAAGTTGCAGCAAAGTATTTTGGGTTTTTTTGTTTTATAGATCTGAAAATAATATGATAAGAATAGACTCGGGGGCCATAGTTTCACTAGAGGCTTCTCTCTTGTAAGAACGCATACGGTGGGTGAATAAATTAATGTTGAGCAATTGATAGAAAAGCAGATAATTATGATCACATCTAAGGCAATGATCATGAATATAGGCATCACATTCATGACAAGTAGACCGACTCCTGCTTGCATCTACTACTATTCCTCCACGCATCAACCGCTATCCAGCATGCATCTAGTGTATTAAGTTAACAAGAACGGAGTAATGCCTTAAGCAAGATGACATGATGTAGAGGGATAGATCCAATGAATCTGAATAAACCCCACCATTTTATCCTTAATGGCAACAATACAAATACGTGTCATGTCCCTTTCTGTCACTGGGATTGAACACTGCAAGATTGAACCCATTACAAAGCACCTCTCCCATTGCAAGAAAAATAAATCTAGTTGGCCAAACCAAATCAATAGATCAGAGAAATACAAAGCTATCTTAATCATGCATAAAAGAGTTCAAAGAAGACTCAATTAATATTCATAGATAATCTGATCATAAACCCACAATTCATCGGATCTCAACAAACGCACCGCAAAAGAAGATTATATTGAATAGATCTCCAAGAAGGTCGAGGTGAACATTGTATTAAAGATCAAAGAGAGAGAAGAAACCATCTAGCTACTAGCTGTGGACCCGTAGGTTTGTGGTAAACTACTCACAAATCATTGGAATGGCAGCAAGGTTGATGTAGAGGCCCTCCATGATCGAATCCCCCCCCCCCGTCAGAGTACCGAAATAGGTCTCCAGATGGGATCTCACAAGGACAGAAACTTGCAGTGAAGGAAAGGTATTTTTTCTGTGCCCCCAGTATACAGGGAATATTTGGGTATTTATGGAGCAAAGATTCGGGTTAGAGGAGCCACAGGGGGCCCACAAGCCTGGAGGGGTGCCCCCACTAGGGTGCACCTCCCGAGCTTCTCGTGGCCTCGTGGCTCTTCCGGCCTCCTCCCAAAGCTTCCTAGGTGTCTTCTGGTCCAAGAAAACATCAAAAAGTTTCGTTCTGTTTGGTATTGATTTTCCGTAAAAGACAAAAACAAGGAAAAAACAGCAACTGTCACTTGGCACTAGGTGAAAGTGCGTTATATCGACTAGAGGGGGGGTGAATAGGCGATTTTTATGAATTCTTCACTGAGGAATTTGCTGGTGAGGAAATTCCTTAGCGAAGAACTACTTGCAGCGGAATATGTACTCAGAAGTAAACATAACAGGATACACACATAGTCAGCATGATGAAATGAAGACTAAAACGGAGTACGGAAAGCGTAAACACAGGATAGCAAGATGAAGACAAACAGACTGAAGAAATTGAACTGAGGAATTTGTGAAAGTCTTCAGTCAAAGTCTTCAAGCACAGATATGAACAACATTCAACACAGAATGAGGAAATGGAAGAGTTGAGGAAATAGAACCAGTCAGTTGGTGAAGACAATGATTTGGTAAACCAGTTCCAACTGCTGTCTCGGTTATGCGTCTGGTTGGAGCGGCCGAGTATTTAAACTCGAGGACACACAGTCCGGACACCCGATCTCGAGCCGCAACTCAGGGGCGCCTGATCCTCACCGTAGTCTCCTTGAACTAAGACCACGCAGGCCTCATCCAATCACTCGTGGTATGTCTTGGTGACTTCCAAACCTTCACAGACTTGGTCACTCGGCGATCCACAATTCCTCTTGGATGCTCTAGACCTTGACGCCTAACCGTCTGGAAGAAGCACATCTTCAAAGGTAACAAGCGTCGGATCCACGCAGATCAATTTCTTCATGATGCTCAATCACTTTGGGTTTGTGGGGTTTGGTTTTGGGATTTTCCTCACTTGATGATTTTCGCTCAAAGTCCTCGGAGGATGGGTTGCTCTCAAATGACAAGTGTCAAGTTCTCTCGGAGCAGCCAACCAGCTAGTGGTTGTAGAGGCGGCTATTTATAGCCTAGGAGCAGCCCGCATGATAAGACATAAATGCCCTTCAATGATATGACCGTTAGGTGGATAACATATTTTGGGACAGCGGTAGCAAGAAGACAAAGAACGGTCGGAAATTTGATTCTCAAATTCCTCGGGGCTATCATGTTCCTCATTTGTGTAGGCAATTCAAGACCGGCGAATTCCTAACTCCTCGATCGAACAAAGTCATCGATGACTGAAGAACTGCGTCTCTGTCATTGAAGAATTTGACTGAATCAGTATGAGATTTCAATGGCTTCACTCGGAGGGATTGGTAGGTTTAGGATTTTGAGTTGAGCATCACATGGAAATTTTTCCTTAGTATTTCCTCGACCCCCTTTAACGAAGACGGTGTTTCCTATGACTCAAGAAAGAGAAAATGAAACTACGAAAACAAAAGTCTTCATGCTTCATATTCCTCGAATGAATATCAAGTCTTCAAGGTCACACCAATTTCTTCACTTTCAAAGTCTTGAAAAGTCTTCGAATATCAAAGTCTTCATCGAAGAACTTCATTTTAGGGTCGACTTTCTCTCAGAATATCAAACTCCTCATAGACTTATAGACCTGTGTACACTCACAAACGCATCAGTTACTTAACCTATAAGTCTTCAATACACCAAAATCACTAAGGGGCACTAGATGCACTTACACTAGGTTAATAGGTTAGTCCACAAAAATGATATAAAATAGCGTAATAGTGTATATAAAATATGCAAGATGGATAATATAATAGCATGGAACAATAAAAAATTATAGATACATCAGAGACGTATCAATCATGTTGTTAGATTTATGACTAGAGGTGGTAAAATGACTCAGGAACCTTTGTATCATGAAGGCCATCCTAAAAGAATTGAGCAAGACTCTTAAAGAATTAATACTGGTGCACCTAGTCCTTCTAGTAATAAAAAGAAAAATAATGATGATAGGACTTTGCATGCTTCTAGTGAACCTATTGCAGACACACCTGAGAATCCAAATGATATTTCTATTTCTGATGCTAAAACACAATCTGGTGATGAACATGAACATAGTAATAATGATAACAATGATGTTCATGTTGATGCTCAACCGAGTAATGATAAATATGTGGAAATAGAACCTGCTATTGATCTTGATAACCCACAACCTAAGAATGAAAGATATGAGAAGAGAAACTTCATTGCTAGAAAACATGGTAAACAAAGGGAACCATGGGTTCAGATACCCATGCCCTTTCCTCCTAATGCTTCAAATAATAAGGATGATGAAGAATTTGAGCACTTTATTGAAATGCTTAGACCTATCTTTTTGCGCTTACGTTTGACTGATATTTTGAAAATGTCTCCTTATGCTAAGTATATGAAAGATATTTTTACTAATAAAAGAAATATACCAGAAGCTGAAATTTCCACCATGCTTGCTAATTACACATTTAAGGGTGGAATACCAAAAGAAACTAGGAGATCCAGGAATACCAACTATACCCTGCTCCATTAAAAGAAACTATGTTAGAACTTCTTTATGTGATTTGGGAGCCAGTGTTAGTGTTATGCCTTTCTCTTTGTGTGGGGACCCCGACTCACAAGTCGTGATCACCGAATGCACGTGTCTGATGATCCCGAGATCAATGCTCACTTGAACACCACGTAAGCTGAATAACAAGAGTCTTACATCCATACATATCGTCTTACACAAATAGTGACCAACATGGTCAAGTCTTACATCGATAAAGCCTTAAGGGCTAAACATCAAATGAAACAAAGCAGCGGAAATCGTCGATGATAAGTAGAACCCATGCCATCTGCCTTAACCCTACAGGCATTCTGACTGAAACGTCCTAGTTCGCATGATCGTCTCCAAAGGACTCTTCTTCGAACTCCGGTTCTTCCATGCCTGGTCAATTAAATAACCAGTGGCAAGCCAATGAGTACTTTGAATGTACTCGCAAGCAACCCATGATTTGGTTCAAGGTACAGTAATGCATGACATAGGTAAAGTTTTGCATAAAGCTAGTTTTGAGTGCAATGACATGTTCAACAACCTATAAAGCATGCATCAAAAGAATTCAAGTAACCATGAGATCTGGTCACAGATATCAACATAAATAGAGTGGGCACCAACCCATTGTCATAAACAAAATGGGCACCAACCCATCTCAATCGTGTCAGTCCGTTGACTTGACCCAAGTCATTTCCATCATCTCATCCACACGGTTGAAAACCCTGGACATAGTTTAAGCAGCACCGCCCAACCGTCCTTGACCGTGGACACGGCTATTCGAATAGTTTTACACTCTGCGGAGGTTGCACACTTTACCCACTAGATCCGGGAACTTCCGTGTCATCCACGACCCGCGGTACCTCAAGTACCCGGGGTAAGCACCCGATCACCGCCTTTCCCTAGACGACACTAACATGGAGTCCACTCGATTGGTAGTAACCCCCGTGCCAAACATTTCTCATCATAAAGTTGTGGAGCCTCGCTCCCATATTCATCACATACCACAAGCACGGGTACCAGCGGTGTGTTCGGTGCCTGTGAAAACAGTCATGGCCGCCCTACAGCACGACCCCGTCCCAAGAGAGAGCACCAACTCTCCCCCGTCACTAGTAATGCGGGCTCCAAGCTAGTATCGGTCTAGGTACTCAACAATGCCCTTTCCCATATAAGGGTAGAGTGGTCGCGCATGTAGGGTTGGGACAGTCATCAAATCTTAAATCTAACCCGTTTTCGAAAACAACACACACTTGCCTCGGTACACCACTTCGTCATCAAGTGGTTACCTTTCTCATCATCTCCCTCGGGCATAAATGGCACCCGATGGGGTTTTTGAAAGTTGTTTGAAAATATTTTGTCTCCATCACATGCATATTCCCGTCCCTTTTTGCGTAGCAATCTACTTAGCATCCTATCTACTCCCATCGTCATAACCCTCATAAGGAGGTAGGGTCATGCACAATGCAAGTGTCAACGAGAAAAGTAACGGAGGCAACCCACCAAAGTGGTTACCCATCCTTCATGATTCCGATGCAACAATAATAAGTGCTATATGACATGCATAAAAGGGTTTCATAGACATGGTCAAAGGGCTGCTTGCCTGGCTCAACAAAGTCTTCGGGGTCTTCAAAGTCTTCTGGTCCAACTCCTTCGTCAGCAACGCAATCTATCGTCGCAAAATAATAACGGGAAAAATAAGGCAATAATAAAACAGAAAAATCAAAGTGCTCAGAAAATGTCAACTCTTTTTGTAAAATATTAGATGGAAATATAAGATGGGGAAACTTGCTAGTTTTGGATTTGGAGTGGTGGAACAGGAGATATGGATTTTCAGAGGCACATTTAAATGCTAAAAATCACATTTAAATATTTTCAGTGAAGAAAGGTTGGTTGGATTTGAGTGAAAGTTGCACCATTAAATAGGTTGCAATATTCTAGGAATTTAGGAATTGGAATCAATGCATTTGGATTATTATTTAATCTTGTGGAATATTTGGAATAAGTGACAGAAAAGAAAAAGGAAAAGGGCACTTTGTGCATTTGGGCGGAATCAGCCATGAGGCGCTGCCCAGCCAAAGAGCCGGCCAGCCGAGCCAGCAAGACAGCCAAGGCTACCACCCATTTTAAACCTGACGGCTGGGGCCCACAGTCGAGAGAGAGAGGCGGGGGAGTGTGGGAGAGGATGATAAGGGGCCCACTGTCATCACTAACCAAGGATGGGGGGCGCGGTGCTCACCGGCGACGATGCAGCGACAGCGAGCTCCGGCGAAAAGAGGATGGCCGAGGGCCGCCGCCACGCCGGTGGGTGGTGGACTTGGCCGTAGTCTGAGGGGTTCGCCGGCGACGAGGTTTGCGGCGGAGGAGCTTCGGGTGTCGACGGCTCCGGTCGCTTCCGGCTGCAACAGAGAGGGGAAACGGAGGGGAAATGCTCAGGGAGATGCAGGGGTTCTAGATCGAGGCAAGGGAGGAGCGGGGGAGGCTTATACCTCGCGAATTCCGGCGAGTCGACGCGGCGGAGCTCGAGCTCGATCTCGAGCTCGGGCGCTCCTGGAGAAGAACTAGGGGTGCAGGGGGAAGCTTTGGGGTGTGAGAGAGCGAGGGGTGAGGGTGGAAGGGCTCGGGGAGGCCTTTTTATAGGAGAACGGTGAGGTCCCGTAGACCCGTGCGCCGGAGAGCTTCTGCTCGTCGCCACAGGGCTCGGGAGGAGCTGGCGCCGTGTCTAGGGCGTTCGTGGGCATCGACTACGCCTAGGGGAAGAAGAGAGAAGGAGTGGGGAGGGGTCAGGGGTGCGCGCGTGTGAGCAGCGCCATTGGCGCGCTCGGGCGGCTCTGTTTGATAGCGCGGAGGCGCGGGGAAGGAGGAGAGAGGAGGGGGACAGCGCTGTGGCGTGTCGCGGACGTCGAGGCGTCTCGGCTGGCGCGAGGGGAAGGCCCGAGGTGGCCGGAGCCGTTGGGAAGAGGGCGGCTCAGATCGGGAGGCGATCAGAAGGCCTGAAGCTCATATGGCTGCCATGGCATTGTTTATGCCACAGGGACGCAGCCAACCATGTCCATAGTGCGGGGGTAGTAAAGAAGGAGGGAGGCATTGGATGCCTGGTAAGCCAGTGGAGTGAGGAGGAGGAAGAAGAAAGGTGAAAAGGGCTGACCAGAGAGAGAAGAGGGGTTTCACCCTAAATTATTGAGCTGGGACTTGCCATTATTCTTTGGAGGTGAAAGGGGTCTAGGAGGAGCTGTGGTAAAAATTGGAGCTCTCCAAGAATAGTGAAAGGGGTAAAAACAGTGGTTTTTGCAAAATGTCAGAAGGTGTTTGATAGAGTTTTGAGCAAGCAAATGGACTCCAATTGCCATGAGACTCCACAAGGTGAAATGACTCATAAAAATATAGCCTTCCACCAATTAGGAGATTATTTGGGCAAAGTTGCCAATGCAACTTTTGTGAACCCTAGAAATGAGCAGAAATAGACTTGAGTAGATCTAGTTGAGCATAACACTTCTCCTTGATGATCCACTTTGTGTAGTGGCCTCATTTGGTCATGTGAACATGCTCACAAAAGTTGGGGTCAATGGGAGAAAGTTGGTAGTACAAAGTTGCTCAAATTTGATTCTGGTCAAAGAGGGTTTTGAGGTACTTTGACCAAGATTTCCTCTTCTCCAACCTGTGCCATTTGGTCTAGATGCATCATTGGACCCATGAAGCATGTTCACCAAGTTTGAGCACATTTGGACACATTTGGCAATGTAAAGTTGATCAAACTTCAGAATGGACAGAATTAGTTTTGAGGGGTTTTGATGGTGTTATCTTGCTCTCGAAGTCATGAGACTTGGCAAGATCATCTAATATGTCATATGTGACATGATAGAATTTTCCTGGAATTTTTCAAGAATATTTCCTTTGTAAATATTTCAAAAGCTTGAAATATCCAGGAAGGGTTTTAGAGGGATTTGACCAATATTTTGAACATGACCATGTGTTGAAACTCTTATATATGGACAATATATGTCCTATGAGTTTCCCTAAATTTTGTCAAATATTTTTAAAACAATAAAATAATTTTTCCCTATTAAAGACCATTTCTGGCCTTAAGAAAAAGCTTTTAAATAAAATAGTAAAACAACTTTTAAAATTATATTTTTGTGGTTTCTGGGTATCCTATATCTAATAGGAGTCAAATATATTTTTGGAAAGATTTTTGCTGCCCTTAATCAAGTACTTGCTGTGCAAATCTTAATTCAAGGGTTTTGGGGAAGCTAATTTTAGAAAAATACTTTTTGGCCAAATTATTTTTGTAAGAAAATTCTATATTGCACTATACACATGGCATGATCATTGGACAGAAGTTTGGGGCAAGGAGATGAAGTATAGAAGGTGGAGTGGTTGACTATTAAGAGCACTTGAAAACCACATAGGGAAAACCAACACCAAATAAAAGCCAAATAAAGCAAAAAGTTTTTGTTGGTCCAAATTTTCATGCTTTATTAATGAAAATGAAATGTTACAAAATGCAGGGTGTGACAGACCTACCCCCCTTACAAGAATCTCGTCCCCGAGATTCCTAAACTAGGCTTTAAAGAGATACGGGAATTCGGATCTAAGGTAGTCTTCACGCTCCCAAGTTGCTTCTGCTCCAGAGTGGTTGCTCCATTGGACCTTGTAGTACTTTATGGTTCGGCTTCGAGTGCGTCGCTCAGCCTCATCCAGAATGCAGATGGGCCTCTCACGATAAGTCAAATCAGGTTGAAGATCAATGGCTTGGTGATTGACGTCCCTGTAGAGATCAGGCTTGTCTGGAACTTGGAGACACTTCCGGAGTTGTGACACGTGGAACATGTTGTGTACATCAGAAAGTTCAGGTGGGAGTTCCAACTGGTAAGCCACTTCTCCTCGTTGTTCCATGATCTTGAAGGGGCCAATGTATCTCGGAGCGAGCTTTCCTTTGACATGGAAGCGCTGGGCTCCTTTGAGAGGGGTGACCCGGAGATAGACATGGTCTCCAACTCGGAAGTTTATGTCTCTATGACGTGAGTCAGCGTAGCTCTTCTGTCTTGACTTGGCAAACTTCAGACGCTCTCTGACAAGCTGGACTTGCTCTTCGGCTTCACGGAGGATATCCGGCCCAAAGACAAGTCCTTCACCGGTCTCTGACCAATTGAGAGGTGTACGGCACTTCCGCCCGTATAACACTTCAAATGGTGCCATCTGAAGGCTTGCCTGCTAACGGTTGTTGTAAGAGAACTCGGCGAAAGGGAGGCAATCTTCCCACTTAGCTCCATAAGCTAAGACACAGGCTCGGAGCATGTCTTCGAGTATTTGATTCACTCGCTCTGTCTGACCTCCGGTTTGTGGGTGGAAAGCAGTGCTGAAGGACAGCTTGGTCCCCATGGCCTCCTGGAATTTCTTCCAAAACCTTGAGGTGAACTGGGTCCCTCGATCTGACACAATCTCCTTGGGAACACCATGAAGGGTCACGATTCGGTTGATGTAGAGAGTTGCCAGCTGGTTGCCGTCATGGGTAGTCTTAACTGGAATGAAATGGGCCACTTTGGTCAAATGATCGACTATGACCCAGATGGAGTCATGTCGCTTGTTTGACCTAGGTAGTCCAGTGATGAAGTCCATCCCGACTTTATCCCATTTCCACTCGGGAACCTTGAGTGGTTGGAGTAATCCAGCAGGTCGCTGATGTTCAGCCTTGACTCTCTGGCATACGTCACACTTTGCAACATAGGTGGCAATCTCCCTTTTCATCCCGTGCCACCAAAATCTTTCCTTCGTGTCTTGATACATCTTGGTGCCTCCGGGGTGGATGGAGTATGGGCTGTCATGAGCTTCTTGCAAGATCAGGTTCTTGAGCTCAACCTTGTTGGGCACGCAGATCGATTCCCAAACCACACAATTCCTTCCTCGTCCTCTGAGAATCCACGAGGCTTTGCCGCCTTGATCTTCCTCTTGACGCCTTCAATACTCTCATGCCCTTCCGAACTTTCTTGATATCATCCATCAAGGTAGGCTTAACTTCGAGGTTGGCCAAGAATCCTGGTGCAACCAGTTCCAACCCGAAGCTTTCATGTTCTTCATACAAGGCGGGTAGCTTGTGCTTTAGCATAGCATTCAAGGAGCAAGCCTTCCTGCTCAACGCATCTGCTACCACATTAGCCTTTCCAGGGTGGTATTGAACACTGAGGTCATAATCCTTTATCAACTCCAGCCATCTCCTCTGCCTCATGTTCAATTCCCTTTGAGTGAAAATATACTTCAGACTTTTGTGGTCCGTGTATATTTCACATCGCTTACCCAAGAGGTAATGTCGCCAAGTCTTCAGGGCATGAACCACTGCTGCTAGCTCAAGGTCATGAGTAGCATAGTTCTCCTCGTGAGGTCGTAGTTGCCTTGAAAGGTAGGCTACGACTCTGCCTTCTTGCATCAGAACACCTCCCAGTCCGATTCTTGATGCATCACAATATATCACAAACTCCTTGTGTATATCTGGTGTGGCCAGAACTGGGGCAGTGGTTAGCCTCTTCTTCAGCTCCTGGAAGCTCTCTTAGCACTTCAAGGTCCATTGAACTTCTTGTCCTTCTTCAAGAGCTGAGTCATGGGTCGGGCAATGCTCGAGAATCCTTCAACGAACTTGCGGTAATATCCTGCGAGTCCGAGGAAGCTTCTGACTTCCTTCACACTGCTCGGGGATTGCCATTCAGTCACGGCTTCAATCTTAGCAGGGTCGACTGACAATCCCTCTTCAGTTAGAACATGACCCAGGAATCCAACTTCACGCAGCCAGAATTCACACTTGCTGAACTTGGCATATAGTTGGTGCTCTCGAAGCTTGTCTAGGACCATCCTCAAGTGTTGCTCGTGTTCTTCTTCCGACTTCGAGAAGACAAGGATGTCATCAATGAAGACAACGACAAACTTGTCCAAATATTCCATGAAGACCTTATTCATGAGGTACATGAAGTAAGCTGGGGCATTGGTCAATCCAAAGGACATGACCGTGCATTCAAACAGGCCATATCTGGTTACGAATGCCGTCTTCGAATATCTTGGGGTCTCGATCTTGATTGGTAGTACCCAGATCCGAGGTCGATCTTGGAGAACACCTTGGCCCCATTGAGTTGATCAAACAGATCTTCAATCTTGGGAAGTGGGTACTTGTTCTTGATTGTAACTTCATTGAGGGAGCGGTAGTCAATGCACAAGCGGATGGTACCGTCCTTCTTTGCCACAAATGTAAGCAGGCGATCCCCAAGGGGAGGCACTAGGGCGGATAAATCCTTCCTCAACTGCTCTTCCAAATGCTTCTTCAATTCGCTAACTCCTCCGATCCCATTCTATAAGGCTTCTTATAGATGGGTCCTGCTCCGGGTATGAGCTCGATGATGAACTCAATGTCCCGATCAGGAGGCATTCCTGGTAGCTCATCAGGAAAAACATCGGGATACTCGCATACTACCGGCACTTGCTCCAATTCAACTTCAGTCAGACAGTTGACTTGGTTGGCTTGAGTAGAGGAGGGGTTGGAGGCAAACTTAACCTTGACTCCTCGGTCATTGGTCATAGTGACCGTCCGGTTGGTGCAATCAATCAAGCCTTGGTGCTTGCTGAGCCAATCCATTCCCAAGATCACATCCAAGCCTTGTGATCTTAGGATGATAAGGTCTGCTAGGAACTCTACCCCGTTAATGGTAATCCCGACTCCCTTACATCCTATCTTGGCTCTCATCTCTGCTCCGGGGGTTTGTACCACCATGGGGTTATTCAGGGGTGTAGGGGTCATGCCACTTTTTAATGCAAAACTTTGGGTGACAAAAGAATCGTGGCTCGAGAATCAAACAAAACGATTCTGGTGCCGAGTTGACAAGGAACGTACCCGGCCGACGTCCGGGTCTTCTGGCTTCTTCTGCAGTGACATGATTCACACGACCCCTGCCGTTGTTGGGCAAGTTGCGGGGATCTTGGTTCCTCGGTGGCATTCCACGGCCTTGTCCTGGGTTCTGCGCATTGGGGCGCGGGGCGTCGGGCTTCTTGTTGGGGCAATTCTTGGAGTAATGCCCTTGCTGTCCACATCCGAAACAAGTGACTTGGTTGGGGACGACGCCCTTGCCAGCATTGTTGTTGGGGTTGTTGTAAGCTGGCCTGGGGTTGGCATCTTCTGCTGAGGTGGATAGTTGGTGTGGGGTGCGAGGAGCTCTTGGTTCTTGATAGGTTGGCTTGACCGGGGCTGGCTGCCACGCAGGCGAGGCTTCTGTTCTTTGGAGCTACCCTTGCCGATCATCTTGCGCTTCGAGTGTCATCCAAGGCACGTCGCTTGTCCTCAAGCATGAGTGCCTTGTTCACCGAATCGAGGAAAGGTTGGGCAGTCACACACAACAAGCGAGTCTTCGCAGTCTGGTTAAGGCCTTCCATGAAGCGCTCCTTTTGGCATCGATCTTGACATCCTCGAGGGCATACCTTGAGAGAACACCGAACTTCGCATGTACTCCTTGACAGTGCTACTACCTTGCTTGAGGCTCGGAACTCACGCTTCTTGATGGCCATGATTCCGGAAGGAATGTGGGCCTTGCGGAATTCTGTCTTGAAGGTGTTCCAAGTGATGTCTTGCTCAATATGCATAGCCTTGAATCCATCCCACCAAGCTCTGGCAGTCCCCCGAGACAATGGGCGGCATCGCCACTTTATCACGGTCCTCGGTGCATCCGACTAGTGCCAGCAGATCCTCAATGGTGCGGACCCGATCGTCGCATCCGGGGGTTCAGCAGCCTCGATGAAAGTGGGTGGTGCATGCTTCTTGAACTCCACCGATGTGGAACGTCCATGGCCGTGCCCACGGGCCGGCGATTGACAGCTTGAGCAATCATCTGGAGGGATGCAGTGTTGGCTTGGCGTTCCTCTCGGAAAGCTTGGAGTAGCTGAGCCATGTCCATGCTTGGAGGAGGTGGTGGGGGTGGAGTTTGTCCTTGGGCTTGGTCCTGGCTGTCTCCCGCTTCAGCAGAACCTCCGGCTTCTTGCTGCTGGGTAGAGGTACCAGTACGTGTTACAACAGGCATCCTGTTGGAGTGGTCAAGGTTCATGATTGGGGAAAGATGCGGAAAAGCAACTGTAGGATCGGAAGTATGTCTAGAGGGGGGGTGATTAGACTACTTGACAACTTAAAAAATTTTGCCTTTTGATTGGAGTAGTTTCTTAGCAAGTTCACAATGATAACCAAGTCAAGTATCACCCTACACATGCAATTCTAGAGTTGTGGCAGCGGAAAGTAAATTGCATGTATAGTAAATGAGAGGAGGAGAAGAGCAAACGCAATGGAGACACGGAGATTTTTCTCGTGGTTCCGATAGGTGGTGCTATCGTCAATCCACGTTGATGGAGACTTCAACCCACGGAGGGTAGCAGCTGCTGAGTCCACGGAGGGCTCCACCCACGAAGGGTCCACGAAGAAGCAACCTTGTCTATGCCATCATGGCTTACGCCCACGGAGGACTAGCCTTACTCGGGTAGATCTTCACAGTAAGGCGATCTCCTTGCCCTTACAAACTCCTTGGTTCAACTCCACATCATGACGGAGGCTCCCAAGCGACACCTAACCAATCTAGGAGGCACCACCCTCCAAAAGGTAATAGATGGGGTTGGTGATGATGAACTCCTTGCTCTTGTGCTTCAAATGATAATCTCCCCAACACTCAACTCTCCTCACTGATTTGGCTGTGGTGGAAGAAGGGATTGAGTGGAAAGCAACTTGGAAAGACTAGAGATCAAGTTTCATATGGTGGGAGTGGAGCAACTTGATCTCAACACAAGGGTAGGTAGTTTTCTTCTCAGAAATGTAAGGTAGGAGTGGTAGTTCTTTCTGATGGCTCTCTCCACGAATGAAGAGGAGGTGGAGGGGTATTTATAGCCTCCACACAAAATCCAACCGTTACACACATTTGACCAATCTTGGTCAGACCGAAGTTGACAACTCGGTCAGACCGAAGTTGACAACTCGGTCAGACCGAAAGTTCAAATCTTGTGAACGTTGGGATTTTCGGTGGGACCGAAAATACAATCTCGGTTGGACCGATTCTTCCAAAGTCTAGGGTTTGCCAATCTCGGTGGGACCGACTTTCTCATCTCGGTGACACCGATTTGAGTCTGAAGGTTCTGAAGCTTGGCAACACCAATTTCGAATGACCGAGTTTGGAATCTGAAAATCCGAGATTCTTAGGGTTTGGGTATATGGTGAGGTGCTTCATCTCGGTGTGGTGAGTTTGGAATCGGTGGGACCGAGATTACTTATGAGTTTATGTTGGAATGAAAGATTGCTGATTGTTTGAGAGATAAATCACTAAGCACTTTAGAGCAACCAGATCATCATCATAACCTCATCCCTTTAATAGTATTGGCTTTCCTATGGACTCAATGTGATCTTGGATCACTAAACCAAAAATGGAGTCTTGAGCTTTTGCCAATGTTTTCCTTAGCATTTTGAGGGGTCCACATCATCAGTCATTGCCATACCCATATCACTGAACTTTCGAAATATTCTCAAGAAATGATTAGTTCAATGATATATATGTTGTTATTAATTACCAAAACCACACGGGATTAGTTGCACTTTCAATCTCCCCTTTTGGTAATTGATGACAACATATAGATCAAAGCTTCGACAAATGATATAATCAATGAATAACATCGTCGCTTTGAGAAGTATGTGATAAGCAAGAGCTCCCCCTAAATTTGTGCATTATTTAAGATTTGCGTTTGAATGCAAATGCACAATCGATTAGGATCATGGGTTACTCTTCCATGTCACATACATCTTGGTGGAGCGCACAAAATGATAAGAGTGAATAACATGCACCCAATCACCAAGACATGAGTAAATGATCATACAAGATATGAATGGAATATGATAGACATCAAGCACACATTAAGCACAGTATGATCAAGCACTCATCAAGATAGAAACAAGCGTAGTATCAAACACACGAAGTATCTCAAAGAACTCAAAAGTATCTCAAGGAAAACCGCAAGCGAAAGAGCAAAACGAGCACTCTCTCTCTCTCGCCCTATGATCTATACAATTTCTCCCCTTTGGCAACAAGTTACCAAAAGTTCGAAAGGTATAGAGCTAATCGTCACTCGGGACTCTGTGGCGGCTCTGCTGCGTCGATGGAGTGGAGATAGCTGCATCTGCAAAGCTTCTGCTGAAGTCTGTGGAGCTGGAGGAGTGGATCTCAAGTCGGTCTTTGGGCCCGACGGAGCTGTAGGAGGTCTTGATGTAGTAGCCACAGGATCGACATCGGAATAGCAGCTGATCTGGGCTTTGTGGGCCTTTGGGCAGGCTGCTCATAGTCATCTGGACTAGATCATCTTCCATCTCCTTCATGAGCTCTGCCTTCTCCTCTTAGCTTCCTCAATGTCCGCCTCAAGCTTGTTGGCGGTGACCTGCACTTGATCGACTTAACGTCCGAGCATGGAACTTATCCTTAACTATCCTCTCAAGGCTCTCCCGAGACTGCACTATGCTGGCAGGCGTAGCTCAATTCTCTGAGTGGCTTCAAGAAGTTGTTCTGCAACGCTCTTGGGCTTTTCTGCTTCCTTCTCGGCTTTAGCTTGTTTAGCAACTTCAGACTTAGCATGTCCTTCTACGAGATGTGGGAGCATTCTCGGTCATCACAACCTCGTTGTCCTCATGTTCAGAGCTGCAAGTGGCAAGTGGGGTCTATCCAACAGGTAGGTGTCCGTGCCAAACTTGGCATTGATGAGCATCTGAATATGCGAGCAAACCCACATGACCTCTTACGGTCACCGCTGTCCTCTTGATAGTCTCGACTATCGGGTCCATCACCTTAAAAGGTGTCTTCGATCTAGAATGTGCAGCATGTTGATAGAGTACCCTCTTATCATGCGGTGGTCCCCGACTTAGGCATCAATGTATGCCTCGTAATGGTGTTGGTGGTTGGGAGACCTGCTCAAGGTAGTAGACCGAACCAAGCTTCCATATCTCTACATCCTTCTCATCTACCTCATTATACATGTTCTTCATTGACTCGTGATTTTTCTTCGGAATGCCATAGACATCAATATCATCTTCCCTTGAAACAGGTGCATTCAGCAATGCTCTCCATTCCTCAACAGTAGAATAGAATCTCTGCCCTTCTGTCATCCATACAATGCTGCCATCTGGATAGAAGTGTGCGGTGGCATAGAATTGCATGATCATCTCATCGTTCCAGGCAGTCAATTTCTGACCAACGAACTCTGCAATCCCACAAGCAGTGAAGCTTTCATGCACATGTGGGAAGTAGTCTCTGTGCTCTTCACTGTCGATGTATTCCCAGTCAACGTATCTGGTGTCAGCAACAATTGGCTTCTTATCCATGAGCACTGTCTCATAAAAGTCTTGTTGCTCTCTTGTGTGGAATCTTGAGTCAACTGCTGTTCTTCTCCTGGTGGCATATGGATCTGCTTGCCTCCATAGCCTGAGACCTTTATCCTTTCTCTCCTTCATATTCTCAGCTCGAGGATGAGCATCATTATGAACTGGCAGTTTCTGCCTGAGCTTGAGCAAAACATGAGCCTCATCATCGATTCTGCGGTGGCACGTTGTCCTTTTTCTTTTCTCAAGCGGTATGTTCCTCACAGTCTTCTTGGGCTTGGCAGCTGGTTTGGCTTGGGCTGCCTTTTGCTGGAGCTGATTGCTTAACCTTTGTGGGTGCTCCTGCTCGATGGCATCACCCATCAACTTCGCTTCGAGGAGGCTGAGGTGCTTCCTCATCGTAATCATCATCATCATTGTTTCTTCATGAACTTTCCTCTTCCTCTTGGAAGTCTTCTTGATTTTGCTTGGAGGTTTCTTCCATCTTTGAGCTTCTGGCAACAGAGGATTTCTTCACCTTGCTTGTGCCTTTCTTTGTTGTTGCCCTTGATATCCCTTGAAACCACTTGCCTTTTAGGCTTTGAAGATATCTCCTCATCAGCAATGAAATCTGAATCTTCCTCATCTGAATTTCTCTTCCTCCTGGCCCTGGTAGCAGCTGCAGGCAGTCCACTTGGAGTGCTTCTCTCTCCATCATCTGAAAAACTGCTTGCTTCTGGACTTGTAGCTGCCTCTGGAATCTCAACTGGCATCTCGGACTGTTACATTGTCACTTCCTTCGACATGACCGACAACCTGTGAATAGAATAGATATAGGCGAATAGAAGAGTTATCACAAACCTAGAGGATTTTGCAAAAAGAATGAGTTCAAACTTTAGTTTTAGGTTTTCACAGAATACATGTCGGTCCGACCGAGTCTATCAATTCGGTGAAACCGAAATGTCTAAGCAGACCATATACACCACTTTCGGTGGGACCGAAATGGGTTTCGGTCTAGCCGAGACTACTAGGGTTTCACTGAATCTTCACTTCGGTCTTACCGATTTGCACAACTTCGGTTTCACCGAAAAGTGCGGTCTGGTAATGGCCAGAGGCCAAATCGGTCAGTCCGAAAATGCAGAATCGGTCACACCGAGATGTGTTCGGCGGAAACCTAACCCTAAAATTTTCACTCGAAATTTGTTCTATGACCTAAACGGCTGGATAGGGAGATCTCAATCTTGGCAAGAAACATGGCAACGCCTATCATGCATAGAATCAGCGGTTGGAACACGAGAGGATGAAACTCACCCAAATCGGTGGAGCTTCACTTACGGCGGCAACGGCGCGATGAGAAAGTCCGTTGACGGCGATGGAGACCCGCGGCGAGGGCGCACAGGCGACGGCGGAGACGATCCGGAGACCAAGGCGACGGCAGCTAAGGGTTTGAGGGCGAAGCGTTTGAAGAAGTAATCAACGCTCCGTCCTCGAGTATTTATACCCTTCGGTGTCGGTGGGACCGAGTTTGAAAACTTCGGTGGGACCGAGATGGTTAGCTGCGTGCGATTACACACTTCGATCACGCCGAAATTTGAAACTTCGGTTTCACCGAGGTGAAAACCTAGATCAATCCAAGTGATTTGATCATCCCGATTTGAGTATATTGGTTTGACCGAAAGTACTTAGAAGGTTTTGGAAGTTAGGCTTTTGACGGATCGGTGGCTCAGAGTGCTCCTCGCTCGATCTGTCCAAAAAGTCTTGTTCAAAGTTTGTGATATAAGCATGAATAGAGTTTGAGACAAGAAAGCATAGATAGCTAGGGGAGGAACTTAGGCATTCTTGTCCATCCATTTGGTCAGAAAAGAAAGAAAACCATAAAGACCAAAGCAACAAATGGATGTCCTCGAATGGATAAAATCATGCATCCAACATGCTCACACAATAAGATAGCAAATGAAATATGTGTCAAACATGCACAAACAAAACACTAACAGCTAGCACACAATTTGGCGATGACTAGGTCATCTATATATGAGTATATTGACTTAGGAGTCAAATGAGAACATTTGATCATAGGTCATACTCATCGTTTAAGCACAAGTGGGGTTACCACTTTTCCATAAAGCATTGATGTGTTCACATCATTAGAAGATGCTTTGGCTCATTTCTTTAGAGCAAAGCTCCCCCTTGATGTGAGAACCCCTTTTACAGGGTCAAACTAACCTCGGGTTGTCGTTGAAGACTTCATGTAGATGTTGAAGATGTGGATGCTCAATGTTGATGAAGATCATCAAGAGTTGGGAGCAATCCTTTGGATTGGGCACTTTCAATACCTACATGGGTTAGTCCCACAAGGAACAAACAAGAATATCCATGGACATAGATTGAAGTTCACAATAGATGATGTCCATGAAAGCAATGATTACCTTGTCCCTTGACTTACCAACATGAGGGTTTGTGACTCCATGAACTAGTGCAAGATGTGGAAGTTGATTGCACAAGTCCTTGCCAAAATGAATATGAGTGAAGTATGTTGGCGGAGTCACCCTCAAGAACTCTCTAGTTCTTCTTCTTCGGGATCCACATCATCTTGATGGGAATCCTTGGGGTAGTAGTTGAGCTTGTTGAAGTAGAACTTGAAGTTGCCTTGGGAACCCACTTGACCATGGCCTTGGGTGCTTCAATGAATGCATCAATCTCCTCTTGAAGCTTGTCCTTGCCTTTTAGCTTGTGGTCTTGTGGTGGAAGGTCATCTTGAGCTTGTTCCTCATTGGAAGAAGTAGGATCATACTTCTCCTCTTGAGAGACAAACTTTGGAGTGGGATATTGACCTTCTTCCCATTCAACACCCTCGGCGTTGAACTTTCGCTCAAAACCAATTCCTTGATTCTTCCGGTGTCTTCCTTGTTTGCGAACAATTTCCTCAAAGCTCTTGCTTCCGCAAGACTCTTGAAGACACCTTTCTCTATAATCCCTTTCAATAGACTATTTTCTTGCTCAAGTGAAACTTGGCTTGAAACATTGTTAGTGGAATCAAGAGAATTACTAGAAGTAACAACATTTGATTTAGCATGATTATTGTTACTACTAGATGAAGAATTTTCTTATGCTTGTCATGCTTAGTTTTGATAGGTGGCAAGAAATTAGACAAGAGAAGTCGTTTGGCAAGATATGAAGAACTCTTCTTTGAAGATCGTCATTGATAGCTTTTAGAAACTCATGTTCTTGCTCTAGATTGAGCTTCTCGAAGCGTAGCTTCTCATGAGATCTTAGGAGCTCTCTATGATCTTCTTGAGCTGTTTCATGAGCTAACTTAAGAGTGTTTAGTTCTTTAGTTAGACGCTCAATCTCCTTCATAGCATTGTCATTCGACTCTTCTCGACTATAAAGACTACTAGCATGTTCATCATTACTAAGCTCGCTAGATTTATCATGTAAAAGCTCATCTTCACCAAGCAAGTCATCCTCATCACTATCAAAGTCAATAAACTCAGGATGTGATACCTTGGGGCCTTTTGCCATGAAGCATCTTCCAATTCCTTCATTTGGTGAATCAAATATGTCATAGGAGTTGGAGTTGGAGGACACTAGAGCAAGACCGCAACACCTTCATCTTGATTGTATTCGAGTTGGAGTGATAGCTTCTTTCGAGTGATTGTCGGAGTCGGGCCGGAAACCCATTCACCAACATGAGCTTGATGTTTTCTTCTTGTGTAGCTCCTTGATGACTTGTCCTTTCTTTCCGAATCCTTGCTTCTCCGAGAGGATCTTCGTTCATAACGATCATCTCTACTCCTTCTCTCTTTTCGAGGCGACTCTTCTCTTGAGCTTCTTCTTCTTGGAGATTCTTCTCTTCTCTTGTGGGGAGTCGAACACTCATTTGAGTAGTGTCCTGGTCTTCCACAATTGTAGCAGTTTCGATCACGACTAGAAGATCTCTTTTCATCATATGATCTAGACTTTGAGCTTCTTTCCTTGCTTCTACTCTTGTAGAATTTGTTGAAGTTTTTCACCATTAGGCTTATCTCTTCATTGGAAACTAGCTTGTCACTTGAGGATGTGGGAGCTTCAACTGCAGCTTTGTAGGCACCACTTGACTTGTTGTGAAGCTCTTCCTTATCTTTAAGTGTCATCTCATGAGCAACAATCCTTCCAATGACTTCGGTAGGCTTGAGATCTTTGTAGTTTGGCATCATTTGAATCAAAGTGCACACGGTGTCATACTTTCCATCCAAAGCTCGAGAATCTTCTTGATGATGAATCGATCGGTCATTTCTTCGCTTCCTAAGCCTGCCATCTCATTGGTAATGAGAGCAAGCCTAGAATACATTTCGGCGACTCCTTCACCTTCCTTCATCTTGAACTTGTCAAGCTGACCTTGAAGAACATCTAGCTTTGATTCCTTCACAGACTCTGTACCTTCGTGCATTTCGACCAAAGTATCCCAAATCTCTTTTGCATTCTCAAGACGGCTGATCTTGTTGAACTCCTCGGGACACAAAGCATTGAAGAGAATGTCACAAGCTTGAGCATTGTTCTGTAACATCCGCAACTCATCCGCAGTAGCTTCGCGATCCGGAACTTTTCCTTCTTCGAAGAACTCACCTTGCAAGCCAACACAAATAATGCCCCATGCGGCAGGGTTATGTCCAAGAATATGCATTTTCATTTTATGCTTCCAACTAGCAAAGTTTGAACCATCAAAGTAAGGACCTCTCTGAAAATTACCCTCACTAGGCGCCATACTCTCCTAGGTTGTGAAACCAAGCTTATGGAGTCAATGCAATGAAACCAATCCAATGGAGACCAAAGCTCGATACCACTTGTAGGATCGGAAGTATGTCTAGAGGGGGTGATTAGACTACTTGACAACAAAAACTTTTGCCTTTTGATTGGAGTAGTTTCTTAGCAAGTTCACAATGATAACCAAGTCAAGTATCACCCTACACATGCAATTCTAGAGTTGTGGCAGCGGAAAGTAAATTGCATGTATAGTAAATGAGAGGAGGAGAAGAGCAAACGCAATGGAGACACGGAGATTTTTCTCGTGGTTCCGATAGGTGGTGCTATCGTCAATCCACGTTGATGGAGACTTCAACCCACGGAGGGTAGCAGCTGCCTGCGAGTCCACGGAGGGCTCCACCCACGAAGGGTCCACGAAGAAGCAACCTTGTCTATGCCATCATGGCTTACGCCCACGGAGGACTAGCCTTACTCGGGTAGATCTTCACAAGTAGGCGATCTCCTTGCCCTTACAAACTCCTTGGTTCAACTCCACATCATGACGGAGGCTCCCAAGCGACACCTAACCAATCTAGGAGGCACCACCCTCCAAAAGGTAATAGATGGGGTTGGTGATGATGAACTCCTTGCTCTTGTGCTTCAAATGATAATCTCCCCAACACTCAACTCTCCTCACTGATTTGGCTGTGGTGGAAGAAGGATTGAGTGGAAAGCAACTTGGAAAGACTAGAGATCAAGTTTCATATGGTGGGAGTGGAGCAACTTGATCTCAACACAAGGGTAGGTAGTTTTCTTCTCGAAAATGTAAGGTAGGAGTGGTAGTTCTTTCGATGGCTCTCTCCACGAATGAAGAGGAGGTGGAGGGTATTTATAGCCTCCACACAAAATCCAACCGTTACACACATTTGACCAATCTCGGTCGGACCGAAGTTGACAACTCGGTCGGACCGAAAGTTCAAATCTTGTGAGCGTTGGGATTTTCGATGGGACCGAAAATACAATCTCGGTTGGACCGATTCTTCCAAAGTCTAGGGTTTGCCAATCTCGGTGGGACCGACTTTCTCATCTCGGTGACACCGATTTGAGTCTGAAGGTTCTGAAGCTTGGCAACACCAATTTCGAATGACCGAGTTTGGAATCGGAAAATCCGAGATTCTTAGGGTTTGGGTATATGGTGAGGTGGTTCATCTCGGTGTGGTGAGTTTGGAATCGGTGGGACCGAGATTACTTATGAGTTTATGTTGGAATGAAAGATTGCTGATTGTTTGAGAGATAAATCACTAAGCACTTTAGAGCAACGGATCATCATCATAACCTCATCCCCTTTTAATAGTATTGGCTTTCCTATGGACTCAATGTGATCTTGGATCACTAAACCAAAAATGGAGTCTTGAGCTTTTGCCAATGTTTTCCTTAGCATTTTGAGGGTCCACATCATCAGTCATTGCCATACCCATATCAATGAACTTTCGAAATATTCTCAAGAAATGATTAGTTCAATGATATATATGTTGTTATTAATTACCAAAACCACACAGGGATTAGTTGCACTTTCAAACAACATAGATGGGATGCCTAGTAAGGGGTTGGTATGACACTAATTGTTTTCATGCAAGGGCCAAAGGGCCAAACACATTCATTAAAATCCAAATGGGTGATGTAGTGGTTTACAAGTTCCCAAGGAAAGCACGGCGTCCATCAAACACAACAAAAGCAAACACAACACTACATGGTTTCATAAGAACCATTACATGGACTCGACTTCGCATAGGGGTACGACCTATCCTCTGGGAGGGTTACTAACGGGCATATCCAAGTTGTGAATGATGCCTAAGTGGTGGAATGCTCGGTCATGTGATCTGCTCTTACAGGTCTTCCTCCTCTTCATCGATGCGCGGCTTTCTTCCTTTGCTTGAAGGGGTGGGGAGTGGAGGAGTTCAGCGCGCGTTGCTTTGCTGGTGGGGTGAAGAGCTGCGGTAATCCCTTGCGCTCATGCGGGTTTCTTGTGGTGGTTCTTCATCCTTTGGGGTCTTCCGCCTCTGTATCATGATTGCGGGCTGTCGAGGGGCACCTTCCTTCTTGATCCTATCCGTCTTCTCTTGTGCTTGGCGAAGAAGTGCCTTGGTCTCATGAAGTTCCTTTCGGAGTTCCATCGATTCTGCGGCCAAGTGTTGTGCCAAACTATCGGCACAAAGGCTGAAGTAGGTCTGGAATCGGAGTGGAAGTCCTTCTTCTAATGGTGGAGCTGGTGCATTGCTCTCATCCTCGCCTTCCTTCCGATAAGGCAAGAAACGGGTTGCTAACTCGTCTGCCATCTCTGGAAGAAGGTCTCGGAGGCGAGTGAGTGCCTTGAGGGTTGCCGTCTCGACGGCAAGAACTAGTGTTGCCATCTGGGGTCCCTCGAAGAACCAGCTTGTTGGAAAGTCATTGGCCTTCACGATCACTTCTACATGATATTCCGTCTCGGCGTCATTGATCCAATGCTCATGGTAGGTGAAAGTGGGGGCTCGGTGGAACTGGCACCTCTTGAGGCTATCTTCGAGAAGCACGGGAAATCCGGTGGTCAGGAAGTCTTCGGGTACGGCAGCCATCTACAAAGGTTGAATGGGAGAGGTCAACAAGGGAAAATGCATCTTGGGTGGGGTCAGCTTCAGAGAGGTTTAGATGGTCTCAAGTTAACTAACGTCCATGCTAACTAAGGCTTCCTACGGTCGGGATGGCTCGATACCAGCTCTGTGGGGACCCGACTCACAAGTCGTGATCACCGAATGCTGCGTGTCTGATGATCCCGAGATCTATGCTCACTGAACACACAGAAGCTGAATAACAAGAGTCTTACATCCATACATATCGTCTTACACAAATAGTGACCAACATGGTCAAGTCTTACATCGATAAAGCCTTAAGGGCTAAACATCAAATGAAACAAAGCAGCGGAAATCGTCGATGATAAGTAGAACCCATGCCATCTGCCTTAACCCTACAGGCATTCTGACTGGGAAACGTCCTAGTTCGCATGATCGTCTCCAAAGGACTCTTTTTCGAACTCCGGTTCTTCCATGCCTGTCAATTAAATAACCAGTGGCAAGCCAATGAGTACTTTGAATGTACTACTTAAGCAACCCATGATTTGGTTCAAAGTACAGTAATGCATGACATAGGTAAAGTTTTGCATAAAGCTAGTTTTGAGTGCAATGACATGTTCAACAACCTATAAAGCATGCATCAAAAGAATTCAAGTAACCATGAGATCTGGTCACAGATATCAACATAAATAGAGTGGGTACCAACCCATTGTCATAAACAAAATGGGCACCAACCCATCTCAATCGTGTCAGTCCGTTGACTTGACCCAAGTCATTTCCATCATCTCATCCACACGGTTGAAAACCCTGGACATAGTTTAAGCAGCACCGCCCAACCGTCCTTGACCGTGGACACGGCTATTCGAATAGTTTTACACTCTGCAGAGGTTGCACACTTTACCCACTAGATCCGGGGAACTTCCGTGTCATCCACGACCCGCGGTACCTCAAGTACCCGGGGTAAGCACCCGATCACCGCCTTTCCCTAGACGACACTAACATGGAGTCCACTCGATTGGTAGTAACCCCCGTGCCAAACATTTCTCATCATAAAGTTGTGGAGCCTCGCTCCCATATTCATCACATACCACAAGCATGGGGTACCAGCGGTGTGTTCGGTGCCACATGAAAACAGTCATGGCCGCCCTACAGCACGACCCGTCCCAAGAGAGCACCAACTCTCCCCCGTCACTAGTAATGCGGGCTCCAAGCTAGTATCGGTCTAGGTACTCAACAATGCCCTTTCCCATATAAGGGTAGAGTGGTCGCGCATGTAGGGTTGGGACAGTCATCAAATCTTAAATCTAATCCATTTTCGAAAACAACACACACTTGCCTCGGTACACCACTTCGTCATCAAGTGGTTACCTTTCTCATCATCTCCCTCGGGCATAAATGGCACCCGATGGGGTTTTCGAAAGTTGTTTGAAAATATTTTTTGTCTCCATGACATGCATATTCCCGTCCCTTTTTGCGTAGCAATCTACTTAGCATCCTATCTACTCCCATCGTCATAACCCTCATAAGGAGGTAGGGTCATGCACAATGCAAGTGTCAACGAGAAAAGTAACGGAGGCAACCCACCAAAGTGGTTACCCATCCTTCATGATTCCGATGCAACAATAATAAGTGCTATATGACATGCATAAAAAGGGTTTCATAGACATGGTCAAAGGGCTGCTTGCACGGCTCAACAAAGTCTTGAGGGTCTTCAAAGTCTTACGGTCCAACTCCTTCGTCGACAGAACGCAATCTATCGTCCCAAAATAATAACGGGAAAATAAGGCAATAATAAAACAGAAAAATCAAAGTGCTCGAAAAAATGTCAACTCTTTTTGTAAAATATTAGATGGAAATATAAGATGGGAAACTTGCTAGTTTTGGATTTGGAGTGGTGGAGCAGGAGATATGGATTTTCAGAGGCACATTTAAATGCTAAAAATCACATTTAAATATTTCCGATGAAGAAAGGTTGGTTGGATTTGAGTGAAAGTTGCACCATTAAATAGGTTGCAATATTCTAGGAATTTAGGAATTGGAATCAATGCATTTGGATTATTATTTAATCTGTGGAATATTTGGAATAAGTGATGAGAAAAGAAAAAGAAAAAGAACCTTTGTGCCATGGGCGGAAACAGCCCAGGCAGCGTGCCCAGCCAAAGAGCCGGCCCAGCCGAGCCAGCAGAGAGCCTGCCACCACCATTTTAAACCTGACGTGGGGCCTGCAGGTCGAGAGAGAGAGGGCGCGGGAGTGTGGGAGAGGATGATAGGGGGCCCACTGTCATCACTAACCCGTGGGCAGGGGGCGCGGTGCTCACCGGCGACGATCAAACGACGGCGAGCTCCGCGAAAAGAGGATGGCCGATGGGCGCCGCCGCGTCGGTGGGTGGTGGACTTGGCCGGTAGTCTGAGGGTTCGCCCGGCGACGAGGTTTGCGGCGGAGGAGCTTGGTGTCAGCGGCTCCGGCCGCTTCGGCTGCAACAGAGAGGGAAGCGGAGGGGAAATGCTCGGGGAGATCAGGGGTTCTAGATCGAGGCAAGGGAGGAGCGGGGAGGCTTATACCTCGCGAATTCCAGCGAAGCCGACGCAGCGGAGCTCGAGCTCGATCTCGAGCTCAGGCGCTCTGGAGAAGAACTAGGGTGCGAGGGGAAGCTTTGGGGTGTGAGAGGCGAGGGTGAGGTGGAAGGGCTCGGGAGGCCTTTTATAGGAGAACGGTGAGGTCCGTGAGACCCGTCGCCGGAGAGCTTCGCTTTCGTCGCCACAGGGCTCGGGAGGAGCTGGCCCGTGTCTAGGGCGTTCGTGGGCATCGACTCGCCTAGGGAAGAAGAGAGAAGGAGTGGGAGGGGTCGGGGGCAAGGCGTGTGAGCAGCACCATTGGCCTTCGGGTGGCTCTGTTTGATAAGCGAGGCGCGGGAAGGAAGGAGAGAGAGGAGGGGACAGCGCCGTGGCGTGTCGCGGACGTCATGGCGCCTCGGTGGCGCGAGGGGAAGGCCCGAGGTGGCCGGAGCCGTTAGGCGAGGGCGGCTACAGTCTTGGGAGCACACTGTAGCCCTCTCAGGCCCATATGGCTGCCATGGCATTGTTTATGCCACAGGGACGCGACAACCATGTCCATAGTGCCGCGGGGTAGTAAAGAAGGAGGGGAGGCATTGGATGCCTGTTAAGCCAGTGGAGTGAGGAGGAGGAAGAAGAAAGGTGAAAAGGGCTGACCAGAGAGAGAAAGAGGGGGTTTCACCCTCAATTATTGAGCTGGGACTTGCCATTATTCTTTGGAGGTGAAAGGGGTCTAGGAGGAGCTGTGGTAAAATTGGAGCTCTCCAAGAATAGTGAAAGGGTAAAAACAGTGGTTTTTGCAAAATGTCAGAAGGTGTTTGATAGAGTTTTGAGCAAGCAAATGGACTCCAATTGCCATGAGACTCCACAAGGTGAAATGACTCATAAAAATATAGCCTTCCACCAATTAGGAGATTATTTGGGCAAAGTTGCCAATGCAACTTTTGTGAACCCTAGAAATGAGCAGAAATAGACTTGAGTAGATCTAGTTGAGCATAACACTTCTCCTTGATGAACCACTTTGTGTAGTGGCCTCATTTGGTCATGTGAACATGCTCACAAAAGTTGGGGTCAATGGGAGAAAGTTGGTAGTACAAAGTTGCTCAAATTTGATTCTGGTCAGAGAGGGTTTTGAGGTACTTTGACCAAGATTCCTCTTCTCCAACCTGTGCCATTTGGTCTAGATGCATCATTGGACCCATGAAGCATGTTCACCAAGTTTGAGCACATTTGGACACATTTGGCAATGTAAAGTTGATCAAACTTCAGAATGGACAGAATTAGTTTTGAGGTGTTTTGATGGTGTTATCTTGTTCTCGAAGTCATGAGACTTGGCAAGATCATCTAATATGTCATATGTGACATGATAGAATTTTCCTGGAATTTTTGAAGAATATTTCCTTTGTAAATATTTCAAAAGCTTGAAATATCCAGGAAGGGTTTTAGAGGGATTTGACCAATATTTTGAACATGACCATGTGTTGAAACTCTTATATATGGACAATATATGTCCTATGAGTTTCCCTAAATTTTGTCAAATATTTTTAAAACAATAAAATAATTTTTCCCTATTAAAGACCATTTCTGGCCTTAAGAAAAAGCTTTTAAATAAAATAGTAAAACAACTTTTAAAATTATATTTTTGTGGTTTCTGGGTATCCTATATCTAATAGGAGTCAAATATATTTTTGGAAAGATTTTTGCTGCCCTTAATCTAGTACTTGCTGTGCAAATCTTAATTCAAGGGTTTTGGGGAAGCTAATTTTAGAAAAATACTTTTTGGCCAAATTATTTTTGTAAGAAAATTCTATATTGCACTATACACATGGCATGATCATTGGACAGAAGTTTGGGGCAAGGAGATGAAGTATAGAAGGTGGAGTGGTTGACTATTAAGAGCACTTGAAAACCACATAGGGAAAACCAACACCAAATAAAAGCCAAATAAAGCAAAAAGTTTTTGTTGGTCCAAATTTTCATGCTTTATTAATGAAAATGAAATGTTACAGAATGCAGGGTGTGACACTTTGTATCAAAGACTTCATATGAATAAGTTGACACCAACTGAATCTCTTTGCAAATAGTTGAGACATCAACTTCTGTACTAATTGGTATTTGTAAGGATGTGCCTATCATAGTTGCAAATGTTACTGTCTTAACAGTCTTTGTTATCCTTGATATACCTGAGGATGACAGTATGTCGGTCATCCTTGGTAGACCCTTTTTGAATATTACAGGGGCTGTTATTGATTGCAACAAGGGTAATGTCACCTTTCATGTTAATGGTAATGAGCATACGGTACACTTTTCGAAGAAACTACCTCAAGTTAATAGCATCAACTCTATTGGGAAATTTTCAACAATTGCTATTAGAGGTTTCGAATTCCCTATTCCTACTATTAAAAAGAACTATTAAACTCTTATTGTTGGGGACATGCATATCCCCATTGAGGTAACCTAGTGTTATACAAGATTCTCAGGTTTCATGTCATTCGGAAGAAGTTTATTAATAAGACTTGATCATCCTTATTAATGGATTCCTTTTGACGGGCATGAGATGGATGAATTTTGTAAACACAACCTTCTGTACCCACCTTTTACTTTATGTTATTTAGAATTAATAAAGTAGAAATACTATTATTTTACAATTTTCTAAATTATCCGTGCAATAAAAAAATGATCAGAAAATAAAAGTTTTCAAATGCCCAAGAAATTTTAGACGTTTTTTTCTAGAATATATGATATTTTTGGCACTAAACACACCCCGGGGGTGCACTTATGAGCCACAAGCTCACAGGGCGCGCCCATCCCCCTGGGCCTGCCATGCAGGCTTGTGGGGCCCATGTACGGCCCCTTACTTATTCCAGCCACCCATCCACTTCTTCTACCTCCAGAAAAAATCACACCCTTGCTCAAACCCGTGTTCTGGCTCATCTTGCTGCCATTTTCGATCTCCTTGCTCGGAGCTCTGTTTTCGAAACTATTTTAGGGGATTGTTCATCGGTATGTGACTCCTCCAATGGTCCAGTTAGTTTTTGCTCTAGAGCTTTATATATTGCAATTTTTTCTGCGGTGGTGACCATGTTCTTGAACTTGCATGTCAAATTTATATGGTTCAAAGTAGTTTTGTTGCATGATATAGCCTCTAGGCACTTGTGGGGGTAGTTGCTAACAATTTTGTTGAGTTTCGTTCACTTTTATTTGAGTCACTAAAAATTTCAGAAATTATTAGAGAAAAGGAAAACCATGAGCAGGTGGTTAAGGGGCTCATCAAGTCGTAATTCGGAGGAAATTCGGAGCAAACTTAGGAGGAGAAGCCCAAGTACAATCTTTCGCGTGCGGTGGAGGTTCGGCTATGTGAATGGCCAAGTGATACATTCTTGAAGGAGACGGGAATTTATGATGATTTCTATTATTTGGCTGACAACGTCGACATCGTCCCCATCCTCCAAGATAAGCGCGACCAATACCTCCTACTCACTAATACCTTCGTGCAAAACTTTCACTTTTATCCTAGGAAGGAACCACCCATGGCAGAATTTCACTTGTACGATGTGCCTAAGGAAATGTCATTATATGATTTTTGCAATGTTTGCAAAATACCTCATGAGGACCGCATCAGTGAGCCACGTCCAAGAGACATGGATGATTTCATCTCTGAATCTACTATGGGGGAAGAGACAGGAGTGTCGGAAGCAAGAGTGGCTAGTTTACATTTTCATGTTTTACGTTACTTTGCATTATTTGCCGGGAGATGTTTAACTGGTTGTGGGGAGAGTGGAACTCTCAGTGCACCCGGCCTCGCTATTTTGCACCATGCTGTATATGTTGATAGACCATTTAGTCTGGGCGCTATGGTTGCTCAACGGTTATACACAAACTGGTCGAAGGGTCACATTTACGATGGTATTTATGTCTCCCGCCTCACTGCAAATTTTGAGATTCCTATTAGACATGATGAGGAGGAAGAGAAGTTGTTACCCAACAAATATTTAGATTATGCTAGTATGGTAGCGCATCACTTTATTAACAATGATAAGCAAAAGCGACTCCTGTACAACTTAGTATTCAGTCAGAGTACTTGTGAGATTATTACTTTTCTTCCACCTTCTTTGTTCAATATTTATTCAGGCAGGTACATTACTATGCCCGATGACATCTATGCATACTGGAACTTAACACAACCCCATTGCCTGAGCAATAGCAGCACCTGAGCCATACTAGGAGCTCGTTTATCAGTGGGAGCTACAGGAGCTCGCCAACCAGTGGAACCCTCAGGACCCTCCACAGTATCCAGGAGAGGGTTACTTCGAGCCATGGCCATCGACCAACTTAGGCCAAAATCCTAAGCTTGGGGGAATACATATTTCTCACCGACATTACATTCATGTTCACGCATTCATTCCAGTTGTCGGTGTTCATCCGTTTCCATTGTATAATCCATGTTATTTTGTTTTTCTTGCTTTCTTCTTGTGTGTTTGAAAAACTTTGATAAAATCCAAAAATATTTCTCACTTCTTTTTAGTTTTTCTTTCTAGTTTAATTAGTTGTAGTATTAAAAGAAAACCTAAAAAGATTTCTCGTTCTTCTTATGCTTGTTGGGAGCTTTCCGTGTAAATAGTTTTTCTCATTTTGGTTTTACTTTCTTCTAGAGAAGAACAAAAACTCCAAAAATATTTCAGGGTGTTTCTTTGAAATTCTTTTCTTTTCTTTCGGTCGTAAGGAGATGACCACAATGAAAATGTTGAGTGGCTGTCATATGCATTATTGTTGATCTAACAAAGAGCCCATATTACCTTGTCTTCTCCTTTGAATAAAAGTTTGCGGATTCCAGTTTAGTCCATGACATGTGCACTCTTATTATTATTCACATCGTTCGGTCGTGCAAGTGAAAGGCAATAATGATGATACTTGATGAAATGATTGAGATGAAGAAAATCTGGTACGAACTCGGCCCATTTGTTTTTGTAAATATTATTAGCTCATCGTTCTTGATTCAGCCTATTATGAATGAGACATGTTTGCAAGGACAATTACATATTATAGTTACTCATGTCGTGCTTAATTAGCTAGGAGTGGATAATGGTTTATCTTGTTTGCCAGCATGCATTTAAAATAGTTATGATGTAGTATGATAGGATGGTATCCTCCTTTGAATGATTCAAGTGGCTTGACTTGGCGCATGGTCACGCGTGTAGTTGAATCAAAACCAACATAGCCTCCATGATATTTATGCTCATGGTGATTTATATCCTACTCATGCTTGCACTCAATGTTGACTAACCTCAATGCATGTTTATGACCATTCTTGCTCTCTAGTAGGTCGCTCTTCAATCTTTTTGCTAGCCTTCAGTTGTACTAAGCAGGAATACTGCTTGTGCATCCACATCATTAAACTCAAAGTTGTTCCATATGAGTCCACCATACCTACCTATATGCGGTATTTACCTGCTGTTCCAAATAAATTTGCATGTGCCAAACTCTAAACCTTCAAACAATAATTTGTTTTGTATACCTGAATCGCTCGTGTAGCAACTGGGGGCTGTCGGTATCTTCCATGCTAGGTGGGTTATTCTCACGATGAGTGTTTATTCACTTGTCATTTACGAGAAAGTGGTTGGTAAGTGGGATGCCCAGTCGTATGATCAAAATGAAAATATAATAATTAAACAAAACTCCACCAGATTGTTGTTGGTATGGAGGGTACCCGAGGATTCAGCTCGCCATGGCTTGTGTTTGTTGGTGGAGGGGGAGTAAAAAATTACCATTCTGTTTCGGAACCGCCTATAATGTGTCTAGCATGGAAAATAGTGAGATCTCTCGGTTGCTATGTTGACAATGAAAGCATGCCTCTCAAAGTTATATCCATCTCTGTTTTAAAAGCTTCGAGCTCTGGCACCTCTACAAATCCTGCTTCACTCTGCGAAGGGCCTATCTATGTACTTTTATTGCTGAGTCATCATCTTCTTATTAAAGCACCAGCTGGAGAGCACTATTGTCATTTATATGCTTTGTCTTTTGTCGATGTTGAGTATGAGTGAGACTGGATCTATTTTGCCATGAATTACAATGTCTAGTCAGTCCTTGATCTTCAGAGGTGCTCTGCATTTATGTTTTGCGTTCTCAGAAAGGGCTAGCGAGATACCATTTTGTCATATTATATCATGGTTGTTTTGAAAAAGTTTTTTCATTCAAGATATTTTATTATTGCTCGCTAGTTGATTATGCCATTGATATGAGTAAATGTGAGGCCTAAAGGTTATTGTGAATATGGTCAGTTCATAATCTTTGTTGAAAACCTGAACATTGGCTAGACATATTTGCAACAAGAAGATCAAACAGAGTTTGTAGAAGTTTTTCTTTGTCACATTCAGTTTATCAACTGAATTGCTTGAGGACAAGCAATGGGTTAAGCTTGGGGAGTTGATACGTCTCCATTGTATCTACTTTTCCAAACTCTTTTGCCCTTGTTTTGGACTCTAATTTGCATGATTTGAATGGAACTAACCCGGACTGACGCTGTTTTCAGTAGAATTGCCATGGTGTTATTTTTGTGCAGAAATAGAAGTTCTCGGATTGACCTAGAAATTTACATAGAATATTTGTGGAATATATAAAAAATACTGGTGAAAAAAGATACCAGAGGGGGGACACCCAGGAGCCACAAGCCCTGGGGGCGCGCCTACCAGGCTTGTGGGCCCCCTAGAGCTCCCACAACCCTAAGTCCAACTCCATATATACCTATTCGTGGAGAAAAACTCAGAGAGAAGGATTCATCGTGTTTTACGATACATAGCTGTCACCACCTCCTATTCTTCATCGGGAGGGCTGGTCTGGAGTCCGTATGGGGCTCCGGAAGGTGGAATCCATCGCCATCGTCATCATCAAGCTTCCTCCATCGCCAATTCCATGATGCTCATTGCTGGGAATGAGTAATTCCACCGTAGGCTTGCTGGATGGTGATGGGTTGGATGAGATTTATCATGTAATTGAGTTCGTTTTGTTAGGGTTTGATCCCTAGTATCCACTACGTTCAGAGATTGATGTTGCTATAACTTTGCTATGCTTAATGCTTGTCACTAGGGCCCGAGTGCCATGATTTCAAATCTGAACCTATTATGTTTTCATGAATATATTTGTGTTCTTGATCCTATCTTGCTAGTTGTAGACACCTATTACGAGTTATGATCCGCATACCCCAAGGTGAAAATAATTGGGATTCTTTTCGGTGATTACTGTAGTTTGATGAGTTCATGTATTCACTAAGTGCTAATGTTTTGTTCTGGTTCTCTATTAAAAAAAGGCCTTAATATCCCTTGGTTTCCTTCGTTGCCACGGGAGGGTAGGAAAAAGATGTCATGCAAGTTCTTTTACATAAGCACGTATGACTATATACGGAATACATTGTCGGTGTACTAAGGTAGGGGTACCTTAGTACCCCAACTTGTGCACGGGCAGTTACAGCTCCCCGACGCAGGGTTTACCACGTACTAGCCGGAGACCCTCCTATTCTGCGTCAAGCCATTCAAGAACAAAGTGTACAGGACAGAAGATCAAGACCCCGGCAAGCAGAGCTTGCCGGGAAGGCCATTTCAGGCTCAAGGTTACATCACTTGCGCAAGGCCCCGGCGAGAGGAGCTCGTCGGGAAGACTAGAAGATTACGTCATAGAAGACACGCCTCGGCGCTGCATGCGTCTCGGCGAGGGCCCGGGAAGCGACAAGCCACAGAGCCCGGCAAGCTCCCGGGCCCGGCAAGATCAAGACCCCGGCAAGGCGCTTGCCGGAAGAGCTGCTGTTGTGTGCTGCGCTCCAGCTCATCGGCCTGGCGTCGCCTGGGCCTTTCGAGGGGCAGCGTGGCGGATGGCTGTGCAGCTGGGGACACGGTGGCATTTCACGGTGGTGGATCCATCGCCGTGGGCGAGCGGAGACGCAAGGCGGGAGCTTTTGGGGTCGACGGCGACGGCATTAAATGCCCTTGTCCCCTCTGTCAAAAGTAGGTAGAAACCACTTGTTCATGCCTTTGTAGCTTCTTTGTTCCCTTGACCGCTCCAACTACCACCTCTTTTACCTTTTACCCCTTCCTCCTCGTTGACACTGTCGGTGACCCTTGCACTATAAAGGAGGCCCATGCACGGCGTGGGGGGGGTTGGAACCTGGCGACTCTCGCGCTTGGGGTTCGGCTCATTAAACACGCATCGTCACCATACGCTCGTACTCTCGAGCAAGCTCAATACAAACACAAAGCAGCAGTAGGAGTTTTATCTCTCCGGAGAGCTCCGAAGCTGGGTAAAAACCCGCCCGCGTGCTCGCCTCGATCTGCTCTCTGTGCCTCCTCCGCCCTCGCACCGCACTCACAAAGGGGCCCCGGCCCCATAGGTGTCCGCGGCGCGGCACCTCCCAGCGACATCTCGGCGCGCCCGGTAAAGGCGTCGAGGTTGTCGCGGACCTGATCCGGCGTCTGCGCACGGCGTTCGCCATCAACCTCTCAATTTCGCCAAACAACCGTCAACAACTTCGCTATCGCCCGAAGAAGAAGGCTTGGGGCTGCAGGCTCCGTCTGCGTCCTTCCGCCGCCACCGGAGCCAGCGGTGGGCGGAGGAAACGCCGACGGAAGGGTGGTCGCCGCCGAAGACACTCGCGACGCCACCAGATCGAGGGCGGGGCGGGTGACCGCGCTTGGTCTCCGTGGATCCACGTCCATCTCGGCGCCACGACGACCAGCGCGCCATACCACGGGAGGTGGTATCCGCTTTCTTTGGGGCAGGACACGCCGGAGGGTCGCGGGGCGCTCGTGCCAGCGTCGAGACACGGCAAAGCGAAGGCACGGGGAGGACCTGCTCCTTCTAACACTGTTAGGAGTCCGAGCCTACCCGCTCCTCGCACCGCGCTCCGCTCCCCTCCACTCGGCGAAGCGCTCGTAAGCGCGCAATCCTCGACTTCCCTCGGCGCGGACAAGGCGAAGGCGGAGGCCACCATCAAAGCCTGGTCGCCGCCAACAACGACCCCTCGCGGGGCCGGCGACCTCGCGGCATGGCGAAGCTGAGAAGAGCGAAGGCTAACGGCGACAAGGCGCTGGGGTGCAACCTTAGTGCACTCAAGCGCGAAGCAAAAGACGCCGTCCCGGGAACAACGCGGCGGCAGCTCCACAGCGCCGTCGGATCCAGCGGGCTCGCGGGACCAACGCCAGTCCTCGGCGACCGGCGACAAGAAGACGCTTCGGACCACGATCGGCGCCGCCCGAAACTTCGGCGACAATCGAACCGAGCTGGAAGCGCTATCGAGCGTATCGCCCGGTGAACGAGCGACTTGCCGTCGCGGCGAGCTGCCTGCGTTCGCCCGAAGAGCTCTGCGCGTCGATGGCTCAACATGAAGAACTTCAAGCCCGGCGTGCGGAGAAGCGGCAAGAGCGCACCTCGGAGTTCCTCGGTGTCTACACCATCGCGGTGCGAGCTGCGGGGCGCGACGACAAGATACAGCGAACTACTTCCGCTTCGTGCTTAAGCGAGCGTTCGTTCTTGGCTCATGCACTTGCGGAAGGCTCCAATTCCTCTTGGGCGACCTTTGCCACCAGTTTGTTGGCGCCTTCACTGGCGGCCACAAACCCCATAGCCAGAGAGCGATCTCCACATTTTGGCACGAAGGAAGGAGAATCCCTGCGCATACATCCAACGCTTGAGCCGTGCAGCACAACATCCTCGATGTCCACCACCGCCATGGTTATCGGTAGCGTTCCACGAGCGTCGCGTAACCGCCGCATGCGTGAAAAATGGCGATGACCAAGATTCGGGGCGTCGGCGAGCTATATGCTCGGCCGACAAGTGTGCCGCGAGGAGGAGGAGACTCCCGGGGAGGATCTTTGGCGCAGGAGGAAGCGATAAGCGACGACAACGCCCGGCAAACAAGAGCGGCGGCGGAACAGCGAGGAAGAACAAGAAAGAGGTGCTTGCCGTCGAGAAGCCCGGCAAGGAGGCTCCCGTAGCGAACACAGGGTTGCTTCTCCGGCAGGAACCTACCCATGTGCGGCAGCCGACAAGCGAAGCGGCTCCGACAAGCAATCTTGCAAAATCCACCGCACCAAGGGCCACGATCTCACCAATCGCAAGCGTGTCGAGTACCTCGTCGAGCAGCAAAAAGCTGAAATCTGAGGCGCGACAAGGAGAAGGCCCAAGGTGGCGGAGGAGAATCGAGCAAGAAGCGGCCGTTCAATGGCCGGGGAGGGCGTCGCGACAAGGCTAAGCAGCGGCAAGGCGATCGACCTCCCCGGGGCCGCGACAAAGATGAAGAAGACGACGATGAAGACATGGAGGATGGGGATGACAGTGAGCAGGAGTTCCAGAAGGCCACGGAAGTCCTGTGAAGAAGACAAAGGCCAATTCCGGCGGGTGCTCTGGTGACTGCTCCGGCAAGCGCGCCTCTCCGGAGTGCCGCGCTGCCGTCGAGGACGCGCCATCGAGCTCCACCGGCAAGCGAAGCCCGACAAGGGCAACTCTGGTGCCCAGCCCGGCAAGGATAGCTCTGGTGCTACTCCGGCAAGCGCACCTCTCCGGAGTGCTGCACCGCCGTCGAGAACGTGCCATCGAGCTCCACCTGCCAGTAGGGCAAAGAAAGTAGCAAGAGCAGCTCCGGCGCCCGCTCCGGCAAGCACACTTCTCCGAAGTGCCACCGTCGAGGACATGCCGTCGAGCTCTACCAGCCAGTTTCAAACTTTTGAGTTGTATTCCCTGAAATTTCATACCTTGTATGGAGAACCTGTGCGCATGGGGATCGAGTCGTGGCTAAGTTGCACCCCTGATCTGTTTCGAGTCCGCTCAACGAGGAAGGCGCGCTGCAACTAGCCCAACAAGTTCTTCCTGCCGGAGGCAACACTGCCAGCGGGCTGCTGATGTTCCGCACTCAGCAAGTGTGTTTGCGCCGGCAGGTCCCCTGAAAGCGTGAGGGTGAAAGCATACGAGGGGGGAAATCAAGGGAGAAGCGCGGCCTTGCCGGATCGCGGAAGAGTAGAAAAGCTAAGTCATCCGAGCTTTTGTGCAAAGCACTACTTGGTTCCATGCTTTTTATATTCCTCGCGCGTTAGTCCTTTGTCGCGATACACGTGTGCGGAGGAACCTACCGTGGATAGCCGCACCCTTATCTAGCTTTCAACTATTCAAGTGAGCCGCGAGAAGCATCGCGCCCTTGCCTCGTTTCCGAGTCCGCTCAGCAAGCTAAGTGCGTCACGACTAGCAGCGGCTAGGTTGCTTGCGGTAGGACCTTGGCGGCAGGCTGCTTCGAGTTCAGCACTCAGCGCTTCGCGACAAGGGCCCCTTTTGCGGCAAGTTTCCTAGAAGCATAGGGTAAAAGCGCCTGAGAGGGATAACGTAACCAGCCCTGCCGTGAAATGCTCTTTGTATGGGAAACTTGTGCGCAGAGGAACCGGTCGTGGCCCGATTCGCCCTTGGTTTGTTTCGAGTCCGCTCAACAAACACAAGCGCGTTGCAACTGGCCCGGCAAGGTTACTTGCGGAAGCAACACCGCCAGGAATGAACTGCTGATGTTCCGCACTCAGCAAGCATGTTCGCGCCGGCAGGTTTCCCGAGAGCGTAGAGTGTAAACATACGAAGGGCAAGACACGGCATCGCATTGCAAGTTACACAGAAAAGATTCGTATACATATACATGTAAATAATGAAGCTGTTGCAGAACTAGCTCAGCTGTTTTTATGGCTGAAATCGCAGCAACAAAGAGAAGCCAGAAGAGCACGCCAGCACCTGGATTTTGGCGGAGCCAGAGTCGCCGGGGGCTGCGAGTGCCAGAATTCCTCCCCGGCAAGCTAAGGTCGCCGGGGGCTGCGAAATCAGATAAGTTTTTCATCCCTCGTCATGCATCCTCTCATGAACCGGGGAAAGCGGAGTTGCGTCTTTGAACGAGCGAGTCTTGTAAAACCCATGCGCGGAGGAGCCAAGTCGTAGCGCGATTCGCCCTTGTTTTGTTCGAGTCCGCTCGGCGAACACAAGTGTCTTCTGCACCCTTATCTTGCTTTCGAGCACGCTTAACGGTTAAAGTGAGCTGCGACAAGCTTGCGCCCTTGTTTCGTTTTCGAGCCTGCTCGGCAAGATAAGTCTTAATCGGCCGTAAGGTTGCTTGCGGAAGCAACACCGCCATTGAACTGCTGATGTCCCTTTTCGACAAGCGTGTTCGCACGGCAAGCTCCACAGGCGTAGGAACATACAAGGCACGAAGTCAAGTAAAAGACGCGGTCCGACAAGCACTCCCCTCTTTTCATTAAAAACATCCTAGTTTAGTACAAGTCCATAAGAGGATGAAAAACATGATAGAGAGGATTACATATTCTAAAAAGCAACTAAGGCCCGAGGGCTTACAAATTGAAAGATAAGGTGCCCGTAATCCTTCTCCTGTTTCTCTGTTCAGGAGTTCAGGAGATAGGTCAAGGAGTCCCCGGCAAGAGAAGCTTGCCGGGAAGGGCAAAAGGGGCGCCTAGGAGAGAGTGGCGTGCCCTCAGGAGCTGCGCAAGGTGACGGGCATGGGGAACCGTCGACGGCGCCAGCGACAAGCCCCTGAAGGCAAGGGAGAGCTACGGGCGCCAGAAGACACCAAGAGAACTTCCCGGGGGCCGGTCAGGAGCTTGGCGGAGACGGAGGCTCCGGAGGCAGAGGTTGAAGACGGGGTGGTGGGGCGTCAGCGCGCTGTCGAGGGCTCCTCGCCCTCGTACTCCGATTTGACGGCCCTGCCGCCACCCCCTCTCCCTCTTTCGCAGCCTCCCTACGCCAGCCGCCAAGAAGACGGCCCCGGGGAGTTCAGGAGGCCGGCGACCCGGATTACGGGGTCGCCGGTGGCGCGCGAGGCAGCGGTGTCCGACGCCTAGTCGGGCCCGCCATCCCCCTCGTCGCCGCTGTCGCTCCCCTCCTCGTCACTCTCGCTCGAGGAGGAGCCTTCGCTATCGGAGGAGCTGTCCACACAGCACCTCGCCCTGGTCCCGAACTCGCCGAAGACCTTGACGGCGAGAAGGTTGCCCTCCATCAACTTGAAATGGAGGGTAAACCCCGCCATCAAGCTGTGGATCCGGGCGAATGTCTTCCAGCCTCGGTCGAAGTACATCACGCCGGGGGCTAGGGACACGACACTCACTCGAGTGCCGCTGATCCCGCAGCCCCTCATGCGCAACTCCATCACTTCGGGCGGATCCGGTCCCATCGCATCCGCGAACGGGGCCGGCAGCCGGAGGCGGCGACGAGCCGCTCGGCGCAGCCTGATGAAGAACTCCCAGGGGTCGTCTCCGGTGTGGACCGCCCCGTGGTCAGGGCTCGCCGGAGGGGACGGGGGAGGCACGTCGCCACGACCGCCTCTCCCCCGACCGCCTCGACCGCGCCCTCGGCCTCGTCCGCGGCCTCGCCCTCTCCCTCTTCCCTTGTGGCGGTTCGCGCGCCATGGAGTGCGGATAGGGCGAGGCGCTACTGAGGCGACCCTCGCAGCCACCGTTGAAGAACCAGGATTTCCTCCTTCCATGGCGGTAAGAAGAGCAGAAACTGAAGATGGAGGGAGGAGAGGAAGTGTGAGGCCAATGTGCTCCCCTTCCGCCCTTTTTAAAGGGCGAGGTGGGGGCTCAACCGCCCCGCTCGGCCAATCGGGAAGCGCGGAGGATAGAGGAGCGGGGCTGGCTCGTCGTCTTCGCCCGTGACGGCTCGGTTTCCCACCATCGCCGCCCACGACCCCTATGCATGCGGGCCGCGTGGCGAAAAGGGCGGGGCCGGAGCGACGGGTGAGGTGACCTCGCCCTGCGCCACGATCACGGGCGTGGATGCCTTAAAGACCGCATGCGCCGCCCACTTCTCCCACGACGCCGCAATCGACGCGTGCCGTTGTGGAGGGATGTGGCGGATGCGGAAGTGGATTCGGCACGCCGTGGGCCGCGTGTGCCCGTGCCTTTTTTTGGGCCTGGCCCAACAGCGCTCGGCTGCCGTGTGTGCCCGAGCCGGGGCTCTGTCGGTGTACTAAGGTAGGGGTACCTTAGTACCCCAACTTGTGCACGGGCGATTCTGACTCCCGGCGGGGTTTACCACGTACTGGCGGAGACCCTCCTATTCGCGTCAAGCCATTCAAGAACAAAGTGTACAGGACAGAAGATCAAGACCCCGGCAAGCAGAGCTTGCCGGGAAGGCCATTTCAGGCTCAAGGTTACATCACTTGCGCAAGGCCCCGGCGAGAGGAGCTCGTCGGGAAGACTAGAAGATTACGTCATAGAAGACACGCCTCGGCGCTGCATGCGTCTCGGCGAGGGCCCGGGAAGCGACAAGCCACAGAGCCTGGCAAGCTCCCGGGCCCGGCAAGATCAAGAACCCGGCAAGGCGCTTGCCGGAAGAGCTGCGCTGTGTGCCTGCGCTCCAGCTCATCGGCCACGCGCGTCATACAGGGCCTTTCGAGGGGACGCGTGGCGGATGGTCAGTGCAGCTGGGGACACGGTGGCATTTCACGGTGGTGGATCCATCGCCGTGGCAGATGGAGACGCAAGGGCGGGAGCTTTTGGGGTCGACAGTGACGGGCATTAAATGCCCTTGTCCCCCTCTGTCAAAAGTAGGTAGAAACCACTGTTCATGCACTGTAGCTTCACTGTTCCCGCACTGTTCCAACTACCACCTCTTACCTTTTTACCCCTTCCTCCGACGTTGACACCTGTCGGTGACCCCTTGCACTATAAAAGGAGGCCCATGCACGACGTAGGGGGGGTTCGGAACCTTGGCGACTCTCGCGCTTGGGGGTTCGGCTCATTCGACACGCATCGTCACCATACGCTCGTACTCTCGAGCAAGCTCAATACAAACACAAAGCAGCAGTAGGAGTTTTATCTCTCCGGAGAGCTCCGAAGCTGGGTAAAAACCCCGCCCGCATGCTCGCCTCGATCTGCTCTCTGTGCCTCCTCCGCCCTCGCACCGCACTCACAAAGGGGCCCCGGCCCCATAGGTGTCCGCGGCGGGCAGCACCTCCCCCCCGGCGACATACATGCCTACATTACATTGATGAATCTGAGCTAGTTCTGTGTCGCCCTAGGTTATAACTACTACATGATGAATATTATCCAAACACAATTATCATTGCTGATCCAATGCCTATGAGCTTTTCACAAATTGAACTTTGCTAAGTTACATTCGTCGCTATTGCTTTCACAATCACTACAAAACTTCTACTGTCACTATTGCCACTGTTATTTTTACTATCATACTACTTTGCTACTAAATACTTTGCTGCAGGTATATTTAGGTGTGGTTGAATTGACAAGTCAACTACTAATACTCGTGAATATTTCTTTGGCTCCCCTTGTGTCGAATCAATAAATTTGGGTTGAATATTTTACCCTCGAAAACTATTGCAATCCCCTACACTTGTGGGTTATCAATTAGGTGCATATCAGGATGTAGTGTTCCATCTCCTGCATAAGATTTAGCTAGCAGTTTCTCTATCATACCCGAAGGAATCTCATAATAAATATTTCAGTAGGTGCAGTAGGTTGAGGAGCAACTCTTTGTGCTTCCGGTCGAGGTGAAGATACACCGAACAAACCCCTCAAAGGATTGTTTTCCATAGTAACAAGTAATATAAATTTCAGGTTGTAATATAAATTTTTCCTTACCAAATTCCTCTTACCACAAGGGTTTCACTCCCTAGCAATGACGCCAGAAAAGAGTCTTGATGACCCACAAGTATAGGGGGTCAATCATAGTCCTTTCGATAATTTGGAGTGTCAAACCCAACGAGGAGCAGAAGGAAATGACAAGCAGTTTTCAGCAAAGTATTTTCTCCAGGCACTGAAATATCAGTAACAGGTAGTTTGATAGCAAGACAATTTGTAATGAGCAAGTAATAGTAACGGTAACAAAATTGAAGCAAGGTAGCCCAATCCTTTTTGTAGCAAAGGATAGGCCGGAACAGTCTATTATAATAAGCAAAGTGCTCTTGAGGACACAAGGGAATTCCATCTAGTCACTTTCATCATGTTTGTTTGATTCGTGTTAGATACATTGATAATTTGATATGTCGGTGGACCAGTGCTTGGGTGTTTTTCTTACTTGAACAAGCATCCCACTTATGATTTACCCCTCTCGCAAGCATGCGCAACTACGAAAGAAGAATTAAGATAAAATCTAACCATAGCATTAAACATATGGATCTAAATCAGCCCCTTACGGAATGGCGCATAAACTAGGGTTTAAGCTTCTGTCACTCTAGCAAACCATCATCTAAGAACTACTCCACAATGCATTCCCTTAGGCCCAAAGATGGTGGATTTTCATGTAGTCGACGTTCACATAACAACACTAGAGGAAAGACAACATACATCTCATCAAAATATCGAACGAATACCAAATTCACATGACTACTAATAGCAAGACTTCACCCATGTCCTCGGGAACAAACGTAACTACTCACAAAGCCTATTCATATTCATAATCATAGGAGTAATAATATGCATTAAGGATCTGAACATATGATCTTCCACCAAGTAAACCAATTAGTATCAACTACAAGGAGTAATTAACACTACTAGCAACCCACAGGTACCAATTTGTGGTTTTGATACAAGATTGGATACAAGAGTGTTGGAAATATGCCCTATAGGCAATAATAAATTAGTTATTATTATATTTCCTTGTTCATGATAATCGTTTATTCTCCATGCTATAATTGTATTGATAGGAAACTCAGATACATGTGTGGATACATAGACAACACCATATCCCTAGTAAGCCTCTAGTTGACTAGCTCGTTGATCAATAGATAGTTATGGTTTCCTGACCATGGACATTGGATGTCGTTGATAACGGGATCACATCATTAGGAGAATGATGAGATGGACAAGACCCAATCCTAAGCATAGAACAAAGATCGTGTAGTTCGTTTGCTAGAGCTTTTCCAATGTCAAGTATCTCTTCCTTAGACCATGAGATCGTGTAACTCCCGGATACCGTAGGAGTGCTTTGGGTGTATCAAACGTCACAACATAACTGGGTGACTATAAAGGTGCACTACAGGTATCTCCGAAAGTGTTTGTTGGGTTGACACGGATCGAGACTGGGATTTGTCACTCCGTGTAAACGGAGAGGTATCTCTGGGCCCACTCGGTAGGACATCATCATAATGTGCACAATGTGACCAAGGGGTTGATCACGGGATAATGTGTTACGGAACGAGTAAAGAGACTTGCCGGTAACGAGATTTAACAAGGTATCGGTATACCGACGATCGAATCTCGGGCAAGTACAATACCGTTAGACAAAGGGAATTGTATATGGGATCGATTGAGTCCTTGACATCGTGGTTCATCCGATGAGATCATCGTGGAACATGTGGGAGCCAACATGGGTATCCAGATCCCGCTATTGGTTATTGACCGGAGAACGTCTCGGTCATGTCTACATGTCTCCCGAACCCGTAGGGTCTACACACTTAAGGTTCGATGACGCTAGGGTTATAAAGGAAGTTTGTATCTGGTTACCTAATGTTGTTCAGAGTCCCGGATGAGATCCCGGACGTCAAGAGGAGTTCCGAAATGGTCCGGAGGTAAAGATTTATATATGGAAAGTTGTAGTTTGGGTTTCGGAAAAAGTTCGGGTTTTTTCGGTATTGTACCGGGAAGCTTCCAGAAGGTTCCGAAGGATTCCAGAGGGCTCCGGAGGTCCGGAAATTGTTCCACCACGTCAAATACAGTAGCATGGGCTGTAGGGGGTGCCCTAGCCTTACTCCTGTAGGATCGAAAGTATGTCTAGAGGGGGGGTGATTAGACTACTTGACAATATAAAAATTCTGCCTTTTGACAAAGAACAGTTTTTGGCAGATTCACAATTATGATCAAGTCAAGTATCACCCTACACATGCAATTCTAGAGTATAGGCAGCGTAAAGTAAATTGCACATGTAGTAAAGAGAGGTGGAGAAGAGCAAACGCAATTTTGGAGACGCGGTGATTTTTCTCGTGGTTCCGATAGGTGGTGCTATCGTACTTCCACGTTGATGGAGACTTCAACCCACGGAGGGTAACGGCTGCGAGAGTCCACGGAGGCTCCACCCACGAAGGGTCCACGAAGAAGCAACCTTGTCTATTCCATCATGGCCTCGCCCACGGAGGACTAGCCTTACAGGGTAGATCTTCACAAGTAGGCGATCTCCTTGCCCTTACAAACTTCTTGGTTCAACTCCACATCTCGACGGAGGCTCCCAAGCGACACCTAACCAATCTAGGAGGCACCACCCTCCAAAAGGTAATAGATGTTGTAGATGATGATGAACTCCTTGCTCTTGTGCTTCAAATGATAATCTCCCCAACACTCAACTCTCCTCACTGATTTGGCTGTGGTGGAAGAAAGGATTGAGTGGAAAGCAACTTGGGAAGGCTAGAGATCAAGCTTCATATGGTGGGAGTGGAGCAACTTGATCTCAACACAAGGGTAGGTAGTTCTCTTCTCGAAATGTAAGGTAGGAGTGGTAGTTCTTTCGATGGCTCTCTCCACGAATGAAGAGGGGTGGAGGGTATAAATAGCCTCCACACAAAATCCAACCGTTACACACATTTGAGCAATCTCGGTGGGACCGAAGTTGACAACTCGGTGAGACCGATAGTTCAAATAATGTGAACGTTGGGATTTTCGGTGGGACCGAAAATGCAATCTCGGTTAGTCCGATTCGTGCAATGACAAGAGCATGCCAATTTCGGTGGGACCGACTTCATCATCTCGGTGACACCGATTTGATGACAGAAGGTTATAGAAGCTTGGCAACTCATTTTTCGGTGAGACCGAGTTGAGAATCGGAAAATCCAAGTTTGCTAGGGTTTGGCTTTATGGCTGAGGTGGTTCATCTCGGTGTGACTGAGTTTGGAATATCGGTAGGACCGAGACTACTTATGAGTGTATATGGCAGTGAAAGTTGCTGATAGTTTAGGAGATGTATCACTAAGCACTTTGAGCAACCAGATCATCATCATAACCTCATCCCCTTTTAATAGTATTGGCTTTTCCTATGGACTCAATGTGATCTTGGATCACTAAACCAAAAATGGAGTCTTGAGCTTTTGCCAATGCTTGCCTTAGCATTTTGAGGGTCCACTTCTTGATCCTTGCCATACCCATATCAACGAACTTTCGAAATGATTCTCAAGTAACTATTAGTTCAATGATATATATGTTGTTATTAATTACCAAAACCACCCGGGATTAGTTGCACTTTCAATCTCCCCTTTTGGTAATTGATGACAACATATAGATCAAAGCTTCGACAAAGGATATAATCAATGAATAATATAAATCGCTTTGAGAAGTATGTGATAAGCAAGAGCTCCCCCTAAATTTGTGCATTATTTAAGATTTGCGTTTGAATGCAAATGCACAATCGATTAGGATCATGGGTCACTCTTCCATGTCACATACATCTTGGTGGAGCGCACAAAATGATAAGAATGAACAGCATGCACCAAATCACCAAGACATGAGTAAATGGTCATACAAGATAGGAATGGCATATGATAAGCATTAAGCACACATTAAAGCATAGTACGACCAAGCACTCATTAAGGTAGAATCAAGCGGAGTATCAAACACATCAATGTCTCGAAAACCAAAAGTATCTCAAAGAAACCGCAAAAGAACGAAAGAGCAAAAGCGCAAAAACAACAACACTCTCTCTCTCGAAGTCCTATGATCTATACAATTTCTCCCACTTTGGCAACAAGTTACCAAAAGTTCAAAAAGCATAGAGCTAAGCGTCACTTTGGGGACTCTGTTGGCGGCTCCGTGCAGGTTGATGTCGGAGTGGATATGACAACATCGGCGAAGACTTCACCGATGTCTGTCTTTGGAGGAGTGGTCCTTTGAGCTGGAGCTGGAGTAGGAATAAGCTTCTTTGGAACTGTGGGAGGTCTTTGAAGCTGTAGTCTGGTGTCAATCATTTGGAATAGCAGCTGATCGGGTCTGTGGGAACCGGAGCGATCTGTTGATAAGCATCTGGACTAAGTCATCCTGCATCTCACGCATAAGCTCTTCCTTCTCCGCTTTGCTTCCTCGATGTCCGCCTCAAGCTTGTTAACGATCACTTGCATTTCGATCGACTCTAGATCCGGGCGTGGATCTTGTCCTCAACAATCCTCTCTAAGCTCTCCCGAGGCTGTACAATGCTGGCGAGCGTTGTTCAATCCTTTGGGTAGCTTCAAGAATTTGCTCTCCAAACTCTTTGGTTTAGCTGCTGCTTCTTCCTTGTCGACTTTGGCTTTCTTAGCAGCTTCGATCTTGGCTTGACCTTCAACGGATGTTGGATCCTCCTCATTCATCATAACAACATTGTCTTCATGCTCGGGCTGCGGTGGTAAATGTTCTCTATCCAACAAGAATGTGCCCGTGCCAAACTTGGCATTGATAAGCATCTGAATCTGCGGGCAAATCCACATGACCTTTTCGGTCACCGCAGTCCTCTTAATGGTCTCTACCATCAAGTCCATCACCTTGAAAGGTGCTTTCTCATCAAGTATGTGCAGCATGTTGATAGAGTATCCTCGATCATGCGATGATCTCGACTTGGGCATCAAGGTATGCCTCAAAATGGTATTAGTGGTAGGTAAGCCTGCTCGAGATAGTAGATCGAGCCGAGCTTCCAGATTCCCAAATCCTTTGCTGGAACCTCTTTGTACATGTTCTTCATGGATTCATGATTCTTCTTTGGAATCCCATATACATCAATATCATCGTCTCATTGCACTGGAGCATTCAGAATTTCTGCCCATTCTTCAACGAAGAAGAAAATCTTTGACCTTGACCATCCATATAATCTTCCCATCGGGGTAGAAGTGAGCTGTGGCATAGAATTGCATTATCATCTCATCGTTCCAACCGGGTCAATTTCGACCTACAAAATCTGCAACACCACATGCGGTGAAACTTTCATGCACATGTGGAAAGAAATCTCTGTGCTCTTCGCTGTCAATGTACTTCCAATCAACATATCTTGTGTCTGCGACTATGGGCTTCTTGTCCATCAAGACGGTCTCATAGAAGTCCTGCTGCTCTCGGTGTGAAATCTGGGATCTCTGCAGTTCTTCTCCTCCACGGCATATGGGTCGATTGTCTCCATAGCCTAAGACCTCTATCTTTCCTTGCCTTCATATCCTCGGCTTGAGGATGAGCATCATTATGTAGTGGCAGTTTTGGACGAAGTTTCAAAAAACTGGTCCTTCATCGTCGACACACACTGGTGGCACATCATCCTTGTTCTTTTCGAGACCTTGGAATGTTTCGACGGTCTTCTTGGGCTTGGCAGCGAGGCTTTCTTTGGAGCTGCCTTAGCTGGAGCGGATTGCTTGGGCTTTGATGTGGCTCCAGCCTTAATGGCATCACCCATGAACTTAGGCTTCTGAGGAGGAGGCTGGGGTGCTTCCTCATCCTCATCTTCTTCTGCTGCATCATCATGCACTAATCTCTTTCTCTTGGAGGTTTTCTTCACTTTGCTTGCAGTTGCCTCTCCCAAATTCAGCTTCTTGGCAACAGTTGACTGCTTGACTTTGCTGGTGCCCTTCTTAGTTTGTTGACCTTGTTGCTCTTTGGCAACAACCTTCCTCTTAGGCTTTGAGGTTACCTCTTCCTCAACAACAAAATCTGAATCTTCATCATCTGAATTCCTCTTCTTTCTAGCTCTGGTGGCTGCAGGAGGTAATCCACTTGGTGTACTCCTCTCACCATCATCAGATGAGCTGCTAGGATCAGGACTAGTGCCTGCCTCTGGAATGTCTACAATGGGTGTCTTTGACCTGTTCGATCACACTTTGGCATCGACATGGTGACAACCCGTGAATAGATAAGGTGTAGGCAGAGAAGAAGAGTCATCACAAAATGCAGAAGTTTTTGCAAAAAAAAAGTGAGTTCAAATTCTAGTATTAGGTTTTCACGAAAGACATTTCGTCGATCGAGTTTAAGATTCGGTGAATCCGAAGTGTTAAACAGGGCTTTCACACCACTTTCGGTTTGACGAAGTGGGTTTCGTCTGCCGAAAACACTAGGGTTTCACAGAATTTTCATTTCGTCACACCGATTTGCACAACTTCGGTTGGACCGAAGGGTGCGATCTGAATGGCCATAGGCCAAATCGGTCATCCGAAACTATAAAATCGGTCTCACCGAGATGTGTTCGTGAAACCTAACCCTAAAACTTTTACTCGAATCTAGTCCAAGCGAACTAATCTGTGTACAGGAGGATTTCAATCGTGGCAAGATTCTAGGCAATCAAGCGTGCATTGAATCGGAGATGGGAGCACGAGTGGGATCAAAACTCACCCTAACTTGGTGGAGTTTTTCTCGGCGGCAACGGCTCGGAGGAGATGTCCGTTGACGGCGACGGAGACTGAGGCGAGCGCCTGAGCAGCATTTACGGCGACGATCCGGAGACCAAGGCGACGGCAGCAAGGGATGTGGGGCGAAATGTTTGAAGGAGGAATCAGCGCGCCCTCGAGTATATATACCCCTTTGTTGTCGGTGGGACCGAGTTGTAAACTTCGGTGGCACCGAGATGGATAATTGCTAGGCGATTATGCACTTCGTCACGCCGAAAATCACAACTTCGGTTTCACCGAGGTGAAAACCTAGATCGTCTAAATGCTTTCGGTTCGACCGAGTTTGAGTGAGTTGGTCCGACCAAATCAATTAGAAGGTTTTGGAAAGTAGCCCTTGACGGATCGGTGGCTCAAGTGCTCCTCACCGGAGGGTCCAAAATGACTTGTTCAAAATTTGTGATGTAAGCATGAATAGAATTTGAGACAAGAAAGCATAGATAGCTAGGGGAGGTACTTAGGCATTCTTGTCCATCCATTTGGTCGAAAAAATCAAAACGACCAAAACAACAAATGGATGTCCTCGAATGGATAAAATTATGCATCCAACATGCTCACACAATAAGATAGCAAATGAAATATGTGTCAAACATGCACAACCAAAACTCTAGCTACTAACACACAATTTGTCGATGGCTAGGTCATCTTTATATGAGTATATTGACTTAGGAGCCAAATGAGAACATTTGATCATAGGTCATACTCATCGTTTAAGCACAAGTGGGGTTACCACTTTTACATAAAGCATTGATGTGTTCACATCATTTGAAGATGCTTTAGCTCAATTTTTTTAGAGCAAAGCTCCCCCTAGATGTGAGAAACCCTTTTAAAGGGTCAAACTAACCTTGGGTTGTCGTAGAAGACTTCATGTAGATGTTGAAGATGTGGATGCTCAATGTTGATGAAGATCATCAAGAGTTGGGAGCTATCCTTTGGATTCGGGCACTTTCAATACCTACATGGGTTAGTCCCACAAGGAACAAACAAGGATATCCATGGACATGGATTGAAATTCACAATAGATGATGTCCATGAAAGCAATGATTACCTTGTCCCTTGACTTACCAACAAGAGGGTTTGTGACTCCATGAACTAGTGCACGATGTGGAAGTTGATTGCACAAGTTTTTGCCAAAATGAATGTGAGTGAAGTATGTTGGCGGAGTCACCCTCAAGAACTTTCTAGTTCTTCTTCTTCGAGATCCACATCATCTTGATGGGAATCCTTGGGGTTGTAGTTGAGCTTGACGAAGTAGAACTTGACGTTTCCTTGGGAACCCACTTGACCATGGCTTGAGGTGCTTCAATAAATGCATCAATCTCCTCTTGAAGCTTGTCCTTGCCTTTTAGCTTGTGGTCTTGTGGTGGAAGGTCATCTTGAGCTTGTTCCACATTGGAAGAAGTAGGATCATACTTCTCCTTTTGAGGAACAAACTGTGGAGTAGGATATTGACCTTCTCCCATTCAACACCTTGACATTGAACTTTCGCTCAAAACCAATTCCTTGATTCTTCCGTGCCTTCCTTGCTTGCGAACAATTTCCTCAAAGTTCTTGCTTCCAGAAGGCTCTTGTAGACACCTTTCTCTATAATCCCTTTCAATAAACTATTTTCTTGCTCAAGTGTAACTTGGCTTGAAACATTGTTAGTGGAATCAAGAGAACTACTAGAAGCAACAATATTGGATTTAGCATGGTTATTGTTACTACTAGAGAAAGAATTTTTCTTATGCTTGTCATGCTTAGTCTTAATGGGTGGCAAGAAATTAGACAAGAGAAGTCGTTTGGCAAGATATGAAGAACTCTTCTTTGAAGATTGTCATTGATTGCTTTTAGAAACTCATGTTCTTGCTCTAGAGTGAGCTTCTCGAGCGTAGCTTCTCATGAGATCTTAGGAGCTCTCTATGATCTTCTTGAGTTGTTTCATGAGCTAACTTAAGAGTGTTTAGTTCTTTAGTTAGGCGCTCAATCTCCTTCATAGCATTGTCATTCGACTCTTCTCGACTATAAAGACTACTAGCATGTTCATCGTTACTAGGTTCATTGGATTTATCAAGTAAGAGCTCATCTTCACCAAGCAAGTCATCCTCATCACTATCAAAGTCAATGAATTCAGGGTGTGATACCTTGGGGCCTTTAGCCATGAAGCATCTTCCAATTCCCTCATTTGGTGAATCAAATAAGTCGTAGGAGTTGGAGTTGGAGGATACGAGAGCAAGACCGGCAACACCTTCATCTTGACTGTAGTCGGAGTTGGAGTGATAGCTTCCTTCGGATTGATTGTCGGAGTCGGAGTCGGAGGCCCATTCACCTACATGAGCTTGATGTTTTCTTCTTGTGTAGCTCCTTGATGACTTGTCTTTCCTCTCCGAATCCTTGCTTCTCCGAGAGGGTTTTCGTTCATAACGATCATCTCTGCTCCGTCTCTCTTTCCGAGGTGACTCATCTCTTGAGCTTCTTCTTCTTGGAGATTCTTCTCTTCTCTTGTGGGGAACCGTACACTCATTTGAATAGTGTTCGGGTCTTCCACAATTGTAGCAGTTTCGATCACGACTAGAAGATCTCTTTTCATCATATGATCTAGACTTTGAGCTTCTCTCTTTGCCTCTATTCTTGTAGAATTTGTTGAAGTTCTTGACCATTAGGCTTATCTCTTCATTGGAAACTAACTTGTCACTTGAGGTTATGGGAGCATCACTTGTAGCTTTGTAAGCACCACTTGACTTGTTGTGAAGCTCTTCCTTATCCTTAAGTGTCATCTCATGAGCAACAATTCTTCCAATGACTTGGTTGGCTTGAGATTCTTGTAGTTTGGCATCATTTGGATCAAAGTGCACACGGTGTCATACTTTCCATCCAAAGCTCGAGAATCTTCTTGATGATGAATCGGTCGGTCATTTCTTCGCTTCCTAAGCCGGCAATCTCATTTGTGATGAGAGCAAGCCTAGAGTACATTTCAGCGACTCCTTCACCATCCTTCATCTTGAACTTGTCAAGTTGACCTTGAAGAATATCTAGCTGTGACTCCCTCACGGACTCGGTACCTTCGTGCATTTCAACCAAAGTATCCCAAATCTCTTTTGCATTCTCAAGACGGCTGATTTTGTTGAACTCCTCGGGACACAAGGCATTGAAGAGAATGTCACAAGCTTGAGCATTGTTTTGCAACATCCGCAATTCTTCCGTTGTAGCTTCGCGATCCGGAACTTTTCCTTCCTCGAAGAATTCACCTTGCATACCAACACAAATAATGCCCCATGCGGCTGGGTTATGGCCAAGAATATGCATTTTCATTTTATGCTTCCAACTAGCAAAATTTGTACCATCAAAGTAAGGACCTCTACGAAAATTACCCTCACTAGACGCCATACTCTCCTAGGTTGTGAAACCAAGCTTATGGAGTCCAATGCAACGGAGACCAAAGCTCTGATACCACTTGTAGGATCGAAAGTATGTCTAGAGGGGGGGTGATTAGACTACTTGACAATATAAAAATTCTGCCTTTTGACAAAGAACAGTTTTTGGCAGATTCACAATTATGATCAAGTCAAGTATCACCCTACACATGCAATTCTAGAGTATAGGCAGCGGAATGTAAATTGCACATGTAGTAAAGAGAGGTGGAGAAGAGCAAACGCAATTTTGGAGACGTGGTGATTTTTCTCGTGGTTCCGATAGGTGGTGCTATCGTACTTCCACGTTGATGGAGACTTCAACCCACGGAGGGTAACGGCTGCGAGAGTCCACGGAGGGCTCCACCCATGAAGGGTCCACGAAGAAGCAACCTTGTCTATTCCATCATGGCTCTCGCCCACGGAGGACTAGCCTTACTCGGGTAGATCTTCACGAAGTAGGCGATCTCCTTGCCCTTACAAACTTCTTGGTTCAACTCCACATCTCGACGGAGGCTCCCAAGCGACACCTAACCAATCTAGGACGCACCACCCTCCAAAAGGTAATAGATGTTGTAGATGATGATGAACTCCTTGCTCTTGTGCTTCAAATGATAATCTCCCCAACACTCAACTCTCCTCACTGATTTGGCTGTGGTGGAAGAAAGGATTGAGTGGAAAGCAACTTGGGAAGGCTAGAGATCAAGCTTCATATGGTGGGAGTGGAGCAACTTGATCTCAACACAAGGGTAGGTAGTTCTCTTCTCGAAAATGTAAGGTAGGAGTGGTAGTTCTTTCGATGGCTCTCTCCACGAATGAAGAGGGGTGGAGGGGTATAAATAGCCTCCACACAAAATCCAACTGTTACACACATTTGAGCAATCTCGGTGGGACCGAAGTTGACAACTTCGGTGAGACCGATAGTTCAAATAATGTGAGCGTTGGGATTTTCGTGGGACCGAAAATGCAATATCGGTTAGTCCGATTAGTGCAACGACAAGAGCATGCCAATTTCGGTGGGACCGACTTCATCATCTCGGTGACACCGATTTGATGATGAAGATTCTGAAGCTTGGCAACTCATTTTTCGGTGAGACCGAGTTCGAATCGGAAAATCCGAGTTTGCTAGGGTTTGGCTTTATGGCTGAGGTGGTTCATCTCGGTGTGGTGAGTTTGGAATATCGGTGGGACCGAGACTACTTATGAGTGTATATGGCAGTGAAAGTTGCTGATAGTTTAGGAGATGTATCACTAAGCACTTTGAGCAACCAGATCATCATCATAACCTCATCCCCTTTTAATAGTATTGGCTTTTCCTATGGACTCAATGTGATCTTGGATCACTAAACCAAAAATGGAGTCTTGAGCTTTTGCCAATGCTTGCCTTAGCTTTTTGAGGGGTCCACTTCTTCAGTCCTTGCCATACCCATATCACTGAATTTCAGAAATGATTCTCAAGTAACTATTAGTTCAATGATATATATGTTGTTATTAATTACCAAAACCACCCGGGGATTAGTTGCACTTTCAACTCCCCCAAGGCCCATGCGCATGGGAGAGGGAAAACCCTAAGGGGGAGGGCCTCCACTTGACTTGGGAGGCACTCCTCCCCCCCTTGGCCGCCGCCCCCTCCTCAGATTAGATCTGAGGGGGCCGGCCCCCCTCTCCCTTGCCCCTATATATATGTGGGGGGTGGGAGGGCAGCCACACCACGAAGTTCTGGCGCAGCCCTCCCCTCTCCCAAGTCCTCCTCCTCTCCCGCGGTGCTTGGCGTAGCCCTGTAGGATTGCCACGCTCCTCCACCACCACCACGTCGTCGTGCTGCTGCTGGATGGAGTCTTCCTCAACCTCTCCCTCTCTCCTTGTTGGATCAAGGCATGGGAGACATCACCGGGTTGTACGTGTGTTGAACGCGGAGGTGCCGTCCGATCGGCACTAGGATCTCCGGTGATTTGGATCACGACGAGTACGACTCCTTCAACCCCGTTCTCTTGAACGCTTCCGCTTAGCAATCTACAAGGGTATGTAGATGCACTCTCCTTCCCCTCGTTGCTGGTTTCTCCATAGATAGATCTTGATGACACGTAGGAAAATTTTGAATTTCTGCTACGTTCCCCAACAGTGGCATCATGAGCTAGGTTTATTGCACAGATTCTTTGCACGAGTAGAACACAAAGTAGTTGTGGGCATTGATTTTGTTCAATATGCTTACCGTTACTAGTCCAATCTTGTTTCGATGGTATTGTGGGATGAAGCGGCCCGGACCGACCTTACACGTACTCTTACGTGAGACAGGTTCCACCGATTGACATGCACTTGGTGCATAAGGTGGCTAGCGGGTGCCAGTCTCTCCCACTTTAGTCGGAACAGATTCGATGAAAAGGGTCCTTATGAAGGGTAAATAGCAATTGGCACATCACGTTGTGGTTTTGCGTAGGTAAGAAACATTCTTGCTAGAAACCCATATCAGCCACGTAAAACATGCAACAACAATTAGAGGACGTCTAACTAGTTTTTGCAGGGTATGCTATGTGATGTGATATGGCCAAGAAGAATGTGATGAATGATATGTGATGTATGAGATTGATCATGTTCTTGTAATAGGAATCACGACTTACATGTCGATGAGTATGACAACCGGCAGGAGCCATAGGTGTTGTCTTTATTTATTGTATGACCTGCGTGTCATTGAAACAACGCCATGTAATTACTTTACTTTATTGCTAACCGGTAGCCATAGTAGTAGAAGTAATAAGTTGGCGAGACAACTTCATGGAGACACGATGATGGAGATCATGATGATGGAGATCATGGTGTCATGCCGGTGACGATGATGATCATGGAGCCCCGAAGATGGAGATCAAAAGGAGCAAAATGATATTGGCCATATCTTGTCACTATTTGATTGCATGTGATGTTTATCATGTTTATGCATCTTGTTTACTTAGAACGACGGTAGTAAATAAGATGATCCCTTACAAAAATTTCAAGAAGTGTTCTCCCCTAACTGTGCACCGTTGCTAAAGTTCGTCTCTTCTAAGCACCACGTGATGATCGGGTGTGATGGATTCTTACGTTCACATATAACGGGTGTAAGATAGTTTTACACATGCAAAACACTTAGGATTAACTTGACGAGCCTAGCATGTACAGACATGGCCTCGGAACACAGAGACCGAAAGGTCGAGCATGAGTCGTATAGTAGATACGATCAACATTAAGATGTTCACCGATTGTGGGGACCCCGACTCATAAGTCGTGATCGCCGAATGCACGTGTACAGTGATCCCAGAGATCAATGCTCACTGAACACACAGAAGCTGAATAACAAGAGTCTTACATCCATACATACCGTATTATACAAGTAGGACCATTATGGTCGAGCCTTGAGTACAACTTCGCAGCGGAAACTTCGTCGATAACTTGGACCCAGGCCATCTGCCTTAACCCTACAGGCATTACGACCGAAGCGTCCTAGCTCGCATGCTCGTCACCAAGTGTTCTTCATCATATCCGGTTCTTTCATGCCCGGTCAATGAAATAACCAAGGGCAAGCCAATGAGTACTTTGAATGTACTACTTAAGCAACCCAGTTTTGGTTCAATGTACAGAATGCATGACATAGGTAAAGTTTTGCATAAAGCTAGTTTTGAGTGCAAGGACATGTTCAACATCCTATAAAGCATGCATCAAGAGAATTCAAGTAACCACACGAACTGGTCACGAGATATCAACATAATTAGAATGGGCACCAACCCATTTATCATAAACAGAGAGGGCACCAACCCATCTCGATCGTGTCAAGTCCTCGACTTGATCCAAGACAACACCATCATCTCACACACACCGGTTTGAAAACAAGTGGGCGTAGCCCAAGAGCGGTTACCCAACTGTCCATGACCGTGGACGCGCTATTCAATAGTTTTACACTCTGCAGAGGTTGCACACTTTACCCACTAGATCCGGGAACTTCCGTGTCATCCACGACCAGCGGTACCTCAAGTACCGGGGTAAGCACCGATCACTGCCTTTCCCTAGACGACACTAACATGGAGTCCACTCGATTAGCGAAACCCGTGCCCAACATTTCAACAACCTTTTGTGGAGCCTTGCTCCCATTTCCATCACATACCACAGCACGGGTACCAGCGGTGTGTCCGGTGCCCCATAAAGATGGTCATGGCCGTCCTACCTGGCACGACCCCGTCCCAAGAGAGAGCACCAACTCTCCCCCGTCACTAGTAATGCGGGCTCCAAGCTAGTATCGGTCTAGGTACTCAACAATGCCCTTTCCCATATAAGGGTAGAGTGGTTGCGCATGTAAGGTTGGAATAACGGTCGCAACTCCGACCAATCCGTTTTGAAAACCACACACCCTTTTTCACTTGGCACGCCACTTCGTCATCAAGTGGTCACCCATCTCATCATCTCCCTCGGGCATAAGTGGCACCCGATGGGGTTTTCGAAATTACCTTTGAAATCACTTTGCCTCCCTCATCATGCACAAACCCATCCCATTTGCGTAGCACCTACATTTGCATCCTATCTACTCCCACCGGCATAACCCTCATAAGAAGGTAGGGCCATGCACAATGCAAGTATCAACGAGGAAGTAATCGTGGCAACCAACCCACGTGGTTCACCATCTCATCATGATTCTGATGCATCATTAATAAGGAGCTAAACATGACATGCATATAAAGGGGTATCATAGTCATGGTCAAAGGGCTGCTTGCACATCCCTCGAGTCTTCAAGTCTTCTCGTCCCGCTCCAAGTACTCCGTCTACCTCGTCAACTAACGTTGGAAACAACACAATAAGCAACATAGCAAGGCAAGAATAAATGTGCTCTAAAAATGTGAAATTGACTTTTATTGGATACCTCTGGTCATATGAGGAATGACCAAGGTGATTTCATTGAAGTGGATCAATGGACATCTCCGACATTTCAATATGATGGAATCAAGAGATTTATGGATTTGCAAGAAGTGTACAGAAATACATTTTTGAAAAATGAGCAAAGGCACCCATTTAACAAAGGATGATTTTAGAAGCATCTAGGAATTGGTTTCACTGGATTTGGAGTTCAAATGAATATCCTATGATTTTGCAAAGTTGGCTATATACAAAGAAATAGACCATTTGTTGAGGTGACACGAAAGTATTAGTAAAATGTTCAAAACTAAGTTTTGAACTTAGATGCATCTAGGAATTTGAATCATAGCATTTGGATCAATTTTGAGCTCTCTGTGATTTTTCTAAAATTTACCACAGAATTAAGAAAATGGGGTTTTGATAAATATTTCTAAAGTGGAAGTTTCTGGAAAAATGTGCAAATAGCACCATGTGATAGATCATGATTTGTGGATCCCCTAGAAATTTGAATCTTCAAATTTGGAGTCCATTTGAATTGTTTGGGAGATTTTACAAGCTTTGCAGAAAAGAAAAAGGAAAGGATTTTTACCCAAACGGGCTGGATCTGGCGGCGGTGGTGCGCGCACCGAGCGAGGTTTAGCAGCGGCGCCATGGGCGGCCCAGCTGCTCGGCCGCCGCGTCGCGCAGGGGCCACGTCGAAGCGTCTTGGCTCGAGGGCGTCTTCGCCATGGGAGGCGGTAACGGGAAAGCCGTCTCCACTTAAACAGCGGGGCCGCCCACGGGTCGCCGACGAGCGGGCCCGTGCTCGGCCGTCTCCTACCTCCCGCTCGAGCAGAGCGAGGCGGGGAGGCGAGGCCGAGCGGGCGCCGGTGCTCTCCCGGGCGGCACGGGCCACCCGGCGCGCTCGCCCACCGGCGTGCTTTCGGGAGGATGAGCCGCATCCATCGGTGTACGGGTCGCTTGCCGAGGAGTGCCGTGGCGGCGACGGCCTGGCAACCGTGGAGGAGGCCCTCGGCCATCATCGGCTTCGAGCATGCGATGCTCCTGGGGACGAACGGCGGCAAGGGAAGGGCTTGCGGTGGTGACGAGAGGGTGCGGAGCTATCCAGGGGGGAGAGAGAGGGGCCGAGGCCTGTGGATTTGAGCAGCGGCGGGCTCGGCTCCGGCCTTGGAGGGGATGGAGAGCGCGAGGAGGGAGTGGGTTGGTTCAAGAGGGAGCTAGGAGGCGGCGAGTTGTATTGTGAGCTCAAGCGGGGTCGGGAAGGCCGGATGAGGAGGGGCGAAGATGTGCATGGACCGCGTCCATGCTCTCGGGCTGGGCTACACCAGGGGCCATATTGGTGCCCCCGGTCGTGTCTGGGTGCTCGTGGGCATGGACCAGGTCGAGAGGAGAGGAGAAAGGGAGCAGGGAAGTGTCGGGCGCCACAGCATGTGAGCCGCACCATTGGCGCTCTCGGGCGGCCGCGGCGTCTGAAAGGAGGCAGCAGGAGGGAGAAGGAGGAGGGGCCAGCTTGGTGTCGTGTTGCGGACGTCGAGGAGCATCTCTCGGCGCGAGGGGAGGCTCGAGGTGGTCGGGAGTGCCGTGTCAGCGGTCGGGAGCACGCTGACGTGCTCAGAGCGCAAATGGCCGCACCCGCAGCTTTTCCTCGCGTCCTCACGCGCCACTTGTGTCTAGCGGCTGCTCGGGGAGTAAACAATGTGGGAAAGGCATTGGATGCCACAGGGCTTGCCAGAGTGAGAGAGAGGTGAGAGAATGGGAGGAAAACTGTTGTCCAGAGAGAGAAAGTGAGGGTTTCACCTCCAAATAATTGAGCTGTGGGATAGCCATTGCTCTTTGGACGTGCAAGGGGACTAGGAGGGCTGTGGTAGAAAGGAGAAGTCATGGAGATTAGTGGAAGGGGTCAAAATAGTGATTTTTGCAAAATGCCAGAAGGTGTTTGATGTTGGTTTGGGCAGGAATATGATTCCCATTTGTCATGAGGTTCCACAGGGTGAAATGACACATATAATTAGGGCCTTCCACCAATTTGGAGCTCAATAGAAGAAAGTTGACAATGCAACTTTGGTAAACCCTAGAATTTAGCAGAAATGAACTTGTGTAGATTTAGTTGAGCAAATCACTTCTCCTTGATGCACCACTTGGTGTGGTGGCCTCATTTGGTCATGTTATCATGCTCACAAAAGTTGGTGTCAAGGAGAGAAAGTTGGTAATGCAAAGTTGTTCAAATATGGTTCTGGACAGAAAGGGTTTTGGGGCACTTTGATCAAGTTAACTTGCTCTCCAACTTGTGCCATTTGGTCTAGATGAATTATTAGACCATTTGAGCAAGTTCACAAGGTTTGAGAACATTTGGACATGTTTGGCAATGTAAAGTTGCTCAAACTTCAAAATGGGCAGAAATGGTTTTGAGAGGTTTTGATGATGCTATCTTGTTCTCCAAGTCATGAGACTTGGCAAGATCACCAAATATGTCATATGTGACATGATAGAATTTTCTTGGAATTTTTGGAGAACATTTCCTTTGTAAATATTTCAAAAGCTTGAAATATCCAGAAAGGGGTTTTGAGGGATTTGACCAATATTTTGAACATGACCATGTGTTGAAACTCTTATATATGGACAATATATGTCCTATGAGTTTCCCTAAATTTTGTCAAATATTTTTGAAGCAATAAAATAATTTTTCCCTATTAAAGACCATTTCTGGCCTTGATAAAAAGCTTTTAAATAAAATAGGACAACAACTTTTAAAATTATATTTTTGTGGTTTCTGGGTATCCTATATCTAATAGGAGTCAAATACATTTTTAGAAAGATTTTTACTGCCCTTAATTAAGTACTTGCAGTGCAAACCTCAATTCAGGGGTTTTTGAAAAACTAATTTTGAAAATACTTTTGGCCAAATTATTTTTGTAAGAAAATATTTTTATGTCCTATACACATGGCATGATCATTGGGAAAGGTTTTTGGAGCAAGGAGGTGAAGTATAGGAGTTGGAGGATTTATTTTATTTTTAGAGCACTTGCAAACAGCAGACAAAAATCAAATCAAGCAAAGTCCAAAACACTCAAAAGTTTTTGTCAAACCACATTTTAGCATGATTAAGAGCTTAAGTCTTTGTGCCATGAAAATCAGGGTGTGACAGACCTACCCCCTTACAAGAATCTCGTCCCCGAGATTCCTAGGCTAAGCGCGAAAGGAATCTGAAACTTGGATCCGGGGTAGTCTTGTGTCTTCATGTTGCTTTTGCTTCCGTGTAGTGCTCCTTGAGATTGAAGTACTTGATGGTGTGGCTTCGTGTATGACGCTCTCGGTTGATCTAGGTTCTTGAGGGTCTCTTGCGTTAGGTCAGGTTGGACTAGGGTCGGTGGCTCGGTGGTCATCGTCCTTATAGAGATCGGGCGAGTTAGGGAGTTGGAAACACTTAGGGTTGGGATGCATGGAAGCGTTGTGCACAATAGGTGGCTCAGGTGGTAACTCTAGCTGGTAGTCATCTACCCTTCGTCCTGTAGGGATCTCGGAGGGGGGTTGTTAAATCTTGGAGTGATCTCAAAGAAGGCCGATGGATCTTGGGCGAGCTTTCCTTTGACATGGAAGCGCTGGGTTCCTTTGAGAGGGGTGACCCGGAGATAAACATGGCCTCCAACCTGGAAGGTCATGTCTCGACGACGTGGGTCAGCGTAGTTCTTTTCTCTTGACTTGGCAGTCCTCCAACGCTCTCCGACAAGCTGGACTTGCTCTTCGGTTTCACGGAGGATATCAGGCCCAAAGACAAGTCCTTCTCCGGTTTCTGACCAATTGAGGGGTATGCGGCACTTCCGTCCGTAATCACTTCAAATGGTGCCACCTGAAGGCTTGACTTCAAGGTTAGTTAAGAATCCTGGTGCAACCAGTTCCAACCCGAAGCTTTCAAGTTCTTCATACAGGGCGGGCAGCTTGTTCTTAAGCATAGCATTCAAGGAACAAGCCTTCACCTAACTTGATCTGCTACCGCATTAGCCTTCCTGTGGTGGTATTGAACACTGAGGTCTTAGTCTTTGATCAACTCTAGCCATCTTCTTTGCCTCGTGTTCAATTCCCTTTGAGTGAAAATATACTTCAGACCTTTGTGACCCGTGTATATCTCACATCCCTTCCGTAAGAGGTAATGTCACCATGTCTTGAGGGCATGAACCACCACTGCTAGCTCAAGGTCATGAGTAGCATAATTTTCTTCATGAGGCCGTAGTTGCCTTTGAGAGGAGCGGCTTGCGGATATGCACGATCTTCAACGCGAAGCTCACTCCTTGAGGACGGTGGTTGGTATAGTGCTTCCTCCTTAACTTTGGCGGTCTTCGGATGTTCCCTATCCAGCTGATCAACTCTTCTACCGTCTTCGTGCGGACATTCATGTCCTCAAGTAAGGATGATGATCAGCTTGCCCAAGTACTTTATGAAGTATTTGGGGCACGCAGAGTGGGCTGAGGCATTGGTGAGGGTCCCGGTTGAGCATTGGTCAAGATCTTATTGATCTAGAGCCAAGGCCCAAGGTCATGATCCAACCGTGTCGTGGCTTGGTAGGGCATAAGGGTTTCAAGGATTCTAGTGTGCAAATGAATATTTATCGTCCTATCTTTAAGCACGGTTTCTGAGATGCCAATAGTCTATCTATTCCTCCAAACAGATCACCTCATACTATTGAAAGCATCAATCGTATAGGTCAACTCCAATCATCACTCGTGCTAATCATATCCACATGACTCCCAAGAGGAGATCTAACAAAATCATATATGTCTACAATCCCCAAACTCATGTGTGTACGGCCACCCCTACAAATCCATGGGTAGAGCATACAAGCTTCCAAGCTGGAATAAAACAGGACAATCCAAGTGCTCAGCCTGGTCTCCCAAGGTCTATGATAAAGCATCTCCACCCTAAGGAAACACGTCGTAAGCCACTCCAAGATCTTGTTCCCTTCCTATGAATCAACTCCAACAGCCCTTAACTTCCATCAATCACTGCATAACCCATTAACTCTACAACTCCTATCTGGTGCTCTGCATGATCTTCTAAAATCTTTATAATCCCCAATACTTGAAAGGGCTGCCTTACTATAGTCAGTCCACCAATTCCCGTTATCAAGGTCAAGTAATACTCCAAGGTCAAGCTTATATAGATGCCTAAATAAACTCCGACAATTAGCCCAATCTCCTAGTTTATAGTCCACCGAGAATCATGGTATCATGATCGAGATCATCGATCTAAATCCAATTTACTCCGAACCATGTAGACATACTCAGCATCTATATTCAACTAGGATCACCTATTTAAACCCAAATCTTGTGTCTAATGAGAAATCCTACACTTTCCCCCAAGTCATTATCGTAATATCAACTATCACCTATCATTACCATCTGATCAAGTCAAATCCTTGCACTTCCAGGAGTTTCAGCTTGCGAACACAACTATCCTGCTAAATCCAACTTTACTCAGGGGTATTGAAAAGCTATGCTAATCTATACTTATGATCCCACCAAGTTCATCTACCAGCATCAAGGCCTCATAATCCACCAAATAGTCTCATATAATTCCTCAAGGTCACCGATATAAACTCACCAAGTCATCGTCCTCGGATCCTACATCCTCAAACTGGTCTTCCTATGGCATCGCCGGTTTAGTGCTATCTTAGGATGATAATGTGCTCACTCACTATGTCCACTAGTTCCATAATGAACCCAAAGTGATAAGCAAGGTTATGAAGGCTTAACAGGTTCTCTTGCAATTCCGTAGGTTAAGCTTAGGGTTAAGGTGTCGAGCTGGGGTATCTCGTGAAGTCTCGATGAGTCTAGGAATGGGTTTCTAATCTTGAGGGTTAAACATAATTCTACGGGTTGCACTTGGTCGAGGAGGCTGTAGTAAAAGTCATCAACGCTTGTTGGTCGCCGAGGTGAAATCCTTGGTGCATATTGTCTTGCTTGTCTTCGGTTGAGGAGAGAGATGAGAGGGGAAGTAGCATAGAGGAGGGAACGCCTAAAGGGGTTCTATAGTGCAAGTCTTGAACAAGCAAGTGCCAAAAGGGTCAAACACAAACAACAAAATAAGGCAGGTGATATAGTCGCGTACTTGTTGCCTAGGGCAAAAGTACGACTTATATCAAAACATAAACAAATAAAACAAGCAACACACAATCATGGTTCTACTCGAACCATCATACGGACTCATTGCGCATAGGGGTACACGACTCATCCTACCCTAGGGGTTCTTGGACTTCATAGTCATGCCCTGTGCCTCGTGCAGTCTCCCGGGTTTTCCTCAGGTGTTGCTATATCTCTTGTAGTTGTTTGATGGGATGATCCCGGTTGAGCTTGAAGAGTCTTCAACAACTTCTTGCCTGTTGAAGTGATGGGGTGAAGGTGGCTTCTCACAGCAGCATTGACTCGGTCTTCTGTTGTCTTCTTAATCATGATGATCCTTCTTGTCTTCTAAGCCATCGATGGTACCAGGTAGGCAGTCCTTTATGCAATGACATTATCAAGGCATAATAGAGGTCCATCATGTCGGTTACGTTGATGATAACATCGACACCAAGAGCGGGGATGAGGAGAACCGTTTTCCTGCTCACTATGGTGAGGCGGACCAAATGGCTAGGTTCTCATCCATCGGTGGTTGACGATACAACAACGGTAGTGACATGGTTACTCTATTAGCGATGTATATCATGATCTTGCATATTCTATGCCCTGATCATCGCGGCTAAGGTTGCATCATCTTGGGGGCAGTGTCAAGGGTGTCACCATTTCACAGGTGTTCGTGTCCTCATTCCTCGAGGATGCATCTTCCGTTGGTATCGTCTTGTTGTGATGTCGCCTATCTTGTGTTCAGGAGATGTGGGTGAATGTCTGGCAAGGCATCATCCTTCCATATTATCCACGAGGATTACAAGGAATCCTGTGGTCAGGGGCATAAGGGTTCTAGCGACCAGAGGTTATGAAGGGGAAGAGACCAGTAAGGAAAGTATACCTTAGTTTTCGAAAATCTGAGAAGGGAAGAGAAGTACAGATAATTTTGAAAACTAGTAGTAGTTTTGAAAATAGTTTTATCCTAACTAACGACCATGCTAACTAAGGCTTCCTACAGTCAGGATGGCTCTGATACCAGCTCTGTGGGGACCCCGACTCATAAGTCGTGATCGCCGAATGCACGTGTACAGTGATCCCAGAGATCAATGCTCACTGAACACACAGAAGCTGAATAACAAGAGTCTTACATCCATACATACCGTATTATACAAGTAGGACCATTATGGTCGAGCCTTGAGTACAACTTCGCAGCGGAAACTTCGTCGATAACTTGGACCCAGGCCATCTGCCTTAACCCTACAGGCATTCTGACTGGGAAGCGTCCTAGCTCGCATGCTCGTCACCGAAGTGTTCTTCATCATATCCGGTTCTTTCATGCAGGTCAATGAAATAACCAAGTGGCAAGCCAATGAGTACTTTGAATGTACTACAAGCAACCCAGGTTTTGGTTCAATGTACAGTAATGCATGACATAGGTAAAGTTTTGCATAAAGCTAGTTTTGAGTGCAAGGACATGTTCAACATCCTATAAAGCATGCATCAAGAGAATTCAAGTAACCACACGAACTGGTCACAGATATCAACATAATTAGAATGGGCACCAACCCATTTATCATAAACAGAGAGGGCACCAACCCATCTCGATCGTGTCAAGTCCTCTGACTTGATCCAAGACAACACCATCATCTCACACACACCGGGTTTGAAAACAAGTGGACGTAGCCCAAGAGCGGTTACCCAACTGTCCATGACCGTGGACGCGGCTATTCGAATAGTTTTACACTCTGCAGAGGTTGCACACTTTACCCACTAGATCCGGGGAACTTCCGTGTCATCCACGACCCGCGGTACCTCAAGTACCCGGGGTAAGCACCCGATCACTGCCTTTCCCTAGACGACACTAACATGGAGTCCACTCGATTGGCAGTAACCCCCGTGCCCAACATTTCAACAACCTTTTTGTGGAGCCTTGCTCCCATTTCCATCACATACCACTGGCACGGGGTACCAACGGTGTGTCCGGTGCCCCATAAAGATGGTCATGGCCGTCCTACAGCACGACCCGTCCCAAGAGAGAGCACCAACTCTCCCCGTCACTAATGTCATGCGGGCTCCAAGCTAGTATCGGTCTAGGTACTCAACAATGCCCTTTCCCATATAAGGGTAGAGTGGTTGCGCATGTAAGGTTGGAATAACGGTGCAACTCCGACCAATCCGTTTGAAAACCACACACCCTTTTTCACTTGGCACGCCACTTCGTCATCAAGTGGTCACCCATCTCATCATCTCCCTCGGGCATAAGTGGCACCCGATGGGGTTTTCGAAATTACCTTTGAAATCACTTTGCCTCCCTCATCATGCACAAACCCATCCCATTTGCGTAGCACCTACATTTGCATCCTATCTACTCCCACCGGCATAACCCTCATAAGAAGGTAGGGCCATGCACAATGCAAGTATCAACGAGGAAGTAATCGTGGCAACCAACCCACGTGGTTCACCATCTCATCATGATTCTGATGCATCATTAATAAGGAGCTAAACATGACATGCATATAAAGGGGTATCATAGTCATGGTCAAAGGGCTGCTTGCCTGTCCCTCAGAGTCTTCAAGTCTTCTCGTCCTGCTCCAAGTACTCCGTCTACCTCGTCAACTAACGTTGGAAACAACACAATAAGCAACATAGCAAGGCAAGAATAAATGTGCTCTAAAAATGTGAAATTGACTTTTATTGGATACCTCTGGTCATATGAGGAATGACCAAGGTGATTTCATTGGAAGTGGATCAATGGACATCTCCGGACATTTCAATATGATGGAATCAAGAGATTTATGGATTTGCAAGAAGTGTACAGAAATACATTTTTGAAAAATGAGCAAAGGCACCCATTTAACAAAGGATGATTTTAGAAGCATCTAGGAATTGGTTTCACTGGATTTGGAGTTCAAATGAATATCCTATGATTTTGCAAAGTTGGCTATATACAAAGAAATAGACCATTTGTTGAGGTGACACAGAAAGTATTAGTAAAAATGTTCAAAAACTAAGTTTTGAACTTAGATGCATCTAGGAATTTGAATCATAGCATTTGGATCAATTTTGAGCTCTCTGTGATTTTTCTAAAATTTACCACAGAATTAAGAAAATGGGGTTTTGATAAATATTTCTAAAGTGGAAGTTTCTGGAAAAATGTGCAAATAGCACCATGTGATAGATCATGATTTGTGGATCCCCTAGAAATTTGAATCTTCAAATTTGGAGTCCATTTGAATTGTTTGGGAGATTTTACAAGCTTTACAGAAAAGAAAAAGGAAAGGATTTTTACCCAAACGGGCTGGATCTGGGCGGCGGTGGTGCGCACCGAGCGAGGTTTAGCAGCGGGCGCCACTGGGCCGGCCCAGCGGCTCGGCCGCCGACTTGTGAGGGGCCACGTCGAAGGCGTACTGGCTCGAGGGCGTCTTCGCCGCGGGGAGGCGGTAACGGGGAAAGCCGTCTCCACTTAAACAGCGGGGCCCGCCCACCGGGTCGCTGACGAGCGGGGCCCGGTGCTCAGGCCGTCTCCTACCTCCCGCTCGAACAGAGCAGAGGCAGGGGAGGCGAGGCCGAGCGGGCGCCGGTGCTCTCCCGGCGGCACGGGCCACCCGGCGGCGCCGCCCACCGGCGTGCTTTCGGGAGGATGAGCCGCATCCATCGGTGTCTGGTCGCTTGCCGAGGAGTGCCGTGGCGGCGGCGGCCTGGCAACCGTGGAGGAGGCCCTCGGCCATCATCGGCTTCGAGCATGCGATGCTCCACAGGGACGAACGGCGGCAAGGGAAGGGCTTGCGGTGGTGGCGAGAGGGTGCGGAGCTATCCGGGGGAGAGAGAGGGCCGAGGCACGTGGATTTGAGCAGCGGCGGCGGCTCGGCTCCGGCCTTGGAGGGGATGGAGAGCGCGAGGAGGGAGTGGGTTGGTTCAAGAGGGAGCTAGGAGGCGGCGAGTTGTATTGTGAGCTCAAGCGGGGTCGGGAAGGCCGGATGAGGAGGGGAAGATGTGCATGGACCGCGTCCATGCTCTCGGGCTGGGCTACACCAGGGCCATATTGGTGCCCCCAGTCGTGTGCAGGGTGCTCGTGGGCATGGACCAGGTCGAGAGGAGAGGAGAAAGGGAGCAGGGAAGTGTCGGGCGCCACAGTGTGAGCCGCACCATTGGCGCTCTCGGGCGGCCGGCGCGCGTGCGAAAGGAGGCAGCAGGAGGGAGAAGGAGGAGGGGGCCAGCTTGGTGTCGTGTTGCGGACGTCGAGGAGCATCTACTGGCGCGAGGGGGAGGCTCGAGGTGGTCGGGAGTGCCGTGTCAACGGTCGGGAGCACGCTGGCGTGCTCAGGCGCAAAATGGCCGGCACCCGCAGCTTTTCCTCGCGTCCTCACGCGCCCACTTGTGTCTAGCGGCTGCTCAGGGGAGTAAACAATGTGGGAAAGGCATTGGATGCCCTGGGGCTTGCCAGGAGTGAGAGAGAGGTGAGAGAATGGGAGGAAAACTGTTGTCCAGAGAGAGAAAGTGAGGGTTTCACCTCCAAATAATTGAGCTGTGGGATAGCCATTGCTCTTTGGACGTGCAAGGGGACTAGGAGGGGCTGTGGTAGAAAGGAGAAGTCATGGAGATTAGTGGAAGGGGTCAAAATAGTGATTTTTGCAAAATGCCAGAAGGTGTTTGATGTTGGTTTGGGCAGGAATATGATTCCCATTTGTCATGAGGTTCCACAGGGTGAAATGACACATATAATTAGGGCCTTCCACCAATTTGGAGCTCAATAGAAGAAAGTTGACAATGCAACTTTGGTAAACCCTAGAATTTAGCAGAAATGAACTTGTGTAGATTTAGTTGAGCAAATCACTTCTCCTTGATGCACCACTTGGTGTGGTGGCCTCATTTGGTCATGTTATCATGCTCACAAAAGTTGGTGTCAAGGAGAGAAAGTTGGTAATGCAAAGTTGTTCAAATATGGTTCTGGACAGAAAGGGTTTTGGGGCACTTTGATCAAGTTAACTTGCTCTCCAACTTGTGCCATTTGGTCTAGATGAATTATTAGACCATTTGAGCAAGTTCACAAGGTTTGAGAACATTTGGACATGTTTGGCAATGTAAAGTTGCTCAAACTTCAAAATGGGCAGAAATGGTTTTGAGAGGTTTTGATGATGCTATCTTGTTCTCCAAGTCATGAGACTTGGCAAGATCACCAAATATGTCATATGTGACATGATAGAATTTTCTTGGAATTTTTGGAGAACATTTCCTTTGTAAATATTTCAAAAGCTTGAAATATCCGAGAAAGGGTTTTGAGGATTTGACCAATATTTTGAACATGACCATGTGTTGAAACTCTTATATATGGACAATATATGTCCTATGAGTTTCCCTAAATTTTGTCAAATATTTTTGAAGCAATAAAATAATTTTTCCTATTAAAGACCATTTCGGCCTTGATAAAAAGCTTTTAAATAAAATAGGACAACAACTTTTAAAATTATATTTTGTGGTTTCGGGTATCCTATATCTAATAGGAGTCAAATACATTTTAGAAAGATTTTACTGCCCTTAATTAAGTACTTGCGGTGCAAACCTCAATTCAGGGTTTTGAAAAACTAATTTTTGAAAATACTTTTTGGCCAAATTATTTTTGTAAGAAAATATTTTTATGTCCTATACACATGGCATGATCATTGGGAAAGGTTTTTGGAGCAAGGAGGTGAAGTATAGGAGTTGGAGGATTTATTTTATTTTTAGAGCACTTGCAAACAGCAGACAAAAATCAAATCAAGCAAAGTCCAAAACACTCAAAAGTTTTTTGTCAAACCACATTTTAGCATGATTAAGAGCTTAAGTGCTGTGCCATGAAAATCAGGGTGTGACACCGATGATGACTAGTCCGTCTCACGTGATGATCGGACACGGCCTAGTTGACTCGGATCATGTAATCAGTTAGATGACTAACGGGATGTCTATCTGAGTGGGAGTTCATAAGATGAACTTAATTATCCTGAACATAGTCAAAAGATCTTTGCAAATTATGTCGTAAGCTCGCGCTTTAGTTCCACTATTTAGATATGTTCCTAGAGAAAATATAGTTGAAAGTTGACAGTAGCGATTATGCGGAGAGTAGAAAGCTTATGTCCTTAATGCACCGCTCAGTGTGCTGAACCCCAAAAGTCGTTTGTGGATGTTGAGAACATCGGACATACAAGTTTTGATAACTACGTGATAGTTCAGTTAAACGGTTTAGAGTTGAGGCACCAAAGACATTTTCGAAACGTCGCGGAACATATGAGATGTTTCGAGGGCTGAAATTGGGATTTCAGGCTCGTGCCCACGTCAAGAGGTATGAGACCTCCGACGATTTTCTTAGCCTGCAAACTAAGGGAGAAAAGCTCAATCGTTGAGCTTGTGCTCAGATTGTCTGAGTGCAACAATCACTTGAATCGAGTGGGAGTTGATCTTCCAGATGAGATAGTGATGTTTCTCCAAAGTCATTGCCACCAAGCTGCTAGAGCTTCGTGATGAACTATAACATATCAGGGATAGATATGATGATCCTTGAGGTATTCACGATGTTTGACACCATGAAAGTAGAAATCAAGAAGGAGCATCAATTGTTGATGGTTGGTGAAACCACTAGTTTCAAGAAGGGCAAGGGCAAGAAGGGATACTTCATGAAACGGCAAATCAGCTGCTGCTCCAGTGAAGAAACCCAAGGTTGAACCCAAACCCAAGACTAAGTGCTTCTGTGGTAAGGGGAATAGTCACTAGAGTGGAATTACCCTAGATACTTGGTAGATGAGAAGGCTGGCAAGGTCGATAGAAGTATATTGGATATGCATTATGTTAATGTGTACTTTACTAGTACTCCTAGTAGCACCAGGGTTAGATACCGGTTCGGTTGCTAAGTATTAGTAACTCGAAATAAAAGAGCCACGGAATAAACGGAGACTAGCTAAAGGTGAGCTGACGATATGTGTTGGAAGTATTTCCAAGTTTGATATGATCAAACATCGCACGCTCCCTCTACCATCAAGATTAGTATTAAACCTGAATAATTGTCATTTGGTGTTTGCGTTGAGCATAGACATGATTGGATTATGTCTATCGCAATACGGTTATTCATTTAAGGAGAATAATGGTTACTCTGTTTATTTGAATAATACCTTCAATGGTCTTGCACCTGAAACAATGGTTTATTGAATCTCGATCGTAGTGATACACATTTTCATGCCGAAAGATATAAGATAGTAATGATAGTACCACTTACTTGTGGCACTGCCATGTAAGTCATATTGGCATAAAACGCATGAAGAGGCTCCATGTTGATGGATCTTTGGACTCACTCGTTTTTGAAAAGTTTGAGACATGCGAACCACGTCTATTGGTGTATACGCATGAAGAAACTCCATGCACATGGATCGTTTGGACTCACTTGATTTTGAATCACTTGAGATATCCAAATCATACCACATGGGCAAGATGACTGAAAAGCCTCGTTTTTCAGTAAAATGGAACAAGATAGCAACTTGTTGGAAGTAACACATTTTGATGTGTGTAGTCCAATGAGTGCTGAGGCATGCAGTGAATATCGTTATGTTCTTACTTCACAAATGATTCAAGTAGATGTAGAGTATATTTACTTGATGAAACACAAGTCTGAATTATTGAATGGTTCAAGTAATTTCAGAGTGAAGTTGAAGATCATCGTGACAAGAGGATGAAATGTCTATGATATGATCATAGAGATGAGTATCTGAGTTACGATCTTTGGCACGCAATTAAGACATTGTGGAAATTGTTTCACAATTAATACCGCGTGGAACACCATAGTTTGATGGTGTGTCCGAACGTCATAGTTGCACCCTATTGGATATGGTGCGTACCATGATGTCTCTTATCGAATTAACACTAGCGTTTATGGGTTAGGCATTAGAGACAACCACATTCAATTAAATAGGGCACCACGTAATTCCATTGAGATGACACCGTATCAACTATGGTTTAGAGAAACCTAAGCTGTCATTTCTTAAAGGTTTGGGGCTGCGACGCTTATGTGGAAAAGTTTTAGGTTGATAAGCTCGAACCCAAAGCGGATAAAATGCATCTTCATAGGACACCCAAGACAGTTGGGTATACATCCTAATTCAGATCTGAAAGCAATAGGGATTGTTTCTTGAATCGGGTCCTTTCTCGAGAAAAGTTTGTCTCGAAAAGTTGAGTGGGAGGATGGTGGAGACTTGATATGGTTATTGAACCGTCACTACAACTAGTGTGTAGTAGGGCATAGGAAGTTTTTCCTGTGGCACCTACACCAATTGAAGTAGAAGCTTATGATAGTGATCATGAAACTTCGGATCAAGTCACTACCGTACCTCGTAGGGTGACAAGGATGTGTACTGCTTCAGAGTGGTACAGTAATCTTGTCTTGAAGGTCATGTTGCTAGACAACAATGAATCTACGAGCTATGGAGAAGCAATGGTGGGCCCAAATTCCGAAAAATGGTTAGAAGCCATGAAATCCGAGATAGGATCCATGTATCAGAACAAAGCATGGACTTTGGTGGACTTGCCCGATGATCAGCAAGCCATTGAGATAAATGGATCTTTAAGAAGAAGATGGACGTGGACGGTGATGTCACCGTCCATGAAGCTCGACTTGTGGCGAAGAGTTCTTCACAAGTTCAAGGAGTTGACTACGATGAGATTTTCTCATCCGTAGCGATGCTTAAGTCCGTCGGAATCATGTTAGCATTAGCTGCATTTATGAAATCGGGCAGATGGATGTCAAAACGAGTTTCCTTACCAGTTTTCATAAAGGAAAGGTTGTATGTGATAAAATCAGAAAGGTTTTGTCGATCCTAAGGATGCTAAAAGGTATGCTAGCTCCAGTGATCCTTCCATGGACTGGAGTAAGCATCTCGGAGTTGGAATATGCACTTTGATAAGATGATCAAAGATTTTGGGTTTATGCAAAGTTTATGAGAAACTTGTATTTCCAAAGAAGTGAGTGGGAGCACTATAGAATTTCTGATGAGTATATGTTGTTGACATATTGTTGATCAGAAATGATGTAGAATTTCTGGAAAGCATATAGGGTTATTTGAAAGGTGTTTTTCAATAGAAAACCTGGATTAAGCTACTTGAACTTTGAGCATCAAGATCTATGAGGATATATCAAAAACGCTTAATGGTACTTTCTAATGAGCATATACCTTAACATGATCTTGAAGGTGTTCAAGATGGATCAGTCAAAGAAGGAGTTCTTGCCTGAGATGTAATGTATGAAGTTAAGACTTAGAGCTCGACCACGGCAGAAGAGAGAGAAAGGACGAAGGTCGTCCCCTATGTTTCAGACGTAGGCTCTATAGTATGCTATGCTGTGTACCGCACCGGAAATGTGCCTTGCCATGAGTCAGTCAAGGGGTACAAGAATGATCCAGGAATGGATCATTGGACAGCGGTCAAAATTGTCCTTGGAGTAAATAAGGACATGTTTCTCGATTATGGAGGTGATAAAGAGTTCGGCGTAAAGGGTTACGTCGATGCAAGCTTTAAAACCTATCCGAATGACTCTGAGTAGCAAACCGGATACGTATAGTGGAGCAACCATTTGGAATAGCTCCAAGTGAAGAGTGGTAGCAGCATTTACAATATGACCTGGAGATTTGCGAAGTACATACGGATCTGATTGTTGCAGACCCGTTGACTAAAAACCTCTCTCACAAGCAAAACATGATCAAACCCCAGAACTCATTGAGTCTTAATCACATGATGATGTGAACTAGTTTAATGAAACTAGTAAACTCTTTGGATGTTGGTCACATGGTGATGTGACCTGTCAGTGTTAATCACATGGTGATGTGAACTAGATTATTGACTCTAGTGCAAGTGGGAGACTGTTGGAAATATGCCCTAGAGGCAATAATAAATTAGTTATTATTATATTTCCTTGTGCATGATAATCGTTTATTATCCATGCTATAATTGTATTGATAGGAAACTCAGATACATGTGTGGATACATAGACAACACCATGCCCCTAGTAAGCCTCTAGTTGACTAGCTTGTTGATCAATAGATGGTTACGGTTTCCTGACCATGGACATTGGATGTCGTTGATAACGGAATCACATCATTAGGAGAATGATGTGATGGACAAGACCCAATCCTAAGCATAGCACAAAGATCGTGTAGTTCGTTTGCTAGCGCTTTTCCAATGTCAAGTATCTCTTCCTTAGACCATGAGATCGTGTAACTCCCGGATACCGTAGGAGTGCTTTGGGTGTATCAAATGTCACAACATAACTGGGTGACTATAAAGGTGCACTACAGGTATCTCCAAAAGTGTTTGTTGGGTTGACACGGATCGAGACTGCCACTACTAGGAAAAGGCATGCTAGTGGCGCACCAGTTTTGCCTTCTAATGGCGCATGGCTGGTGCGCCACTGGCATCACGCCATTAGAATTTTTTTCTAATGGCGCACCACATGTGCGCCATTAGAATCAGGTATTCTAATGGCGCACTGGCAATCGCCATTAGTACGCCCACAAGGCGCCACTATTATCTGCTATACTTACAGTATGACACATTGTAGTCGCCATTAGTAACAACTTTTTAATTCTTTTCTTCTTAATCTCAGGTCACTATTTCACATATGAGATATTCAACACATATATATATATACAACAAGCATCCATATAGCAATCATATCCAGCACACAAGTTTCATCATATATACATACGTACATAGCCAACACATAGTTCCGCTGTTACAAAAGTTTCACATTGTTCATCCAACACCGTTATCCATCAATTCACAAAAGTTTCACATTGATACAAAATAAAAACACAAATGGAAAAGAAGCACCCCATCCACGCAAGCTTCATCAATTAAATCAAATCTGCAAAATGATAAACAAGAAGTTAGAAGAAGAAAAGAAGAAGACTAGAAGAATACTAGAAGAGGAAGAACACTAGAAGAAGAATAAGAAGAGTTTTGGAAAAGAAGAAGAATAAGAAGAAGACTATAAGCTTATTATGTAAACTTGATCATTTTGTGCTAACATAAGTTATTTTGGAGCTAACCTATAGGAACCTAAGCATATAAGGTCTAAGTTAGTATATTAGAGCCAACTTAGGTAAAATGAAGCTAACCTATGTCATTTTGGAAAAGAAGAAGATTAAGAAAAGACTATAAGCTTATTATGTAAACTTGATCATTTTGTGCTAACATAAGTTATTTTGGAGCTAACCTATAGGAAACTAAGCATATAAGCTCTAAGTTAGTATATTAGAGCCAACTTAGGTAAAATGAAGCTAACCTATAGGAAACTAAGCATATTAGAGATAACATAGGTAACTAAGTATATATATATCATTTTGGATAGCTAACCTATAGGAGATCGACATACCCGACAAAGTAGGCAGTTCTTCTCCTTCTTCTCCTTCATCTCCTGATCGCCTAGAGTGGCGGGCGGTGGAGGCGAGTGGAGGTAGTGGGATGTAGTCTTCTACCACAATTGGCGTGGTCATGTCGCCCAGTGTGGGATCGCCGGCGCCACCACCGGTGCGTGGTCATTGTCGAGCACCACCACCATCGCGAGGCCACCTTCAGCACGACCATCGCTAGGTCATCCTCAGCCACCTCCATCTCTTGCCCATGGTCACCACCACCATCTCTTGCCCTTGGTCACCACCACCAGCTAGGTCATCCTCACCTGATGCCCATCGTCAGATGCAGCTCCTCATCCTCACTCTGCTCCTCTTCTCCCGCACTCCAGTCCGGATCATCCTTCTTGTTGTCTATGATGGTGCGAGAATCGCTGCTGCTTCACTACACCAGAATCGCTCTTGCTTCGCTACAGCCATAGTCGCTTCTGCTTTAGCGTGAGCTGTCATTCTTGCTGCTCCTACCTGTCCAAAATGCAACAATGACCATTAACAATCGATGTGAGACAAAGCCAAATGTAGAGGAATAAGAAGAGGCAGAACGTACCGGCATCATCATCGGTAGCGTATCACATGCGACACATAGTCTTGTTGTACACCTTCACGATGAGCATGTTGGTGTCGGCGTCGTACCTGAAGACAAGGAAGTACCCCACCGCAGTCGTAGGCACGGTAGAACTTCTCCCACCCACGAGACAAGTACATGTGGCCCTTCTTGATCGCCAACGCACATCCCATCGCTGCGAAACCCGCTGCCGCCTGTCGCAGCTTCACATTATTTGACGGATCTTCACCCATCAAGATGTTCATAAAACTGTCGGGCAGCCTCTGCGGTTTGGGAAAATGAGTGATGTAGCGAACAATGATATCATAATGAGATGGGTGAAGGGAGATCTCTCATTTTATATACCAGCATCATGGATCCAATGAAGCCTCAAGTATGATAGTGAAGAACTCGAAGCATCCAACTCAGATCTGCGTGTCGCAGATCGGCGGTGGCTGCTTCCGCCATCTCGATAAGCAGCGAGAAGAGACCAATTAGTACCCTTACAACAGATCATAAAACATGCATTAGTCGCAGTACACCATATGTCCTATTTTTAGCAAAGTCATGCTAAAATTCACGGAAAATTTCAGCATGACCTTTTGCTGAAAATAGGACATATGGAGTGCCTGAATTTGCCGGAACGGAAGTTAATCGACATTCCGGCAAACTCAAGGGCCTCTCCGGGTACCTGCAAATTCATCACGACACAATGGTCGGAGACAAAACCCAGCAAACTAGCAAGATGATCATCATCCTTCATATACACTGGAGTACAATTAATGCTTTATAATGTTCCATCATCATTACGTAAAATTGACAATTGTCCATAACAGTTAAGCTGAAATGCAGACTCACTAGATCTATCCATCACCCTAGAATAAAAATGCACTCCTAGTACATGGCTACTACTATTTTTCTGCTGCTAGGAAAAACATCACTCATTGGAAATGAAAATCTCAGTACCAGCATTTTGAACTTTAAAATGAAATACAGTAGTAGTATTAGTAGTATATGGAGTAGTATCTTGTCTGTGTGCTATCTGAAGAAGAGCATGGAAGCAAGTTTTGAGCATCGAAAGTTCCAATAGCCCGTTGCAACAACTATTTGTGCAGAGATAAGCATGAACAGAGAAAATAACTATAGGATTTGTTTGATGATATCTTTTTTATACACTTACTTAAACAAGTGTGATACCAATTGGATCATTGTTCACTGTAATCTTTTCTTTTGAACTGAAAAGGAGGTCAGTTTTTCAGAGAGAAAATAAATCTGCAGATTCAACTAATGATACTATGAACTTTTGATCCGAAAGAACATGATCTTGTCAAATGCAGCAAGCGAAACAGAGAAATCTCCTAAAGGTGGCCTAAGCACTCTTTGTTACTCTTGGAAGTAATGCAAACATGTAAAAGTTATTATCATTGACAAGACTACTCAAATATCCCGATCACGGTTCATGCCCTCAGACACATCAGCACCTCAAGAATGCCATGACAAAAATGAAAAGGACCAAGACAATCACCACACAAGTGAAGAGAGAACTCGGGGCCTCTTTGACAAAAATGAAAAGGACCAATAGAATGAAAAGGACCAGTGAGATGGAAAAACTAAGGTAAGGGGGGACATCAAAATGCAAAAGTGCATAACACAAGCTCACCGACATAGACACACATAACAGCCGCACAACAGCATAGACATTAAACATGTGTAGAGATCACAATCAACAAATGTTTCCATCAGGTGTATTTCAGACTATTATTCCCATCCAGAGAAAGCATCGACTTCAGAATATCTACTTTTGACCCTCAACTATAACAACCGCATGCAGTACAGAGAAGTGTTGATGCAGGCATCAAACATTATAATGCCGCAGGGCAAGGTCTCAAGTTACATGATCAGTTGTGCTTGACTGAATATTTTGACAGAAAAATTTGATCGAGTAACAAAGGCATAACAAAGAAATTACAGGTGTAGATTGCTCTGCTCAACAAACTTCCTATCAGTCCAACAATGTTTCGAATCTAAACTTTTTCGCCATAACAGTAACCTAAACCTGAAAATGTTCGCTAACGTAAAGGAGGAGGGAACTGGTGCATCTCACTGAGAGGAAGACGATGGTGAGCTCGTGCAGGGCCGGGGTTGACGAGGTGACACGGATCGACGGTGAGGCGTCGATGTCGTAGAGGCGCCAGAGACCTTGCCCTGCGAGACAGAGAAGGGCCGTCGCCACAGCAGGGAGGGGCAAGGGAGGAGGAGGAGGGGAAGGGAGGAGGATGGTCGGGGCGTCGGTGCTGCGTTGCTTGCTCGGCGCCGACGACGAGGAGGAAGGCAAGGACGTTGAGGGTCGGGCGGTGGGGGTGGGGCGCGGGGTGCGGAGGCGGCGGGGTGGAGTCCGGCAGGTGGGGGGTGGGGGCGGGGGCGGGGGGGGTGGAGTCCAGCGGGGTCGGCGGCGTCGTGGGTCAAGGCGGGCGGCGTCGGTTAGGTCGAGTGGGGGATCTGGCGAGGGAGGGAGAGAGGCCAGGGGGGAATAGGTGGAGGGAGGGAAGCTTTCTAATGGCGCAGCACACCCCGGTGCGCCATAAGTACAACTATTCTAATGGCGCACTACCCCTCGGTGCGCCATTAGAATTTTGTTTTAACCTAGCCTAGTAGCCATATCTACAGCCCAACCCTATCTACAATGTAACCCACCCACTAGCCCGACCGGTCAAGACGCAGCACACACACACAGGGAGGTCCTGGGTTCGATTCCTGTGATCCCCAATATTTTTATGCATTTTAAATGGTGTTTTTATATTTATTTGTGTTTAAATATGTTCAAACTTGTTTAAATCATAACAAGAATATTTTTATGCATTTTAAATGCTGTTTTTATATTTATTTGTGTTTAAATATGTTCAAACTTGTTTAAATTATAATAGTGTAATATTTTTTATAAAAATAGTAAAAAAATTAAAAATATGTTCAAAAAGTGCTTGGTCTTGGGCGGGGCAGGTGCTCGGCGGTGGAGCGGGAGGTTGCGATGGGTGGAGCTAGCGGGGGAGGGTGCGGGTGTGATCGAGATGGAGGGGGATCGAGATCGAGATGGAGGGGGAATCGAGATCAAGTGTCCTCATGAATTCAAAAAGTGCCCATGAAATTTAAAAATATTCATGATATCAAACGGATTGACTCCATCGGTGCTCGCGCCCAGCACGATGTTCCTTGGATCCTTCCCAAATTCTGGGTCTTCGAAGGTCAACGCTTGCCACTGGCTCGCATCCTTAGGGTGACTCAGCATCTTGTCTTTTTTATCTATCTCCGGATCATTTGCGTCATCTTCTCGCTTCTTCTCCTCCCTATCCGCATGCCAACGCAGGAGCTTTGCTACCTTAGGGTCCGCGAAATACCGCTGCAGACGAGGAGTGATCGGAAAGTACCACACCGATTTTCGAGGAGCTTTCTTCCTCTTCTTGTATCGAGTCACGCCGCACACCGGACATATGGTAGACTCCGCGTGCTCGTCCCGATAAATTATGCAGTTGTTCATGCACACATGGTATTTCACGTGCGGTAAATCCAGAGGACACACGATTTTCTTCGCCTCCTCTAAACTGGTTGGGCACTTGTTCCCCTTAGGAAGACGTTCGTGCTGAATGACATGTTCTCGCCGAAGCATCGCGCCGGTCAGTTTGTGTTTCACCTTCATCTCGAGCCATGAGCGTTACTTTCAAAGGGTATCCTCGGGCCTGCATCCTTCATACAATGGAGTAACCGCGTCTATCTCCGGTTGATCTAGCTTGGCTTTCTCTCGGCGGCTCTTGTGTTATCCGTCCGCTTGAGAAGCAGCTCTTGAATATGAGGGTCCTGCACCCAGCCTCCATCGTCGTCTGCTCCGGCATCTTCATCTTCATGATCATGCCCTTCGCCTTGATCTTCCTCATCATCATGTACGACATCTTCTACATGATGATCGTGTACAAACATCACCGTCGTGATCATGTCCCGGAGATTCTTCGTCTTCTCGCCCGCCCTACGCCATGGTGGTACTTGTCTTGTTGCCCTTCCTCATTTCTTGCCCGGCCCGCCATGGACGACTTGATAGTCATCTTCATCACCTTGCCACCGATAGCCATCCATGAAACCACGCAAGAGCAGGTGGTCTCGCACCTGCCGGAATCCGGTCCGCAATAAGGCTCTTCACTTGCATCTTCGACATGGACATCTTCTCTCCGTCTCGTTCTTTTGAAGCATCTCGGCCTTCGGAGCTCAAAAACCTATTCACGATGCCTTCACCATCATGCGGACCATGGTCGTCATGGGTAGAGCAAAACGATATGTTAGAACCAAGAAAAATTTGGCATGACCTTCCCTAAAAATAGGACCAAAAGAATGCATAGTGCCAAAATTCTCACTTGAAACGGAAATGAATCAAAACATTCCGCAAAATATTGGCAACTATCGATATTTCAAATACCGGTACCTTCAAACACATACATATATGCAACACCACAAACACTTGCAACACCACAAACATACATAGATCTAGCTAGGCCACAAAAGTGCATGTGCACGTTGTTGGAGCGAGCTAGGGAGAAAAAAAGTAGATCTATATCATGAAGATAGCTTTCCTTACTTACCTATCAAAAAGGTAATTTCACCACTTAATTTTGTTGAATCTATGGTGGAAATGAGGTGAGGAGGAGGAGATGGCCGAAATCTTGGAGAAGGAGGTGGATGGAATGAAGTGGGGAAAGTGAGTGGGTAGGTGTGGGCTGTCCAAAATATCTTGTTGGTCCCAGGTTACTAATGGCGCACCGTCTGCTGATGCGCCATTAGTAGTTTTGCAAAAAAAAGAATAAAACAAAATTTGCAGTAATGGCGCACTGCCTGCTTGGTGCGCCATTAGTAGTTATATATAGTAATGGCGCATTGTAGACCTCATGCGCCATTAGTATGTATGGGAAAATGGAAAAAAAATTCATACTAGTGGCGCACCCTGTCCACGGTGCGCCATTAGTAGTTATATATAGTAATGGCGCATTGTAGACCTCATGCGCCATTAGTATGTATGGGAAAATGGAAAAAAAATCATACTAGTGGCGCACCCTGTCCACGGTGCACCATTAGTGTCTTCAACACTAATGGCGTATCAGGAACAGGTGCGCCATTAGTATATAGTAGTGGCGCACTGCCTCCACGGTGCGCCATTAGAATCAATCCTATCTATAGCCCTTTTCCTAGTAGGAACAGGTGCGCCATTAGTATATAGTAGCTGGGATTTGTCACTCTGTGTAAACAGAGAGGTATCTCTGGGCCCACTCGGTAGGACATCATCATAATGTGCACAATGTGACCAAGGGGTTGATCACGGGATGATGTTTTACGGAACGAGTAAAGAGACTTGCCGGTAACGAGATTGAACAAGGTATTGGTATACCGACGATCGAATCTCGGGCAAGTACAATACCGTTAGACAAAGGGAATTGTATACGGGATCGATTGAGTCCTTGACATCGTGGTTCATCCGATGAGATCATCGTGGAACATGTGGGAGCCAACATCGGTATCCAGATCCCGCTGTTTGTTATTGACCGGAGAACGTCTCGGTCTTGTCTACATGTCTCCCGAACCCGTAGGGTCTACACACTTAAGGTTCGATGACGCTAGGGTTATAAAGGAAGTTTGTATGTGGTTACCGAATGTTATTTGGAGTCCCGGATGAGATCCCGGACGTCACGAGGAGTTCCGGAATGGTCCGGAGGTAAAGATTTATATATGGAAAGTTGTTGTTCGGGTTCCCGAAAAAGTTCGGGTTTTTTCGGTATTGTACCGGGAAGCTTCCAGAAGGTTCCGGAGGATTCCGGAGGGGTCTGGAGGTCCGGAAATTGTTCCACCACGTCCAATACAGTAGCATGGGCTGTAGGGGGGCGCCTTAATGGGCTAGGGGCACCAGCCCCCCCAAGGCCCATGCGCATGGGAGAGGGAAAACCCTAAGGGGGAGGGCCTCCACTTGACTTGGGAGGCACTCCTCCCCCTGGCCGCCCCTCCTCGATTGGATCCGAGGGGCCGCCCCTCTCCTTGCCCCTATATATATGTGGGGGGTGGGAGGGCAGCCACACCACGAAGTTCTGCCGCAGCCCTCCCCTCTCACAAGTCCTCCTCCTCTCCCGCGGTGCTTGGCGAAGCCTTGTAGGATTGCCACGCTCCTCCACCACCACCACGCCGTTGTGCTGCTACTGGATGGAGTCTTCCTCAACCTCTCCGTCTCTCCTTGCTGGATCAAGGCATGGGAGACATCACCGGGCTGTATGTGTGTTGAACGCGGAGGTGCCGTCCGTTCGGCACTAGGATCTTCGGTGATTTGGATCACGACGAGTACGACTCCTTCAACCCCGTTCTCTTGAACGCTTCCGCTTAGCGATCTACAAGGGTATGTAGATGCACTCTCCTTCCCCTCGTTGCTGGTTTCTCCATAGATAGATCTTGGTGACACGTAGGAAAATTTTGAATTTCTGCTACGTTCCCCAACAAAGAGATGAACTAGGGTTTTGAGAGGAGATGGTGCTGGTGAAGATGTTGATGGAGATTGACCCCCTCCCAATGAGAGGATCGTTAGTGATGACGATGGTGATGATTTCCCCCACCCGGGGGGAAGTGTCCCCAGCAGAACAGCTCTGTCGAAGCTCTAGATTGGTTCCGCTAAGGTTCCGCCTCATGGTGGTGGAGTTTCGGTGGAAGAATTGCTTGCCCACGATTTTTTCCAGGGTAAAAGCCTTCATATAGCAGAAGATGGACACTGGGGGCCACCAGGGGGCCCAGGAGACAGGGGGCACGCCCAGTAGGGGTGGGCGCACCCCCACCCTCCTGGCCAGGGTGTGGGCCCCCTGAGGTATACTTCCCCCATGAGGCGAAACCTTGGCGGAACCAATCTAGAGCTCCGGCAAAGCTGTTCTGCCGGGGACACTTCCCTCCGGGAGGGGGAAATCATCACCATCGTCATCACCAACGATCCTCTCATTGGGAGGGGGTCAATCTCCATCAACATCTTCACCAGCACCATCCCCTCTCAAAACCCTAGTTCATCCGTTGTATCAAGTCTTTTATCAAAACCACAAATTGGTACCAGTGGGTTGCTAGTAGTGTTGATTACTCCTTGTAGTTGATGCTAATTGGTTTACTTGGTGGAAGATCATATGTTCAGATCCTTAATGCATATTATTACTCCTCTGATTATGAATATGAATATGCTTTGTGAGTAGTTGCGTTTGTTCCTGAGGACATGGGTGAAGTCTTGCTATTAGTAGTCATGTGAATTTGGTATTCGTTCGATATTTTGATGAGATGTATGTTGTCTTTCCTCTAGTGGTGTTATGTGAACATCGACTACATGACACTTCACCATTATTTGGGCCTAGAGGAAGGCATTGGGAAGTAATAAGTAGATGATGGGTTGCTAGAGTGACAGAAGCTTAAACCCTAGTTTATGTGTTGCTTCCTTAGGGGCAGATTTGGATCCATATGTTTAATGCTGTGGTTAGGTTTACCTTAATACTTATTTTGTAGTTGCGGATGCTTGCAATAGGGGTTAATCAGAAGTGGGATGCTTGTCCAAGTAAGGGAAGTACCCAAGCACCGGCCCACCCACATATCAAATTATCAAAGTACCAAACGCGAATCATATGAGCATGATGAAAACTAGCTTGACCATAATTCCCATGTGTCATCAGGAGCTCTTTTCTCATTATAAGAAATTGTCCAGGCTTATCCTTTGCTACAAAAAGGATTAGGCCACCTTGCTGCACCTTATTTACTTTATTTGCTTCTTACTCGTTACAATTTATCTTATCACAAAACTATCTATTACCTTCAATCTCAGTGCTTGCAGAGAAAACCTTACTGAAAACCGCTTATCATTTGCTTCTCCTCCTCGTTGGGTTCGACACTCTTACTTATCAAAAGAACTATGATAGATCCCCTACACTTGTGGGTCATCAAGACTCTTTTCTGGCGCCGTTGCCGGGGAGTGTGGCGCTTTTGGTGAGTGGAACTTGGTAAGGAAACATTTTATATAGTGTGCTGAAATTTTTTGTTACTTGTCACTATGGAAACTAATCCTTTGAGGGGCTTGTTCGGGGTATCTTCACCCCGACCAGAAGAGCAAAGAGTTGCTCCTTAACCTACTGAACTTTTTGAAAGTATTTACTTTGAGATTCCTTCGGGTATGATAGAGAAACTGCTAGCTAATCCATTTACAGGAGATGGAACATTGCATCCCGACTTACACCTTATCTTTGTGGATGAAGTTTGTGGATTATTTAAGCTTGCAGGTATTCCTGATGATGTGGTCAAAAGGAAGGTCTTCCCTTTATCTTTGAAGGGAGATGCATTGACATGGTATAGGCTATGTGATGATACGAGAGCTTGTAATTATAAACGATTGAAGTTGGAACTTCTCCAGAAGTTCTATCTTATGCATCTTGTTCATCGTGATCGTAATTACATATATAATTTCTGGCCTCGCAAAGGAGAAAGCATCGCTCAAGCTTGGGGGAGGCTTAAGTCAATGTTATATTAATGCCCCAATCATGAGCTCTCCAGAGAAATGATTATTCAAAATTTTTATGCTCGGCTTTCTCTCAATGATCGCAACCTGCTCGATACTTCCTGTGTTGGTTCTTATATGCTGAAGACTATTGATTTCAAATGGGACTTATTGGAAAGAATTAAACGCAACTCTTAAGATTGGGGTTCCGACAATGGTAAGGAGTCAGGTATGACACCTAAGTTCGATTGTGTTAAATCTTTTATGGATACCGATGCTTTTCGTGGATTTAGCGCTAAGTATTGACTTGACTCTGAGATTGTAGCTTCTTTTTATTAATCTTTAGCTACTCACGTTGATCTCCCTAAAGAGAAGTAGTTTAAATATAATCCTCCCATTGAAGTAAAGGTAGTTGCACCTATTACAATTGAAGAAAAGACTGTCACCTATAGTGATCCTATTACTCCTACTACTTATGTTGAGAAACCTCCTTTTCCTGTTAGGATAATGGATCATGCTAAAACTTCGACTGCTGTTCGTAAGAGTAATACTAGGACTTATACACCTCCTGAGCAAATCAAAGTTGAACCTAGTATTGCTATGGTTAAAGATCTCTTGGATGATGATTTAGATGGGCATATTATTTATTTCTGTGGTGAGACTGCTAATATTGTTAGACCAGATACTAAGATACATAGACCTTTGGTAGGCATGCCTGTTATTTCTGTTAAAATAGGAGATCATTGTTATCATGGCTTATGTGATATGGGTGCTTGTGCTAGTGCAATACCCTATGACTTATATAAAGAAATATGCATGATATTTCACCCGTTGAGTTGGAAGGTATTGATGTTACTATCAAGCTTGCCAATAGAGATACTATTTCACCAGTTGGGATTGTTAGAGATGTTAAAGTCTTGTGTGGGAAGGTTAAATACCCTGTTGATTATTTTTGCCCCATTATTTTTGGTAGACCCTTCTTAAATACTGTTAACGCTAAGATTGATTGTGAAAAGGATACTGTCACAATTGGCTTAGATGGTATGTCTCATGAGTTTAATTTTGCTAAGTTTCGTAGACAACCTCGTGATAGAGAATCACCTAGTAAGGATGAGATTATTGGTCTTGCTTCCATTGTCGTGCCTCCTACTGATCAGTTAGAACAATATTTGCTTGACCATGAAAATGATATGTTTATGAAGGAAAGAAGGGAAATAGATGAAGTGTTCCTTAAACAGGAACCTATGCTGAAACACAACCTCCCCGTTGAAATTCTTGGGAATCCCCCTCCACCCAAGGGTGATCCCGTGTTTGAACTCAAATCATTACCTGATAATCTTAAGTATGATTATCTTGATGAAAAAGAAAATATATCATGTTATTATTAGTGCTAACCTTTCGGAGCAAGAAGAAGAAAGATTATTGAAAACTCTGAAGAAGCACCGCGCTGCTATTGGATATACTCTGGATGATCTTAAGGGCATTAGTCCCACGTTATGCCAACACAAAATTAATTTGGAAGCCGATGCTAAACCAGTTAGAGATCCTCAACGACGACTCAATCCCAAGATGAAAGAAGTGGTAAGAAAGGAGATACTTAAGCTCCTTGAGGCAGGTATAATTTATCCCGTTGCTGATAGTGAATGGTTAAGCCCTGTCCATTGTGTTCCTAAAAAGGGAGGTATTACCGTTGTCCTAATGATAAAGAAGAATTGACCCCACAAAGAATTATTACAGGTTATAGGATGGTAATTGATTTCCATAAATTAAATAAAGCTACTAATTAAGATCATTACCCTTTACCTTTTATTGATCAAATGCTAGAAAGACTATCCAAACACACACATTTCTGCTTTCTAGATGGTTATTCTGGTTTCTCTCAAATACCTGTGTCAGTGAAGGATCAATCTAAAACTATTTTTACTTGCCCCTTTGGTACTTTTGCTTATAGACGTATGACTTTTGGTTTATGTAACGCACCTTCTACCTTTCAAAGATGTATGATGGCTATATTCTTTGACTTTTGTGAAAAGATTTATGAGGTATTCATGGATTATTTCTCCGTTTATGGATCCTCTTTTGATGATTGCTTGAGCAAGCTTGATCGAGTTTTGTAGAGATGCGAAGACACTAGACTCGTCTTGAATTGGGCAAAGTGCCACTTTATGGTTGATGAAGGCATTGTTTTGGGGCATAAGATTTCCGAGAGAGGTACTGAAGTTGATAAAGCTAAACTTGATGCTATTGAAAACATGCCATGTCCCAAGGACATAAAAGGTATAAGATGTTTCCTTGGTCATGCCGGTTTTTATAGAAGGTTCATTAAGAACTTTTCTATAATCTCTAGGCCTCTGACTAATTTATTGAAAAAAGATATTCCTTCTGTCTTTGATGATTATGTAGAAGCATTTGAAATACTTAAGAAAGCTTTGATCACTGCACCTATTGTTCAGCCACCTGATTGGAATTTACATTTTGAAATTATGTGTGATGCTAGTGATTATGCTGTAGGTGCTGTTCTAGGGCAAAGAGTTGATAAGAAATTGAATGTTATCCAGTATGCTAGGAAGGCTCTTGATACTACCCAGAGAAGTTATGCTACTACTGAAAAAGAATTCTTAGCAGTTGTGTTTGCATGTGATAAGTTTAGACCTTATATTGTTGATTCCAAAGTTACTATTCACACTGATCATGCTGCTATTAAATATCGTATGGAAAATAAAGATGCTAAGCCTAGACTCATTAGATGGGTTCTCTTGCTCCAAGAATTTGATTTGCATATTATTGATAGAAAGGGAGCTGAGAACCCCATTGCAGACAACTTGTCTAGGTTAGAGAATGTTCTTGATGACCCATTGCCTATTGATGATAGCTTTCCTGATGAACAATTATCGGTCATTAATGCTTCTCGTACTGCTCCTTGGTATGCTGATTATGCTAATTACATTGTTGCTAAATTTATACCTCCTGGTTTCACATACTAGCAAAAGAAAAAGTTCTTTTATGATTTAAGACATTACTTCTGGGATGACCCACACCTTTATAAAGAAGGAGTAGATGGTGTTATTAGATGTTGTGTACATGAGCATGAACAGGAACAGATCCTACGCAAGTGTCACTCTGAATCTTATCGAGGACACCATGCTAGAGATAGAACTGCACACAAGGTACTGCAATCTGGTTTTTATTGGCCTACTCTCTTCAAAGATGCTCGTAAGTTTGTCTTATCTTGTGATGAATGTCAAAGAATTGGTAATATTAGTAGACGTCAAGAAATGCCTATGAATTATTCTCTTGTTATTGAACCGTTTGATGTTTGGGGCTTTGATTATATGGGACCCTTTCCTGCCTCTAATGGTTACACTCATATTTTAGTTGCTGTTGACTACATTACTAAGTGGGTAGAACCTATTCCAACTAATAGTGCTAATCATAACACTTCTATTAAAATTCTTAAATAAGTTATTTTTCTGACGTTTGGAGTCCCTAGATATCTTATGACTGATGGTGGTTCACATTTTATTCATGGTGTTTTCTGTAAGATGCTTGCTAAGTATGATGTTAATCACAGAATCGCATCTCCATATCATCCGCAGTCTAGTGGTCAAGTAGAGTTGAGCAATAGAGAGCTGAAATTAATTTTGCAAAAGACAGTCAATAGATCTAGAAAGAATTGGTCCAAAAAACATGATCATGCATTGGGCCTATAGAACTGCATACAAAAATCCTATGGGTATGTCTCCATATAAGATGGTTTACGGAAAAGCGTGTCATTTACCTCTAGAACTTGAACATAAAGCATATTGGGCTATTAAAGAGCTCAACTATGACTTCAAACTCGCCAGTGAGAAGAGGTTGTTTGATATTAGCTCACTTGATGAATGGAGAACCCAAGCCTATGAGAATGACAAGCTATTCAAAGAAAAAGTCAAACACTGGCATGACAAAAGGATACAAAAGCGTGAGTTTAACGTAGGTGATTATGTGTTATTATTCAATTCTCGTTTAATACTTTTGCAGGAAAACTTCTCTCTAAATGGGAAGGTCCTTACATTATCGAGGAGGTCTATCGTTCTGGTGCCATAAAAATCAACAACTTCGAAGGCACAAGTCCGAGGGTGGTGAACGGTCAAAGAATTAAACATTATATCTCAGGTAATCCTATCAACGTTGAAACTAATATTATTGAAACCGTAACCCCGGAGGAATACATAAGGGACACTTTCCAGAACTTTCCAGACTCCGAAAAGGAATAGGTATGTGGTACGGTAAGTAAAACCGACTCCAAAACAATTCTATTGGTAATTTCTATCAGTTTTGGAATATTTAAGAATTTTAGAAAGAAAGAAATAGTCCGAGAGGGACACGAGGCCTCCACGAGGGTGGAGGGCGCACCCACCCTTACTAGGCACGCCCCTTGTCTCGTGGACACCTCATGTGCCTCCCGGACTCCGTTTTCTTGCAGGTTATGTATTTTGGTCGGTAAAAATTCATTATGTAATCTCCTGAAGGTTTTGACTACCGTATCACGCAAATATCCTCTGTTTTCGTTTCGAGCTCTTCCTGTTGCAGATTAAGAGCAAAATGTCTTGCCAAGAGTCAGTCGGGGAGAGCCGGGTGTCTCACCCAACACCAGGACCAGGAGCAAATAGTGATGCTTATCACTTTGGACCATCAATGGAGGATGAGGTGGAGAGCGACTTGAAAAGGATAGATGCCATGGAGGAAGATCAAGAAGTCACCTCTCGTCTCCAAGAAGAATTCATGATGGGGGAACTACAGAGCTCGCTATTCCAAATTCGGTCATCCCTTCCAACTTTAGATTTCTTTCTTATGAAAATATGAAAAAGAGCGTCACTTGTTCGCCAGAATCTATGCAGCATCCTTGGGTAAAGGGGGCTTTAGCCGTTACGCGCAAGCTCCGCAAAGAAGTTATGGACCTCAAACAACAAATCAATAAGCTCGAGGAGGAGAATCATATCTTGAGGGGCATCATAGCCAAGAAGATCATAACACCAACCGTCAAGAAGGAGACATAATTACATGGGTATGGGCACTCCCCTTGGCAACTGCCAAGCTTGGGGGAGGTGCCCCGGTATCAAATCACCATCACACTCCTATCTTTACCGTTTTATTTAGTTCGATCCATTTAGTAGTATCTTGATCTAGTAGATTGAAGTTTTGATATCAAGTAGTTTTGATTTTGCTTTGTGATCTCTTTATGTAATCGAGCCCATGAGCTATCTATAATAAGGATTAGTGTTGAGTCAAGGGCTTTGCTATGTTGCTATGATCTTGAGAAAGTAGAAAGAATAAGAGAGTTCATATTGATCTTATGGTTAGTGATGACTTCACACATAGAAAGTATGAGGCATAAAAGTTATTGAGAGTTGATAAACGTAGTTTTGGTCATCGTTGCAATTAATAGGAAGTAATAAGGAAAGAGAGGTTCACATACAAATATATTATCTTGGACATCTTTTATGATTCTGAAGCACTCATTAAGTATGACATGCTAAAAGAGTTGACGTTGGACAAGGAAGACAACGTAATGGTTTATGTTTTCTCATATCTCAGTTAAAGTATATTGCCATTGACCTTCCAAACATGTTGAGCTTGCCTTTCCCCCTCATGCTAGCCAAATTCCTTGCACCAAGTAGAGATACTACTTGTGCTTCCAAATAACCTTAAACCCAGTTTTGCCATGAGAGTCTACCATACCTACCTATGGATTGAGTAAAGATCGTTCAAGTAAGTTGTCATGTTGCAGGCAGTAAAAATTGCTATCTAAATATGTATGACTTATTAGTGCAGAGAAAATAAGCTTTATACGATCTTGTTGTGGAAGCAATAAAAGCGACGGACTGCATAATAAAGGTCCACATACAAGGGGCAATATAAAGTGACGTTCTTTTGCATTAATACTTTGTGCATCCAACCCTAAACGCACATGATAACCTCTGCTTCCCTCTGCGAAGGGCCTATATTTTACTTTATGTTTTTACTTTATGCTTGAGTCAAGGAGATCCTCACCTTTCCCTTTTTCATTTTATCCTTTGGCAAGATCCTTGTGTTTGAAAGATCATGATATATATATACAATTCGATTTAAGTTAGCATGGGCTATTATTGTTGACATCACCTAAAGGTGAATACGTTGGGAGGCAACACAATAAGCCCCTATCTTTCTCAGTGTCCGGCTGAAACTCTATAACCACAAGTACCGTGTGAGTGTTAGCAATTGTAGAAGACTACATGATAGTTGAGTTTGTGGACTTGCTGAAAAGCTCTATTCTTTACTCTTTCTGATGTTATGATAAATTGCAATTGCTTCAATGACTGAGATTATAGTTTGTTAGCTTCCAATGACGTTTTTGAACCATGCTTGACATTGTGAATTGATCGTTACTTGAGCATAAGAAATCATATGATAAAATCTATTTATGTTGTTGTTATAAGAATGATCATGATGCCCTCATGTCCGTATTTTATTTTTATCGACATCTCTATCTCTAAACATGTGGACATATTTTTCGATATCCGCTTTCACTTGAGGACAAGGGGGTCTAAGCTTGGAGGAGTTGATACGTCCATTTTGCATCATGCTTTTATATCAATATTTATTGCATTATGGGCTGTTATTACACATTATATCTCAATACTTATGGCTATTCTCTCTTATTTTACAAGGTTTACCATGAAGAGGGGGAATGTCGGCAGCTGGAATTCTGGCTGGAGAAGGAGCAAACATTGGAAACCTATTCTGCACTGCTCCAAAAATCCTGAAACTCCATGAAACCTGTTTTTGGAATCAATAATACCCTGGCCAGGAGGGTGGGGGCGCGCCCACCCCTACTGGGCGCGTCCCCTTTCTCCTGGGCCCCCTGGTGGCCCCCCGGTGTCCATCTTCTGCTATATGAAGGCTTTTACCCTGGAAAAAATCGTGGGCAAGCTTACGGGACGAAACTCCGCCGCCACGAGGCGGAACCTTGGCGGAACCAATCTAGAGCTCCGGCAGAGCTGTTCTGCCGGGGACACTTCCCTCCGGGAGGGGGAAATCATCACCATTGTCATCACCAAAGATCCTCTAATTGGGAGGGGGTCAATTTCCATCAACATCTTCACGAGCACCATCTCCTCTCAAAACCCTAGTTCATCTCTTGTATCCAATCTTGTATCAAAACCACAAATTGGTACCTGTGGGTTGCTAGTAGTGTTGATTACTCCTTGTAGTTGATGCTAATTGGTTTACTTGGTGGAAGATCATATGTTCAGATCCTTAATGCATATTATTACTCCTCTGATTATGAATATGAATATGCTTTGTGAGTAGTTACGTTTGTTCCTGAGGACATGGGTGAAGTCTTGCTATTAGTAGTCATGTGAATTTGATATTCGTTCGATATTTTGATGAGATGTATGTTGTCTTTCCTCTAGTGGTGTTATGTGAACGTCGACTACAAGACACTTCACCATTATTTGGGCCTAGAGGAAGGCATTGGGAAGTAATAAGTATATGATGGGTTGCTAGATTGACAGAAGCTTAAACCCTAGTTTATGTGTTGCTTCGTTAGGGGCTGATTTGGATCCATATGTTTAATGATGCGGTTAGGTTTACCTTAATAATTCTTTTGTAGTTGCGGATGCTTGCAATAGGGGTTAATCATAAGTGGGATGCTTGTCCAAGTAAGGGAAGGACCCAAGCACTGGTCCACCCACAAATCAAATTATCAAAGTACCGAACGCGAATCATATGAGCGTGATGAGAACTAGCTTGACAATACATCCCATGTGTCCTCGGGAGCTCTTTTCTCATTATAAGAAATTGTCCAGGCTTATCCTTTGCTACAAAAAGGATTGGGCCACCTTGCTGCACCTTATTTACTTTATTTGCTTGTTACTCGTTACAATTTATCTTATCACAAAACTATCTATTACCTTCAATTTCGGTGCTTGTAGAGAAAACCTTACTGAAAACCACTTATCATTTCCTTCTGCTCCTCGTTGGGTTTGACACTCTTACTTATCGGATGGACTACGATAGATCCCCTACACTTGTGGGTCATCAGTCTACCAGTTTTGACACTGACATTGGTGCTTTCATTGAGAGTTCCGCTATGGGGTCGCCAAAAGGATTGATGGCTTGCCTGATCATAGGAGAAGGCATCAGGTCCGAGGACTTCTTCGTCCAAAGGAAAATCTTCGCGTTTGGAAGCATTGTACTGCACGCTGACCCGACTGGCCGCCTGGGTCAGATCGACACCTTCACTCTCCGATACCGAATTTGATTCAGTGGTCAGGAATACGTTGCGGACACTCCAGGCGATCTAGCTTTTTCCGGATTCACTTCCCCCTCCAGCAACATCGCCAAGCCCGATCTAGAGTCCCCTTCCAATTCGATCGACGGATCGGCCTCAACAGCTTTGGAGCCAGGAAAGCTCCGCTTCGAGCAAGGGCCCAGCTCCGCCTCCGTCCGGGCACATCATGCACACAAAGGACCTATCCCCAACCTTTGAGGCAAAATCAGGAGGCAAAAGCCAGGAGTCAATCTCGGCCAAACCTCCCCGTCATGACGCTCACCTGGCCATGAGCCCTTACGATGAAGTGGTAGCCAGTAGCCAGGGATCACCACGGTCCCAAAGAGGCTCAATCCTGAACCCTGATGGGGAACCCACAAACAAGGGCCAAAACCCATCCTTGTCCTCCTGTGACATTTCAGACCCCTTCAAGGATCCGGCTCCGCACCCCGAGCTTACCATGGCTAGAAAAAATCAAGGTACGGAGGCATTGACTGCCTCCCACCCCGTCACAACATAATTCAGCCCGGAACCATCGAGTTCGGCGACCCTCGCAATGGTAAACGAGCCACTAGACCGAATCCAGAAAATGACAATCGAGGAGGACCTGCCCTCCGACTTCAACCACCAACCCTTCGAGTGTACCATAGGGAATTTTGCGTCCACCCACCACCCATTTGGTAGCCACTATGGATGATTTAACCGATATGATAGACTACAATTCGGGAAATGTCGAATACATGGATGAGGGGGACGGAGCCACGGCTAACGCCGATGTTCCCCCCCCCCCCCGTCACCGGCTGCTGGTCAGCCACATCCACCTATGATATTTACGTGGTGGACAGCCTCAAGGACGGCGATGGCACTCCGGGTCAGGACCGAGGCAAGCCTAAAGATGAGTCACCCAAACACTGAAAACAATGTCGTCGATCAAAGACACGCCGGAGCCATGAGAGCAATGTGGACTCTGCGGAGAACAGCACTGTAAATAATACAGATGACCTCACTGGAGACGCAGCCAATGAACGTCGTCATGATGACCCTACAGGACAGGAGGACCCGCTCAATACAGATAACCTCAACGACTCCGAGTATAGCAATTACCTACCTCTCTCTAAAGAGGAGGTCAGTCTCAAGGAGGACGACTTCATCGTCCCCGAAGATCATCTAGAGCAAGAACGGTTCAAGCGGAGGCTTTCAGCCACCGCCCACAGCCTAAATAAACAAAAACGAAAAATCAAAGCCGAACAGGACACCCTCAACGACTGATGGACTAAAGTCCTAGCTACCGAAGAAGGGTACGACCGCAAACAGCCAACCAAAAGTTATCCCAAGTGAAGACTCCTGTCGCAATCCGATGACGAGGCCGTAGAGCCCACACGCACGATATACACAAGCGCTGAACAGCCAGACCGCCCCCTAGAGGGCAGTACAGAGAAGCTGGCGAGGCTGAACACCCAGCCGCCCCACCTCATTGTTACGGCAAAGATCAAGTGCGTCACACTTACAAGTACAACCTCCGCCAGGACCTAGACGCCCGTGGAGGCTGCACCAGGTCCATTTATTGACCCAGAGAAGACCCGCCTGCTTATCGGGATGGATACTACGATTTGCTAAACCGAAACGATAGAATCTGGGAGCAGCAACGGATTCAGAGGGTCGAAGACCTCCGACACAATGTAGCCTGAGTTCGGGGCACCGCACACCCCCTGTGCTTCATAGAGAGGGTAATGCAACATCAATTCCTGGAAGGCTTGAAGCCTGTGAATACCGAATCATATGACAGAACCACAAATCCAGCCATATGGATAGAGGATTTCCTCCTCCACATTCACATGGCACGAGAAGATGACCTCCATGCCAAAAATATTTTCCGCTAAAGCTTAAAGGTCCAGCTCAACACTGGTTGAACAGCCTTCCTGAAAACTCTATAGGCTGTTGGGAAGAGCTCGAGGACACTTTCTGAGAAAACTTTCAGGGCACCTACGTCTGGCCTCTAGATGTTGATGACCTAAATCACATCACATAACAACCCGGAGAATCTGCCCGACAGTTTTGGAACCAATTCCTGACCAAGAAAAATCAGATCGTTGACTGTCCGGATGCCGAAGCCTTGGCTGCCTTTAAGCATAGTGTCAAGGACGAATGGCTTGTACTGTAGCTCAGCCTGGACAAACCAAGAACTATGGCAGACCTTACTTCCCTCATGACCCGCTTCTGCGCGAGTGAAGGCAGTTGGCTTGCCTGCAAAAACACCAGCCCAGACACACCCGGTACCTCTGAGGTTCGGTATAGAAATGGAAATCCCCGATGCGGCAAGAATAAATGTCGCCACAATGACGGCAAGGGCGAGATTATGGCAGTAAATGCTGGATTTTGAAACCTGAAGTCCGGACACCGAAAGAAAGCCCCTAAAGGTGACAACAATGGTCTGTCCAGACTGGACACAATTCTGGACAAGCCTTGTCAGATCCACGACACGTCAGAGAAGACCGCCCACCACTCCAACCAAAATTGTTGAGTGATCAAACAGGCCGACAAGCTCACAGCCGAAGACTCGGGGCAAAAGCCCATGAAGTGAGGACGATGATGAGCCCCGCAGGACAAATAGTGGATGCCAGAAACCCTGCCCTTTCCGAGGCCAAGACGATAAACATGATCTACGCAGCCACATACCAAAGAAGGAGAGGAAGCGAGTACTATGGGACGTATATTCCGTCGAGCTAGTAGAGCCGAAGTTCAACACATGGTCAGCCTGTCCGATCATGTTTGATCACAGGGACCATCTGGCCAGCATACGCCATGGAGGGTCTGTAGCCTTAGTGCTCGACCCTATCATCGATGGATTTCACCGCACTAGAGTCCTAATGGATGGAGGTAGCAGCCTCAATCTGATTTACGAAGATACAGTGAGAAAATGGGGATCAATCCATCAAGGATCAAACCCAGTAACACCACCTTCAAAGGAGTCATTCCAGGAGTGGAGGCCCGCTGCACAGGCACTATGACGCTTGAAGTAGTGCTCGGATCTCCGGACAACTTCCAAAGCAAGGACTTGATCTTCGACATAACACCCTTTCGCAGTGGCTACCACGCCCTCCTCGGACGAACAGTGTTTGCTAAGTTCAATGTCGTTCCACATTACGCGTACCTCAAGTTGAAGATACCTAGTCCTACGAGTGTCACAACTACCAGTGGCAACACAGAATGCTCACTTCGAACTGAAGAGCATACCGCGACCGAAGACTACACCGGCCCATATAGGCCTGGATGCCAAACCGCCATAAAGGCCGGGGAGAATAGTAAATGGGTTTGAACCCGTTCCCCATCATGTGAACTCGCATGCGTTCACCGCAAATAGGACATGTGCCCCACGGCACGCCCACATTCTTCACGCTCCACGTGCCTCGTCAGCACAACTTCGCACTCAAAATACCATGGGTAGCCATGAGGCATACATTAAGAAATCCGAAGTGCATGTTCGGTTAAACCGAACTTCATAATTACCTCGTCTTCGGATGAACCAGGGACCAATTCCGGATACCCCCAAGCATAAAGCTTCATCGGCAAGGTCCTTGCCCATCAAGGTCTCATCGAAGGTCCCAACCCCAACCTATCAGAAGCAAAGGCGCAGATATGCAGTAGGGCACAGTGAAGGCTTCAACTCACACATCAAGGCCATGCGTCCACCTTTACTCTATAAACTTTCTTTTTCTTTTTCTCTTACAAGTACTGCCTTCGGAGTTCAAATTGTACGGTTAGACGTCCTGAGCTTATGAGAAATAATAAAAATACCCTTTATGGTGTTCGGATATCCGCATCTTGTGATTTGACTATTCCCCTTCCGATTCTCCCCTTGCTCTTTGAATAGCTCGACATGAAAAGATGATCGGTTATATAACCCAGAGCTCAATTTCTCTGTCATCTCGACACACCAAGTCCGACATTGCTTACTGCTGAGTGTCCGGCGTCCCGGATATTGCACTATATGCATCAAGTTCCGAACCATGTCTTAGGTCAACAGTTGGGTTGCCCGGTTCCTGTGCTTGCCCCTTATGTTCCGCATGTTCGGCTAAGAGGGTAAAGGGAGAACCCCTGCGATTGTACTTATGGCTCGCCCTGTCAAGTACCTCAGGAGGAGAAGCCAAAAGTTGACCGTCATGGTAAGTGCAAACTGATCTGCAATCCAGCGACAAGGTTCGACTCCAAAAATTGTTGGCGGTTTCACCATGTCACACGAAGGGTTCGTCTTAACACAAACCACGTGATTGGAAAGGGTAAGCGTTCAGCCCCAAGTACATCGCAACACACGGGGGCCTAGTGCTTAGTCCCCACCATCAAGCTCCAAAGGCTAAGTGAAAGCAGTAAAACTGAATAGTCTGATTGCCTAGTTTCGCTCCCGCACTACCGCCTCCGGGTACCAAGATGTTGGCTAAGCTTAATAGTGAGGATACAAAAACACCCCTCGTGACATTCACTTGGGGGCTGAAGCCGACAACTAGTAGCTTTCAGACTGAACATATGGCCGCACATGAGTCAAAATTAAATCATTAAAATATAAAACAAGTCTAGCGGACGCATTATAAAGCACCTGGTCCACTTGGTACAAACTCAACACAATCACTCAAATATTACATCTTTCGAACACAGGCCTCTATCGCCTGCGTGCCATTCATCACCTGTGCAAAGTACTGCTCAAGGCGGCGATGCTCCTTTCCCTTGGGCAGAGGACCAGTGCGCATGTCCATCGGATTGATCTTCGGCCAATGCACCATGGTCTTCGCGAAGGCAAGCCTTGCTCCCTCAAGGCACGCTGACCGCTTTACGGCGTCAATCCGAAGCGGCGCCTCCTGTAGCTTCTGCACAAGGAAAAAGTAGGTGTCTGTAATGCGTTCCGTAGGCTATAGACTGACAAAAAGGTCCTTCATGGCCAGCTCGAACATCTGATGCATCTGCATCAGTTGCTTCTTCTGATCGATTAGGAGGGGAGGACACTGGAAGCCGAAAACTATGACCAGAAGAGCCGCTGCATGGAGTCCTCCTCGAGGGTGGCATAGTGCCTCGCCGCAGCCGCCACATTCTTTGGAACTTCGATGAATACGCCTGCGGAGCGCCAGACCCGCGTCAGCAGGGCGGACTTGTTGCATGTGAACACACTCTACAGTAATTATTTCTTACCATTTGCAATTTGAGCGACTTGGCAGAGCTCTTCCCGGACCCCTCGTGCGTTAGTCCTCGCCTCCTGGAGCTCCTTCTCTGCCTTGGATAGCAAGGAGGATTGCTCCTCCCGCCCTTCTCAAGGACCTCTAGCTTCTCAGCGGCATCCTGGATCTCCACTTGGACTTCGGTCACTCGAGCCTCGTGCGGCTCAGCAGCAAGCTTGGCCTCCTCAAGCTCGGCCACCGCCATCTCAGCAGTCGTCTTCTTCATGGCCGCCTCGGTCTCAACTTTCTTAGGGGCCCATTTCAAGCCCTCGACCGAGGCGGCAACAGCTACAGGGTCATCAAGGTAAAGGATGAGCATACAATCCGGATAGTCAATATCCGGCATCAAGCAAGTACACATCTTCTCATAGGGCTTACCTTGCGGGTGAAAGTGCAACTATCCCTGGGTGGTTCTGGTAATTCCTAACAACATATAGCTTATTGAGCTAATGCTATTTCAAGATCAATATTTCAGGAAAGCTCAATGATTGGCATGGCATGGATGAGAAAAGTGGACCCCTCAAAATGCTTAGGACAAAAGGATTGGCTCAAGCTCAAAGCACAAGACTCTACATTTTCTATTTTTAGTGATCCAAGATCACATTGAGTCCATAGGAAAAGCCAATACTATCAAGAGGGATGAGGTGTTGCCTAATGGCTTGCTTACTCAAAGTGCTTAGTGATATGCTCCAAAACCCTCAACTACTTTCTCACATCCACATTTGTCCCAAACCAAAACTCAAACACAGCCCCACCGAAACTTCCTATCTGGCGCCACTGAGTTCAGTTCACATAGCCATTGCCAGAAACCCTAGTATTTTTAGTCTCATTGATAGGGATCTCGGTCTCACCGAGATGGGATTGTAATCTCTTTGTTTCCCTTCGTAACGTTTTGGTCAAACCGAGATGAGCGATCGGTCCCACCAAGATTGCAACGCAAACACTATGTTTCCCTTTCGTAACGTTTCGGTCCAACCGAGATGAGCGAATCAGGCCCACCGAGTTTGCCTGACCAACCCTCTGTGTGTCTATTAGCAAAATTGGTCTCACCGAGTTTGTGTAATCGGTCTTCATCGAGATTACGTTATGCCCTAACCCTAACCATATCGGTCCCATCGAGTTGACATGTCGGTCCCACCGAAATTCCTAACGGTCACATTATTTACTAAATCGGTCCGGCCGAGTTTCACGATTCGATGCCACCAAGTTTGGTAAGTAGTGTGTAATGCTTAGATTTTGTGTGGAGGCTATATATACCCCTCCACCCACTCTTCATTCGTGGAGAGAGCCATCAGAACATGCCTACACTTCCAACATACATTTTCTAGGAGAGAACCACCTACACTTGTGTTGAGTTCAAGATATTCCATTTGTACCACATAAATCTTGATCTCTAGCCTTCCCCAAGTTGCTTTCCACTCAAATCTTCTTTCCACCAAATCCAAATCCTGTGAGAGAGAGTTGAGTGTTGTGGAGACTATCATTTGAAGCACAAGAGCAAGGAGTTCATCATCAACACACCATTTGTTACTTCATGGAGAGTGGTGTCTCCTAGATTGGCTAGGTGTCACTTGGGAGCCTCCGACAAGATTGTGGAGTGAACCAAGGACTTTGTAAGGGCAAGGACATCACCTACTTTGTGAAGATCTACCCTGGTGACGCAAGTCCTTCATGGGCGACGGCCTTGGTGGGATAGAAAAGGTTGCTTCTTTGTGGACCCTTTGTGGGTGGAGCCCTCCGTGGAATCGCGCAACCGTTACCCTTCGTGGGTTCAATTGTCCATCAACGTGGATGTAAGATAGCACCACCTATCAAAACCACGGCTAAAAAATCTCCGTGTCAACATTGCGTTTGCCTCCTCAAACTCCTCCCTTTACCTTCATATTCAATTGTTTTACATTCCACTGCTATACTCTTAGTATTGCACGTGTTGGTTGACTGCCTGACTTGTGCTAAGTTGCTAAAATCTGCCAAGAACTAAAATTGGGAAAAGGCTAGATTTTTATTTGGTCAAGTAGTCTAATCACCCCCCCCCCCTCTAGACATACTTTCGATCCTACAAGTAGTATCAGAGCTTTGGTCTCCATTTGCTTTGATTTCCATAGCTTTTGGTGGTCATAGCCTTGGTTTCACAACCTAGGAGAGTATGGCATCTAGCGAGGGAAATTACCACCGTAGAGGTCCTTACTTTGATGGCACAAATTTTGCTAGTTGGAAGCATAAGATGAAAATGCATATTCTTGGACATAACCCCGCTGTTTGGGCTATTGTGTGTACTGGCTTGCAAGGTGAATTCTTTGATGGGAGAGAACCAAATTGTGAAGCTACCACGGAAGAATTGAAGATGCTGCAATACAATGCTCAAGCTTGTGATATCCTCTTCAACGGACTGTGCCCCGAAGAATTCAACAAAATCAGCCATCTTGAGAATGCAAAGGAAATTTGGGATACTTTGATTGACATGCACGAAGGTTCCGACTCCGTCAAGGAATCCAAATTGGGTGTGCTTAAAAGTCAACTTGACAAGTTAAAAATGAAGGATGGTGAAGGCGTCGCTGAAATGTACTCTAGCCTTGCTCTCATCACAAATAAGATTGCTGGCTTAGGAAGTGAAGAGATGACCGACAAATTCATAATCAAGTAGATCCTAAGAGCCTTGGATGGAAAATATGATACCGTGTGCACATTGATCCAAATAATGCCCAATTACAAAGATCTCAAGCCAACGGAAGTCATTGGAAGAATTGTTGCTCATGAGATGTCACTCAAAGATAAGGAGGAGCTCCACAACAAGTCAAGTGGTGCTTACAAAGCCTCATGTGAAGCTCCCACATCATCAAGTGAGAAACAAACCTTAAATAAAGAATTGAGCCTAATGGTGAAGAACTTCAACAAGTGCTACAAGAGTATAAGCAAGGAAAGAAGTTCCAAGTCAAGGTCCTACAATAACAGAAGATCTTCTAGTCGTGAGCGTAATTGCTATAATTGTGGAAGACCCGGACACTATTCCAATGAGTGTACGGCTCCCTAAAAAATAAGAGAAGATTCTCCAAAAAGGAGTAGAAGAGAAGAATCACCATCACAAGGAGTAGCGGTGATCATTATGAACGAAGAACATCCCGGACAAGCAAGGATTCAGAAAGGAAGGACAAGTCATCAAGGAGCTACACAAAACGAAGACATCAAGCTCATGTTGGTGAATGGGTATCCGGCTCCGACTCCGACAATCACTCCGAGAGAAGCTATCACTCCGGCTCCGAATATACTCAAGATGAAGGTGTTGCCGGTCTAGCACTTGTGTCAACCAACTCCTATGACATATTTGACTCACCAAATGAAGGAATTGGAAGATGCTTCATGGCTAAAGGCCCAAAGGTATCACACCCCGAGTATGTTGATTTCAATAGTGATGAAGATGACTTGTTAGGTGATTATGATTTACTTGTTGACAACTCTAGTGATGAATACTATGATGAAACGTCAATTAATCATGCTAATCAAGATAAAACGAATGACAATGATAAGGAGAAGATTGAGCGCCTAACTAAAAAACTAAAAACTCTTAAGTTAGATCATGAAACTATCTTGGAAGATCATCGAGAACTTTTAAGGACTCATGAGAAGTTACGCTTTGAAAAGCTCAACCTTGAGCAAGAGCATGAGTTTTTAAAGGCAATCAATGACGATCTTCGCAAGAAAAGTTCTTATTACATTGCCAAGCATTTACTCTTATCTACTTACACGCCACAAGTCAAGTCTAGTAACAAGAACAATAAAGATTCTTCTTCTAGTAGTAACAATAATCATGCTAAATCCAATGTTGTTGCTTCTAGTAGTTCTCTTGATTTCACTAATGACTCTCTTAGCCAAGTTACACTTGAGCAAGAAAATAGCTTATTGAAGGGAATTATAGAGAAAGGTGTTTACAAGAGCCTTGCCGGAAGTAAGAAATTCGAGGAAATTGTACGCAAGCAAGGAAGGCACCGGAAGAATCAAGGTGTTGGTTTTGAACGAAAGTTCAATGCCAATGGAGTTGAGTGGGAAGAAGATCAATACCCCAAGACGAAGTTTGTTCCTCAACAAGAGAAGTACGATCCTACTTCTTTCAATGGGACACAAGCTCAAGATGATCTTCCACCACAAGACCACAAGCAAAAAGGCAAGGACAAGCTTCAAGAGGAGATTGATGCATTTGAAGAAGCTCCTAAGGCCTTGGTCAAGTGGGTTCCCAAGACTACATCAAGTTCTACTTCATCAAGTACAACTACAACTCCAAGGATTCCCATCAAGATGATGTGGATCCCAAAGCAGAAGAACTAGAGAGTTCTTGAGAGTGACTCCACCACCATACTTCACTCATATCATTTTGGCAAGGACAAGTGCACTCAACTTCCACATCTTGCACTAGTCCAAGGAGTCACAAACCCTCTTGTGGGTAAGACAAAGGACAAGGTAACCTAATGCTTTCATGGACATCATCTTGTGTGTGCATCACTCTATGTCTATGGATATCCTTGTTTGTTCCTTGTGGGACTAACCCGTGTAGGTATTGAAAGTGCAACTCACTCCAATGGATTGCTCCAAATGATCTACATCAACATTGAGCATCCACATCTTCAACACCTACATGAAGTCATCATCGACAAAACCCAAGGTTGGTTCATCCCTCTTAGGGGGGATCTCACATCTAGGGGAGATTTACTCTAAAAATTGAGCTAAAGCAACTCTAATGGTGTGAACACAACAATGCTTTATGTAAAAGTGGTAACCCCACTTGTGCTTAAACGATGAGTATGACCTATGATCAATTGTTCTCATTTGACTCCTAAGTCAATATACTCATATATAGAAGACCTAGTCATCGCCAATTGTTTGATAGATGCTAGAATTGGTTGTGCACGCTTTGCCACATATTTCATTTGTCATTTTATTGTGTGAGCATGTTGGATGCATATTTTACTCATTTAAGGACATCCACTTGTAGTTTTGATTGTTTGGTTTCTTTTCTTTTGCCAAGTGGATGGACAAGAATGCCTAAGAACCTTCTCTAGCTATCTATGCTTTTATCGTATCAAACTCTATTCATGCTACATCACAAAGTTTGATCTAGTCAGATTCAAACCACTCTGTGTGAGGAGCACTTGGAGTCCCCAATTCGTCTTAGACTTAAACTTCCAAAACCTCTTTGTGCATTTCGGTCTGACTGATTCATCCTTTTTGGTCATACCGAGATCACTAAGTTGATCTAGGTTTTCAATATCGGTGCAACCGATTAGAACCTTCCGGTCACACCGAGTTGCAATAACTGCTCGCAGTTTTGCATCTGGGTGCCACTGAGTTGTTCCACTGGGTCACACCGCCAGGGCCAGGCTATATATACTGACGGGCCAAATTTTGGAAATTTTTCTGAAACTCTTCGCCCGCGCATAACCTGCTCTGCCTCTTCGTGTCTCCGGATCGTCCTCCCGCTACCAGCGACCTCCCGCCGCTGGTCCCGATGCCATCAACGGCATTCTGCCCCGCCATTGCCGCCGTAGCAAGTTCACTGCCGAGTTAGGGTATGAACTTGACACTTTGTGCTATTATTTAACTTCGATTCCTAGCACATTGCTTTGCCATGATTCTTGCCACGTTTGAAATAATCCTATCCAGCGGAAACTTCCCGTAGATTAGATTTGATTTGAAAATTTAGGGTTAGGTTTCCGCCGAACACGACTCAGACCGACCGAGTTGTAGAAATCGGTCTCACTGATTTGGCTTAAGCCATTGCACATGCGATTCTCAGTCTGACCGAGAATTGCAGATCGGTGTGACCTTCGATTCTCTATGAAACCCTAGCAGTCTCGGTGTCACCGAACTGTGACTTGGTCTGACTGAGTTCCCCAATTTTGGTTCCAAAATCTGCTTCATATCACCGAGTTTACAATTCGGTAGCTCCGAAATGCTTTCTATGGAAAACTAAAACTAAGTTTTTGACTCATTTGTTTTGCAAAAACCTCTGTACTTTGTGATGCTCATCCACTCTACCTCATCTATATCTATTCACAGGGTCTGCTTTCAGTAAGTTTGCCTAAAGATGTCTGATCAAAGTGATAGTCAAAACAAGTCAGAGGAACAAGCTGAGTTGAGTGAGGGCACTAGTCCCTCAAGCAGCTATGATGAGGGTAGCAGGAGCACTCCCAGCAACTTGCCAAAGGCAGCTACCAGGACAAGGAAAAAGAAAACCTCATATTCTGAAGATGAGGATTATGTGGCTGTTGAAGATGAGGCCACTTCAAAGAAGAAGGTGTTGAACAAGGTGTATGGCACAGCTGCTACCACAAAGCCAGGCATGAACAAGAAGGCACCTGCCAAGAGAGTGCCCACATCCAAACCCAGGAAGGTTGCCACAGGTGAAACTATGAAGTTCACCATTGAGTCTGAAGAAGAAGCTGCTGGTGAAGACAAGAAGAAGAAGAAGAGGGTAAGAACCACTACTGCCAAAGTTCTTGGCAAGCCCTCCATGAGGAGAGATTCTGATGAGGAAGAAGAAGAGGAAGAGGATGTTGCACCAGCACCCAAAGCTCAGAAGCTCATGGGAGATGCAATTAAGTCAGGGGCTGCTCCATCTAAGCCCAAAGCTGCTCCCAAGGCTGTTGCTCCAGCTCCAAAGCCTAAACCCAAGAGGAACACCAAAATTATACCTGCTGCAGAGAAGAACAAGACCCTAGTTCCTGAAGATGCTGAAGAAGAAGATGGTTCACTTGTTTTGAGGAAGTTGAAGCCCAAGATTCCTCACCATAATGATGCTCATCCAGTAGCTGAAGACATGCACATCAGAAAGGATGCTGGACTGAGATTGTGGAGACAGTCAGATCCATATGCTCTGACAAGAAGGACAACAGTTGACTACAGATTTCACACAAAGGAGCAACAAGATTTTTTATGAGACGATTTTGCTTGACAAGAAGCCCATTGTGTGTGACATGAGATGGATCAACTAGGAGTACATCAAGAAAAATGAAGGTCACTATCCAGGAGTATATGACAACTTCAAAGCATGTGGAGTTGATGAATTTGTTGCCCAGAAGCTCACCAAGTGGAATGATGAGCTCATCATGCAGTTTTACTCCGCAGCTCACTTCTACCGAGATGGGAAGATCATCTGGATGTCAGAAGGTACTAGGTACCAATCCACTGTTGAAGAATGGGCTCAGTTAATCAATGCTCCAAAAGAAAATGAAGATGACTTGGATGTTTATGCTGAGAAGAAGAAAGACCACAACACTATGGCACACATGTATAGAGAGATCCCACATGAAGCTTTGGAAACTCACAAGCTTGGATCTGTACACTTCTTGTCGTCTGGTCTGCCTACAATCAACTGGATCCTTAGGCACACATTGCTACCCAAGTCTGGAGATCACAAGATGATCAGAGGACATGCTATCAACTTGCTGCATTTGTTTGACATGCCTCAAAAATTTAAAGTCATGAGTTTGATTGTGGAAACAATCAAGAGAACAGCAGCTGACCAGAAGAGAAGTTGTGGGTATGCTCCACACATTCAGGAGCTCATCAACTCAAAGATGGGCACAAGTACATATCTATTGGATAAGGAGCATCTACCCTTATATCCTAAGTTTGAAGATAACACAGTTGATATGAACGAGGAGGAACCATCATCTGTGCAAGCACATGAGAAGAGAGAGAAGGCAAGGGCAGAGAAAGCTGCAAAGATGCCAACTGCTGAAGAGGCATCTCAAGTGTTCCTGAATAGCAAGCAAGATCAGCTTGGCCATCTGATTGCCTCCACCTTGAGAATTGAGAAGGGCTTGGCCACCCTGACTCAAAACAAGGAGAGTTTGGAGAGGATCATTGAGCAGAAATTCTATGCTCTTTATGTCAAGGTAATTGAGATCCAAACTTCAGTTGAGCAACTTCAGGAGGATGTGGAGGAGAAGAAGGGAAAGTCTACTACAGATGCTTTTGCTAGAGTGCCCAGAGGACAGAGATCTGCTGCAGTGCCTGTTCCAGATACTAGAGCTACATCATCTGCACCAGCTGCTATACCTTCAGTGCCACCAGCTCCAGCGGCCACTCCACCAGCTCCAGCTATATCAACAGACGCTTTCATAATTGGAGTCATCTCTACACCACCTCAAGAAGACCAAGCCTGAGAGTCGATTAGCACTATGCATTCTTTGAAATTTTTGGTAACTTGTTGCCAAAGGGGGAGAAAATGTATAGATCATAGGCTTCGAGAGTGAGCGTTGCTTTTGATCTCTCTTGTTTTTGGTGGTTGAACTTCTTTATTGTGTGCTTGCTTGATACACTATGTCTTTTGTGAGATACTTGGATGATCATGTGTTTGATCATATGATATGCTACCTTTAATGCTTGATTGGATGATATTATCTCTTATATCCTTATATGATCATTCACTTTGCTTGGTGATTAGTGCATGTGTTCAAATTTTATCATTTTGAGCGCTCCACCAAGATCTATGTGACATGGAAGAGTGACCCATGATCCTAACACATTGTGCATTTGCAGTCCAAAGCAAATTTTAAATAATGCACAAATTTAGGGGGAGCTCTTTCTTATCACATACTTCTCAAAGAGATGATGTTTTTCAATATTATTATCATTTGTCAAAGCATTGATCTATATGTTGTCATCAATTACCAAAAAGGGGGAGATTGAAAGTGCAACTATACCTGGGTGGTTTTGGTAATTCCTAACAACATATAGCTCATTGAGCTAATGCTATTTCAAGATAAATATTTCAGGAAAGCTCAATGATTGGCATGGCATGGATGAGAAAAGTGGACCCCTCAAAATGCTAAGGATAAAAGGATTGGCTCAAGCTCAAAGAACAAGACTCTACATTTTTCATTTTAGTGATCCAAGATCACATTGAGTCCATAGGAAAAGCCAATACTATCAAGAGGGCATGAGGTGTTGCTTAATGGATTGCTTGCTCAAGGTGCTTAGTGATATGCTCCAAAAGCCTGAACTACTTTCTCACATCCACATATGTCCCAAACCAAAAGTCAAACTCGGCCCCACCAAAACTTCCTATCCGGCGCCACCGAGTTCAGTTGACATAGCCATTGCCAGAAACCCTAGTCTTTTTGGTCTCACCGATAGGGATCTCGGTCTCACCGTGATGGGATTGTAATCTCTCTATTTCCCTTCGTAATGTTTCGGTCAACCTGGGATGAGCGATCGGTCCCACCGAGATTGCAATGCAAACACTCTGTTTCCCTTTCGTAATGTTTCGGTCCAACCAAGATGAGCGAATCGGTCCCACCGAGTTTGCCTGACCAACCCTCTGTGTGTCTATTACCAAAATAGGTCTCACCGAGTTTATGTAATCGGTCTCACCGAGATTACCTTATGCCCTAACCCTAACCATATCGGTCCCACCGAGTTGACATGTCGGTCCCACAGAAATTCCTAACGGTCACATTATTTACTAAATCGGTCCGACGGAGTTTCATGATTTGGTCCCACCGAGTTTGGTAAGTTGTGTGTAATGGTTAGATTTTGTGTGGAGGCTATATATACCCCTCCACCCACTCTTCATTCGTGGAGAGAGCCATCAGAACATGCCTACACTTCCAACATACATTTTATGAGAGAGAACCACCTACACTTGTGTTGATATAAATATATTCCATTCGTACCACATAAATGTTGATCTCTAGCCTTCCCCAAGTTGCTTTCTACTCAAATCTTCTTTCCACCAAATCCAAATCCCACTAAAAAAATACACTTCCGTGATGATACGTGTTTGTCATAGTAGGTCGCATTTTTCGTCATGCATGTACATCCATGACGATTTTATGGTAGAATCAAGATAGTTATACATGTGCTGTCGTACAAGTGTTCCATGACATTACCAAAATTATCATCACGGAAGTGTCCACTTCCATGACAATAAATCGCGTGGCACAGAAGTGCTTTCGTCAAGGGTGACCGACACGTGGCATCCATCGTAATGTTACGATGTTAAGCTATCGGGTCCGGTTTTGGATCCGATAACCCGCTAACAGCCCGGACCAATGGGGATTTTCCACGTGTAAAATCATCATTCGCCGCAGGAAATACGTGCTGCCTCACCGTTGGGACAGATGTCATCCACTCATTGGACAGGAGGCACCTATGATAGGTCGACATGTGGCATGGCCCAATAGTGGCCCATTCCTGTGAAAAAGGCCGGCCTAGTAAAAATTAGCAGGCCGGCCCATATAAGGCCTACTTGTGTCAGGTCCATTTAAGCCCACGGCCCATACGAGATGTGCCAATTCGGCCCGTCAACAGCCCGTTAAAGATTTGACACCATTACAGCCCATCGTCAGTTCGAGCACGTTAATAGCCCACTATATATTTGGGCTCAATATCGGCCCGATGAGATTTCGTCCTGTTAACGACCCATTTAATGGATGGGCCAATTTTCAGGATGTACATCTTTCGGCCTTTTAGCGACCCATTAAATGTTGGGCTAATTTCCGGCCCGCTGTGTCTTTCAGCTTGTTGACGGCCCATAAATCTGATGGGCCATTTGTAGTCGGACCTGAGTTTCGGCCTTTTAGCGGCCCATTTAAGTGTTGGGCCGATTTCTGGCCCGGTGTCACTTTCATCCTATTGACGGCCCATAAATCAGTTGGGCCATTTGTAGTCGGACCTGAGTTTTGGCCTTTTAGCGACCCATTTAAGTGTTGGGCCAATTCCCGGCCCTGTGTGCCTTTCGGCCTGTTAACGGACCATAAATGAGTTGGGCCATTTGTAGTCGGTCCTTAGTTTTGGCCTTTTAACGGCTCATGCCCTTCATGGTCCAATACCAGCCTGGTTTCTCTTTCAGCCTGTTAAAGGCCCACAACACAGTTGGGCCACTTACAATACGACCTGACTTTCGGCCTCTTAGCAGCCCATCCTCTTCATGGTCCAGTACAAGCCCGCTGTCTCTTTCGGCCTGCTAAAGGCCTACAGTATAGTTGGGCCATATGTAGCCCAAACTTAGTAACGGCCTGTTAACGGCCCGTGAAATAAATTGGGGCCACCTATTGCCCGCTTCGATGTCGGCCTGTTAACGTCCCGGGAGGTAAGAGGGCCGACCATTAACTTTCGGCCTAGTAACGGCTCATTAACTTAATGGGCCCACTAAAGTTCGTACATGTCTTTAGGCCAAATTAGATAATTTGAGCCCATTACGACAAGCAATTATTCACAGGACCAAAACCGATCAAGCAAAGGTACGGCATACAGGGAATAACGTTGCACATCCAAAGATATATTACAGAAATTACATCCATTGGGAAATCAAAGATTGATGTCGATTGCAAATAAATGGGCGAACCTAACCATCTACAACATCACAATCTGCAACCTCAAAGCATGATGGCGCCCATAAGCATGTGGGCAAGTTCTTGCTGCTTTGCTACTTCGTCTCTGAAAATATTGATCAGTTGTTGTGTCGCACGACTCTGCACCTCTGATTCATCCACCATTTCCATCATTGCTTCAGCCATTAATTGGTTCACAAACATACATTTATTCCGTTGCATTCGAGACGGAGGATCTTGATGATTCAGATGGCGATTTTGGCGAGCTTGTAATATTGATAGTGGAGAGTGTCTCACCACTTCATCATAACATAAATTAGGACGGGAACCAAACAGATTAATCATGAGTTATTCCCATATTACCTGGCCTAGATTTACTGGAAAGAAACAATGGGGTTGCCTTGCTGTTTTCAGAGTTTGTCTTCTTATCTTCAGCAGCCTGCACAAAATTAACACACTAGGATTGCTATCATTGGCCAAGTCAGATAATAGGAAAGCAATATTGACACAACGAACGTTTGGGCAACTAGCCTACACCAAATTAATACAATATGGCACAGCTATCATCAGCCAGGTAAGGTAGTACGAAAGCAACATTGACACAATGAATGAATGGGCAACCAGAGAAGCACTACAATTCAGTAATGTGCGTGATATGAGATAGTACATTCATGCAGCTCAGTATGCAAAACTACCAGCAGTTTTCCTAACAAAAATCAACATTGGCGCCTTTAACATTTTGCTACAACTAATTTTAGATCATATAAAGGTTAGATTCACGCTGATTAACAAAATACATGTTGATGTAAAAATATAGTGATATACAACAGTACTTACATCAGATTGGAGCACAGGAATTCCAAGATATTTTCCTCGAATCGATCCCAATGGAGGAAGTCTTCTATCATTTAACCTTATTTTCTAAAAGAGAGATGGATAAGAAACATGTAGAAAATATGATCAGAATGCTATAAAATTTCATGATGCGAGGATACGCACACGCTTCTTACAATGGAGTTGACATTCTTTTGCTGGACTGGAGCGGACTAGTTCTTTGGCCACTGAAATCTGCTTATTATTAGTGGGAGTTGGGTTTCTCTGTGTTGGAGCAGTATTTACGAAAAATGGAGTTGGTTTATTATCTCCTGGCGTTTGGATCTTTTGCAAAGACCTGGTTTGTAACCCTTCAGATTCTAACATAGTCGTCTTCCCCTTGCATGCCTTATATAGAAGAATGGTGATTCAGTTATAAAACATGCTACAATAGAGATGGAATAGGTACTGAAGAATAGAAAGGCATGACATATTGACGTGTATTCCCTCCATTTGGAAATAAATGGATGGGTCTAGGCGTATTTCAGTTCTAGATACATCCAGTTTTATCCATTTCTGCGACATTTACACCGGACGGAGGGAGTATGATGTAAGAGCTAGGGATACGACAGGACAACACAGTAAAAAAACACTGAAAACCCACTGCAGAACCAAAGTATTCAAACCCACCGATATGAGATAGTACACTCATGCAGCTCAGATGCAAAACTACCGAGCAGTTTTCCTTACAAAAATCAACATTGTGGCCTTTAATCATACATTTTGCTACAACTAAATTTAGATCGATAAAGGTTGGATTCACGCCGATTAACAAAATACATGCTGATGTAAAAATATAGTGATATACAACAGTACTTACATCTACATTGGAGCACGAGAGATTCCTGCAAGAATCTTTCCTCATAAACGATACCATTGCAGAAATTCTTCTATCTGTTAAGCTTATTTTCTAAAAGAGAGATGGGTAAGAAACATGTAGAAAATATGATCAGCATGCTATAAAATTTCATGATGCAAGGATATGCACACGCTTCTTAGAATTGAGTTGACATATTTTTGCTGGACTGGAGTGGGCTAGTTCTTTGGCCACTGGAATCTGCTTATTATCAGTAGGAGTTGGGTTTCTCTGTGCTGGAGCAGTATCTATAAAAACTGGAGTTGTTTTATTATCTCCTGGCGTTTGGATCTTTTGAAAGGCCTTGTTTGTAACCCTTCAGATTGTAACATAGTCGTCTTCCCCTTGCATGCTTTAATTATAAAACATGCGACAGTAGAGAGATGGATAGGTACTGAAGAATAGAAAGGCATGACATGTTGACATGTATTCCCTCCATCCAGAAAAAAAAGGATGGGTCTAGGCGTATTTCAGTTCTAGATACATCCTTTTTTATCCATTTCGGCAACATGTAATCCGGATGGAGGGAGTATATTGTAAGAGCTAGGGATACGACAGGACAACACAGCAAAAAAACACTAGTTGAATGTAAAACTATATGCTAGCGGAATACATACAGAAATAACTAAGGCAACATACACGTGTATGATTGGGAAAATAAGATGGCGTTGCAACAGAGCACTAGAACAGCACTTCAATGTAAAAAAACATGGTATGGCAGACAGATGAAGTACATAGTGATGAATAACAATGCATAAGATACTCAGAAGCATGATGTCCAAATTAAGAAGATGGCATTGCGATAGAGTAGAATGACAGTACTTGAATTTGAAAACATGTTATCATGAATGGAATAGGTATTGAAAAACAGGAAGGCATGACATATTTACATGCATGATCAGCATGCTAAGCACATAGCATTGCAACAGAGTAGATACACTCCAAGACATTATATGCATGTTGTACCCATATCACAGGCCAAGGTAGAGCAAGGACCTTGTGGGGTGAAGAGGATTCATCATCTTTCTGCAAGTCTTCTGAAGAACTGCCTTTACATGTTCCATCATATTGGGTATCATTGACATCAAGTTTATTGGCCATTACATTGCTCCGTGAGGTTCTTGTGGATATATCAGTGTGTGCAATTATATCTGACATGCATGGAAGACAACTAGTAGTTAGATTTATGTAATGAGTGCATGTAGGAGACGACATAAATAGTAGGACTGGGGCTAACTAGCAGCAATAGGTCTCATAAACTAAAGGGAGAACACAGATGAAAGCTACAGAATATGTATCATTTGTACTCGAGATTAACTAGATGGCACACAAAAATATTATGGAACACCATAGGTAATACTAGAAGTGGTATAATACTGTAATCACCAGCCTGTGGGATAGCATTGGCTAATGGATGATAACTATGGAACAGCGTTACCTAAAGAACAAGTATCTTAGCTGAACTACGGAACAGCGTGAACTCCTGAACAAGACCCGTAAGAGATCAGCATGAATATACAGTGAAATGTGATGATCTATTTTCCATGCTTAGATGAATAACAAAGCCATAAATGTTGCACACAAGTAAGATGAGGGTACAACCTATCTGGCTGCCATCCATAGGAGTGAGCATCATGTGCTGAATTGTCGATGGCCCTGCAGTTGTTGTGGCTGTCCATGTCGGGCACGTGCATTCGATGCAGGGAACTATTGAGTGGGGACTATAGCTCCCTTCTGGTGTATGCTTCCCTTGTTGGAGCAGCTGTAGTGAGTCGAAAGACGGTGTGTCTGAAGATGCAGATAACGCATAATGTTAAGAACGACATATCTCTTTGATCTGAAGAAATACACTAAGAGATCAACAGCAAGGTACGAGAGTGGTCACACGTCTGTTGACTGAAGACTAAATTGGGGTCACACGATTTTATTTTATTTTGGTACTATCCGATCTACGCCGAATGGCTTGATGGACATCTTGTGCCTCCCGGCTGACATTGTTCGGAATCTTCCCCGAAGAGCCAGCGACCACCGGCAGAGCAGCCTGCCTCCACCGTCCGTGGCCCCGGCCAAAACCCCACTCCCCGCCCCACCGCAGTACCATGGTTGCACCGCCCCAGGCCAATCCACAAAGACTCCCCGTCATCCAGATCCGGCGGCGGCAGTACCTTCAACCCATGCAACTCTAAAAGATAGCCATCTAAGCGCTGCTTCCGTGGTGAACTTGCGTCCCCGCACCCTTACGTTAAACACCAGCCAACCGGCAGCCTAGGAGCTCCGCCGCCTCGAGGGGTGCTGCTTCATATTGGGAATCGATTGGCCCAGAATAAAAATTCAGACAACTGATGCCTAAATAAAGTGATTTGAGATGAGGGTGCGACCTATCTGGCGGCATGGTGAAGTAGGCAGGTCCAGCTGCCGAGTCTGTGAGGCAGCGCGATTGCAGTGGCGACCGGCGGCAGGGAAAGAGCGATGTCGCGACGGTCGACGGCTACGCGGAAGCAGCGCCAGGACTCTGGACGGATCCAAAGTCGAAGCCGCTCCGGCACCGTGAACATCGGCGGGGGTGAATCGGCTCCGGTACGGTTCTCGCGGCCGTCGTCGAGGCAACACCAGCAGCACGGAGTAAGAGGCACACGGCCCAGTGCACGACGGCAAATGGACAGAGTCTCCAGCATTAGTGAGGAGGGCGGCTGTGAAATTGGTGTGGTGGGGGCGCCATGGATGTGGGGCTGAGGTTTCGCGGCTCGGGAAAAGGTGATTTGGCGCCCACGAGGTATGAATGGGGGCGGGCGAGGGAGGGGGCCGGGGGGGATTGGGAGGGGAGTGGAACCATGTCTTAGGGACGCATTTGTCTGAAATGTGAGGGGGAGTTACAATTCTACCCTTGCCTATAGGCTTCTCGGCTTGGGTCTGTGTACTGAGGGTCGGGGATAGTAGAGTAACTTTGCTTCTCCCCAAATAGTGGGCGGGAGCGATTTCGGGCGAGGAGGGCGTGTTTTGAACTATAGTGGGCGCGAGCGATTTCGGGCGAGGAGAGCGTGTTTTGAAATTGTGGGCGCGAGCTATTTCGGGCGAGGAGAGCGTGTTTTGCCGACCATGGTTTATGAATTATTCGGCACATGTCATTTCGGGTGAGGAGAAGGCGCGCTTGGATGAAGTTACGAACCTACCCTCGATGTAGAACGGGCCATATGATGTGTGTCCCACATAGGACGGTAATTTCGATTCTCCCATTTATTTGCTCAAGCGAATTCCACCGAGCAGAGGGGATGTTTAACGGTTCGTTCAAATTTTGGGAGAACGAGCATCCACGTCTACCTTACCAAGTTGATTCGAATCAAATTTTGAAATAAAAGCTTGCCACTTCTTTTTTAGATGAGAGATGATGCTCGGGAGTAATGTGTTATTACATGCTCGTTGCTAGCGATTTACTATATGACAAATAGTTGACCCACTCAAAAACGCGAATCAAACCCAAAATGAAATATCTCGATTCAATGAAATAGCTCGTTCAGTAGGTCAAAATAGTGAACTAAATCCAAAATTGAACACCTCAATTGAGTAGCATGTTGTACAGTAATATAGTACTCCATGAACATGTTGAAAGTCAAATTAATGAACTTGTTTGATATATGCATATATCCGTCATGTGTGGATTGCAGATAACATGTTCTCCAATTTAAATATTTGAATGCAAGTTTATATCGAAACATGGTTTATATCAGTCTTTGATGCATAAAACGCGACCTCCCCCTCTCCCGGACTCTGTTTTCTCTCTCTCTCTCCCTCCTCTCTCTCTCTCTCTCTCTCTCTCTCTCTCAATCTCTCTCTCTCTCTCTCTCACTCTCTCTCTCTCTCTCTCTCTCTCTCTCTCTCTCTCAGATCCCATACAAAAACCTTGTTGGTCCCTCTCCTTTTCTCTCCATCTCTCTCTCTCTTTGTGTGTGTGTGGGGGGGGGGTCTTTCTAGTTCGCATGCATATATACACCATCTATAGGTCTCTCTCGCACACTATGTATGATACTCTAGCTAGTCCAAGCTAGATATCTTGGGTGCACTCATCGTATGCACACAAATTCCTTGGCTCTTTGCCCGTAACTCTCTCATGCACCAATATGTCGTCTCGGAGCTCTCCCCCCCCTCTCTCAAAATCTCCATCCACCTGGGTCACACATACACATGCATATCTCACTCGCACTCGATAGGCCCATCTAAAAATCTATCTCTCTCCCTCGTTCTCTCCCCATCTCACACGCACACACACACAATCTCATGCCCAGCTAGCCAAGTATGATGGTCTCTCACTCAATTGTAGGCACACGCAGTCCCCCCTATATGTATATGACTAGCTAATCTTAGTCTCGATCACAAACATGTGCATGGTCTATCTCGATTTCTCTCGGGCATCTTTCTATCGCAAGACGCACTCCTCGATCTCCCACCCATATAGTCCCTCACGATCTCGAGGGATCTCTATCTATCAAACACACCCTCTCTCCCTCCCCGTGCGTCCACACCATCCATGTGTCCCTCTCGACCTTTTTTCCTTATTGGCCAGACCTCTATTGGTCATGTGCTACAGGGGTGTCTCTCTCCGTTGGAAACAATCACACACTAGCTAATCTTCGTGTATCTCCTCGCCTAGCTTTTCCATCTCGGAGATGCATGCATGATATGTTCGCATAAGAAACGAAAAAACACACACTCTCTCTAATTTATCGTTTGTTGTCACTTTCTCTTTCACACACATACTCTTTTTGCGCACTTACTCATTCTCCTTCACACGCACTTGATCTGTCTCGACTGAGGCACTCTCCTCGGTCCATATCATGTAGATTTATTAAAAAGTCAAACATCACAAAGTTTGACCATGTACGTGGAGAAAAAGAATTACATCTAGTACGGCAAACATATACCATTAGATTCACCATGAGATGTAGTTTTGTATGATGTATCTTTGGTATTGTAGATATAAATAACATTTGCGTAAACCTGATGAAAGTTTCCAAAGTTTGGCTTCTAAAAAATTTACATGCACTGCATTATCGAGCGGATGGAATATCTCTTTCCCCCTCTCAGCTATCTGACGCACCACTCAGCCTTATCGGGGCTCCTCAATCTCTCTCAAACTTTGTTGGTCAGTTTGGTTCGTGACCTGACCCTCATGCCTTGATGGCCGGTACTGCCTGGTGTGGACGTGAAATATTTCTACCTGGCCAGGCTTGTGTGGTGCTGAAGCATTTGGTTCATGACTGGGCTAGGCAAAGCATCGTCCCATCAATCAATCCGTGCATCAAGTATTTAATGCTAATATCCATCCATGTTGCTGTTAGCCTCGCTTGGGTCAGGCTACTTGCAGTGTCTTGAGTTCAGCCAGGCTAATTAAAGTGCAAGGGAACCTAGGACAGGCGGGATTTCTTTTTCACAGGGTAGCAACCAAACAAGAGTGCATGAAATCTAGTCACAACCCCAGGCCAGGCAAAAGATGCTCAGGACGCAAGCCAAACTGGCCTTATATCTCCCTGGTTCACACATACACATGTCTCGCTTGCGCTATACATATAGACCCATCCAACACTCTCCGCCCTTGTTCTCTCCCCATGTGACACGCACCCCCCTAAGTACCATAATCCCTCACTCCATCATAGGCGCAAGCACTGCCCCCCCCCTCCTAAGTATGATTATCTCTTACTAGCCATCAGGAACACACGTATTGTCTCCTTCCATCCATACGTCTATCTCAATATCTCTCGGGGCATCTTCTACCGCGCACACACCTTGTCACTCGATCTCCCACCCATGTAGTCCCATCACGATCTCCAGGGGATCTCTCTATGACAAACATACACTCTCTCCTCCCCATGTCTGCATTTTCTCCGTACGTCTCTCTCGACCTCTCTCCCTTGTTTGTCAGACCCCTCATGGCCACGTGCTAGGGGTCTTGCTCTGTTGGTTCCAAACAACCACACACTATCTCCTAACCTTGCCTCCGTTGTCGAAGATGCATGTGTGATATGTTTGCATAAGACACGCATGCTTTTTCTCTAGTTTTATCGTGTGTTGTCCATGTCTCTTTCACACACGCACACACACTTTTTTCACTCTCTCTCTCTCTCCAGTTAGGGACTCTATCACGTCCGTAAGCATATGGATGTTTTGAAAAGTCAAACCTCAGAAAAGTTTGACCAGGTATATGTGGAGAAAAACATTTACATCTGGAAAGATCATTAGATTCATCACAACATGTACTTACTTCATACTATCATTTATCTTTGGTATTGTACATATAAGTAATTTCTTAATAAACTTGGTCAAAGTTTCAAAAGTTTGACTTAAAAAAATGTTGGAACTAAATTATCGAACGGAGGGAGTAGCTCTTTCTCTCTCTCTCTGCTATCTCTCACAGGCTTCCCCTCTCACTCGAACTCTCTATACCGACAGATTATATGCTCACTGTGTCAACATATAGCTCCATATATTGTTTAGTTGACCGGTCAACCAATCCACATGCTGCCTTGTCAACTCGTGTTCTGTATCTTCGTGTGCAGGCCCATGTGGCAATGGGTGAAAATAAGTAAACTAGAGGCCCATCTGACACGCGGTGAAGTAAACAAAGTTGAAACCACTCGGGGTAGCACCCCGCATGCTAGTAAATTCAGGGCGCAATGAGGACAAACTTCTTGCGCTGAGGACGACTCAAGACAATTCACCACTACGCGGCATGCATGTATGAAGGGCCTTTTCAAGCACACCCAGCACACAACACACACCAGCACATCGTGTACAACGGCGCCGCCGCGGTTGAGATGGACGGCGAGGCGAGGAACAAGCGGAGGCGGCTCGAGCTAAAACCGCATCCGCGAGCTCGACTTCATCAGCAGCCTCCTCGATGACATGCTGCTCGTCATCATCGGCCTCCTCCACACCAAATCTGCCATGCGGACCGCCCTGCTCTCCCGGCGGTGGCGCCCCCTCTGGCACTGCGTCCCCCTCAACCTCACCGTCGACAGCTGCCTCTGCGATGGGGATTGCAAAAGCATGGCCGCAGTCTCCAAGATCTTTTCATCGCACCCTGGGCAGCAAGAGGCCTTGACATCCGCATGTTCAGTACCAACTGCAAGGTCCAACCCAAGTTCGACGAGTGGTTCTTATCCCCCGCCCTAGATCAGCTCGAGGAGCTCAACTTTGAAGCTGGACGATGTCGCTCTCTGCCGCTGTCCGCGCTCCGCCTCACGCCAACGCTGCGCCACGCCAGCTTCAGCTCCTGCTATCTTCCCCAGATTAATGCCATGCCCGCCCTTCTTCTCCCTCACTCAAGCAGCTCGACCTCTTCGATGTTGTCATCTCGAAGAAGGCTATGGAGCACCTACTCCGCAGCTGTACTGTGCTCGAGTACCTTCGTCTTGAGCAGATCCACGGGTTCATTAGCCTCCACATCACCTCGACGAATCTCCAATAGATTTATGTGTCTTGCTGGCCCCGCAACAAGACATCAATTGGGAAGAGATCACTCCAGCTGTTCCACGTTATGGTCATTGAGAATGCGCCTTTCCTTGAGAGATTGCTTGTATCAGATCTAGAAGGTCCAACAAAAATCAGGGTCATTGACGCGCCGAAATTGACAGCATTGGTCTATTCGTCTGCCAAATTCTCCGAACTCTTTATTGGATCCGTAATCGTTCAGGTACAGCACTCATCTTCTTCTCCGTCTTCTTGAAATTCACATTTTTTAATTTCTTCTTGATGTATTTACGACCGTGTTCCAGAGAATGATTCCCACAAGCTTTACCCAGTCCATGCGCACAGTGAAGATCTTAACACTAAAATCTATCGACCCCAATCTGGATCAAGTTGTTGGATTCCTTACATGCTTTCCATGCACGGAGAAGCTACTCATCGAGGTGAAACTTATTTCCTATAAGTAAACGGTAATCACAACGTAGCTCAATTTTTTCGTAATTTTCCCAAATTATGACAAGTGTAGTGTTCAAAACTGCATCGACGCACTGCACCGAAAGAAATGTTTTTAGAATTTTTTCTCACGTGATCACCTGCATCATTTTCATGTTGTACTACTATAGTAGCCTAGGCTAGTCATAGTGGAAAGTAACTTAGACTACTCCAGTAACTCTATGGTTACCCTAAGAGCATGTACTACCTCCGTCCTGGTTTACTCTTCCAATTTTGTAGTATCAAAATTTGACCATAAATTTAACTGACAAAATGTTAATGCATGCCACTAAGAACTATATTGTTGGATTCGTATTTGAACTGTTGGAAATATGCCCTAGACGCAATAATAAAATGGTTATTATTGTATTCCCTTGTTCATGATAATTGTCTATTGTTCATGCTATAATTGTATTAACTGGAAACCGTAATACATGTGTGAATACATAGACCACAACATGTCCCTAGTGAGCCTCTAGTTGACTAGCTCGTTGATCAACAGATGGTCATGGTTTCCTGACCATGGACATTGGATGTCATTGATAATGGGATCACATCATTAGGAGAAGATGTGATGGACGAGACCCAATCCTAAGCATAGCACAAGATCGTGTAGTTCGTTTGCTAAAGCTTTTCTAATGTCAAGTATCATTTCCTTAGACCATGAGATTGTGTAACTCCCGATCTTCGTAGGAGTGCTTTGGGTGTACCAAACGTCACAACGTAACTGGGTGGCTATAAAGGTGCACTACGGGTATCTCTGAAAGTGTCTGTTGGGTTGGCACGAATCGAGACTGGGATTTGTCACTCCGTATGACGGAGAGGTATCTCTGGGCCCACTCGGTAATGCATCATCATAATGAGCTCAATGTGACTAAGTAGTCAGTCACGTGATCAAGCATTATGGAACGAGTAAAGTGACTTGCTGGTAACGAGATTGAATGAGGTATTGGGATACCGACGATCGAATCTCGGGCAAGTAACATACCGATTGACAAAGGGAATTGTATACGGGATTGCTTAAATCCTTGACATCATGGTTCATCCGATGAGATCATCATGGAACATGTGGGAGCCAACATGGGTATCCAGATCCCGCTGTTGGTTATTGACCAGGGAACGTCTCGGTCATGTCTGCATGGTTCCCGAACCCGTAGGGTCTACACACTTAAGGTTCGGTGACGCTAGAGTTGTTATGGGAAATAGTATGTGGTTACCGAAGGTAGTTTGGAGTCCCGGATGAGATCCTGGACATGACGAGGACCTCTGGAATGGTCCGAAGGTGAAGATCGGTATACTGGATGAAGGGTATTGGATTCTGGAATTGTTCTGGGGGTACCAGGTGATGACCAGCGTGTCCGAAAGGGGTTTCGGAGGCCCCGGCAAGCGTTGGGGGGCCTTGTGGGCCAAGGGGAGAGGGCACATCAGCCCACTAAGGGGGTGAGCACCCGTCCCACTCCATCTCACGTAACCAGGAGAGGTGGGGGCGCCACCCCTAGGGCAGCCGCCCCTCCCGGCTTGGGGGGCAAGTTTCCTAGGGGGTGGGGGCGCCCAAACCCATCTAGGGTTTCCCCTATGGCCGCCGCCCCTCCCCTAGGGAACCCTAGGCGCCTCCCCTCCTCCTTCCCTATATATAGTGAGGGAGAGAGGGCAGCCGCACCCTTGCCCCTGGCGCAGCCCTCTCCCTCCTCCAACACCTCCTCCTCCTCCGTAGTGCTTGGCGAAGCCCTGCCGGAGAACCACGAGCTCCATCACCACCATGCCGTCGTGCTGTCGGAGTTTTCCCTCAACTTATCCTCTCCCCTTGATGGATCAAGAAGGATGAGACGTCCCCGGGCTGTATGTGTGTTGAACGCGGAGGCGCCGTCCGTTCAGCGCTAGATCGGATCTTCCGCGATTTGAATCGCCGCGAGTACGACTCCATCAACCGCGTTCTTGTAACGCTTCCGCTTAGCGATCTTCAAAGGTATGAAGATGCTCATCCTCTCCCTCTCTTGTTGCTAGAATATCCATAGATTGATCTTGGTGATGCGAAGAAAATTTTGAATTTTTGCTACGTTCCCCAACAGTGGCATCATGAGCTAGGTCTATTGTGTAGATTCTATGAACGAGTAGAACACAAGTAGTTGTGGGCGTTGGTTTTGTTCAATATGCTTACCGTTATGTCACGCCCAATATGCGATACTATCCTAAAGAGACTCGAAGGTCCCACCAAGGATAGAACCGCATACTGAAACACTTTTGCAAGGTGGATATCATTACATCAACATTACATAATAGATGGGGATACATACAAAAGGCATACAATGACACACCAATACAGCATCATCTTACATAAGAGCACCATCCGACTACGGATGAAACACAAACAAAAACTCAAACGACATCCACCCTGCTAGCCCAGGCTGCCAACCTGGAACCTATCCCCTGATCGAAGAAGCAGAAGAAGAAACTCCAAAATAAGCAACATCGCTCTCGCGTCATGATCATCGCATAACCTGTACCTGCAACTGTTGTTGTAGTAATCTGTGAGCCACGAGGACTCAGCAATCCCATTACCATGGGTATCAAGACTAGCAGAGCTCAAAGGGAAAGGAAGGGGTAAAGTGGCGAGGTTGCAGCAGCGACTAAGCAAGTACGGTGGCTAACATACGCAAATAAGAGCGAGAAGAGAAGCAAAGGAATGGTCGTCAACTAGCAATGATCAAGAGGTGATCCTGAACTCCTACTTACGTCAAACATAACCCAAAGACCGTGTTCACTTCCCGGACTCCGCCGAGAAGAGACCATCACGGCTACACACGCGGTTGATGCATTTTAATTCGGATCTGGTGTCAAGTTATCTACAACCGGACATTAACAAATTCCCATTTGCCTGTAACTGCAGGCACGGCTTTCGAAAGATTATACCCTGCAGGGGTGTCCCAACTTAGCCCATGATAAGCTCTCGCGATCAACGAAGGATATTCCTTCTCCCCGGGAAGACCCGATCAGTCTCGGAATCCCAGCTACAAGACATTTCGACAGTAATAAAACAAGACCAGCAAGACCTCCCGGTGTGCCGACATCCTGATAGTAGCCGTGCGTATCTCGTCTCAGGCCACGACCAGAAGAGCACTACGTACAACTAGAACCGGCCCTCAAGTTTCCCCAAGGTGGCGCTGCAAATGGCTCTAGTTTGGACCAACACTTAGACAAGCATTGGCCCGGGGGGGCTAAAATAAAGATGACCCTTGGGATGCGTGACTCCCAAGGTAAAAAGGTAATAGGTGAGGCAAAAGGTAAAACCAATGTTGGGCCTTGCTGGAGGGGTCTTATTCAAAGCGAACTGTCAAGGGGGTCCCATAAATCACCCGACCGCGTTAGGAACGCAAAATTCGGGAACATAACACCGTATGACGGAAACTAGGCGGCAAGAGGAACAAAACACTGGCATAAGGCCGAGCCTTCCACCCTTTACCAAATATATGGATGCATTAATAATATAAGAGATATTGTGATATCCCAACATAACCCTGTCCACCATGGAGCAATCTTCAACTTCACCTGCAACTAGCAACGCTATAAGAGGGCTGAGCAAAGCGGTAACATAGCCAATCAATGGTTTGCTAGGAATGGTGTCAAAGGTTAGAGGTTCATGGCAATTTGGGGGGCTTGATGAGCAAAAGATAGGTAACGCGGCATAGCAATAGAACGAAGCAACTAGCATAGCAATGATATTAGTGAGATCTAGGGTAGCGGTCATCTTGCCTCAAATCCTGCTAGGAAGAAGAACGAGTCCATGAAGAAGACGAACGGACGTAGTCGAACGAATCCTCACAATCGCAACATTACCGGAACTAAGAAGCAGCACCAGAAAGAAACAAACAACATGGTAAACACACAAGCATAATCATGGCATGATGCACAATCAAGTATGATGCATGTCCGGTTTAATGAGGCATGGCATGGCAAAGTGCAACAAACAATACTACAAGTTAAGTCGAGCTCAATATGCAACGAGTTGCATATTGACAAAACACCACATCAGTTATTTAGTTCTCTCTCGGTTATGCTACTCATCAATATTAAATGTTGTTAAACATGGCAAGGGGGTGAAGCATAATGAAACTACCTATCTAGGCAAGTTTAAATGAAGTCGGAACAACAAACAACAACCCCGGAAAATCCTCATATGCAATTTATGAATTTGCTACTGTTCTGCCATAAAACATATTTTAAAGTTGTTAAACAATAAAACAAAGTGCACCATGTTAATCTAGGCATTTTTCCACCCCATTTACATATAAAGTTTATTAAAATGGAGCTACAGTTATTTAGTTATGAAATAAAACATTTTAACATGGCATTTAAGCAAATTAATGCAAACAGCAATTTAAACATTTTAAACATGGATGAGAGTGGCATATTATTAATCTACACAAAATTCTAAGCATTTTACATGTGTAAAACATTTTAAACCGATGCATGGTTAATTAGTTATTATATGCATGATGTGCAAGGACTTTTCTGTAAATCTGTAAAATCACTGGATAATAGACAAATTCGCTGGACAGGAAAAAAACAACATTGGGCCGAATCTGGCAAGGCCAATAGTGCACAGGAGGCGGGGTCTCCTCACCAGGCCTCATGGGCCGGCTCGGTGGAGGAGGCCGAAGCAGGCCGGATCTGGCGCGACTGGGCCTTGTAGCGAACGAAGGGCGCTGCTGGGCTGGCTGCTGCTGGTTTTTACGCAAACGGATGCACGCGCGTGGTCAACGGGCACGGGCGCTGCTCGTGCACTCGTTCACCTCGCATGGACGAAGCAGCCAGGGCGGGAGCGATGCAGGGATTTGGCGCAGGGAGGCCCGGCAGCGGGCACCCGAGGTGGATCCGGCGAGGTTTGACCGCGGAGGCGCGCCGGTGTCGAGGTAGAAGATCGGCGGCGACAGCTGCTGCCGAAGGGGATCAAGGCGGAGCGACCGGATTAGGGCAGCAGTGGAGCATCCAGGCACGGGGAAGCTCGATTTCGTCTGAATCCGGCCCGACTTGGTCGCGGACGGCGCTAGGATGAGGAGGCCGCCGGCGAGCTTGCTCCGGGATGAGGTGGCCATGGCGAGGCATGCTCCTGTTTGTCCTGAAGAAAGAGGGAGAGATCGCGAGGTTAGGGAGAGAGAAGATCCACGGGAAGAAGGAGAGGGAGGCGACGGGGAGCTGCAGAAGGGCCGGCCTTGGAGCACTGGTGCTCGGGGCGACGAGCATCAGGGAGGAAGGAAAAAAAAGGGGGAGACGAGGGCGCGAGGCAGTTCCTGGTGGTTGGAGACGAGGCGAGGTGGAGGAGCACGAGGAGGCTCGGGCAGAGAGGCTTCAGGCGGTGCGCTGTTTCTGCGGGCTCGAGGAGAAAGCAGAGGTGGAGCTCCTCTCTTGTGGGTTTGATAAAGGCAAGGAGGAGGATTTGGTGGTGGCCGGCTGGTGGATCGGGAGGAGGCTGTGGAATTGGCCCGATGGGGAATCGAGGGAGAGTGGGTGGATTTTTGGATCGGGAGGGGATCCCGATGGAGAGAGTGGCGGCTGGTGGAAGGGTAGGCGGGTGAGATCCCGAGGAAGGAGGAGAGAATGGACAGGGGTGGCGGCGGCTAGGAGGAATTTTAGGGAGTTGGTCTAGGGTTTGTCCAAATAGGCATGTGGGTGGACTATATATAGGGAAGGGGGAGAGTTTGGACCTTCCGATCGAAAACCGACGGACGAGAATAAATAGGCTAGGGAGTTCAAACAAGAAAACGGAGATATTTTATAGATGTTTGAGGATGATCCGGACTCATCGGTAATGACAACTTGATCCGGGTTAGGGGAAGTTTCGGACACGCGCGCGAGGGGGCTGCGAGCTGACAAGAGAGGTGAGGTGGTTGGACAAGAGGGAAACGAAAACACGGTTGGTCACGGAACGGTCAACAAACACAACGGAGAGAAGCGAGCAGTGGCAACTACGAGCGGATACGAGGTTTTATGAAAACATGCGGATGCAATGCGCATGATGCTATGATATGAAATGCAAGACAGGAAACAAAATGCAAAACAAACGACAAAAACCCAACCACGAAGGAAATATCACATCGCATAGCCGGAAATGGCAAGAGTTGGAGTTACGATAATGGAAAGTTTATCCGGGGCGTTACAACACTCCACCACTACGAGAGGATCTCGTCCCGAGATCTAGGATGGCACCGGAGAGAAAAGGAAGAGGAGGATAAGAGGTAAACTAAGTTGCTTCTTTGACGAACGAGTGAAACCATGAACCATGAGAGGTTGAGCAATTTAAATGAAAGAGTACAACTGAGATGAACGAGATTGCAAACAATCCATTAGAAAAGAGGAACAAGGAGTATGACGAGGACTTGACGGTTGAAAGACATGGAAAAAAGAGCTTCACGAACGAAGAGAATATGACCACCCCGGTATAATGAGATAGCCAAGGAACAAGAATGACAGAATTTGGACAGCACTCCGGTAGAAAAGAGAAGAAAACTTGATGAGATGAAAGATATTGAAGAGGTGATACAACACTCCGGTGAAAAGGATAAGCCAGAAAAGAAGATGATCCTCACCAAACGAGGTGATGGGTGAAGAGCACAACATCACAATGCCTCCGTAACGAAAGAATAGAAGTTAGACCGTTGGGATAAAGGGTCGGAGAAGAAAATGACAACTTTTGCCACAAGAGAACTTGAAAAGCATCCTTGCAAAGAAGAATTGAACGGAGTTGTTGGAAAATCAACAACGAAACGAATAAGCTTGTAGTGGGCTTATGGAAAACATCTCAAGACTATGAGGTGACAACCGGCCACAAATGGAAACCATTGATTTGATTGAGAGCACCGAAGAGATGAAAAACTTCTTCTCCGAGATGAGAAGGAGAAAATTGGATCAATGATAAGCACCACAATAGCAACATTCCTTAGGGAAGGCTTTAGGTGAAATCTATACCAAGATAACTCCAGAGAAGAGATCGCTGGATTTAAAATACCTCATTCTTGACAACATGTGAATCACAAAACATGAATGGAAATTGCCAAGAATGACATAACACCACCACAAAAGCTAAGGTAGAAAGAATTGCACTTCGAAATGCAAGAAGAAGAATACTTGAACGCCTCAAAACAAAACATGTGTTGAGCAGCATGTTTAATTTTGAGTATAGCTTGGCGGGTCATAGCTTCAAGAAAAATCTTGAAGAACAATTGAAGAATGAAAGAATCCTTGACGAACCACCATGTAGAGCCTCCATGAAGAACTCTGGTAGTAAAAGGATGATAAAAAAAAGAGAACTTGAAAACACAAGGTGAAGCCTTGCGATGATTTAGATGGAGCTTCATGACAAAGATAAAGCGGAAAACTTGGAACTCTGGAAAAGGAAAAGATGAAACACTAGAACCGAGAATTACTTCATGATGAACAATCTTCGGAAGAAAAGAATTGAATCACCTCGAGGAAATAAGAATAAGGTTTATTGTATGCTTATCCTTCATCAAATTAAATTGATGACAAGCAATGGATTTGGCATATTACTTATTCCCATTGAAAAAAAGGATTAAGAGAGATATAGCATAAACTTGAGAAGGTCTTCATGAACCACCGGTAGGATTGAAAAGAACAAATGAATTAATATGATAACGAAGGAAGTGAAATCTTGAACGAACCACCGTAAGAATTGGAAAAGAGAGTAGCAAGGGCACAATTCACGGGAAAGAGTTTGAAAACGAATGAAGATACTTGAAGGGATTTAGAAACAAGTGAACGAAGAGATCATGAGCTTATTAGAGAATATTAGAACGATTCACCGGTAAGATTTGGTGAACGATAGCTACACGCTGAGAATGAACAATTATGACATGATGGCCTTCGGAGGAAAGAAATGGAAACAACTCATGAAATGCTCTGGATGGGTGCAAAGAATTCCCACAATCGAAAACAATTATGAGAGGATAGCATCAAACTTGAACTACGCATCTTTGGAAGAACGGGTAAGGATTTAAGAGGAACTCTTCTGCGGTCTTCAAATGATGACGAGGAACGCCACCAAAATTACTGAGATACTCCGGTAGAATGGAAAGCAAAGAAGTTGATCCAACAATAAAAATGATTTGAAATCAATCTTGGAATGGCATGTGACTGATGAAAATTCATTCTTACATCAAACTTCGAAAAGAATTTGGGAATGGCTCCGGGAAAATTAAAAGAGTCAGGTAAGATCCTGGGAAAAGACCTGTGGGTTAGGGCCCACTAAAAAGAAAACACCGTTGAACAAATTTAAAGAGAGGTTGCACCGATTGAATTAAATGGCTTGAATGAGATAACAACCTCGAAATATCTTGAACAGATTGAGAATGGAAAAACAAGTCTTGTGAGATATCTTTAGTACTCCGGATACAAATAGAGAGAGGTGAACGATTATGGGATGCACCGGCATGGGATAGCATTTGAAACGAGGAAAGGGAGATGAACAACACCGAAAGCTTGAGTTGGATCCACCGGAGAAGAAACAACAATGGAGGATGATGAACTTGAAACTGTTGAGCATCTTCATGGGAAATCACCGGATAAGAACATTGAAAGAAAAGAATGAAGAGAGTTCCCACAAATAAAAGATACATGATTAAGAAATCTGAGTCCTTGAAGAAAAAGGGTGGGAGGGCGGGAAAACAAAGGCAACTTGGAGCGGATGAAACAAACACCGTTGAGAAAACTTAGAAATGATCTTGCAAGTGGGGAGAATGATCGGATCCACTTGAAGAGAAGCGCACCGGTTGGAAAAGAATTAACATGACAACCTCAATGATCAAAAAGGATTAGTATTCACATAGCAATATGAGAACACCGTTTAGGAAAGATATGGATTCAACATTTGACTTCGAAGCAACTCGAATACCACAAATAAAACAAAACAAAGGATTGGCTTGCAGAATAAGCCGGAACAAATACATATGATAGAGATTTACCCAATCCCATATCATGCATCTGTCGGAAAGATATTCTAGGAGCTACTTGAATTCCCACCTATAAACTCCCGAAACTTTCTGGTTATGCAATCTGGTGTTGGGGATACAGGGGAAGCAATATATCTCACCCAAACTAACAATCCCTACATCCAGCTGTATCCATCCGTCAACACATAACCAAGAAAACTACGGAAATCATGTACCTCAACCTTCGAAAAGCATCCGTTATACAAGCTATGGCAATACTCCCGAACTCCCCAGTACTGGGTGGCGTCGAGGTTATCTCACCAACAACTGCATAAAAGAGATTTTTGATGTCGGCAAAACTCAGGTATTCCAGAACTGCAATGATAAAATTATGACGACAACACCTCGGAGCTCAACTCCCCGGGACACTGCCACAACACCTAAATGCCAGTAGGCACCAAGAACAATGTTCTCGTCATAAGAATATCGGAACGATTCCAAGATACCCGCGTGATCCTAAAAAAAATTTAGTGAAATTTGAGGAGAGGAAAGACAAAACATCTACGTCATGACACCTCACCAGAGCGACGAAGGGGGCTGAGGAGTAAAAAGAATCCTACTCTCCGATATATATAATCCTAAGACTCAAAATAGTTTTCTTCTAGACTCAACAACGGCCAACAATCAAGGGGCTCCTATGGTCGGTCGAGGCTCGATACCAACTTGAACACGCCTAATATGCGATACTATCCTAAAGAGACTCGAAGGTCCCACCAAGGATAGAACCGCATATTGAAACACTTTTGCAAGGTGGATATCATTACATCAACATTACATAATATATGGGGATACATACAAAAGGCATACAATGACACACCAATACAGCATCATCTTACATAAGAGCACCATCCGACTACTGATGAAACACAAACAGAAACTCAAACGACATCCACCCTGCTAGCCCAGGCTGCCAACCTAGAACCTATCCCCTGATCGAAGAAGCAGAAGAAGAAACTCGAAAATAAGCAACATCGCTCTCGCGTCATGATCATCGCATAACCTGTACCTGCAACTGTTGTTGTAGTAATCTGTGAGCCACGAGGACTCAGCAATCCCATTACCATGGGTATCGAGACTAGCAAAGCTCAAAGGGAAAGGAAGGGGTAAAGTGGCGAGCTTGCAGCAGCGACTAAGCAAGTATGGTGGCTAACATACGCAAATAAGAGCGAGAAGAGAAGCAAAGGAACGGTCGTCAACTAGAAATGATCAAGAGGTGATCCTGAACTCCTACTTACGTCAAACATAACCCAAAGACATTGTTCACTTCTCGGACTCCGCCGAGAAGAGACCATCACGGCTACACACGCGGTTGATGCGTTTTAGTTCGGATCTGGTTTCAAGTTATCTACAACCGGACATTAACAAATTCCCATCTGCCTATAACCACAGGCATGGCTTTCAAAATATTATACCCTGCAGGGCTGTCCCAACTTAGCACATGATAAGCTCTCGCGATCAACGAAGGATATTCCTTCTCCCCGGGAAGACCCGATCAGTCTCGGAATCCCAGCTACAAGACATTTCGACAGTAATAAAACAAGACCAGCAAGACCTCCCGGCGTGCCGACATCCTGATAGTAGCCGCGTATCTCGCCTCGTGCCACGACCGATGAGCACTACGTACAACTAGAACCAGCCCTCAAGTTTCCCCGAGGTGGCGCTGCAAGTGGCTCTAGTTTGTACCAACACTTAGACAAGCATTGGCCCGGGGGGGCTAAAATAAAGATGACCCTTGGGATGCGCGACTCCCAAGGGAAAAAGATAATAGGTGAGGCAAAAGGTAAAACCAATGTTGGGCCTTGCTGGAGGGGTCTTATTCAAAGCGAGCTGTCAAGGGGGTCCCATAAATCACCCGACCGCGTTAGGAACGCAAAATCCGGGAACATAACACCGGTATGACGGAAACTAGGGCGGCAAGAGTGGAACAAAACACCAGGCATAAGGCCGAGCCTTCCACCCTTTACCAAATATATAGATGCATTAATAATATAAGAGATATTGTGATATCCCAACATAACCCTGTCCACCATGGAGCAATCTTCAACTTCACCTGCAACTAGCAACGCTATAAGAGGGCTGAGCAAAGCGGTAACATAGCCAATCAATGGTTTGCTAGGAATGGTGTCAAAGGTTAGAGGTTCATGGCAATTTGGGGGGCTTGATGAGCAAAAGATAGGTAACACAGCATAGCAATAGAACGAAGCAACTAGCATAGCAATGATAGTAGTGAGATCCAGGGTAGTGGTCATCTTGCCTCAAATCCTGCTAGGAAGAAGAACGAGTCCATGAAGAAGACGAACGGACATAGTCGAACGAATCCTCACAATCGCAACATTATCGGAACTAAGAAGCAACACCGGAAAGAAACAAACAACATGGTAAACACACAAGCATAATCATGGCATGATGCACAATCAAGTATGATGCATGTCCGGTTTAATGAGGCATGGCATGGCAAAGTGCAACAAACAATACTACAAGTTAAGTGGAGCTCAATATGCAACGAGTTGCATATTGACAAAACACCACATCAGTTATTTAGTTCTCTCTCGGTTATGCTACTCATCAATATTAAATGTTGTTAAACATGGCAAGGGGGTGAAGCATAATGAAACTACCTATCTAGGCAAGATTAAATGAGGTCAGAACAACAAACAACAACCCCGGAAAATCCTCATATGCAATTTATGTTTGCTACTGTTCTGCCCTAAAACATATTTTAAAGTTGTTAAACAATAAAACAAAGTGCACCATGTTAATCTAGGCATTTTTCCACCCCATTTACATATAAAGTTTATTAAAAATGGAGCTACGGTTATTTAGTTACGAAATAAAACATTTTAACATGGCATTTAAGCAAATTAATGCAAACAGCAATTTAAACATTTTAAACATGGATGAGAGTGGCATATTATTAATCTACACAAAATTCTAAGCATTTTACATGTGTAAAACATTTTAAACCGATGCATGGTTAATTAGTTATTATATGCATGATGTGCAAGGACTTTTCTGTAAATTTGTAAAATCACTGGATAATAGACAAATTCGCTCGACAGGAAAAAAACAACATTGGGCCGAATCTGGCAAGGCCAATAGTGCACAGGGGGCGGGGTCTCCTCACTAGGCCTCATGGGCCGGCTCGGTGGAGGAGGCCGAAGCAGGCCGGATCTGGTGCGACTGGGCCTTGTAGTGAACGAAGGGCGCTGCTGGGCTGGCTGCTGCTGGTTTTTACGCGGACGGATGCACACGCGCGGTCAACGGGCACGGGCGCTGCTCGTGCGCTCGTTCACCTCGCGTGGACAAAGCAGCCAGGGCGAGAGCGATGCTTGCTTGCTTGAGTTCTTCTTCTGCTTCTTTGATCAGGGGATAGGTTCCAGGTCGGCAGCCTGGGCTAGCAGGGTGGATGTCGTTTGAGTTTCTGTTTGTGTTTCATCCGTAGTCGGATGTTGTTCTTGTATGTTGTATTGTTGTATTCATGTGACATTGTATGTATTGGATGTATCCCCACTATTATGTAATTGTTGATGTAATGATATCCACCTTGCAAAAGCGTCCCAATATGCGGGTCTATCCTTGGTGGGACCTTCCAGTTCCTTTTGGATAGGGTCGCATATTGGGCGTGACACGTTACTAGTCCTATCTTGTTTCAACGGTATTGTGTGATGAAGCGGCCCGGACTGACCTTACACGTACACTTACGTGAGACAGGTTCCACCGACTGACATGCACTTGTTGCATAAGGTGGCTAGCGGGTGCCAGTCTCTCCCACTTTAGTCGGATCGGATTCGATGAAAAGGGTCCTTATGAATGGTAAATAGCAATTGGCATATCACGTTGTGGTTTTAGCATAGGTAAGAAATGTTCTTGCTAGAAACCTATAGCAGCCACGTAAAAACTTGCAACAACAATTAGAGGACGTCTATTTTGTTTTTGCAGCATATGCCGTGTGATGTGATATGGCCAAGAAGGATGTGATGAATGAAATATATGTGATGTATGAGATTGATCATATTCTTGTAATAGGAATCACGACTTGCATGTCGATGAGTATGACAACCGGAAGGAGCCATAGGAGTTGTCTTTAATTATTGTATGACCTGCGTGTCACTGAATAACGCCATGTAATTACTTTACTTCATTGCTAAACTGTTAGCAATAGTAGTAGAAGTAATCAGTTGGCGAGACAACTTCATGGAGACACGATGATGGAGATCATGATGATGGAGATCATGGTGTCATGCCGATGACGATGATGATCATGGAGCCCCGGAGATGGAGAACAAAAGGAGCAAAATGATATTGGCCATATCATGTCACTATTTGATTGCATGTGATGTTTATCATGTTTATGCATCTTATTTGCTTAGAACGACGGTAGTAAATAAGATGATCCCTCATAATAATTTCAAGAAAGTGTTCCCCCTAACTGTGGACCGTTGCGAAAGTTCGTTGTTTCGAAGCACCACATGATGATTGGGTGTGATACATTCTAACGTTCACATATAACGGGTGTAAGCCAGATTTACACACGCGAAACACTTAGGTTGACTTGACGAGCCTAGCATGTACAGACATGGCCACGGAACACAAGAGACCGAAAGGTCGAACATGAGTCGTATAGTGGATACGATCAACATGAAGATGTTCACCCATGATGACTAGTCCGTCTCACGTGATGATCGCACACGGCCTAGTTGACTCGGATCATGTATCACTTAGATGACTAGAGGGATGTCTATCTGAGTGGGAGTTCATAAGATGAACTTAATTATCCTGAACATAGTCAAAGGGTTTTTGCAAATTATGTCGTAGCTCACGTTTTAGTTCTACTGTTTTAGATATGTTCCTAGAGAAAATTTAGTTGAAAGTTGATAGTAGCAATTATGCGAACTGGGTCCGTAAGCTGAGGATTGCCCTCATTGCTGCGTAGAAGGCTTATGTCCTTAATGCACCGCTCGGTGTGCTGAACCTCAACCGTCGTCTGTGGATGTTGCGAACATCTGACATACACGTTTGGATGACTACATGATAGTTCAGTAATGTTAAACGGTTTAGAATTGTGGCGCCGAACACATTTTTGAAACGTCGCGGAACATATGAGATGTTCCAAGGGCTGAAATTGGGATTTCAGGCTCGTGCCCACGTCAAGAGGTATGAGACCTCCGACAAGTTTCTTAGCCTACAAATAATTGAGAAAAGCTCAAGCTTGTACTCAGATTGTCTGGGTACAAAAATCACTTGAATCGAGTGGGAGTTAATCTTCCAGATGAGATAGTGATGTTTCTCCAAAGTCATTGCCACCAAGCTACTAGAGCTTTGTGATGAACTATAAACTATCAGGGATAGATATGATGATCCTTGAAATATTCGCAATGTTTGACACCGCGAAAGTAGAAATCAATAAGGAGCATCAATTGTTGATGGTTAGTGAAACCACTAGTTTCAAGAAGGGCAAGGGCAAGAAGGGATACTTCATGAAATGGCAAATCAGTTGCTGCTCTAGTGAAGAAACCCAAGGTTGAACCCAAACCCAAGACTAAGTGCTTCTGTAATGAGGGGAACAGTCACTGAAGCAGAACTACCCTAGATACTTGGTAGATGAGAAGGCTGGCATGGTCGACAGAAGTATACTTGATATACATTATATTGATGTGTACTTTACTAGTACTTCTAGTAGCACCATGGTAATAGATACCGGTTCAGTTGCTGAGTGTTAGTAACTCGAAATAAAAGGCTACGGGATAAACGGAGACTAGCTAAAGGAGAGATGATGATATGGTTTGGAAGTGTTTCCAAGGTTCATGTGATCAAGCATCGCATACTCCCTCTACCATCGAGATTGGTGTTAAACCTAAATAATTGTTATTTGGTGTTTGCGTTGAGCATAGACATGATTGGATTATGTTTATCGCAATATGGTTATTCATTTAAGGAGAATAATGGTTACTCTGTTTATTTGAATAATACCTTCAATGGTCTTGCATCTAAAATGAATGGTTTATTGAATCTCGATCGTAGTGATACACATGTTCATGCCAAAAGATATAAGATAGTAATGATATAGTGCCACCTACTTGTGGCACTGCCATTTGAGTCATACTGGTGTAAAACGCATGAAGAAGCTCCACGTTGATGGATCTTTGAACTCACTCGTTTTTGAAAAGATTGAGACATGCGAACCATGTCTATTGGTATATACGCATGAAGAAACTCCATGCAGATGGACCGTTTGGACTCACTTGATTTTGAATCACTTGAGACATACAAATCATACCACATGGGCAAGATGACTGAAAGCCTCGTTTTCAGTAAAATGGAACAAGAAAGCAACTTGTTGGAAGTAATACATTTTGATGTGTGCAGTCCAATGAGTGCTGAGGCACGCAGTGGATATCGTTATGTTCTTACTTCACAGATGATTTGAGTAGATACTGAGTATATTTACTTGATGAAACACAAGTCTGAATTATTGAATGGTTCAAGTAATTTCAGAGTGAAGTTGAAGATCGTCGTGACAAGAGGATAAAATGTCTATGATATGATCATAGAGATGCATATCTAAGTTGCGAGTTTGGTACATAATTGAGACATTGTGGAAATTGTTTCACAACTAACACCGCCTGGAACACCATAGTGTCATGGTGTGTCCGAACATCATAGATACACCCCATTGGATATATTTTTTTACTATAAACAGTAGGGTAAAACCCCACTGCAATTTTTATATTAAAGCGCAAAGAAACAAGTAGTCTTACAGGCTTGAGGTAAGCCTACAGAAAGAAAACTAAAAAACTAGAAACTAGAAACTAAAAAGAGGGGGGAGTGACAAAAGAAAAAAAGAAAAAAGAAAGAAAGAAGTAGGCTAACAAGAGAAAAGAAAATTACAGTAGGGCCTCAAGCCACAGATTGAAATGACTCTCATGCTTCTTCTTCATTCTGAACCTTAAAAGCTTTAGCTCCTCCAGGAAAATGAACTTCCATCCTTGAAAAGATGGAGCAATGTTCTCAAAAAAATTATTGTTTCTGGTTATCCAGATGGACCATGCACCAAGAATGATGATCTCCATGTAATAGGGGTAATTTAGTTTGTCCTTTAGATCTTGGAATTCTTCCAGCACTGACAGATTTGGTGTTCTTGTTGGACAAATAAAGTCCCAGCATTGTTGCACAAATGGGCATCCCCAAAAGAGATGATGAAGTGTTTCCTCCTGTTGACAGTCACTAACTGCACAGTTGTATGCTTCCAGAACAAAATTCTTCCTTCTAAGTAGGTTTCTTGTGTTAACTCTGTCATGAAGTAGCTGCCAGAAAAAAACTTTGTGCTTTGGCTGACATGAGCTTTGCCAGATCCAGTTGAAATGAGGAGGTGTTTGCTTGTGACCTATTAACACTTTATATGCTTTGATGGATGAGTATATTTCATTTCCCCAGATATAACTCCATGTGTCTAAAGATCCCAGAAATTCAGATTGCCTCATAGAGATGCAAATGTCCTCCATTTCTAAGAATTCCTCATATGCCTCTGTTGTCAATGGTTGGAAGAAAAGATCTTGAAGGTACTCTGTCTGCAATACCTGTTGTATGTTCAACTGAGGATTTCTCACAAAGGAGTACAAGTGATGGAATTTGTGTTTGAGTAAGCATGTTGCCATAGATCATCCCAAAAAGAAGCACTGACCCCATCTCCCACATTACATCTAGCAATAGCTTTGTAATGATCCAGAAGTGCTAAATTTGATTTCCACCAAAAAGAACCCACCATGTTGTCATCTGGCAATTTCCCATCACTGTAGTAGGTTTCCCAAATCAAGTTGACCCATGGTATGTTATGTCTGTTGAAAAATTTATGCAAATTCTTCATTAGCAGGGTTTTGTTATGGGTATATATATCCAAAACACCTAGGCCTCCCTGATCTTTGGGTCTACACACAATGGTCCAAGCTACTAAAGCAGGTCTGCAGTCTTTCATGTCTGGGCCTCTCCAAAGACAGTGTCTCAGGTATTTTACTATCTGTTTCTTTATTGTGATTGGGATATCCAGACATGTCATGAAGAATATTGCCAAAGAAGTTAGCACTGACTTGACCCGCAGCAATTTGCCTGCCTGGGTCATGAAGATTGAAATGCCTACCAACCTTTTAGCAATCCTATTGACAAGAGGTAAACATTATTCCACTGTGGGCTTGTAAATTCCCAATGGAAGTCCCAAGTAATTGAAAGGGAAGTGTCCTCTAGCACATTGTAATGTGTTTGTGAATAGTTCAATCCTGTCTTCATTAATGTTTAGCGGAACCAGAAATGACTTCCCATAATTCACTTTGAGCCCTGTTGCAGAAGCAAAAGTGTTGAGTAAAGCTTTCAGACAGAAGAGCTGCCTAGTATCTGCTTGCATAATCACCAGTGTCCTGTGCATACTACACAATTGGGAAATGTGGGCAAGAGTTCACTTGCAGTGGTGCAGAGAGTAAGTTTATCCTCATTGCTTTGTTAAGAATAGATTGCAACAGGTCAGTTGCCAGCACAAAAATTAGAGGAGTGTAAGGATCTCCCTGTCTTACTCCTCTTTTGATGTAGAATTTTTTTCCCTGGGACTCCATTTAGTAAGACAGAGGATGATGCTGTTGAAAATAGAATTTTCATCCAAGAGATCCATCTGTCACCAAAACCTTTGGCCTTAAAAATGTCAAATATTGCTTCATGCTCAATTGTATCAAAAGCCTTTTCAAAATCCAGTTTGATAACTAAAATTTCCTCCCTGGACTTGTGGCATTGGTGAATATATTCATAAGCCCATCCTAAGCAGTCCTGTATCACCCTGTCTTTGAGGAAGCCATATTGATTGATATGCACCATCAGCAGAATTACCCTTTGCAATCTATTGGCCAGAAGTTTTGTAATGATCTTGAGCACTCCATTAAGCAGAGAGATGGGTCTAAAGTCATTTGGAGTAAGTGGCACTTCTTTTTTAGGATAAGGGTGATGAAACATGAATTAATGCTCTCAAGATTGACATTCCCAGCATGAATAGCCATTATAAGTTCAATAACATCTAATTTTATTATATCCCAACAAGTCTTGAGAAACTCATTATGGAAACCATCTGGACCAGGTGATTTATCATTAGGCAAATTCTTGACATTATCCTCAATTTCTTCTAGAGTGAAAGGTTTTCCAAATCAATGAATAGGAGTGGATCCACTGTGTTTTCATACAAGTTCTCTAGATTAAAGTGCATAGAATGCCCAGTGGTCTGACCCAATCTACTCTTAAAAGCCTCCCATAGAATTGCTGCCTTTCCTTCATGGTCAGTGACTTCAACTTGGTCCTTGTTTACCAGCATAGCAATTTAATTATGTCTGTGGTTAATAGAGGCTTTTGTGTGAAAGAATTTTGTGTTCTCATCCCCAAATTTGACCCCTTTAATTTTCCCTCTTTGTTTCCAATAAATTTTCTGATTGTTGAGCACTGTCAAGAAGAATTCCTTCAGTATATTCCTGCAATTTGTCTCAAACACTGACAAATCACTGTATTCCTCAATTAAGTCCCAAAGGAAAATAATATCATTCAACTCTGCAATCTGCTTTTTGTGACAAGATAAGGATTTAGCCCAAAGTTTTAGTGCTCTTCTGACATTCTTGAACTTAGCATTAATCTTTTTAGCACAATCAGTGTGTCCCACTGGGATGTTCAAAGCATCATGAACCACTTGCTTGAAGGAGTTATGGTTGAGCCAGTAATTTTCAAACCTAAACACTTTGGACTTTGGAATATCTGTGCCAATCTTTATCATACATGGGAGGTGATCAGATATAGGTTTAGCCATGGGCAGAGCAATAGAGTCTAGATAGCTGGTCATCCAAGCAGCAGATGTGAAAAAACAATCTAACTTCTCTAGTAGGGGATTGTCCTGCATGTTACTCCGGCTAAATTTTCTGCCTTTCAGGGGTAGTTCAATTAGACCTAGTTCACTGATGGCTTCATTAAACATAAGCATTTCATTAACATCACCTCCAGGTTTATTTCTGTCTTCAGGCTTTCTAATGAAATTAAAATCCCCCATGATAATCCAGTCCACATCACTAGGCATTTGAATATTTCCAAACCATTCAATGAACTCAATCTTTTCTTCATGATTGTAGGGCCCACAAATGTTTGTTAGAATCCAAGACTTGGAGGAGGTGTTGCAAGTGAACTGAATGGATAATGAAAATTTGTTTTGAAACATCAACTCTCCAGTAAATAAGGAACCATTCCAAGCAGTGAGGATGCCACCAGAAGCCCCAGTGGAGGGTAAGTATTCAAATTTATTGAATCTCTGTGGGAAAACTTTATGAATATATGTTAAATCAAAGAACTCTCTCTTTGTTTCCTGCAAACACACAATATCAGCTGCACTTTCTTCTACTTTTTGCTTTATAGCTAACCACTTATTTGAAGAATTAATACCTCTCACATTCCAATTCAGTATATTCCAGGTTCTATTATTATTCATTAAAAACCAGAAGTGTGTGCCCTTGAACACCCAGGTCCAACCCCTGGTGTCTATCCCAAGTTAATTTACTTTGATTCATAGTTAAAACAGTTTTCATACAAGTAGTCCCATCATACGAGCACTTCACATGATTGAAGTGAAGCCCATGCCATAGCAACAAGTAATGCATAAGCAAAAGGATAGCACGATTATCACATTTCATCTCCATAAAATAGCAGCACAGTTTACACACCAATCCATTGCATCCAAGGAACAAAAGATGTATTTCTGGATAGTCAAGCACTATGGAACAAGTTCTTGTCTTAGGATTTTTTGCAATCATAAAGAAAGGACATTCCAAAGAGAATAGCAGGACACTCTGCTATTCCAGCTCATCTGGTGTGGTCTTGTCATCATCAGACAATCTTAGATGTGTTGTCCTGCCCAGTGGCCTTGGACACCTTGGCCACCTCTTCCTGCCCCTTCTTTTTAGGCTTCTTGGACAGCTTTCCATGCAGTTCCTCCTCAGCAACCTTACATATAGACTTAGTTAGGTTTTTCACCACTGAATTCTGAATAAAAGGTGGGATTGCATTACATGGCAAACAGGATCTAGTATCACAAGATTTTTTCCTATAACCCATATTATCTTTCTTAATTCATATCACTCCTTCTTACCTCAGTTTCAACCAGAGGCTCCTTGTCCCTTCTCTTCCTTGAGATAGCCTCCCCAAGTGGAAGAAATTTGTTTGGGGAGACTTGTCGCAGAGGACTACGTGCTCCACTGGAAGAGTGTGCTGCTGGACTAACACCTTCATTTTCTTTACCCAGCCCCAGGAGGAAATCTTCGCAAGTTGGTGCCTGGGAAGTAGAACATCCATCAGGTATATGAAATAACATAGTTTCCTCTTGTTTGCAATTGACAGTCAATATTTTCCACACATCAGATTTTAGCAGGTGCATTGTCCAACTAAACTTATCAGGGGTTAACAACAAATGTATTATGAAGTTGAACCAACTTACTGGTATTTCAATTTTGAAAGTGTTCTCAGTACCTTGAGTTGCTGGTGCAAAATGCTTAATCCAGAGGCCAAGACCTTCTTTAGACATTAAATGAGATCTATCAATAATTTCCAAAGCATGGTTCTGAGCCAGTTCATGTAAGTCAAACATAGTAGGAGAGCTTGGCAATGAGAAAGTTCCATAGTTACCTTTATTCTTATGATCTGTAGATGTGCCAACATATGGAATTGGTACATCTTCCTTGCCCTTCTCATCAGAAAGCAGATTGTGTGAAGAAAGATCTTTTTCTGCCTCACTCTGACTGACTGTGTTTCTGTCAGGCACAGGAATATCAGTAACTACATTTTCTTCCCTAACATTGAGCCCATCAGTCATGTGATCCATCTGTAGGTCCAATTGTGTGTCAGTATCCTGGACCTGAGGTATCAAAGCAGGCTCCAAAACTGGATTTTGGTCCTGAAAATTTTCCGAATTGTTCTGAGGCATCTGGTCCTCCTCTTCTTCAATTGCATTACATGTCAATGCAATGTTTAACAGTCCTTGACCAAATTGTGGGGCTTGAATTCCCTGATTGACCTCTTCACTTGCAGAGTGGGTTAGAGAAAGCAAACCATCATATAGTGATATAGTTGTTATAATGCTGCTATGAGGTGCACCCTCCTCTGGCAATACAGGAATGACAACTTGCTGTTGTTGTGGCTGGAAAGGCTCTGGTTGGGGAAAAGCCCAATGTTGTTCCTGCTCTACTTGCTCTTCCCAAGCATCCCAGTCCTCATTTCGGGCATGGATATTGTGGTTTGGCAGAGGTTAGAACCCTGGGAAATCATTGGCATGTTGTGGTATGGGGTGTGGGTCCACACCATCTGGTGGGATAGGGTCTTCATCAGCAGGCCCACCACCCAGCATTTCCTCTAGAAGCACTTCAACCGAGCAAGTCCAAGAGTCTTCCTGAAATCTCTCTCCTCTAGACCAACGTATGCTTTTAGGGACCTCATCTAGCTCTGTCACTCTAGCTTTTACTAGAATTTTACCCTTGAGCGCATCTTCTTTCTCCCAACTAATGATCTTTCCCCATTTGGAAATAGCAGACGCAATACCTTCAGTGTTGCAAAAATCAAACGGAACTCCCACAAATAGCAACCAACAGATCCTATTGAAATGAACCCTGCGCCAATTTCTACCTTCATTGTGTTTAGTAAAGGAGATGAAGACATCACCGAATGCATGCGGCCCCTGCTGGATGAGCCTATCCCGATCTCTGACATGCCTGAACTGCACATATGCCTCTCCGAACGGGCAAGGCTGAATTTCCCTGAATCCAACTTGGGCATCTCCTTGAAGAAACTCTTGCAGAACATCACGAACATTTGGAAAAAATACCTCATCTGGGTGGGGGTGAATATTGGCAATCGCCCAGTCCTCATGCCGTCTAGGACGATGAGGCACAATGGCGCGAGAAACCCCAGTTCTTCCCGGAATCACCTGAACTTGAAAGCCATGCGGGACAAATGGTTGAGGATCGATGGGGATGTTGGCCATCTCACTCGGCTATGGCAAGGAGGCGACCAGAGCGCTCTCTAACAAAAATGGCAGCGTCGGCGAGCTTGTCGAGGCGTGGGCAGAGGTGGAGGTGGCAGCGGTGGAGAAGACAGAGTGGGCAGGTGAAGTGGAATGCGAGGAGGCAGGCGACGGTCTCGGCTGAAAGTTTTGGAATAAATCCTTGACCAGCTCCTTAAATGATGTGACCTGCCTAATCTGTGTCGCCGGCCCAAAACAGTGGAACCAAGACTAAACCTGGCCATCAGCCCAAGCATTTTCCGCTGGGCTCGGAAAAGTACTATATGGAATAAAAGGCCAAAGCCCAGTCAAGTTCGGGGTAGTGCAAAAACGAGCAAAGTGGTTGTTGGCCCTGCATGCATGACAAACCACATTATGGCGTGCAACGGTACGTTGCACTTCATTGTGCGCCAATTGTGGCCTGACCGGGGCAGAATTATGCTGAGTTGAATTTTGGTTAATGCTCTGAGAATTGCCGTCATGATTGAGTCCCGATAACCGCTTGAAACCCGATCTACCAGCTCTAACCACCGTGGAGTAACTCTGGTGATCACCGGAGTGAGGCACAATGGCCTGCCAGCCAACCAAAGTCCATTCTTTGTCAAGTTCATCATAGTAGAGAGCTTCCTCACGGCACCAGTTCGGGCCACCAAAGTTCCACAGGTTAAAAACCACCTCAAAATCTTTTCAGTGATTCTACCCGCATTATAAATCTCAAAACCCACAGACTTGGAAGCTACTGAGAACTTCTAAGATCTATCTCGAATGAAATGGACACGAAAACCTTGGGCATAACCACCAAACATGGCAAGAAGCGAGATACTAACCATGTGCACATCAAGTTTAAAAGATGCTTGGCAAAATGAAACCACCATGGTGAACTCCTTGTGATGGAAACCAAGAGAGAACACCACCGGATGACCAAACTTGGTCCTCATCTCCATTTGAAACTTCTTCCCACGGTCGAAGTTGAGATCAAACGGTGCCATCTAGAGGGGAGGGTGGCTACCAGGGTCAGAGTGACCACTGTTAGGAGTTGGGTGGCCGCTGGAGCCGGAGTGGCCGCCGACGCTAGGAGGGGGGAGCGCTAGGAGGGGGAGCGCTAGGAGGGGAGTCGGTAGGCAGCATAGATCTTCAATCTTGGGAAGTGGATATGGGGCATACAATGATGTCTCTTATGGAATTACCACTATCGTTCATGGGTTAGGCATTAGAGACAACCACATTCACTTTAAATAGGGCACCACATAATTCCATTGAGATGACACCGTATGAACTATGGTTTAGAGAAACCTAAGTTGTCATTTCTTGAAAGTTTGGGGCTGCGACGCTTATGTGAAAAAAGGTTTCATCCTGATAAACTTGAACCCAAAGCGGATAAATACATCTTCATATGACACCCAAAACAGTTGGGTATACCTCCTATTTCAGATCCGGAAGCAAAACTGATTGTTTCTAGTAACGGGTCCTTTCTCGAGGAAAAGTTTCTCTCGAAAGAATTGAGTGGAAGGATGGTGGAAACTTGATATGGTTATTGAACCGTCACTACAACTGGTGTGTAGCAGGGCACAGGAAGTTGTTCCTGTGGCACCTACACCAATTGAAGTGGAAGCTGATGATAGTGATCATGAAGCCTCGGATCAAGTGACTGCCGAACCTCGTAGGACGACAAGGACGTGTACTGCTTCAGAGTGGTACAGTAATCCTGTCTTGGAGGTCATGTTGCTAGACAACAATAAACCTACGAGCTATGGAGAAGTGATGGTGGGCCCGGATTCCGACAAATGGCTCGAGGCCATAAAATTCGAGAGAAGATCCATGTATAAAACAAAGTGTAGACTTTGGAAGAACTACTTGATGGTCATAAGGCTGTTGGGTACAGATGGATTTTAAAAGGGAAGACAGACAATGATGGTAAGTGTCACCATTAACAAAGCTCGACTTGTTGCTTAGATGTTTTCCGACAAGTTCAAGGAGTTGACTACGATGATACTTTCTCACTCGTAGCGATGCTAAGAGTCTGTTAGAATTATATTAGCAGCTACTGCATTATTTATGAAATCTTGCAGATAGGATGTCAAAATATAGTTTCCTCGATGATTTTCTTGAGGAAAGGTTGTATCTGATACAACCAGAAGGTTTTGACAATCCTAAAAGATGCTAACAAGTATGCAAAGCTCCAGCAATCCTTCTAAGGACTGGAGTAAGCATATCGGAGTTGGAATATACACTTTGATGAGATGATCAAAGATTTTGGATTTATACAAAGTTTATGAGAAACTTGTATTTCCAAAGAAGTGAGTGGGAGCACTATAGAATTTCTGATGAGTATATTTGGTTACGTATTGTTGATCAGAAATGATATAGAATTTCTAGAAAGCATATAGGGTATTTGAAAAGGTGTTTTTCAATGGAAAACTTGGATTAAGCTACTTGAACAATTAGCATCAAGATCTATAAGGATAGATCAAAAACGCTCAATAATACTTTCAAATGAATACATGCCGTGATAAGATTTTGAAGAAGTTCAAAATAGATTGGCGAAGGAGTTCCTGGTTGTGTTATAAGGTGTGAGTATTGAGTAAGACTCAAGACATGACCTCGGCGGAAGAGAGAGAATGGACGAAGGTCGTCCCCTATGCTTCAGACATAGGCTCTACAGTATGTTATGTTGTGTACCGCACCTGAAGTGTGCCTTGCCATGAGTCAGTCAAGGGGTACAAGAATGATCCAGGAATGGATAACAAGACAGCGGTCAAACATATCCTTAGTAACTAGTGGACTAAGGAATTTTCTCGATTATGGAGGTGGTAAAAGAGTTCGTCATAAAGGGTTACACCGATGCGAACTTTGACACTAATCCAGATTATTCTGAGTAGTAAACCGGAATCGTATAGTAGAACAGTTATTTGGAATAGCTCCAAATAGAGCATGGTAGCTCCATCTCGGAGATGACATAGAGATTTGTAAAGCACACACGGATCTGAAGGATTCAGACCCATTGACTAATAACCTCTCTCACAAGCGAGATATGATCAAACCCCATGGGTGTTGAATTCATTACAATCACATAGTGATGTGAACTAGATTATTGACTCTAGTGCAAGTGGGAGACTGTTGGAAATATGCCCTAGAGGCAATAATAAAATGGTTATTATTGTATTTCCTTGTTCATGATAATTGTCTATTGTTCATGCTATAATTGTATTAACTGGAAACCGTAATACATGTGTGAATACATAGACCACAACATGTCCCTAGTGAGCCTCTAATTGACTAGCTCGTTGATCAACAGATGGTCATGGTTTCCTGACCATGGACATTGGATGTCATTGATAATGGGATCACATCATTAGGAGAATGATGTGACGGACGAGACCCAATCCTAAGCATAGCACAAGATCGTGTAGTTCGTTTGCTAAAGCTTTTCTAATGTCAAGTATCATTTCCTTAGAACATGAGATTGTGTAACTCCCTGATACAATAGGAGTGCTTTGGGTGTACCAAACGTCACAACGTAACTGGGTGGCTATAAAGGTGCACTACGGGTATCTCCGAAAGTGTCTATTGGGTTGGCATGAATCGAGACTGGGATTTGTCACTCCGTATGACGGAGAGGTATCTCTGGGCCCACTCGGTAATGCATCATCATAATGAGCTCAATGTGACTAAGTAGTTAGTCACGTGATCATGCATTATGGAACGAGTAAAGTGACTTGCCGGTAACGAGATTGAACGAGGTATTGGGATACCGACGATTGAATCTCGGGCAAGTAATATACCGATTGACAAAGGGAATTGTATACGGGATTGCTTGAATCCTTGACATCGTGGTTCATCCGATGAGATCATCGTGGAACATGTGGGAGCCAACATGGGTATCCAGATCCTGCTATTGGTTATTGACCAGAGAACGTCTCGGTCATGTCTGTATGGTTCCTGAACCCGTAGGGTCTACACACTTAAGGTTCGGTGACGCTAGAGTTGTTATGGGAAATAGTATGTGGTTACCGAAGGTAGTTAAGAGTCCCGGATGAGATCCCGGACATGACGAGGAGCTTCGGAATGGTCCAGAGGTGAAGATCGGTATATTGGACGAAGGGTATTGGAGTCCGGAATTGTTTTGGGGGTACCAGGTGATGACCAGCGTGTCCGAAAGGGGTTTCGGACGCCCCGACAAGCGTTGGGGGGCCCTATGGGCCAAGGGGAGAGGGAACATTAGCCCACTAAGGGGCTGAGCGCCCCACCCACCCCATCTCAATTAACCAGTAGAGGTGGGGGCGCCACCCCTAGGGCAGCCGCCCCTCCCGGCTTGGGGGGCAAGTTTCCTAGGGGGTGGGGGCGCCCAAACCCATCTAGGGTTTCCCCTGTGGCCGCCGCCCCTCCCCTAGGGAACCCTAGGGCGCCTCCCCCTCCTCCCTTCCCCTATATATAGTGAGGGAGAGAGAGGGCAGCCGCACCCTTGCCCCTGGCGCAGCCCTCTCCCTCCTCCAACACCTCTTCCTCCTCCGTAGTGCTTGGCGAAGCCCTGCCGGAGAACCACGAGCTCCATCACCACCATGCCGCCGTGCTGTCGGATTTTTCCCTCAACTTCTCCTCTCCCCTTGCTGGATCAAGAAGGAGGAGACGTCCCCGGGCTGTACATGTGTTAAACACGGAGGCGCCATCCGTTCGGCGCTAGATCGGATCTTCCGCGATTTGAATTGTCGCGAGTACGACTCCATCAACCACGTTCTTGTAACGCTTCCACTTAGCAATCTTCAAAGGTATGAAGATGCTCATCCTCTCCCTCTCTTGTTGCTAGAATCTCCATAGATTGATCTTGGTGATGCGTAGAAAATTTTGAATTTCTGCTACGTTCCCCAACATGAACATAATTTCAAATGGTGTAATTTTTAGGGGCATGCATTGGCATTTTCTTAGGTAAATCTATGGTCAAACTTTTATACTAAATATGAGGTAGTATTCCCTCCGTCCCAAAATTCTTGTCTTACATTTGTTTAGATACGGATGTATCTAGCACTAAAATGTAACTAGATACATCCGTATTTAGACAAATTTAAGACAAGATTTTTGGGACGGAGGGAGTACAAAAGTGGGCTATGTAGGCCAAAACATGTGCCAAATTCACTTGTGATGCATTTGGCATCGATGCCCCTCCATTGCTCACCTGGTGCCCCAATCTGGATCACCTACTTTGCTCCGGTGCCAACTTAACTCACGCAATGAAAAAACACTGCGTGGGAGAGAGAGAGGACTGAGGCAATAAAAAACACTTGTTTGGGAGAGTGAGAGGCTGGTGTAGTTGGTTTGACTGATTTGTTTATACATGTGGGTTTGTGTGCACATTGGTGCCAACTCTCTCACATCGCGAGAGGAGTGCCAAAATCTTTTGATTTGACATCGATGCGTATTATGTGGCATACTTTTGCAAAATATGGCATCGGCCACATAGTGGAAGGCAACAAATGCCCAACCTCTTCATGTGCTCCTAGTTAAATGAGAGGAAACAGAAAGAGAGAGAGAGAGAGAGAGAGAGAGAGAGAGGGAGAGTGAAAAAATATCACTAGCCAGCCAACCCTATCGTATGTGTCGGTGTACTAAGGTAGGGGTACCTCACTACCCCAACTTGTGCACGGCGAACATGAGCTTCCATGGCTGGATCCACCACATACTTGCGGAGACCATTCTGCTCCGTATCAAGCCATTCAAGAACAAAGTGTACAAGACAGAAGCTCGAGACCCGGCAAGAGGAGCTTGCCGGAAGGCCGCTCGTGCTCAAGATTACATCACTCATGCAAGCTCCCGGCGAGAGGAGCTCGCCGGGGAGACCAGAAGACTACATCTCAGAAGACACGCCTCGGCGCTATACGCGTCCCGGCGAGGGCCCGGGGAGCGACAAGTTACAAGCCCGACAAGCTCCCGGGCCCGGCAAGATCCAGACCCCGGCAAGGTGCTTGCCGGAGAGCTGCCACAGGCGCCAAGCCTCCAGCTCATCCGCCCACGCGTCGCCTTAAGCCCTCTCCAGAAACGCGTGGCGGATGGCTGTGCTGCATGAGGGGTGCGGTGGCGCTCCACGGTGGTGGCTCCATCGCCGTGGCAAACGGAGACGCAAGGGCGGGAGCTTTTGGGGTCGACGGCGACGGGCATTTAATGCTCTTGTCCCCCTCTGTCAAAAGTAGGTAGAATCCTTTGTCCAAGCCTTCGTAGCTGCACCGTTCCTTGCTGCTCCAACTACCACCTCTTTTCGTTTTACCCCTCTACCCTCGTTGACACTGTCGGTGACCCTTGCCCTATAAAAGGAGGCCCATGCACTGCGTAGGGGAGGTTCGAGGTTCGGGGTTCGGAGGTTGGAGGTTCGGATCCTGGCAACTATAGCGCCAGGATTGGCTGGTTCCATTAGCAACACCACACCACCATACGCTCACATTCTTGAGCAAGATCAAATACAACACAAAGCAGCAGTAGGGTTTCTGCGACCATCGCGCCCGCTGGGTAAAATCCCAGCGCATCGCCTCGATCGCTCTCCGCGCATCCTCCGCCCTCGTGCCGAACTCACGAAGGGCCGTCCCGGCCCCATAGGTGTCGCGCCCATCGCGCCCGACATCTTTAGCGCGCCAGTAGGGGCGTCGAGGTTATCGGACCTGATCCGGCGTTCAAGCGACCGCGTTCTTCATCAACCTCTCCGGTTTAAATCGGCGACTTCGCCGACAACTGCGCCATGGCCCGAGACGAGGGCCTCAAGGGTTGCAGAACCGTCTGCGTCTCACCGCCGCCACCGGAGCCAGCGGTAGGCGGAGGAGACACCGTCGAAAGGGCGGACACCGGCGAGGGCACTCGCGGCGCCACCAGATCCAGGGATCAAACGGATGACCGCGCCTCGGTCTCCGTGGATCCACGTCCATCTCAGTACACGACAGCCCAGCAGCGCCGTGCCATAAGACGTGGTACTCGCACGCTGGGGCAAGAACATGCCGGAAGCTCGCGGGATGCTCCGGACTGCTGTCCATGCAAGAGCAAGGCAAAAGTGCCGAGACAGGACTCTGCTCCTCCTATCGCTACTAGGAGTCCGAGCATATCCTGTTCCTCGCGCCGCCCGCTCCCACTCCCCCTCCGTGCCGGCAAGCGCATCTCCCTGGAAGCGTTACGCTGTCGTCGAGAACGCGCCATCGAGCTCCAGGTCCAGCAAGGACAGCTCTGGTGCTCACTCCGACAAACGCCGCTCCTCGGAGCGCTCTAAGCCCGGCGAGGACAGCTCGTGCTCGTTAAAGCAAACGCACCTCTCCGGAGTGCTGCGCCGCCATCGAGGGCGCGCCATCGGGCTCCACCAGCGAGTGCAAGGAAACGAGAAAAAGAAAAGCTAAGTTGCTCGAGCTTTTGCGCAGAGCACTCCTTAATTTCATGCTTTTATATGTTATGTCCCTCGCGCATTCGTCCTTTGTACGCGAAACCTGTGCGCGGAGGAGCCTGCCTGTGAATGGTCGCACCCTCATCTTGCTTCGAGCACGCTCAGCGAGTTAAGAGTGAGCCGCGACCAGCTTCGCGCCCTCGTTTCGTTTCGAGTCTGCTCAGCAAGTTAAGCGCGTCGCGACTAGACGCGGCAAGGTTGCTTGCCGGAAGCAACACCAGCCAGCGGGCTGCTGATGTTCCGCACTCAGCAAGCGTGTTAAGCACCGGCAAGTTACCTAGAAGCGTAGGGTGAAAGCGCACAAAGGATGTAGGGCAGAGGGTATAACGTGGCGAGCCCCGCCGTGAGATGTCGCCGTATGAGAGACTTGGGCGCGAGAGGAGCCGAGTCGTGGTCGATTCGCGCTTTGTTTTGTTTCGAGTCCGCTCAACAAACACAAGTGTGCTGCTGCACCCTTATCTTGCTTTCGAGCCTGCTCAGCAAGTTAAGCGTCGCAACTGGCCCGACAAGGTTGTTTGCCGGAAGCAACACCGCCGGCGGGCTGTCCCGCGCTCGGCAAGCGTGTTCGCCCCGGCAAGCTCCCCAAGAGCGTAGAGTACAAACATACGAGGGGCAAGGCACGGCATCGTATTGCATAGTCAAGATTTATATACACATACATATACATGAAGCAGTTGCATGTCTACCTCAGCTGTTTTCATGACTGAAATTGCAGCAACAAGGAGGAACCGAAAGATCACACCAGCGCCTGAGGCCCGGCAAGCCAGGGTCGCCGGGGGCTGCGGGCGCCAGGGTTCTTCCTCGGCAAGCCAGCCTCGCTGGGGGCTGCGAGCGCCAGGATTCGTCTCCGGCAAGACAAAGTTGCTGGGGGCTGCGATATCAGATAAGTTTTTCATCCATCGTCATGCATCGTCCTATGGACCGGGAAATGCGGGGCTGCGTCTTTGAACGAGCGTGTCTTGTAAAACCCGTACGTGGAGGAGCCGAGTCGTGGCCCAGTTGCGTACTTGTTTTGTTTCCGAGTCCGCTCAACAAACACAAGTGTGCTGCTGCACCCTTATCTTGCTTCGAGCCTGCTCGCAAGTTAAGCGTCATAATCGCCCGGCAAGGTTGCTTGCCGGAAGCGACACCGCCAGCGGGCTGTCCCTTTTCGGCAAGCGTGTTAAGCCCGGCAAGCTTCGATAAGCGTAAGAACACACAAGGCACGCAATCAAGTAAAAGACTTCGATCCAGCAAGCTTTCCCTCTTTTCATTAAAAACATCCTAGCATAGTACAAGTCCATAGAGGATGAAAAACATGATAGAGAGGATTACAAGTTCTTAAATGCAGCTAATGCCCGAGGGCTTACAAATTAAAAAGATAAGGTGCCCGTGATCCTTCTCCTGTTTCTCTGTTCAGGAGTTCAGGAGGTAGGTCAAGGAGCCCCCGGCAAGATAAGCCTGCCGGGGGAGGAGGCCCCGGCAAGAGGAGCTTGTCGGGGAAAGGCGAAAGGAGCGCCTAGGAGAGCGTGGCGGTGACGCCGCCGTGCCCCAGGAGCTGCGCAAGGTGACGGGCATGGGGAACGCATGCCCGGAGAGCCACGGGCGCCAGAAGACCCCAAGAGAACACCCCGGGGGCCGGCCAGGAGCTTGGCGGAGACGAAGGCGTCGGAGGCAGAGCTTGAAGACGGGGTGGTGGGACATCGGCACGAGGGCACCTCGCCCTCGTACTCCGATTTAACGGCCTTGCCGTCACTCCCCCTCTTCCTCTTCCGCAGCCTCCCTACGCCAGCCGCCAAGAAGACGGCCCGGGAGTTGAGGCGGCGACCGAAGATGAGGTCGCCGGTGGCGCGAGGCAGCGGTGTCCGACGCCTAGTCGGGCCCGCCATCCCCGTCGCCGCTGCCGCTCTCCTCCTCGTCCTCTCGCTCGGGAGGAGCCTTCGCTATCCGAGGAGCTGTCCACACAGCAGCGTACCCGGGTCCCGTAGTCGCCGAAGACCTTGACGGCGAGAAGGTCACCATCCATTAACTTGAAATGGAGGGTGAACCCCGCCGTCAAGCTATGGATCCGGGCGAACGTCTTCCACCCTCGGTCGAAGAACATCACGCGGGGGCTGGGGACACGACACTCACCCGAGTGCCGCTGATCCCGCAGCCCCTCATGCGCAGCTCCATCACGTCGGGTGGATCCGGTCCCATCGCGTCGCAAGCGGGCCGGCAGTCGAGGCGGCGACGAGGCGCCGGCGGCTTGATGAAGAACTCCCAGGGGTCATCTCTGGTGTGGACCGCACCATGGTCAGGAGACGCCGGGGGAGACGGGGGAGGCACCTCACCACGACCGCCTCTCCTCCGACCGCCTCGGCCACGCCCTCGGCCTCGTCCGCGGCCACGCCCCCTCCCTCTCCCTCTCGTGGCCGGCTCCGCCGCCACGGGAGCGGGATGGGGAGTGGTGCGCTGCCTAGAAGCGACCCTCGCTGCCACCGTCGAAGAACCAGGGTTCCCTCCTTCCATGGAGGCAAGAAGAACAGAAGATGAAGACGAAGGGAGAAGAGGATGAGTGCGGCCATTGTGCTCCCCTTCCGCCCCTTTTAAAGGGGCGAGGTGAAACTCAACCGCCCTTCGACCAATCAGGAGCGAGAAGGCGGAGGAGCAGGGCCGACTCGCCTTCTCCGCCCGTGGCGCCTGATCTCTCACCTTTCCCCCGACCCCGTGCATGAGGGCGCGTGGCGGCGGGCGGAGCCGAGCGGGTGGGGCGACCCGCTCGCACTACGATCACGGGTGGATGCCTTAAAGGCTGCGTCGCCGCCCACGTCTCCCACGACGCCGCAATCGGCAGCGTCTTGCAAGGCTGGGAGGCGGCGAAGCGAAGTGGATTCGCACGCCGTGGCTTCCGTGTGCCTGCAGACTGTTTTGGGCCTGGCCCAACAGCGCTCGGCTGCCGTGTGGCCCAGCCCGGGCTCTGTCGGTGTACTAAGGTAGGGGTACCTCACTACCCCAACTTGTGCACGGCGATCGCAGCTTCCAGCGGCTGGTTCCACCACATACTTGCCGGAGACCATTCCTGCTCCGTATCAAGCCATTCAAGAACAAAGTGTACAAGACGAAGCTCGAGACCCGGCAAGAGGAGCTCTGCCGGAAGGCCGCTCCAGCTCAAGATTACATCACTCATGCAAGCTCCGGCGAGAGGAGCTCGCCGGGAGACCAGAAGACTACATCTCGGAAGACCGCCTCGGCGCTATCGCGTCGGCGAGGCCCGGGAGCGACAAGTTACAAGCCCGACAAGCTCCGGGCCGGCAAGATCGAGACCCGGCAAGGTGCTTGCCGGGAGAGCTGCCAGGCGCCGCGCCCAGCTCATCCGCCCACGCGTCGCCTTAAGCCCTCTCCGAGCAGCGTGGCGGATGGTCAGTCTGCATGAGGGTGCGGTGGCGCTCCACGGTGGTGGCTCCATCGCCCGTGGCAAACGGAGACGCAAGGGGGGAGCTTTTGGGGTCGACGGCGACGGGCATTTAATGCTCTTGTCCCCTCTGTCAAAAGTAGGTAGAATCCTTGTCCAAGCTAATCGTAGCTGCCTTTGTTCCCGCACTGTTCCAACTACCACCTCTTTTACGTTTTTACCCCTCTACCCTACGTTGACACCTGTCGGTGACCCCTTGCCCTATAAAAGGAGGCCCATGCACAACGTAGGGGGGTTCGGAGGTTCGGGGGTTCGGAGGTTCGGATCCTTGGCAACTATAGCGCCAGGGATTCGGCTGGTTCCATTAGCAACACCACACCACCATACGCTCACATTCTTGAGCAAGATCAAATACAACACAAAGCAGCAGTAGGCTTTTACGCGACCATCGCGTCCGGCTGGGTAAAATCCCCCCAGCAGCGCATCGCCTCGATCTGCTCTCCGCGCATCCTCCGCCCTCGTACCGAACTCACGAAGGGGCCGTCCCCGGCCCCATAGGTGTCGCGCCCCATCGCGCCCGACAGTATGAGCGAATGATATTGGTACCTCTTGATGACACGGCAATCTTATGCACCCAGCTGCTCTAATATGTTCTCTTCTTTTGCAGATAAAAAAAGACCCGAAAGTGAAAACTGTGCTGCACTATAACAATCTCATCGAATGCCTTGATCTCCATCTTACAGAAATTGATTTGATCGACTACCGAGGCAGCACATCTGAGATTAAATTGGCCAGGTTCTTTGTTCTGGAGGCAAGTGTGCTAAAGGTAATGAAGTTTGGCGTTCTCTGGCGCAACATTGAATGGCGTGCTGATCACCACAAGCGTCTAAGCCTAAATGACAAAGTCTCCGCAGAAGCTGAATTTGTTTTTGAAACATCAAGTGGCCAGAGACTCGAAAACTTATTTTCCCATTAGTGACTTGTCAGTGCTGTGGATTTAATTTGTACGATAATGCTGCATCCACCTAAAGTAACGAAAGTTCTTACGTAAACTTCCTAGTAATTCCCTCTTCGTAGGTGCAGCATTACTCCTAACATTTGTAATATCAGTTTGAAACTTGTAATATTGTCGTGTCCTATTCCTGCGTCTTCAAAATCCTGCGAATTAAACAGGTCCTGAGTTGGTGATGATGTTGTGCCTCCCATCTTTCACCAATAGCCGTTGGATCTAGATCTGACGCATACAAACCAAGCTTCTCCATTTTTGCAAAAAGATGCCCACACTTGTTCCCTATTTACAAAAAACTCCTTATCTCTCACAATCAACCTTATCTCCTCCCCACCACATCTAGAAGGTCGTGGAAAAATCTGGCGCGATGGCCGCTGCCGGAGCCGTCCACCCCAATCTTGGTGTTCTGTGCAATGCACGGGCATCTACGCACGGGAAATTATGTCGAACAGGGCTAGTTGTAAGCAGGCTAGCTCTACAACCATGATGATAGTGACTGCAGACGGTGAGGCTGACTATGGTATGCGAACACGGTGCCTATACTCAGGTGTCATCTCCGGCGCAGGGTCTTGTCACTTCACTGTGAGCAGGAGCACGTAATAATTTGACCAACGGGTAGTACAGTGCTAGTACTCCTACTACTACATTGGTAGTACTACTACTAGTACTAGTAGCACCACCGACTGGATTTAGGAGTACTACCATGTCCATCTGGATTTTAGTATTTGACTAGCAATATCTAGTAATGCATGTCACAGAAAATGTACTACTCCCTCTGTAAATAAATACATGGTGTTTTATTCCTATCGGTGAGAGAACTTAATGTTTTTTTGCTAACTAGAGTACTAATAGGATTACACGCAATGAACTAAACACTGCATGTCATGTTTGGTAGTCTCAAGTCATTGAAAGCATGCACGGCCCACATCTCTCATTGGTTGATATGTCACAAAATAAGAAACAAGGAGGGAGTTAATGCACCGTGCCTAAGTGTTTTTGGATTATTTGGTTTTCGTAAGGTGACTTACACAACATTTTTGTTTACATGCATTGACATTTTATTAGTTAAATCAAAGGTGAAAACTTGGCACAAAATGCAAAGGGGACCAATAAACCAGTAAACAGCAAACTTCTCTCGTTTGGCCACAACTAGAGGTCCGGTGAGATGACTATACTGCACCGGCACAGAGGGGGACTCAGCTTCATTGACTTACGACAACTGCCTTTGGGTGAATGACACATGGGCCAAGGGGGTGACTGGTCCACCTATCATACAACCAAAGGCAGGTGCAGTAGAAGGCCGAGGAGTAGTACGAAATCCTACGCACCTATTCACGCTAACCAAGGGCAAGAGTGATCACTGGAATCGCAAGATTAGTTGACTAGTAGCTAAGCTAGACCCATGGAGGCGATGAGCGCGAGCATCAGCCGGCTGTGCCAGATAGTCCACGACGCCGGCATGCGGCCCGGCACCGAGGAACGTCTCCAGGTAGTATTGCTTGAGGCCACCAAGGCGAGGGGCCGCTTCGACGACAACTTCGTCTCCTTGTTCGACGAGGTCCTCGTTGGTTTCCTCGACAAGTTCACCATCATCAAGAAGCTCGCGGACAACTTTGACGTAAGCCTCCAGCTGACGCGCCTAGGCTCTGTGATGCTCGCCACCCTCAACGGCCACTATGGTGACAACCTCTTCGACGCATTGGTGGCCCTGCGACTGCCCGCCGTCGCGCCGGAGAATGTCCACCTCGAGGTCGCGCCCGCCGTGCAGCGCCTGGCACAGCAAGACACCATAGACATAATCACCCACGTCTACGCCCAAATCGTCCACAAGGACTACTACATGCAAGAGGAGGATGATAGGACGCTGGCCTTCTTGGAGCGCAGGGCAACACTGGACGGCATTGTTCAGAAGCACGTTGAGCTCGCCGCCAACGCCGCTGCTCCTCACATGTCGGTTGGTGACCCGGCGCACTAGGGCATGAGGATGTCGTTGATGGATCCGTATGTATTTTTATCTTTCCGTCAAATCCATGTAGTAGTATATGATACTACAGTAATTATCTTACCTTTCGCATCAACTTCATAATTTCCGTACGTACTCCATGCATGAACGGCGCCAGAACCAAACTTCTCATTACTCCAGGCGAAATCGTTATTTTCTATCTATCACTCGCTCCATGGAACAGAACCAAATTTTACAAGTTACAAGTTCTAAAGGAAAAGCTTGCCGTGTTCGCGTCGCACCCCCACACGGTTGGTCCGGCACGCCGCTCAAGCAGGAATGCGTGCGGTGTTGCATTTTCACTTACAAGTGGGACCGTAGTTGAGCAAACTGACTATCGGCAAACCCCCACCCCGCCCACCGCGCGATGGCTGAGAAAACAGGAGGGAGAAGAGATGGTTGTAGCACGGACTCGAAGAAAATTGGTGTCGGATGGGACTCGTGTGGGTGGCATGTGCCATACTGCTAGACGTGAATGCTAGTTATGGCCCATGCCACCCCACTATATTGAGGTACGTAGAACAAATTTCCTACAGTCCGTGCTCAGCCCTCCTCTCTCTCTCTTCTCAGCCACCCAGCAGACGCAAGGAGCCCATCGTCTGTTTGCTCACATGCGGCCCCACATGTCAGTGAAAACACAAGAGGACCCACTGAACCTGCACATATTTCACCTTGACGTGCTGGTGATGAAAAACAAATCCAATAAAGATCTTCGGTGGCCCTTTTGGAGTTACTCAAGAGTAGTAAGATTCTATTTACAGTTTAACCCAAGATGCACATCTCGTGGCTTCAACTACCACTCTATTTTCTTTCATGACACGACCCAGATGCTGGATGTCCCATGTGTCGGCAAAAGGAGGAAGAACCCGACCAAATCTTCGGTTGTGCTCTCGAATTAGACTAGTTGTGCTAACTTAAAAAAATTATTGTGTACTCCCTCCGTTCCAAAATACTTGACTTCCATTTGTCCAAAAATGGATGTACCTATATACTAAAACATGTCTAGATACATATATATTTTGACAAATAGAAGGCATGTATTGTGCAACGGAGGGAGTAGAATGGATGCAAGTTTTTGTATGGGGAAGAAGAGTACATCCATATATTGATAGAGCAAAATTTAGTATATGTTCTATCACTTTTAGCTAGCACAGAGGCTAGAGATGAGATTAGTGCACTTGTTGATACTCCTGCTAGAATAGAGGCTAGACATGAGACTAGATGCGAGGAAGCAACGTCTACTTCTTTACACTCAAAGAAGAAAGAAGCACGCAAGATCGAGCCTCCGCAGATCAATAATGAATGCATCGAGAAGGCACTAATCCAACTTACAGGAGTAGTAAAATGTATTCTTGTGGTTCTTGTTTTCTTTGATCTTGCTTTTCTAGTGAAAATTATCGTTGGAGTTCGTGCAAAACGGAGGTCCGTTTGGGGTCGTACGTTGGAGTTGGCCTTACAATTGGGACCGCAGTTGAGGAAACCGACTATCGGCAAACCCCCACCTCGCCCATCGCGCGATGCCTGAAGTTAGAGAAACGACGAGGTTGAAAAGATTGCTCTAGCACGGACTCCAAGAAATAATATGGTGTCAGATGGATGTCGTGGTGGTGGCGTGTGTCGTACTCCTGGACGTGAATGCTTGTTCTAGCCCATGCCACCCTACTACTCCTACTAATTACTCCTACTATATAGTACTAGTATTGAGGATTCGAGGTGCTGGTTACGTACAGCGAACACATTAACATATGGCTACAGTAAAAACACCCGCCCGACGCGCGAAGCATGTGAAGCTAGTACAAATAGTGTACTACTATTGTTGATTCGCCTCATCCGATAACATGTTGCAATGCACGTACAATTATGTATTCGGAAAATATTTTTTTGCCTCGTCGCACCACTCACTCACAGAAGCAACTCGAAAGCCATTCATAAATTTAGTAAGTTTATCACAGGATCATTTTATTACATACAACAGGTCATCAACCCACATCGACAACGAGGATTACATTATAAATACTAAAGTTTTCACCACACAACAAATAACAAGCAATGAAATGAACTTCAACTCAACAATTCCTCGGCGTTGGAAACGCTTACATTGGACCACAAGTGATTCTCTGGGACGGGCCATCCATTGTCGATCTGGAGACCAACACAAGACTGATCATCCAGGCTGAAGCGGCCTACTATATCAGTACCAGTGTAGGGAACCACCGAAATGTCCGAGGTATAGACACAGTTGCTTCTCATAAATGGTAGTAATGTTGTGTCAACAGCAGTTGGATCGCCTTTCACCATCATTGGATAGTTTTGTCCAAGGAAGAGGGAGTTTTCTCCAAGACTATCAATTCTGTACCACGGAGAAGGAGTTGGCGCTAGCACACTAGTATCCATCCCGAATACCATGCAACGGGTGTTGAAATAGGTCCGGAGAGTGCGACCATGGGAGACTACACCTGCCTCCTTAGCAGTAACATCATCAGTGGGCTGTATACACACAAGAAGAGGTGATCCATCAGAATTAGTTGCCAGGCGCCAAAGAGTATATGGGCGTTGCTCGTCCTCATGCTCGTGATCATCACCATCGTCATCTCCCCCTTGTTTATAAAAAATTTCAAGTATAGGTGGTGGAATGATCACATGACCTTGGAAACACAAGAAGAAGGTTAATTAGTAAAGGGAAACTTGCTAACCTGCATGCATGTGGATGAAACAATTATAATTACGGTGGAAGACAAACGTACTGAAACTACGAGGATGCCATGCAAAAACAGTGCCCCGAGTGGTGGCAGCAAAACACAAGGCCCTCATATTGAATTGCATCACAGTACTCATCCGTGTACAGAAACTGATTTTTGAGCAATATCCATCGAGTTAAACCACCAAGGACGGCAACAAGCTTGTCGAAGATAGCAACAACTTCATAGTTGTTGTAATTCCGAGAGCGGTTGGGAACTCGAAAAATTGCTATCTTCCATAGAAGACAGTCACCATGATTGTATTTGAACATGCGTACAATACCGGTGTGCTCAACCTCTGGGCAGTCTGCTGAGATTTTTGAAAGTGGAACCCGGTCACGAGTGTACACATTCACAATTTCCCACTCGCAGTTGGACCCAATGTAAACAACCCAATCTCCATTTGCGCCTTCCCAAGCCTTGCCCCCAAGTGATGGCATCTTAACATCATATGTATCATTATCAAGCGGCATCAACTTGCACAGGGTGAGGCCTCCGTCGTGCTGGCGCCAGTAATCAGGGTCATGGCGAAGAATAAAGGGGAGATCAAACCGCTCCTTGACTCTTGGGTTCCTTGTAATGATGTTATTAGTTGAGTCGAGAATGGGCTTGAACGAACCTGCCATGCTAGCCGAGGTGATGACATCACACCGATCAATGAGTTCCTCCACCACGTCATCTTTCAGATCGGGGCAAAAATAATGGGGTCGTTTCTGGCCTGTTCCCTCCATGGAGAAGATGATCGAACAATGGCAGAAGAAAGGGTGAAGGGCTAAAGGAAAATGGAGGAGGGAGAGGAAGAGCATGCGACAGGAGTTCCAAATCGAGAGGGAAAGGCGAATTGTCGGTGGACGGTTGCCAGTTTGCCACGGTTAACGAAGAGGTGCCCCGGCCTACACGTCTGTTTGAAAATACTCCTACTACTCGCCGTCGTCTCACTGATATGTTGGAATGGGACCACATGTCAACGAAACATGGTGTGTAATTTCTCGTGCAAAATGCGATCTGGACGCATTGGCCCGAGGTGCCGCATTAGTTATCGACCTTTATTTTTTTAATGGCGTGCTGTTCAGTTTTGAAGCACGACTAAGCGGCATCTTGACTGCAGAGAAATATAAACTACTCTACCACTACTCCACCTCCAGTACTAGTAGTATAAAAAAGATATATAGGCTGGAGCTTCAACGCTTTCTTGCCAAGGGCTGCCCACTTGCTTCTCACACTACCACCCTCTCTCCAGATCTAAAAAAGACGTCCCCTCTCTCCCTCCCCACCGGTGGTCACATATCCGCCGGGGAAGAAAAGGACGTGCAGCGTTGGCCTTGCTCGTCGTCGTAGCGAGGTCACGACCGACGACAAGGTCGTCCTCTCAGACCTAGCGCCCGCGCGGGATGGCCTCCGTCCCCAAGCTCGCTGTCGTAGTGTGTGCGGAGGACGACGACCACGAGCGAAGCCACTTCCCACCGACCCTCAGGTATGCTACCTCTTTTCTAACCATACCCTTGTTATATTGCCCCATCTGCCACGTTGTTGCATGTGGATCTTTTTCCACTCCACCATCTTCCCAATTTGCTATCCTCTGCTCTGCTGGCCACGCAGACGAAAACTATAATTTGCACTATTAAAGGAAACCCTACTTCATCCAGAGTAATCCATGTCTGGGTTGACTAAGGAAAGGAAGGGAGACTGTACTGTCCAAGAGAGTAGGCATCGAACCCGCATCTAGGTTGAAAAGGGGAAAATCAGTAGCTAAGGAACGACTCTCGTGTCTCTTGGTTGAAGAAGGGTAGAAAGGTATGACAACGCAATAGAGAATGACCAGGTCGATTGGTTTGTTGTCCTCACATAGGAAAAAGGTGGCTAAATAGAACAAAAATGGGACATAATCCACATATGCTACTTGGATATTTGTTGCTCTGGGCAACCATACCTCCCTCACCACTCTACCTCCATGGAGGTACATCGTACTGGTGCGCCCACTATCCGAATGGGCCTCCCATGCTCTTATTGCCACTTTTTTGCTGTTAGTATAACGCCAGCAGTCAAGTCAAGCTATGCTACTTCTAAAGTGATGCCACATTTAACTAATGCCGCTCCCAGTCTAATGCCACCGATGAATTTAAGCAATGCCATTTAATATCACTAGATTATTTCAGGGCCAGCTGTTGATTGTGGATGTATTAAAGATTTTTCAGCTAAGGCATTCTAATGTTGTTGCACAACCAGTATACCAATGATGAAACTTGTTACTACCTTCAGATTTTTGCACTGTTAATGCTTATAGATTACAGACCTCACTTTCATGAGATAAGCTAATTTTTTTGTACAGTGTCACCAAAATGCCAAGGCGTTGATGTCATTTTATTTTGGTTAAACTGCATAGACAATTATGAAGACAAGAGGAAAGGTCAAGAGTGGGCACCTCCTCCTCCGGCTGTTCTCTTGATTCGTTCGATCAAGTTTTTATGTTTGATCGATTATCAAGATTGGGATAGCAATTTTTAAGGTCCTCCCGAATTCGAAATGATATTTACCTTGGAGGTACATGGTTTGCAAAAAATTTATACTGTCATTAGTTAATAAGGCTAGTTACCTTCAGACTTTTGTATTTGGTTTAATGCTCATGCAGAGCTAGTATACCAATGCTGAAACTTGTTACCTTCACATTTTCTATTGCTAATTCATATAGAAACCTTCCGGTGCTAGAGTTTATTGAAATTTGTTCAGTAAAACCATTGTACTCTACCCTTTAATAAACTAACTACTCTACTATTGCACTAGCCACTGGATTAGTGTATATTTGTAGTATTTGAATGGTGTTGCATTAGCGTATGGACATAAATAAAGTGTGGCAAGCTTTCCTAGATATGTGCTCAAGAAAACTACTACCTGTTTTTTGTAAATACTAGACGTTTGGGTACTTTAAATTGAACCACGAAAACGTCTTATATTAAGGAATAGAGGGTGTAGAGTTCACTCAAATTATCCTGGTAAAGCTAGTCACACCTTTGTTAAAAATTAATGTTCATTATGTTATCAGAGGAGGTTTGTATGTTTGTCTCTAATGCCTGTCGACTACATACCTAACAGCATGATGTAATGTTAAGTCATTTCCTTTTGTACAGTGTCACTGAATTGTCAAGGCGGTGATGGCATTTTATTTTAGTAGAACTGCACAAAATTTGCTTAAAAGAAGAGGAAAGGTCAGGAATGGCTCAGTTTTTCAGAAAAAACTATGTATGCCTTCCTGACATCAGCCATTGTTGCTTTATTTATTCCTTCAAACAGGTGGTTAGAAACAGTCTTGCTACCTTTCCCATTAAGAAATTGGAATGCTTATATTTGTGAGTCTATGCTTCAACTAGTGCCACTTTTATAGTAATCACACTTTCAATATCTATGCAAAAAGGGATGCTCGATTTTAGTGGAACTGCACAAAAAGTCCAACTGGTTCAACATTAGGAGCATGTTTTTTTTTCAAACCTTTATATCCAATTGGTGGCACTATGAGCTGTTCATTATGAAGGTACATGGTTTGCTACTATCTTGCTACTCTTTTTGTACTGTCATTAGATAGTAATACTAGTGGTTTGCATGTGAATTTATTGGCAGGGTGGACCTACATTGGAGATGTCTGCCCGTTGCTATTTGGCAAACAAACAAAGTGTCTGCAATTTTGGTTGAACTGCACAAGAGAATAGTATAGTCACTGCATGCAGTGCCATTTGAAAATAGACACAAAGATTGGATAGTCACTTCATGGACTACAGAAAAGTAGTACTATACTATTTACTGTCCAACACTAGGTGCTTCATTGCTTTGGTCTAATTATACAATGGGCATCATTTTGCCTAAGTTGAAGTTTGTATTCCGAAAATAGTCTCGCGGTGTGATCGAGAGAAGACCAAATCATATTGCAGTGGATGTTCCTCCATCATGTGCGGTTCATTCTCATGGTTCTAGCGGTTGGTGAAACCACTTACATTTGCAAGAGGAATTGTAGACTTCACAAACAAATTTCAGTCTATACTGAATATTGGCCAAGAGAAGCATCCATGTTAGTAGGAAGAACAGATGTTTTTTCTAGATGTTTGCTTTTGGAGCTACATATTTGTATATGATCTGTGAATCATTAAGATGCATTAACATGTTGATCTTATGTATGGGAATCGTACTAGTTAGTTTTAGTTGCGATGCAAGATCCGAAGTGGCTGATCTTTGCTTTCGGAGCTACATATTTGTATATGATCTGTGAATCATTGAGATGCATTAACAGTTACTTATTTCTGTTCGCTCAGTGTTTACATGTTACTGATTGATCACTAGCTAGCCTACAAACGCACTCCTGGCAGTTTTATTTGCGACGCTAGATGCGAAGTGGCAGTTTTTTGAATAAAAATGCCTACCTCTAAAGAAACTAACAAGCTACACTATCGATCCTACACGGATAAAAATGCCTACCTATGAAGAAACTAACAAGCTACACTATTGATCCTACACGGATAAATAGCAGATCACGCACGTACTACCTCCTTTCTGGTTTGCGGGGCTCAATTCAAGAAACGGCCTACTCGATCCTACACGAATAAATAGCGGATCACGCACGCACTAGTACCTCCTTTCCGGTTTGCAGGGCTTAATTCAAACCTCTCACCAACCAAGGTACTCCCTCCGTCTGGGTTTATTAGTCCCGTGAGCAAAGCAGCAAGACCAAGGCATGGCAATAATTAATGGCATGCAGAAGTTTAAACCTAATTAATTCCAGCTATTTAAGTGGCTGCATGTGTGCCCTCGGTTGCGACTCGTTGCATGCTGCTTCGCGTACTGCCTGCGAGCGATTCTGAGTGCCTGCATGCAGCCGGCCGTAATTAAGGTAGCTAACTGATGCGAAAAAAGATATGCTTTAATTGTTGCGAGCTTTTTAAATCCATGGAATCATTATTGACAAGGAGGGAGATGATTCGAGTGCACTCATTTGACCGCCATACCGGCGTGCGACCCAGACGGGACGGGATGGCACAGTCATAATTTTAGTTTCCCTAGTTTTACACGGCAAGCTGGTGCGCTAAGCCATTATGCATTGAATTCCGATGACCGTCGCGCTACCTTCCCCCTATATGTACTGTTTCCCGGCATTCTCCGGTGCCACCGTGACCCAACTCGCCATATCCTCATAAGACCCCACTGGCCCGACGTCGCTCGCCACATCCGCCATGCCCCTGCCTGTCCGCGGTAGGCGAAGCCAGAGGCGGTCACTGCCGGAACTAGTGTTCGGTTTTTCACGGGAAGGTAGACGAAGGGAGGAGGCATTCTATCTGTCTTTAGATGGCAATGCGCAGATCGAGGAGTTGTTGGAGCGCGACCGCATGGCGGAGGAGCAGGAGTTGTTGGAGAGCGACCGCCTGGCGGAGGAGCAGTGTATCGCCGATTTGCGCCGCCAGCGGGACATGGAGAAGCACCGCACTGATGCTATGAGTCGCGAGCAGAGCGCCCGCAACTGGGCCGACTACATGGAGGCCAGCGCCTGGCAAATAGCCCTGGACGCTGTCGGGCTCGCACGCGTTCGCGACGCCGATTTTACTACCAGCTCGTCAAGTGGGTTTCCCGCTTGGAAGCCGAAGCTTTGGTGGACCACGCCGGCATGGAAGGGGCCAACGCGTGTGAGCAACGCACCCTATCGCACCTCTGGCAAGTCCGAGGCGAGGCGCAGCACGCCGGTGCCGGTGTTTAGCGTGTACCATAGATGGCGGCCGGCATCGTCTAGTTAGCTAAGAGTAAGTTAGTACGTGTACGCTACTAGAGCATTAGTGGGAGTAGATGGTTAACTTGGCTATGGGTTGTCAACGTGGAAGTTCAGTACTCTATATGTGGATCAGACCTGTTACTTTGCTCTAAATGTTGAACTTTCCGTTTTAACGTATGGAATGGCATGTTATTTTTTAAATGGGTTGCATTTGTCCTCCACGGGTTTAGAGGCTGACTTGTGGGCCTAGCAAGTTGACGCGTACACAATGAGGAGATGATTGTACATGGAGAAGATGACAACAGGGACCCGCCAAGGTCATGGCAGTATGCAAGCAAGTGCCTCCTTATTTCAAGCCAATAAAAAAATGGGTCCTCCTAGTGGATTTCTGATATCTGGGTCCCATGCCATTGTCAACATAGTCAATAAACGAGAGAATTGCACAACGAGCGGCTGACACCAGGGACCCAGCAGCTCGCCCAGTTATTTTTGTTTTGGGTTAATTTGATAAATGCCACTCCAAATCTGGTGTATCCAGAAATGCCATCGCAATTTCCAAACTTTGAAAATGCCATTTTATGCCATTTCTAGTGGCATTTTTCAAGTCTGGAGTGGCATTTTTCAAAGTTTGCAAACTGCTATGGCGTTTTCAAAGTTTGCAAAATTGCAGTGGCATTTTTCAAAGTTTGGAAATTGCGATGGCATTTTATGAATCGCCATAATTGGAGTGGCATTTATCTAATTTGTTTTTGAGACGGAAGCAGGGTGTCAACTAGGCTGTGCGGGACACTCTGGCGTGTCTAGACAGCCTTTTCTTTTATGTTTACCACAGAGCAGCCTAGTAGTTTTTTTTCTTTCTAAAAATGGCTAGCCCAGTTTTTTTGTTATTTGTCAAGTAAGTCGCTTTGTGAGGCATGTTGGGCTGCAAATCTTTCAAGATGAGGAGAGCTTCATTCGGCTGGCCGAGAAAATGGCCTATTAGTAATGAGAAATGGGATGTACATTTTTAAAACACATCAAACCGGCAATTAGTTTCAAATATATTTTTTTTCATTTCGAGATTTTAAATTGCATTGATTTTTATGTGTGGACAATTTATTGGATTTTATATTCATATACATTTATTTTTAAAATAAGTCTGAATGTGACTCGAAATTTCGGGATTAAAAACAGTTCAGACCGCACCACGTATGCAAAATTTCGTATAATTTTTTAACCGTGGCCACAATATGGGCTATAATGCTGACAAAAAGAATATAGGCTCCAAAAAAACCCGTAAGAATTAGCAAATGGGCTGTAAATTATTTGAAATAATGGCAGATGGGTTGTATGTTGTTTTCCACAGATTTGAGGCTTTCCACAGATGGCCTGTATACTGTTGGATGTCCATCCAACGGCCGTCGTGCTTCTTCAATCTCTGCTCTTCCTGCTCTAGCTTCTCAAACAAGCGCCAGCGGGACTGCCTGCTCCCTCCTCCCCACGGCCGGCTATGCTGCCGCGCAGGCCTCACCGCCCCACCATACTCCCATCGCTGGCCTAGCCATCCCTCTACTCACCCACAATCCCACACCTGCTGTTAATCTCCGGCGACGGCAGATGAACCAGTAAACCCTCGTATAGTCGTACTCCCCTCCGCGTGGGAAACAACTGTCGAGTCTTCCCTGCCTCCGTGTCGTTCCCTTCCTAGGCCTCGCCGTCGTCCACCGCCCTGGTGCTCTCGGCGTGGCGTGGTCAACGTGCTCAACGACCGACATGCATCTGAAGTGGACTGTACGTGGAGAGGCTGACAGCTGGGTCCACGGTGGCATGCAAGGAAATACATCCTTATTACGCGTAAAATAATGATTCCTCCACCTGACATCTGGGAGCCACCGAAAGGGCCCCTGTATTTCGCGAAAAAAACGTTACCACCGCTGACAGCTCGGACCCACCAGCTATATCTTCGCACAGAAGGAAGTGCCTCCTTATTACGCACAAAAAAATAAATACTCCCCCTGCTAGCTGGGACCCAGTATAGTAGGCCTACAAAGTTGACGGGGACGAAGGGCTTTGTCAACTTAGTCAATATGCACGATTCTAGCTCGACTGACCATACGATGTCCATCCAACGGCCGTAGTGCTTCTTCAACCTTTGGTCTTCTTGCTCCAGCCGCCCAAAGCAGCGTCGGTCGTGCCGCCTGCTCCTGCCTCCCGTGGCCGCCTGTGCTACTGCGGAGGCCTCACCGCCCCATACTACTCCCACCGCTGGCCAAGCCATCCCTCCACTTGACTCACCCACACCCCCTGTTTCTACAGCGACGGCAGCGCAGCCGAACCAGTGAACCCTCGTACTCCTCTCCGCGTGGGCATCCACTGCCGCGTCTTCCCCGGCTCCGTGCCGTCCCCTTCCTAGGCCTCACCGTCGTCCACCGCCGTGGTGCTCTTAGCGCGGCGTGGTCAATGTGGTCAACAACCGAATTCCATCGGAAGAATACTGTACACGGAGAGGCTGACAGCTGGGTCCACGGCAGCCGCAAGGAAGTGCCTCCTTATTACGCGGAAAATAATTATTCATCCTCCTGACAGCAGGGACCCATCGGACGGGCCACCAGTATTTCGCAAAAAAAACGTTTGCTCCTGACTGCTGGGACCCACCCGACGGGCCACCGTATTTTGCGAAAAAAACGTGCCCACTGCTGTCAGCTCGGACCCACCGGAAGTGCCTCCTTATTACGCACAAAAAAATGAATACCCCCTGCTAGCTGGGACCCACCTTGGTGGGAGGCTGACTTGTGGGCCTACTAAGTTGACGGGGATGGAGGGCTTTGTCAACTTAGTCAATATAAACGATTCTAGCTCTAGTGACCGTGACGATGTCCATCCAATGGCAGTAGTGCTTCTTCAACCTCTGGTCTTCTTGCTCCAAATTACCCAAAGAAGTGCCGGTCGTGCAGCATGCTCCCGCCTCCCGTGGCGGATGTCTTTGCCATGGAGGCCTCACCGCCCGCTACTATTCCCACCGCTGGCCAGGCCCTGCGGCGATGGTGGCCTCACACCGCAGCCAACAGGTGAACCTCGTACTCCTCTCCGCTGGGCTTCCACGCTGCGTGTCTTCCACGGCTCCTGTCGTCCCCTTCCTAGGCCTTGCCGTCGTCCACCGCCCTGGTGCTCCCGGCGCGGCGTGGTCAACGAATGAACGATTTCCAACGGATGTGGACTGTACGTGGAGAGGCTAACAGCTGGGTCCATGGCCGCAACAAGGAAGTGCCTCCTTATTACGCGGAAATAAATTATTCCTCCACCTGACAGCAGGGACCCACATGACGGGCCACCGTATTTCACGCAAAAAACGTTTCCCCCTGACTGCTGGGACCCACCAGCTACATCTTCGCACGCAAGGAAGTGTGTCCGGGCAAAAAAATGATTCACCCCCCTGACTGCAGGGACCCACCAGCTACATCTTCGCACGCAAGGAAGTGCCTGACAGTCGGGACCCACCTGGTCGAAGCGTACGTACCGTTGTCATTCTGGTCGCAAACGTGTACATACATATATATTGGTCGATGTAGAGGCGCGCACGTGTCGTAGTAGAGGCGCGCACGTAGCATGTACACGTACGTACAGCGGCCAGGGTGCAAGAAAGAAAATGCGGCCACGTACGTACATACGGGCAGGGTCTCGAACGCCTACTCACGCATACATACATGGCTGGGTCGGAACGGAGAAATAGCGTCGTCGTCGTGTTCATGGGGAGCCAACCGGCTGGGTCGGAACGGAATGCATGGTCGTGTTCATCGAGAGGGCTTGGACGGAACAGGCGATGGAAACGAGGCCTGGCGTACCGCAAAACGGAGGAAACGGACCTCCTACGTTCGGAACGGGTCCTGTTGATCGGGAGGGGTGTGGCGTACCGCAAAACGGAGGAAACGGACCTCCTACGGTCGAAACGGGGGTCCTGTTGATCGGGAGGGGTGTGGCGTACCGCAAAATGGAGGAAACGGACCTCCTACGGTCGAAACGGGGGTCCTGTTGATCGGGAGGGGTGTGGCATACCGCAAAATGGATGAACGGACCTCCTACGGTCGAAACAGGGCTCCTGTTCATTGGGAGGGGTGTGGCGTACCGCAAAACGGGACTCCACGGGATACTGTTCATCTCCACCGTCAACCTCCTACAGCCTCCACGGGCTACCATCGACCTTCTCCAGCCTCCACGGGCTCCTGTTCATCCAGCCTCCACCGCTACTCCACGGCTCTTGCTCAACCACCCCTCCACGGCACCCTCCACCGCTTCACTGCTCATCTAGCCCTCCACACCACGGGTCTGTTCAACCACCCTCCACGGGCAACCCTCCACCGCTCATCGCTCATCCAGCCCTCCACACCACGGGTCCTGTTCATCCAGAGAAACGCCACCGCTCACTTTGCTCATCCAACCCCCCGCAACACTCACTTTGCTCATCCAATCAATCGGCTTCAGTTAGCAACAGTAATGAAGGAATGCTAGATCGGGTTCAGTTAACAGCCATCGATCGATCGCTCGGGTTTAGTAACATGTAGCTCGCAGTCAATCGCTCGAGTTCGCTAGAGCCCAACGCCGCTTTCGGGTTCGATTAGAGCCAACGCCTCACACACGCGCGCGTACGTGTACGAGAGAAACACGCATCGCTCGGCCCCCGACCTCCCACAGTAACCGGGAACTCCCCGAAGTTTTCCTCCCCCTCGCTTCTACCACGGTTTTTTCCGTCATGGATGGCCCAAAGAATGTCATGCAGCTGCCTCTCCGGCCCGCCCAAGACGAAAAGCCCATTTTCTGTCATGATTTTTTGTCATAGAAGTAGGAGCCCACCACATCTATGATGATACCGGGTTTTGTCACATTATCGTCATAGAAGTGTCATAAGTACGACAGAAAAAAATTCGTTCGGCCCAAAATGTCACGGATGTGTATTTTTTTTGTAGTGTCCTGTGAGAGAGAGTTGAGTGTTGGGGAGACTATCATTTGAAGAACAAGAGCAAGGAGTTCATCATCAACACACCATTTCTTTCTTCTTGGAGAGTGGTGTCTCCTAGATTGGCTAGGTGTCACTTGGGAGCCTCCGACAAGATTGTGGAGTGAACCAAGGAGTTTGTAAGGGCAAGGAGATCGCCCACTTCGTGAAGATCTACCCTAGTGATGCAAGTCCTTCGTGGGCGACGACCACGGTGGGATAGACAAGGTTGCTTCTTCGTGGATCATATAACTATCCCTCAACATGCAACAAAGAGTCACTCCAAAGTCACTAATAGCGGAGAACAAACAAAGAGATTATTGTACGGTACGAAACCACCTCAAAGTTATCCTTTCTGATCGATCTATTTAAGAATCCGTAGTAAAATAACACAAAACTATTCTTTCCATTCGATCTATCATAGAGTTCGTACTATAATAACACATTAAGACACAAATCAACCAAAACCCTAATTTCACCTAGATACTCCAATGTCACCTCAAGTATCCGTGGGTATGATTATACGATATGCATCACACGATCTCAGATTCATCTATTCAACCAACACAAAGAACTTCAAAGAGTGCCCCAAAGTTTCTACCGGAGAGTCAAGACGAAAACGTGTGCCAACCCCTATGCATAAGTTCACAAGGTCACTAAACCCGCAAGTTGATCACCAAAACATACATCAAGTAGATCACGTGAATATCCCATTGTCACCACAGATAAGCACGGCAAGACATACATCAACTGTTCTCAAATCCTTAAAGACTCAATCGGACAAGACAACTTCAAGGGGAAAACTCAATTCATCACAAGAGAGTAGAGGTGGAGAAACATCATAAGATCCAACTATAATAGCAAAGCTCGCGATACATAAAGATCGTATCACCTCAAGAACATGAGAGAGAGAGAGATCAAACACATAGCTACTGGTACATACCATCTGCCCCGAGGGCGAACTACTCCCTCCACGTCATGGAGAGCGCCGGGATGATGAGGATGGCCACCGGTGAGGGATCCCCCCTCCAGCAGGGTGCCGAAACAGGATCCCGATTGGTTTTTGGTGGCTACAGAGGCTTGCGGCGGCGGAACTCCCAATCTATTGTGCTCCCCGATGTTTTTAGGGTATATGGACATATATAGGTAAAAGAAGTCGGTTAGGGGAGCCACGAGGGGCCCACGAGGGTGGGGGTCGCGCCCACGCGGTAGGGCGTGCCTCCCTGCCTCGTGGCCACCTTGAAGATGCCCTGACGTCTACTCCAAGTCTCCTGGATTGCTTCCGTTCCAAAAATAACTCTCCCAAAGGTTTCATTCCGTTTGGACTCCGTTTGATATTCCTTTTCTTCGAAACACTAAAATAGGCAAGAAAACAGCAATTTGGGCTGGGCCTCCGGTTAATAGGTTAGTCCCAAAAATAATATAAAAGTGTATAATAAAGCCCATAAACATCCAAAACAGATAATATAATAGCATGAATGCTTCATAAATTATAGATACGTTGGAGACGTATCAGCATCCCCAAGCTTAATTCCTGCTCATCCTCGAGTAGGTAAATGATAAAAGAAATAATTTATGAAGTGTGAATGCTAGCAGGTGCATAAGTTTAATCAATGATAATTTCAATCACCTTTTCTAGCATCATTATATGTCATAACAGTATCTTATCTCATAAAACATCACATGATCAAGTATTAAGCTATTCAAATGTTAAAGAATAGACCATAAACTTTCTTGAAAACTAGAAAACTATGTTCTCAGTCATCAAACAATTACAATTCATCTTATTTTCAGGAAGGGTCTATGTAAGAGCTTTGATTTAGCAAATCCCACATACTCAACTATCATATAGTCTTCCATGATTGCTACCACTCAAAGCATATTTTTAGAACAAATAGCATCGATCGAACACAAAGAAAGATAGGGGCTTGATGTTTCGCCTCCCAACTTACTTATCATATAGATAATTGTCAACAATAATAATTCATGAGCAAATATATTTGAATGGCCATATATGCTTAGATCTTTCCCCATCACACGATGCTTGCGAACTAAAGAGTAGGTTGGAATGAGAAGGAATACTACTGACCCTTGTATAAAAGTAAAAGATAGGCCCTTCGCAGATGGAAGCAGGGATTTGCAGAGGTGCCAGAGCTCGAAGCTTTTAAACAGAGATGAAAATAATTTTGAGAGGTATGCTTTCATTGTCAACATAACAACCAAGGGTTCCCGGTTTCTTCCATACTGGATACATTATAGGCGGTTCCCAAATAGAATAGTAAAGTTTTTACTCCCCCTCCACCAACAATCATCTCCATGGCTTGCCTGAAACAACTGGTGCCTCCAACTAACAACAATCCTGGGTGAGTTTTGTTTGCAATTATTTTGATTTGATTTTGATCTTTTGATCATGGGACTAGGCATCCCAGTTAGCAACCATTTTTCTCGTGAATGATGAGTGGAGTCCACTCATCGTGAGAATAACCCACCTAGCATGGAAGATACTGACAGCCCCTAGTCGCTATATGAGTGATTCGGTCATACAAAACAGATCATTATTTGAAGGTTTAGAGTTTGGCACATGCAAATTTACTTGGAACGGCAGGTAAATACCGCATATAGGTAGGTATGGTGGACAGTCATGGAAGAAACTTGGTTCAAGGAATTTGGATGCACAAGCAGTATTCCCGCTTAGTACAGATATTTGGCTAGCAAAGGATTCTAAATAGCAAGCACGACATATTGGAGGATCTATAACAATATAACTTCTATACAAATATACCCAAGCATAACTAATTATGTTGTCTTCCTTTTCCAATTTCAACTAATTTGCTCAGGTTTGTAAATAATTAATGGGGCGCACAATCATAGAAGATGTCTAAGATAGTATATTGATATGTGAAATCTCTTCCTTCAATATTCTTTCATGAATTGTTCAAGTGACCAATACAATGTTTGCTAACCTTCAATAAATTTACCACCTCTACTTCTTAGATGTGAAGTCATTACTCCCCATGGGATAAGCATATGAAACATATATAATTTCAGATTTATGAAATTCAAATCATTCAACCATTTACTCATAGTACATAAGTGAAGCACACGAGTAAATGACAAACTACTCCAACAAGATATAAGTGAAGATCAATGAGTAGTTAAATAATTATGTAGCTACGTGAAGACTCTCTCTCATTTAAGAATTTCATATCTTAGTATTTTATTCAAACAGCAAGCAAAACAAAACAAAATGACACTTCAAGGATAGCACACATCATGTGAAGAAGCAAAAACTTAGGTTCAACCGATACTAACCAATAATTGTTGAAGAAGAAAGGTGGGATGCCTACCGGGGCATCTCCAAGCTTGGATGCTTGAGACTTCTTGAAATATTCTCTTGGGGTGCCTGGGGCATCCCCAAGCTTGAGCTTTTGTGTCTCCTTAATTCCTTTTATATCTTGGTTTCCTAAATCTCAAAAACTTCATCCACACAAAACTCAACAAGAACTCGTGAGATAAGTTAGTATAAATGTCGGGCGCGATGGGGCGCGACACCTATGGGGCCGGGACGGCCCTTCGTGAGTTCGATGCGAGGCGGAGGATCTTGCGGAGAGCAGATCGAGGCGATCGCGGGATTTTTACCCAGCCGGCCGCGATGGTCGCAGAAACCCTCTGCTGCTTTGTGTTGTATTTGATCTTGCTCAAGAATGTGGCGTATGGTGGTGTGGTGTTGCCAATGGAACCACCAATCCGGCGCTATAGTTGCCAAGGATCCGAACCTCGAACCTACCAACCAACCCCTCACGTTGTGCATGGGCCTCCTTTTATAGGGCAAGGGTCACCGGCAGTGTCAGCGTAGGAGTGAGGGTAAAACGTAAAAGAGGTGGTAGTTGGAACAGTCGGGAACAGTCAGCTCTGATGCTTGAACAGTGGATTCTACCTACTTTTGACAGAGGGGACAAGAGCATTAAATGCCACACCGTCGACCCCAAAAGCTCCGCCCTTGCGTCTCCGTTTGCCGCAGCGATGGAGCCACCACCGTGGGCGCCACCGCACCCTCATGCAGCCTGACCATCCGCCACGCGTTTCTGGAGAGGGCTTAAGGCGACGCGTGGGCGGATGGGCTGGAGTGCGGGCGCACAGCGCGGCTCTCCCGGCAAGCACCTTGCCGGGGTCTGGATCTTGCCGGGCCCGGGAGCTTGTCGGGCTTGTAACTTGTCGCTCCCCGGGCCCTCGCCGGGACGCGTATGGCGCCGAGGCGTGTCTTCTGAGATGTAGTCTTCTGGTCTCCCCGGCGAGCTCCTCTCGCCGGGAGCTTGCATGAGTGATGTAATCTTGAGCCTGGAACGGCCTTCCCGGCAAGCTCCTCTTGCCGGGGTCTCGAGCTTCTGTCTTGTACACTTTGTTCTTGAATGGCTTGATACGGAGCAGGAATGGTCTCCGGCAAGTATGTGGTGGACCCAGCTGCAGGGAGCGGCGACTGCCCGTGCACAAGTTGGGGTAGTGAGGTACCCCTACCTTAGTACACCGACAGGAGCCCCCGGGCCTGGGCCACACACGGTGCCGAGCTGTTGGGCCAGGCCCAAAACAGTGCACGGGCACACGAAGCCCACGGCGTGCCGAATCCACTTCCGCTTCTGCCGCCTCCCCGCGCAACAGCACGCGTCGATTGCGGCGTCGTGGGAGACGTGGGCGGCGCATGCAGCCTTTAAGGCATCCACCCCGTGATCGTGGTGCAGAGCGGGGTCGCCTCACCCGTCGCTCTGGTTCCGCTTTTTCGCCACGCGGCCCTCATGCACGGGGGTCGTGGGCGGCGAAGGTGGGAGACCGAGCCGTCACGGGAGGAGAAGGCGAGTCGGCCCCGCTCCTCTGGCCTCCTCGTTTCCTGATTGGACGAGCGGGGCGGTTGAGCCCCCACCTCGCCCCTTTAAAAAGGGGCGGAAGGGGAGCACAATGGCCGCACTCATCCTCTTCTCCCTTCGTCTTCATCCTCTATTCTTCTTGCCGCCATGGAAGGAGGGAACCCTGGTTCTTCGACGGTGGCAGCGAGGGTCGCTTCTAGGCAGCGCACCATTCCCCATCCCGCTCCCGTGGTGGCGGAGCCGGCCACGAGAGGGAGAGGGAGAGGGCGTGGCCGCGGACAAGGCCGAGGGCGTGGCCGAGGCGGTCGGGGGAGAGGCGGTCGTGGTGATGTGCCTCCCCCGTCTCCCCCGGCATCTCCTGACCACGGCGCGTCCACACGGAGATGACCCACAGGAGTTCTTCGTCAAGCTTCGTCCGGGCGCCTCGTCGTCGCCTCGGCTGCCGGCCCGTTTGCAGACGCGATGGGGCGGATCCACCCGACGTGATGGAGTTGCGCATGAGGGGCTGCGGGATCGCGGCACTTTCGGGTGAGTGTCGTGTCCCCAGCCCCGGCGTGATGTTCTTCGACCGAGGGTGGAAGACGTTCGCCCGGATCCATAGCTTGACAGCGGGGTTCACCCTCCATTTCAAGTTAATGGATGGTGACCTTCTTGCCGTCAAGGTCTTCGGCGACTACGGGACCCGGGTACGCTGCTGTGTGGACAGCTCCTCGGATAGCGAAGGCTCCTCCCCGAGCGAGAGTGACGAGGAGGAGAGCGGCAGCGGCGGCGAGGGGATGGCGGGCCCGACTAGGCGTCGGACACCGCTGCCTCGCCACTCTGGCGACCCGTCATCCAGTGTCGCCGGCCTCTGAACTCCCCGGGGCCGTCTTCTTGGCGGCTGGCGTAGGGAGGCTGCGAAAGAGGGAGAGGGGAGGGCGGCAGCAAGGAGGACGAGGGCGAGGAGCCCTCGACAGCGTGCTGACGTCCCACCTCCCCGTTTTCAACCTCTGCCTCCTACGCCTCCGACTCCGCCAAGCTCCTGGCCGGCCCCCGGGGTGTTCTCTTGGGGTCTTCTGGCGCCCGTGGCTCTCCGGGCATGCGTTCCCCATGCCCGTCACCTTGCGCAGCTCTGGGCACGCAGCGGCGTCACCGCCACGCCTCCTAGGCGCTCCTTCGCCTTTCCCGACAAGCTCCTCTTGCCGGGCCTCCTCCCCAAAGAGCTTATCTTGCAGGGGCTCCTTGACCTACCTCCCGAACTCCCGAGCAGAGAAACAGGAGAAGGATCACGGGCACCTTATCTTTTTAATTTGTAAGCCCTCGGGCATTAGCTGCTTTAAGAACTTGTAATCCTCTCTATCATGTTTTTCATCCTCTATGGACTTGTACTATGCTAGGATGTTTTTAATGAAAAGAGGGAAAGCTTGCGGATGAGTCTTTTACTTGATGCGTGCCTCGTGTGTTCTTACGCTATCGGGAGCTTGCAGGGCGAACACGCTTGCGAGTCTTGGGACAGCCAGCGGCGGTGTCGCTTCCGGCAAGCAACCTTCCGGGCGATTCACGGCGCTTAACTTGCTGAGCAGGCTCGAAAGCAAGATAAGGTGCAGCAGCACACTTGTGTTTGTTGAGCGGACTCGGAAACAAAACAAATGCGCAATCGGGCCACGACTCGGCTCCTCCACGCACGGGTTTTACAAAACACGCTTTCGTTCAAAGACGCAGCCCGCATTTCCCGACCCATGAGAGGATGCATGACGAGGATGAAAACTTATCGATATCGCAGCCCCAAAGAACTCTGTCTTGCCGAGACGAATCTTGGCTCGCAGCCCCAGCCGAGGTCTGGCTTGCCGAGGAAGAACCACAGGCGCCCGCAGCCCGGCGACCACGGCTTGCGGGCCTCGGCGCCGTGTGATCTTCGGTTCCTCCTTGTTGCTGCAATTTCAGTCATGAAAACAGCTGAGGTAGACACGCAACTGCCTCATGTATATGTATGTGCATATAAATCTTGACTATGCAATACGATGCCGTGCCTTGCCCCTCGTATGTTTGTACTCTACGCTCTTGGGGAGCTTGCCGGGGCGAACACGCTTGCCGAGCGCGGGACAGCCCACCGGCGGTGTTGCTTCCGGCAAACAACCTTGTCGGGCCAGTTGCGACGCTTAACTTGCTGAGCAGGCTCGAAAGCAAGATAAGGGTGCAGCAGCACACTTGGGTTTGTTGAGCGGACTCGAAACAAAACAAGCATGCGAATCGGACCACGACTCGGCTCCTCTCGCGCCAAGTCTCTCATACGAAGGACATCTCACGGCAGGCTCGCCACGTTATACCCTCCGCCCTACATCCTTTGTGCACTTTCACCCTCGCTTCTAGGTAACTTGCGGTGCATAACACGCTTGCTGAGTGCGGAACATCAGCAGCCCGCTGGCTGGTGTCGCTTCCGCAAGCAACCTTGCAGCGTCTAGTCGCGACGCTTAACTTGCCGAGCGGACTCGAACGAAGCGAGGCGCGAAGCTGGTCGCGCTCACTCTTAACTCGCTGGGCGTGTTGAAGCAAAGTAAGGTGCGACCATTCACAGCAGGCTCCTCCGCGCATGAGTTTTGCGTACAAAGGACGAATCGCGAGGACATAACATAAAAAGCACGGAATTAAAGAGTGCTCGCACGCAAGCTCGAGCAACTTAGCTTTTCTTTTTCTCGTTTCTTCGCTTTTCGTGGCGGAGCCCGATGGCGCGTCCACGATGGCGGCGCAGCACTCCGGAGAGGTGCGTTTGCGGAACGAGCACCAGAGCTGCCCTCGCCGGGCTTAGAGCGCTCCGAGGAGCGGCGTTTGTCGGAGCGAGCACCAGAGCTGTCCTTGCTGGACTGGAGCTCGATGGCGCGTTCTCGGCAACAGCGTAACGCCTGAGGAGATGCGCTTGCGGCTCGGAGGGGTGGGGCGGGCGGCGCGAGGAACAGGATATGCTCGGACTCCTAGTAGCGATAGGAGGAGCAGAGTCCTGTCTCGGCACTTTTGCCTTGCTCTTGCATGGACGGCAGTCCGGAGCATCCCGCGAGCCTCCGGCATGTTCTTGCCCCAGCGTGCGAGTACCACGTCTTATGGCAGGGCGCTGCTGGGCTGTCGTGTACTGAGATGGACGTGGATCCATGGAGACCGAGGCGCGGTCATCCATTCGATCCCTGGATCTGGTGGCGCCGCGAGTGCCCTCGCCGGTGTCCACCCTTTCGACGGCGTCTCCTCCGCCTACCGCTGGCTCCGGTGGCGGCGGGTGAGACGCAGACGGGTCTGCAACCCTTGAGGCCCTCGTCTTCGGGGCCATGGCGCAGTTGTCGATGAAGTCGCTGACGAAACTGGAGAGGTTGATGAAGAACGCGGTCGCGCGAACGCCGGATCAGGTCCGCACAACCTCGACGCCCCCTACCTGGCGCGCCAAAGATGTCGGGCGCGATGGGCGCGACACCTATGGGGCCGGGACGGCCTTCGTGAGTTCGATGCGAGGCGGAGGATGCGCGGAGAGCGGATCGAGGCGATGCGCTGGGATTTTACCCAGCCGGGCGCGATGGTCGCGTAAACCCTACTGCTGCTTTGTGTTGTATTTGATCTTGCTCAAGAATGTGAGCGTATGGTGGTGTGGTGTTGCCAATGGAACCAGCCGAATCCCTGGCGCTATAGTTGCCAAGGATCCGAACCTCCGAACCTACCAACCAACCCCCTCTACGTTGTGCATGGGCCTCCTTTTATAGGGCAAGGGGTCACCGACAGGTGTCAACGTAGGAGAGAGGGGTAAAAACGTAAAAGAGGTGGTAGTTGGAGCAGTGCGAAACAAAGTGCAGCTACGATTAGGCTTGAACAAAGGATTCTACCTACTTTTGACAGAGGGGACAAGAGCATTAAATGCCGTCGCCGTCGACCCCAAAAGCTCCCGCCCTTGCGTCTCCGTTTGCCACGGCGATGGAGCCACCACCGTGGAGCGCCACCGCACCCCTCATGCAGCACAGCCATCCGCCACGCGTTTCTGGAGAGGGCTTAAGGCGACGCGTGGGCGGATGGGCTGGAGTCGGCGCGCTGGCAGCTCTCCGGCAAGCACCTTGCCGGGTCTCGATCTTGCCGGGCCCGGGAGCTTGTCGGGCTTGTAACTTGTCGCTCCCCGGGCCCTCGCCGGGACGCGTATGGCGCCGAGGCGTGTCTTCTGAGATGTAGTCTTCTGGTCTCCCGGCGAGCTCCTCTCGCCGGGAGCTTGCATGAGTGATGTAATCTTGAGCACAGAGCGGCCTTCCCGGCAAGCTCCTCTTGCCGGGTCTCGAGCTTCTGTCTTGTACACTTTGTTCTTGAATGGCTTGATACGGAGCAGGAATGGTCTCCGCAAGTATGTGGTGGATCCAACCATGGAAGTCAAGGATCGCCCGTGCACAAGTTGGGGTAGTGAGGTACCCCTACCTTAGTACACCGACAATAAATCAACGCAATAACCTTATCATTCTCTACTTTAACAAATCACTAAAATTATTATTCAACATTGCATACTAAATGCCTCTGCATATTTAATACTCCTATCCTCAAATAGAATCATTAAACAAGCAAACATATGCAAACAATGCAAACATAACAGCAATCTGCCAAAACAGTACAGTCTGTAAAGAATGCAAGATTCATCATACTTCCCTAACTCCAAAAAGTAAGAGAAAAATACTACACTGTAGAAAATTTATCAGAGCTTATTTTGCAAAAAGTTTCAACAATTTATCATATTCTGACTTTTATAGGGAATTTTTGCAACATCGATAAACTTTCTGTTTTCAAACAGCAACAAGTATACTAGCAACATAAGCATGGTAAAGGCTATCCATGACATTTTTATTGAAAATATAGATGCAAAACATTATTCTAAATAACATCAAGCAAATACTAACAAAAGAAAATGACGCTCCAAGCAAAACACATATCATGTGGTGAATAAAAATATAGCTCCAAGTAAAGTTACCGATGAACGAAGACGAAAGAGGGCCATCCGGGGCATCCCCAAGCTTAGGCTCTTGGTTGTCCTTGAATATTACCTTGGGGTGCCTTCGGCATACCCAAGCTTAGGTTCTTTCCACTCCTTATTCCATAGTCCATCGAATCTTTACCCAAAACTTGAAAATTTCACAACACAAAACTTAACAGAAAACTCGTAAGCTCCGTTAGTATAAGAAAAAAAATCACCACTTAGGGACTGTTGTGAACTCATTCCAAATTCATATTGGTGTAATATCTACTGAATTCCAACTTCTTTATGGTTCATACCCTCCGATACTACTCATAGATTCATCAAAATAAGCAAACAGCACATAGAAAACAGAATCTGTCAAAAACAGAACTGTCTGCAGTAATCTGTATCAAAAGTATACTTCTGGAACTCCAAAAATCCTACCAAATTAGGAAAACCTGAGAAATTTATGTAGCAATCCAGATAAAAAAGAATAATATCAAAAGCACATTTCTGTGAATTATCAAAACAAATTTACTGGGTGCAAAAGTTTCTGATTTTCAGCAGGATCAACACAACTATCACCGTAAGCTATCCTAAAGGTCTTACTTGGCACTTTATTGAAACAAAAGCTATAAAACATGATTAATACAGTAGCACAATCATGTGAACACACAAAAATAGTAAGGGTAAATATTGGGTTGTCTCCCAACAAGCGCTTTTCTTTAATGCCTTTTAGCTAGGCATGATGATTTCAATGATGCTCGCATAAAAGACAAGAATTGAAACATAAAGAGAGCATCATGAAGCATATTACTAACACATTTAAGTCTAACCCTCTTCCTATGCATAGGGATTTTGTGAGCAAAAACTTATGGAAACAATAATCAACTAGCATAGGAAGGCAAAACAAGCATAACTTCAAGATTTTAAGCACATAGAGAGGAAACTTGATACTATTGCAATTCCTACAAGCATATGTTCCTCCCTCATAATAATTTTCAGTAGCATCATGAATGAATTCACCAATATAACCAGCACCTAAAGCATTATTTTCATGATCTACTTTCATAGAAATTTTACTACTCTCCACATAAGCAAAATTCTTCTCATTCGGGATAGTGGGAGTATCATAAGAGACTCAAATACTATAAATTGTTTCCACATTAAAAGAGTAATGTTCAAAAAAAGGGTAATCATAATCATGACAAGTTTTACAAATAAAATCATCACTACTTTTTGTAGCATAAGTTTCATCACAATAATCATCATAAGTAGCAACTTTGTTCTCATCATAATCGATTGAAACCTCTTCCAAGATAGTGGAATCATCACTAAATAAAGTCATGACCTCTCCAAATCCACTTTCAAATTCATCACAATAAGATTCAACATCCTCCAAAATAGTGGGATCATTACTTCCTAAAGTTGATACTCTTCCAAACCCACTTTCATCAATATAATCATCATAAGTAGGAGGCATGCTATCATCATAACAAATTTGCATATCAAAACTTGGGAGGATAAAAATATCATCTTCATTAAACATAGCATCCCCAAGCTTTGGACAAACATTAATTGCAGCAAATATATTCTAAAATATGTCATTCTCATCAAATATAGCTTCTCCAAGCTTGGGCCTTTTCATATCATAAGCATAATCACTCTCATCATTAACAGTATGGATAGCACCAATAGTATAGCAATTATCATCATCACAATGAGTAGTAGGAGCAACATCATTTGGGAGGGATACCTTTCTACCTTTGCTTCTCCGTCTTTTCTTTTTCTTCTTCACATCATGTGTGGGTTCAACCCTCTTCTTTGAGCTCCTTATTAATGAAATTGGTTGAGTAGAAAGCTCCTCCTCGTTACCTGATTCATCATAAGAAATAATAGGAGGATATTGGGAAGTTTATTCCCTTTCATTAGTATTCTCTTCATCTTCTATTTGCTTTCTTTTCTTTATGTAATTGGCAATGTAAGGATTTTCAATGCGCACAACACATATAAATTTCCTCTAGATCAATACCAAGAAATTTCCCAAGGTTAAATTCTAGAATATGCTTAGTTAAGCATTTCATTTCTTCATACCCCAAAAGCAAACTAAGTTCATTATGATGCGCAAGGGAAATCAAGTCATCACAATTTTTGGACACGATTCGATCATGAAACAATTTGCATTGGAGATGTAAATGCCCACGTTCATTGCAAAGTTCGCAAGTACGGCAAAGAAATTTTAAATTTTCAGCACTCACATCTAGCCTTTCTTGCAACCATTTAGTTTCTAAATACTTATGCCTCTTGCAAAATATATCTTCTTTATTTGGTGTGTACTTGCGAACTCTATGCACTCCACAAAATTTGACATGCTTATAAGAGACATTTTCATCATAACTAGTGCAATCATCATTAGTACTATGAATATTCAAGGAGTTCATACTAATAACATTACAATCATGCTCATCATTTAAAGATTTAGTGCAAACCATTTATAGACTTCTTCTAGCACTTGAGCACAATTTTCCTTTCCATCATTATCATGAAAGATATTAAAACGATGAAGCGTATGAGGCAAACTTAGTTCCATTTTTTTATAGTTTTCTTTTATAGAATAAACTAGTGACAAAACAAGAAACTAAAAGATTCGATTGCAAGATCTAAAGATATACCTTCAAGCAGTTATCTCCCCGGCAACGGCGCAAGAAAAGAGCTTGATGTCTAGTACGCAACCTTCTCCTTGTAGACATTGTTGGACCTCCAAGTATAGAGGTTTGTAGGACAGTAGCAAATTTCCCTCAAGTGGATGACCTAAGGTTTATCAATCCATGGGAGGCGTAGGATGAAGATGGTCTCTCTCAAACAACCGTGCAACCAAATAACAAAGAGTCTCTTGTGTCCCCAACACACCCAATACAATGGTAAATTGTATAGGTGCACTAGTTCGGCGAAGAGATGGTGATACAAGTGCAATATGGATGGTAGATATAGGTTTTGTAATCTGAAATAATAAAAAAAAGCAAGGTAACTGATGATAAAAGTGAGTGTAAACGGTATTGCAATGGTAGGAAACAAGGCCTAGGGTTCATTTCACTAGTGCAAGTTATCTCAACAATAAATAACATACTTGGATCATATAACTATCCCTCAACATGCAACAAAGAGTCACTCCAAAGTCACTAGTAGCGGAGAACAAACGAAGAGATTATCGTAGGGTATGAAACCACCTCAAAGTTATCCTTTCTGATCGATCTATTCAAGAGTCTGTAGTAAAATAACACGAAGCTATTCTTCCCATTCGATCTATCATAGAGTTCGTACTAGAATAACACCTTAAGACACAAATCAACCAAAACCCTAATGTCACCTAGATACTCCAATGTCACCTCAAGTATCCGTGGGTATGATTATATGATATGCATCACACAATCTCAGATTCATCTATTCAACCAACACAAAGAACTTCAAAGAGTGCTCCAAAGTTTCGACCGGAGAGTCAAGACGAAAACGTGTGCCAACCCCTATGCATAAGTTCATAAGGTCACTACACCCGCAAGTTGATCACCAAAACATACGTCAAGTAGATCACATGATATCCCATTGTCACCACAAATAAGCACAAGCAAGACATACATCAAGTGTTCTCAAATCCTTAAAGACTCAATCCGATAAGATAACTTCAAAGGGAAAACTCAATCCATTACAATAGAGTAGAGGGAGAGAAACATCATAAGATCCAACTATAATAGCACAGCTCATGATACATCAAGATCGTATCACCCCAAGAACACGAGAGAGAGAGAGAGAGAGAGAGAGATATCAAACACATAGCTACTGGTACATACCCTCAGCCCCGAGGGTGAACTACTCCCTCCTCATCATGGAGAGCGCCGGGATGATGAAGATGGCCACCGGTGAGGGATCCCCCCTCCGGCAGGGTGCCGAAACAGGGTTCCGATTGGTTTTTGGTGGCTACATAGGCCTGCGGCGGGGGAACTCCCGATCTATTGTACTCCCCGATGTTTTTAGGGTATATGGACATATATAAGCAAAAGAAGTCGGTCAGGGGAGCCACGAGGGGCCCACGAGGGTGGGGGCACGCCCAGGGGGTAGGGCGCGCCTTCCTACCTCGTGGCCACCTCGAAGCTACCCTTACGTCTACCCCAAGTCTCCTGGATTGCTTCTGTTCCAAAAATAACTCTCCCGAAGGTTTCATTCCGTTTGGACTCCGTTTGATATTCCTTTTCTTCGAAACACTGAAATAGGCAAGAAAACAATAATTTGGGATGGGCCTCCGGTTAATAGGTTAGTCCCAAAAATAATATAAAAGTGTATAATAAAGCCCATAAACATCCAAAACAGATAATATAATAGCATGAATACTTCATAAATTATAGATACATTGGAGACGTATCACGCATCGCCGCCATGGGTCTGGAGTGGCCACTTTTGCGCTTAGTGTAGGTGCTTAGGCAAATGCTTAGGTGCGTACGATGTGGTAGATGCATTGGAATGGAGGGGCGCCTTTATATGAGTGCAAACTGTGTTGCATTCACATCATGCTGCCTCTTTTCCCGGTCCTCCTCCCATTACTTTTCCCTCATGCATTCGTGATGCTAATTGAAGGAGGATGCATTGTTGGCCGTTCAACATTTCGGGAACTGATACATCTCCATTGTATCTATAATTTTTGATTGTTCCATGCCAATATTATTCAACTTTCATATACTTTTGGCAACTTTTTATACTATTTTTGGGACTAACATATTGATCCAGTGCCCGGTATCAGTTCATGTTTGTGGCATGTTTTATGTTTCACAGAAACCCCATATCAAACGGAGTCCAAACGTGATAAAAACGGAGAGATAATATTTTTGGAATATTTATGATTTTCCAGAAGAAGAATTAACGCGAGTTGGTGCCCGAGGGGGCCACGAGGCAGGGGGCGCGCCCCTAACCCTCGTGGGCACCCCGTAAGGCAGTTACTGCTCTTATTTTGCCACAAGAAAGCTAATTTTCGTAGAAAAATCTGGGTGAAGGTTTCAATCCAATCGGAGTTGCAGATCTCCGGATGTATAAGAAACGGTGAAAGGGCGGAATCTATGAGCACAGAAACAGAGAGAGACAGAGAGACAGATCCAATCTTGGAGGGGCTCTCGCCCCTCCCACGTCATGGAGACCATGGACCACAGGGGAAACCCTTCTCCCATCTAGGGAGAAGTTCAAGGAAGAAGAAGAATAAGGGGGGCTCTCTCCCCCTCACTTCCGTTGGCGCCGGAACGCCACCGGGGGCCATCATCATCACTGCGATCTACACCAACACCTCCATCATCTTCACCAACATCACCATCACCTTCCCCCATCTATATTCAGCGGTCCACTCTCCCATAACCCGTTGTACCCTCTACTTGAACATGGTGCTTTATGCTTCATATTATTATCCAATGATGTGTTGCCATCCTATGATGTCTGAGTAGATGTTTGTTGTCCTATCGGTGATTGATGAATTGCTATGATTGGTTGAATTTGCTTGTGGTTATGTTGCTGTCCTATTGCGCCCTCCGTGTTGTGCAAGCATGAGGGATTCCCGCTGTAGGGTGTTGCAATAAGTTCATGATTCGCTTATAGTGGGTTGCTTGAGTGACAAAAGCATAAACCCGAGTAAGGGGGTTGTGGCGTATGGGATAAAGGGGACTTGATATGTTAATGCTATGGTTGGGTTTTACCTTAATGATCTTTAGTAGTTTCGGATGCTTGCTAGACTTCCAATCATAAGTGCATATGATCCAAGAAGAGAAAGTATGTTAGCTTATGCCACTCCCACATAAAACTTGCTATCGGTCTAGTAAAGTAGTCAATTGCTTAGGGACAATTCCACAACTCCTACCACCACTTTTCCACACTCGCTATATTTACTTTATTGCTTCTTTATCTAAACAGCCCCTAGTTTATATTTATGTGCTCTTTATTATCTTGCAAACCTATACAACAACACCTACAAAGTCCTTCTTGTTTCATACTTGTTCTAGGTAAAGTGAACGTCAAGCGTGCATAGAGTTGTATCGGTGGTTGATAGAACTTGAGGGAATATTTGTTCTACCTTTAGCTCCTCGTTGGGTTCGACGGTCTTACTTATCGAAAGAGGCTACAATTGATCCCCTACACTTGTGGGTTATCAAGACCCTTTTCTGGCGCCGTTGCCGGGGAGTCATAGCGTGGGGTGAATATTCTCGTGTGTGCTTGTTTGCTTTATCACTAAATAATTTGTATTTGTTGTTCTTAGTTGTTCTCTATCTTTAGTTATGAATATGGAACGCAAAATACCAAAAAAATTAGTTGTACCTACTACACCAATGGTTGAAGAACCACTCAAAATCTATCACACTCCTAAAGCTTTTTACTTGGATCATCTTCGATCCCTTTGTGCTCGTGCTGAAACCCCAACTAGCTTAGTTGAGGGAAAATCTTTAGACGAGCATGTTTGTTATGTGCGACACCGTATATCTGAAAAAGGGAAACTTTTACTGGATCCAATTCATCTTTTGCGATGCTATGCTTGGAATTTATGTGAAATATATGATTTTACTTGTTGTTCTGAAAACCCTAAGAAACACCTTCCCTACGAATTTGAGTTTAGTGATAATGGAATCGTATCTTCGTATGCTAAGGGTGTTTATAATTACTATGATGTTCAACAAATTGAAGAATTTGTTGCTTTTAAGGGTGCCTATGAAATTGCTTCTTTGATTGAAAAGTATGATGCTACTCTCTACAAATCTGAAAATTTTGCCATATTTAAATATTTTTATGATAATTATGCTTCTAATGTCTATGTTAAACCATATATTGAGGAATCCTCCGCTGTCCAAGAAGAGACTAATATTTTGCAGGAATCTATGGAAGAAGAAATGGATGAAACTATGAGCTCATTGGATGAAAAAGATGATGAGGAGAGTGAAGAACAAAAGGAGGAAGAGCGGATTAGCTACCCGTGCCCACCTTCTAATGAGAGTAACTCTTCAACTCATACATTGTTTAATTTCCCTTCGTGCTTACCGAAGTATGATTGCTATGATGACTGCTATGATCCCGTTGATTCTCTTGAACTATCCCTTTTTTATGATGTTTGCTATGCTTGTGGCCAAGATGCCAATATGAATTATGATTATGGAGATGAACTTGCTATAGTTCCTTATGTTAAACATGAAATTGTTGCTATTGCACCCACGCATGATAGTCCTATTATCTTTTTTAATTCTCCCGACTACACTATATCGGAGAAGTTTGCCCTTATTAAGGATTATGTTTATGGGTTGCATTTTACCGTTGCACATGATGATTTTGATAGATATAATATGCATGTGCTTTCTGCTCCTACTTGCAATTATTATGAGAGAGGAACTATATCTCCACCTCTCTATGTTTCCAATATTATAAAATTGCAAGAAACTGCTTATACTATTCATTGGCCTTTACTATGTGTGCATGAATTGTTCTTTTATGACATGCCGATGCATAGGAAGAGAGTTAGACTTCGTCATTGCTTGATATATGTTACTTTGTGCTCACTACTAAATTACAAATCATTGTTAATTAAAATTGGCTTTGATATACCTTGAGATCTGGGTGGATTCATTACTTGAGCACTATATGCCTAGCTTAATGGCTTTAAAGAAAGCGCTGTCAGAGAGACAACCCGGAAGTTTTAGAGAGTCATTTATTTCTGTTGAGTGCTTTTATATAGTTTAAAAACAAAAAAATAAAGAGGGGAACCCAAAACTTTTTAAAAAGGAAAGTGAGAGAGAGACAAGCATTGTTGAAGTGGAAGAGCTCCTTGAACTTTGTTCATGCTCACGGAAACTTTGTGAATCTTAATTACAGAAACTTTTCAACAAAAATAATTATCCCCTTGTACAATTCCATTGTATTATAAAAATAATGTGCCAAGGTTTGCCTTTAGGATGTTTACAATGCTTGTTGGTTTGTGCGGTGCAGGACACAAACTTTGGCTATAGTGCGTGATTTTACATTTCTTACTGGAATGTCAAACGGTTCTGAATATCTTTGTACTGTCTTTCTATACAAATTTTTTATTTTTCCTAATTTTGGTAGAATTGTTGGGGTACCGGAAGTATGGTGAATGTTCAGATTTCTATAGATTGTTCTGTTTTTGACAGATTCTGTTTTTGATGCATAGTTTGCTTGTTTTGATGAAATTATCAATTTCTATTAGTGGATTAAGCCATGGAAAAGTTATATTACAGTAGCTACAATGCAAAAATAAAATATTAATTGGTTTGCAACAGTACCTAGAGTAGTGATTTGTTTTATTATACTAACGGATCTTGCCAAGTTTTCTGTTGAAGTTTTGTGTGGATGAAGTGTTTGATCGACGAGGTCTAGATATGAGGAAAAGGAGGAGAGGCAAGAGATCAAGATTGGGGATGCTCAAGGCACCTTAAGTAAATATTCAAGGAGACTCATGCGTCTAAGCTTGGGGATGCCCCGGAAGGCATCCCCTCTTTCTTCAACAAGTATCGGTATGTTTTCGGATTCGTTTCGTTCATGCGATATGTGCAAGTCTTGGAGCGTCTTTTGCATTTAGTTTTCAATTTTCTTTTATGCACCATGATGGTATGAGATAGTCCTTGGTTTATTTATAGAATGCTCTTTGACTTCACTTAAATCTTTTGAGTATGCCTTTATAGAATGCTTGTTGTGCTTCACTTATATCATTTGAAGTTTGGATTGCCTGTTTCTCTTCACATAGAAAACCGCCATTTGTAGAATGCTCTTTTGCTTCACTTATATTTGTTAGAGCGTGGGCACATATTTTGTAGAAATATTTAAACTCTCTTGCTTCACTTATATCTATTTAGATAGATGACAGGAATTGATCATTCACATGGTTAGTCATAAAATCCTACATAAACTTGTAGATCGCTGAATATGATATGTTTGATTCCTTGCAATAGTTTTGTGATATAAAGGTGGTGATATTAGAGTCATGCTAGTGGGTGACTGTGGATTAGTAGAAATAGTTGTGTTGAGGTTTGTGATTCCCTTAGCATGCACGTATGGTGAACCGTTATGTAACGAAGTTGGAGCATGAGATATTTTTTGATTGTCATCCTTTGTGTGGAGGTCGGGGCGCGCGATGGTTAACTCCTACCAACCTCCCCCCTAGGAGCATGCGCGTAGTACTTTGTTTTGATGACTAATAGATTTTTGCAATAAGTATGTGAGTTCTTTATGACTAATGTTGAGTCCATGGATTATACGCACTCTCACCCTTCCATCATTGCTAGCCTCTTGATGCACTGCATTGCCCTTTCTCACCTCGAGAGTTGGTGCAAACTTCGCCGGTGCATCCAAACCCCGTGATATGATATGCTCTATCACACATAAGCCTCCTTATATCTTCCTCAAAACAACCACCATACCTGCCTATCATGGCATTTCATAGCCATTCCAAGATATGTTGCCATGCAACTTCCATCATCATCATATACATGACTTGAGCATTCATTGTCATATTGCTTTGCATGATCGTAAGATAGCTAGCATGATGTTTCATGGCTTGTCCGTTTCTTGATGTCATTGCTACGCTAGATCATTGCACATCCCGGTATACCGCCGGAGGCATTCATATAGAGTCATATCTTTGTTCTAGTATCGAGTTGTAATATATTGAGTTGTAAGTAAATAAAAGTGTGATGATCATCATTTAGAGCATTGCCCCATGAAAAAAAGGCCAAAGAAGCCTAAAAAGGGGGGGCCAAAGAAGCTCGCCCAAAAAATAAAAAGAAAGAAAGAAAAAGAAAGAAAAAAGTGAAAAAAGGAAAAGGGGCAATGTTACTATCCTTTTACCACACTTGTGCTTTAGAGTAGCACAATGTTCTTCAGATAGAGAGTCTCCTATATTGTCACTTTCATATACTAGTGGGAATTTTCATTATAGAAATTGGCTTGTATATTCCGATGATGGGCTTCCTCAAATGCCCGAGGTCTTGATGAGCAAGCAAGTTGGATGCACACCCACTTAGTTTCCAGTTTGAGCTTTCCTACACTTATAGCTCTTAGTGCATCCGTTGCATGGCCCTACTCCTCACATTGACATCAATTGATGGGCATCTCCATAGTCCATTGATTAGTCGCGTCAATGTGAGACTTCCTCCTTTTTGTCTTCTCCACATAACCCCCACCATCATATTCTATTCCACCTATAGTGCTATATCCATGGCTCACGCTCATGTATTGCATCAAAGTTGAAAAAGTTTGAGAGTACAAAAGTATGAAACAATTGCTTGGCTAAAACCGGGGATGTGCATCATTTGAATATTTTGTGTGATGAAGATGCAGCATAGCCAGACTATATGATTTTGTAGGGATAACTTTCTTTGGCCATGTTGTTTTGAAAAGACATGATTACTTTATTAGTACACTCGAAGTATTATCGTCTTAATGTCAAATGATAGACTATTGCTTTGAATCACTCGTGTCTTAATATTCATGCCATGACTAGATATATGATCAAGATTATGCTAGGTAGCATTCCACATCAAAAATTAACTTTTTTGTCATTTACCTACTCGAGGACGAGCAGGAATTAAGCTTGGGGATCCTGATACGTCTCCGTTGTATCTATAATTTTTGATTGTTCCATGCCAATATTATTCAACTTTCATATACTTTTGGCAACTTTTTGTACTATTTTTAGGACTAACATATCGATCCAGTGCCAGTTCTTGTTTGTGGCATGTTTTATGTTTCACAAAAACCCCATATCAAACGGAGTCTAAACGGGATAAAATGGACGGAGAATATTTTTGGAATATTTATGATTTTTCCGGAGGAAGAATCAACGCGCGACGGTGCCCGAGGGGGCCACGAGGCAGGGGGAAGGCGTGCCCCTGACCATCATGGGCACCCCGTAACGAGGTTACTTCTCTTCTTTTCCCGCGAGAAAGCTAATTTTCAGAGAAAATTCTGTGCAAAGGTTTCAATCCAATCGGAGTTACGGATCTCCGGATATATAAGAAACGGTGAAAGGGCAGAATCTGGGAGCGCAGAAACAGAGAGAGACAGAGAGACAGATCCAATCTAGGAGGGGCTCTCGCCCCTCCCACGGCATGGAGACCATGGACCAGAGGGGAAACACTTCTCTCATCGAGGGAGAAGGTCAAGGAAGAAGAAGAAGGGGGGCTCTCTCCCCCTCGCTTCCGATGGCGCCGGAACACCGCCGGGGGCCATCATCATCACCGTGATCTACACCAACACCTCCATCATCTTCACCAACATCTCCATCACCTTCCCCCATCTATATTCAGCGGTCCACTCTCCCGCAACCCGCTGTACCCTCTACTTGAACATGGTCCTTTATGCTTCATATTATTATCCAATGATGTGTTGCCATCTGATGATGTCTAAGTAGATTTTTGTTGTCCTATCGATGATTGATGAATTGCTATGATTGGTTTAATTTGCTTGTGGTTATGTTGCTGTCCTATTGTGCCCTCCGTGTCGCGCAAGCATGAGGGGTTCCCTCTGTAGGGTGTTGCAATATGTTCATGATTTCACTTATAGTGGGTTGCTTGAGTGATTGAAGCATAAATCCGAGTAAGGGGGTTCTGGCGTATGGGATAAAGGGGACTTGATATGTTAATTCTATGGTTGGGTTTTACCTTAATGATCTTTAGTAGTTGCGGATGCTTGCTAGAGTTTCAATCATAAGTGCATATGATCCAACAAGAGAAAGTACGTTAGCTTATGCCTCTCCCACATAAAACTTGCCATCGGTCTAGTAAATTAGTTAATTGCTTAGGGACAATTCCACAACTCCTACCACCACTTTTCCACACTCTCTATATTTACTTTATTGCTTCTTTATCTAAATAGCACCTAGTTTATATTTACGTGCTCTTTATTATCTTGCAAACCTATCCAACAACACCTACAAAGTCCTTCTAGTTTCATACTTGTTCTAGGTAAAGCGAACGTCAAGCGTGCGTAGAGTTGTATCGGTTGTCGATAGAACTTGAGGGAATATTTCTTCTACCTTTAGCTCCTCATTGGGTTCGACACTCTTACTTATCGAAAGAGGCTACAATTGATCCCCTACACTTGTGGGTTATCAGGAACCGCTACCCTCTCCCTTGTCTGCATTAAAGCCGTATCAGGAACTGCGCCGCCCGATGTCAAATCGATGCTTAATTACTGGATTTTAGTTGCAAAAATTAGATACTGCTAGTGATTTTTCGCTTCATATTTTGACAAATCGCAGTGTTACAAGGTTGACAAATGGCATTGTTACTAGATCAACAAATGTCAATCTTTCTAGTTTGACAAATGCAACATACCCAATATGACAGATGCAAATCTTACCAAATTGTTTGTACGTGGTTGCACACGGGTCATCCAAAAGAACCGTTTGCATTGAAGAGATGCACAAATCCTGCTCTCACTTTGCATATGGGTGTTCTTTCTAAAACATTTGTGATCAAGAGCGATTACAACCAAGACACATGGCGTCACGTGAATGGTTAAAATTAACTATGCACATAAATCCATTAAAAACTCAATTAATGCATAAAAATGTCCAAACAAACCTCGAAAAATCCCAAAAAAGACACAACACTCCTATTGTTCTACGTTGACACGAGAAAAAATTTAAAAGCAATAAGAGGCAATGGATATCGTTTCATCCCCAAAGGAGGGACGTTCCCTACCTAAACCATCATGCTTGTTGTGAGAAGCTCTGGTTTGTGAGAAGCATAGACCCAAACCTGCCCCAAATGGGACAAAAAATTTACCACGACATGTTGATGCCGCTCCATGATAGCATGCCAAGTTTCATGAATTTCAGATGAGTTCTGGATTTATTAGAACATAAAAACCAGGTATCTCAATGTTTGTGGCCGAGTGACGGTGGCAGGGTGTTTGACATTCATTCAAATTTCTTGCATGGGACCTAAGCATGCAACCAAGGACACATATTTGAATTTTGAACCAATTTATATGCATTAGAGCATGTGCATGTAGTTCAAATTTGAATTATGCACATAAATGCATTGAATACTCAATTAATGCATAAGAAATAATGTGCTAACGAACCCCGAAAAATTCCAAAATTTAACACAACACTCATGTTGTTCTACGTTGACACTAGAGAAAAAATTGAAATCAAGAAGAGGCAATGGCTATTGTTTCGTCCAGAAAGGTGAAACCTTCCGTACCGAAACCATCAGGCTTGTTGTGAGAAGCTATGGTTTGTGAGAAGCTTATACCCAAACCTGCCCCAAATGGGACAAAAAAATTACCACGGCATGTCGGGTGCCATTCCATGATAGCATGCCAGGTTTCATGAATTTCAGATGAGTTTTGGATTTACTAGAATTTAAAAACCATGTATCTCAATGTTTGCGGCTGAGTGATGATGGCAGGGTGTTTGACATTCATTCCTATTTCTTGCATGGGACGTAAGAATACAACCAAGGACACATATTTGAATTTTCAACCAATTTATATGCATTAGATCATGTGCATGTAGTTCAAATTTGAATTATGCACATAAATGCATTGAAAACTCAATTAATGCATAATAATGGGCTAACGAACCCCAAAAAATCCTAATTTAACACAACACTCATGTTGTTCTATGTTTTACACTAGAGAAAAAATTGAATTCAAGAAGAGGCAATGACTATCGTTTTCGTCCAAAAAGGTGAAACGTTCCCTACCGAAACCATTAGGCTTGTTGTGAGAAGCTCTGGTTTCTGAGAAGCTTATACCCAAACCTGCCCCAAATGGGACAAAAAATTTACGACAACATGTTGATGCCGCTCCATGATAGCATGCCATGTTTCTTGAATTACTGACGAGTTTTGGATTTACTAGGATTTTAAAATCAGGTATCTCAATGTTTGTGGCCGACTGACGGTGGCAGGGTGTTTGACATTCATTCTCATTTCTTGCATGGGACCAATGCATGCAACCAAGGAGACAGATTTAGATTTTCAACCAATTTATATGCATTAGAGCATATGCATGTAGTTCAAATTTGAATTATACACATAAATGCATTGAAAGGTCAATTAATACATATAAATATCCAAAAGAACCACGATAAATTCCAAAATTTAACACAACACTTGTGTTGTTCTATGTTGTCACTAGAAAAAGAATTGAAATCAAGAAGAGGCAACGGATATCGTTTCATCCATAAAGGTGAAACCTTCCATACCGTAACCATGAGGCTTGTTGTGATAAGCTCTGGTTTGTGAGAAGCTCTGGTTTGTGAGAAGCTTATATACCCCAACCTGCCCCAAATGGGACAATATTTTTACCACTGCATGTTGATGTCGTTCCATGCTAGCGTGTAAAGGTTCATGAATTTCAAACGCGTTTTCGATTTACTATAATTTAAAAACCATATACTATCTCAATGTTAGCGGCCGAGCGACGGTGGCAAGGTGTATGAAATTCATTCTCATTTCTTGCATGGGACTTAAGCATGTAACCAAGGACACACATTCCAATTCTGAACCACTTTATATGCTCTGGAGCATGTGCATGTAGTTCAAATTTGAATTATGCACATGAATGCATAGAAAACTCAGTTAATGTATAAAAATGTCCAAGCGAACCCCGAAAACTCCCAAAAAATGACATAACACTCGTGTTGTTCTATGTTGACACGAGAAAAATTTAGAAAGTAAGAAGAGGCAACATATATCATTTGTCCCACAAGGTGGCACGTTCCCTACCGAAACCATCTAGCTTGTTGTGAGAGAAGCTCCGGTTTGCGAGAAGCTTATACTCAAACCTGCCCCAAATGGGAAAATATTTCTACCACAACATGTCGATGTCGTTCCATGATATCATGTCAAGTTTCATAAATTTCAGCCGAGTTTTTGATTTACTAGAATTTTAAAACCATGTATCTCAATGTTAGCAGTTGAGCGACAATGTCAAGGTGTTTGACATTTATTCTCATTTCTTGCATGTGACCTCAGCTTGCAACCAAGGACAAACATTTGATTTTGCAATCCGTTTTTATGGACTGGAGCATGTGCTTTAATTTTGAATAGTGCACCTAAAATTGGTAGAAAACCAATTTAATGTATAAAATTTCCAAACGAACCCTGAATAATTCCAATTTTGTTACGACACATATATAGTTGCATCTTTACTATAGATAAAAGGTCTAGCAATTCAAACACTGACCATTGCTGCCTTGGCCCCATTATGTAATTCAAATCAAAATGAAAAATCAAGTAGATCCCACATAGTTTATTATCACCAACCATGTGAGATGCAGTACAAAATAAACTGGAGCACCGTCGGTGTATAGTATGCCTATGGCTTACGTGAGAAGGTGCATCGGCTACAGTCCACAGCAGGCGTGTCAAGCACACTAGCTCGCTCCCCAAATACTCCCGCCTCTGCATCCCTCGCAATCTCAAAAATATCTGCTCGCCCTTGATCCAAATTTTTAGTAGCCCCCGCCTTGTTACTCCCGCCTAGTAAAATTTTCAGTTGCCGCGGTATTTCCTCAAACACCACCTTAACCCCACCCCACCCCCCGCCCCCCCCCTCCATACACACCACACACTCCACAAAACCTGCGCTCACCAACACACACCACCCCCGTAAACATTGTTAGGTCGCCGCCATCGCCGCCGCCTCCATCCTCAACCTCTGTTTGTGTGCCGGGGAGCTCAAGGAGCCAATGGCCCAAGAGAGTTTTATCGCGGCCTCTTCGCCCGACACTGGCGAGGTGGCCGCCGAGGTGTCCCCGTCGTTCTCCGCGGGCTCTTTATCGATCCGCCGTCGCTGGTCCCCCAATTCGCCCGCTGTCGCGCCCCTACGCCGGTTCAAGGACTTCCCCGTCCTCCCTAGGACCCGGCAGCCGACGAGCTCCTACCTCGGGGTCTGGCAGTAGCGGTGGGGGACGTGGGTCGCCGAGATTACAGATCGGGAGACCCACACCCGCCGGTGGGTCGGTAGCTTCCACATGGCCGAGCTCACGGCCATGGAGTACGACCGCTGGCTGGTCCTCTACCATGGCGCGGCGGCTAGGCTCAGTTTCCCCTTCGGCACATGTACGACCCACCTCGTTCCGCTGGAGCCAGGGGTGGTGAGCTTGGCTATGGCGCGGGAGGACCGCGAGGTGTGGGAGCGCCTCGAGGATGAGGCTGCCGACGAGGCCTACATGCAAGAGCTCCACCAGCAGTACCCGGAGCTCATGGAGATGGAGTGGGCGATCTTTGCCAGCACGGAGGGCGGCAAGGTTATCGCGCTCTCCTCCGATGACGATGTCGAAGGCGGCGAGGACGGCGGCGCGGAGGGCGTCCAGGTGGGCGACGAGGACGAGGAGATCGACGTTAACGAGTGGAGGAGTGCCTTCCCCAACGACCCCGATAACGGCACCGGCCCAGACCCGGCTCCTGGCACACCATAGCTGACGAGGAAGGATTGGCTCGACCTCTACTTCGACGGGAAGTAGTTTAGTTTAATGTAAATTTATGTTTTATATTCGGTTATGCAAAACTATCTATGTTTATATTTGAATGCATGCTACATTCGATTGAACCTGCTTTGAACTTGATCAAATTGAAGTTTACAACATTAAGTTTAGGGGATCGAATAGAAACGGCCAAAAATTGCTAGAGTATATATATCCACTAATTGTTTTAGTCCTTTAACTTTTAAAGGATCGGCTAGAGATGGCCTTATGCCTTGTTTATTTCAGTTCTTCACAATGTGATGCTCTATATGTGCAACTATTTGCCGTGCAATTCAACTCCATCAATAACAGTTTCAACAATACCATTATGAATTACGATATTTGGTTGCTATTAAGGATATTGCAGTTAACATGCCTTTTCGTTTTTTTAACAATAACTAGTGTACTTTAGACCTGCACAATACCAGTTTGAATGACTATTTGCTCGTTTATAAATGTTATGCCTGATGCAGTTAACACACCTTTTCACTTCTTGTTTTTCTAAACTAGCGTGCTTAAGCCTGCACACTTAAGGTATCATTTGTAGATTACGTTGTCTACCATGGATATATTTGGTTGATGTTTAGCCTGTTGTGCTTAACATGCCTTTATATGTACTCATACAGGACAATATTGACAAAAGTGTTGTTTTCCCATTGAGGTTAGTTTCATCACATTGCTTATATGTACTCACTGTTCAGGATCTCGGTAGCTGGTACCATATAGCTTGGGGGCTGATAAGGGATTAATCGTCAAATCGGACATTTCACTGAATATATCTGTAACCCATTTATCAGTAGGTTAACTAGGGCCGTATTTAATATATCTGAGGCTACATAGCAACATGCATTGTACTAAATGACTAAATATCCAACCCTAGGCTACGTAGCAACAAGGAAGAGTGTTACCTTAATGTTCTGATGATGTCTAGATATACGTGTATAAAATATTATATAATGGGATGGAGGGAGTGTTGTACTACATCATTTTGCAATTGTTTTTTAGCTTCTAATATTAACTTGGTGCTTTTAGGTACATATGTCATTGCCAAAGATCCACACTTTGACCCTTTCTGCGTATGGGGCAATGAGATATTCATGAACCAGCATCAAGTGAGGAAACTGATAACGATTGTTATTAAAATGGGTCAAAAGATGTCAATCCCTTCACGGCCACTTGAGAAAGTGAGATCTGCTAGAGATAGTATGATAAGATAAATATATTTTGGGTATTTTATAATATACATGCAAAAAGTAAAGATGCAAATAAAGGTAGATTGAAAGCAAATATGATAAGATATAGACCCGGGGGCCATAGGTTTCACTAGCAGCTTCTCTCAAGATAGCATAAGTATTACGGTGGGTGAACAAATTACTGTTGAGCAATTGATAGAAAAGCGAATAATTATGAGATTATCTAGGCATGATCATGTATATAGGCATCACGTCTGTGACAAGTAGACCGACTCCTGCCTGCATCTACTACTATTACTCAACACATCGACCGACTCCTGCCTGCATCTAGAGTATTAATTCACAAAGAACAGAGTAACACATTAAGCAACATGACATGATGTAGAGGGATAAATTCATGCAATATGATATAAACCCCATCTTTTTATCCTCGATGGCAACAATACAATACGTGCCTTGCAACCCTTTCTATCACTGGGTAAGGACACCGCAAGATTGAACCCAAAGCTAAGCACTTCTCCCATGGCAAGAAAGATCAATCTAGTAGGCCAAACCAAACTGATAATTCGAAGAGACTTGCAAAGATAACTCAATCATACATAAAAGAATTCAGAGGAGATTCAAATATTTCTCCTAGATAAACTTGATCATAAACCCACAATTCATCGGATCTCGACAAACACACCGCAAAAAGAGTTTACATCGAATAGATCTCCACAAGAGAGGGGGAGAACATTGTATTGAGATCCAAAAAGAGAGAAGAAGCCATCTAGCTAATAACTATGGACCCGAAGGTCTGTGGTAAACTACTCACAACTCATCGGAGGGGCTATGGTGTTGATGTAGAAGCCCTCCATTGTCGATTCCCCCTCCAACGGAGCACTGGTGAAGGCTCCAAGATGGGATCTCGTGGATACAGAAGGTTACGGCGGTCGAAATTGTGTTTCATTGGCTCCCTGGATGTTTTCGGGGTACGTAGGCTTATATAGGAGGAAGAAGTACGTCGGTGGCTGCCCGAGGGGCCAACGAGACAGGGGGCGTGCCCTGTTGGGGGGACGCGCCCTACCCTCTTGTGTCCGCCTCGGTTGCTTCTTGACTTGCACTCCAAGTCCACTGGATCACGTTCGTTCCAAAAATCATGCTCCCGAAAGTTTCATTCCGTTTGGACTCTGTTTGATATTCCTTTTCTTCGAAATACTGAAATAGGCAAAAAAAACAGCAATATGGGCTGGGCCTCCGGTTAGTAGGTTAGTCCCAAAAATGATATAAATGTGTAAAATAAAGCCCATAAACATCCAAAAGGGGTAATATACTAGCATGGAACAATCAAAATTATAGATACGTTGGAGACGTATCAAGCATCCCCAAGCTTAATTCCTGCTCGTCCTCGAGTAGGTAAATGATAAAAACAGAATTTTTGATGTGGAATGCTACCTAGCATAACTCTCAATGTAATTTTCTTTATTGTGGCATGAATGTTCCGATCCAAATGATTCAAAGTAATAGTTCATATTGACATAAAAATGGTGATACTTCAAGCATACTAATCAAAGTAATCATGTCTTCTCAAAATAACATGGCCAAAGAAAGTTATCCCTTCAAAATCATATAGTCTGGTTGTTGCTCTATCTTCATCACACAAAGTATTTAATCATGCACAACCCCGATGACAAGCCAAGCAATTGTTTCATACTTTAGTAATCTCAAACTTTTTCAACTTTCACGCAATACATGAGCGTGAGCCATGGACATAGCACTATATGTGGAATAGAATGGTGGTTGTGGAGAAGACAAAAAAGGAGAAGATAGTCTCACATCAACTAGGCATATCAACGGGCTATGGAGATGCCCATTAATAGATATCAATGTGAGTGAGTAGGGATTGCCATGCAACGGATGCACTAGAGCTATAAATATATGAAAGCTCAACAAAAGAAACTAAGTGGGTGTGCATCCAAGTCGCTTGCTCATGAAGACCTAGGGCATTTTGAGGAAGCCCATCATTGGAATATACAACCCAAGTTCTATAATGAAAAATTCCCACTAGTATATGAAAGTGACAACATATGAGACTCTCTATCATGAAGATCATGGTGCTACTTTGAAGCACAAGTGTGGAAAAGAGATAGTAGCATTGTCCCTTCTCTCTTTTTCTCTCATTTTATTATTTTTTCTTTTTTCTTTTTTTCTTTTTTTCTTTTCTTTTTTTTTCTTTGGCCTTTCCCTTTTTTTCTTTTTGGCCTTTCTCTTTTTTTTTATGTTTTTTCTTTTGTAAAGTCTGAAGTCTCATCCAGACTTGTGGGGGAATCATAGTCTTCATAATCCTTTCCTCACTAGGACAATGCTCTAATAATGAAGATCATCACACTTTTATGGATTTACAACTCAAGAATTACAACTCAAAGCTAGAACAAGATATGATTCTATATGAATGCCTCCAGCGGTGTACTAGGATATGCAATGAATCAAGAGCGACATGTATGAAAATTATGAAGGTGGCCTTGCCACAAATACGGTGTCAACTACATGATCATGCAAAAAGCAATATGACAAAAGTAATGCGTGTCATATGAATGGAACAGTGGAAAGTTGCATGGCAATATATCTCAGAATGGCTATGGAAATGCCTAATAGATAGGTATGGTGGCTGTTTTGAGGAAGGTATATGGTGGGTCTATGGTACCGGCGAAAGTTGCGCGGCACAAGAGAGGCTAGCAATGGTGGAAGGGTGAGTGTGCGTATAATCCATGGACTCAACATTAGTCAAAAGAACTCATATACTTATTGCAAAACTCTACAAGTCATCAAAAACAAAGTACTACACGCATGCTCCTAGGGGATAGATTGGTAGGAAAAGACCATCGCTCGTCCCTGACCTCCACTCATAAGGAAGACAATCAATAAATAAAATTGTGCTCCAACTTCATCACAAAGCGGTTCACCATACGTGCATGCTATGGGAATCACAAACCTCAACACAAGTATTTTTCATAATCACCCCAACTAGCATGACAATAATATCACTACCTCCATATCTCAAAACAATTATCAAGCATCAAATTGATCATAGCATCTGAGGGAGTCCTGGACTAGGGGGTGTCCGGACAGCCGGACTATCATCGTCCGCCGGACTCCAAGACTACGAAGATGCAAGATTGAAGACTCCGTCCCGTGTCCGGATGGGACTTTCCGTGGCGTGGAAGGCAAGCTTGGCAATACGGATATGTAGATCTCCTACCATTGTAACCGACTGTAATTAACCCTAGCCTCCTCCGTGTATATATAAACCGGAGGGCTTTAGTCCGTGGGACACAACATACATTACAACGATCATACCATAGGCTAGCTTTAGGGTTTAGCCTCCTTGATATCGTGGTAGATCCACTCTTGTACTACCCATATCATCAATATTAATCAAGCAGGACGTAGGGTTTTACCTCCATCAAGAGGGCCCAACTCGGTAAAACATCGTGTCCCTTGTCTCCTGTTACCATCCGCCTAGACGCACGCCGGGACCCCTACCCGAGATCCGCCAGTTTTGACACCGACATTGGTGCTTTCATTGAGAGTTCCTCCGTGTCGCCACCGATAGGCTCGATGGCATCTTCAATCAACAACGCTGTCCTGGTGAGACTTTTCTCCCGGACAAATCTTCAGATTTGGCGGCTTCAGACCATGGGCTAATTCACTTGGCCATCCGAGCAGATCGAAGCTACGCCTTGGCCATCAGTCGATTCGAAGCCTAAACTTCACGGCCGACATCCGGGGACTTGATCTTCGACGGGCTCGAGCCACAGCCAAGCGCCCGCACTATTACGATGGGCATGATCTAGCTCGTCACGAACAAAGGCCTTGCTGGCCAAGACAAGAATCCGCCCGCCTTAGTCCGGAGCCAATCGCCCAGATCGAGGGCCGGTGGTTGGACACCGCCTCGGGGGCTGCAACTTCTACGGCGATGGAGCCGAAAACTAACCTTATCCCTCGCGAAGCTCGTGACTCCGAGGTGCCGGAGTCCTTGCCGGACTCCGGACCTCCCAGCCCCTGCCAATCGAATCTGATTGGGCGCCGGTTATGGGATTCACCGCCGCGGACAGCTTCCAACACTCGCCCTTTGGCGACATCCTAAATTCGCTAAAGCATCTCTCGCTATCCGGAGACTCCTGGCCGGATTATGGCCAGGATGGTTGGGATACGGACGACAAAGAAATTCAGAGCCCACCCACCACCCACTTTGTAGCCACTGTCGACGATCTAACCGACATGCTAGACTACGACTCCGAAGACATCGACGCTATGGACGACGATGCCGGAGATTTAAACAGAACCAGCGCCTACAGGCACCGAAGACCACCTCGTCATACGACATATACATGGTGGACACCCCAAAAGATGGGGACGGCGAAGAAACAATGGAGGCGATTCCTTAAAGAAACAGCCCAAGCGCCAAGCGTCGTGGCGCCGCCTAAATCCCGCCATAGCAAGAATGGAGATTCCGCACAGAGATAATAATACCCCGAGAGTGCCGAAGATAATCCCTCCAAGAAGACTCAGCAGCAGAGGATGCAGAAGCAAGCCCTCACGAGAGGGCGGCAGACGAAGAGGTCGAGGACTATAACTATATACCTCCCTCCGAAGACGAGGCAAGCCTCAACGACGACGAATTCGTCGTGCCCGAGGATCCCATCAAACAAGAGCGTTTCAAACGCAGGCTTATCGCCACGGCAAATAGCCTAAAGAAAAAGCAGCAGCAGCTTCAAGCTGATCAGGACCTGCTGGCCGATCGATGGACCGAGGTCCTCGCGGCCGAGGAGTATAAACTCGAACGCCCCTCCAAAAGCTACCCAAGACGCAAGTTGCTCCCCGATTAGAGGAGGAAGCATACATACCTTCATCACTGGGCACGATACGGCCGATCGACCACCCGTGGTCGCGACAGAGCGGCATCCGTGCCCTCCGCCAAGACCGCACCCGGCATCGCTCCAAAAGTACGGCCAAGAGGGAACGCGCGGACTTGCGAGACGATTGAGGACAAATCAAGGCAATCCAGATCCATCTAAGGATCACGTGGGCGCCCCACGACCCGCGACGAATACCGTCGCACCGGATACAATAACCCCGGCCGGGCCGAACACAGCAGACAACGCTCTCTCGAGCTACGTCGTGATATTGCTCAATATAGAGGTGCCGCACACCCGCTATGCTTCACTGACGAAGTAATGGATCATCAAATCCCTGAAGGGTTTAAACCCATAAACATCGAATCCTACGATGGAACAACAGACCCTGCGGTTTGGATCAAAGATCTCCTTCACATCCATAGGGCCCGCGGCGATGATCCCCATGCCATCAAGTATCTCCCACTCAAGCTTGAAGGACCATCTCGGCATTGACTTAACAGCTTGCCCGCAGAGTCAATTGGGTGTTGGGAAGACCTGGAAGCCGCATTCCTCGACAACTTCCAGAGGCACGATATGTGCGCCACCGACGCCGATGACCTAAGCCACATAATTCAGCAGCCAGACGAATCGCCGCATAATTACGGACACGGTTCTTGACAAAGAAAACCAAATCGCCGACCGTCCGGATGCAGAGGCCCTCGCTGTCTTCAAACATAACATCCGCGACGAGTGGCTAGCCCGCACCGGGACAGAAAAGCCAAATCCATGGCAGCGCCACTTCATTAATGACCGCTTTTGCGGAGAGGATAGCTGGCTAGCTCGCAGCAACAACCTCAAGAAAATTCTGGCAGTCCGGATACTAACGACCACAACGGCAGGTCACGTCGAAGCAAAAATAAACGCCGCATTAATGGCGACGACAAGGAGGATACGGCAGTCAACGCCGGATTCCGATGCTCTAAACCCGGTCAGCGGAAGAAGCCATTCAAAAGAACCACTCCGGGTCCGTCCAATTTGGACCGAATACTCGACCGCTTATGCCAGATACATGGCACCCCTGAAAAGCCAGCTAATCACGCCAACAGAGATTGCTGGGTGTTCAAGCAGGCAGGCAAGTTAATTGCCGAAAACAACGACAAGGGGCTAAACAGCGACGACGAGGAAGAGACCCGACCGCTGAACAATAGAGGACAGAAGGGTTTCCCCACACAAGTGCGGACGGTGAACATGATCTACGCAACCCATATACCCAAGAGGGAGCGGAAGCGTGCACTAAGGGACGTATACGCGATGGAGCCAGTCGCCCCGAAGTTCAATCAATGGTAATCTTGTCCGATCAATTTCGATCGAAGAGACCATCCGACCAGCATCCGCCACGGCGGATTCGCCGCATTGGTGTTAGACCAATCGTCGATGGATTTCACCTCACGAGAGTCCTGATGGACGGCGGCAGTAGCCTGAACCTGCTTTATCAGGATACAGTGCGCAAGATGGTCATAGACCCCTCAAGGATTAAACCTACAAAGACAACCTTTAAAGGCGTCATACTAGGTGTGGAGGCCAATTGTACAGGCTCAATCACACTAGAAGTGGTCTTCGGATCCCCGGATAATTTCCGGAGCGAGGAGTTAATCTTTGACATAGTCCCATTTCGCAGCGGCTATCACGCTCTGCTCGGACGAACCGCGTTTGCAAACTTTAACGCGGTGCCGCATTACGCATACCTCAAGCTCAAGATGCCAGGCCCTCGTGGAGTCATCACGGTCAACGGAAATATGGACCGCTCCCTCCGAACGGAGGAACATACAATGCTCTCGCGGCGGTACTGAGCAGCCTTTTAAGGCAATTTTCGAGTCCGGCCGTTAAACGGCCGGACACAGCCAAACACGCCCGAAGCAACACCAACCAAGACCACCTGGCACGATTCGAGCACGCGTAGCAATGCGACCCTAACCCTCACCCTCGCATGATTACAAGAACAACCCTCCGCGTACATCATTACGCTTTGGAGATACCATTGGCGTAGGGGAAGGGGCACGACCACAACAGACCCAGAGTGCGGATCGACCACACCAGGGGCTCGCAAGTGTGCCACTCTTTCTTATTATTTTCCTTCTTTATGTACACAGACTCCGTTAGCTGAGGCCTGTCCGTGTGAACTCGCCAACTCATGATGCAACAAATGGGAGTAAAGAATGCGCGATTTAACACTCGTGTGGTCTCAATTACGAGCATTAAATTTGATTATATACACCAAGTCCGCAGCCCATCCTCGGAGGGGACATGTTTAATTAGTCCAAAACCCATGCTTACTCAAGACTATCTCAGATCAGTCCGCACACATAGCGCATTTCCTTTAATAAATGATGCAGCACTTTTTTTGCTCGTTATTACATATATATGTTCATTACATGACATCTTGCACCAGATATTTTGATATGGCCTAATACACTAGGGGCTTATGTTCCCCACATTATGGTGTGATAAGTCCGAACACTTTCACAAGTGCGGCACCCCGAACTTATAGCATTATATGAATCGGCTCCGAATCATGTCTTGGGTCAATAGTTGGGTTTGCCCGGCCCCATGTTTTGGTGCCTTACGCCCGCTCCGTCGGCTAAGGTGGCACTGGAGAACCACTGCGATTGCGCCCGGTTGAGCCGAGCGAGCGCCTCGAAGGAGAAAGCTAAAACCGACCGGCATGATAAGGCGAGAGACTGTTCGTTGTTCGAGAGGTCTTTTCGGGTCCTTAAAGACTCACACCGCTTCGAGCGAAGTTCGGATAATGTCCGACGAAGGCGTGGATAGCGCCTCAATTCGGTCTTCCAATACTAGGGCTTTGCCAAATTTAAAATTATAGAATTCTATGGCTAAGTGAGAGTGTTCAAGCATTATAAGTCCGGTTGCCTTGTTCGTTGTGTTGAGCGCCTCCCTAGATGGACCCAAAAGTGGGAACAAGATTGCTCAAGTTATCCCGAACACCCCAACACTTGCGGCTTGGGGGCTGAAGCCAACGACTTGCCATCTCTCAGATTTTATAAATGGCCGCACAGAAGGTAATATTTTAAATTAAAAAAGAGTTGCTTAATGTGCACATGAACAAAGTTTTCAGCGCACAGGATGATACACAACGAGTTTACTCAAAAATTACATCTCTAGGGCATTCATCCGCAATATCGCGGGCTCCCTTCAGGACAGTTTTATAATACATTTTGGGCGACGATACTTTTGCCCGTGGCGGCGGGTCAAGAAGAAGCTTCTCCGCATCCAGCCTGCCCAGCAGCACTTTTGTGCGGGCAAGGGCCCGACAAGCACCTTCAATACAGAGGAGCGCTTGATGACCTCCACCTGTGGGCACGATCCACCAGCCGCCAGCCGACGAGGCCAAAGTAGCTCCTGTGCATGGCCTGTCCAGTGCCACACCGGACTATAAGGCCCTTCATGGCCTCCTCGGCTACCTTGTGGAGTTCGACCACCGCTTCACCGGTCGCTTGGGGCACGGATGGCCGGCCTCAGCGTCTCGAGACCGTAAGACCTTCTCCGCTGAGCTCCCTCCTCGCCACGGTAGAATGCGGCGATCGACACACTACGCGGCAGATCCGCAAACGCCTCGAGAGCTCTGAATGCGGTAAGTGTCGTAGTTTACATTAACATGCTTGCTTTGCATGAAAAATGCCTTACCCGCCGCTATCTTCTTTACATCTTCAACCTCCTCAAGGCCCTTACGGCCTCGGCCTTGGCGGACTTGGCACTTTCGAGCCGAGGCAAGCTCGACTCGAGTCTTGAGTCACGCCCAAGCTCTCATGCTTCTCCATGAGAGCCCGGAGCTCTTGCCGCACTTCCGCCACTGTGCCTCCTGCTTTTCTCGCTCTGCCTCGTTCATGTCAAGACTGCGTCGTCGCGGACACAGCCTCCTTCGTGGCTGCCACCTCGCTTGTGGCCCCGCAATACCCATATTATCCTTGTTAATTTTATTGCACCAAAATCCTTTTCTCAGAAGGTAACAATTCAAAGTGGTGCTACTCACCTTCTTTGTCCTCGAGCTGCCTCTTGGCATGGCGAGCTCTCGCCGACCGCCGAGATCTTGCTTTAATGTACCAACCTCCGCAGTCGGTCGGCAGAGGTCAGCAAAGACACCTGCAAACCCATATTGACATAATTTATTAGCAACTGCGAATATCTTTTAGATCCTCATCCGCTTTTCTTCCCAACACCGAACCGAGCATCGAGGCTACCGCCTATGCGGTACTACATTACATAATTTTAATTTCTACCTCAAAGCCTCGTTAGAAGGCTATGCAGTTTTGGTCAGCCCGCTCTTGGCGAGATGGACTTTCAATCACCGCACTCATAATAAGGCGGTGTTCTTCCTTGATGGAAGCGCTTTGAGCGCCCAAGAAGTTGTCCGCGCCCGGTTGGGCGGAGGCCGCGGCGTCACAGCCTTGCCCTTCTTTCGAAGGGGCGCTGCCGACTCTGGAACCACTACAGTTCCGACGAGAGTCCGCGCAAAAGTCCGGAGGTTGCCTTGTGGCGCCCGAGCCTCCTCCCGATGGGTCCTTTCCGGGATCCCACCTCGGCGCCCTCATCGGCGCGGGGTAGAGGCGGTCGAAGCGAATCCACATCCGACGGGCTAACGACCCGCTTGATGAAGCGGGAGATCATCATCGGCCGGATCGGGCAATATGCGGCATTAGTAGGACGCTATGTGACACAAAAGAAATTGCATATCGTGGATCCGGATACTTACGATCTCGCCGAGGCTCGGCCCTTGAGGGCTACCTCACCGCCAGCGTCGGTGTTGGCAGAGCTGTCCGGGGGAATAGTTCTTCCCCTCTTGGACCCTTCGGCCCCCCCTGTTGGGGAAGCCTTCCTCTTCCTCTCTTCCCCTTCCGGGAGAGAGTCTTCTTCCTCCTCCTCGTCTTCGGGGGAGGAGTCCGCCTCGTTGTCGGACGCCAGATTATGGGAACTCTTTCGAGTCCCCGTGGCCACCTTCTTGGCCTTCTTCTCCGGCACCACGTGCGGTGCCGGAACCAGCAGCCCCGCTAGACGGGCATCCACTGGGTCTTCTGGTATGGGAGCCAGGCAGATGAGCTGCTCGGCCTTCTTCATCCATTCCTGTCAAGGGAAAAGGGAGATTGAATCCCTCTTAGAATCAATCTATTTACAACAAGTGTCCCGTAAAGGGGTAGAATCACTTACCTCGTTAGCCGGATGCTGCGAGTGAAATCCGCGGTCTTCCGTCGCGGATGCGGGGCTTCGCGCCTTAAACAGCACCTCCACCGCCTTTCAGACATCGTGGTCAAGAGCCCGCTTAGCGCCTGGTGTTGTTCCGGATCGAACTCCCATAGATTGAATGCCCATTCTTGGCATGGGAGGATCCGGCGGACGAGCATGACTTGGACCACGTCAACGAGCCTGAGCTTCTTGTTCACTAGTTTCGGATACAGCTCGAGTCCCGCTGCCTCCTTCGGATTACCCCACAGCAAGCCCTTCTCTTTCCAGGAGGTGAGCTGCGTAGGGATACCAGATCTAAACTTGGGGGCCGCCGCCCATGTAGGGTCGCGCGGCTCGGTGATATAGAACCACCCCGATTGCCACCCCTTGACGGAGTCCACGAAGGCCCCTTCGAACCAGAGGACGTTGGGCATCTTGGCCAACATGGCGCCTCCGCACTCCGCATGCATGCCCTTCACTACCTTCGGCTTGACGTTGAAGGTCTTGAGCCACAAGCCGAAGTGGGGCCGGATGCAGAGGAGGGCCTCACACACGACGATGAACGCCGAGATGTTGAGGATGAAGTTCGGCGCCAGATTGTGGAAATTCAGGCCGTAGTAGAACATGAGCCCCCGGACAAAGGGGTGAAGTGGAAAGCCCATCCATGGAGGAAGTGGGGAAGGAAAACGACCTCTCATGGGGCCCGGGGTAGGGATGAGCTGCCCTCGTCGGGCAAATGGTCTGCGATATCGCCGAAAGGTATCCGGCGTTGCGCAGCTTGGTGATGTGCTCCTCCTTGACGGTGGAAGCTAACCATTTGCCTCCCCCCCGGACATGGTCGGGAAGGTTAAGACGAGATGCGAGCTTGGGCGTTGGAGCTTGAGTGCGGAGGTGGATAAGCAAAGGAGGAAGAAGGCATGGGTGAAAAGGTGAATCCTTATCCCTTATATATAGGTGGGCGAAGACTATGCGCCCCACCGCCCGGTAAAACTCGCTATCTCCCAAGCGCCACCATCAATGGCGCGTTGGGTTACCCACGTCTGCATCGATGAGAATCCCGGAATAAGTGGAGCACGATCTCTGCTTCGACAAGACGTGCCAAGGAAACCGCTTCGCTAAACGTGCTGAGGTGGTATAATAAAAAACGATTCAAGTAAAGGCTTGGTAGCGGTGTGATGTCATGCCGCAAAATACGTCAGTAGATTGGACTTGTGTACATTTTATTCTCTCTACGGTGGAATGTGGAATTTATTTTGCAGAGCCGACACTATCCCGGTGTTCATGATCTTCTCTGGGTTATTCAAAGGAGGAACCCGCCTTGCAATGCCGAACATTATGCGCTACCGGACTTATCGCCATTGAAGCCTGGTTCAGGGCTACCGAGGAGTCCTCGACTAGGGGTGTCCGGACGGCGGACTATCATCGTCCACGGACTCCAAGACTACGAAGATGCAAGATTGAAGACTCCGTCCGTGTCCGGATGGGACTTTCCTTGGCGTGGAAGGCAAGCTTGGCAATACGGATATGTAGATCTCCTACCATTGTAACCGACTCAGTAACCCTAGCCTCGTCCCGTGTCTATATAAACCGGAGGGCTTTAGTCCGTAGGACACAACATACATTACAACAATCATACCATAGGCTAGCTTTAGGGTTTAGCCTCCTTGATCTCGTGGTAGATCCGCTCTTGTATTACCCATATCATCAATATTAATCAAGCAGGACGTAGGGTTTTACCTCCATCAAGAGGGCCCGAACCTGGGTAAAACATCGTGTCCCTTGTCTCCTGTTACCATCTGCCTAGACGCACAGTTCGGGACCCCCTACCCGAGATCTGCCGGTTTTGACACCGACAGCATCCAATTCACTTTCTATGATAGTTTTTATTATACCCAACTTGGATGCTCATCATTCTAGGACCAAATTTGTAACCATGGAAAATACCATGTTGTTCTAAAAGACTCTCAAAATATTATAATTTGAAGTATGATATACTAGTAATTTCTTCAAAATTAAGTCACCTCCGTGCTCTAAAAGATATAAGTGAAGCACTAGAGCAAAAACTATCAAGCTCAAAAGATATAAGTGAAGCACATAGAGTATTCTAGCAAATTCTAATCAAGTGGGCTTCTCCGAAAAGGTGTGTACAGCAAGGATGATTGTGGTAAATTAAAAAGCAAATACTAATATAATACACGATGCTCCAAGCAAAACACATATCATGTGGCGAATAAAAATATAGCTCCAAGTAAAGTTACCAATGAATGAAGACGAAAGAGGGGATGCCTTCCCGGGGCATCCCCAAGCTTAGGCTTTTGGCTATCCTTGAATATCTTGGGGTGCCATGGGCATCCCCAAGCTTAGGATCTTGCCACTCCTTATTCCATAGTCCATAAAAGCTCTACCCAAAACTTGAAAACTTCACAACACAAAACTCAACAGGAAATCTTATAAGCTCCGTTAGTGAAAGAAAAGAAAACCACCACATAAGGTACTGTAATGAACTCATTCTTTATTTATTTAGGTGTTAAACCTACTATATTCCAACTTCTCTATGGTTTATAAACTATTTTACAAGCCATAGATGCATCAAAATAAGCAAACAACACACGAAAAACAGAATCTGTCAAAAACAGAACAGTCTGTAGCAATCTGTAACTAATGCAAACTTCTGGAACTCTAAAAATCCTACCAAAATAGGAAGTCCAGGACAATTTTTCTATTGATCATCAGCAAAAAGAATCAACGCAAAATCACGTTTATGTGATTTAACAAAACTAAATTCGTGCGTGCAAAGTTTCTGTTTTTCAGCAGAATCAAATCAACTATTATCATAGGTTATCCTATAGGTTCTACTTGGCACAAACACTAATTAAAAGATAAAAACACATCTAAACAGAAGGTAGATGCAAGATTTGTTACTAAACAGGAACAAAAACAAAAAACACAAACAAAATTGGGTTGCCTCCCAACTAGCGCTATCGTTTGACGCCCCTAGTTAGGCATAAAAGCGAAGATAGATCTAAGTAGTGCCATCTTTGGAACTAAACTTTTTAATGGAGTTATGCTCAAGCCCGGGAGGCTATTTGCATTTCCCTTCATTCTCAGAGATCCTTTGATCTAAGGCATCCAACCGCTTATTGTAAAGTGTGATCAAATTATTCATGCGGTTGATACTCCCAACAATATTCTTAAAAGTTTCAACAAGTTTTTGCAATTCAAGTAATTTCTCTAACATTTGGGTTCCTTCAAGAGAGAAGGGTGATCCTTCTTGTCGTGGAAGTACTCCTACTATCCCCTCTAAAATTTCATAAGCGGAACTAGGATCAATTTCAATAAATTCCCCTTTTGCGGCGACATCAAGGAGTTGTTTGTGGGGTATGGTTAACCCAATGTAAAAATTGCGAATTAAAATCTTTAAATCCCCTTCTAAAGCACTTCAAAGTCGGGAGACGAGGGTATCAAGACTGAGCTAGCCATAATGACAAGGTAAAAGATCTAACACACAAGCAAATGGAAAAGGGCAAGCGAAAGAGAGAGGAGGAGATTGGGAAAGAGAGGGCGAATAAAATGGCAAGGGTGAAGTGGGGGAGAGGAAAACGAGAGGCAAATGGCAAATAATGTAAATGCGAGAGAGATGGGTTTGTGATGGGTACTTGGTATGTCTTGACTTGAGCGAAGACCTCCCGAACGGCGCCGAAATCCTTCTTGCTACGCCTTGAGCTTATGCTGGTTTTCCTTGAAGAGGAAAGGGTGATGCAGCAATAGTAGCGTAAGTATTTCCCTCAGTTTTGAGAACCAAGGTATCAATCCAGTAGGAGGCTCCTCAAAAGTCCCACGCACCTACACAAACATACAAAGAACTCGCAACCAACGCAATAAAGGGGTTGTTAATCCCTTCACGGCCACTTGAGAAAGTGAGATCTGATAGAGATAGTATGATAAGATAAATATATTTTTGGTATTTTATAATATAGATGCAAAAGTAAAGATGCAAATAAAAGTAGATTGAAAGCAAATATGATAAGAGATAGACCCAGGGGCCATAGGTTTCACTAGCGGCTTCTCTCAAGATAGCATAAGTATTACGGTGGGTGAACAAATTACTGTCGAGCAATTGATAGAAAAGCGAATAATTATGAGATTATCTAGGCATGATCATGTATATAGGCATCACGTCCATGACAAGTAGACCGACTCCTGCTTGCATCTACTACTATTACTCCACACATCGACCGACTCCTGCCTGCATCTAGAGTATTAAGTTCACAAAGAATAGAGTAACGCATTAAGCAAGATGACATGATGTTGAGGGATAAATTCATGCAATATGATATAAACCCCATCTTTTTATCCTCGATGGCAACAATACAATACATGCCTTGCAACCCTTTCTGTCACTGGGTAAGGACACCGAAATTGAACCCAAAACTAAGCACTTCTCCCATGGCAAGAAAGATCAATCTAGTAGGCCAAACAAAACTGATAATTCCAAGAGACTTGCAAAGATAACTCAATCATACATAAAAGAATTCAGAGAATATTTAAATATTTCTCATAGATAAACTTGATCATAAACCCACAATTCATTGGATCTCGACAAACACACCGCAAAAAGAGTTTACATCGAATAGATCTCCACAAGAGAGGGGGAGAACATTGTATTGAGATCCAAAAGGAGAGAAGAAGCCATCTAGCTAACAACTATGGACCCGAAGGTCTGTGGTAAACTACTCACAACTCATCGGAGGGGCTATGGTGTTGATGTAGAAGCCCTCCATGGTCGATTCCCCCTATGGCGGAGCGCCGACGAAGGCTCCAAGATGGCATCTCGCAGATACAGAAGGTTACGTCGGTGGAAATTGTGTTTCGTTGGCTCCCTGGAGTTTTCGGGGTACGTAGGCTTATATAGGAGGAAGAAGTACGTTGGTGGCCGCCCGAGGGGCCCACGAGACAGGAGGAGCACCCTGTAGGGGGGCGCCCTGTAGGGGAGGGCGCGCCCTACCCTCTCATGGCCGCCTCGGCTGCTTCTTGACTTGCACTCCAAGTCCTCTGGATCACGTTCGTTCCAAAAATCACGCTCCCGAAGGTTTCATTCCGTTTGGACTCAGTTTGATATTCCTTTTCTTCAAAATATTGAAATAGGCAAAAAAACAGCAATACGGGCTGGGCCTCCGGTTAGTAGGTTAGTCCCAAAAATGATATAAATGTGTAAAATAAAGCCCATAAACATCCAAAAGGGGTAATATAATAGCATGGAACAATCAAACAAAATAGATACGTTGGAGACGTATCACAATGCACACAGTTGCTATTTCCAAAGCGTGTGTGATGTCAGACACTATCACATACGGTATGGGAAAACTAAATGTGTGTGAATGTCTACCTATCGTACATGGTTTATAATCATGAACTGTTTGTGACGTGCCAAGCATCATAAACGTAGAGCCAGTTTGGTACGTGCCTAGAAAACTCCCGTGCCTGGAATCTGCCTGGGCCTGGAATCTGCCTGGGTTTAGGTAAAACCACAAAACTCTAACTGTGATGGCAATGCGAACACAAACGAGTAGCAAGGATGAAGCGTTTCGGATATGCAAGACATTGGAAACGGTTATATAGGGGCAACTGTATGCATCAAGGCTCCCTATCCCCGACGGTTTCTGGGTCATGTGGGAAGGACCCCCTATTGCCCACACTCACTAGGTGACGGTTCCGAGCGCCGTCACGGAAAGGGATTAAAAACCATTTGTACAGCACCAACGCGTACCAGTGATGATCCTACATGTAATTATTATGACGGAGGAAACTATGGTTGTAGAAATTTTCATGTTACTAAATTACCTCTCTTCATGTCGAGATTTCTATCGTTTCTTTCTTTTTCCTTGCATATGCTAGTTTTTGCTTGCCTTGATAATTTGTTTTCTTATAAAATGCCTATGCATAGGAAGTATGTTAGACTTAGATGTGTTTTTCATGTTTTTATGATGCTCTCTTTGTGCTTCAATTCTTATCTTTTATGTGAGCACCATTGAAATCTCAATGCCTAGCTAAAAGGCTTTAAAGAAAAGCGCTTGTTGGGAGACAACCCAATATTTTCCTTGTTGTTTTGCAATAAATAATCCATCTAGCCTCTGGTTAGATGTGTTTCTGTGTTTTAGTTAGTGTTTGTGCCAAGTAAGACCTTTGGGATGGCTTACGGTGATAGTTGATTTGGTCTTGCTAAAAAACAGAAACTTTTGTGCCCAGTAAAATAATTTTCATAATTCATAGAAGCATGATTTGATCTGAATTTTTTACACAAGATTCGTATACAAATTTCCCAAGTTGTCCTGATTTTTCAGAGTATGGTGAGCCGTTTATGTAACGAAGTTGGAGCATGATTTATTTATTGATTGTCTTCCTTATGAGTGGCGGTTGGGGACGAGCGATGATCTTTTCCTACTAATCAATCCCCCTAGGAGCATGAGCGTAGTACTATGTTTCGATGACTAATAGACTTTTGCAATAAGTATGTGAGTTCTTTATGACTAATGTTGAGTCGATGGATTATACGCACTCTCACCCTTCCACCATTGCTAGCCTCTCTAGTACCACGCAACTTTCACCGGTACCATACACCCACCATATACCTTCCTCAAAACAGCCACCATACCTACCTATTATGGCATTTCTATACCATTCCGAGATATATTGCCATGCAACTTTCCACCATTCCGTTTATTATGACACGCTTCATCATTGTCATATTGCTTTGCATGATCATGTAGTTGACATAGTATTTGTGGCAAAGCCACCGTTCATACTTTTCATACATGTCACTCTTGAGTCATTGCACATCTCGGTACACCGTCGGAGGCATTCATATAGAGTCATATTTTGTTCTAGTATCGAGTTGTAATTCTTGAGTTGTAAGTAAATAAAAGTGTGATGATCTTCATTATCAGAACATTGTCCCATGTGAGGAAATAAAAAAAGGAGAGGCCAAAGAAGCCAGATAAAAGAGAGAGGCCAAAGAAGCCATTCAAAAAATGAGAGAAAAATAGAGAAGGGGCAATGTTACTATCCTTTTTCCACACTTGTGCTTCAAAGTAGCATCATGATCTTCATGATAGAGAGTCTCCTATTTTGTCACTTTCATATACTAGTGGGAATTTTTCATCATAGAACTTGGCTTGTATATTCCAACGACGGGCTTCCTCAAATGCCCTAGGTCTTCATGAGCAAGCAAGTTGGATGCACACCCACTTAGTTTCTTTTTGAGCTTTCATAAATTTATAGCTCTAGTGCATCGCTTGCATGGCAATCCCTACTCACTCACATTGATATCTATTGATGGGCATCTTCATAGCTCGTTGATACGCCTAGTTGATGTGAGACTATCTCCTTCTTTTTGTCTTCTCCACAACCACCATATTCTTCTCCACCTATAGTGCTATGTCCATGGATCACGCTCATGTATTGCGTGAAAGTTGAAAAAGTTTGAGAACATCAAAAGTATGAAACAATTGCTTGGCTTGTCATCGGGGCTGTGCATGATTTGAATATTTTGTGTGATGAAGATGGAGCATAGCTAGACTATATGATTTTGTGGGGATAGCTTTCTTTGGCCATGTTATTTTTAGAAGACATGATTGTTTTATTAGTATGCTTGAAGTATTGTCATTTTTATGGCAAAATTAAACTTTTGTTTTGAATCTTATGGATCTGAACATTCATGCCACAATGAAGAAAATTACATGGATAAATATGTTAGGTAGCATTCCACATCAAAAATTATGTTTTTATCATTTACCTACCCGAGGATGAGCAGGAATTAAGCTTGGGGATGCTCGATATGTCTCCAATATATCTATAATTTTGTTGTTGTTCCATGCTATTATATTATCTGTTTTGGATGTTTTATATGCATCAATATGCTATTCTATATTATTTTTGGGACTAACCTGTTAACCTAGATCCCAGTGCCAGTTTCTGTTTTCCCCTTATTTTTGAGCTTCGCAGAAAAGGAATACTAAATGGAGTCCAAATGGAATAAAATTTCATGATGATTTTTCTTGGACCAGAAGACACCCAGGAGACTTGAAGTGCAAGTCACAAGAGCCACGAGGCGGCGACAAGGGTGGAGGTAACGCCCAGGGGGTGGGGCTCACCCCCTACCTTGTGGGCCCCTTGGTGACCCCTTGACCTAGATCTTCCTCCTATATATTTGCAAATATTCCCAAGCCACCAGAAGCATCCATGAAAACACTTTTCCACCACCGCAACCTTCTGTTCCCGTGAGATCCCATCTAGGGGCCTTTTTTGGCATCTTTTTGAAGGGGGATTCAATCAAGGAAGTCATCTCCATCAACTCTATTGCCCTTCCGATGAAGCGTGAGTAGTCCACCATACACCTACGGGTCCATAGCTAGTAGCTAGATGGCTTCTTCTCTCTCTTTGATTCTCAATACCATGTCCTCATCGATGTTCTTGGAGATCTATCCGATATAATACTCTTTTGCGGTGTGTTTGTCAAGAATCGATGAATTGTGGGTTTATGATCAGTTTATCTATGAATATTATTTGAATCTCCTTTGGATTCTTATATGCATGATTTGCTATGTTTGTATTTATCTTCGAATTATCGGTTTGGTTTGGCCAACTAGATTGGTTTTTCTTGCAATGGGAGAAGTGCTTAGCTTTGGGTTAAATCTTGCGGTGTCCTCACCCAGTGACAAAGTAGCACTACTAGGGAAAAGCCTAGCAGCAGCGCGGGTTTTGGGCCTATTAGTAGCGCGGGGGCCGGCGCTACAGCTAACTTATAGTAGTAGCGCGGGTGCAACCCACGCCATAGTTAACGATAGCAAATGGCGTGGTAAAACCCGCTACTACTAATCTGTAATCTCTGAAAAAAAATTTGAATTTTTTCGAATTTTTTTTTTGATTTTTTCCCTAATTTTCAAATTTCTGAATTATTTCAACCTCAAATCTCTAATAACCCCTCATCGCTGCTCAATTTAATCTCTAATCACCCCTCATAATTCCAAATCATCTAACTTCCCAGACGGTCACCCATCCTCTCACTACTCCAGCCTGAGCACGCTTAACTTCCGGGTTCTATGCTCCCTCGTTTCCAAGTCTGCACTTGTTGTTTTCCTGACAATAGTAAGATGTCAATCCTATTAACCTCAGGAATTTAGCTTGAGCATGAAGTCACAAATTTCACTGTTTGAGTTTGAAACTATGTTCTAAAAAATTAAGTAACACTAATATTTCTTGAATAATTAGTTTGACCATAATTTGACCACAGTTTGACCATAGTTTGACCAGATTTGACCAAAATTCAAAAAAACTAAAATAATTATTTAGTAACACTAATATTCTTGAATAATTAGTTTGACCATAGTTTGACCAGATTTAACAAAAATTAAAAAAAAACTAATTTGTTTTTGAATTTTTTTGCCTCCAGATCTTAAAAGCCCCGTAACTTTTTTTCTGTTAGGTTTTTGAGGATTTAAAAAATGTTTAACGGGTTCCCCCCGTTAAATTCGGATGTAACTTTTCGAGTAGATGATTTTTCATATAAAAAACTTTTTCATCCGAGTTCAGATGCAAAAGTTATGGCCATTTTACAAATTTCCGAGAGATTTTGCAAATAAAGTCGAATTCATATTTGTAAATTTTCCCAACAACTAGACCACATATCACATGGGAAACTTATTTTCTTTTATTTTTTTGACATTTTTATCATTTTCTTTTATTTTATTTTTTAACTGCAAAGGCGGTCCACAGGGGGGGTAGACTTTGAAAAATTTGCAAATAGGCCATACCCCACGCTACTACTATGGCGGGGCGATTAGTAGTAGCGAGGGTAAAATCATACTATTACTAAGTTGATAGTAGTAGCTGGTTTATAACCATCGCTACTACTATGGCATGGTCCAGGCCACTTAGTAGTAGCGAGGTTAAAACCCGCAATCGCTATCAACTTAGTAGTAGCGAGGTTAAAACCCGCGCTACTACTATGGCATGTCCCATGGGGCACGGTAGAGACCGCTTAGTAGTAGCGAGGTTATAAACCCGCTGCTGCTATCAACTTAGTAGTAGCGAGGTTTAAAAACCTGCGCTGCTAGTAAGTAGCAGTAGCGAGGGTTTTTAACCCTCGCTGCTGCTAAGATTCTGTGTATAGGCTTTTCCCTAGTAGTGTAGGGGTAGAAAGGCACGTATTGTATTGTTGCCATCGAGGATAAAAAGATGGGGTTTACATCATATTGCTTGAGTTTATTCCTCTACATCATGTCATCTTACTTAATGAGTTACTTTGTTCTTTATGAACTTAATACTCTAGATGCAGGCAGGAGTCGGTCGATGTGTGGAGTAATAGTAGTAGATGCAGGCAGGAGTTGGTCTACTTGATACAGACGTGATGCCTATATTACATAATCATTGCCTTGGATATTGTCATAACTTTGCGCTTTTCTATTAATTGCTCAACAGTAGTTTGTTCACCCACCGTATTATTTGCCTTCAGGAGAGAAGCCTCTAGTGAAACCTATGGCCCCTGGGTATATTTTCCATCATATTAGTTTCCGATCTACTATTTTGTAATCTTTTATTTTCAGATCTATAAACCAAAAAACCCAAAAATAATTATCTTTTGTTTATCTATCTCTATCAGATCTCACTTTTGCAAGTGACCGTGAAGGGATTGACAACCCCTTTACCGCGTTGGGTGCAAGTGTTTGATTGTTTGTGCACGTATTGGTGATTTGCGCGTTCTTCTCCTATTGGATTTATACCTTGGTTCTCAAACTAAGGGAAATACGTATCTCTACTTTGTTGCATCACCCTTTCCTCTTCAAGGGAAAAACCAACACAAGCTCAAGAAGTAGCACCATCTGGCCACTGGACCCACGTCAGTTTACTAGTCATGGCCCCTCCATGGTCAGCATGCTCACCGCCAACCACCTTGGACTTGATGTTGAACACCTTCAGCCATAAATCAAAGTGCGGCTGAACTTGAAGGAGCGCTTCACAGAAGACGATGAAGGTCGAGATATGGAGGAGGAAATTGGGGGACAGATCGTGAAAATCTAGACCGTAAAAGAACATCAACCCCCTTACGAAGGGGTGCAGAGGAAATCCGAGCCCCCTAAGAAAATGGGGGACGAACACGACCCTTTCGCCCAGCTTGGGCGTGGGGATGATCTGGCCCTCTTCGGGGGCCCAATGGGTGATGTTTGGCCAACAAATAGCCGGCCTCCTTCAACTTCAAGATGTCCCCCTCGGTGACGATAGAGGCCTCCCACTTCCCATTGGGTCCCGATCCAGCCATGGTCGAAGTAGGCAAAGAGGGATTCGCTGTGGAAGCGGAGGAAAGGGGCGCTGGAGCTCTAAGGATCTGCGTGAGCGGGCGGTGGAAAAAGGCATGGGTTGCTAACTGTGATAGCTCTCCCTTCATAGGTTGTTGAAAGGTCTAGGATTTCCTTTTTCCATGTCGTCGGCTTCTCCACTTCCCGATATGCCCGTGACGTTATGTGCGGGGAGGGGAATCGAAATCATTAACCATATCCCCTAGAAAGCGGGACACAATCTCCACCTCGAGGGGACGTGCTAGACGTGGCATCGGCCTCGAGCTGCGCTTCAAGAAAAAGTAACTACTCGACGTTATGGCCGGAAGTGACTCTTCTTTGGAGGAGAAAAAAATTTCAAATGAAGACACCATTTACACTTGAGTGGTATTTGTTTATTATTGCCTTCAGTGTTAGGTAAAACTCTCGTTTCAGATCCCGAACATCACTTGGTTCCGAACACGGGTAAAATGTACTGAAGAACTCGCCTCGCAAGCCGAATACTGGTCAAATGAGTGGATGCCGGATACAAGCCTTGGCGTTGGAAGCAAGTTTGGGGGCCACCGCGGGAGTCATGGACTAAGGGGTCCTCGGGGCGATGGCCCATTGTACATGGGCCGGACTGGTGGAGCCGAATGTTGACAGGAGATTTATGAAGCCGTGGTGTGCCCTCCAAGTCAAGAAGGCGCGGGATCTCTTTATATCCTTGTTGTAATCTATCTTCGGTAACCCTAACCCTACCGGTGTCTATATAAATTGAGGTTTTTTAGTCTTAGGGCTAGAGCTACATTCATCACCTCATCGCCTTAGGGTTTAGCTCATGTTGATCTCGAGGTAGATCTACTCTATAAACCACATCATATATCCAATATAATCAAGCAGGACATAGGGTATTACCTCTTCGAGAGGGCCCAAACCTGGGTAAACATTGTGTTCATCGTTCCTTGCTCCCCATTAATCCTAGATCCACAGCTCGGGACCCCCTACCCTGAGGTCTGCCAGTTTTGACACCGGCAGTGTCTCTCTGTTGGTTTCCGAATTTTAGAGAATTTATAGAGCTGGAATTAGGTCAGACGGAGCCATGAGGAACCCACAAGGTACTTGGGCGCGCCTACCCCTGGGCACGCCCAAGTGCCTTGTCGTCTACTCATTGCACGGCTGGTCTCCTCCCAAAGCTTCTAGGGTCTCTTTTGTCTAGAAAAAAATCATCAAAAAGTTTCGTGGCATTTGGACTTCGTTTGGTATTGATCTCTTGGAAGACCAAAAACAGGCAAAAAAACAACAACTGGCACTTGGCACTAAGTTAATAGGTTAGTCCCAAAAAATTATATATAATTGCATATAGAACATCCAAGAATGATACTATAATAGCATGGAAAAATCAAAAAGTATAGATATGTTGGTGACGTATAAATGACTCAACAATTAAAGTAATAACATGAAAGTAAATAGAAAGGCCCTTCGCAGAGGGAAGCAGAGATTTGCAGTGGTGCCAGAGCTCAGAGCTAAAATAGAGATGATTACACGTTAGGTGGTGTGTTTTTCCTATCAACATCACGACAAAGGATTTCAACGTCTTCCATGCTAAATAGATTATTGATGGTTCCCATGCAGAAATGAAAAGACTTACTCCCCCACAACCATATAGACACAATCCATGGCTAGCCAAATCCTCGGGTGCCCTCCAACAATCAACTGTCCAGGGTTTTATTTGTTTTTGTTTAATGGGACAAGGCATTCCGAATACCAGCCTCTCTCATGCAACACGAGTGAATAAATGCTCGTCGTAAGAATAACCCACTTAGTATGGAGGATATTGCCCGCCCCGTCGCTCCATAAGCGGTAGAGGCACAGAAAACATGTGTTTATTTGAATGATTAGAGTTGGCACATGCAAATTTAGTAGGGACGGCAGGGTCATACCGTATATAAGTAGATATAATGGACTCTTTTGGCATAATTTTAGCATTCATGAATTTGGATGCGCGAGCAGTATTCCCGCTTAGTATGGGCGAATGCTAGCAAATAGATTGAGAAGTGACCAACTAGAGAGCAACAAAAATCATAATCATGTATTCGAATATTTAACATTGAACATGGGAATGAGTAGGATGTAAACACTCTGAATATAAATATCATGAAGGCTGCATTGGTTTTGATCAACTACATGTGTGAACATGGGCCAAGTCAAGCCACTAGAATTGTTCATAGGAGGATACCATCCTAACATACTACATCATAATCATTTTAATGCATGTTGACACTCAAGATAAGTCAATATCCACTCCTAGCTACTTAAGCATGGCATGAGCAACTATTATCTCTAATTTTCATCACAAACATGTTTACTCATAATGTGATAAATCAGGGGTTATGAGTTAAACATATTTACAAAAACAGAAATAAGAAGAATTCATACCAGATTTTCTTCACCACAGTCACTTCATCAAATCATTGTCATTATTACCTTCCACTTGCACGACTCAATGATGTGAAAATAGCAATGGTGCAAGGGTGCATGTGGTTTAAGCTGAAATCTGCAAACACTTTATTCAAAGGAGAAGACAAGCAAATTTTGGCCCTTCCATTAGATCATTTATAAAGCATATACAAGAGCCACTCGGCAATTCTTACAAAGTCTTCTCCAAACAATGACTCCAAGAAAAGAGAAAAAATAGAGAAACACACTGATTTTTTTTGGAGTTTTTAGTTTTTCTGAAGAAGGCAAACGAAAAGCGAGAAAAACTATTTACACCGAACAACTTCCAGCAAACAGCAAAAGAAGAAACGAGAAATAGTTTTGGGTTTTCTTTTTAATACCATGAACTAACTAAACATGAAAGAAAAGCCGAAAGAAGCGAGAAATATTTTTGGTTTTTCGAACTTTTTCAAACACACAAAAGAAACAAATGAAAGCAAAACTGAATAAACGAAGGAAACGATGAACACCGACATGAATGTGCAAGCATGAAATGAAATGTCGGCGAGAATACGTACTCCCCCAAGCTACACCCTAAAATTTGTCTATATACATCCATATGTAGTCCATATTGAAATCTCTAGGATTTATATTTAGAAACAGAGGGAGTACATCATTCTTCCTCTTGGGGAAATCCTCTATCACAAGTAGCAGAAGAATTCCAGATGTCATTGCCAGGAAGACTTCATCAAACAAACAAAGGTCCCTCCACACACATTTACCATTTACTTGTTCTACTTTTTATTCGCTTTTATTTGCCTTCATTTGCTTCCGTTAAAAAAATCAAAAATACCAAAAAAATCTTGTGTTATATCTTGCTTGAATTGCCATTATGTCTACTCAAGAGAACACTAAGCAATGTGACTTTTCAAATACTAATAATAATGATTTTATTAGTACACCAATTGCTCCTCTCGCCACTAGTATAGAGTCATATGATATAAATGTTACATTATTAAATCTTGTTAGGAAAGAACAATTTGCTGAGAATCGTAATGAGCAGGTCGAGTTACTTCAAAATTGGTCGTTCAAATTCTTGGTCTCTTCCAATGAAGTGGGTTTCTCCATCATCAAGGGAGGTAACATCGCTCTGTCCCTGCTCAATGTCAACTTTCTTCTTTCGAGAAATGGAGGCCCGAATTCATGCTGGGAGCTAGATCAATATCTCCAAGGAAAAGAAGATGAATGGACCCATGTTTTCTGTAGACATCCTAGGAAATCCTACATGCAAGATCTTAGATCTCCTACCATCTACTCCCCATCGAATTCATCTAATCCTAGACCCACTGTTGTTCATCATCCAGTTTCAGTTGGGGCGCCATCCACGGGAAATCAAGGTCCTAATTTCGGCAGTAATGGCCATAATAAGCATTCAATGGGGGTCTCCAACATTAGTGCGGGAGCCCAGCCAACTCAAATTCACAAAGAGGCCATCTGTGTCTATTGTCTGGAGCCGGGCCATTTTCGGCCCAGTTGCAAGAATAGATTTAAATGTCGTGCTTACAAGAAATGGGGTCACATAGCCAAGGATTGCTACTCTTAGGCCCAACCCATCCGCTCAACAGAGCCCAACACCTCTATCGAGCACTACGGCCTCCACACCCAACCGATTCACATTCCTGGGCAAGTGGCCATTGTTCCTGCGAGTGGGATGGCAAGTGCAGTCAATCAGCAGACCGGTCAAGGAATTTTAGCTATACCCCCATAGCACCTTCCCGACTCGGCAGCGTCATTTACTCTGCCCCTCTTCATTCTGTTTCCCAACATCTCCAAGCTGTTGTCGCCCTCAACTCTGATACAACCCACCACTCGCCGCCGGCCACTTAGGCCATCGCCTCCCCCACCATGGCAACATTCGCATTCGATCCCACCCCCTTCCTCCCCCCAAACCACCACAACATTGAGATCGCAGGTCGACCTGCTACGTTGTGAGTGATGTCCGCATTGGCACCACCAATGCATGAAGATTAGGTGATTGTGTCGATTGTGCCAATACCCAACCTTCCCGTGGAGTTCAACACCGTTTGAGAGGTATTGTCTGATTTCTTCGCACACAGAAGATTGAGGTTTTCAGAAATAGTCCCATGCCCATTTGGTCAAGCTTGTATTAAGATGAACAACATTTTCGATCAGGATGGCCTGGTATCCAATAGCCCACACCTGTTCACTAATGTGCATGTCATCTTTGAGAGACATAATAGAGGTTTTAAACTGGAGAAAGTTAGTTTTGAATAGAGAAGTGTGGATTTTACTATGCGGTTTTCCCCTTGATAGGTGGAATATCCAAGAGATCAGTGATGCAGTTAGTAAGTTTGGAAAATTTGTTAGTTGGGACAGAATTAAAAGTTCTAGAGAAAATCAAATGGTCAAAGTTAAGGTGGAGGAATTAAGGTATATTCCTGCTAGCATTGTTTTTGGAGATGGTGATAATTCAGATTCACTCACATATCTAGTTGTCATTCTTCAGCAGCAGATACTAGGTGTGTGGAACCCCATGATGAGGATCCTATCCAGCCACATGGTAACCCACACCTAATGCCATTACAGGAAAACTTCCATCCCAACCAGCACAAGCACTTTCTTGGCCCACTTCAACACCATGAACAGCAAGAGCCCCAACTGAACCTGAATCTGGCACTGAATAATGCAGAGGATGTGGATTTGGAAGAGGAAGCTGAGCAAGAGCAGGTTTACCTGGATGGGGCCATTTGGTAATGCCAAACCCCCTTGTTGATCTGGAAAACCACCCTGGAGAATTTCTTGAACTCAATGATCTTATGGCACCTTTGGAAGAAGATGTACAACTAGTTAATGATAACATTGATCATAGCAGCCTCACTCTTTCCATGGGGCACTCCGATAATAGTGGCAATACGGGTGCTTCTGCTAATGGGCCATTGGCCCCTCTCCTGCCAGATTTGAATATTGCAGATGGGCCTGTTCCTGCTCCTGTGCAAGCCCACCTTCCCCCAGTAGTTGTTGTTATAGGCCCCCAGATCCCCAGGAAGCCTATATTTGATACGAGTTTAGATATGATTCTGCTGCAGCCCAACAACAATGGGACAGAGAGACAGGAGAACCCCATGCAGATGGAACTACTTGCTAACTCACAACAGCCTGCAACTACCACTGCTGCACCCATGGAGGAGCCTAGAACTGAAACTGAGGACAAGAGGGCAGGATTAGAGGAACAGAGGATTGCATTAGAGGCTCTGGATAAACCACAAGAAGATAATCCTCACAATGAGTCACTAGGTATGATTGACACCTCCTCTCATGGAAATAATTCTGATCTGTCAGCACCCCCTGGTTTACCTATACCCGTCTTCCTCAATAAAGGAAATAATATTGTTGCAGGCATTGTGCAACTTAACTAGCCAGAAGTGGACCTAGTTCTTGCAGCTATGGAAACTGAGCATGCCCAGCTGGCTGAATTCCTGGGTCATGAGGGATCTCATACTTGGCAAAAGCATTTATCCCTCTCCCGGAATGACAAGAATGTCACATAGGTACCTATTGACTGGATTAACTTTCTGTCAGTTACTTTCCTTACTCCAAACAAATTTGATTGGGCTAAGAAGTTTATGAACTCCAATGTCTGGGAAATTATCACACAAGGGGCTAATTGCTCCAGTACTCTACCATTTGCTATCCCTAATGTAGGTCCGAATATTGAATCACTTCTATCAACTGCCACAATGTCTGTACAGGGAGAACAAGATCAAGAAGTTACCTCTCCCATGATCTCAACCTCAAAGGTATCAGCCACAAAATCCACCACATTATCTCTACATAATAACAAGAAGAGAAAGGGTAAAGTTCCTCTGGTAGAAACTGAGGTAAGGAGTTGTAGATTGCAAAAACTGGCAAAGGGCTATAAAAATAACATCTGTACTGACAAAAATTGTCTAGCTTGTCATGCTCTACCTCCACCCATCCTTGCAAAAGTAGCTAAGAATCTTAACACTACTTTTTTCAAGGTTCCTGGCAGTGACACCTCAGAGGAGCTCCTCACCAACATGAACAAGAAGATAAAGAGCATTGCTATAGCAAAAGTGGGCCCCAAGACTAGCAAGGATACCTCAAAGGCTCCCAGGGAGCAGAGCAAATAAGAGGGAGTAGATAGTAAGCAGAGGGTAGTATGGCTACAAGAATCTTAGTTTCCTATGATAAGCAGAAATATTCAGAACTATCTATATTAAAATCCTATTGGTTTGTACTACCTGAACTTGTGATGGGTGATTTGTGGATCTTTTGGTCTCATGCACTGTGTAATAGATGTACTCAAAGTTTGCTATGCTCCCTTAATCCAGTTCCAGAAGCTACTGTTCAAGTTGAACTTATGATTATTACTCAGTGCTCCCTGTTATATATTGATCTGCATAGTCCCTCTTGCACTATTTCCTGGCACAAAAATAGTTATCCCAATCAGCACAGGAAATATATTCTAGCTCATTTATTTCCTTATGGCTAGGGATTGGAATATATTGAACTGGAACATCAGAGGTATCAATGATCCGGATAAATGGACTGCTATTAGAAATAAAATTAAAGAATCTCAGTGTGCCATAGTCTGTCTTCGGGAAACTAAAAGAGAACATTTTGATAGTGGTTATATAAAGAATGCTTTCCCTAGAAGAATCAACAAATTAGCATTTCTTCCATCTATAGGGGCATCTGGTGGCCTCTTGGTAGCTTGGAATGAACAGTTATTCAATGGACAGCTTTTCCATTCTAATGAGTACTCTCTATCTATCACATTCACTTCAAACCATAATGGGGACTCCTGGATTCTATCCAGTACATATGGTCCTTGTCAACACCCTGATAGAAGTAACTTCATAGAATGGTTTAAGAATTTTCAAATTCAGGATGATGTCAATTGGATGGTTCTTGGAGATTTCAACTACATTAGATATCCTCACAATAGCAGTATAGAGGGAGGCAGCATCTCCGACATGCTTGCTTTCAACGAAGCAATTAACAATCAGTCTCTTATTGAAATCCCACTGAAAGGCAACAATTTTACCTGGAGTAACATGCAGGATGCCCCCCTCTATTAGAAAAGTTGGTCTGGTGTTTTACCTCATGGGCTTGGCCTTTGAAGTTCCCAGCTACTTTTGCCCACCCATTAGCTAAAACAACTTCTGACCATATTCCCATCATAATCAAAATTGGTACATCTATTCCTAAAGCGAATCTTTTAAGATTTGAGAACTACTGGCTGGAACACTTTCATTTTCAAGAGAGAGACTGAGGGAGTCCTGGACTAGGGGGTGTCCGGATAGCCGGACTATCATCATCGGTCGGACTCCAAGACTATGAAGATACAAGATTGAAGACTTTGTCCCGTGTCTGGATGGGACTTTCCTTGGCGTGGAAGGCAAGCTTGGCAATACGGATATATAGATCTCCTACCATTGTAACCGACTCTGTGTAACCCTAGCCCTCTCCGGTGTCTATATAAACCGGAGGGTCTTTAGTCCGTAGGACGAACAACCATTACAACAATCATACCATAGGCTAGCTTCTAGGGTTTAGCCTCCTTGATCTCGTGGTAGATCCACTCTTGTACTACCCATATCATCAATATTAATCAAGCAGGAGTAGGGTTTTACCTCCATGGAGAGGGCCCAACACAGGTAAAACATCGTGTCCCTTGTCTCCTGTTACCATCCGCCTAGACGCACAGTTCGGGACCCCCTACCCGAGATCTGCCGGTTTTGACACCGACATTGGTGCTTTCATTGAGAGTTCCTCTGTGTCGTCACCGATAGGCTCGATGGCTCCTTCGATCATCAACAACAACGATGTAGTCCAGGGTGAGACTTTTCTCCCCGGACAGATCTTCGTATTCGGCGGCTTTGCACTATGGGCCAATTCGCTTGGCCATCTAGAGCAGATCGAAAGCTACGCCCCTGGCCGTCAGGTCAGATTTGGAAGTCTAAACTTCACAACTGACATCCGCGGGGACTTGATCTTCGATAGATTTGAGCCACAGCCGAGCGCGCCGCACTGTCACGATGGGCATGATTTAGCTCTGCTGCCGGACAGCGCCCTGGAGGCCGCACACGAGTCCGCCCCAACCCTTAGTTCGGAGCCGACCGCGCAGATCGAGGACGGGTGGCTAGACACCGCCTTGGGGGCTGCAATCTCTACGGCGATGGAGCCGAATACTAACCTTGTCCCCTGTAAAGCTCGTGACTCCGAGGTACCGGACTCCTCACCGGACTCCAAACCTCCTGCGCCCCTACCAATCGAATACGATTGGGCGCCGATCATGGAGTTCACCGCCACGGACATCTTTCAGCACTCACCCTTTGGCGACATTCTGAATTCGCTAAAGTATCTCCGTTATCGAGAGCCGGTCCGGATCATTGTCGACACAGTTGGGATGCGGACGACGAAGAAATTCAAAGCCCACCCACCACCCACTTTGTAGCCACCGCCGACGATCTAACCGACCTGCTAGATTACGACTTCAAGACATCGACGGTATGGACGACGATGCCGGAGACGACTAAGAACCAGCGCCACGGGCACCGAAGACCACCTCGCCATACGACATATACATGGTGGACATCCCAAAGGATGGGAACGGCGAGGATGCAGCAGAGGAAGGCTCCTCCAAGAAACAGCCCAAGCGCCAAGCGTCGGGCGCCGCTTAAATCCCGCCACAAAGAAAATGGAGATTCCGCACCGGAGATAATAACACCCCGAGAGTGCCAAAGATAACCCCCTCCAAAGAAGATTCAACACAGAGGACGGAGAAGCCAGCCCTCACGAGAGAGCGGCGCATTTAAGAGGTAGAGGATGATAATTACATGCCTCCTCCGGAGACGAGGCAAGCCTCAACGACGACGTAATTGCTGTGCCCGAGGATCCCGTCGAACAAGAGCGCTTTAAAACGCAGGCTAATGGCCACGGCGAACAGCCTAAAGAAAAGCAAGAACAGCTTCGAGCTGATCAAGACTCGCTAGCCGACAGATGGACTGAAGTCCTTGCGGCCGAAGAGTATGAACTCGAACGCCCCTCCAAAAGCTACCCCAAACGCAAGTTGCTCCCCCGACTAGAGTGTAACGCCCTCGATGCGGCTATAGCTCCCACGTGTTGAAGCACGTTTTAGAGGCATAACGCATTGAAAGCAATGTCGCAAGTGAGGTAATCTTCACACAACCCATGTAATACATAAGGGAAAGAGATACATAGTTGGCTTACAATCGCCACTTCACACAATTAAATGAATAAAGCATTACATCATCCAGATACAATCAAGGTCCGACTACGGAACCAAAATAAAAGAAGAACCCCAAATGCGATAAAGGTCCCCGATCGACCCCAACCGGGCTCCACTATCGATCAACTAGAACGAAACAACACAAAGGGCAAGATCTTCATCGAGCTCCTCCTTGAGCTTGGTTGCGCCACCGCCGGGTTACATAGGCACCTGCAAACTGGTTTAGGAAGTATCCGTGAGTCACGAGGATTCAGCAATCTCGCACCATGAGATCAAGACTATTTAAGCTTATGGGTAAGGTAAAGGCATGAGGTGGAGCTGCAGCAGCGACTAGCATAAATGGTGGCTAACATACGCAAATGAGAGCGAGAAGAGAAGGCAAAGCACGGTCGACAAAAGTATGATCAAGAAGTGATCCTATAGCAACTCAAGGCAAGCATAATTCCAACACCGTGTTCACTTCTCGACTCACGGAAAGAGACCATCACGGTTACACACACGGTTGATGTATTTTAATTAAGGTCAACTTCGGTTTTCTACAACCGACATTAACAAATTCCCATCTGCAAAATAACCGCGGCACGGCTCTCGAAAGTTTATACCTGCGGGGTGTCCCAACTTAGCCCATGACAAGCTCTCGCGATCAACGAAGGAATAGACCTTCTCCCAGACACTCCGATCAGACTCGGTATCCCGTACATCAAGACATTTTGACAATGGTAAAACAAGACCAGCAAAGCCGCCTGATCGCCGACAAATCCCGATAGGAGCTGCACATATCTCGCTCTCGGGGCACACCGGATGAGCAAGACGTCGGGTTGGCATAGACCACTGGTTGCCAGGGGCGCCGGACATCGCCAAGTTGGACCAACACTCGAAGGAGCACCGCCCGGGGTAACATAAAGATGACCCTTGGGCTCCGAAACCCAAGGAAAAAAGGGCTAGGTGAGGCAAATGGTAAAACCAAGGTTGGGCCTTGCTGGACAAGTTTTATACAAAGCTTAACTGTCGGGGGTCCCATAAATCACCCGACCGCGTAAGTAATGCAAAATCCGGGAACATAACACCGGTATGACGGAAACTAGGGCGGCAAGAGTGGAACAAAACACCAGGCATAAGGCCGAGCCTTCCACCCTTTACCAAATATATAGATGCATTAATAATATAAGAGATATTGTGACATCCCAACAGGTAAACATGTTCCAACAAGGAACAACATCTCCATGTTCCAACAAGGAACCAACTTCATCTTCACCTGCAACTAACAACGCTATAAGAGGGGCTGAGCAAAGCGGTAACATAGCCAAACAACGGTTTGCTAGGAATGGTGTCAAAGGTTAGAGGTTTGACATGGCAATTTGGGAGGCTGACAAGCAAAAGGTAGGCATCGTAGCATTGGCATAGCAAAAGAGCGAGCAAACTAGCATAGCAAAGATAGTAGTGATTTCGAGGGTATGATCATCTTGCCTGAAATCCCGCAAGGAAGAAGGACGAGTCCATGAAGAAGACAAACGGTGTCGGGGGGAGGCTGCCCGCCACGAACACCTATGGGGCCGGGGCCCCTTGTCTGTGCGGTACGAGGGCGGAGGGAGCACAGAGAGCAGATCGTAGCGAGCACGCGGGCGGCCTTTACCTGTGTTCGGCCGCGGTGGACGCCAGAAACCCTACTCCCGCCTTTGGTTTGTATTGAGCTCGGGAGCTTGAAGATCTACAGTAGTAGCTACACCGAGCGAGAGTTGCTAAGGTTTCGAACCCCACCAAGCCGAACCCCATCGAAGCCGAACCCTCCACGCCAGCATGGGCCTCCTTTATAGTGCAAGGGGTCACCGACAGTGTCAACGAGGGAGAAAGGGGTAAAAATGTAAAAAGGTGGTAGTTGGAGCAGTCAAGGGAACAAAGGAGCTACAAAGGCGTGAACAAAGTGGTCGCTACCTACTTTGACAAGGGGGACAAGGGCATTTAATGCCCGTCGCCGTCGACCCCAAAAGCTCCCGCCTTGTGTCTCGTCGCCACGGCGATGGATCCACCACCGTGAAGTGCCACCGTGTCCCCAGTTGCACAATCATCCGCCACGCTGCCCTCGAAAGGCCCTGGCGACGCTGTGGGCTGATGAGCCGGAGCGCGGCACACAACAGAACTCTCCGCAAGCACCTTGCCGGGTCTTGACTTTGCCGACCCGGAGCTTGCCGGGCTCAGAACTTGTCGCCCCCGGGCCCTCTCGCCGACGCATATAGCGCCGAGGCGTGTCTTCTATGATGTAATCTTCTAGTCTTCCGGCGAGCTCCTCTTGCGGTGGCCTTGCGTGAGTGACGAACCTTGAGCCTCGAACGGCCTTCCCGCAAACTCCGCTTGCCGGGTCTCGATCTTCGCCTTGTATACTTCGCCTTTGAATGGTTTGACATGGAGCAGAAGGTCTCCGGCGAAAGCACGTGGTAAACCCCGCCGCTGAAGTCTGCAACCGCCAGGTACAAGTTGGGGTACCGAGGTACCCCTACCTTAGTACACCGACAGAGCCCCGGCCTGGGCCACACACGGTGCCAAGCGCTGTTGGGCCAGCGCAAAACAGGCATGGGCACACGCGCCCACGGCGCCAATCCACTTCCGCATTCGCCGCATCCCCCGTGAATAAAGACGCGCCGATTGCGGCGCCGTGGGAGACGGGCGGCGCGGCGGTCTTTAGGGCATCCACCCGTGATCGTGGTGCAGGCGAGGTCACTTCACCCGTCGCCGGCCTCGCCGCCACGCTGCCCTCATGCATGGGGGTCGTGGGCGGCGAAGGTGGGAGACCGAGCCGTCCACGGGCGGAGATGGCGAGTCGGCCCGCTCCTCCGCCTCCTCGCTTCTCGATTGGCAGGCAGGGCGGTTGAGCCCCCACTCGCCTTTTAAAAGGGGCGGAAGGGGAGCACAATGGTCTCACACTTCCTCTTCTCCCTTCGCCTTCAGCCTTCCGTTCTTCTTTACGCCATGGAAGGAGGAAATCCTAGTTCTTCAACGGTGGCAGCGAGGGTCGCCTCAGTAGCGACTTCTCCCTATCCCAAGACCTGCAGGCGGAGCCGCCACGAGGGGAGAGGGAGGGACGAGGCCGCGGACGAGGCCGAGGGCGTGGTCGAGGCGGTCGGGGAGAAGCGGTCGTGGCGATGTGCCTCCCGCCTCCTCCGGTGGCTCCTTTCTCGAGGCGGTCCATACCGAGACGATCCTCGGAGTTCTTCATCAAGCGCCGAGCGCCTGTCGCCCGCCTCGGCCGCCGGCCCTGCTCATGAGCGCGATGGAACCGGATCCGCCGAGGTGATGGAGTTGCGCATGAGGGGTGTGGGATCAGCGGCACTGAAGTGAGTGTCGTGTCCCCAGCCCCGCGTGATGTACTTCGATCGAGGGTGGAAGACGTTCGCCGCATCCACAGCTTGACGGCGGGTTTACCCTCCATTTCAAGTTAATGGAGGGCGACCTTCTCGCCGTCAAGGTCTTCGGGATTCCGGGACCCGCGAGATGTCTTGTGTGGACAGCTCCTCCGATAGCGAAGGTCCTCCTCGAGCGAGAGGACGAGGAGGGAGCGACAGCAGCGGCGACGAGGATGGCGGGTCCGACTAGGCGCTTGATGCTGCCTCAAGCCACCGGCGACCCCATCATCCGGTCGCCGCCTTCAACTCCCCGGGCCGCCTCCTTGGGCGGCCGGGCGAGGGAGGCTGCGGAAGAGGAAGAGGGGTGGCGGCAAGGCCGTCAAATCGAGTACGAGGCGAGGAGCCCTCGCCGCGCAGGCCGACGCTCCACCACCCGTCTTCAAGCTCGCCTCCGGCGCCTCCATCTCCGCCAGGGCTCTGGCCGCCCCGGAAGTTCTCTTGGTGTCTTCTGGCGCCCGTAGCTCTCCTAGGCGTCCCTTTTGCCCTCCCCGGCAAGCTTCTCTTGCCGGGGCCTCCTTGACCTACCTCCGAGTCTTTTACTTGACTTCGTGCCTTGTATGTTCCCATCCTGCGCTCGGCCGGGAAGGAATCTTGGCACTCGCAGCCCCCGGCAACTCTGGCTCCGCCAAAATCCAGGTGCTGGTGTGCTCTTCTGGTTTCTCCTTGTTGCTGTAATTTCAGCCATGGAAACAATGAGATAGGTCTGCAATGCTTCATTATTTACATGTATATGTATATAAATCCTTTCTGTGCGACTTTGCAATACGATGTCGTGCCTTGCCCTTCAGTGTTTATACTCTCGCTGCTAGGGAACTTGCGGTGCTAACACACTTGCTGAGTACGGAACATCAGCAGACCCGGGCGGTGTTTTCTCCGCAAGAAACCTTCTCGGGCCAGTATAGTGCGCCGAGTTGTTGAGCGGACTCGGAAACAAATCGAGGACGCAACTCAGCTGCGAGTTGGCTCCTCCGCGCACAAGTTTCTCATACGAAGGGCATCTTACGGCAGGGCTTGCTACGTTATACCCTCTACTTTACACCCTTTGTGCGCTTTTACCCCACGCTTAGGGAAACTTCCGGCAAGGGCCCTTGCCGCGAAAGCGCCGAGTGCTGAACTCGAAGCAGCCTGGCCGCCAAGGTCTTACCGGCAAGCAACCTTGTTGCTGCTAGTCGCAACGCACTTAGCTTGCCGAGCGGACTCGAAAACTAAACAAGGGCGCGACACTTGTCGCAGCTCACTTAAATCATTGAGCGTGCTCGAAAACAAGATAAGGGTGCGGCTATCCACGGTAGGTTCCTCGCGCAAGACAGTATTATGCGTAAAGGACTAACGACGAGGAACATAACATAAAAAAGCATGGAACTAAGGAGTGCTCGCACAAAAGCTCTGACGACTTAGCTTTTCCATTTCCAACAATCCGCCGAGGTCGTATTCTCCCCCGATCCTTTCCCTTGTATGTTCTCGCCCCACGCTTTGGAGTCCACCAACAAGAAGCATGCTTGCCGAGCGCAGGCATCACCGGCCACCGGCGGTCCAGCCCCCGGCGGGAAGAACTTGTCGGGCTGGTTGCGGCGTGCTTCTATCGTCGAGTGGACTCAAGACGAACCGACGGCGCAACCCAACCACGATTCGACCCTTTCGCGTTAGGTCCCTCATACAGGGTATGGATTCTCAGGGGGTACAACTCAAAAGTTCGGAGCTTGGCAATTTTCTTTGCCCTACTGGCCGGTGGACCGGTCGGCGGAGCTCGATGGCGCGTCCTCGACGGCAGCGCAGCGCTCCGGGGAGACGCGCCTGCCGGAGTGAGCACCAGAGCTGCCGCCCTTGCCAGGCTTGATCTTTGGCTGGTCTGTCTTTGTTTCCTCGCACTTGCCGGTGGAGCTCGACGGGACGTCCTCGACGGCAGCGCAGCACTCCGAAGAGGTGCGGTTGCCGGAGTGGGCCCCAGAGCACTTGCCGGACTTGGTCTACTGGCCCTCGACGGTAGCGCAGCACTCCGAAGAGGTGCGGTTACCGGAGTGGGCCCCAGAGCACTTGCCGGACTTGGCCTTCGTCTTCTTCCCCCCGGGAGCTTCAGCGGCAAGTGTATTCTTATCGGCCGCAGCTGCCGCATCCCGGTAGATCTTGTCGGTGCAGATAAGCGCATCCTTCTTGTCGGCGTGACAAGTGATGACGCTTATCGCCCCGCATCTTGAGTACGCTAAAGCATAATGGGAAGCTGCCATGAACTTGGCGAGGGCAGACGGCCGAGTATTCCATTGTATGGCAACGGAATGTCGGCGACGCCGAAAGTGATGCGCCGATCCTGAAATTGAGCTCTCCGCCAAAGGTCACCGGCAGAGTGATCTTTCCTTGGGCTTGCTCCGTCCCGGTTGATTCCTTGAAAGGACCGGTCTCTTCGAGCTCGCCATCCGAATTTGGAGTTTTTGATTACAGCAGAGGAGATCAAGTTCAGCCCGCCCCGCCGTCAACCAACATTTTGGTGACCTTGAGGTTGCGGATGGTGGGCGAGACCAGCATCGGCAAGCACCCGACCGCGGTGGTGCGGTCGGTGATCCTCAAGATCAAAAATGATGGGCGTGTTGACCATTTGAGGAGCTCGCGCGACCCACGGGCGGTTCCGCTGCATTCACCTCACGCACCCACCGCTTTAGCCGGGCGTGGAGGTGTGCAGAGAGGCGCCACCGCCGACGCACAGACCTCCGTGGCCTTCGAACTCCCGCTCGCTGTTATCCTCATCCTCCATGTCTTCGCTGCCGCCTTCTTCATCCTTGTCGCGCCCCGGGAGGTCGATCACCTTGCCGCTGCTTGGCCTTGCCGCAGCGTCCTCCCCGCCATTGAACGGCCGCTTGCTCGGTTCTCCTCCGCCACCTTAGGCCTTCTCCTTGTCGCGCCTCTCATACTCAGCTTTTTGTCGCCGACGAGATACTCGACGCGCTTGCGCTTGGAGAGATCGTGGCCCTTAGTGCGGTGGATTTTGCAAGATTGCTTGTCGGAGCAGTCCCGCTTGTCGGCTGCCACATGAGGCAGGCTCCTTGCCGAGCCACAAGCCCGTGTTTGCTTGGCGGAGCCTCCTTGCCGGACTTCTCGACGGCAAGCACCTCTTTGTTGTTCTTCTTTCGTTGTTCCGCCGGCTCTTCTTGTCGGAGCGGCGCGTCCGCTGCCGCTTCCTCCCGCTAGCATCCTCCCGGGAGTCTCCTCCCCTCTTCCGCAGCGCGCATTTATCAACCAGAGCATAGAGCTCGTGACATCCCGAATCTTGGTCATCGCCATCTCTTCACGCATGCGGGCGGTTACGCGACGCTCGTGGAACGCTACCGATAACCGCGCGGGGTGGACATCGAGGATGTTGTGCTTTGCACGGCTGAAGCGTTGGATATACTTGCGCAGGATTCTCCTTCCTTCGGGCCAAAATGTGGAGATCGCTTCTGGCGTGGGGTTTGTGGCCGCCAGTGAAGGCGCCAACAAACCGATGGCAAAGAATTGCCCAAGAAGAAATGGAGCCTTCGCAAGTGCATAAGCCAAGAACGAACGCTCGCTTAAGCACGAAGCGGAAGTAGTTCGCCGAATCTTCTCGTCGCGCCCGCAGCTGCACCGCGATGGTGTAGACACCGAGGAATTCCGAGGGTGCGCCTTGCCGTCGTATTCTCCGACGTCAGCTTGAAATTCTTCATGTGGAGCCATCGACGCGCCGCAGCTCGCGGTGAATGCAGGCAGCTGCCACGACGGCAAGTCGCTCGCTCACCGGGCGCTGCGTCGGCAGCTTTCAGCTCTCTGGTTCGATTGTCGCCGAAGCTTCTCGGCGCACTCGATTGTGGTCCGAAGCTTCTTGTCGCCGGTCGCCGAGGACTGGCGTTGATCCCGACGAGCCCGCGGATCCGACGATGCCGTGGAGCCGCTGCCGGCGTTGTTCCAGCTGGGCGGCGTTTTTCGCTTCGCGGCGGGAGTGCATAGTGGTTGCACCCGGCGCTCTTGTCGCCGCCGGCCTTCGCTTTCAGCTTGCCGCGGCCGCGAGGTCGCCGCCGCTGTGAAGAGTCGTTGTTGGCGGCGATCAGCTCGATGGTAGCCTCCGCCTTGACCTTGTCCGCCGCCGAGGGAAGTCGAGCGAGCAGCGCCCTTTGCGAGCGCTTCGCCGGAGTGGAGGGGAGCGGAGCGAAGCGGTGCGAGGAGCGGATATGCTCGGACTCCTAACGGCGTTAGAAGGAGCAGGTCTCGCTCGGCGCCGCGCTTTGCTTGTGTCCGGACGGTGGTCCGGAGCATCCCGCGAGCCTCCGGTGTGTCCTTGCCCAGCGAAGCGGATACCACCTCCGTGGTACGGCGCCCCGGGTTGTCGTGTCCGAGATGGACGCGAATGTCCACGGAGACCGAGGCGCGGTCATCTGTCTTGTCCATGGATCTCGTGGCGCCGCGAGTGTCTCGCCGGCGACCACCCTCCGACGGCGTTTCCTCCGCCCACCGCTGGCTCCGGTGGCGGCGGAAGGACGCAGACGGGCTCGCAACCTCCGGGCCTTCTTCTTGAGGCCATGGCGCAATTGTTGATGAAGTTCTTGATGAAACCGGAGAGGTTGATGAAGAACGCGCCAGCGTGAACGCCGGATCAGGTCCGCACACCTCGACGCCCCTACCGGGCGCGCCAGAGATGTCGAGGAGGCTGCCCGCCACGAACACCTATGGGGCCGGGCCCCTTGTCTCGATGCGAGGGCGGAGGGAGCACAGAGAGCAGATCGTATGCAGCACGCGGGCGCCTTTACCCGCAGACGCGGTGGACGCGTAAACCCTACTCCCGCCTTGGTTTGTATTGAGCTCGGAGCTTGAAGATCTACAGTAGCAGCTACACGGAGCGAGAGTTGCTAAGGTTTCGAACCCCACCGAGCCGAACCCCCACGAAGCCGAACCCCTCCACGCTGTGCATGGGCCTCCTTTTATAGTGCAAGGGTCACCGACAGTGTCAACGAGGAGAAAGGGGTAAAATGTAAAAGAGGTGGTAGTTGGAACAAAGGGAACAAAGGAGCTACAAAGGCGTGAACAAAGGGTCGCTACCTACTTTGTGATGGGGACAAGGGCATTTAATGCCCGCCGCCGACCCCAAAAGCTCCCCCCTTGTGTCTTCGTCGCCACGGCGATGGATCCACCACCGTGAAGTGCCACCGTGTCCCCAGGCTGCACAGCCATCCGCCACGCCCCCTCGAAAGGCCCTGTATGCACGCTGGGCTGATGAGCCGAGCGCGGCACACAACGCAACTCTCCGGCAAGCACCTTGCCGGGTCTTGACTTGCCGGACCCGGAGCTTGCCGGCTCAGAACTTGTCGCTCCCGGGCCCTCGCCGACGCATATAGCGCCGAGGCGTGTCTTCTATGATGTAATCTTCTAGTCTTCTGGCGAGCTCCTCTTGCTGTGGCCTTGCGTGAGTGACGAACCTTGAGCTCGAACGGCCTTCCCAAAACTCCGCTTGCCGGGTCTCGATCTTCTGCCTTGTATACTTCGCCTTTGAATGGTTTGACATGGAGCAGAAGGTCTCCGCGAGCACGTGGTAAACCCCGCCGCTGAAGTCAGAATCACCCAGACAAGTTGGGGTACTGAGGTACCCCTACCTTAGTACACCGACAAACGGACAAAGTCGAACAAATCCTCACATCTCCGGAACGAAATCGAAGCTAACGAGAGAAGCAAACCGGAAAGAAGAAAACAACATAGTAAACAACCCTCACATAAACATGGCATGATGCACAAACAAGTATGATGCATGTCCGGTTTAATGAGGCATGGCATGGCAAAGTGCAACGAACAATACTACAAATTAAGTGGAGCTCAATATGCAACGAGTTGCATATTGACGGAACACCACATCAATTATTTAGTTCTCTCACGGTTATGCTATCAAACAATATTAAGTGTTATTAAACATGGCAAGGGGTGAAGCATAAATTAAACTAACTATTTAGGCAAGTTTAAATGAGGCCGGAAGCAACAAACGACAATTCCGGAAAATCCTCATGTCATTTAGTAGTTTAATGCAAACACCAATTTTAAACATTTTAAATGTTGTTATCATGATGCGGATGACATATGCAAGTTTTATGCAATTTTTATGAAAATGTTGACATGAGCATGAAACGAGGCATTAGTCATCGTGGCGGAAAGAAAGTGGTGCCACGGCAACGAAACGAAAAGGGTGCCACGGCGGCGAAAAGGAAATGGTGCCACGACAACATATCCGAAAATGATGCCACGGCAACATATCGGTTCCGATAACTCATGGAGGTACCGGTACAAAAGGAAGTGTGACGGGAGCGTATCATGCAAGGATGGTGGGGTGCTCCCGGATTCCGGGTGTCCCACATAATGGTGGCATGGAAACGAGTGACAATTCAGACACGGTGAAAACAAGGGCATCTCATACAACATGCATTCGTTCCATGGCAGTCGTTCTCGGCGGTTATACCTTCGAAGCGTGCATTTATGGAGCGAATCGAGTTCGTAGAGGAAGTAGTCGTTCACGGGTCGTCGTGGAGGTAGACGACACGCGTAGTGGAAGTCGTTGTTCACGCGGGCGACGGTAGTTGTACACGTGGCGACGGTAGTGGAAGTAGTGGTACACGGCGGCGGCGGTAGTTGTACATGTTCGTCGTGGTACTTGCGGTCTCGGCGATGGTAGTCGTTCACGTTTCGTAGTCGATGTAGTTGAACTTGATGAAACCCATCTCGAGGTAGCCGTCCGTGGTCGCATTCATGTTGACGTGCAAATGGATCGTAGTCGAACTTGGCGGTCCGTATGGTTCACCGTAGATGAACTTGGCGATAGAGATTCTTGTGCTCACAAAACAGCAAAGAGACGCAGCAGCAACTTGTCCTTGCAGAGGAGGTCAAAGCGGTCGGCCACCCAGGGAGACAGTAGATGCGACGCCGGGGCGTGGACGACGCGCGATGGGCTTGAGGTGCAGAACGGTGAGGCGTAACCGTGCGGCGCAACAGCGGGGCTCCGGTGAGCTGGGGATGCGATGGCGTTGGTGGCGGATGGAGCTTGCGGGCACGCAGAGGAAGGTCAAAGACGGCGGGCCAGCGCCGGATCTGGACGGACGCTGGCAGGCGGGGCCGCCCTGCTGTGCAAGCGGGCGTAGGAGGCGAGCAGGACTTGGTGGCAGCAGCGGGCTTGCAGCGGCGCAAGAAGAGCAACGCAGCAGGCGCTGCTCGGGGCTCAAGCGCCGCAGCGGAGGCTGTGGCGCCGGCGGTCGAGGAGCGAGGGGAGGAGGGGTCTGCCATGGGAGCTCCAAGGAGGGCGGTGGCTGGTCGTGGTCGCCGGCGATGGAGGCGGAGCAAGGGACGGGCGAAGGTAGGAGCTGATGGCGGACGCGGAGGTCGGTCGCGGCGCTATGGGGAGGCGACGACGCGGAGGAGGGGAGGCTGCAGGGGCAACGATGGTGGAAGACGAGGGCGACGACGATGAGTGGCTTGCGGAGGAGGCAGGGAAGGAGCCGCGCGAGGGAGGAGGTGGGCGCTCGGCGCTCGCGCGCAGAGACGACGGAGCCGGCAGGGGCGAAGGCCGGCGGCCATGGCGATGCAGGCAGTGGAGAGGCGATGGGATCGGGCACGAGAGGGAAAGGGGATCGAGGGGGAAGATGGGGATCGAGGGCGAGGTGGCGGCGGCCAGAGGGAACGAGAGGGAGAGAGATGCGCTCGGGCTAGGGTTAGGGAAATTGGTGGGCTGGGGGGATGAGTGGGCCGGCCTGGTGCGGGAGGTTGGGAGGCCCAGGCTGCTGGGCTCTTTCTCTCACTCTCTTTCTCCCTCCTTTAAATCTCTTTCATATACAATAAAGCAAAGAAAGAAGAGGAGAGAAAAGAAATGGTTGGAGAAAGAATTTGGGCATGCGGATTATTTTCCCAGAGTCACGAAAAAGTGTTTGTTCCGAGAAATAGGAATTGCCAAGATTGCAAGATGTAAATTCAAACTCATTTGAATTTCATTCAAATGGGTTTGAACTAGGACTAGGATTTAGAAGTGTCCAAAAATGTTCGGATTTTTGGTGGAGCTCCGGAAAATGACGAAACGATATATGGCAAAGTTAGAGGCCAAGAATTGAAATAATAAAGGGCATTGGGATTTTGCAAGTGTGTTTTGGTGATTCCAAAGAATGGATTATTTTAAATAGCTCCACTAATATCGGGAGGATATATTATAAAGAGAAATCACCATCGTGAATTCCCTCGATTTAAATAGATCAAAAGATCTATGCAATTTATTTAGTTGAGGTGCAAAAGATTTATGAGATGATGGCATGATGACATGATGCAATGCAAATGACGCAATGATGAAAGCAACAAACAAAACAAATCACATGACGAAACTCGGAGTAGCTGGAAGTCTTCTGGAGCGTCGGTCTCGGGGCGTTACAACACTCCACCACTATGAGAGGATCTCGTCCCGAGATCTAGAATGACACCGGAGAGAAACGGAAGAGGAAGAGAGGAGGTAAAACTAAGTTGCTTCTTTGACAAACGAGTGAAACCACAAACCTTGAGAGGTTGAGCAATTTAAAAGAAAGAGTACAATAGAGATGAACGAGATTGCAAACAATCCGTTAGAAAAAAGGAACAAGGAACATTATGGGAACTTGAAGGTTGCAAAGACATGAATCAAGAGTTTAATGGACAAGAAAGAATTGAAATAACTCTGGTTGAAACGAGATAAACAAGGAACAAGGAAGATGAAAATCGGACAGCACTCCGGTAGAAAAGAGATGCAAGACTTGATAAGATGAAAAAGAATTTGAAAGAAAAAGGCAGGACACTCCGGTTAACTGGATAAGCAAGAAAAGAAGACGATCCTCACCAAACGAGGTGATGTGTGAAGAGCATAACATCACAATGCCTCCGTAACGAAAGAATAGAAGTTAGACCGTTGGGATAAAGGGACGGAGAAGAAAATGCCAACTTCTACCACAATTGAATTTGGAAGGCATCCTTGCAAGAAGGTTATAACGAAGTTGTTGGAAAACCAACAGCAAAAAGAATAAGCTTGTGGTGGGCTTATGGAAACATCTCAACACTATGAGGTGACAACCGACCACTAATGGAAACCATTGCTAGCTTTAGATCGACGAAGAGATGAACACTTCTTCCACCAAGATGATAAAGAGATAACTTGGATCATTGGCAAGCACCACAAATAGCAACATTCCCAATGGAAGGCTTTTAGGTGAAATCTATACCAAGATAACTCCAATGAAGAGATTGACGATTGAAAAGATCTCTTGAACAGAGAAAATGATGGATTTAAATATGTCAGTCTTGAAAACTTGTGAATCATGAAACGCGAAGGGAAATTATCAAGAATGACCTAACACCACCTCAGAAGATAAGGTAGAAAGAATTGCACTTTGGAATGCAAGATGAAAAATACTTGATCTCCTCAAAAGAAAACATGTGTTGAGCACCATGTTTAATTTTGAGTATAGCTTGGCAGATCATAACTTCGAGAGAAAACTTGATGAACAATTGAAGAATGAAAAGAATCCTTGACGAACCACCATGTAGAGCCTCCATGAAGAACTCTGTTAATAAAAGAAAGATCCAACCAAAGGAAAGTTGAAAACACAAGGTGAAGTCTTGCAATGATTTAGATGGATCTTCGTGATAATTAGAGCTTGGAACTCCGGGAAAAGAAAAGATGAAACAACTGAAACCGAGAATTTTAAGGCCTCCTGAATAAAGAATTAATCACTTGGATGAACAAGAATAAGAATTATTTTATGCTTATCCTTCACCAATTAAATTGATGACAATCAACGAATTTGGCATACTACTTATTCTCGTAGAAAGGATTAAAAGAGATATATCAAAACTTGAGAAGGTCTTCAACGAACCACCGGTAGGATTGGAACAACAAATGAATTGAATCATAATGAAAGAGGTGAAATCTTGAACGAACCACCGTAAGAATTGAAAATGATCGAAGTAGGGGTGCATCACCGGTAAGAATTAGCAAATGAACGAAGGTACTTGAGGGTATTTAGATACAAATGAACGAATAGATCACGAGCTGATTAGAGAATACTTGAATGATGCACCGGTATGATAGGAGAATGAGAGCTGAAAGCTTGAATGAATAATACTGAGATGATGGGCTTCAAAGAATGAAACTGAAAAGACTACTAAAATGCTCCGGATGGGTGAAAAAGATTCTCACAATCAAAAACAATTATGAGAGGATGGCAACAAGCTAGCACCAAGAATCTTGAAGAGAATAGAGCAAGATTAAAGAGAAACTCTTCTTCGGTCTTCAAATGATGAGAATGACAACGAGAAACACCACCAAGAATTATTGAGGCACACCGGAAGAATCAAAAGCGAAGAGGTTGAGCCAACTATGAAAAGAATTTGAAAGATCTTGGAGAAAAGCATTTGACTGATGATAACTCATTCTTACGTCAAACTTGGAGAAGAATTTAGGATAGCTCTGGGAAAATAGAAGAGTCAGGTAAGATCCTGGGAAAGAACCTGTGGGTTAGGGCCCACTCAAAAGAACACCGTTGAAAAGATTTAAAAGAGATGTTGCACCGGTTGAATTAAATGACTTGAATGAGATACCAATCTCGAAAGAGCTTGAACGAATGCAGAGTGGAAACACAAATCTTCGAGATATCTTGAGCACTCCGGAATAACAAATAGCGAGAAGTAGAATGATAATGAGGTGCACCGGTATGAGAAAGCATTAGAAACGAGGAAAAGGGAATATGATGAATATCGAAAGCTTGAATAGGATCCACCGGAGAAGAAACAACAATGAAGGATGATGAACTTGAAGCTGTTGAGCATCTTCATGGGAAATCACCGGATAAGAACATTGAAAGAAAAGAGTGAAGAGACTTCACATGAATAAATGGATACTTGATTAAGAAATCTGTGCCCTTGAAGAAAAAGGGTGGGAGGGCGGGAAAACAAAGGCAACTTGGGACGGATGAAACAAACACCGTTGAGAAAACTTAGATTTGATCTTGCGGATGGGAAAAATGATGGGATCCTCTTAAAGAGAAACACACCGGTTGGAAAGGAGTTGACATGACAAAATCAATGATCAAAAGGATTAGTATTCACATAGCAATATGAGAACACCGTTTAGGAAAGGTATGGATTCAACATTTGACATCAAGCAACTCGAATACCACAAATAAAACAAAACAAAGGATTTGGCTTGCGAATAAGCGGAACAAACATATGATAGAGATTTACCCAATCCCATATCATGCATCCGCTTGAAAGATATTCTAGGAGCTACTTGAATTCCCACCTATAAAACTCCCAAATTTTTGGTTATGCAATCTGTGTTGGGGATATAGGGAAGCAATGTATCTCACCCAAACTAACAATACCTACATCCAAGTTGTATCCATCCGTCAACACATAACCAAGAAACCTTCGAAATCGTGTACCTCAACCTTCAAAAGCATCCATTATACGAAGTCATGGCAATACTCCGTACTCACCTCAAGATCTTTGGGTTAGCGGGTTATCTCACCAACAACTGCATAAAAGAGATTTTCGATGTCGGCAGATTAAACTCGTATTCCGAATCGCAACGATAAAATTATGACGACAACACCTCGGAGCTCAACTCCCGGACACCTCCAGTAAAAAAAACCCCTGCTGACGGGAGGCGCCAAGACAATGTTGTCATCATAAAACCATCGGAACGGTTCTAAGATACCCGCGTGATCCTAAAAAAATTTCAGTGAAATTTAAGAAGAGAAGAGTCAAAACTCTACGTCAGGAGACCTCACCAGAGCGATTTAAGGACCGAGGAGTAAAAAAATTCCTAACTCTTCGATATATATAATCCTAAAGACTCAAACATTTTTCTAGACACAACTCGCCGCTAAAAATGATCAAGCAGTGGGGCTCCTAAGGTCGGGGAAGGCTCTGATTACCAACTTGTAACGCCTCGATGCGGCTATAGCTCCCACGTGTCGAAGCACGACTTAGAGGCATAACCGCATTGAAAGCAATGTCGCAAGTGAGGTAATCTTCACACAACCCATGTAATACATAAGGAAAGAGATACATAGTTGGCTTGCAATCGCCACTTCACACAATTACATGAATAAAGCATTACATCATCCAGATACAATCAAGGTCCGACTACGGAACCAAAATAAAAGAAGAACCCCAAATGCGATAAAGGTCCCCGATCGACCCCAACCGGGCTCCACTATCGATCAACTAGAACGAAACAACACAAAGGGCAAGATCTTCATCGAGCTCCTCCTTGAGCTTGGTTGCGCCACCGCCGGTTACATAGGCACCGCAAACTGGTTTAGAAGTATCCGTGAGTCACGAGGACTCAGCAATCTCGCACCCGCGAGATCAAGACTATTTAAGCTTATGGGTAAGGTAAAGGCATGAGGTGGAGCTGCAGCAAGCGACTAGCATAAATGGTGGCTAACATACGCAAATGAGAGCGAGAAGAGAAGGCAAAGCACGGTCGACAAAAGTATGATCAAGAAGTGATCCTATAGCAACCTCCGTCAAGCATAACTCCAACATCAGTGTTCACTTCCGGACTCACGGGAAAGAGACCATCACGGTTACACACACGTTGATGTATTTTAATTAAGGTCAACTTCGGTTTTCTACAACCGACATTAACAAATTCCCATCTGCCACATAACCGCGGCACGGCTCTCGAAAGTTTATACCTGCAGGGTGTCCCAACTTAGCCCATGACAAGCTCTCGCGATCAACGAAGGAATAGACCTTCTCCCAGACACTCCGATCGACTCGGTATCCCGTACATCAAGACATTTCGACAATGGTAAAACAAGACCAGCAAAGCCGCCCGATGCGCCGACAAATCCCGATAGGAGCTGCACATATCTCATTCTCGTGGCACACCGGATGAGCAAGACGTCTGGTTGGCATAGACCTGGTTGCCCAGGGGCGCCGGACATCGCTTCAAGTTGGACCAACACTCGAAGGAGCACCGCCCGGGGTAAATAAAGATGACCCTTGGGCTCCGAAACCCAAGGAAAAAAAGGGCTAGGTGAGGCAAATGGTAAAACCAAGGTTGGGCCTTGCGGACAAGTTTTATTCAAAGCGAACTGTCGGGGGTCCCATAAATCACCCGACCGCATAAGGAACGCAAAATCCGGGAACATAACACCGTCCGACGGAAACTAGGGCGGCAAGAGTGGAACAAAACACTGGCATAAGGCCGAGCCTTCCACCCTTTACCAAATATATAGATGCATTAATAATATAAGAGATATTGTGATATCCCAACAAGTAAACATGTTCCAACAAGGAACAACATCTCCATGTTCCAACAAGGAACCAACTTCATCTTCACCTGCAACTAACAACGCTACAAGAGGGGCTGAGCAAAGCGGTAACATAGCCAAACAACGGTTTGCTAGAAATGGTGTCAAAGGTTAGAGGTTTGACATGGCAATTTGGGAGGCTGACAAGCAAAAGGTAGGCATCATAGCATTGGCATAGCAAAAGAGCGAGCAAAGTAGCATAGCAAAGATAGTAGTGATTTCGAGGGTATGATCATCTTGCCTGAAATCCCGCAAGGAAGAAGGACGAGTCCATGAAGAAGACAAACGGACGAAGTCGAACAAATCCTCACATCTCCGGAATGAAACCGAAGCTAACGAGAGAAGCAAACCGGAAAGAAGCAAACAACATAGTAAACAACCCTCACATAAACATGGCATGATGCGCAAACAAGTATGATGCATGTCCGGTTTAATGAGGCATTGCCTGGCAAAGTGCAAAGAACAATACTACAAATTAAGTGGAGCTCAATATGCAACGAGTTGCATATTGACGGAACACCACATCAATTATTTAGTTCTCTCACTGTTATGCTATCAAACAATATTAAGTGTTATTAAACATGGCAAGGGGTGCAGCATAAATTAAACTAACTATTTAGGCAAGTTTAAATGAGGCCGGAAGCAACAAACGACAATTCCGGAAAATCCTCATGTCATTTAGTAGTTTAATGCAAACACCAATTTTAAACATTTTAAATGTTGTTATCATGATGCGGATGACATATGCAAGTTTTATGCAATTTTTATGAAAATTTTGACATGAGCATGAAACGGGGCATTAGTCATCGTGGCGGAAAGAAAGTGGTGCCACGGCAACGAAACGAAAAGGGTGCCACGGCGGCGAAAAGGAAATGGTGCCACGGCAACATATCCGAAAATGATGCCACGGCAACATATCGGTTCCGATAACTCATGGAGGTACCGGTACAAAAGGAAGTGTGACGGGAGCGTATCATGCAAGGATGGTGGGGTGCTCCCGGATTCCGGGTGTCCCACATAATGGTGGCATGGAAACCAGTGACAATTCAGACACGATGAAAACAAGGGCATCTCATACAACATGCATTCGTTCCATGGCGGTCGTTCTCGGCGGTTATACCTTCGAATCGTGCATTTATGGAGCGAATCGAGTTCGTAGAGGAAGTAGTCGTTCACGGGTCGTCGTGGAGGTAGACGTACACGGCGTAGTGGAAGTCGTTGTTCACGTGGCGATGGTAGTTGTACACGTGGCGACGGTAGTGGAAGTAGTGGTACACGGCGGCGGCGGTAGTTGTACATGTTCGTCGTGGTACTTGCGGTCTCGGCGACGGTAGTCGTTCACGTTTCGTAGTCGATGTAGTTGAACTTGACGAAACCCATCTGGAGGTAGCCGTCCGTGGTCGTACTCATGTTGACGTGCAAATGGATCGTAGTCGAACTTGGCGGTCCGTATGGTTCACCGTAGATGAACTTGGCGACAGAGATTCTTGTGCTCACAAAACAGCAAAGAGACGCAGCAGCAACTTGTCCTTGCAGAGGAGGTCAAAGCGGTCGGCCACCCAGGGAGACAGTAGATGCAACGCTGGGGCGTGGACGACGCGCGGATGGGCTTGAGGTGCAGCAACGGTGAGGCAGAACCCGTGCGGCGCAACAGCGGGGCTCCGGTGAGCTGGGGATGCGATGGCGTTGGTGGCGGATGGAGCTTGCGGGCACGCAGAGGAAGGTCAAAGACGGCGGGCCAGCGCCGGATCCGGACGGACGCGAAGCAGGGCGGGGCCGTCCTGCTCGTGCAGGGCGAAGCAGAGGAGGCGAGCAGGGACTTGGTGGCAGGCAGCGGGGCTTGCACCGGCGCAAGAAGAGCAACGCAGCAGGGCGCGGCCTCGGGGCTCTGCGCCTGCAGGCGGAGGCTGTGGCGCTGGCGGTCGAGGAGCGAGGGGGAGGAGTGGTGCTGGCCATGGGAGCTCCAAGGAGGGCGGTGGCTGGTCGTGGTCGCCGGCGATGGAGGCGGAGCAAGGGACGGGCGAAGCAGAGGAGCTGATGGCGGACGCGGGAGGTCGGTCGCGGCGCCATGGGGAGGCGACGACGCGGAGGAGGGGAGGCTGCAGGAGCAACGATGGTGGAAGACGAGGGCGACGACGATGAGTGGCTTGCGGAGGAGGCAGGGAAGGAGCCGCGCGAGGGAGGAGGTGGGCACTCGGCGCTCGCGCGCAGAGACGACAGGGCCGGCAGGGGCGAAGGCCGGCGGCCATGGCGATGCAGGCAGTGGAGAGGCGATGGGATCGGGCACGAGAGGGAGAGGGGGATCGAGGGGGAAGATGGGGATCGAGGGCGAGGTGGCGGCGGCCAGAGGGAACGAGAGGGAGAGAGATGCGCTCGGGCTAGGGTTAGGGAAATTGGTGGGCTGCGGGGATGAGTGGGCCGGCCTGGTGCGGGAGGTTGGGAGGCCCAGGCTGCTGGGCTCTTTCTCTCACTCTCTTTCTCCCTCCTTTAAATCTCTTTCATATACAATAAAGCAAAGAAAGAAGAGGAGAGAAAAGAAATGGTTGGACAAAGAATTTGGGCATGCGGATTATTTTCCCAGAGTCACGAAAAAGTGTTTGTTCCGAGAAAATAGGAATTGCCAAGATTGCAAGATGTAAATTCAAACTCATTTGAATTTAATTCAAATGGGTTTGAACTAGGACTAGGATTTAGAAGTGTCCAAAAATGTTCGGATTTTTGGTGGAGCTCCGGAAAATGACGAAAGGATATATGGCAAAGTTAGAGGCCAAGAATTGAAATAATAAAGGGCATTAGGATTTTGCAAGTGTGTTTTGGTGATTCCAAAGAATGGATTATTTTATAATAGCTCCACTAATATCGGGAGGATATATTATAAAGAGAAATCACCATCGTGAATTCCCTCGATTTAAATAGATCAAAAGATCTATGCAATTTATTTAGTTGAGGTGCAAAAGATTTATGAGATGATGGCATGATGACATGATGCAATGCAAATGACGCAATGATGAAAGCAACAAACAAAACAAATCACATGACGAAACTCGGAGTAGCTAGAAGTCTTCTGGAGCGTCGGTCTCGGGGCGTTACATAGAGGAGGAGACATATAAACCTGCATCACCAGAGCACAATACGGCTGACCGACCACCTCGTGGCCGCGACAGAGAGGCCTTTAGGGCCCCAATTAGAACGGTACCCTGGCATCGCTCGAAAAGCACAAGGCCACAGGGGAACGCTCCGGACTTGCGAGATATATTGGAGGATAAGGCAAGACAATCAAGATCGATCTACAGATCGCGTGGGCGCCCCACGGCACGCGACGACAATCGTCGCGCCGAACACAGCAAGTCCGGCCGGGCCGAACACAGTAGACAAAGCTCGTTGGAGCTACGTCGTGATATAGCCCAATACAGAGGTGCCGCACACCCACTATGCTTCACAGATGAAGTAATGGATCATCAAATCCCTGAAGGGTTTAAACCCGTGAACATTAAATCCTACGATGGCACAATAGACCCCGCGGTTTGGATCGAAGATTATCTCCTTCATATCCATATGGCCCGCGGTGACGATCTTCACGCCATCAAATATCTCCCACTAAAGCTTAAAGGACCAGCTCGGCATTGGCTTAACAGCTTGCCAAAGAAAGTCAACTGGTGTTAGAGGACCTCGAAGCCGCATTCCTTGACAACTTCCAGGGCACATATGTGCGACCACCAGACGCCGATGACCTAAGCCACATAATTCAGCAGCCAGACGAATCGGCCAAACAGTTCTGGACACGGTTCTTAACAAAGAAAAATCAAATCATTGACTGTCCGGATGCAGAGGCCCTCGCAGCCTTCAAACATAACATCCGTGACGAGTGACTGGCCCGACACCTAGGACAGGAAAAGCCGAAATCCATGGCAGCCCTCACATCACTCATGACCCGCTTCTGTGCGGGAGAGGACAGCTAGCTAGCCCGCAGAATAACCTCAAAGAAAATTCAGCGGTCCGGATAACAAGGACCGCAATGGCAGGTCGACGCAACAAAACAAACGCCGCGTTAACGGCGATAACACCGAGGATACGGCCGTCAACGCCGGATTCGAGAGGCTCCAAACCCGTCGCGGAAGAAGCCATTCAAAAGAACTACTCCGGTCCGTCCCAATTTGGACCGAATACTCGACCGCTCGTGCGGATACGGCACCCTCAAAAGCCAGCCAATCACACCAACAGGATTGTTGGGTATTCAGGCAGGCAAGTTAATCGCCGAAAACAATGACAAGGGGCCGCATAGCGACGACGAGGAAGAGACCCGGCCGCCGAACAATAGAGGACAGAAGGGTTTCCCCCCACAAGTGCAGACGGTAAACATGATATACGCAACCCACATACCCAAGAGGGAGCGGAAGCGTGCGCTTAGGGACGTATATGCGATGAGGCCAGTCGCCCCAAAGTTCAATCCATGGTACTCTTTCCCGATCACTTTTGATCGAAGGGACCACCCCACCAGTATCCGACATGGCGGATTTGCCGCATTGGTTTTAGACCCAATCGTCAATGGATTTCACCTCACCAAAGTCCTGATGGATGGTGGCAGCAGCCTGAACCTGCTTTATCAGGACACAGTGCGCAAGATGGGCATAGACCCCTCAAGGATTAAACCTACAAAGACGACCTTCAAAGGCGTCATACCGTGTAGACGCCAATTGTACGTGCTCACCACACCGAAGTGGTCTTGGATCCCTGATAACTTCAAGCAAAGAGTTAATCTTGACATAGTCCCATTCCGCAGCGGCTATCACGCTTACTTGGACGGACCGCGTTTGCAAAGTTCAACGCGGTGCCACATTACGCATACCTCAAGCTCAAGATGCCAGGCCCTCGAGGAGTCATCACGGTCAACGGAAACATCAACGCTCCTCCAAACGGAGGAATACACACGCTCTCGCGGCGAAAGCTGAGCAGCCTCTTAAGGAAATTTTCGAGTCCGGCCGTTAAGTGACCGGACACGGCCAAATGCGCCCGGAGTAACCTACAACAACACCACCTGGCACGTTCCGAGCATGCGTAGCAATGCGCCCCCAACCCCAGCCCCTGCCAAGTTGCAAGACTGGTCCTTCACGTACATTATTACGCTCTGGAGATACCATGGGCATAGGGGAAGGGGCACGCCACCACAGCCCGAATGAGGCTTAACCGCACTGGGGCTCCCAAGTGTGTGACTCTTTTATTTTTCTTCTTTTTTTACGCACAGACTCCGCTCACTGAAGCCTGTCCGTGAGAACTGCCAACACACGATGCAACAGTCAGGGGATAAGAAGGGCTACGGCGAGTATACAGGTGGTCTCCATTACGAGCATTAAATCCGTTTTCATACACCAATCCGCAGCCTACCCCTGGAGGGGGACATGTTTAATAGTCTTACCCCTTGCTTACCGCACTATTTGTATCATTCTACATTCATCGCAGAATTCCTTGAATAAACAATGCATCGCTTTTCGCTTATGATTGCATTTCTTTCTTATATATATATATATATGTTCATTTATGACATCTTGCATCCGTACACTTTGGTACGGCCGAATACACCAGGGGCTTAAATTCCCCGCATTATGGTGTGATAAGTCCGAACACTTTCACAAGTGCGGCACCCCGAACTTATAGCATTATATGCATCGGCTCCGAATCATGTCTTGGGTCAATAGTTGGGTTTGCCCGGCTCCCATGTTTTGGCACCTTACGTTCTGTTTTATCGGCTAAGGTAGCACTAGGAGAACCACTGCGATTGCGCCCCGGTTGAGCTGGGCGAGCGCCTCGGAGAAAGCTAAACGACCGTCATGATAAGGCGAGAGCTGGTCGCTGTTCGGGAGGTTTTTCGAGTCCCTAAAGACTTATGCCACTTAGAGCGAGGAACCGGCTTCGTCCGGCCCAGCATGGATAGCGCCCCGAACTTGGTCTTCCGAACACTAGGGGCTTCGCCGAAATTTGAAATTATAGAATTCTATGGCTAAGTGAGAGTGTTCAAGCATTATAAGTCCGGTTCCTCGTTCGTCGTGTTGAGCACCTCCCTAGATGGACCCAAATATGGGAACAAGAGTGCTCAAGTTTATCCCAAACACCCCAGCACTAGTGGCATGGGGGCTGAAGCCGACGACTTGCCATCTCTTAGATTTGATAAACGGCCGCACGTAAGGTAATATTTTAAATTAAAAGCGTTGTTTAGCGATATGAACAAGGTTTTCAGCAAGACAGATAACAAAATGCTAGTCTACTCAAATATTACATCTTTGGAGCACTCATCCGCAATCATGCGGCACCCTTCAGACACTCTTATAATACATTTCGGCGACGATACTCCTTGCCCGCCCGGGCGCGCCGTCTGCCAAGCTTCTCAGCCCATCCCGCCCCAATCACCTTTGCACGGCAAGGGCCGACGGCACCTTCAATGCAAAGGAATGCTTGACGACCTCCACCCGAGGACACGCGTCCACCAGCCACCGTGCCAGTCAAGTAGCTCCTGTGCATGGCCTCCTTGGGTCACAGCCAAACTATGAGGCCCTTCATGGCCTGTTCGGCTACCTTAGGAGCTCGACCACCGCTTCACCGGTCGCTAAGGGCACCGGATGTCCGCCTCAACATATTAAGACCAAGACCTTCTCCGCCGAGCTCCCTCCTCGGCCCGGTAGAAAGCGGCAAAGATCTCGACACGCCATGGGCAGATCCGTGAATGCTCCTGGAGAGCTCCGAATTCGGGTAAGTAATAGGTAATTCACATTCACATGCTTGCTTTGCATGAAAAATGCCTTACCCGCTGCTATTTCCTTCAAATCCTCGACCTCCTGGAGGGCCTTGTGGGCTTCGGCCTTAGTGGCTTTGGCGCTCTCAAGAGCCGATGCAAGCTCGGACTCTCGAGTCCTTGAGTCGCGCTCCAAACCCTCATGTTTTTCCATGAGAGCCTGGAGCTCTCGCTGCACCTCTGCCACCCGTGCCTCCTGCTTCTCCCGCTCGGCTCACTCTGCGGACGCATTGCGTTCGGCCGCAGACACCGCTCCTTCAGGGTCGCCACCTCGTTCGTGGCACCTGTAGTACCCATGTTATCCTTGTTATTTCTCTTGCAACCAAAATCCTTTTCTGTAAGGTACAAATTTAATACGGTGTTACTCACCTTCCTTGTCCTTGAGTTGCTTCTTGGCATGGCCGAGCTCGCTCTCGGACCGCTCGAGGTTCTGCTTCAAAGCATCGACCTCCGCAACAAGGTCTTGGCAGAGGTCGGCGCATCCTGCAATCCCATATTGACACATTTTTAGACCTCCTGCAGATATCTTTTTAGATCCTCATCCGCTTTTCTTTCCAACACCGAACCGAGCATCGAGGCTACTGCCTATGTGGTATTATATTACATATTTTAAATTTCTTACCTCAAAGCACGTTAGAAGGCTGCTGCAGTTCGGCCAGCCCGCTCTTGGCGAAGCCGAACCTTGAATCACCGCACTCATGATAGTGCGGTGTTCTTCCTCGATGGAAGTGCCGCTGAGCGCCCAACAAGTTATTCGGCGCCTCCGGTTGGCGGCGGCACGGTGTCATAGCTTGCCCTTCTTACGAAGGGCGCTGCCGGACTCGGGAACCATCGCAGTTCCGATGACGGAGTCCGCAGAAAGTCCGGAGGTTGCCTGTGGCACCTCCGGAGCCTCCCCCCTGGCAGTCCCTCCGGGATCCCACCTCGGCGTCATCAGCGTCACGAGGGTGGAGGCGGTTGAAGGGAATCCATATCCGACGAGCTAAGGACCCGCCGACGAAGCGAGAAGATCGCCCTGGCCGGACTACAGAGTTGTATCGCGGCATTAGAAGGACACCATGTGGCAAAAAGAGAAATTATAAATCATCCAGAATTCGACACTTACGATCTTGCTGTGGGCTTGGCCCTTGAGGGCCTCCTCATCGCCGTCGTCGGCGTTGGCGGAGCGATCCGGAGGAGGGTCCGTCCTTTCTTGGACCCTTCGCCGCCCGCTGGGGAGGCCTTCCTCTTCTACTCTCCCGCTGGGAGAGGCCTCTTCTCCTCCTCCTCGGGAGGAGTCCGCCTCGAGTCATTGGACGATGAGTCCGACACACTCGGCGCCGAACTCCTTCAGTTCCCGTGGCCTTTTTTAGCCTTCTTCTCCGCACCACATAAAGTGTCGGGACCAGCAGCCCGGCCAAACGGGTGTCCACTGGTCTTCGAAGGGGCCGGACAGCTTAACCTGTCCGGGCGCCTTGCCGATCTTGTTAAAGGCATTGGGAGTTTTAGATCCCACACAGAGTCAAACTGTGAAAGAAATGAGTATCCCATAAAGGATAACATAGCTTACCTCACCGGTCGGGCGCTGCGTGCTGAATCTGCGATCTTCGGGCCGGATGCGGGGCTTCTCCGCCTTGAACAGCACCTCCGTGCAGCTTCCTACATCGTGTCAAGAGCCCGCCGTGGTCCGTGTCAGGCCGGATCAAACTCCCATAGATTGAAGGCCCGTTGTTGGCGGGGAGAATCCGTGGACGACCATGACTGGATCACATTGACAAGCTTAAGCTTCTTGTTCACGTGGTCAGAGACAGATCGAGTCCGTCGGCTCCTCGAACTACCCCATAGCAAGCCCTTCTTTCTAGGAGGTGAGCTGCATGGGGTACCAGATCTGAACTTCGGGGCCGCTGCCCATTTAGGGTCACGCGGTTCGATGATGTAGAACCACCCGATTGCCACCCTTTGATGGACTCCACGGCGCCCTCGAGCCAGTGACGTTGGGCATTTTTCCCACCATGGCGCCTCCGACTCGCTTGACGCCTTCACCACCTTCGCTTGACATTGAAGGTCTTTAGCCACAAGTCAAGTGAGGCCGGATGCGAGGAAGGCCTCGCACACGACGATAAACGCCGAGATGTTGAGGATGAAGTTTGGCGCCAGATCGTGGAAGTCCAGCCGTAGTAGTACATGAGCCCCTGGACGAAGGGATGAAGTGGGAAGCCCAGTCCGCGGAGGAAGCGGGAAGAAATACAACCCTCTCATGGGGCCTGGGGGATGAGCCGCCCCTCGTCGGGCAGCCGGTCTGCGATGTCGTCGCTGACAGTATCCGCGCCATGCGCAGCTTCTCAATATGCCCTCCAGAACGGAGGAGGCCATCCACTTGCCTCCCGCTCCGGACATGGCTGGAGAAAGTTGAGGCGAGATGTGCGAACTTGGGCGCTGGAGCTCGAGTGCGCGGAGATGGATAAGCAAAGGAGGAAGAAGGCATAGGTCAAAAAGGCGGATCCTTATCCCCTTATATATGGGCGGACAAAGACTATGCGTCCCCACCGGCCTGGTAAAACTCGCTTATCTCCCAAGCGCCGCAATCAATGGCGCGTTGGGTTACCCACGTCGTATTGATGGGAATCCGAATAAGGGGAACACGATCTCGCTCGACAAGACGTGCTAAGGAAACCGCCGCTAAACGCTACCGAGGTGGTATAATAAAAACGATTCAAGTAAAGGCTTGGTAGTGGTGTGACGTCACGCCACAAAATACGTCACCAGATTGAACTTGTGTACATATTATTCTCTGTACGGTGGTATGTGGAATTTATTTTACAGAGTCGGACACTATCCTGGTGTTCGCAATCTTCTATGAATTATTCAGAGGAGGAACCCGCCTTGCAATGCCGAAGACAATATGTGCGCCGGACTCGTCGTCATTGAAGCCTGGTTTAGGGGCTATTGAGGGAGTCCTGGACTAGGGGGTGTCCGGATAGCCGGATATCATCATTGGCCGGACTCCAAGACTATGATGATACAAGATTGAAGACTACATCCCGTGTCCGGATGGGACTTTCCTTGGCGTGGAAGGCAAGCTTGGCAATACGGATATGTAGATCTCCTACCATTGTAACCGACTCTGTGTAACCCTAGCCCTCTCCGGTGTCTATATAAACCGGAGGGTCGTTAGTCCGTAGGACGAACAACCATTACAACAATCATACCATAGGCCAGCTTCTAGGGTTTAGCCTCCTTGATCTCGTGGTAGATCCACTCTTGTACTACCCATATCATCAATATTAATCAAGCAGGAGTAGGGTTTTACCTCCATCGAGAGGGCCCGAACCTGGGTAAAAACATCGTGTCCCTTGTCTCCTGTTACCATCCGCCTAGACGCACAGTTCGGGACCCCCTACCAGAGATCCGCCGGTTTTGACACCGACAGAGACAATTTGGAGTCAGGATGTGGGACATATGGAGACTGCCAGAACTATAGCCACAAAATTCAAGAGATTTAGAAAAGGTTTAAAGCCATGGGCCAAGAACATTTCCAATCTCAAAAGAACCATTGAGGACACCAACTTCATGATTCTCTGTTATGATAGCTTTGAAGATGTGAGAGATCTAACACTGGTGGAATCAAATAGCAGGGAGATTCTCAAAATACACTTGGAAAAACTCCTGAAACATCAAAGGTTGTACTGGAAACAAAGAGTAACTATCAGACAAATCAAGGTTGGAGAAGCAAACACAAAATATTTTCAAGCTAAGGCTACAATTAAATTCAGAAACAATTGTATTGCCATGCTCAGGGATGAAAATGGAGAAGAACATCACACTCACCAAGCTAAAGCAGCAATTTTTACAGAGCATTTAAAGAAAGGTTGGGTACTAGTGTCCCTTCACAGAATCCATTGCAGCTCCAACACCCGCTCTTACATCAACAAAATCTTGATGAACTGGAAGCTCCATTTAGCAAAAAGGAAATTGATGAGGTTGTTACATGCCAACTGACCAAGCACCTGGCCTTGATGGTTTTAACTCTGCTTTCCTGAAAGCTTGTTGGGGGATCATTAAAGAGGACTTCTATAAACTGGTTGAGGATTTTCACAGTGGTACAGTTAATTTGCAGAGTATCAACTACTCCTTCATCAATTTGATACCTAAAAAAGACTCTGCTTCCTCACCAACTGAATTCAGACCTATTTCACTCCTCAACTGCACTCTCAGTATCATCACAAAACTGCTTGCCAACAGACTCCAGAAAGTTATTCTGAGAATGGTTCATAAAAACCAATATGGTTTCCTCAATAACAGGTGCATTCAGGACTACTTGGCTTGGTCCTATGAGTATATCCATCAATGCTACCAATCCAAGGAAGAGATTATCCTTCTGAAACTTGACTTTGAGAAGGCTTTTGATATGATTAATCATGACACTATCATTGATATTCTACAAGCCAAAGGATTTGGTACTAGATGGATCAATTGGATTAAAATGATTTATGACACAGGTTACTCTTCAGTCCTCCTCAATGGGGTTCCTGGTAAATAGTTCTTATGCAAGAAAGGTGTTAGACAGGGTGACCCACTTTCTCCATTAATATTTGTGCTGGCAACAGATCTTCTTCAATCTATTTTCAATGAAGCCATGGAACCACCCCTGCTGCATCACTCTTGCAAAGGACTTTCCCATCCTTCAATATGCTGATGACACTATTCTTGCGGCTAAGGTTGATGCTAGGCAGTTGAGACATATACAAGACCTTCAATTGCACTATGCTGCCTACAGTGGACTCAGAGTGAACTATTCTAAGTCCATCATGATTCCTATCAACACCCCTGCAGACAAAATGAACATGCTATCACAATTATTGGGTTGTAATATTGGCTCCTTTCCACACACACCTATTTGGGGCTTCCACTATGCATCTCTAAACCAAGAATTGAAGACTTTGTGCCCATGCTGAAAAGGATCGAAAACAGGTTACTCGGCTGCTCTACCATGCCCAACTGCTGATAAGCTCACCTTACTTAAATCTGTATTCACCAGCATGCCAACATTTTTCATGTGCTCTCTAATGCTGCCAAAATCAGTGGCTAAACAGATCAATATTTACCTGAAGCAGTGTTTCTGGAGAAAGTATGGAACTCAAGAAAGTGGCCCTGCTCTAATCTCATGGGAGAAAGTATGTAAGCCCAAAGAACTTGGTGGTCTTGGTGTTCTAGACATAACCACACACAATCGGGCTCTCCTCGTGAAATACTTGCACAAGTTCATGAATAAAGAGGATATCCCATGGGTTAATGTCATATGGGAAACCTATTATCAAGATTTTGTGCCTGGAGATAGGATGGTTGGATCCTTCTGGAGAAAAACTATGCTGAAGCTTCTGCCCAGTTTCAATACCTATGCTAGATGCAAAGCTAATAAAGGAGATACCACACTCCTCTAGTTAGATAATTGGACAGGGCAGATACTTTATAATAGATTTCCAGAGCTTTATTCATTTGCTCTGGACAAAGACATCACATTGGAGAAAATGCAGACACACGAAGAAATCAACCAATTGTTCCATAGACCTATTTCTGCTCGGGCCTATTCGTAGTTTAATTTGGTACAAGACATGATCAACAGCAGAGTGGCTACAGAAAATAAAGATCAATGACACTATGTTTGGTCTTCACCCCAATTCTCCTCCAGGAAAATACAAGCTCCTCATGGGTGACAATTCAGCTCACATCATTTTCAAAGATCTTGCACCACATGCAGACTAAGACACAAGATTTTCTATTGGCTACTAATGCATGACAAACTCAACACCAGGAACCTTCTCCACAGGAAAAACTTGTTCACCAAAGACTATAACTGTGCTCTATGTTCAGATGGCACCGAGGAAACTCTTGTCCACCTCTTATGGAACTGCCCTTCCGCTCTTCTTTGCTGGGATTATCTGACTCCCAACAGACATAGAGGTACTTCAACCTATGATGAAGTTCTCATGACTATCAGTCACTTTCCAGAAGAACTAGCTTTAGACATAGTGATGATGAGTTGCTGGGGTATATGGTCAGTGCGGAACGATAAGATTTTCAGATCAACAGCCCCCACATCAACACTTGGAAACACTACCTTAAAGAAGGGCTATGGGCAGCACAACTCAGGGCAAACAAGAGGAAAGCAGAGAAACTGATTACTTGGACAGAACAGCACCTCTAAATCAATCCATGTGTTTATTCCCTAGAACTGGAGTGGGTTTAAAGTGTAATTTAATTTTTGCTTGTAAATATTCTTTTTATTAATGAAATTACCGTAGAAGAATTGTTCTACGGTCTCAGTTTCAAAAAACATGTTGCACAATCTTGAGAGAGAATGAAATTTATGATTAAAAACTGTTCCATGTATGGATTAAGCTTATGGATGACATCCCCGAGATTAGTATCTACTTGTCCCTGAGTAGGCAGATGATAAAACAAAAACAATTTTTTAATGTGGAATGCTATCTAACATAATCGAGAATGGAGGTTATGTGGCTCCTGATTGTCAGATACCTACGAGGCGGAGGTTTGAAAAACCGCAAATCTTCGTTCGATTTGTGAAAATTTGGAGTACGATAAGACTATGGATGTTTGATGCACGACGCTGAAAGAAAAAAGTTCAAATGATGTGGTTCAAACATTTGGGGACGTTTTGATGTACGACTTTCCCTCGCAGTGGGCACCGGCGATCGTTCTTATCGTTTTCTCCAACCGTGACCCTTCATAATCACAACCCTACGGCACCACATTGCAGTCAATCAATGAAAGGAAAAGAAACTAGTACCTCTGTTCCACTAGCGTCAACGTATTTGGCTTGCAGAGATAAAGCCTACATGCAATTCCCCCATGTAGTAGAAGGCCCACTACCTTGGACCAGTATACACCACAGTAACATGAAATCAGTATCGTAGTGCTTATGGGAAAATACGTCTAACCAGTGAGGTGAAACTCAAAAGTGACGCGACGTACACATAGGGAAGGCAAAACCCGAATGCAACTGCCGGTAGGTATAGCTAGGGTCACTGACAATGTGACCTACGCCGCCCCGCCCCACATGTCAGTTAAACAACACAATTCCCGCCGCGCATCCGACGGCCCCACCGGAACACACCTAAGGCGGGCCGACCACGTACTATGGGTTTTGGGAAATATTAGAATTCAAAGAAAAATGGGTGAAAGGCAGTGCCTAGGGGCTCCAGACAGCTGGTCCACGCAGGCCACCTCCTGGCCGCATCGCCTGGCCGTCTGGGGGCCTAGGTGCCCCCTGCATCTTTCGGTGCTTTCTAGATTCTTCTTTGCCCAAAAAAGTTCCACAAAAATACCTAGTTATTTTGAGCTCCGTAAATATGTATTTTCTGTAAAACAAAAAACATGCAGGAAACAACAATTGACTCTGGACACTAGTTTAGTCCATCAAAATACTATAAATTACTATAAAAAGTATTTTAAAAAATAATATTATAATAGCAAGAAACAGTCAAAAAATATAGATAAGTTTGAGACGTATCAGCATCCCAAGGTTAATCTCTACTCTTCCACGAGGTATATGATAAAACAAAAATATTTTTTGAAGTGGAATGATACCTAGCATAACCGAGAATGGAGTATCGGTTAAAATGGAACGAGAGGGGGAGGGGGGTGTTCTATGTGTGTCCTAATTGTCGGATGCCTATACGGCGGAGGTCCTGATGACCGCAAATCTTCTTCTTTCAATTTGTGAAAATTCAGACAACGATAAGACCATGGACGACGTTTGATGCAGTATGTTGAAAGGAAAAAGAAATTCAAACCGTATAGCCCAAACATTTGGGAGCGTTTTGATATAGTATGACTTCAGAGCATCTCCAGCCGAGCCCCCAACACGCCCCCCAGGCGATTTCTTCGCGTCAGCTCCAAAAAAACGGCCCAATCACGCCTCCAGGAGTCCGTTTTTCACCGGTTAGGGCCGAAATTAGCGCCGACGGATCCAGGCTGAACCCGGCGCGCTGGGGGGCGCCGGAGCGAGCGATTTTGGCGCGAACGAAGGCGGGCCTGCCGAATCAGCGAGACGCTGCTTCGGCGCCCTCATCGCCTCGGTTCCTATGGGAATCAATGTCAAGACTGCCGCGCCGGTCAGCCTCCATTGATGCTCCATTGATGCCTCACGAGCGGCGAGTGAAGGCGCCGCCGACGCGCGTTCCGCCCACTCCCACCACACGTCGCCCCTCATGCAGCCTCCCCGCCGCCCCGCTGGGGCAATAAAAGACGACCCCTCCCCGCCGATGAACGCGACAACCTCCCCTACATTCGCCTCGCAAAAGCAACCCTCTCCCCCTTCCCGCCGACGAGCAAAGATGGCCGAGAGGTTTCTAGGTGACGGCGCGACAACAAACGGCTTCGGCCGCCGCTACCTCCAAGAGCCAGAGGCGCGCCTCCTCTACGAGGCCGAGTACCCGCCGCCCCAAGACATGCGCGTGCCGGGGCGCGTGGAGGCTGAGCGCCAGCGGCGTCCCGGTGCTCAATGGGGTGGCACGGTGGGCGGAGATCGCCCGCATCCGCTCTTCCCTGACGGAGGAACAGCGGAACGAGCCGAGGTACGCGTGCCGCCAAATAAACGCGTGGACGATGTACTTGAAAGCGCCGCGGAGGAGCAGACGCCTCCGTCAGCGGCGTCATTCGCGCCGCTTTAACGCCGGCGACGACGCGAGTGGTGGGCGTCCCCGACTGCACCCTCGAGGCCGTCCTCGACCACATCGAGACCGGCAATGTGCCGCGCCTCGAGTACCCCTCGAGGCCGTCCTTCTCTCGCCGCCGGGGCAATTCCTGACGCCGCGGCAAATGGAGCCGACGTCCTCGTCGTCGGGCTCCGGCTCGCTCTCCTCTAGCTCGCCGGCTCTCCGTCCCGTCAAGCCAGAGCCAGAGGACGTCGGCTTCCTCGTCGGACGCAGCGGCGCCCTCGCCATGAACGAGGGTGCCCACCCCTCCCCGCGCTCCTCGTCGGACGCAGCGGCGCCCTCGTCATGAACGAGGGTGCCCACCCCTCCCCACGCTCCCTTCGCCTGGTCCGGCCAAAGCCCGAGCCGGGCCTGCTCCCCGTGAAGTTGGAGCACGCCGACATGGTGGCCCCCGACGACGAGGCCGCCCTAAAATGGGCGAAGGAGGACTACGTCCATGAAAGAGTCGCGCCACGGCCCAGAGCGTCTGTGAGCTCGAGCCCGGCGACGCTGCTGCGAGGAGATGGCGTCATCGTTCTCGACAGCGACGAGGAGGGCGAGGCCGGGCCATCAAGTGCCCCGCCACGCGTCGGCGACCCTGGGCATGGGTGCAGCAGGGACGGGGGTGGCTTCGGCGGGGCGCGCGACGACGACGACGACGACACCTGCTTCTACAGACTTCTCGGTATGTAGATGACGGACGGTGGACGCGGCGTAGTGGCTAGCGTAGTTTGGCGTAGTTTGCATGTTCTACTTTTTTGTACAATTTTTTATGAAATTTCGCCGAGTTCGTATTAGATCGTCGAGTTTGCACAAGTTTGTACGTAATTTCGTCGAACTCGCGGCAACCTGATGGGCGACGACTGGGGACGGATTCGCCCCAAGCGTCAAACTTATACGGTTCGCCTGGCGGTCTTTTTTTCGCCGCTACGAGATCGAATCAGTGGAGGTGCTCTCACCTCGACTCGCACTGCCGCATGCCGTGATCCTTCTTACCGTCTTCTCTAATTGCGACCCTTCATAATTCACAACCCGACGGCACCACGTTGCAGTCAACGAAAAAAAACCAGTACCTCCATTCTACTGGCGTCAGCGTATTTGGCTTGCATATACTACCTCCGTCCGGGTTTACTGGTCCCCATTATATTTCGTGCCAAATTTTGACCATAGATTAAACTAACAAAATGTTTACGCATGTCACCAACATTATATTTTTGAAAACTATGTTCAAATACGAATTCAATGAGATAATTTTTCTTGACATGCATTAACATTTTATTAGTTAAATCTTTAGTCAAAATTTGACACAAACTACAAAGGAGACATATAAACCAGAACGGAGCTAGTATTACTCTGATGTGCGGGGTCCGCATGTAGTATACGCCGCGTTTGCGGGGTCCGCATGTAGTATACGCCGCGGTAACGTGAAACCAGTCTCGCAGGGCTTACGGGAAAAGACGTCTAACCGGCGAGGTCAAACTCAAAAGCAACGCGGCATACATAGAGATAGAGAAGGCAACCACCGGCAGGCATCGCCAGGTCACTGACAACCTGACCCACACCGGCCGGCTCCACATTTCAGTTAAGCAACACAATTCCCGCCGCGCATCCGGTGGCCCCACAGGCACACACCTAAGAGGGTGTTTGTTTAGCGAACTTATTGGGCAGAGACTTAAAAGTTCCTATAAGTTCCATCTAAACCAAACAGGAGGACATATGACTTAAAGTGGGCGTTGGACTTATGAAATAAGACTCTCCGAGGAGGACTTATAGGGACTTATAGTTGTAATATGGTCTTATAGGGACTTATAAGTCCCAGGAACCAAACAGGTAGAGACTTTTTAGGGACTTAGGACTTATAAGTTGGGACTAAAAAAAAGTCCTAAGACTTATGAACCAAATAGGGCCTAAGGCGGGCCCGACCACGCCCCGCTGTCACCGCGGCCTTTCGGAGCGAGCCATCTCTTCCCTTCCAGGTTCCAATTTCCTCCTCCTTCTTTTAACTCCCCCGCTCCACTGCGCAGCACTGCTACCACTACGGACTACGCTTTTCTTCTCCGATCTCACCACCTCAAAGGCGGAAAGGGAGCGTCTCCCACCATTCTTAGGCGCCAAGCAAAGCGGGAGTAACCCTAGCTCCAGCTCCGCCTCCGGAGCCGGGCACCTTCCGCGCGGCAGATGTCGTCGCCGACCGCCGCGCCGGCGCCGACTACGCCCCCGGCGCCGCCGGCTAACGCCACCGCGCCGCCCCAGGCCACCCTGTCGGCGCCTGCCCCGGCGATCCCTCCCCTCGCCGCCGGCCCCGCCAACCCGCCCCGGCCTCCGTCCCGCCGCCGGCAGCGCCCGCGGCCTCCCTCCCGCGCCGTCCTCCACACCGGCCACCCCATCGGCACCATCTCCGTCACCCCCGGGCGCCCCTGCCACCCCTTCCCCGCCCTCGGACACGCCCTCTCCGCCCTCGCCAGAAGGGAGGTCCCCGCCCTCGCCCGGTGGCGGGGGAAGATCGCCGTCCACGCCAGGCCACAACAACCCGTCGCCGAAATCGCCGCCTCATTCCTCCGGTGGCGGTGGCGGTGGCTCTGGGGTGTCCACGTCGGTGGTCGTCGGCGTAGCCGTGGGTGGCTTCGTGCTGCTGCTGCTCGCTACCTTCGTGTGCCTCTGCTGCCTCCGGAAGAAGCGCCGCCGCCAGCCTCCACCCCCGCACTATGGTTACCCGCCGCCTCCTCCTCCGCAGTATAAAGGTTTGCACCTCCGAATACTAGCTGTCGCTGTCTAGATCTAGATCTGGTGTGCGGGTATCGTGTGCAAGCAGCCAGTCACGGTGCCGTCGGTTGGAATCCTCCTATTCTTAGCAAATTTGGCTGCAATTCGCACTTGTTATGCTTAGGCACGGGTTAGGTGTGTTAGCTGCATGTGCCGTGTCGTTGACGTGTAAGCACCTCGGAAAATTTCAATTTAGCTAGTGCCGCACCTGAATTTTACTAGTGGTACTTCTCAATTGTCACGGCTCATCTAGGAAAATCCGTGTTTTTGTTACATTCAAATTATCTGTATGTGCTAGGCTATCCGTATTGTTAAGTACTCCCTCCGTTCCTAAATATTTGTCTTTCTAGACATTTCAATAAGTGACTACATACGGAGCAAAATGAGTGAATCTACACTCTAAAATATGTCTACATACATCCGTATGTTGAGTACATTTAAAATGCCTAGAAAGACAATTATTTCGGAACGGAGGGAGTAAATGATTGCATGATGGCATCATGCCTGTTGTCTGTGTTAGGTGTCGTAATTTATTCTGTTCATCATTTCTTTTGTTTGGAAGAGCAAAGCGATTGCATATGTTGCATCTCGATATCTTATGATGAGCTTAATTCTTCCAACTTGCAAAACGGAAACACCTTTTCTAATCCTAATAATGTTCTGTCTTACTGCAGAGGATCATTATGGAGCAACATACCAGAATTGGCAGAATAATGCTCCTCCTCCACCTGATCATGTGGTTAAGATGCACCCATCACCTCCTCCAGCATATGCCAATCGTCCTCCACAGGCACCACCGCCGCCTCCACCCCCTATGATAAACAGCAGCGGCGGGTCAGGTTCTAATTACTCAGGTGGTGAGATCCTGCCTCCACCATCCCCTGGCACCGCCCTTGGCTTCTCGAACTCTAAGAGCACATTCACTTATGATGAGCTGGTGAGGGCAACCGATGGGTTCTCTGATGCTAATCTCCTCGGACAAGGTGGTTTCGGATATGTTCACAAAGGAGTGCTGCCTAATGGCAAAGAGATTGCTGTGAAGCAATTGAAACTTGGGAGTGGCCAGGGAGAGCGTGAGTTCCAGGCGGAGGTTGAGATTATCAGCCGCGTTCATCACAAGCATCTTGTGTCTCTGGTTGGTTACTGCATCTCTGGGGGGAAGAGGTTGCTTGTATATGAGTTTGTCACCAATAACACATTGGAATTCCACTTACATGGTATGCCTTATTGCCTCATTGATCTACCTTCTGTATGCATGGTTTATCCATGAGACTTTAGATAATAGCTGAGTGTATAAATACATCTATCCCACATCCCATAAAACAACAACTTTAGAAACACATCCATTCACATTTTACAAAGAAAAGTCTCGACTTCAATGTTAAAACTACATAACAACTGAAACTATATGATTTAATTTTCTAGCTTGTTCCCTTTTACCATAATAACTACCACTCCCTCTGTAAAGAAATATAAGATCTTTTACATCACTATATTAGTGATCTATAAAAGATCTCACATTTCTGTACAGAGGGAGTAACTTGTAAAATTGTCATTAGAAACTCTGCATTTGCGGGAAAGAACCAAGTAGAATCAAAAGCCCTTTGTCCATTTCGCTAGTTACTTTGTGTTTTACTTGGTTGAAATGGCAACAGACAGTAATATGCCTTATCATAGTGAAGTTCATGGATGAAGTTTTGTATCTCCTTCATTTCTTATTTTATTTTTTACTTTTGATTTGAGGCTTGTATGATACTCCCTCCGCCCCAAAGTAAGTGTCTCAAGCTTAGTACAACTTTGTACTAAAGTTAGTACAAAGTTAATAAACTTATTTTGGGACGGAGGGAGTACAAGTTAGTCGCTATATGATATGTTATACGCCCTAAGTTTTGTTGCTGATTGTTAAGACTGCTTTCACCTTCCACAGGAAAAGGCCGTCCAACGTTGGAGTGGCCCATAAGACTAAGGATTGCCCTTGGTGCTGCTAAGGGTTTGGCATACATTCATGAAGATTGTGAGTTTACCACCATGTGTACCTTTTTTTGTTTCAAAACTAGCATAGAAGATAGGAGTGTGACCACAAACAGGTCCTTAAAATAATGTTTGTTTTCATAATTGACAGGCCACCCGAAGATCATACATCGTGATATAAAGTCATCAAACATTCTTCTTGATTTTAAATTCGAAGCTAAGGTAGGTTATACTTCTCCATTTCTGCTTCCTTCCTATCGTGTCTGTTAACAACATTTGTTTAACCATTTATTTAATTTAACATTACCATCTTCATTAGAGTTGTGACATAAATAATTTACACGCTTTGGGAGTAAACATGTGGTGCAATTATCTTTGTGTATTTGTTGTTGAAATTTGAAATGCCATCTTAAGGTGTTTATTGATGTAGCTGTGTAGACAACAACTTTGAGTTTATCCAATTTCATTGTCTTACTTTTTTTTTTTGCATAATCAGAGCTAATTGTAATCCTCTCTACAGGTTGCGGATTTTGGTCTGGCAAAGTTCACCTCTGATAACAACACACATGTGTCAACAAGAGTAATGGGCACTTTTGGGTATGTGTAGAAGTTAAATTGTTACCGAGCCATGTAAATCTGGTGTTATATGTCAAAGTAGACATGCTACATATGTGCACAACTCCATTGTTAAAATTTTCCAGAGCACATGGACACCATTCACTCTGTTAAGATTAGGTTGATATGTTTAAATTTCTTTACGGGGGAACCCCTAGTTTTTGTATCATTTACATTGTTTCAGTATTTTAGATATAAACTGAATCATCATTCAATTTGATATGCTGTAGTTGCAGTTACAGTTTCCTGAGACCTATTTTCATGGTATTAGGTATCTAGCACCAGAATATGCGTCTTCTGGAAAGCTAACTGAGAAATCAGATGTCTTTTCCTTTGGAGTGATGCTTCTTGAGCTGATAACTGGGCGTCGGCCTGTTGATTCAACCCAAACATATATGGATGACAGCTTGGTTGATTGGGTAAGTATTTTAATAGCCTACTTAAGTTTGGTGTTACCCATGATACTTCGACTAGATAAGTCAGGAAAGTTTGGTAGTTTCTTATGTACGTCAGGCAAGGGACATTTTGGTTACATGATCATTTTCATGATTTGTTTTTTAAATGCTTTCATATTATGTGCTGTCATTGTCATTACTGATCATGACGTTTTGTAGATTTACCATTATGTGCTGTAAGTACATTTGCATACTTATGTTTAAATGCTTTAAGAATACAACCTTGAGTCAAACATTGTTTTTGCTTTTGACTTACCATGGTCTTGTAGAAGCAAATTGCTTTGCTAGTTTTGATCATTGTATGTAATAAGTTCTAAGAAACTATATGATCATTGAACATTTTTTTGACAAAGCTATTGTCTGTGTGTCATTTCTTTGTAGTCAATTTATATACTTCATTATCCGTATGCCTTCTGTTAGAATCGTTTCTTTTGTTGAATTTATGTTGTCGATGGAGTAACGTATTTGACCATCTATAGGCAAGACCTTTACTGATGCGAGCACTTGAGGATGGTAACTATGATGAGTTAGTGGATGCTCGTCTGGGAAAGGATTTCAATCCTAATGAGATTGCCAGAATGATAGCATGTGCTGCTGCATGTGTACGCCATTCAGCACGTCGTCGCCCTCGAATGAGTCAGGTAACTTGTGTTTCAGTATGCCTTAAAGCTCTACAAACTGCCCATAGATGCTTATCGTTTATGAAAATCAATTCGACATCTACTTCGGGCATTTTAGATGTCAATAGAGCTGTAATCTGCTTATAGCACAATACTGCTTTCAGCCCTTAGTATTGTGGCTACAAGTGAGAATTATGTGGTTGCTCATACCTGATATGATTGCCAGGTTGTTCGGGCCTTAGAAGGTGACGTCTCTTTGGAGGATCTTAACGAAGGTGTCCGGCCTGGTCATAGCCGCTTTTTCGGATCATACAGCAGTTCTGACTATGATTCTGGGCAGTACAACGAGGACATGAAGAAGTTCAAGAAGATGGCCTTTACGACGAATGACTACACGAGCAGCCAATACAGTGCGCCGACAAGCGAGTATGGTCAGATACCATCTGCATCAAGCAGTGAGGGCCAACAAACTCAAGAAATCGAGACAGGGACAATGAAGAAAGGTGGCCACAGTGGCTACAGTTCAGGATACAGCGGGCCGTCGTGAGGGAATTCTTTTTTACCCCTTTTTTTTGACTTTTTCATCGATGCAATTTGTAAAGTCCGGTTGAATTTATATGCTGACTTGTGTGCGAGGAAGGGATGTTTGACCCAAGTATAGCTTCTGGTAGCTGCAGCCGTTGATTCTTTCATATGTTGTTGACCGATCTGCTCACCGCCGTTTGCTATGTATAATTCAAAGAGCTAATTGAGTGCTGTACTGTTCACTCCTACTCAGGGTTGAGTAAGAGTAACCCAACCCAACGATTCTTTTTACCACTTGCTCGCGTGCCTTTGATGCGTCTCTTTTACCATCCCTGCCAACTTACATATCATTATGGGGTGTATCTTATCTTGTTGAGTGTGGATGGAATATGTGCTAGGCAGGATGCAACTTGTGAGTTGTCTTGCAAGCCAAATTCCGTGAGCTGTTCTTGGGAAGCACGGAACATGGACGCTGGGACAGCTCACGGGAGGAGGTTGTCTCGCGTTTCTTTCCAGTTACCCAGGGAGGGTTCGCGACGCGTGACCCAGGAAGCCAACGCAACGCAACGCAGTGCAGGTGTGTGTGAGGTGTCGTCGTGTCGAGGGTGGGAGGTTGAGTAGTACAAGTTGTCAAGATTGGAAATGTTGGTCCAGGCTGTAGCACTAACCGTTGCTGGGTTTGGCCGGTGGCTCCCTCGTCGTGTTCTCTCCCGGTGGCGTGTTCTGCTTGAATGATTCCATCTGACGGTTTGCTTGGGACAGACGAACCTAGCTGTCAGCGTCCCTGGAAGCAGCACCGATCCTATGGATCAGAACAAGCCGGCGACGAGCGATCAAGGCACTGTTGCAGATCAAGACACTGTAGCAGATCCGACAAGAGAAGTGGGCGTGGGAAGATTCAAGCAAGCAGATGGGCCGGCCCGACGGACCAGGCGCGTAGCCAATCCACCAAGATGGCTGAAGGACTACAAGACGGCCCGTTAACTGTGTTAACGGTCGCTAGTTAAATAGGGATGACGCTCTCTGTTTTGAATTTGGCTTGGACCTGGCTGACGGCTTCGGCCGGTGTAATCTGGTAGCTGTGAGGGGGGTTGGGCGGAAGCTATCAAACAATTTCCTATTCCAATTCGAATCCCTAGCAAATTCCTCAGATCTATCGAGTAGCTTACAGTTGGTATCAGATTCAGTGGTCCTGGAGTTGCCGCGACATCACCACGGGACACGGTGGCGTGATCGGCGGCGAGCGGAGGCGATGGACAAGCTGTCCGAGGACGGGCACGACATGTACGCGCTTCTGCGGGCGGACTTCACCGCCGATCTGGATCAGCGCTTCAAGGAGCACGGCAAGAACCTACTTCAGGTCGTCGAAAAGCTGATTCAGGCGAACACAACCACGCTCGACGACCTGCTGTCAGCGCGGGTCGATGGCATGCGCGATGAGTTCACCCTCGAGCTTGAGCAAATCAGCGGCAAGTGGCAGAAGGAACCACTGGGGCGCGTCGAGACCTCGTCGTCCAGAATGGCTGAGAGTGGTCACAGTACTGCTTCCGACTCCCTCGGCATCGACCAGAAACAGCGGGGGAAGGCGCAAACACATATGTCCCTCCTCCGGTCAGAGGTGTGCGTGATTCCAATTTCCCTGCTTGTTTTCCTCCTGGGCGTGATTCGAGTTCTCTGGATACTGTTGATGCGTTCTCATTTGGTGTTCGAGCTGATCTACCTCGTTTTGATGGCGCGGTTGTGGCAATCCCGTTGTGAGGTTCAGTTCAAACTTTGGTGTACTCCTTAGCACAGATGGGTTTCATTGGCAACGTCTCAGTTCGAACGGGTAGCAACTCGTTGGTTGGAGTCCACGCAACGCAGATCTCCCCATTCCACGTAGTCTGAATTTTGTTGCAGTTTATAGAGTTGATTCGGCAGAAATCAACACCAGACGCTGCTTCGTCAGTTATTTCGCATCTTGCAAACCAGTACAGTTGTTGATTATGTTGATCAGTTTGCTGACTTGTATGACCAGTTATCAGCATATGAGGAGGCTCCTAATCACCTGCATTACACCACTCGTTTCCTGGATGGTCTTAAACATGGTGTTCGTGTTGCAGTAGCTCTCCATAAACCCAAGGACCTCGACTTTGCGTATGATCTGGCCTTGCTGCATGAAGAGCTTGGGGAAGGCGTGACACCTATCAACACTTCTCCTGGATCAAGGTTTGGACCGAATCCACTTCCTCTTCCTCCCAAACCCCGTGTCACTGAAGATAAGCGCCAGTCTGAAACTCCGAAACCCTCTTCTTTTGATGATAAATGGTCTGCTCTATGTGCTTATCGCAAATCTAAAGGGCTTTGTTTCATTTGTGGGGAACGTTGGTCTAGAGATCATGTGTGCAAGTCCATGGTCCAATTACATTTCATGCAGGAACTGATTGATCATGTACAGGCTATGGACAATGTTCAGTCTGAATTATCTGATTTTGAATCAGCGTCTATTCATAGTATGCGCCTGTCAGCGGCTACAATTGGCAAAGACCCTAATGCTCCTTCCCTCCAATTGGAAATATTGTTGCAGAACCGTTCCTTGATCTTCTTAGTGGACTCTGGTAGTACTCATTCCTTCATTGACAGTGCTTTTGCTCCTCTTATCCTGAATATACAGCCATACAGGATACAACTGTAGTTTCAGTTACTGTGGCAGGTGTCACTTCTTTGTAATGTTCCCAAATGTTGAACAGTGTAAGTGGAATTGCCGTGATAGTCAGTTTTCTTCAGATTTCAGACTCCTGTCCTTATCCACTTATGATGGAATCCTTGGTCTGGATTGGTTGTTCCAGCATAGCCCTATGCAAGTGGACTAGGTTCAGAAGTGGTTATCCTTCCAGTATCAAGGGCGTACAATAACATTGCAAGGACTCCTACCTTCAGATTTTGCTTTGACAACTGTGACATTATCAGTTATTCAGTGTGCTGCTGACCAAACTATGTGTCCTGAGATGCAGGCTATTTCGGACAAGTTTCGTACAGTTTTTCAGGCCCCCACTAGCCTTCGTCCTCGAAGAATGCAAGATCACCATATTCCTCTGATCCCAGGTGCAAGACCAGTTTCTGTAAGACCATACAGAATTGCTCCTCAGCTTAAAGATGAATTAGAAAAACAAATTGAAGTGATCTTGTATTTGGGAATGATTAGACCCGATAAAAGCCCATTTTCTTCTCTTGTTTTAAAGGTTAAGATGAGGGAGACTGGAGACTTGTAGTGGATTTCAAACATCTTAATGCTATCACTTTGAAGAGCAAGTATCCCTTGCCAGTCATAGATGAGTTGTTGAATAAGCTGGCTGGAGCTTGTTGGTTTACCAAACTAGATCTCAAAGCTGGATTTCACCAAATCAGGCTAGCTCCAGGGGAAGAGTACAAAACTGCATTCCAGACTCACAATGGCCACTTTGAATTCCTTGTAGTTGCCTTTGGTTTGACTGGAGCTCTAGGAGCGTTTCAAGGGACCATGTGTCACGCCCAATATGCGACCCTATCCAAAAGGAACTCGAAGGTCCCACCAAGGATAGACCCGCATATTGGAACGCTTTTGCAGGGTGGATATCATTACATCAACATTACATAATAGTGGGGATACATACATAAGGCATACAATGCCACACGAATACATCAATACATCATACATAAGAACAACATCCGACTACAGATGAATCATAAACAGAAACTCAAACAATATCCACCACTAGCCCAGTGCCGCCGACCGAACCTATCCCCGATCGAAGAAGAAGCGGAAGAAGAACTCAACGCAAGCAAGCATCGCTCTCGCGTCATGATCATCGCATAACTGTACACCAGAATCTGTTGTTGTAGTAATCAGTGAGCCACGAGGACTCAGCAATCCCATTACCATGGGTATCAAGACTAGCAAAGCTTAATGGGAAAGGAAGGGGTAAAGTGGTGAGGTTGCAGCAGCGACTAAGCATGATATGGTGGCTAACATACGCAAATGAGAGCGAGAAGAGAAGCAAAGGAACGGTCGTGAAGCTAGCAATGATCAAGAGGTGATCCTGAACTCCTACTTACGTCAAACATAACACAGAAACCGTGTTCACTTCCCGGACTCCGCCGAAAAGAGACCATCATGGCTACACACTCGGTTGATGCGTTTTAACTCGGATCTGGTGTCAAGTTATCTACAACCGGACATTAACAAATTCCCATCTGCCACATAACCGCAGACACGGCTCTCGAAAGTTTATACCCTGCAGGGGTGTCCCAACTTAGCCCATGACAAGCTCTCGTGATCAACGAAGGAATAAACCTTCTCCCGGAAGACCCGATCGCCTCGGAATCCGGTTTACAAGACATTTCGACAATGGTAAAACAAGACCAGCAAGACCGCCCGATCGCCGACAATCCCGATAGGAGCTGCACATATCTCGTTCTCGTGGCAACACCGGATGAGACAAAGCTCGAGTAAAACCAGACTTGAGTTTCCCGAGGTGGCCCATGAAGGCTCGGTTCGGACCAACACTTAGACAAGCACCGCCCGGGGGGGCTAACATAAAGATGACCCTTGGGTTGGCCGACCCAAGGGAAGGGTATATGTGGTGGTGAGGCAAATGGTAAAACCAAGATTGGGCCTTGCTGGACAAGTTTTATTCAAAGCGAACTGTCAGGGGGGTCCCATAAATCACCCGACCGCGTTAGGAACGCAAAAATCCGGGAACATAACATCAGTATGACGGAAACTAGGGCGGCAAGAGTGGAACAAAACACCAGGCATAAGGCCGAGCCTTCCACCCTTTACCAAGTATATAGATGCATTAATAATATAAGAGATATTGTGATATCCCAACATAACCCTGTCCACCATGGAGAAATCTTCAACTTCACCTGCAACTAGCAACGCTATAAGAGGGGCTGAGCAAAGCGGTAACATAGCCAAGCAATGGTTTGCTAGGGAGGGTGTCAAAGGTTAGAGGTTCATGGCAATTTGGGAGGCTTGATGAGCAAAAGATAGGTAACGCAGCATAGCGATAGAACGAAGCAACTAGCATAGCAATGATAGTAGTGAGATCCAGGGTGACGGTCATCTTGGCTGAAATCCCGCAAGGGAGAAGAACGAGTCCATGAAGAAGATGAAGCCACGAAGACGAACCACACATAGACAAACGCATCCTCACGATCGCAACGAAACGGAAACTATCGAGAAGAAGCACACAACATGGTAAGCACACCACACATGAACAAGACATGATGCACAACAAGCATGATGCATGACCAAGCGACATGAGGCTACTCATGACAAGAGATGATGCAAACAAGAACAACACATCAATGCAAGTTTAAATGAGGCCGGAAACAACATATAACAATTCCGGTAAGTCCTCATATGCAAATTTCGAAATGGGTCCAGAACTGAACAAACCTTATGTTCAAGTTGTTAAACATCAAGTTAAGATGCACCAAGATGATCTACACGAAATTCTAGTCAAGTTACATATAAAGTTCATTAGATTCGGAGCTACGGCCTAGAAGATAAGAGCAAAACAAATTAAACATGGCATTAATGCAAAATGCACCCAAACGTCAAGCAAACACACCAAAACAAGGATGCAACATGATAATATGAAGCTACATGCAAAAACAAGCAAGTTTCATATAGAGCGCACTCAAAACGGAGCAACGGTGCAACACATACACTCTATACAAGTCATAACAACAATCTGTCCAAAACAGCAACTAGGCATATTGCAAGCATCAAAACAACATGCTACAACATCTCAACATAATAACAAAAGTCATGGGCATGAATTACAGGTAAAGCATAACAAAACATGAACACTGAGCTATCTCCAGAAATCACTAGAACATGCTCAAACACACATGGTAAGATTGCAAATATTAACAATTTCAGACTTAGCAGAAATAACATCAGGTTGCAATGTTTAGAGCTATCAAACGACATGTTACAGGAACTTATCATGGCAAACAAAGGCATGGCATGAATCTACTAAAAGCATAGATCAAAAGTCCCTTACTGACCATGAGCCAAAAAGGTACAGAAAATATGATGGCACCCATGTAAACATGGCAAGTTATATTACAGATGCATACATGGTAGGAACAACAATAAGTAGGCATGTTGGTGAGCTTGAACCACTCACCACAGAGCAATACATGACATGGCAAGGCAACTAACAGTAAGAAGACATGTTTATGAATCTAAGCATGGCAAGAGCAAGTTCATAGGGTGCATGGATCACTAGCAAACAATCATGGAAACATTGAACTTAATGTTAACAGGCTGACAGCAACATTATTAAGCAACTTTGGAGCAAGATATGAACAATCTACAGCAAGCTATAAATGCAACCAGGGGCATGGATGGATAGTGCATAACATGTAGATCAAAACATGTTTATAGAGCATCTCCCGATTATGCATAGAATGATTAGTAGAAGCATGTTAACATGGCAACAAAATATAACAGAATCTGCCTAGCAAAACAGCAACAACAAGTACCCCACTTAACAAGCTCGATTCACTCACCACAAGTCATTGCATGACAAGATAAGCATAGCATCATCAAGAAGACATGTTTGTGAAACAAACCAAGGCAAGAACAAGTCCATATCATGCAAGGATCAACTATAGCAACCTTGGCTAAATTGAATAACAAGTAAACAATCTGCCAGGAAACATTTTGAAGCAAAAGTAGAGCACCAAAATGACATGCTAGACTACTCCACAATTGCAACCAAGGGCAGGGATGGATAGACAACAACCATATGTTCAAAACACCCTTACTGAAGTATCTCAAAATATGCATGGGTTTCTCTGTAGCATCAAGTTTACATGGCATCAAAATAACAGCAGAACAGGGACTAAAATCAGCAATATCACGAAGCCTAGTTTGCATGCTTGTGCTAGTCACCACATTGATCACAAAAATACATGGCATACACCCCTGGAAAGATGGCATGGCCTAGATCAAAACACATGTAGACATCAACCCCATAGGATGCACACATCAAACATGGCAAAAATGATAAATGAGCATGTTATAACAGTTTCAGCAGATTAACATCAAAATGCACTCTTCCAACAGCATTTCGGGCATCAAGATGAGCTCAAATGAAAATTATGCAATGGAATGAAATGAAGTACTCGTTGAGGTGAACAATTTGACATATTACACGCATGAAACGGAGCTACGGATGCAGAGATACAGCATGATGAACATGGCATGATAATGCAAAAGTTTCGGGGACTTGGTCATTTTTAATAAAAAAAACATGTGAGCGCTGGATAGCTATAACGTGCACTGGGCGGGGCATAGCGGGGCTGCTCACCATGGGCCGAGCCCAGGTCGGGGAGGAGGCGAGCCGACGGGGAGCTGGGCCAGCTTGGGGAAGACGGGCCGGACGGGGCCCACGTGGCACGGTGGGCCGAGCCCACGCGGGGCGCAGGAGGCCGGCAGGCGTCGTCTCCTGCCGGTCGAGCGAGGCAGCGGCGCTGGGAGAGAGGGCACCGGCGCTGGGTCTCCGGTGGCGGAACGGCGAAGCGACGAGGGAAACGGACGGATCCGGGTCGACGGCGCCGGATCGGGGCTCGCCGGTCGAGGACGATGGCGGCGCGCGAGAGCCTCGGGCGCGGCGGAGGGACTTCAGCGGCGGCGGACGGGACGGCGCAGCGGCCGAGGGCGCGAGGCTCCGGCGGGCGACGGCGGGCTTCGCCGGCTGGCGCTCCGGCGGGAGCTCCGGCGAGGAGGCGCGATCGACGGCGATGCTCGCCAACAACGCTGGCGGCGGAGGCGAAGCGCTGGGCGGCTGCGCGGCGACGCGGCGCTCGACCCAGATCGGCTCAAGGCAGGCGGGCAGCAGTCGACCCCGCGGGCTTCGGGCGGCGGAGGAGAGAGAGGCCGGCGGGGGATACGTGGCGATCGCCGATTGGATGCTGATGCGCGGACATGTCCGGCCGTCGGTGGGGAAATTGTCCGGCGGCGCGAGGGGAAGAAGACTAGGGTTTGGACTGCGCGAAAATTCGAGGAGGGTCACATATATATAGGTAGAGGGAGCTAGAAGAGTCCAAATGAGGAGCGGATTTCGGCCACGCGATCGTGATCGAACGACCGAGAGCATGGAGGGGAGTTAGATGGGTTTTGGGCCACTTTGGAAGGGGTGTTGGGCTGCAACAAAAGAGGCTTGCGGTTACCCGGTTAACCGTTGGGGTACCAAACGACCACCAAATGGCACGAAACTTGACAGGCGGTCTACCGGTGCTATACCAAGGCCGCTTGGCAAACCTCGGGCCATTCCGAGAAAGTTTAACACCCGCACACGAAAAGAGTCAAGAAGTGGACGCCGGATGACATAGGAGTGCTGGATTGCAAAACGGACAACGGGGAAAAGGCTCGGATGCATGAGATGAACACGTATGCGATGCAATGCAATGCACATGATGACATGATAAAATGCAACACGCAAGCAAATGACATGGCAATGACGGCGAACAACTGGCAGACACCTGGCGCATCGAATCCGGGGCGTTACAACACTCCTCCACTAACAAGAGATCTCGTCCCGAGATCTTAGGACCGAGACGGAAGAGAAAAGGGGTGAGGTGAAACAAGAACTCAAGAGAAGAAGCAAGGAGTTGAGAGCACTCGAGAAGAAGAGAGGAACGCTGAGAATGACGAGGATCGAAAGCTCACGGAATCAGATAGACTATGAAATCACTCGTTCTAACCCGGAGTGGTTAGAATGAGAAAAGAAACGAATAAGACTGAAACGATTTAGGCAGCACTCCGGCTGAAAAATGGAGGAATAGAACAAGAACTTGAGAGGATGGAATGATACTTGATGAACTCTTGAAGAATGAATTAAATCATGAAGGGCCACCATGAAGAACTCCGATGACAAAAGGATGACGAGATAAAATTGAAGGATGAATAGAATATGATTAAAGCCTTGCGATGATTTAGATGGGGGTCCCGACGAAATGGCCGAGGAAATTTGAACTCCGGAAAAGAGAAGATGAAAACACTTGGAACTAGAATTTATTCCTCAAGAACAAACTCTGAAGGAAGGGATTACTCGCTTGGATGAAATAAGAATAAGATTTATTGTATGCTTATCCTTCATCAAATTAAATTGATGACAAGCAATGGATTTTTCATACTACTTATTCTTCTTGAAAAAGGATTGAGAAGTGACATATCGCAAACTTGAGAAGGTCTTCATGAACCACCGGTAGGATTCGTAAGAACGAATGGATTAATATGCCAACAAGGAAAAAGAATCTTGAACGAACCACCGTAAGAATTCGAAAATGACTGACGAAAAAGGATGAATCACCGGGAAGAATTAGCAGAACAAATATACTAGAGGGGATTTAGATGCAAAAGAATAAAGAGATCATGAGCTGATTATGAACACTTGAACGAAGCACCGGGATAAATAGAGAACGATAACTGAAATGATGGCCTCCGGTGAAAAGAAACGGGAAAACAACTCCTGACATACTACGGATGGGTAAGAAAGAATATCTGACAAACGGAATAATATGAGAGGATCACATAAGCTAGAACCATGAATCTTCGAGAGAGCGAGCAAGATTCAGAGGAAAAGCTCTTCTTCAATCTTCAAATGATGACGAGAAACACCTCCAAAATTACTGAGGTACTCCGGGAGAACGAAAAATGAAGAGGTTGAAGCAATAATGAAATGATTTGAAAGAGATCTTGGAGAAGGCATGTGACTGATGGAATCCATTCTTACGTCACACTTAAAAAGAATTGAGAATAACTCCGGGGAAAAGAAAAGAGTCAGGTAAGATCCTGGGAAAAGACCTGTGGGTTAGGGCCCACTAAAGAGAAAAACACCGTAGAAAGGGATGTTGAACAGATAGATGATGCACCGGAACAATTGAAATATTTGAATGAGGTGACAACATCGAATTAATTAGAACACAGACGAATCTCTTGAGATGTCATGAGCACTCCGGAAGGATAAACTGGCGAGAGGCGAATGAGCAAGGAAAACATTTGAACCGAGGAAAAGAATATGATCAACACCGAAAAACTTGAGTTGAGTCCACCGGAAAAAAAAGAGATGAAGAATGACGAACGAGACGAGAATTCACCGGTTGAAATAATTGAGGGAAGAGTGAAGAGGCTCCACACGAATGAAATAGATGCTCGAAACAGACTCAGACTCCGGGAAGAAGAAAGGGTGGGAGGGCGGGAAAACAAAGGCAACTTTGAAGGGGAACCGACGAATATCTTGAAGAGAAAACACCGGTTGAAATCATTGAGGAAAGAAAGCAAAGACTTCGCACGAGTAGGATGGATACTCGATTACGGACTCCGGCTCCAAGAAGAAAAGGGGAGGGCGGGTGGGAAAATAAAACAACTGAGGATTGAACTTGGCAAAGATGAAGAGGCTCGAGTCAACTTGACAAGAAATGCACCGGACAAAAGAGGATGGACAACTCACGAAACTAACCACGTGATCCTAAAAAAAATTTGAACGGGAAGAGGAGTAATTCAAAACACCTACGTCAAGATTCCTCACCAGAGCAACGAAGGGGATGAGGAGTAAAAAGAATTCCTACTATCCGATATAACTAGACTCCAAAAATAGTTTTCTTCTAGACTCAACAACGGCCAAACTACACGATCAATCAAGGGGGCTCCTAAGGTCAGTCGAGGCTCTGATACCAAATTGTCACGCCCAATATGCGACCCTATCCAAAAGGAACTCGAAGGTCCCACCAAGGATAGACCCGCATATTGGAACGCTTTTGCAGGGTGGATATCATTACATCAACATTACATAATAGTGGGGATACATACATAAGGCATACAATGCCACACGAATACATCAATACATCATACATAAGAACAACATCCGACTACGGATGAATCATAAACAGGAACTCAAACAATATCCACCCTGCTAGCAAAGGCTGCCGACCTGGAACCTATCCCCTGATCGAAGAAGAAGCAGAAGAAGAACTCAACGCAAGCAAGCATCGCTCTCGCGTCATGATCATCGCATAACCTGTACCTGCAATCGTTGTTGTAGTAATCAGAAGCCACGAGGACTCAGCAATCCCATTACCATGGGTATCAAGACTAGCAAAGCTTAATGGGAAAGGAAGGGGTAAAGTGGTGAGGTTGCAGCACGACTAAGCATGATATGGTGGATAACATACGCAAATGAGAGCGAGAAGAGAAGCAAAGGAACAGTCGTGAAGCTAGCAATGATCAAGAGGTGATCCTGAACTCCTACTTACGTCAAACATAACACAGAAACCGTGTTCACTTCCAGGACTCCGCCGAAAAGAGACCATCACGGCTACACACTCGGTTGATGCGTTTAATTCGGATCTGGTGTCAAGTTATCTACAACCGGACATTAACAAATTCCCATCTGCCACATAACCGCGGGCACGGCTCTCAAAAGTTTATACCTGCGGGGTGTCCCAACTTAGCCCATGACAAGCTCTCGCGATCAACGAAGGAATAAACCTTCTCCCGGAAGACCCGATCGGCCTCGGAATCCGGTTTACAAGACATTTCGACAATGGTAAAACAAGACCAGCAAGACCGCCCGATGCGCCGACAATCCCGATAGGAGCTGCACATATCTCGTTCTCGGCAACACCGGATGAGACAGCTACGAGTAAAACCAGACTTGAGTTCCCGAGGTGGCCCGTGGGCGGCTCGGTTCGGACCAACACTTAGACAAGCACCGCCTGTGGGGGGCTAACATAAAGATGACCCTTGGGTTGGCCGACCCAAGGAAGGGTATAGGTGGTGGTGAGGCAAATGGTAAAACCAAGGTTGGGCCTTCTTGGACAAGTTTTATTCAAAGCGAACTGTCGGGGGTCCCATAAATCACCCGACCGCGTTAGGAACGCATAAAAATCCGGGAACATAACACCGGTATGACGGAAACTAGGGCGGCAAGAGTGGAACAAAACACCGGGCATAAGGCCGAGCCTTCCACCCTTCACCAAGTATATAGATGCATTAATAATATAAGAGATATTGTGATATCCCAACATAACCCTGTCCACCATGGAGAAATCTTAAACTTCACCTGCAACTAGCAACACTATAAGAGGGGCTGAGCAAAGCGGTAGCATAGCCAAGCAAAGGTTTGCTAGGGAGGGTGTCAAAGGTTAGAGGTTCATGGCAATTTGGGAGGCTTGATGAGCAAAAGATAGGTAATGCAGCATAGCGATAGAACGAAGCAACTAGCATAGCAATGATAGTAGTGAGATCCAGGGTGATAGTCATCTTGGCTGAAATCCTGCAAGGAAGAAGAACGAGTCCATGAAGAAGATGAAGCCACGAAGACGAACCACACGTAGACGAACGCATCCTCACGATCTCAACGAAACGGAAACTATCGAGAAGAAGCACACAACATGGTAAACACACCACACATGAACAAGACATGATGCACAACAAGCATGATGCATGACCAAGCGACATGAGGCTACTCATGACAAGAGATGATGCAAACAAGAACAACACATCAAGGCAAGTTTAAATGAGGCCGGAAACAACATATAACAATTCCGGTAAGTCCTCATATGCAAATTTCGAAATGGGTCCAGAACTGAACAAACCTTATGTTCAAGTTGTTAAACATCAAGTTAAGATGCACCAAGATGATCTACACGAAATTCTAGTCAAGTTACATATAAAGTTCATTAGATTCGGAGCTACGGCCTAGAAGATACGAGCAATACAAATTAAACATGGCATTAATGCAAAATGCACCCAAACGTCAAGCAAAGACACCAAAACAAGGATGCAACATGATAATATGAAGCTACATGCAAAAACAAGCAAGTTTGATATAGAGCACACTCAAAACGGAGCAACGGTGCAACACATACACTCTATACAAGTCATAACAATCTGTCCAAAACAGCAACTAGGCATATTGCAAGCATCAAAACAACATGCTACAGCATCTCAACATAATAACAAAAGGCATGGGCATGAATTACAGGTAAAGCATAACAAAACATGAACACTGAGCTATCTCCAGAAATCACTAGAACATGCTCAAACACACATGGTAAGATTGCAAATATTAACAATTTCAGACTTAGCAGAAATAACATCAGGTTGCAATGTTTAGAGGTATCAAACGACATGTTACAGGAACTTATCATGGCAAACAAAGGCATGGCATGAATCTACTAAAATCATAGATCAAAAGTCCCTTACTGACCATGAGCCAAAAAGGTACAGAAAATATGATGGTGAACATGGCAAGTTATATTACAGATTCATACATGGCAGGAACAACAATAAGCAGGCATGTTGGTGAGCTTGAACCACTCACCACAGAGCAATACATGACATGGCAAGGCAACCAACAGTAAGAATACATGTTTATGAAGCTAAGCATGGCAAGAGCAAGTTCATAGGGTGCATGGATCACTAGCAAACAATCATGGAAACATTGAACTTAATGTTAACAGGCTGACAGCAACATTACTAAGCAACTTTGGAGCAAGATATGAACAATCTGCAGCAAGCTATAAATGCAACCAGGGGCATGGATGGATAGTGCATAACATGTAGATCAAAACATGTTTATAGAGCATCTCCCGATTATGCATAGAATGATTAGTAGAAGCATGTTAACATGGCAACAAAATATAACAGAATCTGCCTAGCAAAACAGCAACAACAAGTACCCCACTTAACAAGCTCGATTCACTCACCACAAGTCATTGCTTGACAAGATAAGCATAGCATCATCAAGAATACATGTTTGTGAAACAAACCAAGGCAAGAACAAGTCCATAGCATGCAAGGATCAACTATAGCAACCTTGGCTAAATTGAATAATAAGTAAACAATCTGCCAGGAAACATTTTGAAGCAAAAGTAGAGCACCAAAATGACATGCTAGACTACTCCACAATTGCAACCAAGGGCAGGGATGGATAGAAAACAACCATATGTTCAAAACACCCTTACTGAAGTATCTCAAAATATGCATGGGTCTCTCTGTAGCATCAAGTTTACATGGCATCAAAATAACAGCAAAACAGGGACTAAAATCAGCAATATCACGAAGCCTAGTTTGCATGCTTGTGCTAGTCACCACATTGATCACAAAAATACATGGCATACACCCCTGGAAAGATGGCATGGCACAGATCAAAACACATGTAGACATCAACCCCAAAGGATGCACACATCAAACATGGCAAAAATGATAAATGAGCATGTTATAACAGTTTCAGCAGATTAACATCAACATGCACTCTTCCAACATCATTTCGGGCATCAAGATGAGCTCAAATGAAAATGATGCAATGGAATGAAATGAAGTACTCGTTGAGGCGAACAATTTGACGTATTACACGCACGAAACGGAGCTACGGATGCAGAGATACAGCATGATGAACATGGCATGATAATGCAAAAGTTTCGGGGACTTGGTCATTTTTAATAAAAAAACATGTGAGCGCTGGATAGCTATAACGTGCACTGGGCGGGGCATAGCGGGGCTGCTCACCATGGGCCGAGCCCAGGTCGGGGAGGAGGCGGGCCGACGGGGAGCTGGGCCAGCTTGGGGAAGACGGGCCGGACGGGGCCCACATGGCGCGGTGGGCCGATCCCACGCGGGGCGCAGGAGGCCGGCCAGGTGTCGTCTCCTGCTGGTCAGGCGAGCCGGCGGCTGGGGAGGAGAGGGGCACCGGCGCTGGGGTCTCCGGTGGCCGGAACGGCGAGCGGACGAGGGGAACGGACGGATCCGGGGTCGACAGCGCCGGATCGGGCTCGCCGGGTCGAGGACGATGGCGGGCGCGGCGGAGGGACTTCAGCGGCGGCGGGACGGGACGGCGCAGCGGCCGAGGGCGCGGAGGCTCCCGGCGGCGACGGCGGGCTTCGCCGGCGGGCGCCCGGCGGGAGCTCGGCGAGGAGGCGCGATCGACGGCGATGCTTTCGCCGGCGGCGGCGGCGCGAGGCGAGTGTCGGGCGCGGGCGGCGGGCGGCGCGCGCCAGCCCAGATCGGCCGGGCGGGCATGGTCGGCCCCAGCTGGCTTCGCATGCGGAGGAGAGAGAGGCCAGCGGCGGGGACATGTGGCGACTGCCGATTGGATGCGGGGCGGGCGGACATGTCCGGCCGTCGGTGGGGAAATTGTCCGGCGGCGCGAGGGGAAGAAGACTAGGGTTTGGACTGCGCGAAAATTCGGGGAGGGTCACATATATATAGGTAGAGGGAGCTAGGAGAGTCCAAATGAGGAGCGGTTTTCGGCCACGCGATCGTGATCGAACGACCGAGAGCATGGAGGGGAGTTAGATGGATTTTGTGCCACTTTGGAAGGGGTGTTGGGCTGCAACAAAAGAGGCTTGCGGTTACCCGGTTAACCGTTGGGGTACCAAACGACCTCCAAATGGCACGAAACTTGACAGGCGGTCTACCGGTGCTATACCAAGGCCGCTTGGCAAACCTCGGGCCATTCCGAAAAAGTTTAACACCCGCACACGAAAAGAGTCAAGAAGTGGACGCCGGATGACATAGGAGTGCCGGATTGCAAAACGGACAACGGGGAAAGGCTCGGATGCATGAGATGAACACGTATGCGATGCAATGCAATGCACATGATGACATGATAAAATGCAAGACACAAGCAAATGACATGGCAATGACGGCGAACAACTGGCAGACACCTGGCGCATCGAATCCGGGGCGTTACACCATGAACTTTGATTTGTCCCCTCTTCTCAAGAAGTGTGTGTTGTGCTTCATCGATGACATCCTAGTTTTCAACAAAACCTTTAAAGAACATCTAGAGCATGTCTCTCAGGTTTTTAGCAATCCTGAAGGAAAAAGAATGTAAAGTAAAAATGTCCAAGTGTGCCTTTGCTCAACAGGAAATTGCTTACTTGGGGCATGTGATCTCTGCTCAAGGTGTGCACAGACCCTGCGAAGATAGTAGCTGTACAGAAGTGGCCTACTCCAACTAATGTCAAAGAAGTTAGGGGTTTTCTTGGGCTCAGTGGACACTACAGGAAATTCATCAAGCATTATGGAATTATTGCTAAACCTCTCACTGAATTACTGAAAAAAGGAGTGCCATTTGTGTGGACTAGTATCACTGAGGAAACCTTTGTAGTACTCAAACAAGATCTTAAGTATTAGCTGTGCCTGACTTTTCTAAAACATTCACTGTTGAAACTGATGCTGAAGGAAATATGCCCTAGAGGCAATAATAAAGTTATTATTTATTTCCTTATATCATGATAAATGTTTATTATTCATGCTAGAATTGTATTAACCGGAAACATAATACATGTGTGAATACATAGACAAACATAGTGTCACTAGTATGCCTCTACTTGACTAGCTCGTGAATCAAAGATGGTTAAGTTTCCTAGCCATAGACATGAGTTGTCATTTGATTAACAGGATCACATCATTAGGAGAATGATGTGATTGACTTTACTCATTCCGTTAGCTTAGCACTTGATTGTTTAGTATGTTGCTATTGCTTTCTTCATGACTTATACATGTTCCTATGACTATGAGATTATGCAACTCTCGTTTACCAGAGGAACACTTTGTGTGCTACAAAATGTCACAACGTAACTCGATGATTATAAAGGAGCTCTACAGGTGTCTCCGAAGGTACATGTTGAGTTGGCATATTTCGAGATTAGGATTTGTCACTCCGATTGTCGGAGAGGTATCTCTGGGCCCTCTCGGTAATGCACATCACTATAAGCCTTGCAAGCAATGTGGCTAATGAGTTAGTTGCAGGATGATGCATTACGTCATGAGTAAAGAGACTTGCCGGTAACGAGATTGAACTAGGTATTGAGATACCAACGATCGAATCTCGGGCAAGTAACATACCGATGACAAAGGGAACAATGTATGTTGTTATGCAGTTTGACCGATAAAGATCTTCATAGAATATGTAGGAGCCAATATGAGCATCCAGGTTCCGCTATTGGTTATTGACCGGAAACAGTTCTAGGTCATGTCTACATAGTTCTCGAACCCGTAGGGTCCGCACGCTTAACGTTATGATGACAGTTTTATTATGAGTTTATAAGTTTTGATGTACCGAAGGTTGTTCGGAGTCCCGGATGTGATCACGGACATGACGAGGAGTCTCGAAATGGTCGAGACATAAATATTGATATATTGGAAGCCTATATTTGGATATCGGAAACATTCCGGGTGAAATCGGGATTTTACTAGAGTACCGGGGGGTTACCGGAACCCCCCGGGGGTTAATGGGCCTACATGGGCCATGAGGGAGAAGAGGAGGGCCGGCCAGGGCAGTCCGCGTGCCCCCTCCCCCCTAGTCCGAATAGGACAAGGAAGGGGGGGAGGCGGCGCCCCCCTTTCCTCTTTCCCCTCCCCCATTTCCTTCTCCACCAAGGCAAGAGGAGGGAGTCCTACTCCCGGTGGGAGTAGGACTCCTCCAGGCGCACCCCTAGGGGGCCGGCTGCACCTCCCCCCTCCCTCCTTTATATACGGGGGCAGGGGCACGCCTAGACACACAAGTTGATCTCCGTGATCGTTCCTTAGCCGTGTGCGGTGCCCCCCTCCACCATATTCCACCTCGGTCATATCGTTGCGGTGCTTAGGCGAAGCCCTGCATCAGTAGAACATCATCATCGTCACCACACCGTCGTGCTAACGAAACTCATCCCCGACACCCTGCTGGATCGGAGTCCGGGGATCGTCATCGAGCTGAACGTGTGCTGAATTCGAAGGTGCCGTACGTTCGGTGCTTGGATCGGTCGGATCGTGAAGACGTACGACTACATCAACCGCGTTGTCATAACGCTTCACATATCTCACGAGGGCGTGAGACAACACTCTCCCCTCTCGTTGCTATGCATTACCATGATCTTGTGTGTGCGTAGGATTTTTTTTGAAATTACTACGTTCCCCAACAGATGCATGTGACTATGATATTAGGGCTGTATTAATGCAGCAGGGGCACCCCCTGGCCTATGTCAGTAAGGCTCTTGGTAATAAAAATAGAGGATTATCAGTTTATGAGAAGGAGTATCTAGCAATTTTGCTTGCAGTGGATCAATGGAGATCTTACCTGCAAGTCCAACCATTTTTTTATCAAAATTGATCAAAAGAGTTTGGCTCATCTGCAAGACCAGATATTACACACTCCTTGGCAACAAAATGCTTGACTAAACTGTTGGGTCTGAACTACACTATTCAGTATAAACATGGCACTTCTAGTATTGCTGTTGATGCATTGTCCAGGAGACCTCCTGATGGGGCTCAGGTTTATCAGATTTCTGGTGCACAACCCTCCTGGTTGCAAGAAATTGTCACCAGTTACAGTCAAGACCCTAGACTTCAGACCATCGTACAACAACTGGTTGTAGATCCTACTTCTAAGCCACCATTCTCTTTGCATCAAGGGCTTTTGCATTACAAAAACTGCATTTGGGTTAGCCAAGACACTTCCCTGAAGCTCAAAATTTTCACTGCCTTTCATGCCAACCCAGTTGGTGGTCACTCTGGGTTCCCTGTTACATACAAAAGAATTCTTCCTCTTTTCGGGTGGCATGGCATGAAAAACTTCATCAAGTCCCAAGTACAATCTTGCTTAGTGTGCCAACGAGCTGAACCTGAGAGGGTGCAGTACCCTGGGCTCTTGTCACCCTTGCTAGTTCCTCCTAAAGCATGGGATACAGTGTCTATGGATTTCATTTCTGTCCTTCCTTCATCCTACCAGTACAACTGCATTTTGGTAGTCATTGACAAATTCTCCAAATATGGCCATTTCATGGCCCTCACACATCCTTTTAATGCCCAAAAAGTCGCTGAAGTTTTTCTTGACAATGTTTATAAGCTACATGGTAAGCCCAGCTTGATCATTTGGGATAGAGACCCTATCTTCACAAGTGCATTCTGGAAACTCCTTATTTCCAAAACTGGTGCTGAGTTAAACATGAGTACAGCTAATCATCGTGAGGCTGATGGCCAGACCGAAAGGGTCAATCAATAGATTGAGTGCTTTTTGAGGTGCTTTATCAGTACCCATCCTGCTAAATGGGGTAAGTGGCTCTCTCTCTGTGAATTCTGGTACGACAACAATTGGCACTCTGCTCTGAATAAGTCTTCCTTTGAAATGATTTATGGGCAAACACACAGATACTTTGGGATTTATGAGTCTGACACCATTGCTCCTGTGGATATTTAGTCTTGGTTAGACTCCAGACAGCTGGTTATCGATTCGGTAAGGCAACACTTGCTCCATGTATAGCGCGAATGAAACATCAGGTGGATAAGAAACGTACTGAAAGGGAATTTGCTGCTGATGACCTAGTGTTCCTCAAACTGCAGCCCTACATACAATCTTCAGTGGTCAGACGAGCCAATCATAAACTTTCCTTCAAGTTCTTTGGGCCCTACAAAATTGTGGAGAGGATAGGCAAAGTGGCATATAAACTGGACCTTCCAGCCACCAGTCTCATACATCCCGTGTTCCATGTCTCTCAGCTCAAGCGCTTCGTTCTTGCTACAACTACAGTTCAAGATCAATTGAATTCGCCTACAACATTGCTACAAGTGCTTGTGCAGGTATTGGACCACACATTTCGGCCATCGGGTCACAAGACAATGGTGCAAGGTTTGATTCTTTAGAGCGGGAGCTCGCCTGAAGCGGCCACTTGGGAAGATCTGGATTCTCTAAAGCAACAATTTCCTTGGGCCCTGATACGTCCATTTTGCATCATGCTTTTATATTGATATTTATTGCATCATGGGCTATTATTACACATTATAGCACAATATTTATGCCTTTTCTCTCTTATTTTACAAGGTTTGCATGAAGAAGGAGAATGTCGGCAGCTGGAATTCTGGACTGGAAAAGGAGCAAATATTAGAGACCTATTCTGCACAACTCCAAAAGTCCTGAAGCTTCACGGAGAGTCATTTTGAAATTAATAAAAAATATTGGGCGAAGAAAGCACCAGAGGGGGCCACCAGCCATCCACAAGGGTGGGGGTGGGGGGTGCGCCCTACCCCCTGGCGCGCCCCCTGCCTTGTGGGCCCCCTGTCAGGCCTTCGGTGCCCATCTTCTGCTATATGCAGTACAAAAAAATCCCCTTCCATGATGATACGTGTTTGTCACAGTAGGTCACATTTTTTGTCATGCATGTACATCCATGATGATTTTATGACAGAATCAAGATAGTCATACCTGTGTTGTCATAGAAGCGTTCCATGACATTACCAAAATTATCATCACAGAAGTGTCCACTTCCATGACGATAAATCGCGTGTAATAGAAGTGCTTTTGTCAAGGGTGACCGACATGTGGCATCCACCGTAACGGGTCCCCGTTAAGCTAACGAGTTCCGGTTTGGATCCGATAACCCGTTAACAGCCCCGACCAAGGCGATTTTCCACATGTAAAATTCTCATTTGCCAAAGGAAACACGTGTCAACTCGTCATTGGGACAGATGTCATCCCTACAATGGACGAAAGACACCTATGGTATGCCGCACATGGCACGGCCCAATAGTGGCCCATTTAAGGTAAAAAGGCCGGTCCAGCTAAAGGCCCACCATATTTTTTCCGACACTAGTGGGCTGGCCCGTTAACAGCCTGCCATGTTTTGGGTCAAATTGAGGCCCATATTAGATCTGGCCCATTCACAGCCTGCGTGTTTGGGGCCAAATTATGGCCCATATCGAACCAGTCCCGTTAACAGGCCTCTATTCTTTTGGGCCCATTCTAAGCCAGGTTTGTATTTCAGCCTGTTAAAGGCCCATTTACCAGTTCGGCCCGATAATAGTTTTGGCCTGTTAGCGGCCCGTGGTGCATCTGGGACGTTGTCGGCCCATGTAGAAACTGGGCTATTTCTTGACCGAAGTAACTTTAGGCCTCTTAACGGCCCATAGTCTTTGTGGATAAATTTCAGCCCAACTTGCCTGTCGGCCTGTTAATGGCCCGTGTAACAGTTGGGTCTAATTATAGCCTACATTGAATCCGGCCTGCTTACAGCCCATCTGATAATGGCCCGTGACACTGTTGGGCCTACGTCCCGCATTGATACCGGCCTACTTAAAGCCCATAATTTTATTGGGCCAAATTGGGCCCGAGATATATTTTGGCCTGTTAACGGCTCGTCCTATTTGGGCCAAACATGGGCCTTAGCAGTTTTGGCCTGTATTGGCCCGTGAATTTTTCAGCTCACGCTAGCCCAATCCACTTTTAGCCTGTTAAAAGCCCACGGTATTCTCTGGCCCAGCTGGCCAGAACTTTACTCGGCCTATTAAAGGCGGAAAAATACTATATGTCTAGACCTACTAATGGCCCAAGATGATTATAGGCCTACGTTTTGGCCCATATGAGTAACGGGCGGGCCTGAAGACCGACAACATTGAGATCCATTGAACCTTCCGGCCTAAATTACGGCATACCGACCAAGAATAAACCTAGACTGTACAATAATGAAATTACGACATATTACATCCACTAGGAACCAAAGTTCGCCACCGGTGATAATAAAGCGCAACATGACCGCGGATTACATACACTGGGCATCACAGGTTGCCACCAGTGCATATAAACACTCCGACAAACGAATATACAAAACTGAGAGCATTTCAGAAGGCATTAGGCCTAGCTAGGACGGGCACCGCAAGCAGACGAACAGGCTGATGAGCCCTCAGTTGTGTCAAAGATAGATGCTCCATCCCTAGCTTTATAGCACCAAAGCGTGCAAGGCAGTCCTCTGAGATCTTCCTTGCATAATTGACATCAAGTCGGAGCTTAGATGAAGCAAGCCTTTCCGCTTTAAGTTGAGACTGAAGAAGTCGAACTGATTGAGGCAGCGACTGCACAGAGGTTGTCTCACTGCTGCTGGTGAGTAGCTTCTGAAGGAAATATGCCCTAAAGGCAACAATAAAGTTGTTATTTTATATTTGCTTATTCATGATAAATGTTTATTATTCATGCTAGAATTGTATTAACCGGAAACTTGATACATGTATGAATACATAGACAAAACAATGTGTCGCTAGTATGCCTCTACTAGACTAGCTCGTTGATCAAAGATGGTTAAGTTTCCTAGCCATGGACATGAGTTGTCATTTGATGAACGAGATCACATCATTATTGGAATGATGTGATGGACAAGACCCATCTGTTAACTTAGCATAATGATCGTTCAGTTTTATTGCTACTGCTTTCTTCATGTCAAATATATATTCCTCCGACTATGAGATTATGCAACTCCCGGACACCGGAGGAATACCTTGTGTGCTATCGTACGTCTCAACGTAACTGGGTGATTATAAAGATGCTCTATAGGTATCTCCGAAGGTGTTTGTTGGGTTGGCACAGATCGAGATTAGGATTTTTCACTCCGAGTATTGGAGAGGTATCTCTGGGCCCTCTCGATAATGCACATCATATGAAGCCTTTCAAGCAATGTGACTAATGAGTTAGTTACGGGATGATGCACTAAGGAACGAGCAAAGAGACTTACCTGTTACAAGATTGAACTAGGTATGAAGATACCTACGATCAAATATCGAGCAAGTAACATACCGATGACAAAGGGAATAACATATGTTGACATTGCGGTTCGACTGATAAAAGATCTTCATAGAATATATGGGAACCAATATGAGCATCTAGGTTCTGCTATTGGTTATTGACCGGAGAGGTGCCTCGGTCATGTCTACATAGTTCTCGAACCCATAAGGTCCGCACGCTTAATGTTCGATGACGATATATATTATATGAGTTATGTGTTTTGGTGACCGAAGCTTGTTCGGAATCCCAAATGAGATCACGGACACGACGAGGAGTCTCGGAATGGTCGAGAGGTAAAGATTGATATATTGGAAGGTTATATTCGGACACCGGAATGGTTCCAGAGTGTTTCCGATAATTATTGGAGTACCGAGGGGTTACCGGACCCCCTCGGGGAAAGTTTATGGGCCATATGGGACATAGGGGAGAGGAGAGGCAGGCCACGAGGAGGTGGCGCCCCCCATGGGGAGTCCGACCGACTAGGGAGGCGCGCCCCCTTTCCTCTCCTCTCTTTCCTTCCCCTCATTGGAAAGGAAAAGGGGGGGCGACTAGGACTTGGAGTCCTAGTAGGACTCCCCCCATGGCGCACCCTAGGTCCAGCCTCCTCCCCTCTCTTCCTTTATATACGGGGGCGGCGAGTACCTCCAAGCACAACATTTGTTTCTTAGCCGTGTGCGGTGCCCCCCTCCACCGTCTACTCCTCCGGTCATATTGTCGTAGTACTTAGGCGAAGCCCAGTGCGGATCACATCACCATCACCGTCGGTGTCAAAACCAGCAGATCTCGGGTAGGGGGGCCCAAGCTATATGTCTGTGGATCGATGGTAACAATGATCAGAGGGACACAATGTTTACCCAGGTTCAGGCCCTCTTAATGGAGGTAAACCCCTACTCCTGCTTGATTATATTCGATGGGTATAGGGGTTACGAGAGTTGATCTACCTCGAGATCGAAGTGACTAAACCCTAGCTTGGTTAGCCTATCAATGTTATGATCCCGCCTACGGTCCAAGACCCTCCGGTTTATATAGACACCGGAGGGGCCTAGGGTTGTACAAAGTCGGTTTAATAGAAAGGAAATAGTATATCCGGACACCTAAACTTGCCGTTCACGTATGTGGGAGTCCCAGCCGAACATGAGAGGTGGTCTTCTTCCTTGTTTCTTGATGGCCCATTAGTTCGGCCCACATCAAATAGACTGGATGCCCAAGGACCCCTTAGTCCAAGACTCCCTCAGTAGCCCCTGAACCAGTCTTCAATGACAACGTGTTCGGCGCGCAGATTGTCTTCAACATTGTGAGGCGGGTTCCTCTCCTTGAATAACATACATCAGCTTTCCTTCACAAAAGTATTGTATTCGGCTTTGTATAATTAATAGAACCCTTAGCCGCGAAGGCATGTATAAAAAATAGGAATAGTGTCTTTACTGGCAACTTTTTTCGGCAAAGCGTCAGACTTGACCTTTCAGTGTTTTGAACCGTTTTCACACTCCATGTTCCATATTTTGAGATCGTGCCCCCTTGGCCCGTCTTATCAAAATAGAGATCGTGCCCTCTTATTACGAGATTGCTTATCAATAAGATTTGGGTAACCCAACCGTTCACGGCGCATGCTCACGTTGGGAACAGGCGAGTTTCAAGGCATAAGTGGGGCACGGTTGGCATTTTACCGCCTATAAGAGGGCTACAGTCTCCTCCTTTCTTCCCCACGCCTTCGTCCAGCCTTAGCCTTCCAATCTCCGAACCTTCAGCGCCCAAAAAAAGCTTTCATCTTCCTCACTGCCACCACCCTCTCCAGCCCTGGCCAGATCCGGTTCCAAGGGCAAGTGAGAGGCCTCCTCTGTTATGGAGAAGGAGATAAAGGATCTCTGGAGCGGCGGGTACCTGGCCACAAACATCGCGCACAGGCTCCCCGACGAGGGCCAAATCATCCCCACTCCGGCGGCCGGCGAAAGGGTCGTTTTCCTTCCCCATTTCCTTAGAGGGCTAGGTTTTCCACTCCAACCCTTCGTCCGGGGACTCATGTTCTATTACGGGCTAGATTTCCATGATCTAGCCCCGAACTCTTTCCTCCACATTTCGGAGTTCATCGTTGTGTGCGAGGTTTACTCCGCATCCCCCCACACTTTGGCCTATGGCTAAAAATCTTCAATGTGAAGCCAAAGATGGTCGACGGGCAGCATGCGGACTGCAGTGGGGCCATGATAAGTAAGCTGCCAACGCCACATGGCCCAAGGGGGCCTTCATTAAGACCGTTAAGGTCCGGCAGTAAGAGTGGTTCTACATCACCGAGCCGCGCCACACCAACTAGGCGGCAATTCCGTAGTTCAGATCCGGACCCCCCACGAGGCTCACTTCATGGAATGCTAAGGGCCTCGACTAGCGGTCCCAGACGGAGGTGCAGACACTGCAAACGCGCATCACCAACATGCTGGACAAGAATGTTGGTCTCACCAATGTGGTACAGATCATGCTCTTCCGCCGCATCCTCCCTTGCCAACGCCGGGCCTCCCCCATGTGGGAGTTCAACCCGGAGGAGCCGCGGACCCTGGAGCACTCCTTCGGCATGACACACGAGGGAATATGGAAGCTACTCTTCAAGGCCCAGAAGAGCTGGCCTATGGAGACCGAAGACGTCGGGCTCGACGCCGAGAATCCGGCCACTCCGGTAAGTATTAGCTTTCCGAAGGTATGTACGGTCTATATTTTCAATCAATACGAACCTTATCCGCCCTCCTCTTTACAGGGTTGGACAAAGAAAGCGGAGCGAATCAAGAGTCCGACTCCGTTGCATGAAGACCCAGTCACTCCCCAGCTGGCGGAGATGCTGGTCCCGATTCCTTATCAAGTGCCGGAGACGAAGGGTAAGGAGCCCAAGGGCGGGCTGTCGGTGTCAAATCCGGCGGATCTCGGGTAGGGGGTCCCGATATGTGCGTCTTAGGCTAATGGTAACAGGAGGCAAGGGACACAATGTTTACCCAGGTTCGGGCCCTCTCGATGGAGGTAAAACCCTACTTCTTGCTTGATTGACATTGATTATATGAGTAGTACAAGAGTTGATCTACCACAAGATCGTAGAGGCTAAACCCTAGAAGCTAGCCTATGATGATTATGATTGTGATTGTCCCTCTAAGGACCAACCTCTACGGTTTATATAGACAACGGAGAGGGCTAGGGTTTACATGGAGTCGGTTACAAAGGAGGAAATATAATATCCGGATCGCCAAGCTTGTCTTCCACGCAAAGGAGAGTCCCATCCGGACACGGGACGTAGTCTTGAATCTTGTATCTTCACGCTCCAATAGTCTGGATAAAGTATATAGTCCGGCTGTCCGAATACACCCTAATCCAGGACTCCCTCAGTAGCCCCTGAACCAGGCTTCAATAATGATGAGTCCGGCGTGCAGTTTTTGTCTTTGGCATTGCAAGGCGGGTTCCATCTCCGAATACTCCAAAGAAACTATCGAACACTTAAACCGTGTCCGGATCTGCAGGATAATCTTCACATACCATCATAGAGAGCATGATATTTCACAAGCGCTATCTGTTGACAACTTTAGACAAAGCGACATGATACTACGGCCGAGTCATTATTCGAACCGTTTTCCCAAAACCAGCCTCAGCGCATATCGCGAGGCGGTTTCCTCTGCACGCCTTGCGGAAGCAGAGATCGTGTCCCCTTATTGCGGGATTCTCATCAATATGGGTACGTGTAACCCAAACGCATCGCTAATTGCGGCGAGTGGAGAATGAGCAGGTTCCACCAGGCAAGTGGGGAGGTGCAAAAGCTTTTACCGCCCCTATAAAGAGATAAGATCTCTTCCTCTCTACCCACGCCTTTTCCCCTCTGCTAGTCCATTCCCCTCTGCTCGAGCCCTAGCGCCCAAGCACTCTTCTTCTCCATCAAAGAGAGGTTCTCCGAAGATGTCCGAATCTGGAGCAGGAGGCAAATGGATGGCCTCAACCGTCCAGGAGAAGGATATCAAGAGGCTCCGAGAGGCCGGGTATTGCACAAAAAGATCGGCCATCGTCTTCCGTCGGCGGGACAGATCGTCCCTACTCCGGAGCCCCACAAGAGGGTCGTGTTTCTTCCTCATTTTTTCCGCGGGCTAGGGTTTCCCCTTCACCCATTCGTTTGCGGTATCATGTATTATTACGGGATTGACTTCAATGATCTGCCCCCCAACTCTTTCCTTAATATCTCGACATTCATCGTCGTGCGTGAGGCCTTTCTCCGAATTTCACCTCACTTCGGCCTATGGCTGAAGATTTTCAATGTGAAGCCCAAGGTGGTGAGTGGCGAGCACGCCGAGTGCGGCGGCGCCATGGTGAACAAGATGCCCAAGGTTATATGGCCGGCGGGCGCCTTCAATGACTCCGTCAAGGAGTTGCAGTAGCAGTGTGTAGGATCGAAAGTATGTCTAGAGGGGGGTGATTAGACTACTTGACAATATAAAAATTCTGCCTTTTGACAAAGAACAGTTTTTGGCAGATTCACAATTATGATCAAGTCAAGCATCACCCTACACATGCAATTCTAGAGTATAGGCAGCGGAAAGTAAATTGCACATGTAGTAAAGAGAGGTGGAGAAGAGCAAACACAATTTTGGAGACGCGGTGATTTTTCTCGTGGTTTCGATAGGTGGTGCTATCGCACTTCCACGCTGATGGAGACTTCAACCCACGGAGGGTAACGGCTGCGCGAGTCCACGGAGGGCTCCACCCACGAAGGGTCCACGAAGAAGCAACCTTGTCTATTCCATCATGGCCTCACGCCCACGGAGGGCTAGCCTTACTCGGGTAGATCTTCACGAGTAGGCGATCTCCTTGCCCTTACAAACTTCTTGGTTCAACTCCACATCTCGATGACGGAGGCTCCCAAGCGACACCTAACCAATCTAGGAGGCACCACCTCCAAAAGGTAATAGATGTTGTAGATGATGATGAACTCCTTGCTCTTGTGCTTCAAATGATAATCTCCACAACACTCAACTCTCCTCACCGATTTGGCTGTGGTGGAAGAAAGGATTGAGTGGAAAGCAACTTGGGAAGGCTAGAGATCAAGCTTCATATGGTGGGAGTGGAGCAACTTGATGTCAACACAAGGGTAGGTAGTTCTCTTCTCGAAATGTAAGGTAGGAGTGGTAGTTCTTTCGATGGCTCTCTCCACAAATGAAGAGGGGTGGAGGGGTATAAATAGCCTCCACACAAAATCCAACCGTTAGACACATTTGAGCAATCTCGGTGGGACCGAAGTGGACAACTTCGGTGAGACCGATAGTTCAAATAATGTGAACGTTGGGATTTTCGTGGGACCGAATATACAATCTCGGTTAGTCCGATTCGCAATGACAAGAGCATGCCAGTTTGGTGGGACCGACTTCATCATCTCGGTGACACCGATTTGATGATGAAGGTTACTGAAGCTTGGCAACTCATGTTTCGTGAGACCGAGTTCGAGAATCGGAAAATCTGAGTTTACTAGGGTTTGGCTTATGGTGAGGTGGTTCATCTCGGTGTGGTGAGTTTGGAATATCGGTGGGACCGAGACTACTTATGAGTGTCTATGGCGGTGAAAGTTGCGATAGTTTAGGGATGTATCACTAAGCACTTGAGCAACCAGATCATCATCATAACCTCATCCCTTTTAATAGTATTGGCTTTTCCTATGGACTCAATGTGATCTTGGATCACTAAACCAAAAATGGAGTCTTGAGCTTTTGCCAATGCTTGCCTTAGCATTTTGGGGGTCCACTTCTTCATCCTTGCCATACCCATATCAATCGAACTCTCCAAATGATTCTCAAGTAGCTATTAGTTCAATGATATATATGTTGTTATTAATTACCAAAACCACCGGGGATTAGTTGCACCTTCAATCTCCCCTTTTGGTAATTGATGACAACATATAGATCAAAGCTCGACAAAGGATATAATCAATGAATAATATCGTCGCTTGAGAAGTATGTGATAAGCAAGAGCTCCCCCTAAATTTGTGCATTATTTAAGATTTGCGTTTGAATGCAAATGCACAATCGATTAGGATCATGGGTCACTCTTCCATGTCACATACATCTTGGTGGAGCGCACAAAATGATAAGAATGAACAGCATGCACCCAATCACCAAGATATGAGTAAATGGTCATACGAGATAGGAATGGCATATGATAAGCATTAAGCACACATTAAAGCATAGTACGACCAAGCACTCATTAAGGTAGAATCAAACGGAGTATCAAACACACTGAATGTCTCGAAAACCAAAAGTATCTCAAAGAAACCGCAAAAGAATGAAAGAGCAAAAGCGCAAAGACAACAACACTCTCTCTCTCGAAGCCCTATGATCTATACAATTTCTCCCCTTTGGCAACAAGTTACCAAAAGTTCAAAAAGCATAAAGCTAAGCGTCCACCGTGGACTCTGTTTGGCGGCTCCGTGCAGGTTGATGTCGGAGTGGATATGACAACATCGGCGAAGACTTCACTGATGTCTGTCTTTGGAGGAGTGGACACCGGAGCCGGAGCTGGAGTAGGAGCAACTCGGAACTGTGGGGTGCCTTTGGAGCTGTAGTCCCGTGTCGATCCATCGAATAGCAAATGATCGGGTCCTTTGGGAACCGGAGCGATCTGTTGATGAGAATCTGGACTAAGTCATCCTGCAACTCACGCATAAGCTCTGCCTTCTCTGCTTTGCTTCCTCAATGTCTCCTCGAGCTTGTTGACGATCACTTGTACTTCATCGATTCACGCCCGAGCGTAGATCTTCTCATCAACAATCCTCTCTAAGCTCTCCCGAGACTGCATAATGCTGGCGAGCGTTGTTCAATCCTTTGAGTAGCTTCAAGAATTTGCTCTCAAAACTCTTTGGTTTAGCTGCTGCTTCTTCTTTGCTTCCTTGTCGACTTTGGCTTTCTTAGCAGCTTCGATCTTGGCTTGACCTTCAACAGATGTCGGATCCTCCTCATTCATCACAACAACATTGTCTTCATGCTCTGGCTGCAACGGTAAATGTTCTCTATCCAACAAGAATGTGCCCGTGCCAAACTTGGCATTGATAAGCATCTGAATCATGGGCAAATCCACATGACCTTTTGTGGTCACCGCAATCCTCTTAATGGTCTCTACCATCAAGTCCATCACCTTGAAAGGTGCTCTCTCATCAAGTATGTGCAACATGTTGATAGAGTATCCTCGATCATGCGATCATCTCCAAATTTGGGCATCAAGGTATGCCTAAAATGGTATTAGTGGTAGGTAAGCCTGCTCGAGATGGTAGATCGAGCCGAGCTTCCAGATTCCCAAATCCTCTCGCTGGAATCTCTTTGTACATGTTCTTCATGGATTCATGATTCTTCTTTGGAATCCCATATACATCAATATCATCTTCTCGTTGCCGGAGCATTCAGAATTTCTGCCCATTCTTCAACAGAAGAAGAAAATCTTTGACCTTCACCATCCATATAATCTTTCCATCGGGGTAGAAGTGAGTGTGGCATAAAATTGCATTATCATCTCATCGTTCCAACTGGTCAATTTCGACCTACAAAATCTGCAACTCCACATGCAAGTGAAACTTTCATGCACATGTGGAAAGAAATCTCTGTGCTCTTCGCTGTCAATGTACTTCCAATCAACATATCGGGTGTCTGCGACTATGGGCTTCTTGTCCATCGGCACGGTCTCATAGAAGTCCCGCTGCTCTCGGTGTGAAATCTGGGATCTACAGCAGTTCTTCTCCTCACGGCATATGGGTCGGTTTGTCTCCATAGCCCGAGACCTTTATCTTTCCTTGCCTTCATATCCTCGGCTTGAGGATGAGCATCATTATGGAGTGGCAGTTTTGGACGAAGTTTCAAAGAAACTGGTCCTTCATCGTCGACTCACCGGTGGCACATCATCCTTGTTCTTTTCGACGACTGGAATGTTTCGACGGTCTTCTTGGGCTTGGCAAAGAGGCTTTCTTTGGAGCTGCCTTAGCTGGAGCAGATTTCTTGGGCTTTGATGTGGCTCCACCTTAATGGCATCACCCATGAACTTGGCTTCGAGGAGGAGGCTGGGGTGCTTCCTCATCCTCATCCTCTCTTCTGCATCTTCATGCACTATCCTCTTTCTCTTGGTGGTTTCTTCACTTTGCTTGCAGCCGCCTCTCCCAAATTCAGCTTCTTAGCAACAGTTGATCGCTTGACTTTGCTGGTGCCCTTCTTAGATTGTTGACCTTGTTGCTCTTTGGCAACAACCTTCCTTTAGGCTTTGAGGTCACCTCTTCCTCAACAACAAAATCTGAATCCTCATCATCTGAATTCCTCTTCTTTCTAGCTCGGTGGCTGCAGGAGGCATGCCACTTGGTGTACTCCTCTCACCATCATCGATGAGCTACTAGGATCGGGACTAGTGCCCCCTCGGAATGTCTGCAATGGGTGTCTCTAACCTGTTCGATCATCCCGCATCCGACATGGTGACAACCCGTGAATAGATAAGGTGTAGGCAGAGAAGAAGAGTCATCACAAACTGCAAGTTTTTGCAAAAAAATGAGTTCAAATTCTAGTATTAGGTTTTCACGGAAGACATTTCGGTCGGACCGAGTTTAAGGTTCGTGAATCCGAAGTGTTAAACAGAGCTTGGCACACCACTTTCGGTTTGACGAAGTGGGTTTCGATCCCGCCGAAAACACTAGGGTTTCACAGAATTTTCATTTCGGTCACACCGATTTTGCACAACTCGGTTGGACCGAAGGGTGCAGTGCAATGGCCATAGGCCAAATCGTTCATACCGAAAATATAAAATCGGTCTCACCGAGATGTGTTCCGCGGAAACCTAACCCTAAAACTTTTACTCGAATCTAGTTCAAACGAACCAATCTGGTGTACAGGAGGATTTCAATCGTGGCAAGATACTATGCAATCCAAACGTGCATTGAATCGGAGATGGGAGCACGAGTGGGATCAAAACTCACCCTAACTTGGTGGAGTTTTTCTACGGCGGCAACGGCGCGGAGGAGATGGCCGTTGACGGTGACGGAGACTTGCGGCGAGGGCACACAGGCGACGACGGCGACGATCCGGAGACCAAGGCGACGGCAGCAAGGGGTGTGGGGGCGAAACGTTTGAAGGAGGAATCAACGCGCGCGGCCCTCGGAATATATATACCCCTTCGCTGTCGGTGGGACCGAGTTGTAAAACTCGGTAGCACCGAGGTGGATAACTGCTAGGTAGTTATGCACTTCGGTCACGCCGAAAATCACAACTCGGTTTCACCGAGATGAAAACCTAGATCAGTCTAAATGCTTTCGGTTCGACCGAGTTTGAGTGAGTTGGTCTGACCGAAATCAATTAGAAGGTTTTGGAAATTAGCCCTTGACGGATCGGTGGCTCTGAGTGCTCCTCACCCGGAGGGTCCGAAAATGACTTGTTCAAAATTTGTGATGTAAGCATGAATAGAATTTGAGACAAGAAAGCATAGATAGCTAGGGAGGTACTTAGGCATTCTTGTCCATCCATTTGGTCGAAAAATCAAAATGACCAAAACAACAAATGGATGTCCTCGAATGGATAAAATCATGCATCCAACATGCTCACACAATAAGATAGCAAATGAAATATGTGTCAAACATGCACAACCAAAACTCTAGCAACTAACACACAATTTGTCGATGACTAGGTCATCTTTATATGAGTATATTGACTTAGGAGCCAAATGAGAACATTTGATCATAGGTCATACTCATCGTTTAAGCACAAGTGGGGTTACCACTTTTACATAAAGCATTGATGTGTTCACATCATTTGAAGATGCTTTAGCTCAATTTTTAGAGCAAAGCTCCCCCTAGATGTGAGAACCCTTTTAAAGGGTCAAACTAACCTTGGGTTGTCGTAGAAGACTTCATGTAGATGTTGAAGATGTGGATGCTCAATGTTGATGGAGATCATCAAGAGTTGGGAGCTATCCTTTGATTCGGGCACTTTCAATACCTACATGGGTTAGTCCCACAAGGAACAAACAAGGATATCCATGGACATAGATTGAAGTTCACAATAGATGATGTCCATGAAAGCAATGATTACCTTGTCCCTTGACTTACCAACAAGAGGGTTTGTGACTCCATGAACTAGTGCACGATGTGGAAGTTGATTGCACAATTTTTTGCCAAAATGAATGTGAGTGAAGTATGTTGGCGGAGTCACCCTCAAGAACTTTCTAGTTCTTCTTCTTTGGGATCCACATCATCTTGATGGGAATCCTTGGGGTTTAGTTGAGCTTGACAAAGTAGAACTTGACGTTTCCTTGGGAACCCACTTGACCATGGCTTGAGGTGCTTCAACAAATGCATCAATCTCCTCTTGAAGCTTGTCCTTGCCTTTTAGCTTGTGGTCTTGTGGTGGAAGGTCATCTTGAGCTTGTTCCACATTGGAAGAAGTAGGATCATACTTCTCCTTTTGAGGAACAAACTGCGGAGTAGGATATTGACCTTCTTCCCACTCAACGCCTTCGGCGTTGAACTTTCGCTCAAAACCAATTCCTTGATTCTTCCGGTGCCTTCCTTGCTTGCGAACAATTTCCTCAAAGTTCTTGCTTCCGGCAAGGCTCTTGTAGACACCTTTCTCTATGATCCCTTTCAATAAACTATTTTCTTGCTCAAGTGTAACTTGGCTTGAAACATTGTTAGTGGAATCAAGAGAACTACTAGAAGCAACAACATTGGATTTAGCATGGTTATTGTTACTGCTAGAGAAAGAATTTTTCTTATGCTTGTCATGCTTAGTCTTAATGGGTGGCAAGAAATTAGACAAGAGAAGTCGTTTGGCAAGATATGAAGAACTCTTCTTTCGAAGATCGTCATTGATTGCTTTTAGAAACTCATGTTCTTGCTCTAGAGTGAGCTTCTCGAAGCGTAGCTTCTCATGAGATCTTAGGAGCTCTCTATGATCTTCTTGAGTTGTTTCATGAGCTAACTTAAGAGTGTTTAGTTCTTTAGTTAGACGCTCAATCTCCTTCATAGCATTGTCATTCGACTCTTCTCGACTATAAAGACTACTAGCATGTTCATCGTTACTAGGCTCACTGGATTTATCATGCAAGAGCTCATCTTCACCAAGCAAGTCATCCTCATCACTATTGAAGTCAATGAATTCAGGTGTGATACCTTGGGGCCTTTAGCCATGAAGCATCTTCCAATTCCCTCATTTGGTGAATCAAATAAGTCGAGGAGTTGGAGTTGGAGGATACGAGAGCAAGACCGCAACACCTTCATCTTGATCAGTAGTCGGAGTCGGAGTGATAGCTTCCTTCGGATTGATTGTCGGAGTCGGAGCCGAGACCCATTCACCTACATGAGCTTGATGTTTTCTTCTTGTGTAGCTCCTTGATGACTTGTCTTTCCTCTCCGAATCCTTGCTTCTCCGAGAGGGTCTTCGCTCATAACGATCATCTCTGCTCCTTCTCTCTTTCCGAGGTGACTCATCTCTTGAGCTTCTTCTTCTTGGAGATTCTTCCTTCTCTTGTGGGGAGCCGACACTCATTTGAGTAGTGTCCGGTCTTCCACAATTGTAGCAGCTTCGATCACGACTAGAAGATCTCTTTTCATCATATGATCTAGACTTTGAGCTTCTCTCTTTGCCTCTATTCTTGTAGAATTTGTTGAAGTTCTTGACCATTAGGCTTATCTCTTCATTGGAAACTAACTTGTCACTTGAGGTTGTGGGAGCATCACTTGTAGTTTTGTAAGCACCACTTGACTTGTTGTGAAGCTCTTCCCTATCCTTAAGTGTCATCTCATGAGCAACAATTCTTCCAATGACTTCGGTTGGCTTGAGAGTCTTGTAGTTTGGCATCATTTGGATCAAAGTGCACACGGTGTCATACTTTCCATCCAAAGCTCTGAGAATCTTCTTGATGATGAATCGTTCGGTCATTTCTTCGCTTCCTAAGCCGGCAATCTCATTTGTGATGAGAGCAAGCCTAGAGTACATTTCAGCGACTCCTTCACCATCCTTCATCTTGAACTTGTCAAGTTGACCTTGAAGAATATCTAGCTTTGATTCCTTCACGGACTCGAACCTTCGTGCGTTTCAACCAAAGTATCCCAAATCTCTTTTGCATTCTCAAGACGGCTGATTTTGTTGAACTCCTCGGGACACAAGGCATTGAAGAGAATGTCACAAGCTTGAGCATTGTTTTGCAACATCCGCAATTCTTCCGGTGTAGCCATGATCCGGAACTTTTCCTTCCTCAAGAATTCACCTTGCATACCAACACAAATAATGCCCCATGCGGCTGGGTTATGACCAAGAATATGCATTTTCATTTTATGCTTCCAACTAGCAAAATTTGTACCATCAAAGTAAGGACCTCTCTTAAAATTACCCTCACTAGACGCCATACTCTCCTAGGTTGTGAGACCAAGCTTATGGAGTCCAATGCAATGGAAACCAATACAATGGAGACCAAAGCTCTGATACCACTTGTAGGATCGAAAGTATGTCTAGAGGGGGGGTGATTAGACTACTTGACAATATAAAAATTCTGCCTTTTGACAAAGAACGGTTTTTGGCAGATTCACAATTATGATCAAGTCAAGCATCACCCTACACATGCAATTCTAGAGTATAGGCAGCGGAAAGTAAATTTCACATGTAGTAAAGAGAGGTGGAGAAGAGCAAACGCAATTTTGGAGACGCTGTGATTTTTCTCGTGGTTCCGATAGGTGGTGCTATCGTACTTCCACGTTGATGGAGACTTCAACCCACGGAGGGTAACGGCTGCCATGAGTCCACGGAGGGCTCCACCCACTAAGGGTCCACGAAGAAGCAACCTTGTCTATTCCATCATGGCCTCACGCCCACGGAGGGCTAGCCTTACTCGGGGTAGATCTTCACAAGTAGGCGATCTCCTTGCCCTTAAAAACTTCTTGGTTCAACTCCACATCTCGATGACGGAGGCTCCCAAGCGACACCTAACCAATCTAGGAGGCACCACCCTCCAAAAGGTAATAGATGTTGTAGATGATGATGAACTCCTTGCTCTTGTGCTTCAAATGATAATCTCCCCAACACTCAACTCTCCTCACCGATTTGGCTGTGGTGGAAGAAAGGATTGAGTGGAAAGCAACTTGGGAAGGCTAGAGATCAAGCTTCATATGGTGGGAGTGGAGCAACTTGATCTCAACACAAGGGTAGGTAGTTCTCTTCTCGAAATGTAAGGTAGGAGTGGTAGTTCTTTCGATGGCTCTCTCCACGAATGAAGAGGGGTGGAGGGTATAATAGCCTCCACACAAAATCCAACCGTTAGACACATTTGAGCAATCTTGGTGGGACCGAAGTGGACAACTCGGTGAGACCGATAGTTCAAATAATGTGAACGCTGGGATTTTTGGTGGGACCGAATATACAATCTCGGTTAGTCTGATTCATGCAATGACAAGAGCATGCCAGTTTGGTGGGACCGACTTCATCATCTCGGTGACACCGATTTGATGACGAAGGTTCTGAAGCTTGGCAACTCATGTTTCGTGAGACCGAGTTCGAATCGGAAAATCCGAGTTTACTAGGGTTTGGCTTATGGCTGAGGTGGTTCATCTCGGTGTGGTGAGTTTGGAATATCGGTGGGACCGAGACTACTTATGAGTGTCTATGGCGGTGAAAGTTCTTGATAGTTTAGGAGATGTATCACTAAGCACTTGAGCAACCAGATCATCATCATAACCTCATCCCCTTTAATAGTATTGGCTTTTCCTATGGACTCAATGTGATCTTGGATCACTAAACCAAAAATGGAGTCTTGAGCTTTTGCCAATGCTTGCCTTAGCATTTTGGGGGTCCACTTCTTGATCCTTGCCATACCCATATCACTGAACTCTCTGAAATGATTCTCAAGTAGCTATTAGTTCAATGATATATATGTTGTTATTAATTACCAAAACCACCCGGGGATTAGTTGCACTTTCACAGTGGTTCTATATCACCGAACCGCGCGGCAAAAAGTGTGTTGCGGCTCCTGAGTTCAGATCTGGAGCCCCACTGCGGTTCACGTCTTGGCCCAAGAAGGGCGTGAACTGGTCCTCATCCGATGAGCTGTCACTGCTCCAGATGCGCGTCCAGAGTGTGGTCGACAAGGACGTCAAACTCGTTGATGTAGTCCAGGTGATGTTAGTTCGCCTGGTTCTCCGTTGCCAGCGTCAAGCCTGCAATTTGTGGGAATACGACCCAACCGAGCTCCAAACCCTTCGGGAGCTCTATGATTCCTCCCACAAGGATATCTGGAAGGTGCTCTTTAAGTCCGGCAAATCATGGCTGGGCTCCGCCGAGGATCATGGGTATCAACTATCCCATTCTACAAGTCCGGTAAGTTATTGCTATGCTCTGTCCATCCATGCTTCAGTCGGCATGTCCTGAGGGAGACACTTTTATCGTGGTTTATCATAACCCCAGGGATGGATAAAAAAGGTGGAGCGGATACATTGTCCTGCCCCGCTGCCGGAGGAACCGGCCGGACCTCTTCTGACGAAGATGTTTGTCCCTGCGCCTTACGAGGTGCCAAAGAAAGAGGCCTCCAAGAAGGTCAAAAAGACCCGGAGTGGCCTCCGTCGCCGCGATGCTTCGGACGCAAAATCCGAAGACTCCAGCGACCATCCTTCTTCCGAAGACGAAGAGGAGGAAGCGGAGGAAGATGAGCCTCCCGCAGGAGGTGGGAAGAAAAGGACAGCTTCCTCATCCCTGGAGGCCGAATCGCCCAAGAGGAGGAGAGGTTCCCTCCCAGAGGCATCCACCACAGCTGCCAATAGCAGCCCGGAGCGGGATCCCAGGGCCCAGCCCCTGGAAAAGTCGTAAGTATATGAAATCCGAACACGCATACGCGGCCGGGGTCGTTTGACTATAGTAGTTTTAACTGTCGCCATATTTCGTACAGCCCGGCGGGGTCCCACGCCGGACAATCCTCATCGGAGGATTCGCTGAGCTCAGATGCCCTGGCGAGCGAGACGCCTCCAGAGGTCCCTTCCCCGAAGCCTAGGCGCGACACCGAGGTGTCCTCTCAGTGGGACCTGGACCAGGGGGGCATATCCCTGGGGCCGGACACACAGGAGCAGTGACTCCTATGCGTGTCGATGGCAGGGGCGATCTTCGGTCCGGGCCCCAGCCGGACACGGTCCTGGAGACTTTTAAAGCTCCAGGATCGGGTGAGCAGCCGCCTTTGGGAGGCTTGCCTGCTTTGCCAGCGGCCTCTGTCCAAGCAGAGCTGCCGGGCGGCCTATCGAGAGCGCTAAGAAGCGCACCTATCATCGATGAGCATCATGCCCTCATGGCGGTGACTGAAAAGATTCAATCCGCGGAGAGCGGACTGAACGAATCCTGCCTTAGTCTTATAAAGGGCTTTGAGGTATGTTTTCTAAGAAACCTTTGAGGGATTGTCATAATATGAGTAGTAGCCCCTGATGCACTGTTCGGCGAAAGAGAGCCGAACAGGGGATCAAATATTTCCGTTTTTGCAGGAGACTCAGCTAATGACGTGTATCCCTTTGTTTGAAAACAGGCGTCTGCAGGGACGACCGCCGTTCATAGTGCGGAGGTATCCGAACTAAAGCAGCGTCTGGAACGGGCCGAAGGGGAAGTTGGCCACGTGAAGAAGCAGTTGGAGGACAAGCAAGGTATGCCGGAACCTTGTGCTAAGTAGAGCACAAATTAGAAGTTGTGCCTAATTAAGATATTTGCATTATATGCTCTAGGGGCGAGTGCCAAAATTGAGGCACTGAAGAAGGCTGTGGCCGAAGCCAATAATAAGGCCGCCGCCGAACAGGCTCTTCGTGAGAAGCACGAGGCCAGGGTCATTGAGGCTGAGTGAGAGCTCCTGGAGGCCGTGAAGAAAAGCGAGGGCTTGGAGCAGAGTCTAGTAGGGAAAGAATCCGAACTCGCCCAAGCTCTCCAAGCCGCGGAGGATGCTCGAGAAGAAGCCCGAGGTGCTTTGAGGGACATTCAAGAGGCTCGGAAGGTTGCGGCTGGTAAGGCCTATTGTATTCATGGCCATTTTTACATAATAATGGGAGGAACTCTAAGCGATAAGCTGAATTCTTGTTTTTCCAGGGGCGTTTGCGGATCTGCCTCGCAGCATATCAGATGCCGCCCAATTCTACCGGACCGAGGAAAAGAAGTCTGCGGAGAGGGATTTATGGTCGCAGTATTTGGCGCCGAATTATCCGGTGCCCTTTATCGATCAGCTAAAGCAGCTAGTCGAATTGCACCAGGCGGCCGAACTAGCCATGAAGGACTTGGTTGTCCGACTGTGGCCCGCGGAGCCAATTCCAAGCAGTTACTACCGACTCGTCAAGCGGATTGTTGGCGCCTGCCCTCGGCTTGATGTCATTAAGCGATCGGTATGTATAGAGGGTGCGCGCATGGCGTTTGCCCGTGCAAAGGTGCATTGGGGGAAGCTTGATGCTAAGAAGCTGATGACTGAGGGGCCGCCGGAGGGTAAGGAGCATCGCAAGCCCGAGTTGTACTATGAAGGTGTACTAAAGGGAGCTCGCCTTGTGGCGGATAAGTGTACCAAAGACATTATATTTCCCTGAAGGCAGTCGTGCCATTCTTTATAATGTGGGATAATGGCACTTTTATTATTTGTTGCCTGTTTTGTTTGAATGTTTGTTCTTCCTGTGCGGCTGTTTAGTGTATGTAAATCCTGAGAGTTGGCCAGTCGTCGGCTTCTGCCCCGACGTAAAAAATACGGGGGTGTTCGGGACATACCTGAACACTCTTTATCCCATTGTTGGGTCCTTTTAAGGAGGTGTTCCTCACCACAAACCAAGAAATCAGACTATAGGGCTTTATCACTCTCACTTAGCCATAGGAATTCTAGTATGGTGGGCACAACCCCTAGTGTTCGGAAGGCCGAACTAGGGGCTCTATCGGCGCCTGATTGGAAGACCGATCCGTTGCACTTTGCATTTATAATGGCATTATGTGGAATAAATCTTTAAAGATTTTACAACCTCTCGAATAGCTGACCAGCTCTCGCTGTATCATGGTAGTCAGTTTTCGGCTTTCTCTACTAAGGTGCTCGTCCGGAAGAACCGGGACACAATCGCAGTAGTTCTCCCAGCGCTACCTTAGCCGATGGGGCGGAACGTAAGGCACCAAAACATGGGAGCCGGTCAAACCCAACTAATGACCCAAGACATGATTCAGAGCCGATGCATATAGTGCTATAAGTTCGGGGTGCCGAGCGACCGAAAAGGTGATCGGACTTTATTGCCGTATTATGAAGCCCCTGGCATAATCGGGCATAACACAAGGCGTGGGTGCCATTTGTGAAAAAGAGGCGTCAATGAGAATGACGGCCAGTAAGTGTTATTTAAGTCTACGCATTGTAGTGAAATGACATGTCTATGCATATGAGTGCAGTTTATGCTTATGAAAAGAAGTATTTTTGGCGGAACCTGTCATGGCCGGACTGGAGGAGGCTGTGTGTGGATCTGAGGTGTATCCGGACGGCCTACCTTGTGCGTCCGAGCTGATTCCGCATCGCCAGTCCTGTTCTGCGCCAAAGTTAGTCTATAAAGACAAATGCTTTAAAGGCAGCTGCATAAATCGTTGTGGTTGAACCGCAGGTGCCTGGGCGGAGCCTGGCTGAACCATGCCATAAAGTAGTTCGGACTCCTCAATTGGTGTCCGGGTGTTTGGCTGCCAAATCAAAATTTGATAAACATGCACGACTCGTTGTTCCAGCAGCGGTATGATTTCCACTCTAGTGGTGGGGTTCGACCTTGCCCATAGCTGTGACTATGTCACGCGGGACTGGCCTGATGTTGTACCTCGTTCAATCTAGCCAACGTGGTTCGTCCCGGTAGTATGTGGTAATTACTATATAAGGGGATAATGCCGAAGACTTATTCTTCGGTGTGGTATTTGTTTGGTGATCCGAAGACAACCATTAGTATGGTGGGTCAGTTAAAACCTGGCCTTTGCACCTTGCATCTTTGAGGAGATGTTATTGATAGTTTTATGCCTGTGGGGGCTCGTGTAAAATGGAGCCCCCAAGCTACTGGGCAGATAGTGAGTGCAATAAAGTTGCTATGGCTGGTATTGTCTGGATGGTGGATGTGATTAGAGACGATCAGCCGTACTTTTGTGCTGTGAGGGGATCTTCCACACCATGTTTGACTGGTCCTTTGTTGTTCGAGACCTCCCTTCATTGTTTCCGGCGCAAGATCGGCCGTTTTGTTTGGAAGATCCTGCACTCTCTATTGGTATGCTTGGCCGCCCTTCTGGGGGTACCATGAATTTCACATAGTTGATCGAGTATGCTGCCTGGGCTGGATGGGCCTGAGCTGTTATTTTTTCGCTGATCGGACTGGGGACCGCTGAATTCGGCACCAACTTCCCTGACTTGACGTTTATGATGATTGCAACGAGGCTTGAGGATGCCTCCTGGTGTATCCATATTGTCTTGGACCGTAGTGGTATGTTGACGTTGGGGTATGTGCCTTAGGTTCTCCTTCTTAGGTTGAGGTAGCAAATTATGCCGTGTGTGCCCTTTGTCGGGGCGGTCGAGTCCGTATTCCTCGGTGGCCAGGACCTTGGTCCATCTGTCCACGAGCAAATCTTGGTCAGCTTTGAGCTGCTGTTGCTTCCTTTGCAGGCTCCTTGCAGTGGCCATGAGCCATCGCTTGAAGCGAACTTGTTCCACGGGATCCTCAGGTACGCTGAATTTAGCATCGCCGAGGCTTACCTCGTCTTCGGAGGGGGGGCATATAGTTATTCCTCTCCAAGTACCGACCATGGCCAGTCCGGCCTGCTTGAAGGCTGGCTGATCAGGGTTGTTTTCATCTTTGGCACTATCCGGATTGTTTTCGTCTCCTGTGCCGGTATTGCTATGGCGGGGCTTGGAGCGGCGCCGACAACGCCCATGCTTTGCTTTCTTCCCTGAGGGGTTATCCTCCGTTGCCTCATCGCCATTGGTTTCTTTCGGAGTGTCCACCATATATATATCATTGAGGAGGTGGCTGTCCACCGCCCCATGAGCGGTGGTTCCTGTTCTTCTCCTACATCGTCGTGCATACCGTCGATGTCTTCGGAGTCAAAGTCAAGCACGTTGGTTAAATCATCGACCGTGGCAATGAAGTGGGTGGTGGGTGGGGAACGAATTCCTTCGTCGCCTGCTTCCCACTCGAGCCGGACATAGTTCGGCCAAGAGTCTCCTGACAAAGAGAGAGACTTTAACGAGTTCAGCACATTGCCAAAGGGCGAGTGCTGGAAGATATCTGCAGCGATGAACTCCATTATAGGAGCCCAACCAGGTTCGGCGGGCTCAGGAGCGCGCACACCGGAACCTACAGCCAGATACGAGTCCAGGGGTCCGGTGTCACAGGCTTCTTTGAGGGTGAGGCCTGTGTTCGGCTCTACCGCCGATGAGTGTGTGGCCCGCGGGGCGGGGTCCATCCACCCATCCTTGGGCAAAGCCGTCTGCTCGGGATTTAGGTCCGGGGCTACTGCAGGGGTGATATCCCAAGCATTGTCCGACAGCAGGTCTAAGCCGTGCTCATCGTGATTTTCCGGCGCTCCTGGCATAGGCCCGAACCCGTTGAAGATCAAGTCTCCACGGATATCAGCTGTGTAGTTCAGGTTTCCGAACCTGACCTGGTGGCCAGGGGCGTAGCTGTCGATCTGCTCCAGTTAATGCTTTAATTGGCCCAAGATCGCGGTTACCAACACGAAGATCTGTCCGGGAGAAAAGTCTCACCCTAGACCGTGTTGTTGACGATTGAAGGGGCCATCAAGCCTTGCAGCGACGACACAGAGGAACTCTCAATGAAAGCAACAATGTCGGTGTCAAAACCAGCGGATCTCGGGTAGGGGGTCCCGATCTGTGCGTCTTAGGCTAATGGTAACAGGAGGCAAGGGACACAATGTTTACCCAGGTTTGGGCCCTCTCGGTGGAGGTAAAACCCTACTTCCTGCTTGATTAACATTGATGATATGAGTAGTACAAGAGTTTATCGACCACGAGATCGTAGAGGCTAAACCCTAGAAGCTAGCCTATGATGATTATGATTGTGATCGTCCCTCCAAGGACCAACCTCTCTGGTTTATATAGACACCGGAGAGGGCTAGGGTTTACATGGAGTCGGTTACAAAGGAGGAAATATAATATCCGGATCGCCAAGCTTGTCTTCCACGCAAAGGAGAGTCCCATCCGGACACAGGACGTAGTCTTGAATCTTGTATCTTCATGCTCCAATAGTCCGGACAAAGTATATAGTCCGGCTGTCCGGATACCCCTAATCCAGGACTCCCTCACGGGCCCCGCCTCAGAGGTCCTTTAGACGCTATGTCCGGAGGGACCGAAGCGGTATCCTCTCATGAGGAAGACGAGGATGAAGAGGAGGAGGAGGAGGTGGAGAGCGACTGCCCTCGCAACTCGAGGAGGAAGAAGAGGACGGCCTCCAAGAATCCGGAGGGGGCGACGCCAAAGAAGAAGAATATTACCTTCTCGGTCAGTTTGGACTCAGAGTTCGAACGTAGCCCGAGGAGAGCTCCCAGGGTGAAGCCCCTAGCCGAATAGTAAGTATCAAATCCTTACCTGTTCAGTTTCCGCTTACCCAGCTCTGTTATGTAAATTGTATCTTTGCTTGTATTTCATCCCTCCACGTGATATCCCGAACACCTCATATTCGTGGGGGAACTCTCTGGTGCCTGAAGAGGCGGAGAGTGACGGTCCATCGCAAGCCCCCTCCCCCATTGCCGTGGACACCGAGGTGTCATCCCAAAGGACCTCTCCTGGCCGAGGAGGGGCGGACGAGGCCGTCCAAAAGGCGCCCGAGGTTAACACCTCGGATGCCGCAGACTAGGGGACAACGACCCCCCACAACCACCGAGGGTGGAGGGTCTCAACAGTTCGCCCGCCCTCCAAACACCGTCCCGAAGACCAATGTGGCTCTGGGTTCGGATCAACATCCCCCTTCAATAGAGGGGGGAGGAGCAGTAGCACCATCGGCGGCCTCTGGAAATCCGGAGGCCGGTCCTGCTCTGGAGGAGGCACTGCAATACGCCTCCATCATGGAGGAGCACCGCACCCTGATGGGTGTGGTTATGGAAAAGATTCAGTCTGTGAAAAGCGGACTGAACGGCGCCTTCAACAACCTATGAACGGGCTTTGAGGTATGCAATGTAATTCTCTAACAAGTTTTTCATATGAAAGGTTGAACCCATGTATAGACAGTAGCCCCTGAGACTCTGTCCGAAAAAACAATCCAGATAGAGGATCCCAAAAAAAGTTACTAATGTACTATGCTATTTGTGTGAGACAGGCATCCATGTTGGCGGCTACTGCCCAAGCCGCAGAGGTTTTCGAGCTCAATCGGAAACTTTGATTAGCGGATAAGGAGCTCGACCGCGTCAACAAGCGGTTTGACGAAACGCAAGGTATGCGACACTTCACATACCAGAAATGATATGTGTGCTAATTCTTTTAACTTATTGAATTGTCTGGTTATGCTCATAGTTGGCACAACCAAGGTTGAGTCCCTCAAGAGCGCGCTTGCCCAAGCCAAAAAAGAAGCGGAGGTGAGCAGGGCGGCCACTGACAAGGCGTCGAAGGAACTGGAGGCGGAGAAGACTACCCGCTGCAAACATGAGGCGCGGGTAGGCGAAGTCGAGCAAGAGCTCAAGGACGCCATTACGAAGTGCGAGTCCTTGGAGCAGAAGACTTCGGATCAAGCCTCCAAACTCTCCAAAGCTCTCGAAAGCATGAAGGAGGCCCGGGTTGAGGCCTAGGGCGCTCGCTAGGAGATCCAGGAGGCTAGGCAGATAGCAGCTGGTAAGGCCTTTCTTCTATAGAGTAAATTTACAAGAAGAAGATACATCTTGCTGACCCGAGTTTGGAGTTCTCCAGGCGCGTTTGCGAATTTGTCGAGGAGTGTTTCCGACGCCGCATAATTCTTTCGAGCGGAAGAGGGGAGCTCGACGGAGAAGCTGTTCTGGTCGCAATATCTTGCGCTAGAGCATCCGACGCCCCTTAGTGATTGATATGTCTCCAACATATCTATAATTTTTGATTGCTCCATGCTACTTTATCTACTGTTTTAGGAAATATTAGGCTTTATTATCCACTTTTATATTATTTTTGGGACTAACCTATTAACCGCAGGCCCAACCCAGATTTGCTGTTTTATGCCTATTTCAGTGTTTCGAGGAAAAGGAATATCAGACGGAGTCAAAACGGAACGAAATCAACTGGAGAAGTTATTTTTGGAAGGAAAGCAACCCAGGGAACTTGGAGTGCACGTCAGGGGAGATACGGGCTTCCCACGAGGGTGGGGGGTGCGCCCACCACCCCGGACGCGCCCCCTGCCTCGTGGGGCCCCCGTAGCTCCTCCGACGTACCACCTGCACCCATATATACTCTCGTACCCTAAAACTTCCAGAACAAAAGATAGATCGGGAGTTCCGCCGCCGCAAGCCTCTGTAGCCATCGAAAACCTCTCGGGAGCGTGTTCGGGCACCCTGCAGGAGGGGGAACCCATCACCGGTGGCCATCTTCATCATCCTGGCGCTATCCATGACGAGGAGGGAGTAGTTCACCCTTGGGGCTGAGGGTATGTACCAGTAGCTATGTGTTTGATCTCTCTCTCTCTCTCTCTCTCTCTCGTGTTCTTGAGGTGATACAATCTTGATGTATCCCAAGCTTTGCTATTGTATTTGGATCTTATGATGTTTCTCCCCCTCTACTCTCTTGTGATGAATTGAGTTTCCCCTTTGAAGTTATCTTATCGGATTGAGTCTTTTATGAGAACACTTGATGTATGTCTTGCCGTAATTATCTGTGGTGACAATGGGATATCATGTGCCACTTGATGTATGTCTTGGTGATCAACTTGCGGGTTTCATGACATTGGGAACCTATGCATAGGGGTTAGCACACGTTCTTGACTCTCCGGTAAAAACTTTGGGGCACTCTTTGAAGTACTTTTATGTTGGTTGGATGAATCTGAATTGTGTGATGCATATCGTATAATCATGCCCACGGATACTTGAGGTGACAATGGAGTATCTAGGTGACATTAGGGTTTTGGTTGATTTGTATCTTAAGGTGTTATTCTAGTACGAACTCTTTTATAGATTGATCCGAAAGAATAACTTTGAGGTGGTTTCGTACCCTACCATAATCTCTACGTTTGTTCTCCGCTATTAGTGGCTTCGGAGTGACTCTTTATTGCATGTTGAGGGCTTGTTATATTATCTATCTATGTTATTATTGTTGAGATAACTTGCACTAGTGAAAGTATGAACCCTAGGCCTTGTTTCCTATCGTTGCAATACCGTTTACGCTCACTTTTATCATTAGTTACCTTGCTGTTTTTATTATTTCAGATTACAAAAACCTTTAGCCACTATCTATTTTGCACTTGTATCACCATCTCTTCGCCGAACTAGTGCACCTATACAATTTACCATTGTATTGGGTGTGTTGGGGACACAAGAGACTCTTTGTTATTTGGTTGCAGGGTTGTTTGAGGGAGACCATATTCATCCTAAGCCTCCTACGGATTGATAAACCTTAGGTCATCCACTTGAGGGAAATTTGCTACTGTCCTACAAACCTGTGCACTTGCAGGCCCAACAACGTCTACAAGAAGAAGGTTGTGTAGTAGACATCAAACTCTTTTCTGGCGCCGTTGCCGGGGAGGTTAGGTAAGTGAAGGTATATCTTTAGATCTTGCAATCGAATCTTTTTGTTTCTTGTTTTAGCACTAGTTAGTCTATAAAAGAAAACTACAAAAAAATGGAATTGAGTTTGTCTCATATGCTTCACCTTTTTAATATCTTTCGTGAGTATGATGGGAAGGAAAATTGCGCTCAAGTACTAGAAGAAGAATTACATAGAATGCTTGGCACGAAATATGTAAATGATGAGCATGATTGCAATGTTGTTAGTATGAATTCCTTGAATATCCATGATGCTAATGATATGCAAAGCCACAAGCTTGGGGAAGCTATGTTTGATGAAGATGATATTTTTTGTCCCACAAGCTTTGATGAGCAAAATTACTATGATGAAAGCATGCCTCCTATCTATGATGATTATTGTGATGACACGTATGCTTTAAAGAATAATGATAAACATGAAACTTGTCATCTTGATCTTAATTTTCAATCACATGATAGTTATTTTGTTGAGTTTGCTCCCACTACTATTCATGAGAAGAATTTTGCTTATGTGGAGAGTAGTAAATTTTCTATGCTTGTAGATCATGAAAAGAATGCTTTAGGTGCTGGTTAATTGTTGAATTCATTCATGATGCTACTGAACATTATTATGAGGGAGGAATATATGCTTGTAGGAATTGCAATAATATCAAGTTTCCTCTCTATGTGCTTCAAATGTTGAAGCTATGCTTGTTTTACCTTCCTATGCTTGTTGATTATTGTTCCCATAAGTTGTTTTCTCACAAAATCCCTATGCATAGGAAGTGGGTTATACTTAAAAGTGCTAGTCATATGCTTCATGATGCTCCCGTTATGTTTCAATTCTTATCTTTTATGTGAGCATCATGATCATCATCATGCCTAGCTAGAAATGCATTAAAGAAAAGCGCTTGTTGGGAGACAACCCAATACTTATCCTTACTGTTTTTGTGTGTTCACATGATTATGCTACTGTAGTAATCATGTTTTATAGCTTTTGTTTCAATAAAGTGCCAAGTAAGACCTTTAGGATGGCTTACGGTGATAGTTGTGTTGATCCTGCTGAAAATCAGAAACTTTTGGACCCAGTAAACTAGTTTTGTTAATTCACAGGAATGTGATTCTGATCCGATACTTTTTTCTCTGGATTGGTACACTAATTGCTCAGGACTTCCTAATTTGTTAGGATTTTTAGAGTTCTAGAATTATACGTTTGATACATATTACTACAGACTGTTCTGTTTTTGACAGATTCTGTTTTGTATGTGTTGTTTGCTTATTTTGATGAATCTATGAGTAGTATTGGAGGGTATGAACCATAGATAAGTTGGAGTACAGTAGATATTACACCAATATGAATAGAGAATGAGTTCATTACAGTACCTTATGTGGTGGTTTTGCTTTCTTTCACTAACGGAGCTTACGAGTTTTCTGTTAAGCTTTGTGTTGTGAAGTTTTCAAGTTTTGGGTAAAGATTCAATGGACTATGGAACAAGGAGTGGCAAGATCCTAAGCTTGGGGATGCCCAAGGTACCCCAAGGTAATATTCAAGGACAACCAAGAGCCTAAGCTTGGGGATGCCCCGGAAGGCATCCCCTCTTTCGTCTTCGTTCATCGGTAACTTTACTTGGAGCTATATTTTTATTCACCACATGATATGTGTTTTGCTTGGAGCGTTATTTTCTTTTGTTAGCTTTGCTTGCTGTTATTTAGAATAATGTTTTGCATCTTTAGTTTCAATAAATAAGTCAAGGATAGCCTTTGCCATGCTTATTTTGCTAGTATACATGTTGCTGTTTGAAAACAGAAAGTTTACCGCTGTTGCAAAAATTCCCTAGAAAAGTCAGAGAGTGGTATAATGTTGAATCTTTTTGAATATTGAGCTATGATAAATTTATTAAAGTGGGAATTTTAGTTAATAATTTTTGGAGTTAGGGAAGTATGATGAATCTTGCATTCTTTACAGACTATACTGTTTTGGCAGATTGCTGTTATGGTTGCATTGTTTGCATATGTTTGCTTGTTTAATGATTCTATTTGAAGATAGGAGTATTAAATATGCAGAGGCATTTAGTATTAAATGTTGAATAATAATTTTAGTGATTTGTTACAGTAGAAAATGAGAAGGTTTTGCATTGGTTTATACTAACCTATCTCACGAGTTCTTGTTGAGTTTGTTGTGAATGAAGCTTTTGATAAAAAAAAGAAGAGAAACCATGATATGAGATGAATTAAGGAGACACAAAAGTTCAAGCTTGGGGATGCCCAAGGCACCCCAAGATAATATTTCAACAATTCTCAAGCATCTAAGCTTGGGGATGCCCCGGTAGGCATCCCACCTTTCTTCTTCAACAACTATAGGTTAGTATCGGTTGAGCCTAAGTTTTTGCTTATTCACATGAGTTGTGCTATCCTTGCAATGTAGTTTCCTTTAGCTTTGCTTTCTGTTTGAATAAAGTATCAAGATCTGAAATTCTTAAATGGGAGAGTCTTCACATAGTTGCATAATTATTCGACTACTCATTGATCTTCACTTATATCTCTCGGAGTAATTTTTGTTATTGCTCTAGTGCTTCACTTAGACCTTTTAGAGCACGGTGGTGGATTTGTTTTAAAGAAACTATTGATCTCTCATGCTTTACTTAGATTATTTTGAGAGTCCTTAATAGCATGGTAATTTGCTTAATATTAATATACTTGGTATTCAAGTTATGTGAAACTTTCTTATGAGTGTGTTGAATACTAAGAAAAGTTTGATACTTGATAATTGTTTTGAGATATGGAGGTAGTGATATTAGAGTCATGCTAGTTGAGTAGTTGTGAATTTGAGAAATACTTGTGTTAAAGTTTGTGATTCCCGTAGCATGCACGTATGGTGAACCGTTATGTGATGAAGTCGGAGCATAATTTATTTATTGATTGTCTTCCTTATGAGTGGCGGTCGGGGACGAGCGATGGTCTTTTCCTACCAATCTATCCCCCTAGGAGCATGCGCATAATACTTTGCTTTGATAACTTCTAGATTTTTGCAACAAGTATATGAGTTCTTTATGACTAATGTTGAGTCCATGGATTGTACGCACTTTTTCCCATCTTTCCACCTTTGCTAGCCTCTCTAATACCGCACACTTTTCGCCGGTATCATACACCCACCATATACCTTCCTCAAAACAGCCACCATAATAACCTATCATGGCATTTCCATAGCCATTCCGTGTATTATGACCTGCTCCATCATTGTCATATTGCTAGCATGATCATGTAGTTGACATCGTATTTGTGGCAAGGCCACCGATCACAATTCTTTCATACATGTCACTCATGATTCATTGCATATCCCGGTACACCGCCGGAGGCATTCATATAGAGTCATACTTTGTTCTAACTATCGAGTTGTAATTGTTGAGTTGTAAGAAAAATAAAAGTGTGATGATCATCATTATTAGAGCATTGTCCCAGTGAGGAAAGGATGATGGAGACCATGATTCCCCCACAAGTCGGGATGAGACACCGGACGAAAAATAAAAAATAGAGGCCAAAAAAAAGAGAAAGGCCCAAATAAAAAAATGAGAGAAAAAGAGAGAAGGGACAATGCTACTATACTTTTACCACACTTGTGCTTCAAAGTAGCACCATGATCTTCATGATAGAGAGTCTCTCATTTTGTCACTTCCATATACTAGTGGGAATTTTTCATTATAGAACTTGGCTTGTATATTCCAATGATGGGCTTCCTCAAAATGCCCTATGTCTTCGTGAGTAAGCGAGTTGGATGCACACTCACTTAGTTTCTTTTGTAGAGCTTTCATATACTTATAGCTCTAGTGCATCGTTGCATGGCAATCCCTACTCACTCACATTGATATCTATTGATGGGCATCTCCATAGCCCGTTGATATGCCTAGTTGATGTGAGACTATCTTCCCTCTTTTTGTCTTCTCCACAACCACCATTCTATTCCACATATAGTGCTATATCCATGGCTCACGCTCATGTATTGCGTGAAGATTGAAAAAGTTTTGAGAATGTCATAAGTATGAAACAATTGCTTGACTTGTCATCGGGGTTGTGCATGATTTAAATATTTTATGTGGGGAAGATGGAGAAAAGCCAGACTATATGATTTTGTAGGGATAACTTTCTTTGGCCATGTTATTTGAGAAGACATAATTGCCTAGTTAGTATGCTTGAAGTATTATTATTTTTATGTCAACATGAACTTTTGTCTTGAATCTTTCGGTTCTGAATATTCATATCACAATTAAGAGGATTTACATTGAAATTATGCCAAAGTATCACTCCGCATCAAAAATTCTTTTTATCATTTACCTACCGAGGACGAAAGCAGAAATAAGCTTAGATGCTTGATACGTCTCCAACGTATCTATAATTTTTGATTGCTCCATGCTACTTTATCTACTATTTTAGGCAATATTGGGCTTTACTACCCACTTTTATATTATTTTTGGGACTAACCTATTAACCGGAGGCCCAGCCCAGATTTGCTGTTTTATGCCTATTTCAGTGTTTCAAGGAAAAGGAATATCAGACGGAGTCAAAACGGAACGAAATCAACTGGAGAAGTTATTTTTGGAAGGAAAGCAACCCAGGGAACTTGGAGTGCACGTCAAGGGAGATACGGGCTGCCCACAAGGGTGGGGGGCGCGCCCACCCCCTGGACACGCCTCCCTGCCTCGTGGGCCCCCGTAGCTCCTCCGACGTACCTCCTGCACCCATATATACTCTCGTACCCTAAAACTTCCAGAACAGAAGATAGATCGGGAGTTCTGTTGCCGCAAGCCTCTGTAAACACCAAAAACCTCTTGGGAGCCCGTTCCGGCACCCTGCCGGAGGGGGAACCCATCACCGGTGGCCATCTTCATCATCCTGGCACTATCCATGACGAGGAGGGAGTAGTTCACCCTCGGGGCTGAGGGTATGTACCAGTAGCTATGTGTTTGATCTCTCTCTCTCTCGTGTTCTTGAGGTGATACGATCTTGATGTATCCCGAGATTTGCTATTGTAGTTGGATCTTATGATGTTTCTCCCCCTCTACTCTCTTGTGATGAATTGAGTTTCCCCTTTGAAGTTATCTTATCGGATTGAGTCTTTTATGAGAACACTTGATGTATGTCTTGCCATGATTATCTGTGGTGACAATGGGATATCAAAGCCACTTGATGTATGTTTTGGTGATCAACTTGCGGGTTTCGTGACATTGGGAACCTATGCATAGGGGTTGGCACACGTTCTTGACTCTCCGGTAGAAACTTTGGGGCACTCTATGAAGTACTTTTATGTTGGTTAGATGAATCTGAGATTGTGTGATGCATATCGTATAATCATGCCCGCGGATACTTGAGGTGACAATGGAGTATCCAGGTGACATTAGGGTTTTGGTTGATTTGTATCTTAAGGTGTTATTCTAGTACGAACTCTTTTGTAGATTGATCCGAAAGAATAACTTTGAGGTGGTTTCGTACCCTACCATAATCTCTACGTTTGTTCTCCGCTATTAGTGGCTTCGGAGTGACTCTTTGTTGCATGTTGAGGGCTTGCTATATTATCTATCTATGTTATTATTGTTGAGAGAACTTGCACTAGTGAAAGTATGAACCCTAGGCCTTGTTTCCTATCATTGCAATACCGTTTACGCTCACTTTTATCATTAGTTACCTTGCTGTTTTTATTATTTCAGATTACAAAAACCTTTATCCACTATCTATTTTGCACTTGTATCACCATCTCTTTGCCGAACTAGTGCACCTATACAATTTACCATTGTATTGGGTGTGTTGGGGACACAAGAGACTCTTTGTTATTTGGTTGCAGGGTTGTTTGAGAGAGACCATCTTCATCCTACGCCTCCTACGGATTGATAAACCTTAGGTCATCCACTTGAGGGAAATTTGCTACTGTCCAACAAACCTGTGCACTTGCAGGCCCAACAACATCTACAAGAAGATTGTATAGTAGACATCAGTGATCAGCTAAAGCAGCTGACCGAGCTGCATAGGGTAGCCAGCTTAGCCATGAAGGACTTTATAGTCTAGCTGTGGCCGGCCGAACCCATTCCTAGTAGCTACTTCAGTCTCGTGAAGCGGCTAGTCAATGCGCGTCCTCGGATCGACACCATAAAGCGGTCGGCCTGCATAGAAGGTGCCCGGATGGCCTTTGCCTGCGTCAAGGTGCAATGGGCAAAGATAAAGGCCACCAAAATTGCCACCGCCAGGGCCGCCCAAAGGCAAGGATCACTAGTGGCCGGAGAAATACTTTAGTGAGGATATCGAGGGAGCCCGTATTGTAGAGGGCCAATGCTCAAAGGATATCATATTTTGAGTAGTGGAATCCGGTTTGTAAGAACCATGTAATGAACTCATAATGTGAAATATTTATGCTTGGTCTTTATGATTTTGTTAGTTTATCCTCCTGTTTGGGCATTTATTTTAGAAGTCTGAAAGTTTACCAGTCGTCGGCTTCTGCCCCCATGTAAATATTACAGGGGTGTTCGGAACGCATGTCCGCACTTTATCCAACATCTTGGTCGTATATAGGAGGCGTCTTGCGAGATGAACTAGACAATCAGACTATGCGGCTTTATTACTTTCACTTAGCCATAAGAGTCCATTGGTGGGGCTAAGTACTAGCCCCTGTTGCATGAACGAAAATGCAGATTACGGTGCCTTTGCAACATGGCTGGTCGAATCCTAGCCGCTCGTATAACACGGCATAAATCGCGAATGAATTGTAGTATAACACTAAGTCACTGGATCGCCGACCCGCTCTCGCATATATTGATAGTTAGTTTTCGGCTTTCTCTACTGAGGTACTTGACCGGACGAAGCAGAAAGACAATCGCAGCAGTTCTCCCTTTGCAACCTTAGCCGAACTTGCAGAACGTAAGGTGGCAAACACAGGAGCCGGGCAACCCAACTATAGAGAAAAGACATGATTCAGAGCCGATGCATATAGCGCAATATCCGGGACGCCGAAGAGTTCCCTAGAGGTGTTCGGACTTAAGAGTTTGCGGGGCCGAATACAGCCCCTGGTGTGAAGGCCGTTCCGAAGCGCATATATCAGTCAAAAGCAAGGAGGGAATACGGATGACGAGACAATATAAGAACCCAACAAAAAGGTGGTGATCATCTGCTTCCTTTATATCCTTATCAATAGTCGAGGCATGTTTCAACAGATAATGCCATGAATATTAAGGTCATGTCACATCCCTAAGAATTTTTTTACATAAGGGAAAGTCTAGCACAGGGCCTAAAAGTAATGGTCCGAAGACTCCAGTGATGCCCTGCCGCACGTTTGCACCATTTCTCCTTAGTAACAAATCCTTTGATAGGAGTATTTGATGATTGGCCGTAAAGAAGGGAAATGCTAGCCTTGAAAGGATCCCTGATGCAACCATACAACAAATAGGGCTCTTAATGAATCTGTAGTAGAAAAATGTATGAGGTCCAAATAGGGTCAAGCCGTACTATGGGCTTTTTCCCGCAGTGTGCCTCCGGCGTTGCCCAAGGTATTTTGAGTGCGTAATTATGTACGTGCGGTACGTAAGCCGCAACTTTATGGGGCGATCGGCGGAGGCCGAACTGCTAATCGAGGTCCGGATCCGTCAAGTTATCGCAGTGATGCGCGGACCGGACTCGTTTAGAGATGTTGGTGGCTTTAATGTCTGATGAATTATTCGGCTTGACAAGGCCGCCATACACCTCGGCTGCAAGGGTCGCGGTGTGCTCTTCAGTACGGAGGGAGCACTCCATATTTCCATTGACCATAATAACACCGCGTGGCCTGGGCATCTTAAGGTGAAAATAAGCATAGTGCGGGACTGCATTAAAGTGGGCGAAAGTGGTTCGTCCGAGCAGTGCGTGATACCCACTGCGGAAGGGGACGATGTCGAAGATCAGTTCTTTACTTCAGAAGTTTTCTGGGGAGCCGAATACTACCTCCATTGTTAGTGAGCCCGTACAACGGCTTGATTCTTGATGGGTCAATGCCCATCTTGCGGATAGTGTCTTGATAAATCAAGTTGAGATTGCTGCCACCGTCCATGAGGACTCTAGTGAGATGGTATCCGTCGATGATTGGATCAAGTACCAGGGAGGCCGAACCACCGTGATGGATACTTGTTGGGTGATCCCTGCGATCAAAAGTGATCGGACAGGCTGCCCATGGATTAAATTTTGGGGCGACAGGCTCTACGGCGTAGACGTCCCTTAATGCGCGCTTGCGCTCCCTTTTGGGGATGTGAGTGACATAGATCATGTTCACTGTTTTTACCTCAGGGGGAAACTGCTTTTGGCCCCCGGTGTTCGGCTGATGGGGCTCATCATCGTCCTCACTTGGAGGCCCCTTTCCCTTTTGTTCGGTATTTATCTTACCGGCCTGTTTGAAAACCCAACAGTTTCTATTGGTGTGGTTAAGCAGGCTTATTGGGTGTGCCATGAATCTGACAGGGCCTCTCAAGGATCCTATCCAAGTTGGATGGACCGTCTCTATCGCCTTTGAAAGGTTTCTTCTGTTGACCGGATTTAGAACCACTAAATCTGGCATTGACTGCCGTATCATCTGTGTCATCATTGTTGCTTTGACGTTTTTATTGCGGCGTGGTTTACCATTGCATCCCTGGCCTCAGAAGTGTCGGGGTCACCAGATCTATTGCTTCTACGAGCCAACCAGCTGTCTTCACCCGTGCAAAAGTGGGTCATGAGTGCAGTTAAAGCTGCCATGGTCTTCGGCTTTTCCTGCCCTAGGTGTCGGGCGAGCCATTCATCCCGGACGCTGTGTTTGAAGGCCGCTAAGGCTTCGGCGTCCGGACAGTCCATGTTTTGGTTCTTTTTAGTTAAGAACCGATTCCAAAGATTGCGAGCCGATTCGCCTGGTTGCTGGATTATGTGACTCAGGTCATCCGCATCCGGTGGCCGGACATAAGTGCCCTTAAAGTTGGCTCGAAAAGAATCTTCTAAATCTTCCCAGGTTCCAATGTAGTTCTCTGGGAGACTGTTCAACCAGTGCCGTGCTGGTCCTTTCAGCTTTAGAGGAAGATATTTAATGCCATGGAGGTCATCTCCATGAGCCATATGAATGTGGATAAGAAAATCTTCAATCCAAACGGCCGGATCCATCGTTCCATCATACTGCTCGATGTTCACGGGTTTAAACCCTTCTGGAAACTGGTGCTGCATTACCTCGTCGGTAAAACACTTAGGGTGTGCGGCACCTCTATGTCATGTAACATCACAGCGGAGGTCGGATGACATGTGTGTTCGATGCTGATCCTGAATATTGTAACGTTCATCATGCCGGGCTTCATAGCCGTTATCTCGCACCGGGGCACAGCCACTTGATCCATAGATCGATCTGGTCTGGCCAGCTTTATTGGCCAGGTCCTGATATAAGTCATATGTATAGCCTGCAGTCGCTGTCTCCTTGCCTCCTTGGCAAGGGGGCGCAGGTTGGTGTTCCGCTTGATGTGTCGTTTTGTCCTGTCCACTTGGTGCTCGGTCTGGTTGATCTACATAATTGTATTTCGACGGTATTGTCTCATGGGCTTCATCATTGAAATATGGCAGCAACTTGCGCTTGGGGTAACTTTTTACTGGTCGCTCGGGCCGTACTCTTCGGCAGCCAGGACCTTGGTCCACCTTTCGTTGAGCATATGCTATTCAGTTTTGAGCTGCTGCTGTTTCTTTTTCGGAAATGTTAACGCCCACACGTGTGGCCGTTTGCAGATCGCCCACACGCCTCCACCACCACTCATTTTGCCACGTATGAATACATGACATCAGCAGAAATCTTTTTGGTTTTTGGCTTAAAAATGTTTTATCTCCTCAATAAAAAAGCGAACTAAAAATCCGTTTTCACCATTAAATCCGTCTCGACGAGATCTTCAAAACTAGACCCCATGTTGATATGTTTCGATGAAATTTTTTTTTGCCCAGAAGTTGCCATGATGTTTACACTATAGTTGCCATAGTGCTTAAACTAAAGTTGCCACGTGGCAATTTTAGTTTGTAGATCATGGCAATTTTAGTATTTTGATGATGGCAACTCCAAAGATTTTGACCATGAAAATTAATTTTTGTATGAACCATGGCAATTTTACGTGCATGTATGATGGCAATTTTAGTTTATGGTTCATGGCAAGTCTAATTTCTTAATTCCCCGTTTTATAAATGTCAAAATTTACTTTTAAATGTAGAAGAAAATAGCTGAAACATATCATGGCAACTTCAGTGTAAACATCATGGCAATTCATATGCAATAGACATGGCAATTTTTAATCCAATTTTTTTTCATCAAAACATATCAACGTGGGATCTAGTTTCGAAGATCTCATCACGAGGGATTTAATGGTGAAAACGGATTTTCAATCGGATTTTTCGTTTAAGAGATAAAACATTTTAAAAACTGAAAATCCAAAAAGATTCCTGCATGCATGCATGCGATGATGTGGCAATCTGTTTACATTAGAGACGTATGGTGCATCTCCCTTCCTGCCACACGTGTGGCAGTTAGCGTGACCCTTCTTTTTCAGGCTCCACACTGTGGTGATGAGCTATCGCTTGAAGCGTTCTTGTTTGAGGGGTTCCTCTGGGACGATAAAATCTTCGTCACCGAGGCTAACATCCTCTTCAGAGACTGGCATATAATTGCTGTCTTCCGAATCTTCGTGATCAGCATGTTTGGGGCTATACTGACCCTCCTTCCTCTCATTCTGTTTGGACATGGGCTCGACGGGGTGATCGGGATCTTCGGCATTATCCAGAGTCTCATTATCTTCTTTGTCGATATTACTATCCTTCGCCCGACGTGATTGTGAGCGGCGCCGCTGGTGCCGCTGGCGCCGACGCTTTGGTGGTTCGTTGACAGACTTGTCCTTGCCTGGATCTTGAATGACATTGTCGTGCTTCTTTTCAGGAGTGTCCACCATGTATACGTCATAGGTTGAGGTGGCTGTCCAACGCCCTGTGATGGGTGGGACTTGGCTTGACTCAGTGTCGGCATCGTCGTCCATACCGTTGATGTCTTCGGACGCGTAGTCTAGCATGTCAGTTAGATTCTCGGCAGTGGCTATTAAGTGGGTGGTGGGTGGGTCATAAAATTCCCCGCTCTCAGCCCCCAGCCCATGCTGGGTGCATTTCGGAGGCAAGGCTTCCGCAATGGCGAGAGATCACATTAAGCCCAGTGCTTCGTCTAAGGGCAAAAGTTGGGCAGGAGTCTGTGGGTCTGCAGGGCTAAGCTCGACGATAGACACCTGATTGGGCCCGGTCAATGCAGGTTTCAACTGTTCGGAGTTGTCGTCCAGAGGCAAGTCCAAGATCGCATCTGGGTCTCTGGTCGGAGGTTCCATGATAGAAGGGAGTCCGGCAGGGTTGTTGATCCTCCCGTCTTCGGACAGTACAACCCGCTCCGGATCTAAGGCCGAGGCGGGTGTAAGGGTCGACCCCTGGATGGGATCTATGAGCGGATCCGAAGATATTCCTTCGCGAGGGTAGGGGGCAGCAACCGAGGCCGCGAACCCTTCGAAGATCGGACCTCCTTTGATATCGGCGACGTAGTTCAGGTTTCCGAACCTGATGTGGTGGCTGGGGGTGTAACCGTTGACCTGCTCAAGATGACCGGTCGAGTAGGCACGAAGCACGAAGCCGCCGAACACAAAGACCTGTCCTGGGAGAAAGGTTTCCCTGGACGCAGTGTCATCATCGATGAAGAGGCGAGCCATCAATCCTTCTGTTGATAACACAACAGAGCTCTCAATGAAAACACCAATGTCAATGTCAAAACCTGCAGATCTTGGGTAGGGGGGCCCAAGCTATATGTCTGTGGATCGATGGTAACAATGATCAAAGGGACACAATGTTTACCCAGGTCTGGGCCCTCTTAATGGAGGTAAAACCCTAATCCTGCCTGATTATATTCGATGGGTTTAGGGGTTACAAGAGTTGATCTACCTCGAGATCGAAGTGGCTAAACCCTAGCTTGGCTAGCCTATCAATGTTATGATCCTGCCTTCGGTCCAAGACCCTCTGGTTTATATAGACACCGGAGGGGCCTAGGGTTGTACAAAGTCGATTTAACAGAAAGGAAATAGTATATCCGGACACCTAAACTTGCCGTTCACGTATGTGGGAGTCCCAGCCGAACACGAGAGGTGGTCTTCTTCCTTGTATCTTGATGGCCCATTAGTTCAGCCCGCATCGAATAGACCGTACGCCCGAGGACCCCTTAGTCCAGGACGCCCGAGGAGAATAGTTCTGTTAGTGAGCATATACTCAGAATTTCTGGGTACCATAATCACTTGACTCAGCTGGGAGTTAATCTTCCAGATGATTGTGTCATTGACAAAGTTCTTCAATCTGCCAGCAAGCTACAAAGGCTTCATGATGAACTACAATATGCAAGGGATGGAAAAGACTATTACCGAGCTTTTCGCAATGCGAAAGGCTATGGAGGTAGAAATCAAAAAGGAGCATCAAGTGTTGATGGTTAACCAGACCACTAGTTTCAAGAAGAAGGGCAAGGGTAAAAAGAAGAATGGCTGTTGTGTTTATATGTGTCGGCATCCTGGATATGGGGGTATCTAGCCCTGCCTGCCTGCGGCCAACCACATGGCTCCATCGACGGCCTGGTACAGCCCAGCTTCAGCATCAACAGCACATGACCCTCGCGAGGGGCCAAGCCTCGCGAGGCGGACTACACCAAGACCCCCGAGGGGATCAGCCTCCTCAGGCTGGCTCCCGAGGGGCGGAGAATTCTATGCAAGGTTTACCTCACGAGGCTCAGCTGACGTGAGCCATGACGACAAAGGCCAGGCGGGCGCCAGGCGGGCGCAGAGCGCAGGTTTCCTCTTCGGTGCAAAGGAGGCAAGCCGCAGGCGCGGAGTCCCGAGGAATTAGCCAAAAGTTTCCATTCTAGTGCAACAAGACCAAGACCGCCAGGACGACAGGACGGAGGTCATCACCGAGCCCACCGTAGCATCACGACCAGAGGCTTTTCGCAGGCGAAGACTACTTTTGTCAGGATAAGTTGTACTACTTCTCCTCTTTCAAATCCGGCCGTTGTCGGATCCCTTCCCGCCAACATTTGGGAAGAGGACCAATGCCACTATAAATAGGACTTAGCCAGCACCATAGAAGGGGATCAGATCCATTCTCACCTGACCACCTCACCAGCTCTCTTGAGCTCAAGAACACCTCACCTCCTGAGGCCAGTTCATCCACTGTACTAGTTCATCCTCAGCCCTCGAGGCAATCCACCAAAAACGCTGGAGTAGGGTATTACATCTCAAGGTGGCCCGAACCAGGATAAATTGTTGTGTCTCTTTGTCTCTTTGAGCTCATCGCGCTAGGCTTAGGAGGATCGTGAGTAGGCAGGCTAGGTAGGTTGAGATCTCCGCACACACCCCAGAGTTCAAACCTCTCAAGGGTTGGCGGAACCCGTAATCCCACATTTGGCAAGCCTGGTAGGGGTGCGTCGGAGATCTTCTACCCCAACTGCCGGATACCGCCACTAGCTGTGATGGCGGGCGCTCAACCGTCGACCCAGCCGACACGCGCTTCCAAAGAAGAACCGGGGCTGCGCTATTTCACCCTCTCCCTGCGGCAGGTACAATGACCACCCAAGTTCCGGCCGAAGATGCTGCCACGTTACGACGGCGCGGCGGATCCGGCCGCCTTCCTCCATGTGTACGAGGAGGCAGTTTGGGCGGCCGACAGAGACAACAAGGTGAAGGCCAAATGGCTCCCCATGGCCCTCATAGGGGCGCCACACGCCTGTTTACTCAATCTGCCGACGTCCTCTATGGCCTCCTGGGAGGAGCTGCGTGACCTCTTCCTCGCCCGCTACACGGCACCGGCGCCCCCCTGTCGTCACAGCTCTTCTGGGGGGCTCACAGGCACCGCCCTCCGGCCACCATATCAAGCAGTTCTACCGACAAGTAAGCGCCGCCCAGGCGGGCTCGGGGGCTCCCCGGGGCTGGGCAGCGCCCAGAGCCGACCTCACCTTCGGCCTCGAGGATCATCTAGCTGCCACAACGGGAGCAGGCACGCTCCCGATGCTTTGCACCCCCACCATCTGCAATGTGGCGGTCACCAGGACCCTCATCGACGGTGGAGCCAACCTCAACATGCTCTTCGTAGAGGCATTCAGCCTGCTGCACGTACCACCCAGTCGGCTCCGCCCCTCCAAGCCTTTCTCCGGGGTCGGCGATGACTCCACCAGCCCCCGTGGGCAGATCCGCCTCCCAGTCACCTTCGGGCACCGAGCTCATCAACTTCGACATCGCCAGGATCGACCTGCCATACAACACCATTCTGGGGTACCCAGCCTTGGCCCAGTTTATGGCTGCAACTCACCCTGCGTACAACCTCATGAAGATGCCCGACAGCAACGGTTTCCTCACGGTGGCGGGGGACACCAAAGACGCGCTGCAGGCCCTCAAGCTCGCCTTCAGGCCGGCCGCATCCATGCTGCCCGACGAGAAAGGGGGTCAGGAGGCCCCATAAGCAGCACCGGCCAAGAAGAAGCAATTGTTCTCCCAAGACCGAGCCGAGACGAAGCAGGTGCTGGTCAGTGAGGAGGGAACGGCCAGCGCCACATTCACCATAGGGGCTAGCCTCCCTCGGGACCAAGAGGAAGCGTTGGTCAACTTACTACGAGCCAACAAGGATGTATTCGCTTGGGAACCCAAACACCTGGCTGGGGTCCCAAGGGGAATAATCGAGCACCACCTGAAGGTATGCCCAAACATGTGACCAGTAAAGCAAAAGGCACAACGTCAGTCCGCCAAGAAGCAGGCCTTCATTGTCCAAGAAACCCGCAAGCTACAAGCCGCAGGGGTCATCAGGGAGGTATGATACCCGGAGTGGCTGGCAAATCCCATCATCGTCCCCAAGAAAGGAGGGAAGGAGCACATGTGTGTTGACTTCACCAACCTCAATAAGGCCTGCCCACAAGATCCCTTCCCGTCCCTCGCATTGACCAGATCATGGACTCCACCACCGAATGCGACCTATTGTGCTTCTTGGAGGCCTTCTCAGGCTACCACCAGATTAAGATGGCCGTGCAGGATGTGGAGAAGATGGCGTTCTTGACCCCCTGCGGGGTGTACTGCTACACCTGCATACCCTTCGGGTTGCGTAATGCTGAGGCAACCTTCCAGCGACTAATGCATATCACCCTGGGCTCGCAGCTCGGGAGAAACGCGGAGGCCTATGTTGATGATATAGTGGTGAAGTCTCGGGAGGCTAGGACCCTGATAGCAGATCTGAAGGAGACGTTTGCTAGGCTGCGCAAGGTGGATCTTCGGCTCAACCTCGAGAAGTGTGTGTTCGGGGATCCCTCTGGCAAGTTGCTGGGCTTCTTGGTATCACACATAGGGATCGAGGCCAATCCAGAGAAGGTCAAGGCGATAGAGGACATGAGCCCCCCACAGACCCTGAAGGAGATATAGAAGCTGGCGGGCTACGTAACCTCGCTTGGGTGCTTCATTTCCAAGCTGGGGGAGCGCGCCCTGCCGTTCTTCAAGCTGATGAAAAGGAAGGAGCTGTTTGAGTGGACCCTGGAGGCAGACGCAGCCTTTCAAGACCTCAAGAGATATCTGACTAGCCTGCCAGTGATGGTGGCACGGCGCCCTCTCGAGCCCTTGGTGCTCTATCTGGCCGCCACCCCTCACTCAGCCAGTGCCGTTCTGGTGGCGCTGAGGGAGGAGCGCCCGTCCAAGAAGCCTCAGCAGGATGCATAACCATCGAGCAAGACGCAGCACCCTCAGGGTGCCTGGGGCCTTGACCGACCCGGTGGTCGATATTCCTCCTGAGGCCACGATCGACCCCGCGGTCATCGGGGCTCTCGAGGGCAGATCTCGCGAAGCCACGGAAGACCCGTGCCCTCATGAAGAGCAAGACTCCACTGACGCCTCCTACCTCGTCGAGCACACTGTCTACTTCGTCAGCACAGTGCTGATGGAGGCACGCCCCGCTACCCCATGCCCTAGAAGCTCTTGCTCGCGCTCCTGGTGGTTTCCCGAAAACCGCGCCACTACTTTCAGGGCCACCCCATCAAGGTTGTCTCGGCGTACCCGCTGGAGAGGGTTCTCTAGAGCCCAAACGCCGTCGGACGAGTTGCTGAATGGAACATTGAGCTTGAGGCGTTCAATCTCGAGTTCACCACCACCAGGGTCATCAAGGGTGCGGCGCTCATGGACTTCGTGGCCGAGTGGACTGACACTCCCGACCATGGAGTAAGCGAGGACCGCTCCCTCTTGCCAGGAGACGAGGAACCGGACGGGTGGATCATGTACTTCGATGGTGCATTTGCACAACAAGGCGCATGAGCAGGGGCCGTCCTCATCTCACCCACCAAGGATAAGCTTTACTACGTGGTGCAGCTCTGCTTCCAGCAGGGCGAGAAGGTCTCCAACAACATTGCAGAATTCAAAGGCCTGCTCGCCAGGCTCAGGGCCGCGGCAGCGCTGGGGGTGAAGCACCTCACCATCAAGGGCGACTCTCAACTCCTCGTCAACTTCTCCAACAAGGAGTACACGCCCAGGGACAAGCACGTGGAGGCGTACCTAGAAGAGGTGTGCAAGATGGAGAAGTAGTTCATGGGCGTGGAGCTGCAGCACGTGCCACGCGGAAAGAACTAGGAGGCGGATGACATGCCAAGAGAGCCTCCCGCAGGCTCCCTCAGGAGCCGAGGGTATTTGAGGAGTGGCTCTTCAAGCCGTTTGCGGCTCCCCCCACTGCGACTCCAGCACTGCCTCAGGAGGACTTGCCTCCGGCAGTTGAGACGGGCACCCCAGCCTGTGGCCACCCCTCGGGGGCCCACCTGATGCTTGCGCTCGAGCCTCAGGAGGGGTGCTAGACCGAAGAGTTTAAGGCGTACCTGCTTCAAGGGACCCTGCCAGAGAAGGAGGAGGAAGCCGAGCATGTGGCACGTCAAGCCACCGCGTACTGCATTCGGGATGGTGAGTTATATCGCAAGAGGCCCAATGACGTTTTGTTGCGGTGCATCTCCAAGGAACAGGGTCTTGAGCTGCTAGCGGACATACATGGTGAGGACTGCGGGCATCATTCCTCATCACGCACTCTGGTGGGCAAGGCGTTTCGCAGCGGCTTCTACTGGCCCACCGCGCTCAATGACGCCGCAGAGCTAGTGCGCTCCTACGAAGCATGCCAGTTCCACGCCAAGCAAAACACGCAGGGCGTCTAGACGATCCCGCTCACATGGTCGTTCGCGGTCTGGGGGCTGGACATCTTGGGGCCGTTCCCTCGAGTGCCAGGATCTAGCGATACCTCTACGTCGCCATCGACAAATTCACCTAGTGGGGGGAGGTAGCAGCCGTGCACACCATCCCAGCCGGATCGGCCGTCAAGTTCATCAAGGGAATCGTGAGCCGGTTTGGGGTCCCTAGCCGCATCATCACCAACAATGGCTCGCAGTTCACCAGCAACCTTTTAAAACATATTGTGCTAACCTTGGAATGCAGATATGCTACACCTCAGTAGCGCACCCACGGAGCAACGGCTAGGCCGAGCGGGCCAATGCAGAAGTCCTGAGGGGCCTCAAGACCAAGACCTTCAAGAAGAAGCTCGAGGCCTGCGGCAGGGGCCGGCTCAACGAGCTGCAGTCTGTGTTGTGGTCCATCCGCACCACCACAACCAAGCCAACAGGAGAGACGCCATTCTTCCTCGTCTACGGAGCAGAAGAGGTTCTCCCTCATGAGGTCAAGCATCGCTCCACGTGGGTCCTGGCATTCGACGAGGCACGCCAAGACGCCACACAGGGGATGGATCTCGTGCTGGGGGAGGAACGCCGCCGCCAAGCCTCGCTCCGGGCGGCGAGGTACCAGCAGGCGCTGCGGCGGTACCACTGCCGCAGTGTCGGCCCCAGGACGTTAGAGGTGGGCGACCTCATCCTTAGGCGGGTGCTCTCCAGGGAGGGGCTGCACAAGCTCTCTCCCATGTGGGAGGGCCCGTTTAGGATTGCCCGTGTCTCTAGGCCTGGCGCCCCGCGCCTGGAGGCATAGGATGGGGTCCCCATCCAGAACGCCTGGAACATCCAGGACCTCCGGAAGTTCTACCCCTGAAGAAAGGCTCCGGCCTAGGAAGGTCTTCGCTCGTGACACTCTCACGTAATAATGAGTGGGGCTGTAAACGCCCCGGAGTCTCCTGAGAGTCGCCCTGGGGCCTCATGTGGGCTCCCTCCCACGTCTTAGTGGCAGCACTTAGCTCCGCACTGGTGTGAAGACTAGATTAGGTGTTGGACGCAGCTGTTCATTTGCTTTCCAAAGTTGTTTGCAGTTTTTAGTGACCTTTCAATGGATTTGGTATTTTCGAACTCTGGTCCCTTGAGTTGTTTTCTTCCTGAGTTGTTTTTTGCCTGAGAGCATGAGAGAGGTGGCAGTCGCCCGTCACTTCCTCTCGCGCGCCTCGCACATGGGGCTAGGCAGGTGTGTGCGCCTCGGGCCTGCCCTTGCGCGCGTACACCGCGCCGAACCCTGGTGCTTCAGCCTCATCCTCGCGAGGAGCCCTTGATCTAGCTCACGGCCACTAGCACCCCTCATATCTGTGCCTCCCGGGCAGCGCGACGCGGTGCGTTGAGTCCGAGCTAATCTATGGCAGGGGGCTCATATAAGGAGGAGTGAGCCGCTCGTCGGTTTTTTCTCTTCCTTTGAAAGCAGCCCTGCAGCGGCTCCGCAGCAGCTCTTGAGACCCCAAGGCGTCTCCCTGGCTCCCCGGGAAGGGGGCCCCATCGAGTACCTGAGGCCATGTCTTCGCAAGGCAGAAAACTACTATGCACATACCAAGCTAAGTGTTCCTATTCTAACTTACCTAGATCGCAAACATTACAACACAACATCAAGATAGCAAGCATAGCATAAAAAGCATAACTGCCATAGTTCATTACATGCCCCCGCGGGGTACACCATCTTTTTTTTCGAATTACAGGAGAAAGGAAAGGCTAAACAAAGAGGGCCCGAAGGCGTATGAACCGAGCACCAGCGCCGCATCCTCAAGCAGCGCCTCAAGGTGGCCCGACGCTCCACCAGTTCTTCCATAGGTGACCTAGGGCTGCAGCTGGTCTTGAGTCCAAGTTCGCCGGGCCCCAGCATCACGCCGAGCTTCTCTCGAGCTTCACTAGAGCGCCGCGGCGGGACGAACCACCAACGTCCTCGACCCGAGCACGACGGTGCGGGGGCTGGTCGTAGCTACCACTGCTCGAGCTCTCATCTGAGGAAGAGCTGCCATCACAGGAGGAGGAGCATGCACTGCCAAGACTAAGCTCGCCTTCGCCACCTTCATCGTCGCTGCCATCCTCCAGGCAGCACCCCACACGACGGCCATCCTCCCTGAACACCCTCACATAGAGGGTCGCCAGGCCGTCGTACTTGAAGTGAAGGGTGCACCTTCCGCCCAGGCCTTGCGTGCAGGAAAACGTCTGCCAGCCGTGGGTCAGGACCACGCTGTCAGAGGCGGCGACCTCGGCCCCGACCCACGAAGCTCTGCTGCAGCACCTGTCAGCCTGCAGCCAAAGACCGTCGAGCCCCGAAGAAGGAAGCTCGCCGGAGAAGAAACACGGAAGTTGGAGCGAGGTGTCGGCCGGGATCTACGACCACAACACAAATTCAGGGAGCACGTCCAGCGAGGAGAAGCGCGGCCGAGGTGGGCGCACGATCATGGCGTGCCTTCCTTTGTATGGGGGCTGCTCCGAAGCCGGTGGCCCCCGCCGCGAGAAGAGGTGCCATCGCGGGCACCTAGAGAAACGCCGGCTCTAGGGGGTGCGTGCCCGCGCCCCCTAGAGGCTGCCGCAGGAGCCGCGGGATGCTTGCGGGGACGGCTGCGGCCTCTCTTGGGAGGTGGAGAGGTTGGCCCTTCTTGGAAGCTTTCCCTTTCTCGGCCACCGAAAACCTCCTCAGCGACGCCATGGGAGTGAGGTGAAGAAGAGAAGAAGCAAGCGAAATCAAGACGAAGGAGAGATGGGCGAGGGGCTCTGCCCCTTCCTTGCATTTATATCCAAGGGAGGCCAACCGCCGGCCTCCAGGACCCCGTGCCATCATGATCATCTGCATGCCGCATCGTCCCGTCAAGTCGGACAGTTGGCGAGGCAGCGTGGGGAAGCGGAGTCGTCCATGTCCCATCAATCGCCACACGTCATCAAGTCCACAGGTGGTTAGGGCCCGCGGCGCTCCGCACTTTCCCTTTGGCTTCGCCTGGAAGCCAAGTCGGAGCATGCCTTGGGCCCAGGGGCTACTGTCGGCGTCCTGGATATGGGGGTATCTAGCCCTGCCTACCTGCGGCCCACCACGTGGCTCCATCGACGGTGTAGTACGACCGAGCTTTAGCATCAACAACACATGACCCCCGTGAGGCGGACTACGCCAAGACCCCCGAGGGGATCAGCCTCCTTAGGCTGGCTCCCGAGGGGCGGAGAGTTCTATGCAAGGTATACCTCACGAGGCTCAACTGACGTGAGCCATGACGACCAAGGCCAGGCGAGCGCCAGGCGGGTGCAGAGCGCAGGTTTCCTCTTCGGTGCAAAGGAGGCAAGCCGCAGGCCCGGAGTCCCGAGGAATCAGCCAAAGGTTTCCATTCTGGTGCAACAAGACCAAGACCGCCAGGACAGCAGGACGGAGGTCATCGCCGAGCCCACCGCAGCATCACGACCAGAGGCTTAATGTTACAGTCTATAAAGATCGACTTATTGCAAAAGGTTTTCGACAAGTTCAAGGAGTTGACTATGATGAGACTTTCTCACCCGCAGCAATGCTTAGGTCTGTCTGAATCATGTTAGCAACTGCTGCATTTTACGATTATGAAATCTGGCAAATGGATGCCTGTCGGTGTTTTGGGAATGGGGGTCCCCAGACTTGCTTGCCTGCGGCCTGTGGCGTGGCTCGAGTGGTGGCCCAGTACAGCCCATCTTCATCAACGCAAGACTCAAGACCCTCGCGAGGGGCCAAGCCTCGCGGGGCGGACGACACGAGGCTTCCTCAAGAGCGGCCTCACCAGGCAGGCTCGCGAGGAGGCGGAGAGATCAAGGCAGGGGTACCTCGCGAGGTGCTCGTGACGCAAGCCGTGACGATCGAGACCAGACGGGCGCCAGGCGGGCGCCAGCCTGTGCGGTGTCCTTGTTTCCTCTTTGGTGCAAAGGGGGCAAGCACAAGCGTGGAGTACCAAGGCATCAGGCAAAGGTTGCCATTTCAGTGCAACGAGACCAAGACCAGCAGAGCAGCAGGATGGAGGTCACCATGGAGCCCAAGACGGTGTCATCACCAGTGCCTTTGGCAGCCGAAGACCAACTTTAGTCAGGATAACTTGTACTAGTTGTTCCCCTTCAAAATGGCCATTGTTGGCACCCTTCCCGCTCAATATTTGGGAAGAGGACCAGGGCCTCTATAAATAGGGCTAGCCACCATAGAGAGAGGGAGAGGATCGAGTTCCCATCGGAGAGAGAGGCGATCGAACTCATCCAAGCAGTTCATCGCACCAGCTCAAGAACACCTCTTGCGAGGTTGTTCATCCTTTGTATTGTTCATCATCAGCCCTTGAGGCAATCCACGACACCACACACTGGAGTAGGGTATTAAACCACAACGGTAGCCCGAACCAGTATAAATCTTGTGCCCCTCATGTTGTTCATCGTTTAGCTTAGATTCTCGCGAGGCGATCGGGCGTGGAGTGGTAGAGAGAAGATCTTCGTGCGCACCCCAGAGTTCGAACCTTAAGGGTATGTCAGAACCCAACATCCGACAATGTCAAAATTGCATTCCTTAATGGGTTTCTTAAAGAAGAGTTGGATATGATGCAACCAGAAGGTTTTGTTGATCCTAAAGGTGCTAACAAAGTGTGCAAGCTCCAGTGATCAATTTATGGACTGGTGCAAGCATCTCAGACTTGGAATATACGCTTTGATGAAGTGGTCAAAGCATATGGTTTTATACAGACTTTTGGAGAAGCCTGTATTTACAAGAAAGTGAGTGGGAGCTCTATAGCATTTCTGTTATTATATGTGGATGGCATATTGTTGATTGGAAATGATGTAGAATTTCTGAATAGCATAAAAGGATACTTGAATAAGAGTTTTTCAGTGAAATACCTCGGTGAAGCTGCTTATATATTGGGCATCAAGATCTATAGAGATAGATCAAGACGCTTGATAGGACTTTCACAAAGCACATACCTTGATAAAGTTTTGAAGAAGGTCAAAATGGATCAGTCAAAGAAGGGTTCTTGCCTGTGTTACAAGGTGTGTAGTTGAGTATCAATGCCCGACCACTGCAGAAGATAGGGAGAAAATGAAAGTCATTCCCTATGCCTCAGCCATAGGTTCTATCATGTATGCTATGCTATGTAGCAGACCTAATGTGTGCTGCTATAAGTTTAGCAGGAAGGTACCAAAGTAATCCAGGAGTGGATCACTGGACAATGGTCAAGAACATCCTAGTACCTGAAAAGGACTAGGGATATGTTTCTCATTTATGGATGTGACAAAGAGCTTGTCGTAAGTGGTTACATCGACGCTAGCTTTGACACTGATCCGGATGACTCTAAGTCGCAAACTGGATACATATTTTTATTGAATGGTGGAGCTGTCAGTTGGTGCAGTTCCAAGAAGAGCGTCAAGGCGGGATCTACGTGTGAAGCAGAGTACATAGTTGTTTCAGAAACAACAAATGAAGGAGTCTATATGAAGGAGTTCATATCCGATCTAGGTGTAATACCTAGTGCATCGGGTCCAATGAAAATCTTTTGTGACAAGACTGGTGCAATTGCCTTGGTGAAGGAATCCAGATTTCACAAAAAGACCAAACACATCAAGAGACGCTTCAACTCCATTTGAGATTTGGTCAAGGAGGGAGACATAGAGATTTGTAAAATACATACGGATCTTAATGTGGCAGACCCGTTGACTAAGCCTCTTCCACGAGAAAAACATGATCAACACCAAGACTCCATGGGTGTTAGATTCGTTACAATGTAATCTAGATTATTGACTCTAGTGCAAGTGGGAGACTAAAGGAAATATGCCCAGAGGCAATAATAAACTTGTTATTTTATATTTCCTTATTCATGATAAATGTTTATTATTCATGTTAGAATTGTATTAACCGAAAACTTGATACATGTATGAATACATAGACAAAACAATGTGTCCCTAGTATGCCTCTACTAGACTAGCTCGTTGATCAAAGATGGTTAAGTTTCCTAGCCATGGACACGAGTTGCATTTGATGAACGAGATAACATCATTAGTGGAATGATGTGATGGACAAGATCCATCCGTTACCTTAGCATAATGATCATTCAGTTTTATTGCTACTGCTTTCTTCATGTCAAATATATATTCCTCCGACTATGAGATTATGCAACTCCCGGACACTGGAGGAATACCTTGTGTGCTATCAAATGTTAAAACATAACTGGGTGATTACAAAGATGCTCTACAGGTATCTCCGAAGGTGTTTGTTGGGTTGGCATAGATCAAGATTAGGATTTGTCACTCCGAGTATCAGAGAGGTATCTCTGGGCCCTCTTGGTAATGCACATCATATGAAGCCTTGCAATCAATGTGAGTAATGAGTTAGTTATGGGATGATGCACTACAGAACAAGTAAAGAGACTTACCAATAACGAAATTGAACTAGGTATGAAGATACCGACGATCGAATCTCGGGCAAGAAACATACCGATGACAAAGGGAATAACATATGTTGACATTGCAGTTCGACCGATAAAAGATCTTCGTAGAATATGTGGGAACCAATATGAGCATCCAGGTTCCGCTATTGGTTATTGATCGGACAGGTTTCTCGGTTATTGTCGGTGTCAAAACCGGCGGATCTCGGGTAGGGGGTCCCGAACTGTGCGTCTAAGGCTAATGGTAACAGGAGGCGGGGACACGATGTTTACCCAGGTTCGGGCCCTCTCGATGGAGGTAATACCCTACTTCCTGCTTGATTGATCTTGATGATATGAGTATTACAAGAGTTGATCTACCACGAGATCGTAGAGGCTAAACCCTAGAAGCTAGCCTATGATTATGATTGTTGTTGTCCTACGGACTAAGCCCTCCGATTTATATAGACACCGGAGGGGGCTAGGGTTACACAGAGTCGGTTACAGAGAAGGAGATCCACATATCCAAATTGCCAAGCTTGCCTTCCATGCAAAGGAGAGTCCCACCCGGACGTGGGACGACGTCTTCAATCTTGTATCTTCACAGTCCAACAGTCCGGCCAAAGTATATAGTTTGGCTGTCCGAGGACCCTTTAATCCAGGACTCCCTCAATAGCCCCTAAACCAGGCTTCAATGACGATGAGTCTGGCGCGCAGATTGTCTTCGGCATTGCATGGTGGGTTCCTTCTCCGAATACTCCATAGAAAATTTTAAACACAAGGATCGTGTCCGGCTCTGCAAAACAAATTTCCACATACCACCGTAGAGGGCACTATATTCAACAAATCTAATCTACTGACGACTTTTAATAGTGCGACATCACAACATGACCCAGTTATTACGAACCGTTTTTCCCAGCCTGCCACTGCACGCGTTGTGAGGCAGTTTTATTGGCACGTCTTGTCGAAGCAGAGATCGTGTTCGCCTTATCACGGGATTCTCATCAATACAGGTGTGGGTAACCCAACCTTGCTTGTTAATATGACTCCTTGATTTTAGGCAAGTTCCAAACGGCCACGCGGGGGACGCTTGATATTCGTCCTCTTTATAAAGGGGCCAAGGCTTGTCCTTTTCTTCCCACGCTCGATCCTTCCCTTCCCCCACCTTGAGTTCTAACACCCAAGGCTCAAGCTAACCGCTTCGGACCATCAACCATGTCTGGATCCAACCTTCAAGGCCGGTGGATAGCCTCCTCTGTCACAAAGGGGGACACTAAGAAGCTTAGGGAGGCCAAGTATCTCACCGCCGAAATCCCGCACAGGCTGCCTGCTCAAGGGCAGGTCATCCCCACTCCCGAACCCAACGAGAGTGTCGTATTTATTTCCCACTTCCTCCGAGGGCTAGGTTTTAGTGTTGATCCCTTTTTGAGAGGGCTCATGTTCTATTACGGTCTAGATTTCCATGATCTAGCTCCGGATTCCATCCTTCACATCTTGTCATTTATCGTCGTGTGTGAAGCCTTCCTCCGCATCACCCCCCACTTCGGCCTATGGCTCAAGACCTTCAATGTGAGGCCGAAGATGATCGACGAGCGTCACGCAGAGTGCGGAGGCACTATAATAAGCAAAGGCTCCGACGTCCTGTGGCCAAAGGGTTCCTTCACAGAGGTTTTCGACTTATGGCAACGGGAGTGGTTTTACATCACAGGTCCCCGAGGTACAAAGCGGGCGGCCGCTCCAGCGTTCCGCTCGGGCCCTTCGCCTCAACTAGCATCATGGGTCAAGAAGGGGCTGGACTGGGGGCCAGTTAATGATGTGCTGACACTGCAAAGCCGCATCCGAGACCTCCTTAAGAGGGATGTCAGTCTTGTCAAGGTAATGCAAGTAATGCTGGTTCGTCGGGTCCTGCCATGCCAATGCTGATCTCTCCGTATGTGGGAGTTCAACCCGGAAGGACCGCGAACTATTCAAAATTCTTCGGCATGACGCTCAAAGAGATGTATGGATTGTTCTTCGGATCACGAATAAAGTGTCCGGACACCACCGAGGATGCGGGTCTCAACTACAACCGTCCGGATACCCAAGTAAGTAATTCCACTACCGAACATGCTGTCCTTTATTTTTGTTACAACATCCTTCTGAAAAATTGCTCTCTGCCAGGACTGGATAAGAAAGGCGGAGAGGATAAGGTGTTCGGCCCTCCTTCCCGAAGGCTCGCCGGATCCTTTATTAACCAAGATGCTTGAGAGCGCACCATATCAGGTGCCATCCGGAGAAGATGAGGGGAGGAATAGAGAAGCCAAAGGCGGGCTTCATACTTTACACATCCAAATCGGGGGAGTAAGTGCCTCCGCGAAGGAGGATAATCGGGGAGGTGAATCGAAAATTCCCTCTCCTCACGGGAAGAAAAGGGCCGCCTCTGAAGACTTGGAAACGGAGGTTTCCAAACGAGGGAAGAAACCCTCGCCAGGGGGCCCTGCCCCATAGGGCGTCCTTACCGCACAGTGACTGCAAGGGGGCCAGCCCTCAACCGAGCTATAAGTAAAAAAGTACTTTGGTAAATATATCCTGCTTTATCTTTGAGAATAATAACCGAGACATATATCTTGCAGTCCGACTCGTAGCCCTTCTCCATAGAGTTCGTCTTCGGGGAATCTTCTTCTGGAGATGATGGAGAGCGAAACGCCTCCTCCTGCCTCCCCGCCACATGGGGCGGACGACCCCGAGGTGTCGTCACGGAGGATTTCTCCTGATCTTCCATGGCCAGAAGTTAACACTCCGGCTGCCCGAAGTCCGGAGTATTCGGCTCCCAAGGAGGGTAACAGAAAGAGTCCGGGATTGTCCGGCACATGACCGGATACACTGATGGGTCTTCTGGAGCGAGTGGCTATCTCACAGGCGCATCATACCTTAATGGGTACGGTGGTTGAGAGGATTTCATTCGCCAAAAGTGGTTTTAATGAAGCTTTTACGAGCCTGCTAAGAGGCTTTGAGGTACGCAGAATAATACATGTATTTTTGACGGTACCGCACATGATAGGTGTACTCTGTATAGATAGTAGCCCTTGAGACTCTGGTTGCCATCCAAAGGTGGCAAACAGAGGATCATAGTCCCAGGTAATGATCACGCTGCTTCCATGTGCAGGCGGCTGAGGCTCCGGCGGCTGACCGGACTGCTGATTTTGCTGAACTAAAGCGGCAACTTGACGTGGCAGATGCCGACATCGCGCTTGTGAACAAGCGGCTTGACGAGGCACAGGGTATGTATTTTCGGCTTATCAGCAAATATTAAGAGGAGCATGATGCTAGTATCTATAATATGCTATGACTGCAGATGGAGCTACCGCTGTGGAGACCCTTTGGGCGAAACTTGCCCGAGCCAAGGAACAAGCCAGAATTAGTGATGCGGCCGCCCTGAAGGCGGTCGAAGAGTTAAGAGCCGAACAGGCTGCTCATCGCCAGAGCGAAGAAAAAATAGCCAAGATGGATGTTGAGCTGAAAGATGCCACCGGCCGCATGAGCTCCTTGAAAAGGAAAGCCAAGCGAAAGCGGCTGACCTGAAGAAGGCCTTGGAGCTTGCTCTGAAATTAGAGGGATAAGGGAGGAGCTTCGTGAAGCCGGAGATATCACGGCTGGGAGGCCCTTTTTGTTGCGGATGAAGTTCGGAGATCCGAACTATGCCCCTCTGGATCAATTATGGAGTGCTGTAGATGCGTATGCGGATTTGGCAAAGAGTGCTGCTGATGCGACTGAGTTTTACAAAGATCGGAAAGATCATGCGGTAGAAAGGTTGTTCTAGTCGGAGTTCAGTGCCCCGACGCATCCGCTGCTGTTGAATGAAAAGATGTCTGCATGGGCCGAGCTCCATAGGTAGTCCGGGCTTGCTATGAGGTTTGTCGTGGATCATCTTTGGCCGAAGGGACCAAGACCGGACAACTATTTTGGTTTGGTGCAACAATTCCTTGGTGCTGGGTCGCATATCAATGCTGTGAAGAGGTCGGCGTGCATAGAGGGCGCGCGGATGCCTCTTGCCTGTGTTAAAACATAATGGGCAGGGATGGAGGCCACCGCTATTGCAACCCAGGGTCCGGCGGGAGGCCAGGACCCTGCCGAGCACAATTTTGAAGAAGTCCTAGAAGGCACCCGTTTAATAGATGCTCAGTGCTCGAAGAGTGCCATGTTCGAGTGACATGTATCTCAATTGTAAAAACAATGCTATTTTGATTATAAATGTTGTGTTTATACTTTTGCCCGAAAGTGTTATAGTGCCTCCTGTGCGGCCGTTTATGTATGTATATAACCTGAAAGTTTGCAGTCGTCGGCTTCAGCCCCCGCGCATATAGTGCGGGGTGTTCGAAAAAACACGTAATCACACTTGATCCAACGTCTTGGTCTGTTAAGGAGGTGATAGCGCGGCGAACCAGGAAATCGGACTATATAGCTTTAACACTTTCACTTAGCCATAGGAGTTTGACGGCGGGGCTACTATATAGCCCCTGGTACTTCCGTGTTCATCCGAATATGATGCGCGTTCGTACATGACCAGGAAACCGGTCCTTCGTTAATGTAGAGGAATCGCGAAGATTCCGCTAAGTCATCGAGTGGTTGACTAGTCTCGCGCTATATCATGATAGTCAGTTTTCGGCTTTCTCTACTGAGGTGCTCATCTAGATGAACTAGGGCACAATCACAGTAGTTCTCCCGGTGCCACCTTAGCCAATAGAGCGGAACGTAAGGTAGCAAAACACGGGAGCCGGGCAAACCCAACATTTGACCAAAGATATGATTCGGAGCTGATGCATATAAGCCCAAACTCGCGACGTCGAACACTCCCTAAGGTATTCGGACTTTACAACATACACTGGGCTGAGTAATGCCCTCGATAATGAGCCCTGAGTTTCCAGGTACATGCATTAGTCTGGCGTGACAAAATGCCAATAACGCCAGTATCCCTCCCGGTTGTGTTAAGTGTCTGGAGGGGGAGAAGAAACAAGAGAGATTAAAAAAGGTTTACGCAGGGTCTTAATCTGAAAACAAACCTTTGAGCGGGGCCCTGCTGCACATGTGCGCCTTTATCTCTGTTGTGCCGTATCCTGGAAGGCTGGAGCACGATGATCATCTGAAAAAAAAGAAAAAACCCAGGTGAAAGACTTCGTGCGAGAAATTGGTTATTATGAACTGATCATGAAGATGCAATCTGTTATTGTATTAATAGGGTCAAGCCAAACTATGGGCTTTTTTTACATGCGTGCAGCCCCTAGCGCCACCTATGGGGGTATATCCATGGTCCCAAGCTCAGATTTATCTAGGCTGTTACAACAGGTGGTGCGCCAGACTCATCTAACCGTGTCCGTGGTCTTGATGACCAAGCATTTATTCTGGCTGGAGAGGCCGTTCAGTCCTTGGCTGCTAGAGCCACCACATATTCTTTCACACGTAAAGAACACTCTGTATTTCCGCTAACTGTGATGACGCCACGTGGACCGGGCATCTTAAGTTTGAGATAAGTGTAGTGCGGTACTGCATTAAAACGAGCGAAGGTCGTTCTTCCAAGAAGTGCATGATAGCCGCTTCGGAATGGATTGATGTCGAAGGTTAATTCTTCGCTTCTGAAGTTGTCAGGAGAACCGAATACAACCTCTAGTACTAGAGAGCCCGTGCAGCGGGCCTCTATGCCTGGTATTACTCCTTTAAAGGTAGTATTACTTTGGCTGATTCTTGACGGGTCTATCCCCATTTTGCGGACAGTGTCCTGATATATCAGATTAAGACTACTGCTGTCATCCATAAGGACTCGGGTGAGAGGGTATCCGTCAATTATTGGGTCGAGCACCAAGGCAGCCGACCCTGCATGCCCGATACTAGTCGGATCAACTCTGCGATCGAAAGTGATCGGGCAGGCCGACCAAGGATTGAACTTGGGGGCGACGGGCTCTACAGCGTATACGTCTCGGAGTGTGCGTTTGCGCCTTCTTTTTGGTATGTGAGTTGCGTAAATCATATTCACTGTTTTGACTTCTGGTGAGAATTTTTTCTATCCCCGTTGTTCGGTCAAGCGAGGCTCATCCTCGTCTTCACTTGGCGTCTCCCTCCCTTTGTGTTCGGCGTTTAGCTTGCCGGCCTACTTGAAAACCCAACATTCTCTATGGGTGTGATTTGTAGGTTTTTCAGGGGTGCCATGAATCTTACATAATCTATCTAGAATCTTATTTAGGCTGGACGGTCCATCTTTGCTGCCTTTAAATGGCTTTTTCCGTTGATCGGGTCGAGAGCCCATGAATCCGGCATTGACCGCCATGTTATCTGGGCTGTCTTCATTATTTCGACACTTGTTTTTATTGCGTCGTGGCTTCCCATTGCCATCCCTGACTTCGGATGTGACTGGGTCGCTGGTGCCGCTACAGGCTAGCCAACTGCCCTCGCCCATGCAAAAGCGGGTCATAAGGCTTGTTAGGGCTGCCATTGTCCTCGGCTTTTCCTGTCCAAGGTGTCTGGCAAGCCATTCGTCCTGGACACTGTGCTTAAAAGCCGCTAAGGCTTCGGCATCCAGGTAGTCGACGATTTGATTCTTCTTAGTGAGAAACCTATTCCAAAGCTTTCGGGCTGACTCTCCGGCTGTTGAATTATGTGACTTAAATAGTCTCAGATCCGAGGTCGGACATAGGTCCCTTGAAAATTGGCCCCAAGCATCCTCAAGTTCCTCCCAACTTCCAATTGAGTTTTCGGGAGGCTTTTCAACCAGGCCGAGCTGGTCCTTTCAATTTGAGGGGCAGGTATTTTATGGCGGAGATCATCTCCGCGAGCCATACGGATGTGAAGGATAAAGTCTCAATCCGCACCCTGTGGTCCGCTGCTCGTCAGATGCCTCTATATTCACGGGTTTAAATCCTTCCGAAATTATGATCCAAAGACCTCATCGGTGAAGCATAGGGGGTGCGCGGCACCCCTGTATTTGGATGTATCATGGCATGCTGTCGACGGTTGTTGTGTTCAGTGTTGATTCCGCGCTGGTATTCGATCAATATGATTGCTTTGGTGGCTGTGATCCTGCGCTGGGGCACGCTTCCTAGATCCATAGATGGACCTGGCCATACCAGATTTTTTGTCTAGGAGCTCACGTAAATCGTGTGCTGACTTGTGTGCGGCGTCCTTAGCCGCCCTGCCGCGGCCACGGGGCAGTCGGTCCGGCTGATCGGCCATATTATTTTTGGCAGAATGGGCTCGATGGCCTCGTCGTTGAATTCGGGCAGCAGCTTGCGCTTTGGATAGCTCTTTGTGTGGCGATCGCCACCGTATTTTGTTCAGTGTCAAGCACTTTGTTCTATCTGCGGTTGAGCGTATCCTGTGCGGCCTTAAGCCTTTGCTTCTGCTTCTTCAAGCTCCTCGCGGTGGCAATAAGCCTTCTCTGGAGGTTCTCTTGCTCCAAGTGTTTTCCGGGATGATGAGTGCATCGTTGTCCGGACTATTTTCCTCTCTGGAGACAGGTTGATGAATTTTATCCTCGGGATCGCTGTCATCGGACATTTGCTTCAGACTATGTTCACCGTCCTCTGGCTCATCCTGCTCCATCGCTGGGTCCATGGGGTCGTTGTTTCCTTTGGAGTCGACCAGGGTGTTATTCTTTCGTGCACTGTTATCGCTGTTTTTACTGTGGCGGGATTTAGAGTGGCGCCTACGTCGTTGCTTAAGTGGCATATCGAGGGGATTATCCTTCATTGCATCCTCGCCGTTATTTTCCTTGGGTGTGTCCACCATGTATATATCATATGATGAGGTGGCTGTCCAGCGCCCTGTGGGCGGTGGTTCCTGTTCGTCTCCAGCATCGTCGTCCATACCGTTGATGTCTTCGGAGTCGAAGTCAAGTGCGTCGGTTAAGCCATCGATAGTGGCTCTGAAGTGGGTGGTGGGTGGGGAACAAATTTCTTCGTCGTCCGCTTCCCACACGAGCCAGACATAGTTTGGCGAGAAGTCCCCTGATAGCGAGAGAGACCTTAATGAATTTAGCACGTCACTAGGGGCGAGTGCTGAAAGATATCCACGGAGGCAAACTCCATGACCGGTGCCCAATCACATTCGATAGGCACGGACGTATGCATTTCGGATCCTATGGCCGGAGACGAGTCCAAGGGTCCGATGACACAGATATCTTTAGAGATGAAGTCTGTGTTCGGCTCCAGCACCGATGAGTATGCAGCCTCTTTGGCGGGGTCCATCCAACCGTCCTCGGATGGCACGATCTGCTCCGGATTGATTCCCCGGGCTGCCGCAGGAGCAATCTCCTGAACACTGTTCGATGGCAGATCATGCTCATCATGACTGTTCGGCGCACCCGACATGGGCTCGAATCCGTCGAAGATCAAGTCTCCGCGGATGTCGGCAGTGTAGTTTCAGCTTCCAAACTCGACCGATGGCTGGGGCATAGCTATCGATTCGCTCCAGATGGCTGCGAGTTGGCCCGTAGTACGGCCGCCGAATATTTAATATCTGTCCGGGAGGAAAACCTCACCGGACCGCACTGCTGAAGATGATTGAAGGAGCCATCAAGCCTTATCGTGACGACACAAAGGAACTCTCAATGAAAGCACCAATGTCGGTGTCAAACCGTGGATCTCGGTAGGGGGTCCCGAACTATGCGTCTAAGGCTAATGGTAACAGGAGGCGGGGGACACGATGATTACCCAGGTTTGGGCCCTCTCGATGGAGGTAATACCCTACTTCCTGCTTGTTTGATCTTGATGATACGAGTATTACAAGAGTTGATCTACCACGAGATCGTAGAGGCTAAACCCTAGAAGCTAGCCTATGATTATGATTGTTGTTGTCCTACGGACTAAGCCCTCCGGTTTATATAGACACTGGAGGGGGCTAGGGTTACATAGAGTCGGTTACAGAGAAGGAGATCCACATATCCGAATTGCCAAGCTTGCCTTCCACGCAAAGGAGAGTCCCACCCAGACACGGGACAAAGTCTTCAGCCTTGTTTCTTCACAGTCCAGCAGTTCAGCCAAAGTATATAGTCCGGCTGTCCGAGGACCCCTTAATCCAGGACTCCCTCAGTCATATCTACATAGTTCTCGAACCCGTAGGGTCCGCACGCTTAACGTTTGATGACGATATGTATTATATGAGTTATGTGTTTTGGTGACCGAAGGTTGTTTAGAGTCCTGGATGAGATCACAAACATGATGAGGAGTCCCAAAATGGTCGAGAGGTAAAGATTTATATATTGGAAGGTTATATTCGGACACCGGAATGGTTCCAGATTGTTTCGGATAATTATAGGAGTACCCAGGGGTTACCGAAACCCCACGGGGAAAGTTAATGGGCCATATGGGCCATAGGGGAGAGGAGAGGCATACCATGAGGAGGTGACGTGTGCCCCCCCATGGGGAGTCCGAATTGGACTAGGGGAGGGGCGTGGCCCCCCTTTCCCTCTCCCTCTCCCTGTCTTTCCATTTCCCCCTCCATTGGAAAGGAAGGGGGGCAACTAGGACTTGGAGTCCTAGTAGGACTCCCCCCATGGCGCACCCTAGGGCCGGTCTCCTTCGTTCTCCTCCTTTATATATGGGAGCAGGGGGCACCTCCAAGCACAATAGTTGTTTCTTAGCCGTGTGCGGTGCCCCCCTCCATCGTCTACTCCTTCGGTCATATTGTCGTAGTGCTTAGGCGAAGCCCTGCGCAGATCACATCACCATCACCGTCACCACACCGTCGTGCTGAAGGAACTCATCTACTCCTTAGTACCTCTACTGGATCAAGAGTTTGAGGGACGTCATCAAGCTGAACGTGTGCAGAACTCGGAGGTGCCATACGTTCGGTGCTTGGTCGGCTGAATCAAGAAGACGTTTGACTACATCAACCGCGTTAAGCTAACGCTTCCGCTTTCGGTCTACGAAGGTACATGGACACACTCTCCCCCTCTCGTTGCTACGCATCCCCTAGATAGATCTTGCGTGAGCGTAGGAATTTTTTTGAAATTGCATGCTACGTTTCTCAACAGCTTCAACTCACTGTCTTCATCAAGACAGGAACTTGGGGTCATCTCGCTCTCTTCAAGACTATCTTCCCTAAAGTTCTGCCTGACATAAGAGATACGACTCTGAAAGTGAAACAAGGAGAAACGTAACAGGTTTCACAATTATATAAGCAAATAAATGGATCTGTTATGCATAAGGAACATGTTTTTACAACCACAATTTAAAACTGGTAGTTGTTGCAAACATCCAATCAGATATAAACAACAAATTAAACAGCTGTGGAGGAAATGATGCCTATCCAAATCTATACTAGAACAAAGTTTGAAGGCTTGAGAAGGATGAACTTACATTACATGTTAACACAGGCTGGACAAAGCCCTTCTCCATGTCGATGGAAGGATAATTCAATAAATTCCCCAAAGAAACTTCTTTATAAGCGTTCCCATTATTGTACATTTTGCAAAGAGTAAATATAGATCAAATAATATTGGAACAAATAGAGGATTATGAAGCTTAGGTGCAGACTGATGATACATAATCGAATAGCAATTAATTAAGTACAACGTTGCAAAGCAAAATGTACTGACAAGAGGAATGTAGACACCAACGTGTAAAGTGGCACTGGATTTATTCAACATTTTGGTAAGAGTAAATGTAGATCTGATAATTTCGAGGAAGTGCGGGGCAGGGCAGATAAGATGCAGAGTAATGCTAGACAATCAACTATCTCACGATGCAAGTACAGTAATACCACCACCGTCCGTTATTACTTGTCGCTCAAATGGATGTATCTAGCACTATTAAGTTCTAAATACATCCAATTGATCAACAATTAATTCTGTATAGAGGGAGTACATGGCAATATGTACTTACATGAGCAATCCAAAACTTCATAACCATTGTGTTAATTCTACATTTATCTAAGAGTCAATATATATCTTATAATTTTGAGCAAAGGGATGGTAAAAAAGCAAACATTTACAGTGATGCTACATAATCAAACAACAATGAGTGTAAGTATGCTGACAAAGGCAAGAGGTACTGACAAGAGCAATGCAGTGCCCAATATTGTTGTGAGATCCTATGATCCTTTGAGCAAGGAGATTCATTTGAAATTAGTTTTCATACAAGAGAGAAGGTAAGGCACATGCATAAATTTAGGAGTTCTAATTTTGAATTGATACCATAGACAGTACCTCACGCTGGGCTCTCAACAGTTCTAATAGGGGTTTGGCTAGTGGAGTAGGAGTAAAGTGTGGTACAGTTGGGCATGTGTTTTCTGTGGCTACTGATCTATCTGATTTAACAGGTACCACTACCTTTTCCAAATACCTAGTTTTTAGTCCTTGAGGATCTGCACTCACCCTATTCCTTTTGGACATCTATTACAGAAGAACAACATTTGACTGGAAAAAACATAGTATGATGACACATGGAATAGGTACAGAAAATGGATAGGTATGGCATATACTCATATATGATGCTTAAACTAAGCAGACGGTGGTGTAACAAAGTAGAAGTAATGCAAGAGGTCATATGCAAAATATGTGCGACCGATACAACCTTGCCCAAGTTAGAGCAAGCACCTTGATGGGTGAATAAGATGGACCATCCTCCACCATGCCAAGTTTGCTAACCAGTGGATTGTTCTGCAATATTCCTCTCGTGCGCCCATTCTCATATTCATTTTGATCATGTTCTATACCTGACATGCATAAAACATAAAAACAAGTGACATTTTCTTTGTAATGCAGAAGTGATTCTAATCCAATACCGCCTCCCTGTAAACCTCTTTGTGCTATCTCTTTAATTCTACTGAGAGATGCCATGCATGTTGTAATTTGGGGTGTGCATTAATATAATGTGGCCTACTACTCAAAATATGAGAGCTCCAGAAGTGATGGTACTTCATAGATGATGACTTCAACATATAGTTAAGAAGAACAAGTCGACCTGGCCTGACTGGTTCAAAATATACTAAGGGAGAACAACTCAACCTGACCAGTCGACCGCAAATGTCTCTGCTACTCTTCCCAACAAGGAACATACTTATTAAAGAAGATAAGAGGATCGTGTTAAAGAAGAGCAGAAGAGCAAGCATATTGAAGATATTACAAGGTTTTCTATACAATGTCTGTTGTCCACCCATGATGAACCAGAGTGCACAGAGAAATACTATTCCTTCCGATCTCTCCATATGTGGCTCACATGCATTTCGAAACCGAAGTAGGAACATTTAGCTGACCAATTAAACATGTCTCAGATTTACTAATATGAGCATAATGTTAGGTTTGAATTTGTAGAACTAAGCTTGTTTATCTCGATGGGTGGAGGAGTGCTATTACGACACAAACCATGTAGGCTGATTGTGGTCATCATAAAATGGGGAAAACGTAAGCATGATAAGTATAGTGTTGACCGTGGCAGTGGGATGATAGATCTGATGCTGCAAACCGCGCAAAGGGTAGTTAGCAACCGATGTTTGCTTTGAAATAACAACTAAGATTTGGTATGGACAAGAAAGTACAGTCAACAAGTGACAAAGAAATGCAATTCTGCTCTCTCTATATGTCGCGACATGCATTTGGAAACTCAAGTGGGACCTTTAGCTAACCAATTAAATGTGTCTGTTAACTAATTTCAGTATCATATCACAATCAAATTTGAACAACTAAGCTTTGGAATTATGAGTGTTGTGTTGTTTAGCTTGAAGGGTGGAGTGCTTCTAGTACGACAGAAAGCACCTATGCAGATCATAGTAGAGTAGATAAAAGGGGAAAACCCTAAGCACCAAGAGTAAAATCAGGAAAGTGGAACTAGCTGGACCATATGGGCTTGTATTGCTGGTACGACAAGAAACAGCTACATAAGAACAAAGCAATGCCATGGCCCGCCCAGCCCTAGTCGAATATACAAAGGAGTGAAGGTAAACTTGTACAAAAATTTGGGATCCCCTGTAGTCTTAGCCATCTGGGCCGCCCAATATTTTAACTGTACCTCTGACACATGCTTTTTGAAACGAATATAGGAACATTAGGTGACCAATTAAACGTTCTCTATTTTAATAATATATGAGCTTCATATCACATTTGTATATCAACAACTAAGCTTTTGGAATTATGAGTGGCATGTTGTTTCGCTTGATGGGTTGAGCTCTTGAGGAGAAGAGCTAGCACGACGTGAAGTACCTACGATGATGGTAGTGAATATAAAGGGGGAAAACCATAAGCTTTACGAGTATAGTGACCATGCCATGGTGGATCCGAAGGTGCAATCTGGACAAAGGCTACTTCGCAACCAATGTTTGCTTTCAACTAGCCACTACGATTTGGTACAGACAAGAAAAGTACAGTAAACAAGTTAGATCTATTTTCTGGGTGAGATCAATAACTTAAGAAGATATGAAAGAATACCACCTCTCTTGCAAAGCCATGTATGCCCCTGCTGATACATTGAGGGTGCTACGGGTGCGATGGCTGTCGGTGGCGCGGAAGAAGACTTTAGACGGCAGATGTAACGCCCCGGATTCGATGCGCCAGGTGTATGCCAGTTATTCGCCGTTGTTGCCATGTCATTTTCTTGCGTGTTGCATATTGCCATGTCATCATGTGCATTTCATTTTGCATACGTGTTCGTCTCATGCATCCGAGCATTTTCCCCGTTGTCCGTTTTGCAATCCGTCACTCCTATGTCCTCCGGCGTTCCCCTTTTGTCTCTTGTTGTGAGCGGGTGTTAAACATTCTCAGAATGGCCCGAGGTTTGTCAAGCGGCCTTGGTATAGCACCCGTAGACCGCCTGTCAAGTTTCGTTCCATTTGGAGGTCGTTTGATACTCCAACGGTTAACCGGGTAACCGTAAAGCCTCTTTTGTGTGCAGCCCAACACCCCTTCCAAAGTGGCCCAAAACCCAGCAAACTCCCCTCCATGCTCTCGGTCATTCGATCAGGATCGTGTGGGTGAAAACCGCACCCCATTTGGACTCGCCTAACTCCCTCTACCTATAAAACACCTCCTCCCCCCGAAATTCGCGGATGAATTCTTCCCCCGAAACCCTAGCCCCGCTCCTCTCGCCCGCCAGACATGTCCGATCTGGACCGGACGCGTCCGCCCGCCGCCCGCAGCCAATCGGCAAGCGCCACGTGGCATCGCCACCGCCCCTCCGCCGCCGGCCCGCTGGCCCACGGGAGCCCGCCTGGCCGGATCGGGTCGCGATCTCCGCCGCCCGCGGCGTGCCTCGCCAGCTGCCCAGCCTCATCGCGTCCTCCGCCGCCCGCGCGATGTACGGCCGCCGCCGCCAGCCCCGCACTGCCCGCTGCCCGCCGGCCGCCTCCGCTTCGAGGCGCCCGCCCACACGCCTCCCGTGCTCGGGAGCCGCCGCCTCAAAACCGCGAGCTCCGGCCTCGCTGCCTCCGACCGCCCTTCGCCGTCTCCTCTCGCTGACACCGCCCGCAAGCGCCCGCCGTTCGCTGCCGGCCATGCGGCAAGATCCCGGCCGCGTCTGGAGCCCAAGCCTCCAGCCTCCTCCCCTCGGCCTCAGCCTCCTCCTCTCGCCTCGGCCTCTTCCTCGCCGCCGGCGACCGTCTCCGGCCACCTCCCCGGCCAACTCCGGTGAGGTCCTCCAGATCGGGACGAGATCCACCAGTTCTTCGAACCAAACGCGGCATCCCCGTATCCCGGATCCCTCCGTCCCGCGTTGACTTTCGCGGAGGTATAAATCTGCCAAGTCCCGAAATGTTTGCATTTTCATGCCATGTTCGTCACATCATAACTACCTGTGTACTGCTCCGTTTCGCGCGTGTAATATGTCAAATTGTTCGCCTCGACGAGTAATTCATTTCATTCCATTGCATCATTTTCATTTGAGCTCATATTGATGCCTGAGTCATTGTTCGAAGAGTGCTATATGATGTTAATCTGCTGAAACTGTTATAACATGCTCATTTGTCATTTTTGCCATGTTTGATGTGTGCATCCTATGAGGTTGATGTCTACATGTGTTTTGATCTATGATATGTCATCTTTCCAGAGGTGCAAACCATGTATTTTTGTGAGTTGTGTGATGAGTGCATTGAGCTTGTTAAGGAGGGTACTTGCTGTTGCCGTTTTGCTAAGCTGATTCTGTCATATTTTGTTGCTATGTACACCTGCTTCTACTAGTCATTCTATGCATAATCTAGATATGTTCACTAAGGATGAATTGTTATACATGTCATGCTCTATACATTCATGCCCCTGGTTGCATTTATAGCCTGCTGTAGCTTGTTGTAATCTTGCTCCAAACTTGCTAATTAATGTTGTTGTCTGCCTGTTAACATTAAGTTCAGTTTTGGCCATGTGCTTCTCCAGTAATCCGTGCACCGTATGAACTTGTTCTTGCCATGCTTAGCTTCATAAACATGTCTTACTGTTGTTTACCTTGCCATGCCATGTATTACTCTGTGGTGAGTGGTTCAAGCTCACCAACATGCCTACTTATTGTTGTTCCTGCCATGTATGAATCTGTCTTATAACTTGCCATGTTTACATGGGTGCCATCATATCTTCTGATCCTTTTTGGCTCATGGTCAGTAAGGGACTTTTGTTATATGCAATTAGTAGATTCATGCCATGCCTTTGTTTGCCATGTTAAGTTCCTGTAACATGTTGTTTGATAGCTCTAAACATTGCAACCTGATGTTATTTCTGCTAAGCCTGAAACTGTTATTATTTGCAATCTTCCCATGTCCTTTTGAGCATGTTCTAGTGATTTCTGGAGATAGCTCAGTGTTCATGTTTTGTTATGCTTTACCTGTACTTCATGCCCATGCCTTTTGTTATTGCAGTGAGATACTGTAGCTTACTGTTTTGATGCTTGCAAGATGCCTAGTTGCTGTTATTGACAGATTGTTGCTATAACTTGTATAGAGTGTATGTGTTGAACCGTTGCTCCGTTTTGAGGGTGCTCTATATGAAACTTGCGTGATTTTGCATGTAGTTTCATATTATCATGTTGCATCCTTGTTTTGGCGTGTTTGCTTGATGTTTGAGTGCATTTTGCATCAATGCCATGTTTAACTTGTTTTGCTCATATCTTCTAGACCGTAGCTCCGAACTAAATGAACTTTATATGTAACTTGACTAGAATTTCGTGTAGATCCTCTTGGTGCTCTTTAAATTGCTGTTTAACAACTTCAACTTAATGTTTGTTCAGTTCTGGACCAACTTTGAAACTTGCATATGAGGACTTACCGGAATTGTTATATGTGTGTTGCCCTTGTTTGCATCATCTCTTGCCATGAGTAGCTTCATGTAGCCTTTTTGCATCATGCTTATTGTGCATCATGTCTTGCCTATGTGTGGTGTGTTTACCATGTTGTGTGCTTCTTCTCGATAGTTCCTGTTTCGTTGCGATCGTGAGGATTCGCTCGCTCACGCTTGGTTCGTCTTCGTGGCTTCATCTTCTTCATGGACTCGTTCTTCTTCCTTGCGGTATTTCAGGCAAGATGACTGCTACCCTGGATCTCACTACTATCATTGCTATGCTAGTAGCTTTGTTCTATCGCTATGTTGCATTACCTATCATTTGCTCTTCAAGCCTCCCAAATTGCCATGAACCTCTAACATTTGACACCCTTCCTAGCAAACCGTTGTTTGGATATGTTACCACTTTGCTCAGCCCCTCTTATAGCATTGGTAGTTGCAGGTGAAGATGAAGATTGCTCCATGTTGGATTATGTTTATGTTGGGATATCACAATATCTCTTATATTATTAATGCATCTATATATTTGGTAAAGGGTTGAAGGCTCGGCCTTATGCCTGGTGTTTTGTTCCACTCTTGCCGCCCTAGTTTCCGCCATACCGGTGTTATGTTCCCGGATTTTATGCTCCTAACGCTGTCAGTGATTTATGGGACCCCCGACAGTTCGCTTTGAATAAAACTTGTCCAAAGAAGGCCCAACCTTGGTTTTACCATTTGCCTCACCACCACCTATACCCTTCCCTTGGGTCGGCCAACCCAAGGGTCATCTTTATTTTAGCCCCCGACCAAGTGCTTTTCTAAGTGCCGGTCCGAACCGGCAGATCGGGGCCCCTCGGGCAACTCGAGGTCCTGGTTTTACTCAGAGGTCGACCTATCCGGTGTTGCCACGAGAACGAGATATGTGCAGCTCCTATCGGGATTGTCGGCGCGATCGGGTGGCTTTGCTGGTCTTGTTTTACCATTGTCGAAATGTCTTGTAAACCGATTCCGAGACCGATCGGGTCTTCCGGGAGAAGGAATATCCTTCGTTGATCGCGAGAGCTTATCATGGGCTGTTGGGACACCCCGCAGGTATAAACTTTCGAGAGCCGTGCCCGCAGATATGTGGCGATGGGAATTTGTTAATGTCCGTTGTAGATAACTTGACACCAGATCCGAATTAAAACGCATCAACCGCGTGTGTAGCCGTGATGGTCTCTTCTCGGCGGAGTCCGGAAAGTGAACATGGTTTCTGGGTTATATTTGACGTAAGTAGGTGTCCAGGATCACCTCTTGATCATTGCTAGCTTCACGACCGTTCCGCTTGCTCTCTTCTCGCTCTTCTTTGCGTATGTTAGCCACCATATATGCTTAGTCGATGTTGCAACCTCACCACTTTACCCCTTCCTTTCCCATTAAGCTTTGCTAGTCTTGATACCCATGGTAATGGGATTGCTGAGTCCTCGTGGCTCACAGATTACTACAACAACAGTTGCAGGTACAGGTTATGCGATGATCATGACGCGAGAGCGATGTTTGCTTGTCTTGGAGTTCTCCTTCTGCTTCTTCTTCGATCAGGGATAGGTTCCAGGTCGGCAGCTTGGGCTAGCAGGGTGGATGTCGTTTGAGTTTCTGTTTGTGTTTCATCCGTAGTCGGATGCTGATCTTATGTAAGATGATGTTGTATTCGTGTGGCATTGTATGCCTCTTGTATGTATCCCCATTTATTATGTAATGTTGATGTAATGATATCCACCTTGCAAAAGTGTTTCAATATGCGGGTCTATCCTTGGTGGGACCTTCGAGTTCCTTTTGGATAGGGTCGCATATTGGACGTGACAAGTTGGTATCAGAGCCTCGACCTACCCTAGGAGCCCCCCTTGATTGATCGTGTAGTTTGGCCGTTGTTGGGTCTAGAAGAAAACTATTTCGAGTCTAGTTATATCGAGAGTAGGAATTCTTTTACTCCTCCGCCCTTCGTCGCTCCGTAAGGAATCTTGACGTAGGTGTTTTGAACTACCCTCTTCCCTTCAAATTTTTCTTTAGGATCACACGTTAGTTTTCGTCGTTGTCCATCCTCTTTGTCCGTGCATTCCTCGCTGTTGATTCGAATCTCTCTTTGGGAGATCAATCCTCACTCTTTTCGATCGGGTTGTTTCTCTACCCTCGCTTGCTTTTTTTCCCACCCACCCACCCTTTTTTCTTCTTGGAACCGGAGTCCGTAATCGAGTATTCATCCTACTCGTGCGAAGTCTTTGCTTTCTTTCCTCAATGATTTCAACCGGTGTTTTTTCTCTTCAAGTTATTCATTGTTTTTTTCCCTTCCAGTTGTCTGTGTTTTCCCGCCCTCCCACCCTCTTCTTCCCGGAGTTCGAGTCTCTTTCGACCATCAATTTCATTCGTGTGGAGTCTCTTCAGTCTTCCCTCAATCATTTCAACCGGTGAATTCTCTTCTCGTTCGTCATTCTTCATCTCTTTTCCAATGGACGCAATTCAAGTTTTTCGGGTTGATCACATTCTTTTCCTTGGGTCAAGTGTTCTCCTTGCTCGTTTGCCTCTCACCATTCAATCATTCCGGAGTTCGGAAGACATCGCAGAAGATTCGTCTGTGTTCCAATTAATTCGAGGTTGTCACCTCATTCAAATATTTTAATTGTTCCGGTGCTTCATCTATCTGTTCAACAACCCTTTCCAACGATGTTTTTCTTTTAGTGGGCCCTAACCCACAGGTCTTTTCCCAGGATCTTACCTGACTCTTCTAATTCCCCCGGAGTTATTCTCAATTTTTTTCAAAGTGTGATGTAAGAATGGATCCCATCAGTCACTTGCCTTCTCCAGATCTCTTTCAAATCATTTCATCGTCGGCTCAACCTCTTTGCTTTTTCATTCTCCCGGAGTATCTCAGTAATTTTGGTGGTGTTTCTCGTCGTCATTTGAAGACCGAAGAAGAGTTTTTCCTCTAAATCTTGATACTTCTCTCGAAGTTTTGTGGTTCTAGCTTCATGTTATCCTCTCATATATTCCATTTGTCAGGTATTCTTTCTAACCCATCCGGAGTATGTCAGGAGTTGTTTTTTCCATTTCTTTTCATCAGAGGCCATCATTCCAGTTATCGTTCTCTATTTATCCCGGTGCTTCGTTCAAGTGTTCTTTAATCAGCTCATGATCTCTTTGTTCTTTTGCATCTAAATCCCCTCTAGCATATTGGTTCTTCTAATTCTTCCCGGTGTTTCATTCTCTTTTTAGCAGTCATTTTCGAATTCTTACGGTGGTTCATTCAAGATTCTTTGTCCTTGATTATCATATTAATTCATTCGTTCTTTCAATCCTACCGGTGATTCATGAAGACCTTCTCAAGTTTGTGTTATACCCCCCCCTTAATCCTTTTCAAGAAGAATAAGTAGTATGCAAATCCATTGCTTGTCATCAGTTTAATGTGATGAAGGTTAAGCATACAATAAATCTTATTCTTATTTCCTCAAAGTGAGTAATCCCTTCCTTCGGAGTTTGTTCTTGATGAATAAATTCTAGTTCCAAGTGTTTTTCATCTTTTCCAGAGTTCAAATTTCCTCGGCCACTTCGTCGGAACCTCCATCTAAATCATCGCAAGGCTCATCTTATTCTTTCATCCTTCAACTTTATCTCATTGTATTTTGTTTACCGGAGTTCTTCATGGTGGTTCATCATGATTAAATTCATTCTTCAAGAGCTCATCAAGATTCTTGTTGGTGGAATTCAAGTATCCTTCTGCCTGCGTCTCGAAGGCAATTAACTCTCCGTATTCTTTTGAAGTGGAGTTTTGCATTTCTGCGTTCTTCTCAGCTATTCAATCATTTCCGCTTGTGGTCGGAGATCTCCTCATAATTTTGAGATGTTATCCATAAGTCCACAACAAGCTTATTCTTTTCGTTGTTGAATTTTCTCAACAACTCCGTTCAATCCTTTCTTCTAAAGATGCTTTCAATTTCATTTGTGGCACAAGGTGTCGTTTTCTTATCCGTTCTTTTCATTCAACTCTTTCAATTCTTTCCGGAGGTTTTTGTGTCATGTCTTCATCAAGTATCATTCCATCCTCTCAAGCTCGTGTTCTATTCCTCCATGTTTCAGCCGGAGTGCTGCCTAAATCCTTTCAGTCTTATTCGTTTCTTATCTCGTTCTAACCGGAGTGGTTTCATAGTCTATCTTATCCCGTGAGCTTTCGATTCTCGTCATTCTTACCGTCCCTCTCTTCTTCTCGAGTGCTCTCGATTCTTTGCTCCTTCTCTTGAGTTTTTGTTTCACCTCATCCCTTTTCCCTTTCGTCTCGGTCCTAAGATCTCGGGACGAGATCTCTTGTTAGTGGAGGAGTGTTGTAACGCCCCGGATTCGATGCGCCAGGTGTCTGCCTGTTATTCGCCGTTGTTGCCATGTCATTTGCTTGCGTGTTGCATATTGCCATGTCATCATGTGCATTTCATTTTGCATACGTGTTCGTCTCATGCATTCGAGCATTTTCCCCGTTGTCCATTTTGCAATCCGGCACTCCTATGTCCTCCAGCGTTCCCCTTTTGTCTCTTGTTGTGAGCGGGTGCTAAACATTCTCAGAATGGCCCGAGGTTTGTCAAGCGGCCTTGGTATAGCACCGGTAGACCGCCTGTCAAGTTTCGTTCCATTTGGAGGTCTTTTGATACTCCAACGGTTAACCGGGTAACCGTAAAGCCTCTTTTGTGTGCAACCCAACACCCCTTCCAAAGTGGCCCAAAACCCAGCAAACTCCCCTCCAAGCTCTCGGTCGTTCGATCACGATCGTGTGGGCGAAAGCCGCACCCCATTTGGACTCTCCTAGCTCCCTCTACCTATAAAACACCTCCTCCCCCCGAAATTCGCGGATGAATTCTTCCCCCGAAACCCTAGCCCCGCTCCTCTCGCCTGCCAGACACGTCCGATCTGGACCGGACACGTCCGCCCGCCGCCCGCGGCCAATCGGCAAGCGCCACGTGGCATCGCCGCCGCCCTCGCCGCCCGCCCACTGCCCACGGGAGCCCGCCTGGCCAGATCGGCCCCGATCTCCGCCGCCACTTGGCGTGCCTCGCCAGGCGCCCAGCGCCTGTCGCGTCCTCCGCCACCCGCTGAAATCCGGCCGCCCACCAAGGCCCCGGCAGATCGCTCGCTGTTCGCCGGCCGCCTCCAGACGCCTCCCGGCTCGGGAGCCGCCGCCTCCTCGAATCATGAAGCTCGGCCTCGCTGCCTACGGCCGCCTGGCTGCCGTCTCCTCTCGCGGACGGCGCCATTGCTCGCCGCCATGCGCCTCGGCGCCTCGCCGCCGAGCAAGCGTCCGGAGCCTCACAGATTCGCCTCCTCCCCTCGGCCCGCCTCTTCCTCGCCGCCGGCGACCGTCTCCGACCACCTCCCCGGCCAACTCTAGTGAGGTCCTCCAGATCGGGACGAGATCCACCAGTGCTTCGAACCAAACGCGGCATCCCCGTATCCCGGATCCCTCTGTCTCGCGTTGACTTTCGCGGAGGTATAAATCTGCTAAGTCCCGAAATGTTTGCATTTTCATACCATGTTCATCACATCATAACTCCCTGTTTACTGCTCCGTTTCGTACATGTAATATGTCAAATTGTTCGCCTCGACGAGCACTTCATTTCATTCCATTGCATCATTTTCATTTGAGCTCATATTGATGCCTGAGTCATCGTTCGAAGAGTGCTATATGATGTTAATCTGCTGAAACTGTTATAACATGCTCATTTGTCATTTTTGCCATGTTTGATGTGTGCATCCTATGAGGTTGATGTCTACATGTGTTTTGATCTATGATATGTCATCTTTCCAGAGGTGCAAACCATGTATTTTTGTGAGTTGTGTGATGAGTGCATCGAGCTTGTTAAGGAGGGTACTTGTTGTTGCTGTTTTGCTGTCGGTGTACTAAGGTAGGGGTACCTCAGTACCCCAACTTGTGCACGGGCAGCCCCAGCTCCCCGCAACCAGATCCATCAAATGCTTGCCGGAGACCATCTCCGCTCCACACCAAGCCGTTCAAGAACAAAGTATATAAGATAGAAACTCAAGACCCGGCAAGAGGAGCTTGCCGGAAGGCCATTCCAGGTCAAGGCTACATTACTCCTGCAGATCCCCATGAGAGGAGCTCGCCGGGAGGACCAAGATCACATCACAGAAGACACGCCTCGGCGCCTGCTGCCCGGCGAGGACCCGGGGCGGCAAGTCACAGAGCCCGACAAGCCCCGGTCCGGCAAGATCAAGGCCCGCAAGGTGCTTGCCGGGAGAGCTATGCTACGTGCCAAGACTCCACTCATTTGCCCACGCCGCCTCCAGCCTTCTCCAAACGCGTGGCGGGTGGTCAGGCTGCATGAAGAATGCGGTGGCACTCCACGGTGGTGGCTTCACGCCGTGGCGAAGAAGACGAATGGCGGGAGCTTTTGGGCGACGGCGACGGGCATTTAATGCCCTTGTCCCTCTCGCCAAAAGTAGGTAGAAAGCACCGTAGCTGACTGCTCTCAAGACTGCTCCAACTACCACCTCTTTTACGTTTTTACCCCTCTACCTCACGTTGACACCTGTCGGTGACCCCTTGCCCTATAAAAGGAGGCCCATGCACAACGTAGAGGAGGTTCCAAACATTCGCCATTCTCGCGAGAGGGTTCCGCGACTAGCTACTCTCGCGAGGGTTTCACACACCACTCCACCGTTTTGCTCGCATTCTTGAGCAAGATCAAATACAACACAATGCAGCAGTAGGGTTTTACGCGACCATCGCGTCCGGCCGGGTAAAATCCTCGCGTGCATCGCCTCGATCTGCTCTCCGCGCAGCCTCCGCCTGCATCAACACACGAAGGGCCCTGCCCCATAGGTGCCGCGCCACCCATCGGCATGACATCTCTCGGCGCGCTGTAGGGCGCGAGGTTGTGCGAACTCGATCCGGCGTTCAAGGCCAAAGACTTTTCATCAACCTCTCCAGCCGTCGCCGGCTTCATCGACAATCGCGTCATGGCCTCAAGACGAGAGCTTCGAGGGTCGCAGACTATCTCCGTCTTCCCCACCGCCACCGAGCCGACGGCTGGCGGGGAGACGCCGATAGAAGGGTGGACACCGGCGAGGACGCCATGGTGCCACCAGATCAAGGACAGACGGAGGACGCGCCGCCTCCGAGATCCGTGGTCCACTCCAAAGATATAGCGCTCAAATGGCGCCATACCGCGAGAAGGTGGTATCCGCCACCGGGCAAGAGCAACGGGGGTTCGCGGGGCGCCTGGATCTGCTGTCCATGCATGAGCAAAGCGAAGAGGTCGAGGCAGGATTCGCTCCCCTAACATTATTAGGGACCCGAGTGTATCCGCCCTCGCACCGCCGCGCTCCGCCCCCTCGCCCCGCAAGCGCCTATCCTTGAGCGCTACGATGTCGCCGAAAGACGCGCTTATCGAGCTCTAAGTCCGCAAGGACGGCTCGTGCTCCACCCGACAAGCGCACCTCCTGAGCGCGGTAAGCCCGGTGAGGACAGCTTTGGTGCTCGTCCGACAAGCGCGCCTCCCGAGCGCCGCGCCACCGCCATGGACACGCCATTGAGCTCCACCAGCGAAGCAAAAGAAAAAGAAAAGCTAAGTCGCCGAGCCTTCGTGCAGAGCACTCTTTAATTTCATACTTTTATATGTTATACCTCGCGCATTCGCCCTTTGTGCGCGAAACTCAGGCGCGGAGGAGCTCGCTTGTGGATGGTCGCACCTTACTTCGCTCAACACGCCAACGAGTTAAGAGTAAGCCGCGACCAGCTTCGGGCCTCGCTTCGCTTCGAGCCTGCTCGGCAAGTTAAGTGCGTCGCGGCGGACGCTGCAAGGTTGCTTGCCGGAGGCGACACCAGCCAAGCGGGCTGCCGACGCTCCGACTCAAGAAGCGTGTTGGGCACCGCAAGTTACCTAGAAGCGAGGGTGAAAGCACACAAAGGGTGTAGGGCGGAGGGTATAACGTGGCGAGGCATGCCGGAACGTCGTCCGTATGAGAGACTTGGGCGCAAGAGGAGCCAAGTCGTGGCCCGATTGCATTTGTTTTGTTTCCGAGTCCGCTCAACAAACACAAGTGTGCTGCAGCACCTTATCTTGCTTCCGAGCCACGCCGCCAGTTAAGCGTCATGAATCGCCCGACAAGGTTGCTTGTCGGAGGCGACGCCACCAGCGGGCTGTCCCATGATCGCTAAGCGCGTCCGCCCGGCAAGCTCCCCAAGAGCGAGAGCACAAACATACGAAGGACAAAGCCCGACATCGCATTGCTTAGCCAAGATTTATATACGCATACACATACATGTGCGCTGAGCAATTGCATATCTACCTCAGCTATTTTCATGGCTAAGATTGCAGCAACAAGAAGGAACCAAAGATCGCACCACAGCCGGGGCCCGGCGAGTCGTGGTCGCCGGGCCATGGATGCCAAGGTTCTTCTTCGCGAGCCAGCCTCACTGGGGCTGCGAGCATCGAGATTCGCCTCCGGCGAGCTAGTGTCGCCGGGCTGCGATTTCAGATAAGTTTTTCATCCTCATCATGCATCCTCTCATGGACCGGAGATGCGGATCGCGTCTTTGAACGATCGTGTCTTGTAAAACTCAGACGTGGAGGAACCGAAGTCGTGACCCGCTTCGTGCATTTGGTTTGTTTCGAGTCCGCCAACAAACCCAAGTGTGCCGCTGCACTCTATCTTGCTTCCGAGCTCGCTCAAGAAGATAGGCGTCGAATCGCCCGACAAGGTTGCTTGCCGGGAGTGACACCACCAGCGGGCTGTCCCATGATGTCGCTAAGCGTGTTCGCCCGGCAAGCTCCCGATAGCGTAAGAAAACGCAAGGCACGCAACAAGTAAAAGACTCATCCGCAAACTTTCCCTCTTTTCATTAAAACATTCAATTTAGTACAAGTCCATAGAGGATGAAAAACATGATAGAGAGGATTACAAGTTCTTAAATGCAGCTAAATGCCCGAGGGCTTACAATCTGAAAAGATAAGGTGCCCGTGATCCTTCTCCTGTTTCTCTGTTCAGGAGTTCAGGAGGTAGGTCAAGGAGCCCCCGGCAAGATAGGCTTGCCGGGGAGAGGAGACCCCGGCAACAGGAGCTTGTCGGGGAAGGGCGAAGGGAGCGCCTAGAAGAGCGTGGCGGTGACGCCGCCGTGCCGCAGGAGCTGCGCAAGGTGACGGGCATGGGGAACGCATGCCCGGGGAGCCAGCGACAAGCCCCCGGGGCCGGCAACCGAAGGCGACGACGAGGCGCCCGGCGAAGCTTGATGAAGAACTCCCAGGGGTCGTCTCCGGTGTGGACCGCGGCGTGGTCAGGAGACGCCGAGGAGACGGGAGGCTCACCACGACCGCCTCTCCCTCGACCGCCTCGCCACGCCCTCGGCCTCGATCATGCCACGCCCCTCCCTCTCCCTCGTGGCGGCTCCACCGCCACGGGAGCGAGATGGGGAGCGCGCGCTGCCTAGAAGCAACCCGCGCCGCCACTGCCGAGGAGCCGGGATTCCCTCCTTCCATGGCGGCAAGAAGAACAGAAGACGAAGGCGAAAGAAGAAATGGATGAGTATGGCCGTGGAGCACCCCTTCCGCCCTATTTAAAGAGGCGAGGTGGGGGCTCAACCGCCCCGCTCAACCAATCAGGAAGCAAGGAGGCCAGAGGAGCGGGGCCGACTCGCCCTTTCCGCCCCGTGACGGCTCGGTCCCCAACCTTCGCCCCACCACCCCCCATGCATGAGGGCTCGTGGCGAAAAAGGTAACCGAGCGACAGTGAAGGGACCCGCTCTGCGCCACGATCACGGGTGGGTGCCTTAAAGGCTGCATGCGCCGCCCTCCTCCCACGACGCCAATCAACGCGTGCTGCTATGGGAGGGGAGACGACAGATGCAAAGAAGAGATTCGACGCGCCGTGGCTTTCAGCATACTGCAGACTGCCTTGGGCCTCGCCCAACAGCGCTGCACTGCAGTATGGCCCAGTTCGGGGCTCTGTCGGTGTAGCTAAGGTAGGGGTACCTCAAGACTTAACTTGTGCACGGGCAGCCCCAACTCCCCGCAACCAGATCCATCAAATGCTTGCCGGAGACCATCTCCGCTCCACACCAAGCCGCTCAAGAACAAAGTATATAAGATAGAAACTCAAGACCCGGCAAGAGGAGCTTGCCGGAAGGCCATTCCAGGTCAAGGCTACATTACTCCTGCAGATCCCCATGAGAGGAGCTCGCCGGGAGGACCAAGATCACATCACAAGACACGCCTCGGCGCCTGCCAAGCGCCCGCGAGGACCCGGGGCGGTAAGTCACAGAGCCCGACAAGCCCCGGTCCGCAAGATCAAGGCCCGGCAAGGTGCTTGCCGGGAGAGCTATGCTACGTGCCGCGACTCCACTCATTTGCCCACGCCGCCTCCAAATTTTCTCCAGAACGCGTGGCGGGTGGTCAGTGCTGCATGAAGAATGCGGTGGCACTCCACGGTGGTGGCTTCGCCGCGGCGAAAGAAGACGAATGGCGGAGCTTTTGGGCGACGGCGACGGGCATTTAATGCCCTTGTCCCCTCTCGCCAAAAGTAGGTAGAAAGCATCGAGCTGCACTGCTCCCAAGACTGCTCCAACTACCACCTCTTTTACGCTTTTACCCTCTACCTCACGCTGACACTGTCGGTGACCCTTGCCCTATAAAAGGAGGCCCATGCACAACGAGAGGAGGTTCCAAACATTCGCCATTCTCGCGAGAGGGTTCCGCGACTAGCTACTCTCGCGAGGGTTTCACACACCACTCCACCGCTTTTGCTCGCATTCTTGAGCAAGATCAAATACAACACAATGCAGCAGAGGGTTTTACGCGACCATCGCGTCCGGCCGGGTAAAATCCTCACAGTGCATCGCCTCGATCTGCTCTCCGCGCAGCCTCCGCCCCGTACCGAACACACGAAGGGGCCCCGGCCCCATAGGTGCCGCGCCACCCATCGGCCGCGACATTTGCTAAGCTGATTCTGTCATATTTTGTTGCTATGTACACCTGCTTGTACTAGTCATTCTATGCATAATCTGGAGATATTCACTAAGGATGAATTGTTATACATTTCATGCTCTATCCATTCATGCCCCTGGTTGCATTTATGGCCTGCTGTAGCTTGTTGTAATCTTGCTCCAAACTTGCTAAATAATGTTGTTGTCTGCCTGTTAACATTAAGTTCAGTTTTGGCCATGTGCTTTTCCAGTAATCCATGCACCCTATGAACTTGTTCTTGCCATGCTTAGCTTCATAAACATGTCTTCTTATTGTTGGTTGCCTTGCCATGCCATGTATTGCTCTGTGGTGAGTGGCTCAAGCTCACCAACATGCCTACTTATTATTGTTCGTGCCATGTATGAATCTGTCTTATAACTTGCAATGTTTACATGGGTGCCATCATATCTTCTGATCCTTTTTGGCTCATGGTCAGTAAGGGACTTTTGTTATATGCAATTAGTAGATTCATTCCATGCCTTTGTTTGTCATGTTAAGTTCCTGTAACATGTTGTTTTATAGCTCTAAACATTGCAACCTGATGTTATTTCTGCTAAGCCTGAAACTGTTATTATTTGCAATCTTCCCATGTCCTTTTGAGCATGTTCTAGTGATTTCTGGAGATAGCTCAGTGTTCATGTTTTGTTATGCTTTACCTGTACTTCATGCCCATGCCTTTTGTTATTGCATTGAGATGCTGTAGCTTATTGTTTTGATGCTTGCAAGATGCCTAGTTGCTGTTATGGACAGATTGTTGCTATAACTTGTATAGAGTGTATGTGTTGAACCGTTGCTCTGTTTTGAGGGTGCTCTATATGAAACTTGCATGATTTTGCATGTAGTTTTATATTATCGTGTTGCATCCTTGTTTTGGTGTGTTTGCTTGATGTTTGAGTGCATTTTGCATCAATGCCATGTTTAACTTGTTTTGCTCATATCTTCTAGACCGTAGCTCCGAACTAAATGAACTTTATATGTAACTTGACTAGAATTTCGTGTAGATCCTCTTGGTGCTGTTTAAATTGTTGTTTAACAACTTCAACTTAATATTTGTTCAGTTCTGGACCAACTTTGAAACTTGCATATGAGGACTTACCGGAATTGTTATATGTTGTTCCCGGCCTCATTTAAACTTGCTTTGATGTGTTTCCCTTGTTTGCATCATCTCTTGCCATGAGTAGCTTCATGTAGCCTTGTCATGCATCATGCTTGTTGTGCATCATGTATTGCCTATGTGTGGTGTGTTTACCATGTTGTGTGCTTCTTCTCGATAGTTCCTGTTTCGTTGCGATCGTGAGGATTCGTTCGTCTACGCTTGGTTCGTCTTCGTGGCTTGATCTTCTTCATGGACTTGTTCTTCTTCCTTGCTGGATTTCAGGCAAGATGGCTGCTACCCTGGATCTCACTACTATCATTGCTATGCTAGTAGCTTCGTTCTATCGCTATGCTACGTTACCTATCATTTGCTCTTCAAGCCTCCCAAATTGCCATGAACCTCTAACATTTGACACCCTTCCTAGCAAACCGTTGTTTGGCTATGTTACCGCTTTGCTCAGCCCCTCTTATAGCATTGCTAGTTGCAGGTGAAGATGAAGATTGCTCCATGTTGGATTATGTTTATGTTGGGATATCACAATATCTCTTATATTATTAATGCATCTATATATTTGGTAAAGGGTGGAAGGCTCGGCCTTATGCCTGGTGTTTTGTTCCACTCTTGCCGCCCTAGTTTCCGTCATACCGGTGTTATGTTCCCGGATTTTGTGTTCCTAACGCAGTCGGGTGATTTATGGGACCCCCCTGACAGTTCGCTTTGAATAAAACTTGTCTAGCAAGGCCCAACCTTGGTTTTACCATTTGTCTCACCACCACCTATACCCTTCCCTTGGGTCGGCCAACCCAAGGGTCATCTTTATTTTAGCCCCCCCGGGCCAGTGCTTCTCTAAGTGCTGGTCTCGAACCGGCAGATCATGGGCCCCTCGGGCAACTCGAGGTCTGGTTTTACTCATAGGTCGACCTATCCGGTGTTGCCTCGAGAACGAGATATGTGCAGCTCCTATCGGGATTGTCGGCGATCGGGCGGCTTTGCTGGTCTTGTTTTACCATTGTCGAAATGTCTTGTAAACCGATTCCGAGATCGATCGGGTCTTCCGGGAGAAGGAATATCCTTCGTTGATCGTGAGAGCTTATCATGGGCTGTTGGGACACCCCGCAGGTATAAACTTTCGAGAGTTGTGCCCGCGTTATGTGGCAGATGGGAATTTGTTAATGTCCGGTTGTAGATAACTTGACACCAGATCCGAATTAAAACGCATCAACAAGTGTAGTCGTGATGGTCTCTTCTCGGCGGAGTCCGGGAAGTGAACACGGTTTCTGGGTTATGTTTGACGTAAGTAGGTGTTCAGGATCACCTCTTGATCATTGCTAGCTTCACGAACGTTCCGCTTGCTCTCTTCTCGCTCTTATTTGCGTATGTTAGCCACCATATATGCTTAGTCGGTGCTACAACCTCACCACTTTACCCCTTCCTTTCCCATTAAGCTTTGCTAGTCTTGATACCCATGGTAATGGGATTGCTGAGTCCTCGTGGCTCACAGATTACTACAACAACAGTTGCAGGTACAGGTTATGCGATGATCATGACGTGAGAGCGATGTTTGCTTGTCTTGGAGTTCTCCTTCTGCTTCTTCTTCGATCAGGGATAGGTTCCAGGTCGGCAACCTGGGCTAGTAGGGTGGATGCCATTTGAGTTTCTGTTTGTGTTTCATCTGTAGTCGGATGCTGATCTTATGTAAGATGATGTTGTTTTTGTGTGGCATTGTATGCCTCTTGTATGTATCCCCATCTATTATGTAATGTTGATGTAATGATATCCACCTTGCAAAAGCGTTTCAATATGCGGGTCTATCCTTGTGGGACCTTCGAGTTCCTTTTGGATAGGGTCGCATATTGGGCGTGACAACAGATGGTCGGGTTGGGGGATAAGTCCTGTTGTCGTGGACAAGGTGGTCGTAGGAGCAGCAATGGCAAGGTGGACGACGACACCGATGAAGCGAGAGGACGCGATGAAAGGATCCTGGTCCGGCGTCGTGGATGAGAGACATCCATCTCTTGAAGTGGATGACGGGGTAGGGGTAGCGGCTCCGGCACGATGGAGGATCGGGTGGCGGACGGAGGAGGCTGGCCACGGTGGGGGGTTGTTGTGGCGCATTTTCACAAGCTTTCCAACGCCATATCATTTGCCTCAATTTGTGACGCCCGGATAATCAAGCTATAGTAACCTCTGCTAATGACGCCATGTCACTTCCGTTACTGTCGCTAATCTCGCGTTAGTTCAAAACGACTCGAATTCAAATTTGAATTTTTGGCAAACAAACAAAGTTTTCAAACTTTAAAACAAAAATGTTTGGAACGTGTCAAATATTGCATAGATAATTATAGTGCCGTAAACACATTTTTAGAAAATGTCTAAATAATTTAAACTGATTTAAAACAGAAAAGAAAATAAATAAAAATAAAACAGAAAAACTAAAACCTAAAGCTAACAGAAAAAAGGAAGAAGAGAAACCCCCGGCTTCGCCCACCACCACAGCCCCATCACCACCACTGTGCCCGCCGCCCCCCCCACTCTCTCCTTATCCCCCACCGTGAGACCTCAAACCCTAACCACCTCACATCCACTCGCCTCCCACTGCTTCCCTCCCGATCCAGATCGGATCGGGACCGAACCACCCCGACCCCCTGCCATCGCCGCCACACGCCTCGTCGGCGTCGCCTGTCCCCGCCGCCACCAGACGCCATCGCGACCCCCCTTCGCCCTTCGCCGCCCGGATCGAACCCATCGTCGCTTCGAGCACCGTTGCCGACCGCTCTCGACACTGCCGCTTCGACCCGCCGTTCCTCGGACTCCCTCGCTGGATCTCGACTTCGCCACCACCGGAGACCTCGCGGACTGCTTCTTGCCGGATCCTTCCCTGCGTCGCTCGTCTCCGCCTCCTCCTCGACCCCCGCTGCCCGTGCCCTACAGACCCGCTCTGAGGCCCCGACCTCCTCTCTCCTCGTCTGCGTATTTCCATGCACCGTCCGCCTGTCTCGCTCCCTACGCTCATGGGTGGCCATCGCCCACGCGCCGCTTCGCCGCGCCCGCGTCGACCAAGCCCGCCTTGACCTCCACCAAGACGTGTTGCCGCGGCCCCGCGCCATCATGCGCTGCTGCACAGACTGCCGCGCGCGCCCCCACTCCGCTGCTCGTGGTGCTCGCGACCGCCGCACCAACCTGCCTTCTGCTGCCACAAGGCGGTGCCCCATGAGGCCACGACGCCGCTTAGTGGCCTCCCAGCTCCGCCTCTGGACGTCGCCACCACTTGTCGCCACGGCGCACGCCGGCCAGACATCGGCGCTTTACATTCGGCGGCGCCCAGCCAAATACCATTAGCACCATGGCCGCTAAGGCCATTGGCCCTATGACAAGTTGGCCCCACCCCAGAACGAAAAATAAAAAAAGGATTTTTTTTTAAAAAGAAGTAAATAAATAAATAATTAAAATATTAATTAATTAATTAAAGAATTAATTAACTTAATTAATCCTGATTAGTTAATCTAATTAATTGTAGTTAATAAACCTAATCATTTTAGTTAGACTAACTAAACTTGATTAGCTAGTCTTAGACAATGACAACTGGGTCCCACCTTCGATTGACCCACCAACCCCTGCTGATCGCCGACGTCAAGATGACATCATGCTGATGTCATAAATATATTTTCGAATTAAATTAAATAATTAATTAAATTCCATAAATTATTAAAATCTTTAGAAAATCATATCTTTTAATCTGTAATTCGGATTAAATTATTTTCAACATGAAAGTTGCTCAGAACGAGGAGACGAATCCGGATACGCAGCCCGTTCGTCCGCCACACACCCCTAGCATACCGAACACGCAACTTTCCCCTCCGCTCTTCTCTCAAAACGCTAAACACCGGAATATTTTCCCAGATGTTTCCTTCGCTTCGGTATCACCTACTACCGCGATTGGGCACACCTAGCATCGTTACTTGTCATGTCATGCATCGATATGCATTTGTTTGCTTAAGTATTTATTGTTTCTTCCCCCTCTTCTCTCGCTAGACACCGAGACCGACGCCACGCTACTAAGTACAACTACGGTGTTGACGACCCCACTCTCTTGCCAGAGCAACCAGTAAGCCCCTTTGATCACCAGATATCGCCTATTCTCCTCTATACCGCTTGCATTAGAGTAGTGTAGCATGTTACCGCTTTCGCTGATCCTATTCTCGATGCATAGCCCGACATTGTTGCTACATCTGCTGATACCTTACCCGCAATCCTAAATGCTTAGTATAGGATGCTAGTTTACCATCATTGGCCCTACATTCTTGTCGATGCGCCTTGCTATACTATCGGGCCGTGATCACTTGGGAGGTGATCACGGTATATACTATACATACATACATACTATACAGATGGTGACTAAAGTCGGGTCACTCATTGAGTACCCGCAAGTGATTCTCGATGAGGGGCCGAAAGGACGGTGGCTCTATCCCTAGAGGTGGGCCCGGTTCCTGACGGCCCCGATCGTTACTTTGTGGCGGAGCGACAGGCAGGTTGAGACCACCTAGGAGACAGTGGCCCTGGCCCTGCTCGGCGCTCATGATACTTAACACGCTTAACGAGATCTTGGTATTTGATCCGAGTCCGCCATTTGGTCTATACGCACTAACCATCTACGTGGGAGTAGTTATGGGTATCCCGACGTCGTGGTATCACCGGCCTTCTTGACGTCGGCCGATCGAGTGGCGCTACCGGATTGGAACGTAAGCCCGCACTTGTATTTAGGGGCTAGTTCTCGCTTCCGGCCGCTGTCATAACGTCTTGGTGTGCTAAGGGCTATGGGCCTGCACTGCGGCGCTTAGGTTTAGACCGGCGTCTTGACCTCTCTCACAGCCTAGGTGGGGCTGCGACGTGTTGATCTTCCGAGGCGGGCATGACCCAGAAAGTGTGTCCGCCAAATGGGATCAAGCGTGTTGGGTTATGTGGTGCACCCTGCAGGAAGTTAATCTATTCAATAGCCGTGTCCCTCGGTAAAAGGACGACCCGGAGTTGTACCTTGGCCTTATGACAACTAGAACCGGATACTTAATAAAACACACCCTTCCAAGTGCCAGATACAACCCGGTGATCGCTCTCTAACAGGGCAACAAGGAGAGGATTGTCGGGTAGGATTATGCTATGTGATGCTACTTGGAGATGCTACTTGGAGATGCTACTTGGAGGACTTCAATCTACTCTCTTCTACATGCTGCAAGACGGAGGCTGCTGAGCGTAGTCTTTGACAGATTAGCTATCCCCTCTTATTCTCGCATTCTGCAGCTTCACCCACCGATATGGCCCTTTACACATATACACATGCATATGTAGTGTAGCTCCTTGCTTAAGCGAGTACTTTGGATGAGTACTCACGGTTGCTTTCTCCCCTTTTCCCCTTTCCTTTCTTTTCTCGTTGTCGCAACCAGATGTCGGAGCCCGGAGCGGACGCCATCGTCGACGCATTTACTACTACTACTGGAGGTGCCTACTACTACGTGCAGTGTGTCATTGTCGACGACCAGAGTAGTTTAGGAGGATCCTGCAGAGGCTGCGCCTCTTCGATCTGTATCCCGGTTTGTGCTAGCCTTCTTAAGGCAAACTTGTTTAACTTATGTCTCAGATTTAGATATTGTTGCTTCCACGACTCGCCTATGATCGAGCACTTGTATTCGAGCCCTCGAGGCCCCTGGCTTGTATTATGATGCTTGTATGACTTATTTATGTTTTAGAGTTGTGTTGTGATATCTTCACGTGAGTCCCTGATCTTGAGCGTACACATTTGCGTGCATGATTAGTGTACGATTAAATCGGAGGCGTCACAAGTTGGTATCAGAGCCGACTACCTGTAGGAATCCCCTTTCCAACTCCTTGGCCGAAGTTGAGTCTAGTCATTGCAAAACCTTTACTAACATGGTTGTGTGGCCTATAGGCCCACGTCGCCATTTGGGTGGTATTAGGATCTTTTATTCCTTGATCTTTACTCTGGGACTCTGAGCTCTCTTCTATTCGGGTTAAATGATTTTGCTAAAAACAAAATTAACTTTAGGTTCTCGCAAGTATTTTCTCCGGAGAGCCCTTGTTACCGATGACCGCTTTCTTTGCACTGAAGAAGAAGATACTCTTCGATTTCTCTCGAGACTTTGTGCTGTTGCTTTTGCAATTCCTTACCACCAAATATCCCTATGGATAAATACATACACTGTCGTTCTTACTTTTATCCCGCTGATCTTGCTCTCTATTGATATGATAATACCTTGTGTCTCTCGCCTTGCGCCTTGCCACATGAGTATCCCCTACGGATAATTCCTCGCACTTACCGAGTATCCGCCAACCCCATCGATCAAGTGTTTTGCAAAAGACTTCAAATACCATTCGATCTTCCAAATTCTGAGCAGCCTATTGCTCTTGAAATTTTTGCTTTCTATGGTTAATCCCATAAGTCTCGTAATCCTATTGGCATCCCTTTAATTTATCATTTTAAGTCCGTTGATTCAATATGTTGCGAATGCACGCAATCATCAGTTGATCCTTATAAAGTATCTTTCCGGCTCGACGCCTTTCAACATGAGTGGTTCTCGCCAATCGATTGCCATCGATTGTACCCTAAGTCTATTCAACTTATCCATCCTTGATCGTAGTGTTTGCTCCTCGATCCTTTATTTGAAAATCATATTTCCTTTGTTATTTAAATGTTGAATTATTCGGATGTTCTATAAACCGATGCATTTGCATTCTTTCTTCCTTTGATTGGGTATCGATACTCACATCAACTCCATTTTGATCGCCATATCCACGTTGGATTATTATCCGCAGTTGTCCTTCATAATTAATCACCTTGTGAGTTCTTTCTTCGATACATAATGCCTTTGGAAAATTGTATCCTCTCCTTTTCCCAACCATGCTCTGCTTTCGAGCTGGTGATATTTACTCTTGAAGCTTGTGGTATATGTTCCTAAGATGCCCTGATGGGTTGAACCTATGCCTTCCTTACTATGTGTGAACTCGGAAGTTTTCACGAGTCATACTCATCCGTATTTCACCGTAAAACTTTCAACACTAATGCCTTTATCAAAGCGAGAAGTGAATGGAAGGTTATACATTGAAGAAGTGGAGTCGACCTTGAACTTTGTGTTCATGCCCATGGACACGATGTAGATCCTATCATGGAAGCTTCTTGTAATAATAACTATTTCCTTTTTATAATATCATTTGGAATCTGTGAATTGATCCTTTGCAATCATGGATCCGACCATATTTTCTACTTGATTCCATTTCTGACAAGTTAAATCACTTGTCCTCTCTGATCAATACACCCATCCAACCTCTATTTTGATCTACCTTTGAGTACTAACCCCTAGTATCTCGAGGATATCAACCGATTGCACCGCATTTTATGCATTTCGATGAAGTAGTGCCTTTCCCGTCAGAGTCACTCCACGGGTTCTGGGTTGTCGCCAACCGAGAACACCAATTAGCTTAATCGAATCGCCTATGTGATTCAAGACTCTAGTACATTATGGATGAGAAGTTTAATACTCCATCACGTCATTCCTAGCCCGATCGGCTATATCATTTTGTGCTAAATTTTAACTATGCTATCTGGTCCTTTCTTCTCGAGCACAATTTTCGACGATGAGCTAAGCTTACGCCGATTTTCCTCGTCATATCATTTCACCTTGAACAACAAGCTTGATTTCAAGTTTGTGTCGTACCCATGGTTCCAATAACCTTTTACTTCATAATTCCTTTAACTTGATGTCATCGCCGATGGATTACATCTTCGTGGAGCCTCTCGACAAAATTTGTCGTGATCATCATCAACATCTTGACTCCTTCCTGGATATCAATTGAATTCATGATGAGAAATACCATCCTTGCCCTCGATGATTTGTGTTGTCATCGACCACTTTAATGCCTTCCCTCCAACACAAACTTGTTCGTGTTTTGTGTTATACCTTGAGATTCTTGCTACCCAGCATTTGTTCTTCTTTACCTTGGAAGTTTTACCATCTTTTATGTCAAGAATGTTGTGAGAATTGCTCCACCTCTTAAGAATTCTTGGTATGGTGATACTTCTCACCATCACCATTCTTTCTTGGTTCCCGTGTTGATTCTAACCGGGGTACCAACAAGTGAACGGTGCTGTTTGGATTCTGTACTTATGGCAACCCTAATGCTTTGAAGTTAATGATCGACAGTTCATTCTTAGACCAATGGTTATCGAATTACCATTCTAACCTTGATCGTGCTATCGAGCCCATATTTCGGGTGCAACTTTCAACCAATGTTTAAATATGTATGTTTTGCTCGAGCATAAATCATTATATCATTTGATCTGACAAATGATATCTCCTTGTTCACATAATTGTGGAAATACATCTTTTTGGAAATCTCGATGAATTGTTGCTGAGTCAATCAGCCACCTCCTCACCTTTCCTTGATTTAATGATGAACTCTTGTTTTGGAACTCGCTTCCATAGTTCAATTCCCGAGAATCTTACAATGTCATCTCAACAACTTGTGTTGCACCTTCCTTCTCACGCATCATGAGTCTGAGGTATCCTGACACCAATCAGAACTGAATCTCGGTCAGATATGATGGTTGGAACATATTTCCATGAGATATAACATGGGCCTTTATATGACCCGTAAGGTGATGTCATGCCTAGCACGCCTCGACGGAGGCCCTATTGTTATAGATTCCCTTTCAGCAAGGTTATCCATTCTTCCATGAGGAAATTGTAAGACTTATTTTATAAGTTGTTCCTGATGGATCCTTTGTGTTTCCAAAGTCTGACCTTTGCTTAAAGACCATGGCAATGCTATCTCGAAGCATGTCTGTGGTACTCCGATTTTCAATAAGAGCATTTGAAAAACAATGCTAAATTTTCTTTGTCCATTATCCAAACACCATTGTATGGGTAATGTCATGAAATTTCTCTCCCCTACCTAAGGAGTTTTCTACATAATATCCTGTCATGGATATCATGCTCTGCTTGTCCTTGGGAAGGATATACCCCTGAAATATGTTTTAAACATATTTTTCCTTCCATTGTTTTGTTTAACCTGATGATCACATTTTCCTTTCCATTGGTTTGTTTGACCTTTCTTGTGATCTATATAATCTAAGCAGTAATAATTCACTGCTTATGTAAACACCTCGGTGTACAACTCTGCTAGTGAGGCCCTGTTACCTTTGTTGATGACATTTCGGTAAACCACCGATGGACGAGAACTTTGCCTATTGGTCCGCCTCGTTTCAACGAGCAGGAAAATGGTTCTCTTTGTCCTCGCCTTGGTACCGATTTATGCGATCACGTAATCGATAGGCTATCCTCCGACATGCCTTGCTTACATGATCGTGCAAGACGTCAACGCCCTTCCTACTTTTAACCCACATGGTGGGCCCATAACCCACAGTTCCACAGGATCGAAATCTGACTCTTCAGCACTTCGTTGTCAAAGTTATTCCTCACGCTTGACTTTGTATGTAATTCACGGGCCACTTGCTCGTTGATCTATTCAGGTATCAGACGCAATACTTATTCTCGATTGCTTTGAGCCCCTTTCACGCCCCGTTTGAGGCATCGAACAGTTGCCTGCTCGCTCGAAACATACCATGAAACCTCATTACTTTGCTCTCGATATTTTCTTAAATTTCAATTCGAGAGTTACTTTCGCCACCTTCCCGATGATATCGAATCGATAGACAACCTTGTAGAGGTCCATACTCCCTAATGCCCACCCTTTATCCTTTTCGTAAGTACGATGAAGATCCCAAGAAAGGATGTGTACTACATCATGATGGCTCAAGCGAGAGAAATGAAGACATCAACATAATGGATCGACCGCTTCGAGAAGAGCAACCAAGACCGAGAACACTCGTTAGAATTATCGTAACCCAATCCTCCCTTAGTTTCCTCATAAATCTCGGACGAGATTTCTTGTAGTGGAGGAGAATTGTGACGCTTGGGATAATCAAGCTACAAGAACCTCTGCTAATGACGCCATGTCACTTCACATCGTCGCTAATCTCGCATTAGTTCAAAACGACTCGAATTCAAATTTGAATTTTTGGCAAACAAACAAAGTTTTCAAACTTTAAAACAAAAATGTTCGGAACGTGTCAAATATTGTATAGATAATTATAGTGCTGTAAACACATTTTTAGAAAATGTCTAAATAATTTAAACTGATTTAAAAAAAAAAGAAAATAAATAAAAATAAAACAGAAAAACTAAAACCTAAAGCTAACAGAAAAAAAAAGGAAGAAGAGAAACCCCCCGGGCTTCGGCCCACCTGACCACAGGCCCCACTGGGCCACCACCAGGCCCCGGCCGCCCCCCCCCCCCACTCTCTCTCCTTATCCCCCCACCGGTGAGACCCCGAAACCCTAACCACCCTGTCATCCACTCGCCTCCCACTCGCTCCCCTCCCGATCCAGATCGGATCGGACCGAACCACCCGACCCCGCCATCGCCACCACGCCTCGCCCGGCGTCGCTTGTCCCGCCGCCACCAGACGCCATCGCGACCCCCTGCGCCCTCGCCGCCGCCCAGATCGAACCCCATCGTCGCCCGAAAGCACCGTCGCCGACCGGCCCCGACACCGCCGCCCTAGACCCGCCGTTCCTCGGACTCCCTCGCGGATCTCGACTTCGCCGCACCGGAGACCTCGCCGGACTGCTTCCTCGCGGATCCCTTCCCTGCGTCGCTCGTCTCCGCCTCCTCCTCGACCCACGCCTGTGCCCCTACAGACCCGGCTGGAGGCCTCGACCTCCTCTCTCCTCGTCCTGCGTACTCTCCATGCGCCGTCCGCCTGTCTCGCTCCTCGCCTGCGGTGGCTATCCGCCATACCGCCCACCACAGCGCCGACGTCGCCAAGCCCGGCCTTGACCTCCACCGACGTGTCGGCGGCGTCCGCGCCATCATCGCAGCCAGACGCCGCTGGCCGCCCCGCCCGCTCTGCTGTCGTGCTGGTGCCTCGCCGCCGACCACCGACCGCCCTCTGCTGCAAGGCCAAGGTTCATGAGGCCACGACGCCGCTTAGTGGCCTCCCTGCTCCGCCTCGCGACGCCGCCACCAACCCGTCGCCCACGGCGCCGGCCGCACATCGGCGCCAGATTCAAGGGCGCCCGCCAATACCAAATACCGTTAGCACCCATGGCCGCTAAGGCCATTGGCCCTATGACAAGTTGGCCCCACCCTAGAACGAAAAATGAAAAAAGGATTTGAAAAAAAGAAGTAAATAAATAAATAATTAAAATATTAATTAATTAATTAAAGAATTAATTAACTTAATTAATCCTGATTAGTTAATCTAATTAATTGTAGTTAATAAACCTAATCATTTTAGTTAGACTAACTAAACCTGATTAGCTAGTCTTAGACAATGACAACTGGGTCCCACCATCAGATGACCCACCAACCCTCGCTGATCGCCGACGTCGAGATGACATCATGCTGATGTCATAATTACATTTTCGAATTAAATTAAATAATTAATTAAATTCCATAAATTATTAAAATCTTTAGAAAATCATATCTTTTAATCCGTAATTCGAATTAAATTATTTTCAACATGAAAGTTGCTCAGAACGAGGAGACGAATCCGGATACGCAGCCCGTTCGTCCGCCACACACCCCTAGCATACCGAACACGCAACTTTCCCCCTCCGGCTCCTCTGCCCGAAAACGCGAAACACCGGGAATACTTTCCCAGATGTTTCCCCCCTTCGTCGGTATCACCTACTACCGCGATTGGGCACACCTAGCATCGTTACTTGTCATGTCATGCATCGATATGCATTTGTTTGCTTAAGTATTTATTGTTTCTTCCCCCTCTTCTCTCGCTAGACACCGAGACCGACGCCGCTGCTACCAAGTACAACTACGGTGTTGACGACCCCACTCTCTTGCCAGAGCAACCAGGCAAGCCCCCCCTTTGATCACCAGATATCGCCTATTCTCCTCTATACTGCTTGCATTAGAGTAGTGTAGCATGTTACTGCTTTCCGTTGATCCTATTCTGATGCATAGCCTGACATTGTTGCTACATCTGTTGATACCTTACCTGCCATCCTAAATGCTTAGTATAGGATGCTAGTTTACCATCATTGGCCCTACATTCTTGTCAGTCTGCCTTGCTATACTATCGGGCCGTGATCACTTGGGAGGTGATCACGGGTATATACTATACATACATACATACTATACAGATGGTGACTAAAGTCGGGTCACTCATTGAGTACCCGCAAGTGATTCTGATGAGGGGGCCGAAAGGATAGGTGGCTCCATCCGGTAGAGGTGGGCCTGGGTTCCCGACGGCCCCGATCACTTTGTGGCGGAGCGACAGGCAGGTTGAGACCACCTAGGAGACAGTGGGCTGGCCTGCTCGGCGTTCGCGGATACTTAACACGCTTAACGAGATCTTGGTATTTGATCCGAGTCCGCCATTTGGTCTATACGCACTAACCATCTACGTGGGAGTAGTTATGGGTATCCCGACGTCGTGGTATCACCGAAGCCTTCTTGACGTCGGCCGATCGAGTGGCGCGCCGCGGATTGGAACGTAAGCTTCGCACTTGTATTAAGGGGCTAGTTACGCTTCCGCCACGTTCAGAACGTCTTGGTGTGCTAAGGGCGATGGGCCCGCACCCTGTGGCGCTTAGGTTTAGACCGGCGTCTTGACCTCTCTGTTGCCTAGGTGGGGCTGCGACGTGTTGATCTTCCGAGGCGGGCATGACCCAGAAAGTGTGTCCGGCCAAATGGGATCAAGCGTGTTGGGTTATGTGGTGCACCCCTGCAGGGAAGTTAATCTATTCGAATAGCCGTGTCCCTCGGTAAAAGGACGACCCGGAGTTGTACCTTGGCCTTATGACAACTAGAACCGGAACTTAATAAAACACACCCTTCCAAGTGCCAGATACAACCCGGTGATCGCTCTCTAACAGGGCAACGAGGAGAGGATTGCCGGGTAGGATTATGCTATGTGATGCTACTTGGAGATGCTACTTGGAGATGCTACTTGGAGGACTTCAATCTACTCTCTTCTACATGTCAAGAAGACGGAGGCTGCGAAGCGTAGTCTTCGACAGATTAGCTATCCCCTCTTATTCGGCATTCTGCAGCTCACCCACCGATATGGCTATTTACACATATACACATGCATATGTAGTGTAGCTCCTTGCTTGCAGTACTTTGGATGAGTACTCACGGTTGCTTTCTCCCCTTTTCCCCCTTTCCTTTCTTTACGGTTGTCGCAACCAGATGTCGGAGCCCGGGGCGGACGCCATCGTCGATTTACGACTACTACTGGAGGTGCCTACTACTACGCAGCAGTGCTTGTCGACGACCGTGAGTAGTTTAGGAGGATCCTGCGGGAGGCTGCGCCTCTTCGATCTCAGATCCCAGTTTGTGCTAGCCTTCTTAAGGCAAACTTGTTTAACTTATGTCGTACTCGGATATTGTTGCTTCCACGACTCGCCTATGATCGAGCACTTGTATTCGAGCCCTCGAGGCCCCTGGCTTGTATTATGATGCTTGTATGATTTATTTATGTTTTAGAGTTGTGTTGTGATATCTTCCCGTGAGTCCCTGATCTTGATCGTACACATTTGCGTGCATGATTAGTGTACGATTAAATCGGAGGCGTCACACAATTGGATTAGCCGTTTAGAAATTACATTGAAAATATGAACTCGGTTGTTTGGTTTGCAAAATTTTACGATTTTCCAAATAACTATTTATCCATAGGGAATTAGAAAAAACTTTCAACATGTCGAATGAGCGGTTTTGCTGCAGCTTTCCAACGCTATATTATTTGCCTCATTCCGATAAACGGTTTAGAAATGCAATCGAAAATACGATTCATGTTTTTTGTATGAAGAAAAAACGGTTTTCAAAACTGCTCTTAAACCGCTTATATTTTGCCAAAAATTTAACTTGGGTCATGATATTGGTGTCCATAGCTTTCCAACGGTATATCGCAAGCTCCATTTGAACACATTTTAGCTGAAGTTCAATCTAGTACTCGGGGAAGGTCAGGCGCGCTACTCGGGAAGTTCATGTTGTGATCAGAATATTATTCCGATCCCGTGATCAGAATAGTGTTTATATATATATATACATCTAGGCTATTCTGTTATGCGTAACAGAATATTATTCTGTTACCCTTTTTGAACTGATGGTTTCACTCGGTTGTACTGATGACTTTCGAGCGGTTGAACTGATGTTTTCAGTTCTGTTTAACAAATCGTCTTCTTTAGTTCAATTTTTTTTGCAATTTTTTTGTCGGAACAGGGCATGTAATATATCGTTGGAAAGCTCTTGACAACTATATTTCAAGTATATTGAATGTTTTTGCAAAATCATTATGGTTTAAGAGCAGTTTTGAAAAAACCTTTTTTTCAAAACCGAAAACGTGAATCATATTTTGGACTCAATTTTCAAACGATTTGTCGGAATTGAGCAAATAAGATAGCAATGGAAAGCTTGGGAAAATCCGCATCTTCCATATATCTATTATTTTTTCTAATTCTATACGATTTAAAAGTAATTTGGAAAACGATAAAATTCTGGACGAAACTTATTTTCGCGATTTTTTTGCAAACGGTTTGTCGGATTGATGCAAATGATACGGCGTTGAAAAGCTATGGAAAATGCGCAACTTTTTTGTATTGAAATGGTTTTCTAACTCCTTACGGTTTAAAAATGAATTCGAATACGGTCAAATTTGATTTTGAACGCATTTTTTTTAAAGATTGTCGAAATGAGGCAAATAATATATGGTTGGAAAGATATCAAAAATATGAAACTTAGTCATGTTGAACGTTTTCTCAAATGTGCAACCGTTGAAGAGTAATTTGGATTACGGTGAAACCCATCGTGCTGTTTTTTCGCCAGAAAAAACAGAGTACTTGTATTGATTTTTGTGTGTTTGTACTGATAAATTATTTCACAGAGTAATTTTAAATACGGTGAAGCATGTTGTATTTTCTTTTCATTCCGGAAACAAAGTACTCGAACTGATCCACGTATGGATTTGTACTAAGCACGTTTTCACAGATTGAACTTTTACTTTGTTTTTTGGTAAGGTTTTCCTCTTAAAGTTTCAATGGTTTACGGTAGCAGTGCCCCTGTACTTACATAGTTTATGTCGTCGAACTGAATGATATTTTATTCAAAAAGAAAATCTTTTTTTTTTGAACTTAACATTTTTTTAGAATGATGTTCTAAACTTCTCTCATTTTACGACTTGTAGTTTTACCATTTGAATTTCTATGGGTTTTTTTTTGCTTAAACTTTTACAATTTGAATTTCTGTCATTTCTTTTATTCCGAACGGACCACTATTTTTAACTCATACTGATCAATATTTTTAATTCAAACCATTTTTTCGGAGAGTACTGATGTATTCTTCGGAGAGTAATTTTGAAAGGTTCCAGAAAAAAGAGTACTTGATCTGATGTTTGCATGGGTTTGTACTAAGCGTGTTTTTACTAACTAGACTTTGCTCTGTTTTGGGTAATATTTTTATTCGTAAGTTTTCAACGGTTTATTAAATTGTCGTCCCTGTACTTGCATGGTTTATATCATCGAACCGAATGATAAGTTTTTCCAAAAGAAAATGTTTTTTATTCTTTTTTATGAACTAAACAGTTTTTTACAATGATCTTCTGGGCTTCTCTTATTTTACGACTTGTACTTTTCCCATTTAAATTGCACGGGGTTTCTTTTTTGCTTGAACTTTTAAAAATTGAGTTTCTGTCATTTTTTTATTCCGAACGGACCATCATTTTTAACTTATTTTTAATTCATCCATTTCTCCTTTGTAGAACGGACCACTGTTTTTGTTTGTACGGATTAGTTGTAGCACTTGGACGTGAATGTCATAGAATTACACTTTGGACGGATCACCTTCTCCCATCTGGACTGGCCACAAAGCTTGCATCAGGAAACTCGCAAAACAAGGACGATTACAACGAGATCGACGAGAATGTATGAACCATACCGTTTTTAGCTCAATAAATACTTTCCGAACTAGTACTTAGCTCGCTTGTCTTTTTTCACTTCACCATGGGATCAGAAGTGCACAACGTATACAAACATTGACACAAGGATCAATTGGGCAAACAAAAGAACACAAAACTAAATATATAAATATACATACACAAAAGCAACATCTCTCGAATGGGCCACGATGCAGGCATCGCCGCCGGAAAAACTTGGCACACCGGAGAACCTGCACTGCTCGATTTGTCGAGAGAGGACTGAGAGTAACACATTCCGGTGGCTCTTTTTTTTAGTCGCTCTAAAGCACGCCATGGACGGACTTTTTTGTTGGTCTATTCTATGAAAACTATCCTGCCGCTGATGTTTATTGTACGCCTCCATCAAGTACCTACCTTATCTGAAAACTATCCTACCGCTGCTGTTTATTGTACGCCTCCATCACGTACCTATCTTCTATGAAAACTATCCCGCCGTTGCTGTTCTTGCTCTGAATGCACCCAAATCGTACTTCTCACTCTCCATCGGTCTGAACCCTGACATGATGTTCTTCACCGGGTACAGCGTATCATCAAGGCCTGAAAAAAATAAGCATGTCATGTACTGGATTTCCACAAAGCACACCCTATGAACTTCCTGACCGTTTTTTTTTTCAAAAAATTGTATAATCAGTTTTTTGCTAAGAGTGTACTGTTTTTCTGCAAACTTCCTGTTTCCTCCTATTCCGACCGTCCAGATTTTTGTTCCATGTACTTAGTGTTTTGCATATATTAAATTATATGTATCCATTATCACAGGAAATATTTTTGCTATAGAAAATCAACCAGCTGTATCCCATAATCGTGGAGAGAGAGATCAATGCATTAGAGAGGTTTGCTAAAAAAATACTCCGTACGTGTGTAGGTAGCAAGTAGCACAATAAATGCATAATAATATCTGTAACAAATAGCAAGTGTGGGATAACAAAAGACCGTACTTACCACATCGGTGCAGGGAAAGAACACAGAGGATGAACAATGGTGGAATGGGGACAACAATCATCAGCTAGCCGACTACTTGAACTGACTATTTTGAAAGAAAAGATGCCCACTTCTGAAAGTAAACATGGCTCGTCAGCTAGCTAACTACCTGAATTGTAGTCAGGCAACGCATGCTGACGGTCTCCTTGGTGGAGCAGAGGAGGCCGCTAGAGGAGGAAGAGCTTGTCGCCGTCGCTATCAGCTCACGAATCCCCACTTCAGGTCAACGTCGCGTCACGTTCAGGAGCGAGTCGCCATCATCGTTGCGCCTAACCCCCGTCGGAATCGAGGGTGCTGCAGTGATGAACGGCCTGGGGTGGTGCCGCCGAACGGCCAGGACGCTCCGGCGACGGAGCCCCACCAGGAGGAGATGGCGTGGTGGTTTGGAGCAGGGAGAGATGGGGGCGCGACGGCGACCGGAGCTTGGAGAAGATGGGTGCGGGGCGGGGGCGCGTGGCGGCGGGGCGAGGCAGGGGCGGCGGCGCGTGGCGGCGGGGTAGGGCAGGCGCGGCGGGGCACGGCGACGGGGCAAGGAGCGGCGGCGCACGGCGGCAGGGGGCATGAGACGGGGCGTGCTAGTGGGTTGTGTGGGATGGGATCGAGGTGGATCGTGCCCTTTTTTCTTGTTTCTTTTTGGGTAGGTACCAGTTCAGGGCTGGCGGGCTCGATTCGAGAATTTTGGATCGCGCTCTATTAGGGGCCGGGGTAACAGAATATTATTATGTTTTTTTCTTTTTTTTTTTTTGCATGGAGAATATTATTATGTTACTAGTAACAGAATAGCTCAGCCCTATATGTATGTATAGGAAAAATGGATGTGTACTGCTGGGAGTACGTATTCTTGCCCCTCATATACCACTAGATGAATCTTTCATACCTTTTTATTATTTTGAATATACTTTATTAATAATTACTAGATACCTCAAAATGAGTTTCATGAAAAAATTCATGTGAGACTATATATTTTTGAAGGTTTATATATATACTGATTTGTTCGTACATGAAAAAGGTATAATACAAAAAGTATGTCACAAATGATATTTTTTCGATCAAACTCGTATTGGGGTGTTTTAGAATAGTTAATGAAGTACATACTCCCACTCGTATTGAGAATGATAGAGGGGTATAATCAATGCGCACGAAAGGTATATTGAGAATGGGAGTACATACTCCCAGAAGTACAGAAAATTAGTCAACCCACTAACGCATGCATCTACCATGTTCTTGATTGATGGTAATGCTTCTACTTTTGTAGTAAAATCACTTAGCTCTTTACTATATAGACTATTGGTACTAGATGTCATCGTAAATCACATGGAGAAAATAGTAAGATTACTGTTCATCTAGTAAATAAATACCGACTAGTTGTGGACATTGTTATAAGTGCCTCATTTGGATAGTAAAAGATTTCCAATATTTTTACTAGTGAATTCCCCGTGTGACCAGGAAAGGTCATGTGGTAATAGGAAAGTATACTTTTACAAGGATAGAGTTATGCACTTATTCTGACCCAACTAGTACAGGGTAATTTGGAAAGGCATCTGGTAATCAGAGGATGTAATTTTACGAGGACCAAGTTATGCACAACAATACTAATTACTTTTTATAACAATTGCAATTCAATATTACGTGGCAGTAATACTAGCATGCAGCCAGTATACATCTTTAATATGTTACCATATTTTCTAAGAATTTTACTAGCAGAGAGGCTGGGACTTGTCACTTGTGCATGCACGCAGTAACCATTTTAATATTGTTACTGAGCACATGTGCATGCCGATGGTAACCTTTTAAATTCCATTACTATTTTTGTCAGGACATTTACTAGCAAGTGGAGAAGGAATCAACGAGGCGGGACACATGCACATGCTGATTATAGTAACCAGTTTAATTCTATTACTATTTTAGGCAGAGTTTTACTAGTAGATGGAGGGAGAATCACCGGTTCGGTTCAGCAGCGCGTAGAATATTATTTTGTTACTCTACTTGAACTGACGACTTAGAGCGGTTGTACTGATGCTTTCATTTTTGCTGAACTGGTCCCCTTATTTGGTTTTGCGAATTTATTTTGTCGGAATGGGGCATGTAATATATTGTTAAAAAGCTCTTGACATCTATATTACAAGTCATATATAATTTTCTTTGCAAAATAACTCATGCTTTAGGAGCCGTCTTGAAAATATTGGTTTTTTCAAATTAAAAAACGTGAATCGTATTTGACTTTATTTTCAAACGGTTTGTCGGAATTAAGCAAATGAGATGGCGTTGGAAAGCTTGTGAAAATCCGTTTTTTCCATGAATACATTTTTTTTTCAAATTCTACATGATTTAAAAGTAATTTGAAAAACGGTGAAATGCTGGGCTAAATGTATTTTCGTAATTTTTTTCAAACGGTTTGTCCGATTGACGCAAATGATACATCGTTGGAAAGCTATGGAAAATGTGCAGCCTTTTTGTATAGAATGTTTTTTCTAATTCTATACGGTTTAGGTTCAAAATTGAATACGGTGAAAGTTGGTCACAAACACGATTTTAAAAAAAAATATCGAAATGGTGCAAATAATATACCGTTGAAAAGCTATCAAAAATGCGAAAATTAGTCATGTTGAACATTTTCTCAAATTCATTTCAGAGTAATTTTGACTATGGCCAGATTCATCGTGCTATTTTTTGGTTCAAAAAACAGAGTACTCGTATCGATCTATTCGTACTGAGCTATGTATGTCTTTGTACTGAGCGTGTTTTCACATACTAGACTTTACTATGTTTCTTCGGTATGATTTTCCTCGTAACTTTTCAACGGTTTACAGTATAATCGTCCCCAAAATTGCATAGTTTATATTGTTGAATGATATTTTTCTTAAAAATAAAATGTTTTGTGTGGTTTCTTAAACTGAGCATTTTTTTGCAACAATGTTATGAACTTCTCTCATATTACGACTTGTTCCTTTAGCATTTGAATTTCCGAGGGGATTCTTTTTGTTTGAACTTTTACCATCTGACTTTTATAAAAGACTTAGTAGACAACAACGAACATCATCTGAACTGCTGTGTCACAAAAACAAAACAAAACACAAAATCAGATCTTTGTACTTGAACTCCTCAAATTAATAGAGGTGCACTTACTCACAAACTTTTTTAATTCAAGGTTGCTGCACACATAAGAATTTAAAGCAACCTGTAGCTCTAGAAAAAATCAGGTGCCCTGTTATACCAAATACAAAACACTGGAAAAATCTTTGATTGTCATAGGCATTTCGTCTAGCACCTTGGTAGAAACTAGGGTTCTACCGGGTCTACGCCGGAGGTTGTAGGGGAAGGAGGGAGCTGGTCCTGGGCAGACTTGCAGCCGCCGCCGGCTGAGCGCCGTCGTGCTCAAGGAGGCAGCGGCTGTGAGGGAGATGGCGCAGGGAAGGAGGCGGCTAGGGTTAGGCCTCCCGGCTCCCTAAGGAAGCCGAGCAATTATGATTGCGTCTTTGCTTGATTAGATTGATACATCTCCTCTCCTTATATAGAGAGGTTTACTTGACTCCCAAGCCCCTAATAACGATAATTGGGCTAAGCCCCTAATAACGATAATATAGACTGGGCCACAACTAACAGGGCTAAGCCCCTAATAACGATAAGATAGACTGGGCCACAACTAACTGGGTTAAGCCCCTAACATGCCAGTCATAATATTTCTCCCCGCCTGCACAAACAACTCGTCCTCGAGCTGGAAGGCGGGAAAGCACTTGCGGAACACCTTGAGGTGATCAACCGTCGCCAAAACACCTCTGCGGCAGCTGGGGCGGGCAGGTCGCCGAGCCCGACTGCGGCGACGTCATCCTCAATGTAGTCCGCAGCCTCCAAGTAGAAGAGTCGCGAACAGACGTGGTCGGGCGCGTAGGGCTCGTCGCAGTTGAAGCACAACCTTGGCGGCGACGCTCGAGTTGCTCGGCCGGTGTGAGCCGGCGGAACGGGCGTGCCGCGGTCGCGGCGAGGGGTGCCGCGGAAGCATGATCAGGACAACCCTGCGTTGGAACGTCCGGCGAGTGGCGGCCCAGTGGCCCGGGGCGGTGACGCCTGCTAGATGGCCACCGCGCGGCGCTCAAGCGCGCAGCGTAGTACATGGCCGTCTGGAGGTCCTGGGGTCCCCGCAGCTCCACGTCCACGCGGATATGATCCGGCAGACCGCCGACGAAGAGCTCAGCCCGCTGGCGAGACGTCACGCCAGGCGCGTGGCACGCCAGGGCCTGAAAGCGTTCGATGAAGTCCTGCGCCGTAGAGGTGAAGAGAAGACGGCCCAACTCCGCCAGCCGACTCCCGCGTATCGGCAGCCCGAAGTGAAGGAGGCAGAGCTCGCGAAAACGCTCCCATGGTGTTGGGGAACGTAGTAATTTCAAAAAAATTCCTACGCACACGCAAGATCATGGTGATGCATAGCAACGAGAGGGGAGAGTGTTGTCCACGTACCCTCGTAGACCGAAGCGGAAGCGTTGACACAACGTAGAGGAAGTAGTCGACGTCCTCCGGTTCAACCGATCCAAGCACCGCACTCGCACCTCCGAGTTCTTGACACACGTACAGCTCGATGACGCACCCCGATCTCCGATCCAGCAGAGGCGCGGGGAGGAGTTCCGTTAGCACAACAACGTGGTGACGATCTTGATGTTCTCCTGTCGCAGGGCTTCGCCTAAGCACCGCTACAATATGACCGAGGTGTAATATCGTGGAGGGGGCACCGCACACGGCTAAGGAACGATCTCAATGATCAACTTGTGTGTCTAGGGTGCCCCTACCCCGTATATAAAGGAGGGAGGGAGGAGGAGGCCGCCCAAGGGGAGGCGCCCTAGGGGGCAAACCTACTCCAAGTAGGTTTGGCCCCCTTTCCTATTCGGAGTAGGAGAAGGAAGGAAGAGGGGAGGAGAGAAGGAAGGGGGCGGCCCCCTCCCAGTCGGATTGGGCTTGGGGCGCGCCTCCCTTGCTCCTTCTCCATCCTTCCACTAAGGCCCAATAAGGCCCATATACATACCGGGGTTCCGTAACCTCCGGAATTCCTAGATATTTCAATCTCACCCGAACCTTTCCGTGTCCAAATATATCCGTCCAATATGTCAATCTTTATGTCTCGACCATTTCGAGACTCCTCGTCATGTCCATGATGACATCCGGGACTCCGAACAACCTTCGGTACATCAAAATATATAAACTCATAATGAAACTGTCATCGAAACCTTAAGCGGGCGGACCCTACGGTTCGAGAATAATGTAGACATGACCAAGACACGTCTCCGGTCAATAACCAATAGCGGGACCTGGATGCCCATATTGGTTCCTACATATTCTACGAAGATCTTTATCGGTCAAACCGCACAACAACATACGTTGTTCCCTTTGTCATCGGTATGTTACTTGCCCGAGATTCGATCGTCGGTATCCAATACCTAGTTCAATCTCATTACCGACAAGTCTCTTTACTCGTTCCGTAATATATCATCTCGCAACTAACTCATTAGTTGCATTGCTTGCAAGGCTTATGTGATGTGCATTACCGAGAGGGCCCAGAGATACCTCTCCGACATTCGGAGTGACAAATCCTAATCTCGAAATACGCCAACTCAACAAGTACCTTCGAGACACCAGAGAGCACCTTTATAATCACCCGATTCGTTGTGACGCTTTGGTAGCACACAAAGTGTTCCTCCGTAAACGGAGTTGCATAATCTCATAATCATAGGAACATGTATAAGTCATGAAGGAAGCAATAGCAACATACTAAACGATCGGGTGCTAAGCTAACGGAATGGGTCATGTCAATCAGATCATTCAACTAATGATGTGACCTTGTTTAATCAAACAACAACTCCTTGTTCATGGTTAGGAAACATAACCATCTTTGATTAACAAGCTAGTCAATTAGAGGCATACTAGTGACACTCTGTTTGTCTATATATTCACACATATATCATGTTTCCAGTTAATACAATTCTAGCATGAATAATAAACATTTATCATGATATGAGGAAATAAATAATAACTTTATTATTGCCTCTAGGGCATATTTCCTTCAGTCTCCCACTTGCACTAGAGTCAATAATCTATATTACACAATAATGATTCTAACACCCATGGAGTCTTGGTGTTGATCATGTTTTGCTCATGGAAGAGGCTTAGTCAACGGGTCTGCAACATTCAGATCCGTATGTATCTTGCAAATCTCTATGTCTCCCACCTGGACTAGATCCCGGATGGAATTGAAGCGTCTCTTGATGTGCTTGGTTCTCTTGTGAAATCTGGATTCCTTCGCCAAGGCAATTGCTCCAGTATTGTCACAAAAGATTTTCATTGGACCCGATGCACTAGGTATGACACCTAGATCGAATATGAACTCCTTCATCCAAACTCCTTCATTGGCTGCTTCCGAAGCACCTATGTATTCCGCTTCACACGTAGATCCCGCCACGATGCTTTGCTTTGAACTGCACCAACTGACAGCTCCACCGTTTAATGTAAACACGTATCCGATTTGCGATTTAGAATCGTCCGGATCAGTGTCAAAGCTTGCATCAACGTAACCATTTACGATGAGCTCTTTGTCACCTCCATATACGAAAACATATCCTTAGTCCTTTTCGTATTTCAGATGTTCTTGACGCGTCCCGATGATCCACTCTGGATTACTTTGGTACCTCCTGCTAGACTTATAGCAAGGCACACATCAGTGTCAGTACACAACATTGCATACATGATAGAGCCTATAGTGAAGCATAGGAACATTTTTCATTTTCTCTCTATCTTCTGCAGTGGTCGGGCTTTGAGTCTTACTCAACTTCACACCTTGCAATCTGAGCAAGAACCCTTTCTTTGCTTGATCCATTTTGAACTTCTTCAAAACTTTGTCAAGGTATGTGCTTTGTGAAAGTCCAATTAAGCGTCTTGATCTATCTCTATAGATCTTAATGCCCAATATGTAAGCAGCTTCACCGAGGTCTTTCATTGAAAAACTTTTATTCAAGTATCCCTTTATGCTATCCAGAAATTCTATATCATTTCCAATCAATAATATATCATCCACATATAGTATTAGAAATGCTCTGAGCTCCCACTTACTTTCTTGTAAATACAAAGCTTCTCCAAAAGTCTCAGACAAAACCAAATGCTTTGATCACACTATCAAAACGTTTATTCCAACTCCGAGAGGCTTGCACCAGTCCATAAATGGATCATTGGAGCTTGCACACTTTGTTAGCCCCTTTGGATTGATAAAACCTTCGGTTGCATCATATACAACTCTTCCTCCGTAAATCCATTCAGAATGCGTTTTTACATCCATTTGCCAAATTTCATAATCATAAAATGTGGCAATTGCTAACATGATTCGACAGACTTAAGCATCGCTACGGGTGAGAAGGTCTCATCGTAGTCAACCCCTTGAACTTGTCGAAAACCTTTTGCAACAAGTCGAGCTTTGTAGACAGTAACATTACCGTCAGCGTCAGTCTTCTTCTTGAAGATCCATTTATTCTCAATTGCTTGCCGACCATCGGGCATGTCAACCAAAGTCCATACTTTGTTCTCATACATGGATCCCATCTCAGATTTCATGGCTTCAAGCCATTTTTCGGAATCTGGGCTCACCATCGCTTCTTCATAGTTCGTAGGTTCATCATGATCTAGTAGCATGACTTCGAAATAGGATTACCGTACCACTCAGTGCGGATCTTACTCTGCTCGACCTACGAGGTTACAGATTGACTTGATCTCAAGTTCTATGATCATCATCATCAACTTCCTCACTAGTCGGTTTTGACGTCCGTAAACCGGTTCTGTGATGTATTATTTTCCAACAAGGGAGTAGGTACAATTACCTCATCAAGTTCTACTTTCCTCCCACTCACTTCTTTCGAGAGAAACTCCTTCTCTAGAAAGGATCCATTCTTAGCAACGAATGTCTTGCCTTCGGATCTGTGATAGAAGGTGTACCCAACTGTCTCCTTTGGGTATCCTATGAAGACACATTTCTCCGATTTGGGTTCGAGCTTATCAGGTTGAAGCTTTTTCACATAAGCATCGCAGCCCCAAACTTTAAGAAACGACAACTTTGGTTTCTTGCCAAACCATAGTTCATAAGGTGTCATCTCAACGGATTTCGACGGTGTCCTATTTAACGTGAATGTGGCCGTCTCAGCATAACCCCAAAACGATAGCAGTAAATCTATAAGACACATCATAGATCGCACCATATCAAGTAAAGTACGATTACGACGTTCGGACACACCATTACGTTGTGGTGTTCCGGGTGGCGTGAGTTGCGAAACTATTCCACATTGTTTTAAGTGTAGACCAAATTCGTAACTCAAATATTCTCCTCCACGATCAGATCGTAGAAACTTTATTTTCTTGTTACGATGATTTTCAACTTCACTCTGAAATTCTTTGAACTTTTTAAATGTTTCAGATTTATGCTTCATTAAGTAGATATACCCATATCTGCTTAAATCATCTGTGAAGGTGAGAAAATAACGATATCCGCCACGAGCCTCAACATTCATCGGACCACATACATCTGTATGTATGATTTCCAACAAATCTGTTGCTCTCTCCATAGTACCGGAGAACGGCGTTTTAGTCATCTTGCCCATAAGGCACGGTTCGCAAGTACCAAGTGATTCATAATCAAGCGGTTCCAAAAGTCCATCAGTATGGAGTTTCTTCATGCGCTTTACACCGATATGACCTAAACGGCAGTGCCACAAATAAGTTGCACTATCATTATCAACTCTGCATCTTTTGGCTTCAACACTATGAATATGTGTATCACTACTATCGAGATTCATCAAAAATAGACCACTCTTCAAGGGTGCATGACCATAAAAGATATTACTCATATAAATAGAACAACCATTATTCTCTGATTTAAATGAATAACCGTCTCGCATCAAACAAGATCCAGATATAATGTTCATGCTCAACGCGGCACCAAATAACAATTATTTAGGTCTAATACTAATCCGAAGGTAGATGTAGAGGTAGCGTGCCGACCGCGATCACATCGACTTTGGAACCATTTCCCAGCGCGATCGTCACCTCGTCCTTTGCGGTGTTAAGCAATCAGTAGTCCTGCTTTGAGTTGCAAATATTAGCAATGAACCAAGATCAAATACCAGTGCTCTGCGAGCTCTAGTAAGGTACACATCAATAACATGTATATCACATATACCTTTGTTCACCTTGCCATCCTTCTTATCCACCAAATACTTGGGGCAGTTCCGCTTCCAAAGGACTATCGCTTTGCGAGAAGCACTCGATTTGTGCTTAGGTCCGGACTTGGGTTTCTTCTCTTGAGCAACAACTTGTTTGTCTGTTCTTCTTGAAGTTCCTTCTTCTACCCTTTGCCCTTTTCTTGAAACTAGTGGTCTTGTTAACCATCAACACTTGATGCTCCTTCTTGATTTCTACCTCCGCAGCCTTTAGCATTGCGAAGAGCTCGGAATCGCCTTATCCATCCCTTGCATATTATAGTTCATCACGAAGCTCTTGTAGCTTGGTGGAAGTGATTGGAGAATTTCATCAATGACGCTATCATCCGGAAGAGTAACTCCCAGTTGAATCAAGTGATTACAATACCCGGACATCTTGAGTATGTGCTCACCGACGTAACTATTCTCCTCCATCTTGCAGCTATAGAACTTATTGGAGACTTCATATCTCTCAATCCGGGCATTCTTCGGAATATTAACTTCAACTCTGGAACATCTCATATGCTCCATGACGCTCAAAACGTCGTTGAAGTCCCGGTTCTAAGCCGTAAAGCATGTCACATTGAACTATCGAGTAGTCATCAACTTTGCTCGCCAGACGTTCTTAACGCCGCCGGTTAGATCAACAATAGGCACGGCACCCAGCGGTGCTTCGGGGCGTAATTTTTCAGGCAGCAATGAGGATAATCCTCAAATTACGGACCCGATCCGCGTAGTTGCTACCATCATCTTTCAACTTGGCTTTCTCAAGGAACAATTAAAATTCAACGGAACAACAAAGACGGGCCATCTATCTACAAACAACATAGACAAGCAAGATACTATTAGGTTCTAAGTTCATGATAAATTTTAGTTCAATTAATCATATTACTTAAGAACTCCCACTTAGACAGACATCTCTCTAGTCATCCAAGTGATCACGTGATCCAAATCAACTAAACCATAACCGATCATCACGTGAGATGGAGTAGTTTTCAATGGTGAACATCTTATGTTGATCATATCTACTATATGATTCACGCTTGACCTTTTGGTCTCCGTGTTCCGAGGCCATATATAGGCTCGTCAAGTTTAACCTGAGTATTCTGCGTGTGCAAAACTGGCTTGCACCCGTTGTAGATGGACGTAGAGCTTATCACACCCGATCATCACGTGGTGTCTGGGCACGACGAACTTTGGCAACGGTGCATACTCAGGGAGAACACTTCTTGATAATTTTTAGTGAGAGATCATCTTTAAAATGCTACCGTCAATCAAAGCAAGATAAGATGCATAAAAGATAAACATCACATGCAATCAATATAAGTGATATGATATGGCCACCATCATCTTGTGCTTGTGATCTCCATCTCCGAAGCACCATCATGATTACCATCATCACCGGCGCGACACCTTGATCTCCATCGTAGCATCGTTGTCGTTTACGCCATCTATTGCTTCTACGACTATCGCTACCGCTTAGTGATAAAGTAAAGCAATTATGTATGCTTGCATTTCATACAATAAGCGACAACCATATGGCTCTGCCATTGCCGATAACCGGTTACAAAACATGATCATCTCATACAATAAAATATAGCATCATGTCTTGGCCATATCACATCACAACATGCTCGCAAAAACAAGTTAGGCGTCCTCTACTTTGTTGTTGCAAGTTTTACGTGGCTGCTACGGGCTTAAGCAAGAACCAATCTCACATACGCATCAAAACCACAATGATAGTTTGTCAAGTTGGTGCTGTTTTAACCTTCGCAAGGACCGGGCGTAGCCACACTTCGGTTCAACTAAAGTTGGAGAAACCGACACCGCTAGTCACCGTGTGCAAAGCACGACGGTAAAACCAGTCTCGCGTAAGCGTCTGCGTAATGTCGGTCCGGGCGCTTCATCCAACAATACCGCCGAACCAAAGTATGACATGCCGGTAAGCGGATGACTTATATCGCCCACACTCACTTGTGTTCTACTCGTGCATATAACATCAAACCATAAAAACACGCTCGATGCCACCGTTGGGGAACGTAGTAATTTCAAAAATTCCTATGCACACGCAAGATCATGGTGATGCATAGCAACGAGAGGGAGAGTGTTGTCCACGCACCCTCGTGAGACCGAAGCGAAGCGTTGACACAACGAGAGGAAGTAGTCGTCGTCCTCCCGCTTCAACCGATCCAAGCACCGATACTCGGCACCTCCGAGTTCTTGACACACGTCTGCTCGATGGCGCACCCGATCTCCGATCCAACAATGGCGCTGGGAGGAGTTCCGTCGACAAGACGACGGCGTGGTGACGATCTTGATGTTCTCTGTCGCAGGCTTCGCCTAAGCACCGCTACAATATGACCAAGGTGTAATATCGTGGAGGGGGCACCGACACGGCTAAGGAACGATCTCAATGATCAACTTGTGTGTCTAGGGTGCCCCCACCCCCGTATATAAAGGAGGGAGGGAGGAGGAGGCCGCCCAAGGGGAGGCGCCCTAGGGGGCAAACCTACTCCAAGTAGGTTTGCCCCCCTTCCTATTGGGAGTAGGAGAAGGAAGGAAGAGGGGAGGAGAGAAGGAAGGGGGCGGCCCCTCCCACCCGGATTGGGCTTGGGGGCGCCTCCCTTGCTCCTTCTCCCTCCTTCCACTAAGGCCCAATTAGGCCCATATACATACCGGGGTTTCGGTAACCTCCGGAATTCCGGTATATTTCCAATCTCACCCGAACCTTTCCGGTGTCCAAATATATCCGTCCAATATATCAATCTTTATGTCTCGACCATTTTGAGACTCCTCGTCATGTCCATGATCACATCCGGGACTCCGAACAACCTTCGGTACATCAAAATATATAAACTCATAATGAAACTATCATCGAAACCTTAAGCGTGCGGACCCTACGGTTCGAGAATAATGTAGACATGACCGAGACACGTCTCCGGTCAATAACCAATAGCGGGACCCGGATGCCCCATATTGGTTCCTACATATTCTACGAAGATCTTTATCGGTCAAACCGCACAACAACATACGTTGTTCCCTTTGTCATCGGTATGTTACTTGCCCGAGATTCGATCGTCGGTATCCAATACCTAGTTCAATCTCGTTACCGGCAAGTCTCTTTACTCGTTCCGTAATACATCATCTCGCAACTAACTCATTAGTTGCATTGCTTGCAAGGCTTATGTGATGTGCATTACCGAGAGGGCCCAGAGATACCTCTCCGACATTGGAGTGACAAATCCTAATCTCAAATACGCCAACTCAACAAGTACCTTCGGAGACACCTGTAGAGCACCTTTATAATCACCCAGTTATGTTGTGACGTTTGGTAGCACACAAAGTGTTCCTCCGATAAACGGGAGTTGCATAATCTCAGTCATAGGAACATGTATAAGTCATGAAGGAAGCAATAGCAACATACTAAACGATCGGGTGCTAAGCTAACAGAATGGGTCATGTCAATCAGATCATTCAACTAATGATGTGACCTTGTTTAATCAAACAACAACTCCTTGTTCATGGTTAGGAAACATAACCATCTTTGATTAACAAGCTAGTCAAGTAGAGGCATACTAGTGACACTCTGTTTGTCTATATATTCACACATGTATTATGTTTCCGGTTAATACAATTCTAGCATGAATAATAAACATTTATCATGATATGAGGAAATAAATAATAACTTTATTATTGCCTCTAGGGCATATTTCCTTCACATGGAGGCATGCCGCCCTCGTCCTTCTCGAGACCGTAATACCAAGTCTGTGCGGCGCCTCGGAGGTGATATGAAGCGAGCCAGGTGCGGTCCGACGCGAGCGTACGTTGCCCCCGGAAGAACTGGTCACACTGATTAAGCCAGTTGAGGGGGTCCTCGGTGCCGTCGTAGGTGGTGAAGGCGAGCTTGGCAAAGCGCGGCGCCGTCTGGGTATGACCGCCATGGGGTACGGCGCCATCTCGTTATGACCGCCGTGGGGGTACGGCTCAGCGGTGCGGAGTAGCGGCGCTGGGTCGGTGATCACAAGGGGGCCCCCGTGGAACTGCGTCGCGTCGAGGCCAACGTAGGGACCCGCGGAACTAGAGGACCCACAGTACTGCGCCTGCTGTGACGACACGTGCGGAGGTCCCGAGGCCATCATGTAGACCTGCTGAGACGACAACTCGGTCAACCAAGTCGATAGAGGAGACCGCAAGGGCGGGAACCGCATGATGGATCGGGAAGCCGCGGCACGGCCGACTGAGCCGTAGTGAATGGCGGTGGGCTGCCGCAATCTGCGGCGGGTGTTCTGATGTCGCGCCGGGCAATGCGCGGCAATGCTGCGATGGGCGTCGGGTGTGGCGAAGGCCACCAGAACGGCGGCGCCATCGCAGCCGTGTTTGGCGGTGGTGGCGATGGATGGCAATGCCGCGACCGCAAGCGCGGCGAAGCGCCACTGGTGCGGCGGTATCCATGCAGCCGAACTGGCGATGGTGGCGATGGATGGCAATCGAGCGGCGGCGAAGCGCGACGGACGCCGCTGGTCGCGGCGGTATCCACGGCAGCCACGGCGGCGATGGCGCGAGGATGCTGCGAGGGTCAACGACGGCCATCGCGGATGGCGGCGGTGGCGGCTGCGGTGCAGCGACCTGCGCGAAGCGCCATGAAGCCGCCATGGTGACGGGTACCACGGCGGGCTGGTGGTGGCGATCGGCGGCGAAAGTGGCGGCGGCCGTAAAGGTCTTAATCTGGCCGGATCCCGACCATCGTGACCTAGTCATTGAGGACCCCGGATATCTGCTCCGGGGTGAAGACAGCGGCAGGGGCGCGGTGGAGGGAGGCATCTAACCGGTGGAGGCGCCGACGGTGGAGTCCAGCGGCGTGGATGGGGAGAGCAGTGGCGCGGACGAGGAGATTAGCAGCGCAGTGGTGATGGGCAGCGGCGCAGTGGTGCCGGTCGGCAGCGAAAGCGACGAGGTGGGCGGCGGCGAAGACATGATCGGAACTGAGCTACCTAATACCAAACTGGTCTAGGCCTGAGGTTGTAGGGAAAGGAGGGAGATGGTCGTGGGCAAACTCGCAGCCGCCGGTGGCTCGGCGCCGTCGTGCGCGAGGAGGCGGTGGCTGAGAGGGAGATGGTGCAGGGAAGGTGGCGGCTAGGGTTAGGTCTCCCGGCTCCCTAAAGAAGCCGAGCCCCTAATAACGATAATTGGGTTCGGCTCCTCTGCAGTACGGTTATTACTGCATAGGTGTTGTAGCTTCTAAATCTGCCGTTCATTCCAATCAAGTGGTTCTCCTTCCTCCCCCTTAAGTATCTTGTTATTAACCGGGGAAAACCACGCCGGCGTTATACGCCGCAGCGGCAGTCCTCCGCCTCCAATTGCCGGCCAGCACAATCATCCACGTAGCCGCGTAGGTGAAGTCAACACGGTGGCGACATCGTCGGAGTCCAGGGGCTATCCCGCCCTTGGCTCCTCAAGCTCCATACGCCAGCCGGCTTGGTTGCGGCTGCCGGCCCAGCCACGCAAGTGAGAGCACGACACCGGAAACTTGCTCGGGCGTCGTAGAGTTGCATAGAAGCTGCAGAGCAAGTCTTCTTGCCACTACTTAACGAGGCCTCACCGGACCTTGTTGCTTGTCCTTCATGCTCCAGCCACCGATAGTTGGGCTTCAGGGACGTGCGATGCTCATGGTTTCCCTGAGGATCTTGTGCCCCAGTCCTACAGCTACAGGTCCTGTACAACTACAGGTCGGGGGAGCTCCTGGACCCCGACGATGTCGCCATTGTGTTGACTTCACCTACACGGCTACGTGGATGATCGTGCTGGCTGGCGCTTGGAGGCGGAGAACTGCCGTTGCAAGTTACAACGTCTAACGCCGGCGTGGTGTTTTTTCCTGTTAATAATAAGATAATTAAGGGGAGTAAGGAGAACCACTCGATTGGAATGAACGGCAGATTTAGAAGCTACAGCACCTATGCAGTAATAACCGTACTGCAGAGGAGCCGAACCCTGATAACTGGGCTAAGCCCCTAATAACGATAAGATAGACTGGGCCACAACTAACTGGGCTAAGCCCCTAACATGCCGGTCATAACACACCTACAGAGCATTAATTTGTGCAAAGAATTAGCATGAGATTGAATGAAGCAGCAGCAAGCCACGAGTGCAAATAAGTACCAACAGCAGCTCAAGTTATTCCTCTTATTTTGTATAGGATGCACCACCAGCGCAAGTTCCTCCTCTTTGTTTTGTACAGAATGCAGGTGTTCATTCAGTTCAGAACATCACACTCGCACGCCACAGCAGGCAGCTCAAGTTCAGAGTTTGTTTGCACAGAAGCAACATTAGATTGAACGAAGCAGGAGTAGGCCACGAGCGAAAACAAATACCAGCAGCAGCTCAAGTTCCTCCTCTTTTTTTGTTTTTTACATGATGAACCATCAGCTTCTGTCCTCTTAAACTACTCCTGCACACACAAGAACCATCAGCTTTGAACTACGCCTATATAGACACTCGAACGATCAGCTTTGGCATAGTTGAACTACTCAGCAATAAGCCATGTAAAAATCATAAGAAAAAACACTATTTTTCAGGCATAAACACAAACATCTTATGTGCTTATCACTGATCTCGGCTCGTAGAATGAGAGGGAGGTAAACAAAGGGCATGGGAGATGAATTAGCAGAGGAGAGAGAGAGAAAGAGACCTGGTCTCTTCGAATCAGCTGACATCGGGCCGCGCAGGTGAACTGCTGGCTCCTGTTCGAATGGCTTGTCCACCGGTGACGATCTTGGGAGGATGCTGCTGCCGCCCATCCGAGCTCTGAACTGCTGAGGCACAACCATGCCCAAGTCCGAACTACTGCTCGCGACAAACACGATCACCCCGACGCCATGGGGTTGGACTGAGGATGGCACACATGCAACGATGGAGGAGACCGTGGGGTGAGGCCGCCGTGGCGCCACCATTTTTTGGTCGGCGGCAGCGGTGCGCTGGAATGAGGCGGCGGCGCATGTGGGGACGCAGGACCGGCGCGCTGGAAGGAGGCGTGTGGGGACGCAGGACCGGCGCGCTGGAAGGAGGCGGCGCTGTGGGGAGGTTGCGACAGCTTTTCCTGATGTACTATGCTTTCTATTTCGATGTTCACACTAGCCAGGTCTGTAGAATTTGTTCCATGAGTTTTTACGCAAGGGGAAACACAAAAACTTTTAGAGCTCACTTTCTTGTGGAGGAAGTGGAAGAAGGATTAACTAATATTTGTTCTTGGCACAATAAATATATTTGAACCTAGACGATTTAACCGGTTGAACTGAAACAGTCAAACTGATTAGCATATCTAGGTATAATGAGACGTTTTAACTAGTTGAATTGAGACAGATTAGCACCACTAATCCACCATGTGAATTTTGTTGTTGTTCAGTGACATACACGATACTACAGAAATGACTCCCATTCCAGTAGCTCAACAAGCATCAAATTCTTCCTAAAACGAAAGAAATTTTCCAACCAAAGAATAAACCTTCCAAATAGCTGGCACTGAACTGAGCTAAAATAAGAAACTGATCTGAACTAAAATAAGAATTGAACTAAAGTAAAATTAGAAATTGCATTGAACTAAAATTAGAATTTGCACTGAACACATGATTATAATGACTTGCACAATTTGTACGGAAACCGTTCAACAGAAATTAAACGACTCAAGAGGTCAGTTGGCCACAACAATAACAATGTGCCAAGATCTGAAAAGATACGGTGCTCAAAACTAATAACCAATAGTTGAACTCAGCATTCCACTTGGTTAAGGTATGTGCTAGTAATAACTCCCAAGGTTACAGGCTAAAACAAGATCATCATGTTCGTGTGCACACTTAGCAATATGACCGATGCACGTCATGGCCCTTAACAAGTACAATATGATAACAAAGTTACATTCTGTTTTGCCATGTCACTTAATACTTATTCAGTTTTCACTAGCATACACAAAATTGCACTGACAACATTCAGAAGTTGTAAAGAAAAATGCATGAGAACAGACAAGCAAGGGTCAGTATTGTACCTGGAGCGTACAGGCTTATGTAGGGTAGGACGCTCAAGTAGAACCCAGGCTCGTAAACCTTCTTAAGCTGTCAAGGATTGAGCTTGATCATAAATATGCCAACATCTGTGCTAACGAACATGAGAGCCCACACCTTCTGCAGACCCAACAACAATTGAAATCGTCATTGTGATTGGCAACAGGTATAATTTTCTCTAGCTCAACTACCCTGTGCTGTACCTACCCTGCAGGTTCTTCAGTATCCACCTTCCTTTGACCACACATAAAGGCTGGAACCTTGGATGCAGGCAAAGTCAAGTGAAATGTCCCCCGTGGCCATGAGGGCAACCTCGTACACGTTCCAGGATGGTTGGTCGATCAGGAATCAACTAAAATTTTCAATCAACTCGATATTCATCAGTACTAGCATGATTGGACAAGAAAGTATTTAATTTTAAACACTAAATGAAATCCAGATAGTCTAGTGAAATTGCAAACTGGAGCTTTAGTCACTTCCTCCTGACAAAGTGTGAAGGCTACAAGTAGTACTGCACGTTTCTGAAACATTTGACTAAGACCATAGCTGTTGTAGGACTGTGATTACTTGAATGGGTAGCCACGGTGCTGATACTAAAAAAATGCATGTCTCAAATCAATTGAGACCAAGGCTCACTTCATTCCTTCCCCTATGTTACACTTTCTGCTTCGAGTATGTATTCAGATTTGTAACAGCACATGCACTAAACCTGAAGAGTTTTTCGTTGAACTTATCTAGGTGATATATATAAACTTACAGAATTTTGAAACTTGAACTCTTAAATTATTGTATCTTCGGGTCTGAACTGATGCAATCATATAAGAATTCAAGCATTATGACCTGTAGCTCTCAAAAAAGGTAATTCCTTCTCTTCTCGTTATACCAAATAGAAAAATATTTGGTCCTCATACGCATTTCGACAAGCACCTATAGAGCATTAATTTGTGCACAGAATTAGCACAAGATGAATTAAGCAGCATCAAGATACAAGTGAAAAGAAGTGGCAGCATCAGATCAAATTGCTCCTATGGTTTTGTGCTCCTATTTGTGGTATCAAAACCACAGTATGAACTTGTTTTTGGTTTCACCTGAATTGCAGGCATGGAAAGTATATAATGCACAAACATAATTTTTCTGTATAAAGCTCCACAAAATCAAGCACACCTTCTGCCAAATTACTAATAAAAACCCACACTTTTTCACGAAGCTACACTTAACTGGCTCCACGACAATATTCGAACTTATGCATGCAGATGAATTGAACTTTACAACAAAAACAAAATCTCTAAACCTGCCTCTGTGTTATGCTCCGCATCAACACACACTGTTCCTGTCCCACAAACAGCACTGGGACGGCGACGAGGAAGCTGCCGACCACGAGCGACGAGGAAGCTGGAAGGAGGACGCCGGAGCGGTGGAAGGAGGTCCCCGGCGTGGGGGGTGAAGGGCAGCGCGCGTGGAGGGATGCCGCCGGCGTGGGGGGGAGGAGGAGGGCAGCGCGCGTCATCGGGAGGAGGAGAGGGGCGGTGAGCCGAATGTCCGGAGGAGGAGAGGCGCGACCCGCCCTACAGCGGTGGAAGGAGGAGGCTGGCAGCGCGCCGGCGGGGAGGGAGGAGGCGGCGCGCGGCGGGGGAGGGAGGAGGCGGCGCTGGCGGGAGAGGGAGGAAGCGGTGCGCCGGCGGGGAAGGAAGGAGGCGGCGCGCTGGAGGTGGGTGGGTTCGGGGTTGGTGGGCCGTGCGCGGTGGGTTCATTTTGTTCTTTTCGGTCGGTACCGGTTCGCGCTAGTGGGCTGGTTTCGTGAAATTGTATCGCGCGCGTCAGTAACAATAGCTCTCGAAAATCCATCTCTGCCCTCAGCTCATCTGCACCCCAGCTGACGAAAAAAATCAAAATAAATACTAAAAAATTCAAAACATTCCAATTTCTTTTTGTGCGTTAGAAAATTTGGTGCGTGAGGTCCGCTTCAATTTTCAAATCATTTGGACATCTGAGGAGCTCTCAGAAAAAAGACAAATTAGGGGTCTATAAAAATGTTTACTGTTATGTACTGTTTTGGCCCGATTGTGTTTTTTGCTGAGAGCTGCTCAGATGTCCAAATAACTTAAAAATTTGTAGCGGTCCTCACGCATCAAATTATCTATCGCACAAATTTTTTTTTGGAATTTTTTGAATTTTTTATGATTTTTTTTCTAATCGGGTGTAGATGAGCCTCGGCATCGGAACGCCAATAGCTCTGTCATATATATATAAACTTTGAATTTTTACCTCAGCTGTCATTGTGGGCAAATACTTCAGAATACTCTTTTGAAGCAGAGAATGCACCCTTCTCCCATAGGATTCCTTGCACCATATTTGTATGACAAAATGCATAGCAAAGAATTAACTGTAGATGTGCAAGGCTTCACTTTTAGTTCATCATGATTGCCAATGCTGGACTCCTTAAATAAGATATATAGTGACTCATAATATTCGTCATCCTCATTTTGAGGGTGACATTCCTGCATGTAAACATCATTAGCATCATATTCATCCAAAGTAGAGTTATCATCGTACTCTTGTTCTTGTATATCAAAGAGGTTATTTATGATGGTGCAAGTACGACGTCGTTCGTCTTCCGTGACCTCTACTTCTTCTACCTTATCTTTTTCTTCAAACTTTTCTCCCAAGTGATCTTCATCGTGAAGAAGCTCTATGCAATAATTGTATATAGAGTACACCATATCATGCATCCAATCAATTATCGCATCTTTGTTGTGGAGTTGAACAGCATGTTCATGTCAGATATGTTGCTCTTTGTAGACCTTCTTACTTCCATCTGGTTCATCATCCTTTGAGGCTATATCGATTTTGCAAACATCAACTATTATTGGCATGGTGCAGCCATGTTTTTTTTGCATGTGGAACTTCATCAACACATTTCTTCCTGTGTGCCATGCTAGGATAAAAATTTCTCACTATGTCACGCACCAACCTGTTTGCTGTATTTTTAAGTATATCACAAGAAGTATTAATGGATGATACCGGTGTTTCTGTTTGCTTGGTGTAATACTCCCATCCTTCTTTTGTTACCTGCAAATGCTTAGTATAAATTTTGACAAACTGCAAGTAGTGTCAGGATCAAGATGAAATTTTTCGCTCACGTTTTTGTCATTTTTGCACTTGGAGTAGATTTTAATATGATCATAATCAAGTTATATTCCTCCTTCACCTCCTTTATCTATTCCTCAAGTGCTATGATTCTCATTGATTTCATCTAACAATTCCCAACATTGTTCAACATGTTTGTCTATAAAAGCTCATGTCGAAGCAAGATCTAAATTTCTTCTACATTCGTTATCTAGTCCCCCATAAAATAAATTTAATAGCAGCCATGAAGGCAAATTATGATCAGGACAATTATGCAGTAGAGAGTGGTACCTTCGACAAGCCTTAGCAAGACTTTCACCTGGTTTTGGTTGAAGTTCACGCTCATGCACCTCGCTCCATAAGTCTTCCTTTGTGAGAAAAAGCGATCCAAGATTGCGCTAGGCAATATTTCCCAAGTGTCAAAAGTACCTGCTGGGTAAGTTACTAGCCAATTTTTTGCCTCGACAGACAATGCATGATAGAAAAGCTTAAGTTCCATTTCATCATGAGTAAAGGCGTTTAATTTGGAAGTCTCACATAAATCTTCAAATTGCTTTAATTTTTTATATGGATCCTCCATACAATAACCTGTGAATTTCTTATTGTGCGGCATATCGAGTATTGTTGGACCAATTTCATAACTTCCTTCGGTGTCTGTACCAAGGGTTTCAACATTCCCTCTATTGCCTCCTATCTTGCAAGTCTCTAGTGGTCCTATATAGACATATTGGAAGACATGACGAGTAGATTTTTTTTTCTAAAGTAAAAACAGTAAGATAAATAACAACTAACAAAATAAACTATGAGCGAGTTGGAAGGTAACATCAAGTGCTATGCTCCTCGGTAACGGTGCCATAAAATGTTTGATGACCTGCAAGGGTGGTGTTGTAGCAATTTCATGATAAGTAAGTGTGGAATCCCACAAGGAGCGAATAGGATGACACTACAAACCCCACAACAATGTTGTCATCCACACAGCTACGTTCGCACCCAGACATTAGTTTGGAAATAGTCTATTATATCGGTTCCTAATGGAATGATAATAAAAGGGGGTTTAACTCGACTACACACTAGGAAAAAATAAAGTAAACTAGAACACAAAGTAAAAGGGTTTGCAACTTGTAGTGTTGAATAGATCAAAAGGCATTGTTGAAAGTGCAACCAATCCTCAAGTGGTTTTGGTAATTCATAACAACACATAGCTCATTGAACTAATATCAATTCAAGTTAAATATTTCAGAAATTTCAATGATTGGCATGGCATGGACTAGAGATGTGGACCTCTCCAAATACTAAGGACAAAGATTGGCAAAAGCTCAAGACTCTTCATTTTCATTTTGGTGATCCAAGATCACATTGAGTCCATAGGAAAGCCAATACTATTAAAAGGGGATGAGGTGTTGCTTAATGGTCTAGTTGCTCAAATTGCTTAGTGGTATTGCTCAAAAACCCTCAACCACTTTCTCATTTCCACATATGTCCAAAACCCAAAGCCAAACTCGGCCCCACCGATTTGATCTATCTAGAGCCACCGAGTTCAGTTGACATAGCCACTGCCAGAAACCCTAGACAATTCGGTCTCACCGAGATGGCATTGCAAAATCTCTGTTTCCCTTCGTAACGTTTCGGTCTCACTGAAATGAGCGATCGGTCCCACCGAGTTCTCATTGCAAACTCTATGTTTCCCTTTGTAACCTTTCGATCTCACCGAAATGAGCGATCGGTCCCATCGAGTTTGCCTGACTAACTCTCTGTTTGCTCATTGCTGAAATTGAAATCATCGAGTTCATGTAATCGGTCTCATCGAGATGAGGTTTTGCCCTAGCCCTAGCACATCAGTCCCATCGAGTTGATCATGTCGGTCCCACCGAGATTCCTAACGTTCACATTTTGAACTAAATCGGTCTCACCGAGTTCATCTGTTCGGTATGACCGAGTTGGGTGAAATGTGTGTAACGGTTGGATTTTGTGTGGAGGCTATATATACCCCTCGAGCCCCTTCTCAATTTAAGAGAGAGCTATCCGAACGTGCCTACACTTGCACTACATATTTTCTAAGAGAGAACCACCTACTCATGTGTTGAGACCAAGATATACCAATCCTACCACAAGAATCTTGATATCTAGCCTTCCCCAAGTTGCTTTCCACTCAAATCCTCTTTCCACCATATCCAAATCTGTGTGAGAGAGTTGAGTGTTGGGGATACTATCATTTGAAGCACAAGAGCAAGGAGTTCATCATCAACACACCATCTATTACCTTTTGGAGAGTGGTGTCTCCTAGATTGGTTAGGTGTCACTTGAGAGCATCCGACAAGATTGTGGAGTTGAACCAAGGAGTTTGTAAGGGCAAGGAGATCGCCTACTTCGTGAAGATCTACCCGAGTGAGGCAAGTCCTTCGTGGGCGATGGCCATGGTGAGGTAGACAAGGTTGCTTCTTCGTGGACCCTTTGTGGGTGGAGCCCTCCGTGCACTCGCGCAACCTTTACCCTTCGTGGGTTGAAGTCTCCATCAACGCGGATGTACAATAGCACCACCTATCGGAACCACGCAAAAAATCTCTGTGTCGACATTGCATTTGCCTTCTCCAAACCCTTCCCTTTAGCTTCATATGCAATGTTTTACTTTCTACTGCTACGCTCTTAGAATTGCATGTGTAGGTTGATTGCTTGACTTGTGCTAAGTTGTAAAATCTGCCAAGACTTAAAATTGGGAAAAGGCTAGATTTTTATTTGGTCAAGTAGTCTAATCACCCCCCCTCTAGACCTACTTTCGATCCTAGAAGTGGTATCAGAGCTTTGGTCTCCATTGGCCTTAATTTCCTTAGCTTTTGGTGATCATAGCCTTGGTTTCACAACCTAGGGGAGTATGGCGTCTAGCGAGGAAAATTACCACCATAGAGGTCCTTAATTTGATGGTACTAATTTTGCTAGTTGGAAGCATAAGATGAAAATGCATATTATTGGTCATAACCCCGCCATTTGGGCTATTGTGCGTATTGGTTTGCAAGGTGAATACTTAGAGGATGGAAGAGAATCGAATCGTGAAGCGAGCGCGGAAGAATTGAAGATGTTGCAATATAATGCTCAAGCTTGCGATATCCTCCTCAACGGATTGTGCCCCCGAAGAATTCAACAAAATGAGCTGCCTTGAGAATGCAAAGGAAATTTGGGATACTTTGGTTGATTTGCGCGAAGGTACCGAGTCCGTCAAGGAATCCAAATTGGATGTGCTTCAAAGTCAACTTGACAAGTTCAAAATGAAGGATGGTGAAGGAGTCGCTGAGATGTACTCTAGGCTTGCTCTCATCACAAATGAGATTGCCAGCTTAGGAAGCAAAGAGATGACCGACAAATTCATCATCAAGACGATCCTAAGAGCCTTGGATGGAAAATATGATACCGTATGCACCTTGATCCAAATGATGCCAAACTACAAAGATCTCAAGCCAATGGAAGTAATTGGTAGAATTGTTGCTCATGAGATGTCACTCTAGGATAAGGAAGAGCTTCACAACAAGTCTAGTGGTGCTTATAAAGCTTCATATGATACTCCAACAACATCAAGTGAAAAACAAGTCTTCAATGAAGAATTGAGCTTAATGGTGAAGAACTTCAACAAGTTCTACAAGAGTAGAAGCAAAGAGAGAAGTTCCAAGTCAAGGTCCTACAATGACAAAAGATCTTCTAGTCGTGATCGCAATTGCTACAATTATGGAAGACCCGGACACTACTCCAATGAGTGTACGACTCCCTACAAGAGAAGAGAAGACCAACCTAAAAGGAGAAGTAAAAGAGATGAATCACCACCAAGAGAGAGAAGGAGTAGACATGATCATTATGAACGAAGATCCTCTCGTAGAAGCAAGGATTCGGAAAGGAAGGACAAGTCATCAAAGAGCTACACAAGACGAAGACACCAAGCTCATGTTGGTGAATGGGTATCTAGTTCTGACTCCGAACACTACTCTGAGAGAAGCTATCACTCCAACTCCGAATATACTCAAGATGAAGGTGTTGCCGGTCATGCACTTGTGTCATCCAACTCCAACGATTATTTGACTCACCAAATGAAGGGATTGGAAGATGCTTCATGGCTAAAGACCCCACACCGAGTATGTTGATTTCAATAGTGATGAAGATGATTTGCTAGGTAATGATGATTTACTTGTTGACAACACTAGTGATGAAAACTATGATGAAATTGCTATTAATCATGCTAATCAAGATGAAAACGAATGACAATGATAAGAAGGAGACTGAGCGTCTAACTAAAGAACTAAACACTCTTAAGTTAGTTTATGAGACTACCTTAGAGGATCATCGAGAGCTTTTAAAGACTCATGAGAAGCTGCACTTTGAGAAGCTCAATTTAGATAAAGAGCATGGGTTCTTAAAAGCAACCAATGATGATCTTCGAAAGAAAAGTTCTTCTTACATTGCCAAGCATTTACTCTTGTCTACTTACATGCCACAAGTAAAATCTAGCAACAAGAGCAAGAAAGATTCTTCTTCTAGTAGTAACAATAATCATGCTAAATCCAATATTGTTGCTTTTAGTAGTTCTCTTGATTCCACTAATGATTCTCTTAGCCAAGTTACACTTGGGCAAGAAAATAGCCTATTGAAGGGAATTATAGATAAAAGTGTTTACAAGAGCCTTGCCGGAAGTAAGAAAATTGAGGAAATTGTACGCAAGAAAGGAAGGCACCGGAAGAATCAAGGTGTTGGTTTTTAAATGCAAGTTCAATGACAATGGAGTTGAGTGGGAAGAAGATCAATACCCCAAGACAAAGTTTGTTCCTCAACAAGAGAAGTATGACCCCACTTCTTTCAAGGGAACACAAGCTCAAGATGATCTTCCACCACAAGACCACAAGCTAAAAGGCAAGGACAAGCTTCAAGAGTAGATTGATGCATTTGAAGAAGCTCCTACGGCCTTGGTCAAGTGGGTTCCTAAGACTACATCATGTTCTACTTCATGAAGGAACTCGAAGGTCCGACCAAGGATAGAAGCGCATCTTGAAGATGCTTTTGCAAGGTGGATATCATTACATCAAACCATTACATAATAGTTGGGGATACATACAAGAGGCATAGAATGCCACACGAATACAACATCATTAAACACAAGAGCATCATCCGACTACGGACGAAACACAAACAGAAACTCAAACAACATCCACCCTGCTAGCCCAGGCTGCCGACCTGGAACCTATCCACTGATCGAAGAAGAAGCAGAAGAAGAACTCCAAAACAAGCAAACATCACTCTCGCGTCATGATCATCACATAACCTGCACCTGCAACTGTTGTTGAAGTAATCTGTGAGCCACGAGGACTCATCAATCCCATTACCATGGGTATCAAGACTAGCAAAGCTTAATGGGAAAGGAAGGGGTAAAGTGGTGAGGTTGCAGCAGCGACTAAGCATGATATGGTGGCTAACATATGCAAATAAGAGCGAGAAGAGAAGCAACGGAATGGTCGTGAAGCTAGCAATGATTAAGAAGTGATCCTGAACTCCTACTTACGTCAAACATAACCCAAAACCATGTTCACTTCCCGGACTCCGCCAAAAAGAGACCATCACGGCTACACACACGGTTGATGCGTTTTAATTAAGTCAAGTGTGAAGTTCTCTACAACCGGATATTAACAAATTCCCATCTGCCACATAACCGCGGGCATGGCTCTCGAAAGTTTAAACCCTGCAGGGGTGTCCCAACTTAGCCCATCACAAGCTCTCACGGTCAACGAAGGATATTCCTTCTCCCAGGAAGACCTGATCAGTCTCGGAATCCCAGTTTACAAGACATTTCGACAATGGTAAAACAAGACCAGCAAAGCCGCCCGACGTGCCGACAAATCCCGATAGGAGCTGCACATATCTCGTTCTCAGGGCACACCAGATAAGCGAAGCGTACAGGTACCAACGTAACCCAAGTTGCCAAGGGACGGTCCCGCACGGTGCTCTAGTTTGGACCAACACTCGGAGGAGCACTGGCCCGGGGGGTAAATAAAGATGACCCTCGGGCTCAGGAAACCCAAGGGAAAAGGGCATAGGTGAGGAAAATGGTAAAACCAAGGTTGGGCCTTGCTAGAGGAGTTTTATTCAAAGCAAACTGTCAAGGGGGTCAGATAAATCACCCAACCGCGTAAGGAACGCAAAAATCAAGGAACATAACACCGGTATGATGGAAACTAGGGGGGCAAGAGTGGAACAGAACGCCAGGCATAAGGCTGAGCCTTCCACCCTTTACCAAGTATATAGATGCATTAATTAAATAAGAGATATTGTGATATCCCAACATAATCCTGTCCACCATGAAGCAATCTTCAACTTCACCTACAACTAACAACGCTATAAGAGGGGCTGAGCAAGAGCGGTAACATAGCCAAACAACGGTTTGCTAGGAAGGGTGAAAAAGGTTAGAGGCTACCTTGGCAATTTGGGAGGCTTGAAGAGCAAGCGATAGGTAGCGCATCATAGCGATAGAACGAAGCAACTAGCATAGCAATGATAGTAGTGATATCCAAGGTGACGGTCATCTTGCCTGAGATCCCGCTAGGAAGAAGAACGAGTCCATGAAGAAGATGAAGCCACGAAGACGAACCAAGCGTAGACGAACGAATCCTCACGATCGCAACAAAACAGAAACTATCAAGAAGAAGCACACAACAAGGTAAACATACCACACATATAAATGACATGATGCTCAACCAAGTATGATGCAAGACAAGGCCACAAGAAACTACTCATGGCAAGAGAGGATGCATACAAGAACAAGACATCAAAGCAAGGTTAAATGAGGCCGGAAACAACTTATAACAATTCCGGTAAGTCCTGATATGCAAATTTTGGAATTGGTCCAGATCTGAACAAGCATTAAGTTGAAGTGGTTAAACAGCAAGTTAAGATGCACCAAGATGATCTGCACGAGATTCTAGTCAAGTTACATATAAAGTTCATTTAATTCGGAGCTACGGCCTAGAAGATATGAGCAAAAGAAGTTAAACATGGCATTGATGCAAAATGCATACAAACATCAAGCAAACACTCTCAAAACATGGAAGCAACATGATAATATGAAACTTCATGCAAAACCAAGCAAGTTTCATATAGAGAACACTCAAAACGGAGCAACGGTTCAACACATACACTCTATACAAGTTTAAAGGACAAGCTGTCCAAAACAGTAACTAGGCATCTTGCAAGCATCAAAACAATATGCTACAACACCTCAACATAATAACCAAAGGTATGGGCATGAAGTACAGGTAAAGGATGACAAAACATGAACACTGAGCTATCTCCAGAAAACACTAGAACATGCTCAAAAGGTCATGGCAAGATTGCAAATAATAACAGTTTCAGACAACAGAAATAACATCAGGTTGCAATGTTTAGAGCTATCAAATAACATGCTATAGGAACTTAACATGGCAAACAAATGGCATGCTAGTACTAAAGACAAAGAACAAAACTCCCTTACTGAACTAATTCTAAAGATCAACAGAAAAGATGGAATCATCCATGCAAACATGGCAAATGATATGACAGATTCATACATGGCAGAAACAACAATAAGTAGGCATGTTGGTGAGCTTGAACCACTCACCACAGAGCAATACATGGCATGAAAAGGCAACCAACAGTTAGAAGACATGTTTGAGAAGATAAGCATGGCAAGAACAAGTTCATAGGGTGCATGGATCACTAGCAAAACACATGGCAAAACTGAACTTAATGCTAACAGGCTGACAGCAACATTATTTAGCAAGTTTGGAGCAACATAACAACAAGTTACAATAGGCTATAAATGCAACCAGGGGCATGGATGGATAGAGAATGACACGTATAACAAAACATCCTTAGTGACCATCTCCAGATTATGCACAGAATGACTTGTAGCAGCAGGTTTACATAGCATCAAGATATAGCAGATTCAGCCTAGCAAAACAGCAACAACAAGTACCCTACTTAACAGCTTGATGCACTCACTACAGGACTCACAAAAATACATGGATTGCACCATTGTAAAGATGGCATGATGTAGCTCAAAACACATGTAGACATCAAGCTCATAGGATGCACACACAAAATTCAATGAAAAAGACAAATCACCAAGTTCTAACAGTTTCAGCAGGTTAACATCATATAGCACTCTTGCAACGATGATTAGAGCATCAAGATGAACTCAAATGAACATGACACAATGGAACAAAATGAAGAGTATCTCCCAATGAACATTTTGATATATTATGCATGCAAAACGGAGCAGTATGCATGGAGATACAGCAGGTCAAAGATGCACTCATGATGTTAACAGATAAAGGACAACCGATTTTGGAAAAAAAATAGAGGGGGGTCGCCATAGTGGGCCGAGCCCAGATCGCGGGGAAGGTCAGGCTGGGATTTGGGCCGCGGGGGAGGCCCACGAGCGGCGCTGGCGTGCTCCTCCCGATCCCTCCTGGATCGGAGAAAACGAGAGAAAAAAGCGGCGGCGCCGAAGCTCCGGCAGCGGGCGAGGCGCCACGGCCAGCAGGCAGCGGAGGGAGAGGCGCGCCAGCCAGGAGCCGGGCGGACGGCGACGCAGCGAGAGAGAGGGCGGCGCGGCGAGGGCGCCGAGCGGCGGGCGGTGACCGAGGCGGGGCCCTCGGGAGCATGGGCGGCGACGGGCGAGCCACGCCGCGGCGGAAGTCGAGGCGGCGGCGGGACAGAAAGCCAGCAGGCAGGCGAGGCGAGGGCGGCCTTGGCGAGAGTGCGACAATGACGCTGGGTCGGGTGGCCGGCGGTGGTGGGCCTTGTGGCGGTGGGCGGCCGCGGGCGCGACGGCGGGACGGCCAGGCAGCGGCGGGATCTGGCCCTGCAGGCCCAGATGGGCTCCATGGGCGGGCGGCGCGGACAGGCGCTTGAGGCAGCGCGCGAGATTCATCGGCGGCGGCAGGACGTGTCTGGTCCAGATCGGACGTGTCTGGCGGGCGACAGGTGCGGGGCTAGGGTTTCATCCGCGAAAATGGAGGGGGAGGCACCTATTTATAGGTAGAGGGAGCTAGGAGAGTCCAAATGAGGTGCGGTTTTCGGCCACGCGATCGTGATCGAACGACCGAGAGCATGGAGGGGGTTTGGATGGGTTATTGGGCCACTTTGGAGGGGTGTTGGGCTGCACAAAAAAGAGGCCTTTACGGTTCCCCGGTTAACCGTTGGAGTATCAAACGGACTCCAAATGACACGAAACTTGACATGGGGTCTACCGGTGGTGTACCAAGGCCACTTGGCAAACCTCGGGCCATTCCGAGAAAGTTTAACACCCGCACAAGAAGAGAGACAAGAAGGGGACGCCGGATGACATAGGAGTACCGGGTTGCAAAACAGACAACGGGGAAAATGCTCGGATGCATGAGACGAACACGTATGCAAAATGAGATGCACATGATGACATGGCAAAATGCAACACACAAGCAAATGACATGGCAACAACGATGAATAACTGGAAGACACCTGGTGCATCGAGATCAGGGCGTTACAGACTACAACTCCAAGGATTCCCATCATGTGATGTGGGTCCCAAAGAAGAAGAGTTAGAGAGTTTTGAGGGTGACTCCGCCAACATACTTCACTCATATTCATTTTGGCAAGGAAAAGTGCAATCAACTTCCATATCTTGCACTAGTTCAAGGAGTCACAAATCCTCTTGTTGGTAAGTCAAGGGACATGGTAACCTAGTGCCTTCATGGACATCATCATACATGTACTTCACTCGATGTCTATGAATATCCTTGTTTGTTCCTTGTGTGACTAACTCATGTAGGTATTGAAAGTGCAACTCACTTTAAAGGATTGCTCCAAATGATCAACATCAACATTGAGCATCCACATCTTCAACACCTACGTGAAGTCATCATCGACAAAACCCAAGGTTATTCCATCCCTCTAAGGGGGAATATCACATCTAGGGGGAGCTTTGCTCTAAGAATTGAGCTAAAGCAACTCTAATGGTGTGAACACAACAATGCTTTATGTAAAAGTGGTAACCCCACTTGTGCTTAAACAATGAGTATGACCTATGATCAAATGTTCTCATTTGACTCCTAAGTCAATATACTCATACATAGATGACCTAGTCATCGCCAATTGCTTGATAGATGCTAGAGTGTTTGTGCATGCTTTGCCACATATTTCATTTGCTATCTTATTGTGTGAGCATGTTGGTTGCATAATTTTCTCCATTCGAGAACATCCATTTGTTTCTTTGATTGTCTGCCTTTTTCTTTTTGCCAAATGGATGGACAAGAATGCCTAAGTACTCCATCTAGCTATCTATTCTTTTCTCATCTCAAACTCTATTCATGCTACATCATAAAGTTTGAACAAGTCGAATTCGGACCCTTCAGGTGAGGAGCACTCGGAGCCATCGATCCGTCAAGGGCTTAAACTTCCAAAACCTATTAATGCATCTCAGTCAAACCAACTCATCCCACTCGGTCTCACCAAATTCATTAAGTTGATCTAGGTTTTCACCTCGGTGCAACCGATTTGAACAATTCGGTCCCACCGAGTTGCAATAACTGCTAGCAGTTTTGCATCTCGGTGCCACCGAGTCATTCCACTCGGTCACACTGACTAGGTATATATACCGCGGGTTGAAAATTTGAACATTCCTCCCAACCACTCGACCGCGCCTCCCAGCTCTGCCACCCTCTTGGTCTCTGGATCGTCGCTGTCGTTGCTAGTGCCTCCTTCCATTGGTCTCCATCGCCGTCAATGGGATTCTCACCGCCGTTGCCGCCTTAGCAAATCCGTCGCCAAGTTAGGGTACGGATTTGACCCGTTTGTGCTTTCCTTAACTCCGATTCTTGCACAAAGTTCATTGCATAATTTCTTTCCACGAATGAGATAATTATACCCACCGAAAAATTCCATTAGAATAGATTTGATCCAAAAACTTATGGTTAGGTTTCCACCGAACTCATCTCGGACTGACCGATCTGAGGATCTCGGTCTCACCAATTTGGCTTAGGCCATTGCACAAGTACAACTCGGTCTGACCGAAGCGTACTAATCGGTGTGACCTAAATTACCTACTCCGTGAAACCCCAGCATCTCAGAGTCACAGAACTGCATTTCGGTCTAACCAAAATTGTATGTTTAGATTTTGTTAATGCTTCGGTGTCACAAAGTTTGTCAAATCAATAGCTCCGAAATGCTTTCTACAGAAAACTAAAGTTAAGTTTTTGTCTCAATATTTTTGCAAAATAGCTGTGCTTTGTGATGCTCATCCACTCCATATACATCCATTTATTCATAGGGCCAGTTTCAGAGATGTGAGAGGGTAGTGATAGCCAGAACAGATCTGTAGAGCAAGTGAATCTCAGTGAGGGCACTAGTCCCTCCAACAACAGTTATGATGAAGGTAGCAGAAGCACTCCAAGAAATTTTCCTAAGGCTGCTACTAGGCAAAGGAAAAATAGAGAACCTCAGATTCAGAGGATGAGGATTTTGTTGTTGAGGAGGAGGTGACCTCCAAGAAGAATGTGCTGAAGAAGGAGTATGCTGCTGCTGCCACAAAGCCTGGTATGAAGAAGAAGGATCCTGCTAAAAGAGTCCCTATGTCAAAAGCCAGAGCCTCCACTCATGAAACTATGGATTTCACTCTTAAAAACAAGATAAGAAGAGGCTGCTGGAGGAAAGAAGAGGAAGGAGAGAGTGTGGAAGACTACTGCTGGAGTCATTGGCAAATCATCTATGATGAGAGACTCTGATGAGGAAGAAGAGGAGGAGGAAGAGCCTGCTGCACCTCCACCAAAGACCCAAAAGTTCATGGGTGATGCTATAAGGTCTGGGGCTGCTCCACCTAAGCCCAGGATAGCCCCCAAGCCATCTTCTCATGCTCCAAACCTTCTGCTCCCAAGAGATCTACCAGAAACATCCCTGCTACTGAGAAGAACAAGGCCCCAGTGCCTGAAGTTCAAGAAGATGAAGAGTAACAGGTTCTTAGAAAGTTGAAGCCCAAGATTCCAGATCATGATGACAATCATCCTGTTGCTGAAAATATGAAGCTGAGAAAGGATTCAGGTCTGAGATTATGGAGACAAACTGATCCCTATGCTATCAAAAGGAGAACCGCTGTAGACTATCATTCCCACACTAAGGAACAACAGGACTTCTATGAGACCGTCTTATTGGACAAGAATCCCATAGTGTGTGACATGAGATGGGTTGACTGGACATACATTGATGATAATGAGGACTACTTTCCAGGAGTGCATGAGAGCTCAAAATGAATGAAGTTGACAAGTTTGTTGGTCAGAAGTTGACCAAGTGGAATGATGAAATGATAATGTAATTCTACTCCACTACTCATTTCTACCCAGATGAAAAGATTGTTTGGATGGCTGAAGGTACAAGGTATCAATCAATAGTCTCTGAGTGGGCCAAGTTGACCAATGCCCCTGAAGAGGATGAGAATGACATTGATGTATATTCCAAGCCAAGGAAGGATCAAAACTCCATGACAAATATGTACAAGACTACTCCTGATGATGCCTTGGAGACTCAAAAGCTTGGGTCAATATACTATCAGTTGTCAGGTCTGACCACAATCAACACCATCTTGAGGCACACTCTGTTGCCCAAGTCAGGAGATCATAGGATGATCTGTGGTCACTCAATCAACTTGCTCCACATGTTTGATGTGCCACATAAATTTAAAGTGATGACTTTGATTGTTGAAACAGTGAAGAGAAGTGCAGCTGATCAGAAGAGATCATGTGGATATGCCCCTCTGATACGTCTCCAACATATCTACTTTTCCAAACACTTTTGCCCTTGTTTGGGACTCTAACTTGCATGATTTGAATGGAACTAACCAGGACTGACGCTGTTTTCAGCAGAATTGCCATGGTGTTATTTTTTGTGCAGAAATAAAAGTTCTCGGAATGACCTGAAACTCCACGGAGTCATGTTTTGAACTTAATAAAAAATATTGGCGAAAGAATCAACGTAAGGGGGCCCACACCCTGTCCACGAGGGTGCAGGGCGTGCCCACCCCCTGGGGCGTGCCCCCTTGCCTCGTGGGCCCCCTGGACCTCCACCGACCTCAAATCCAACTCCATATATTCACGTTCGGGGAGAAAAAAAAATCAGAGAGAAGGATTCATCGCGTTTTATGATATGGAGCCGCCGCCAAGTCCTAATCTTCCTCGGGAGGGCTGATCTAGAGTCTGTTCCGGGCTCCGGAGAGGGGAATCCGTTACCATCGTCATCATCAACCATCCTCCATCATAAATTTCATGATGCTCACTGCCGTGCGTAAGTAATCCCATCGTAGGCTTGCTGGACGGTGATGGGTTGGATGAGATTTACCATGTAATCAAGTTAGCTTTGTTAGATTTTGATCCCTAGTATCCATTATGTTCTAAGATTGATGTTGCTATGACTTTGCCATGCTTAATGCTTGTCACTAGGTCCCGAGTGCCAGGATTTCAGATCTGAACCTATTATGTTTTCATGAATATATGTGAGTTCTTGATCCTATTTTGCAAGTTATAGTCACCTACTACGTGTTATGGTCCGGCAAACCCCAGAGTGACAATAGTCAGGACACTTCCCGGTGATGACCGTAGTTTCAGGAGTTCGTGTATTCACTAAGTGCAAATGCTTTGGTGCGGTGCTCTATTAAAAGGAGGCCTTAATATCCCTTAGTTTCCAATAGGACCCCGCTACCACGGGAGGGTAGGGCAAAAGATGTCATGCATGTTCTTTCCCATAAGCACGTATGACTATATTCAGAATCCATGCCTACATTACATTGATGAACTGGAGTTAGTTCTGTGTCACCCTATGTTATAACTCTTGCATGATGAATTGCATCCAACATAATTATCCATCATTGATCCATTGCCTACGAGATTTTCACATATTGATCTTTGCTAAGTTACTTCTCTGTTGCCACTGTTACGATTGCTACAAAACTGCTACTGTTACTTTTGCCACCGTTACCGTTACTTCCATACTAGTTTGCTACTAAATACTTTGCTATAGATATTAAGTCTTTCAGGTGTGGTTGAATTGACAACTCAGCTGCTAATACTTGAGAATATTCTTTGGCTCCTCTTGTGTCGAATCAAGAAATTTGGGTTGAATACTCTACCCTCGGAAACTGTTGCGATCCCCTATACTTGTGGGTTATCAAGACCTTTTTCTGGCGCCATTGCTGGGGAGCATAGCTCTATTCTTTGAGTCACTTGGGATTTATATCTGTTGATCACTATGAGGAACTTGAAAGATGAAAGAACCAAGATTTTTCCATCAACTATGAGGGGAGGTAAGGAACTGCCATCTAGCTCTGCACTTGATTCACCTTCTGTTATGAGTAAATTTGCGACACCTACACCTGCACCTGCTATTGATTCGGATATGTCGCATGTTATTGATGATGCCACTTCTGCTATGCATGATGCTTATGATGAAACTACTTCTCTGCTTGATAATACTATGCAATTAGGTGAATTTCTGGATGAACAACTTGCTAGGGTTAGAGAGAATGAAATTATTGAAACTGATGATATTGATGAAAGTGATGATGAAGATTCTCCCCCTAGATATAAATTGCCTATTGTGCCTGAGGGTTATGTTATGGATGAAGAAACTGCTAGAGACCTTTTTACTTGCAATGATAGATATGATCTTAAGAAACTTTTAGCCAAGCTGAAAGAAAAGTCTTTGAATGCTAGAATGAAATATGACCCTGCTTTTGCTACTTCACCTATCTATGTTACTGATAAGGATTATGATTTCTCTGTCGATCCTGTGTTAATTACATTGGTTGAATCTGATCCTTTCTATGCCTATGAATCTAAAACTGTTGTGCACATCTTACTAAATTGAATGATATAGCCACCCTATTTACTCATGAGGAAAAAATTCGCTATTACTATATTATTAAATTGTTTCCTTTCTCATTAAAGGGTGATGCTAAGATATGGTTTAATTCTCTTGATCCTGGTTGCGTGTGTATTCTCCAAGATATGGTTTATTACTTCTCTGCAAAATATTTCCCCGCTCATAAGAAACAAGCTGCCTTAAGGAAAATATTTAATTTTGTGCAAATTTAAGAAGAGATTCTCCCACAAGCTTCGGGGAGGCTTCTCCGATTACTTAATGCTTTGCCTAGTCATCCTCTCAAGAAAAATGAAACTCGATATCTTTTATAATGGACTAATCGATGCTTCCAGAGACCATCTAGATCGTTGTGCTGGTTGTGTTTTCAGGGAAAGAACTGTTGAGCAAGCTGAGTTGCTATTGAATAATATATTGAGTAATGATAATGATTGGAGACTTCCTGAACCAACCCCTAAGCCAACTCCGAAGAAAAGGGCTGTTCTGTTTCTCAGTCCTAAAGATATGCAAGAGGCAAAGAAATCTATGAAAGAAAAAGGTATTAAAACTGAAGATGTTAAGAATTTACCACCTATGGAAGAAATACATGGTCTTGATAACCCAACACAGGTAGTAAAGGTAAATTCTCTCTATAGATTTGATGAAGGTGATATCCCTCATAATAAGTCTGCTAGTCAATGCTTGGATGAGTTTGATAATTTTATTGTTTAACAAGAAGACTTCAATGCTTATGTTGGTAGACAATTGAAACGTAATGCTGATATGGTTGAACACTTGAGTGATTATATGTCTAGAGTTAAATGTGACCTTAAGCTTATTAGTAAACACGCATCCATGGTTACCACTCAAGTAGAACAAGTACTTAAGGCACAAGATGATTTGCTCAATGAGTTAAATAATAAGAACAATGATAATGCTGTTAGAGTTATGACCAGAGGTGGTAAAATGACCCAGGAACCTTTGTATCCTGAAGGCCATCCTAAGATAGTTGAGCAAGATTCTTAGAGAACTAATCTTGATGCACCTAGTCCTTCTAAGAAAAAGAAAAAGAAAATTGATAGGACTTTGCATGCTTCTAGTGAACCTATTGTTGACACACCTGAGAATCCCAATGATATTTCTATTTCTGATGCCGAGACACAATCTGGTAATGAACATGAACCTAGTGATAATGTTAATGATGATGTTCATGTTGATGCTCAACCTAGTAATAATAATGATGTAGAGATTGAACCTGTTGTTGATCTTGATAACCCACAATCAAAGAATCAACGTTATGATAAGAGAGACTTTGTTGCTAGGAAGCATGGTAAAGAAACAGAACCATGGGTTTAGAAACCCATGCCTTTCCCTCCTAAGCCAACCAAGAAAAAGGATGATGAGGATTTTGAGCGCTTTGCTGAAATGATTAGACCTATACTTTTGCATATGCAATTGACTGATATGCTTAAAATGAATCCTTATGCTAAGTATATGAAAGATATTGTTACAAATAAAAGAAAGATACCAGAAGCTGAAATTTCCACCATGCTTTCTAATTATACTTTTAAGGGTGGAATACCCAAGAAACTAGGAGATCCAAGAGTACTAACTATACCATGCTCCATTAAAAGAAACTCTGTTAAAACTACTTTATGTGACCTTGGAGGCGGTGTTAGTGTTATGCCTCTCTCTTTATATCGTAGACTTGATTTGAATAAGTTGACACCTACTAAAATCTCTTTACAAATGGCCGATAAATCAACTGCTATACCCGTCGGCATTTGTGAGGATGTGCCTGTTGTGGTTGCAAATGTTACTATTTTAATGGACTTTGTTATTCTTGATATTCCCGGGGATGACAGTATGTCGATCATCCTTGGTAGATCCTTTTTGAATACTACAGGGGCTGTTATTGGTTGCAACAAAGGCAATATCACTTTTCATGTTAATGGTAATGAGCATACGGTACACTTTCCGAAGAAACAACCTCAAGTTCATAGTATCAATTCTATTGGAAAAATTTCAATGATTACTATTGGAGGTTTTGAATTCCCTCTTCCTACTGTCAAAAAGAAATATGATATTCTTATTGTTGGGGACATGCATATCCCTGTTGACGTAACCTAGTGTTATTTGAAAATTCTCCGGTTTCATGTTATTCGGAAGAAGTTTGTTTACAAGACTTGATCAACCTTGTTAGTGGATTCCTTTTGATGAGCATGAGATGGATGAAGCTAGAAATCACAACTCTCTGTACCAAGCTTTTACTTTCTGTTATTTAGAAGAAATAAAGTAAAAATAGTATTTTCTATCCATTTTTTGATTTATCCGTGCAATAAAAAATACCCTGAAAATAAAAGTTCTCCAAATGCCCTGAAAATGGAGAATGATTTTTTGTAGAATATTTAAGAATTTCTGGCACTTAGAACACACCAGGGGGACCCACCATTTGGCCACGAGGGCATAGGGTGCTGCCACCCCTGGGCATGCCCCTACCTCATGGGCCCCACTTGGCCGTCCTCCACTTATCCCAACACCCACACACTTCGTCTTCCTCCAGAAAAAATCATCCCGTAGCTCAAACCCGTGTTCTAGCTCGTTTTGCTGCCATTTTTGATCTCCTTGCTCAAAGCTCCATTCACAAAACTGCTTTCGGGGATTGTTCTTCGGTATGTGACTCCTCCAATGGTCTAATTACTTTTTGTTCTAGTGCTTTATTTATTGCAAATTTTTGCTATTGAGGTGACCCTGTTCTTTAGCTTGCATGTCAATTTATATGGTACAAAGTAGTTTTAATGCATGATATAGCCTCTAGGCACTTGTGGGAGTAGTTGCTATCAATCTTGTGAGTTTGGTTCACTTTTATTTTGAGTCACTAAAAATTTTAGAAATTTTTCATAGAAAGAAAATGATGAAGAGATTGTTGAGGGGCTCCTTGAGCCGAAGCTTGAAGGATAAGCAGAATGAAGAGAATAAAAAGCCCAAGGACAATCTTCCTTGCACCACGGAGGTCCGGCCTTGTGAATGGCCTTGTGATGCATTCTTGAGAGCCACCGGAGTTCATGATGACTTTTATTATTTGGCTGAGAATGCAGGCCTCACTGACTTCCTCCATGACCAGTGTGAACAGTATCTCCTAGACTCCTACTCACTAATATTTTCGTGCAAAACTTTTATTTCCATGCTAGAAAATCACCACCCTTAGTGGAGTTTTATGTATATGATGAGTTTAAGGAGATGCCACTTTATGACTTTTGTGTGGTTTGCAAGTTTCCCTTTGAGGGCAACATCGAGGTACCACATCCTAGTGATGTGGATGAATTTATTGATCAATTTGCTGTAGGGGAAACGAGAAAAGATTTAGATGCAAGGACTACTAGTATACATTTTCCTGTTCTACGTTACTTTGCAATATTTGCTAGTAGATGCTTAATTGGTCATGGGAATAGTGGGAACCTTAGTGCTCCTAACCTTGCGATTTTGTGCCATGCTTTGTTTCGTGATACAACTTTCAGTTTAGGCGCTATTGTTGCTAAACGGTTAAGTCTGAACCGTACAAAGGGCCCCATCTTGGGTGGTATCTTTTCTTCACGTCTTGCTAAACACTCTGAGATACCTATTAGGTATCATGAGAAAGAGGAAAAGTTGATGCCCACTATTTTGCTAGACTATAAGAGTATGGTAGCACATGACTTTTGTAACATCCCAAATTTTCAATTTGGAATGTTATACATTAGATCATCATTGCATATCATATTTTATTGCATTTTGGCTTGATCCTAGAAATTCTACGCAACTCAAGGACCCACAGAGAGAGTTGGGGATTTCGTTATTTTCATATTTGAGTTTTCTCAAATTTTGAAAATAGGATCATTTGATTGTAATTATTTTATCTTCGAATATTTCAGTTATAAAAATAAGAGAGAGGAAATAAAATTACTTTCCCAAAATAAATAAATATCAAGGATTTAATAATAAAATAAAATAAGATTTTATTTTGGAGTTTTATTGCTATTTTATTTGAATTAGGAAAAATACGCGTTTTTAAAAATTGCATTTAGGGCCCAAATAAATGTTCATCTTGTCCAGCTTATTTTTAGAGGACGGGGAAAATTTATTTTGAGATTTTTGGAGTCTGTTTAGTATTTCTTTTATTTGTTTTTCTGCGCGTCTGAATTATTTAAAAAAATGAACCGACCTACCGGGCCGTGTCCATTCGGGACTCCTGGCCCGGCCGGCCCTTATAAGCCAGGAGGCCGCCTCGCCAGCCCAGCCGCCCGCCCCTCTCGAAACCCTAGTCTGCTAGCACCGCCCGCCGCCGCTTCGCCTCGCCGCCGCCGCCGCCAGCCTTGCCGCCTCGCCGCCCGACCGCCGTCGACCTGCCGAGCCCGCCACCTCGCGGAGCCCGCCGCCTCCTCGGTTCTCGCGAGAAAACCGATTGGTTTTTTTCGAAACCCTAGATCCTTTTTTAGATCCGGTTCGGTTTATTTTTGGTTTAGTTTATTTTGCGGACTTTCGTCCGTACGTTCGTTTTAATGAACGGTTTTTTTCATTTAGCCGCAGACAGCGAACGTTCGTTCATTAGCCTGTTCGTCCATTTTTCTTTTTCTCGGATTTTCCGCGGTTATTTCCGATCGCGATTTCTGATCCGATTGTCGTTCTCGTATAACTTTTCGCTCGTTTATCGGAATCAGGCGATTCAAGCGCCTAGAGTTTCGTCTCGAAACCCTCTTTCTGTTTAACCAACTCAAACAAGTTTTTGCTACTGTAAAATTTGACTTAGTTCCAGATTAGTAAATGAAGCTTGTTTCTTTCACCGTTTGAGTTTCGTTGCTTCGTTTGATTTGATTCTTTTTGCAAACCGGAGTTCTTAAGTTGAACTTTTTGGTTAGATCTCTTATTTGAGTTTTACCTGTGCATTAGATGAGTGCTTATTGTATGCTTGTTTGTTTGCGATAGAGTACCTGGAATGTGCCGCTTGCTACTACGAGTCTCTAGGTTTCACGGATCATCAGCAAGGCAAGTAACACTTTGATCATACCTCTTTACTACCCAGTTTTATTGCATTAGATCAACCCTCAAACAATTGCATGGTCAGGATCTGATTAATATGTGGGTTTTGGGAAGTAGATGAGGTAGAACCTTGATGACCCACAAGTATATGGGATCTATCGTAGTCCTTTCGATAAGTAAGAGTGTCGAACCCAACGAGGAGCAGAAGGAAATGATAAGCAGTTTTCAGCAAGGTATTCTCTGCAAGTACTGAAGTGGTAACAGATAGTTTTGTGATAAGATAAATTGTAACGAGCAACAAGTAACAAAAGTAAATAAAGTGCAGCAAGGTGCCCAATCCTTTTTGTAGCAAAGGACAAGCCTGGACAAACTCTTATAATAGGAAAAGCCCTCCCGAGGACACATGGGAATATCATCAAGCTAGTTTTCATCACGCTCATATGATTCGCGTTCGGTACTTTGATAATTTGATATGTGGGTGGACCGGTGCTTGGGTACTGCCCATACTTGGACAAGCATACCACTTATGATTAACCTCTATTGCAAGCATCCGCAACTACAACAAAAGTATTAAGGTAAACCTAACCATAGCATGAAACATATGGATCCAAATCAGCCCCTTACGAAGCAACGCATAAACTAGGGTTTAAGCTTCTGTCACTCTAGCAACCCATCATCTACTTATTACTTCCCAATGCCTTCCTCTAGGCCAAAATAATGGTGAAGTATTATGTAGTCGACGTTTAAATAACACCACTTGTCGGAGTAATGGGCCACGGGTAGGCTAACCCGAGTCCCTGAACCTTTCAAGACATCGGGGCAGGCTGCGCCCCTCGAGCCCCAAGATGACGAGCCGCCTTCCAAGAGTCGGCGGCGACGCTGCCGACTGCCCCTCACGGCCGAGTACCAGGGATGACTCCAAGATTAGCCGACTCTGGCGGTGACTTCCGGAGAAGTCGGTTGTAGGAAGTCGACCCGCGACTCAACCACCTGTACCTTCGCGATAATGGGCGGGGGCGGGAGCAGCCACCGTGGCCCATTCACCCCTGTTTATCGAGGCGAGCATAGCCACAGATCTTGCCCGTCAGCGGAGATCTCTATCCGTGGCAACCTTTGTTGCCATGCCGCCTGACATCGGCCTGAGGCGGAGCCACAATGCCTGACGGCTGTCTGTCACGACCAAGAGGCGGCGGGTCCCACCATCGGCGGGAGTCTGAAAGGCGGCGAGGCGCCACAAAGGCGGACCGTTGGGAGTCGGCCCACAGGTCGGTGGCCCTCCCACGGGCCCCACACGCCATTAACTAGACCTGACGGGGAATGGCAGCGATGATCGCCCGTCGGTGGCGACTTATTGCCATGACCCCATGACCAAGCTAAGCGTCACTAGAAGCACTGCTCTGATGATCCGCGGCGGCAAGACCCACCAGCGGTGGACAAGGGTGACGGACTGTACCGAACCGGTCGGCGGGGCCCACCGGTCAGCGGGCCCAGCGATCAGCGGAGAAGGCGGCGGCTGAGAGACAGACGGTGGGACCAGCGCCCAGTGGTTTTACCATTGTACCCCTGGGGGGTAGGCCTATATAAACCCCCCAGGGCACCCATGCAAAGGGTTCGAATCCATTAGCACTAGACCCAATCATATAGGAAGGAGGGAGTTAGCCTTGCTTTCTCCTACCTCCAGAAACAGCTCAAGGAGCAACCTTAGTGATCATGCGGAGATCCCGCAGAGCAGCAGTAGGGGTGTTATCTCCTCGGAGAGCCCTGAAGCTGGGTAAGATCCGCCGGCGTGCATGTCTTCGCCTCATCCCGTTTCCAGGCACCAGCGACGTTCTACTCGCCCCCACCATGATAAGCCATCCCTTGGCATATGTCGCAGCCAACCCCCAACATTTGGCGCCCACCGTGGGGCATGGTGCACCGTCGTCCGGAGACCTGTTATGGACGGGAACCCTTTTCCTCCCTGGCGAGCGTAGCCAGCCAGGCACGCCAGACAGTCTGCGTCGATGCCTTCTTGCGCCCGAGGTCGCTGCGCAGCCAGCTACTCGCCCGAACTTGTCGGCGAGGTTACGCCTCTCCGACGAGCCTGCATCCGGCGCAGCACGGGTGGCTCAAAAGCCTCCTCGCGGGCCTCCTCGACCAACTCCACGTCACGGCGAGCTGCCGTGGACTTGGAGTCTGTAGGCTCCACCAACCCGATCTTGGTCGACTCGGCGCGCGCGCCATCGGCGCGTTCCCCACCAGCGTGGTGGTCTCGACGAGCCGCTCCCTCACAAGGAGAGCGGCGAAGTGCCATCACGGAGGTGCTCGTCATCGATCATGGCGAGCATTCGGTGAGGGAGCTCATGACCCACTCGGCGCGCTCTCGAGACTGACCGTGCTGTTCGGAAGACGCGAGCGCCAAAACACTGGAGGCGCGCCGCCTCTGGTCGTCGAAAGCGAAAAAGCTGGCGAGCATGAGGCGCTTGCCGGAAGCCTACCGGCGTGAGATGGATCGCGCGTAGGCGGCTCGCCCGGCCCGACAAACCTAACCGCCTAAGCGCGGTCAGCAGCCTGCGGCGTGGCCATCGCCAACCTGTTGGGGCCAATCGCCCGTGTCACGCCTGCGGAGAACATCCGCGCCGCCCGGCGGCGGACGAAGCTAAACAACTTTGAAGGTCAAGAGCGCCGCTGATGCGAGCGAGTCGATGGCTCCTCAAAGCGGCTGCCGCCTGAAGAATAAGCGGCTGCCGCCGCGAGGCGCCGCGGCAACAAACGATGACCTGCCTCCCGCCGAGATCAAGGCGTGGCGTCCGAACACCGGTGGCGGTGTCCGCGGAAGAAAAGACAAGGATCCGGCTGTCAGCCACAGTCGGACTCGCATCACCATCGAGCGCGACCAAGACGGCCATCCTAGAGCAGTGGAACGGGGGACGACTATCCGCCTCCGCCACCTCGAAGAGAAAGGCGAGTCTCCCCGCCACCCATTGAGCATCCGACTCTCGGCGACCGCCTTGGCCGCCGAGAGGGAGTCGGAGAGAATGACGCCCGCCACCGGATCGACCGACTCCACCGATCCCTGGCGCTGGATGAAGAAGACGAGTTGGGTCCGCCCTGTTTTGGACCTCGCATCCGAGACGAGCCCTTTCCTAAGGGGTTCACGCTCCCCCAAGATACGCCCAAGTACACCGGCTCGGTAAAGCCGCAGACTGGCTGGTTGACTACTCCACGGCCGTCAAGATAGCAAACGGCAACAAGCGTGTTGCCGTAAAGTATGTTCCACTCATGCTCCAGGGCACGGCCCGGACATGGTTGAACAGCGTGAAGCCCCGCAGCATCAACAACTGGGTCGACTTCACCGAGGCCTTCGTCTGCAACTTCACAAGCACGTACAAGCGACCCCCCAAGCCTCGCCAGCTTTCCTTGTGCGTGCAAGGCCCCGACGAGTCAACTCGCGACTACCTCATGCACTAGGCCGAGCTTCAGAACTCCTGCGAGGGCGTGCATGAGGTGCAGGTTATCGAGTACTTCACCGCCGGGTGCAGAGAAGGCACCCTCCTCAAGCACAAGCTCCTCTGCGATGAGCCGGAGACCCTCGACGAGCTGCTGATCATAGTAGACAAGTACGCCATAGTCGACTCCTCCATGAAGGCGGAGATTCAAGTTAGTGCGACTGGCAAAGCGGCCCCTCAGGCTCCCAGAACACCGGCTGGAGACGCCAGTCGGTGACAACAACAGAACGATCACAAGTGCAAGGCCCCACAGTCGGCTTCCGGCTGCCGGCGGAGTTCGACGATCGAAGACCGGCAGCGGAGGGCAGCCTCCGACTGCGGCAGAAAGGCGGCAAGTCCAACTGGTTGCCGGCCTTCTCTTACGAGCAGACTCTAGATGGTCCCTGCAAGTTCCACAGCAGCGCGAAGCCATCAAACCATACCACCCAGAAGTGCCACTAGCTCACCAGGATCGCCAAGGGAGACGGCCTCCTTCCTCCCCCGCCTGCTGGGCTGCCGCCTCCACCGCCGCCCCAGCAGCCAGCTGCTAGGCCAGTCGGCACAGTACGAGATGAGTACCCGGAAGAGCACGGATCCTATGTGGTGTTCACCAATGTGGCTGATGATCGATCGTGAAGTGGCTGCGGCACCAAGAAGTAAATCAGATAGCATCGGATACTCGAGTTTATGCATTGGTCAGAAGCCTATCGGTTGGGCGAGCTGATCACCCGGAGGTGATGCGAATCCGGGCTCCTCGCCCTGGTTTTAAGTGCCACCTTGGCCACGAGATAGGCGGGCGCTCGCTTCTCGCGAGTCTTGATAAACGGAGGCGATAGCATCAACATCCTGTACAAGGATACCATGGAGAAGTTAGGAATCAAGCAAAGACAGCTTGAACAGCTGACCGTGTTCCACGGCATTATGCACAGCCTTTCACGCTCACCAATCGGCAAGATCGATAGGCGTCCTCTTTGGAGACAAAGATCATTTCCGCCGAGAGCTAGTTTGGTTTGAAGTGGTGGACCTCGAAGCCCGTACCATCGTTGCTTGGTGACTGCTTTGGCCAAGTTCTTGGCGGTCCCCACTCGCCTACCTCAAGATGAAGATGCGAGTTCAAAGGAGATCTGGTGTGGCCGGCGACTCTGAAAGTCGTCATTATGCTGGCGGAAAGCAATCGGCTAGCCGAGTCCCTGGTGATCGCAGCTGAGAAGCGGCTTCTTGATCGGGTTGTGGCGATGGCCGGCAAGTAGTCTGAGATGTCGCCCGACCCCAAGGAGTCGGAAGCTGAGGGTTTGTTTAAGCCAGCCAAAGAAACAAAGAAGATACCCTTGGTCCCGGAGCACCCGAAGAGGTACGCTGTCATGGGTACAAACCTTGACAGCAAATAGGAAGGCAAGCTCGTCGATTTCCTCCATGAGAATCGAGACATCTTCGCGTGGTCCCCTAAGGACATGCCAGGTGTACCGACAGAATTCACTGAGCACAACTTACATGTCCGACCTGATGTGAAGCCCGTCAGGTAGCCCTTGCGCCGCCTGTCAAAAGAGAAGAGAAGAGTTGTTGGAGAAGAGATGGCCGGCTCCGGCAGCGGCTTCATTATGGAGGTGTTTTTCCGAATGGTTAGCAAACCAGTCTGGTCTTTGAAGAAGAATAAGCGATGGCGGATGTGTATCGACTACACAAGCCTCAACAAAGCTTGCCCCAAGGACCCATTTGCTCTGCCGAGAATTGACCAGGTGATAGACTCCACACCGGATCGAGGTGTTGAGCTTCTTAGATGCATATTCGGGGTATCACGGATCAAAGTGAACCCGGCGCACGGTGAAGACTGCCTTCATCACGCCGTTTGGAGCCTACGCTGCGACCATGGCGTTCGGCGAGGAATGCCGACACCACCTTTCAGCGTTGCATGCGAAGTGCCTCCTCAAGCAACTCGGCGAAGCATGCGTCTACATAGGCGATGTGGTGGTGAAAGCGGAAGCGTGGAACACTTCTTTGGAAGACCTCAAGAAACCTTTGAGAACTGCGCGATTCGGTCAAGCTCAACCACGAAGTGCATCTTGAATACCGGCCGCCAACTCCTTGGCTTCCTGGTCTCTGAACGCGGCATAGAGTGCAACCCTGTGAAGATCAAGGCCATCGAGAGGATGGAGGTACCCAGCCGACTGCTGGATGTGCAAAAGTTCACCGGCTGCTTGGCATCAATCAGCCGATTCATCAGTCGGCTGGGCGAGAAAGCTCTCCCCTTATACCAGCTGATGAAGAAGACCACCTTTTTCGAGTGGAACCACAAGGCGGACGAAGCATTTCTCCAGTTGAAGAAGATGTTGACTACTCCCCCTGTGCTGGCGGCTCCGACTCCTAAAGAGCCCATGCTCCTATACATTGCCGCCACCAGCCGGGTAGTCAACACAGTCATCGTAGCTAAGCGCAAGGAGGAAGGCAAGGCACTCCTGTCCGAGACGGTATATTACAGGCGAGGTCTTTGTCGACCTCAAGCGAACTACCCCACTACCACAAGATGTGCTACGGTGTGCATTTTGCTGCCAAAAAATTGAAGCCTTACTTTTAAGAGCACCCAATCACTGTGGTCTGCACAGCTCCACTGGCCAAGATCATTGGAAGCCGAGATGCTTCGGGCCGAGTGGCCAAATGGGCCATAGATTTGGCCCCCTACACCATCTACTACCAGCCCCGCACTGCCATCAAGTCACAAGCACTGGCCGACTTCCTTGTCGACTGGGCGAGACCGATACTGCCACCACCACACCCGACTCCACCCATTGGCGGATGCATCTCGGCGGCTCAAGATGCGCACCGGCTTGTGAGCGGTGTTGTCCTCACTTTCCTAAAGGCAACAAGCTCAAGTATCTGCTGCAGATCCGCCGCCGCCTCCAACAACATTGCGAATCTGAGCGCTCATTCACGGGCTCCGGCTTGCCAAAGAACTCGGCATTCGCCGGATCCTGTGTTATGGCGACTCTGATTTGGTGGTCTAGCAGTCATCTGGGGACTGGGACGCCAAAGATGCAAACATGGCGAGCTACCGTTTCCTGGTACATCAACTCAGCGGACATTTCGAGGGGTGCGAGTTCCTTCACGTGCCAAGAAATGACAACGACCAAGCAGACGCCCTGGCACGAGTCGGCTCCACCCGCCAAGCAATACCATCCGGCGTCGCCCTTCAGCGCCTCCTCAAGCAATGCAATCAAGCCTTCACTAGAATCAGACTCCATCTTTGTGCCGGCTCCCCCCGAAGAAGTCGGATCCCACTCAAGAGCCCCAACAGACGGCACAAGAATTTTTATGAATAGCTCCAAGAACGCCGCAGTCCAAGCCGGCCCGGGGACTTCAGAACCGGCCGGGGACTCTGGGCGACCAACCGAACTCGAGCTCGGCCCGGGGCTGCGCCCGGTCGGCCGGGGCTGTGCCAGTCGGACCAGGGACTGCACCAGTCGGCCCGGGGACTTCAGCGATCCAACAAGCGGCCGCGGACTCCAGCCCGCCGCCTCCCAGCCTAGCCACCCTCGTCCAAGTTGCAGTGGTGGCAGTTGAAGAAATAGCAGCACCCTCATGGGCCCAGCCCATCCTCAAGTTCCTAGTAAACAAAGAGCTGCCAAATGATGAAACATTGGCTCGGCAAGTGCAACGCCGAGTGGCAGCCTACACCATAGTCAACAGAGAGCTGGTCAGGCGCAGCGTCACTGGTGTCTACCAGCGCTGCGTCGAACTAGAGCAAGGCCAAGCAATTCTCAAAGACATCCATCAAGGCGAGTGCGGCCACCATGCGGCCTCACGAGCACTCGTCGTCAAAGCCTTTCGACACGGTTTTTTCTGGCCAACTGCCCTAGAAGAGGCCAAGGAATTAGTCCAAAAATGCAAGGGGTGCCAGAAGTTCCGCTCCAAGCCGCATCAGCCGGCTTCCGCACTCAAGACTATCCCCATCGCCTGGCCCTTTGCGGTTTGGGGCCTGGACATGGTGGGACCATTCAAGATGGCACGAGGTGGCCTAACTCACTTACTTGTCGTGGTGGACAAGTTCACCAAGTGGATAGAAGTAAACCCCATCAAGAAGTTGAATGGTCCGACTGCAGTGACTTTCATCTCCGACATCACAATTCGGTACGGCATACCACACAACATCATCACCGACAATGGCACAAACTTCGCCAAAGGCGCCTTGGCCCGTTTCTGCGTGACACAGGGCATCCGACTGGACTTAGCGTCCGTTGCCCATCCATGATCAAGCGGCCGGTGGAAGCGAGCAAGCGGCCTCATCCTATCGGCATCAAGCCTCGTTGGTCGAACCATTTGGAAGCGTTCGGCGGTTGTTGGCTTGAGGCTGCTGCCGTCCTCTGAGTCTGCGCACAACTCAAACAAGTCAGCCGGCTTCACGCCTTTCTTCCTCGTTTACGGTGCTGAAGCCGTCATCCCAACGGACATAGAGTTCGACTCCCCGCGAGTCACCATGTACAAAGAGGAGGAAGCAGAAGAAGCACGTCAAGATGGTGTCGATCTGCTGGAAGATGGCCGGCTGTTGGCTCTCAGCCGGTCCAGCATCTACCAGCAGAGCCTGCGCCGATACTACAACAGGAAGGTCAGGCCAAGAACTTTCCAAGAGGGCAACCTTGTTGTAACGCCCCGGATTCGATGCGCCAGGTGTCCACCAGTTATTCGCCGTTGTTGCCATGTCATTTGCTTGCGTGTTGCAGTTTATCATGTCATCATGTGCATCTCATTTTGCATACGTGTTTGTCTCATGCATCCGAGCATTTTCCGCGTTGTCCGTTTTGCAATCCGGCACTCCTATGTCCTCCGGCGTTCCCCTTTTTGTCTCCTGTTGTGAGCGGGTGTTAAATTTTCTTGGAATGGACCGAGGTTTGCCAAGCGGCCTTGGTATAGCACCGGTAGACCACGTGTCAAGTTTCGTGCCATTTGGAGTCCGTTTGATACTCCAACGGTTAACCGGGGTAACCGTAAAAGCCTCTTTTGTCTTGCATCCCAACACCCCTCCAAAGTGGCCCAAAACCCATCCTAACCCCCTCCATGCTCCCGTTCGTTCGATCACGATCGTGTGGGCGAAAACCGCTCCTCATTTGGACTCTCCTAGCTCCCTCTACCTATAAATATGTGTGCCTCCCCAGAAATTCCGGGTCCAAACCCTAGAAACCTCCCTCTCGCGACGCCGGACATGTCCGCGCGCCGCCGGACGAATTCCGCCGCCGCCGTCTGCCCTCTCCCGTGCCGCCACATGTCCCAGCCAGCCCTCTCTCTCCCTCCGCGCCTTGTCCATGGAAACCACTCTGAGGACCCTTGAGCCAGCCCCGCGCCGCCCGCCCGGCCAGGCGCCCGCCCCAGCGTCAAAACCCCGCCGCCTCCATGCCCGGCCTCCGCGCCGCCGCCTCACATCTGCCCGCCCACGCAGGCGCCCGGCTCTGCCGTCGCTCTCCGGCCACCGGCATCACCGGAGCTCCTCCGGGCGCCGCTCCGCCAGCGCCTGTCGCCGCCCGCCTTGGCTCCGCCCGGACCGGCGCTGCCCCGGCCCCGTGCCGCTGTCCGCGGCCTCTCCGGCCTCCTCCCTCATCCCCGGGAGCTCCTCGCCGGAGCCCGATCCCGTCCCTATCCAGATCCAGTTTCGGATCTCGAAGGTTGATTTTTCCCCCCTCCGGAATTTCACCAAGTCCCTAATATTTTGACATTCTGGTGCCCTGTTCAACATGTCATAACTTGCTGCATACTGCTCCATTTTGTGCGTGTAATATGTCAAATTGTTCGTCTCAACGAGTTCTTCATTTCATTCCATTGCATGATGTTCATTTGAGTCCATCTTGATGCTTGAATCATCGTTGCAAGTGTGCTACATAATGTTAACCTGCTGAAACTGCTATAACTTGGTGATTTGTCATTTTCGTTGAATTTGATGTGTGCATCTTATGAGCATGAGCTCTACATGTGTTTTGTGCTACATCATGCCATCTTTACAGTGGTGCCATCCTTGTATTTTTGTGAGTCTTGTACTGAGTTCATCAAGCTTGTTAAGTAGGGTACTTGATGTTGCTGACTGATACTGTTATATTATGATGCTATGTTAACCTGCTTCTAGAAGTCATTCTATGCTTAATCTGGAGATGTTCACTAAGGATGATTTGTTATACATGCAATTATAGCCTGCTGTAACGTGTTGTTATCTTGCTCCAAACTTGCTAAATAATGTTGCCGTCAGCCTGTTAACATTAAGTTCAATGTTGCCATGATTGTTGCTAGTGATCCATGCACCCTATGAACCTTCTCTTGCCATGCTTAGCTTCATAAACATGTATTATTACTGTTGGTTGCCTTTCCATGCCATGTATTGCTCTGTGGTGAGTGGTTTAAGCTCACCAACATGCCTACTTATCGTTGTTCCTGCCATGTTTGAATCTGTCATATAACTTGCTATGTTTACATGGGTGCCATCATATTTTCTGTGCCCTTTTGGCTCATGGTCAGTAAAGGACTTTTGTTCTATGCAATTAGTAGATTAATGCCATGCCTTTGTTTGCCATGATAAGTTTCTGTAACATGTTGTTTGATAGCTCTAAACATTACAACCTGATGTTATTTCTGCCAAGTCTGTAAACTGTTATTATTTGCAATCTTGCCATGTCCTTTTGAGCATGTTCTAGTGATTTCTGGAGTTAGCTCAGTGTTCATGTTTTGTTGTGCTTTACCTGTGCTTCATGCCCATGCCTTTTGTTATTATGTTGGGGTGCTGTAGCATATTCTTTTGATGCTCGCTAGATGCCTAGTTGCTGTTTTGGACAACTTGTCCTTTAAACTTGTATAGAGTGTATGTGTTGAACCGTTGCTCCGTTGAGCGTGCTCTATATGAAACTTGCGTGATTTTGCATGAAGTTTCATATTATCATGTTGCATCCATGTTTGAGAGTGTTTGCTTGATATTTGTATGCATTTTACACCAATGCCATGCTTAACTTGTTTTGCTCATATCTTCTAGGCCGTAACTCCGAACTAAATGAACTTTATTTGTAACTTGACTAGAATTTCATGTAGATTCTCTTGGTGCTCTTTACCTTTCTGGTTAACAACTTGAACATAAGGTTTATTCAGATCTATACCAATTTCGAAATTTTCATATGAGGACTTACCGGAATTGTTATATGTTATTCCCGGCCTCATTTAAACTTGCTTTGATGTGTTGCTCTTGTTTGCATCATCTCTTGCCATGATTAGCTTCATGTAGCTTTGTCATGCATCATGCTTGGTTGTGCATCATGTCTTGTCTATGTGTGGTGTGTTTACTATGTTGTGTGCTTCTTCTCGATAGTTCCCGTTTCGTTGCGATCATGAGGATTCGTTCGTCTACGCTTGGTTCATCTTCGTGGCTTCATCTTCTTCATGGACTCGTTCTTCTTCCTAGCGGGATTTCAGGCAAGATGACCGTCACCTTGGATCTCACTACTATCATTGCTATGCTAGTTGCTTCGTTCTATCGCTATGCTGCGCTACCTATCGTTTGCTCTTCAAGCCTCCCCAAATTGCCATGAACCTCTAACCTTTGACACCCTTCCTAGCAAAACGTTGTTTGGCTATGTTACCACTTTGCTCAGCCCCTCTTATAGCATTGTTAGTTGCAGGTGAAGTTGAAGATTGCCCCATGATGGACAGGATTATGTTGGGATATCACAATATCTCTTATATTATTAATGCATCTATATACTTGGTAAAGGGTGGAAGGCTCGGCCTTATGCCTGGTGTTTTTTTCCACTCTTGCCGCCCTAGTTTCCGTCATACCGGTGTTATGTTCCCAGATTTTGCGTTCCTTACGCGGTCGGGTGATTTATGGGACCCCTTGACGGTTCGCTTTGAATAAAACTGCTCGATAAGGCCCAACCTTGGTTTTACCATTTGCCTCACCACCACCTACTTTTCCTTGGGAGTAATTAACCCAAGGGTCATCTTTATTATAGCCCCGGGCCAATGCTTGTCTAAGTGTTGGTCGAACCAAAGCTCCTTGCAGCGCCACCTCGGGAAACTCGAGGTCTGGTTTTAGTTATGCGTAGTGTTCATCCGGTGTTGCCACGAGAACGAGATATGTGCAGCTCCTATCGGGATTGTCGGCGCATCAGGCGGTCTTGCTGGACTTGTTTTACCATTGTCAAAATGTCTTGTAAACCGGGATTCGAGGCTGATCGGGTCTTCTGGGAGAAGGAATATCCTTCGTTGATCGCGAGCTTATCATGGGCTAAGTTGGGACACCCTGCGGTATTATCTTTTGAAAGCCGTGCTGCGGTTATGTGGCAGATGGGAATTTGTTAATGTCCGGTTGTAGATAACTTGACACTAGATCCGAATTAAAACGCATCAACCGCGTGTGTAGCCGTGATGGTCTCTTCTCGGCGGAGTCCGGGAAGTGAACACGGTTTTTGTGTTATGATTGACGTAAGTAGGAGTTCATGATCACCTCTTGATCATTACTAGCTTCACGACCATTCCGTTTGCTCTCTTCTCGCTCTTATTTGCGTATATTAGCCACCATATCATGCTTAGTCGCTGCTGCAACCTCACCACTTTACCCCTTCCTTACCCATTAAGCTTTGCTAGTCTTGATACCCATGGTAATAGGATTGTTGAGTCTTCGTGGCTCACAGATTACTACACAACAGTTGCAGGTACAGGTTATGCGATGATCATGACGCGAGAGCAATGTTCTTTGTTTTGGAGTTCTTCTTCTGCTTCTTCTTCAATCAGGGGATAGGTTCCAGGTCGGCAGCCTGGGCTAGCAGGGTGGATGTCGTTTGAGCTTCTGTTTGTGTTTCATCCGTAGTCATATGTTGATCTTATGTATGATGTGATGTTGTATTCGTGTGGCATTGTATGCCTCTTGTATGTATCCCCATCTATTATGTAATGTTGATGTAATGATATCCACCTTGCAAAAGCGTTTCAATATGTGGTTCTATCCTTGGTGGGACCTTCGAGTCTCTTTAGGATAGTATCGCATATTGGGCGTGACAAGTTGGTATCAGAGCCTCGACCGACCTTAGGAGCCCCCCTTGATTGATCGTGTAGTTTGACCATTGTTGAGTCTAGAAGAAAACAGTTTTCGGAGTCTAGTTATATTGGATAGTAGGAATTCTTTTTACTTCTCAGCCCCTTCGTCGCTTTGGTGAGAAATCTTGATGTAGGTGTTTTGTATTACTCCTCTTCCCATTCAAATTTTTCTTTAGGTTCACGCAGTTGGTTTTCCGATCGTTGGTTCTCAGCTCTTTTTATCCGGTGGATTTCTTGTCAAGACGATTCGACCCTCTTTGTTTTTGCAAGTTCAATCCTCAGTTGCTTTCTTTTCCCACCCGCCCACCCCTTTTTCTTCTCGGAGCCGGAGTCCGTAATCGAGTATCCATCCTACTCGTGTGAAGTCTTTGTGTTCTTTCTTCAATGATTTCAACCGGTGTTTTCTCTTCAAGATATTCGTCGGCTTTCCCCTTCTAAGTTGCCTTTGTTTTTCCCGCCTTCCCACCCTCTTCTTCCCGGAGCCTGAGTCTCTTTCGAGCATCAATTTCATTCGTGCGGAACCTCTTCAGTCTTTCGTAAATTATCTCAACCGGTGAATTCTTGTCTCGTTCGTCATTCTTCATCTCTTTTTCTTCTATGGTGGTTTCAATTCAAGTTTTTCGTTGTCGATCGTATTCTTTCCCTCAGCTCAAATATTTCCCTTTGCTCGTTCGCCTCTCGCCAGTTTATGCTTCCGGAGTGTTCAAGACATCTCAGGAGATTCGTCTGTGTTCCAATTAATTTGAGGTTGACACCTCATTCGAATATTTAAATTGTTCTGGTGTATCATCTATCTCTTCAACAAACCTTTTCAACGGTGTTATCTCTTCAGTGGGCCTTAACCCACAGGTCTTTTCCCAGGATCTTACCTGACTCTTCTAATTCCCCCGGAGTTATTCTCAAATTCTTTTCAAGTGTGACGTAAGAATGGATTCCATCAGTCACATGCCTTCTCCAAGATCGCTTTCAAATTCTTTTCATTGTTGGCTCAACCTCTTTGTTTTTCATTCTCCCGGAGTATCTCAGTAATTTTGGTGGTGTTTCTCGTCGTCTTTTGAAGACCGAAGAAGAGTTTTCCCTCTAAATCTTGTCCGTTCCCCGGATATTCGCGGTGCTAGCCCGATGTTATCCTATCAAATTGTTTCAGGTCATGCAAATTCTTTTCATCCATCCGGAGCATTCAGGAGTTGCTTTCTCTCTCGATCATCCGGAGGCCATCATTCCAGTTATTGTTCTCTATTTATCCCGGTGCTTCGTTCAAGTGTTCTTTAATCAGCTCATGGTCTCTTTGTTCTTTTGCATCTAAATCCCCTCTAGCATTTTGGTTCTTCTAATTCTTCCCGGTGATTCATTATCTTTCCTCAGTCATTTTCGAATTCTTCCGGTGCTTCGTTCAAGTATGCTTCAATCAGCTCGCGGTCTCTTCTTTCAATTGCATCTTCATTCCCTCAAGTATATTCTTGCTTTTCCTATTTTTTCCGGTGAGTCATTCTCCTTCGTCATTCAATTTTGAATTCAAACGGTGGTTCGTTCAAGACCCCTTTTCATTTGTAATCATATTAATTCATTCGTTCTTTCCAGTCCTACCGGTGGTTCATGAAGACCTTCTCAAGTTTGCGACATGTCACTTCTCAATCCTTTTCAAGAAGAATAAGTAGTATGCAAACTCCATTGCTTGTCATCAATTTAATTTGATGAAGGATAAGCATACAATAAATCTTATTCTTATTTCATCCAAGCAAGTACTCCCTTCCTTTGGAGTTTGTTCTTGATGAATAAATTCTAGTTTTGAGTGTTTCATCTTTTCTTTTCCAGAGTTCAAATTTTCCTCGGCCATCTCGTCGGAAACCTCCATGTAAGTCACCGCAAGCTTTAATCTTATTCTTTCATCCTTCATTCCTATCTCATAATCTTTTTGTTACCGGAGTTCTTCATGGTGGTTCTTCATGATTTAACTCATTCTTCAAGAGTCCATAAAGATTTTGTTGGTGGAGTTCAAGTACCTTTTCCTCTTATGTCGCGAAGTGCAATTAATTCTCCGTATTCTTTTGAAGTGGAGTTTTACATTTCTAAATTCTTCTCAGCTAATTAAATAATTTCTGTTTGTGGCCGGTTATCACCTTATGATCTTGAGATGTTACCTATAAGACCACAACAAGCTTATTCTTTTGGTTGTTGATTTTCTCAACAACTCCGTCCAATCCTTTCTTCTGAGGATGCTTTCAATTTCATTCGTGGCACAAGTTGTCATTTTCTTCTCCGTTCTTTTCATTCAACTCTTTCAATTCTTTCCGGAGGTTTTGTGTCATGTCTTCATCAAGTATCATTCCATCCTCTCAAGCTCGTGTTCTATTCCCCCATGTTTCAGCCGGAGTGCTGCCTAAATCCTTTCAGTATTATTCGTTTCTTGTCTCGTTCTAACCGGAGTGGTTTCATAGTCTATCTAATTCCGTGAGCTTTCGATTCTCGTCATTCTCGTCGTTCCTCTCTTCTTCTCGAGTGCTCTCAATTCTTTGCTTCTTCTCTTGAGTTCTTGTTTCACCTCATCCCTTTTTCCTTCCGTCTCGGTCCTAAGATCTCAGGACGAGATCTCTTGTTAGTGGAGGAGTGTTGTAACGCCCCGGATTCGATGCGCCAGGTGTCCGCCAGTTATTCGCCGTCGTTACATGTCATTTTCTTGCGTGTTGCATTTTATCATGTCATCATGTGCATCTCATTTTGCATACGTGTTCGTCTCATGCATCCGAGCATTTTCCCCGTTGTCCGTTTTGCAATCCGGCACTCCTATGTCCTCCAGCGTTCCCCTTTTTGTCTCCTGTTGTGAGCGGGTGTTAAATTTTCTTGGAATGGACCGAGGTTTCCCAAGCGGCCTTAGGATAGCACCGGTAGACCGCCTGTCAAGTTTCGTGCCATTTGGAGTCCGTTTGATACTCCAACGGTTAACCGGGGTAATCGTAAAAGCCTCTTTTGTCTTGCAGCCCAACACCCCTCCAAAAGTGGCCCAAAACCCATCCAAACCCCCTCCATGCTCCCGGTCATTCGATCACGATCGTGTGGGCAAAAACCGCTCCTCATTTGGACTCTCCTAGCTCCCTCTACCTATAAATATGCGTGCCTCCGCAGAAATTCCGGGTCCAAACCCTAGAAACCTCCCTCTCGCGACGACGGACATGTCCGCGCGCCGCCGGACGAATTCCACCACCGCCGTCCACCCTCTCCCGCGCCGCCACGTGTCCCAGCCCGCGCCCTCTCTCCCCCTCCGTCTGCGGCCCAGGAGCCCATCCGAGGCCAGCGAGCCGGCGAAAACCGCCCGCCCGGCTCGGCGCCAGCGCCCGCATCCGAAACGCCGCCGCCTCCCGCCGGCCTCCGCGCCGCCGCCTCACATCGCCGCCGCCGCCCGGCTCCTCCGCCCATCGCTCTCCGGCCACCGGCATCGCGAAACTCCTCCGGGCGCCGCTGCCTGGCGCCCTGCGCCCGCCCGCCTCGCTCCGCCCGAGACCGCCGCCGCCCGGCACCGCGCCGCCGTCCCCGGCCTCTCCGGCCTCCTCCCTCGTCCCCGGGAGCTCCTCGCCGGAGCCCGATCCCGTCCCGATCCAGATCCAGTTTAGGATCTCGAAGGTTGATTCCCCCCCCTCCGGAATTTCACTGTCCCTGATATTTTGACATTCTGGTGCCCTGTTCAACATGTCATAACTTGCTGATACTGCTTCGTTTCGTGCGTGTAGTAAGTCAAATTGTTCGCCTCAACGAGTACTTAATTTCATTCCATTGCATCATGTTCATTTGACTCCATCTTGATGCCTGAATCATCGTTGCAAGAGTGCTATATAATGTTAACTTGCTGAAACTGCTATAACTTGGTGATTTGTCATTTTCGTTGAATTTGATGTGTGCATCTTATGAGCATGAGCTCTACATGTGTTTTGTGCTACATCATGCCATCTTTACAGTGGTGCCATCCTTGTATTTTTGTGAGTCTTAACTGAGTGCATCAAGCTTGTTAAGTAGGGTACTTGATGTTGCTGTTTTGCTAGACTGATTATGTTATATTATGATGCTATGTTAACCTGCTTCTACAAGTCATTCTATGCTTAATCTGGAGATGTTCACTAAGGATGATTTGTTATACGTGTCTTGCTCTATCCATCCATGCCCCTGGTTGCAATTATATCCTGCTGTAACACGTTGTAATCTTGCTCCAAACTTGCTAAATAATGTTGTCAGCCTGTTAACATTAAGTTCAATGTTGCCATGATTGTTGCTAGTGATCCATGCACCCTATGAACCTGCTCTTGCCATGCTTAGCTTCATAAACATGTATTATTACTGTTGGTTGCCTTTCCATGCCATGTATTGCTCTGTGGTGAGTGGTTAAAGCTCACCAACATGCCTACTTATCGTTGTTCCTGCCATGTTTGAATCTGTCATATAACTTGCTATGTTTACATGGGTGCCATCATATTTTCTGTGCCCTTTTGGCTCATGGTCAGTAAAGGACTTTTGTTCTATGCAATTAGTAGATTAATGCCATGCCTTTGTTTGCCATGATAAGTTTCTGTAACATGTTGTTTGATAGCTCTAAACATTGCAACCTGATGTTATTTCTGCTAAGTCTGTAAACTATTATTATTTGCAATCTTGCCATGTCCTTTTGAGCATATTCTAGTGATTTTTGGAGTTAGCTCAGTGTTCATGTTTTGTTGTGCTTTACCTGTACTTCATGCCCATGCCTTTTGTTATTATGTTGGGGTGCTGTAGCATATTCTTTTGATGCTCGCTAGATGCCTAGTTGCTGTTTTGGACAGCTTGTCCTTTAAACTTGTATAGAGTGTATGTGTTGAACCGTTGCTTCGTTTTGAGTGTGCTCTATATGAAACTTGCGTGATTTTGCATGAAGTTTCATATTATCATGTTGCATCCATGTTTGAGAGTGTTTGCTTGATATTTGTATGCATTTTACACCAATGCCATTCTTAACTTGTTTAGCTCATATCTTCTAGGCCGTAGCTCCGAACTAAATGAACTTTATATGTAACTTGACTAGAATTTCGTGTAGATTCTCTTGGTGCTCTTTAACTTGATGTTTAACAAATTGAACATAAGGTTTATTCAGATCTGGACCAATTTCGAAATTTGCATATGAGGACTTACCGGAATTGTTATATGTTGTTCCCGGCCTCATTTAAACTTGCTTTGATGTGTTGCTCTTGTTTGCATCATCTCTTGCCATGAGTAGATTCATGTAGCTTTGTCATGCATCATGCTTGGTTGTGCATCATGTCTTGTCTATGTGTGGTGTGTTTACTATGTTGTGCGCTTCTTCTCGATAGTTCCCGTTTCGTTGCGATCGTGAGGATTAGTTAAATCTCACGCTTAGTTCATCTTCGTGGCTTCATCTTCTTCATGGACTCGTTCTTCTTCCTAGCGGGATTTCAGGCAAGATGACCGTCACCTTGGATCTCACTACTATCATTGCTATGCTAGTTGCTTCGTTCTATCGCTATGCTGCGCTACCTATCGTTTGCTCTTCAAGCCTCCTCAAATTGCCATGAACCTCTAACCTTTGACACCCTTCCTAGCAAACCGTTGTTTGGCTATGTTACTGCTTTGCTCTACCCCTCTTATAGCGTTGTTAGTTGCAAGTGAAGTTGAAGATTGCCCCATGATGGACAGGATTATGTTGGGATATCAGAATATCTCTTATATTATTAATGCATCTATATACTTGGTAAAGGGTGGAAGGCTCGGCCTTATGCCTGGTGTTTTGTTCCACTCTTTATCGGTGTACTAAAGTAGGGGTACCTTAATATCCCGAACTTGTGCACGAAAGCGATCATGACGTCCACGGCAAGGCTTGCGGGTGTCATAAAGATCCTCCGTAGGCCCTATTGATGCCATTCAAGAACAAAGTGTTTTAGCGAGAAGACAAGACTCCGGCAAGAGGAGCTTGCGGGAAGGACAAAACCCGGCAAGAGGAGCTTGCCGGGAAGGCCAACCCAAGGCACTTTAAAGAACTTGCCGCGGCGCTGCGCGTCCGGCAAGACCCGACGAAGACAAGCTTTCGGGTGCAGCAAGACAACGACATGGCAAAGGCGTTTGCAGCGGCGAAGCCACTACTCTGCGCCCACGCTCCAGCGCATCCGTCGACGTGTCACCGCAGGATCATTCCAGGCGTACTTGGCGGGAAGCTGTGCAGCCAAGCGGTGCGAGGTGGCAAGTGGAGATGACTAGAAGGCCATCGTGGCAGGCGGTGGTGCCCCTAACGATCGCTTTTACGCCTTTGTTTAGGCGGCCTTGAGCGGGCATTAAATGCTCTTGTCCCCTGCCGTCGAGTTAGGTAGAGTGCATTGTAGATGGCGAGTTGTACCAACCACCCTTTTACATTTGTACCCTTGATTGCGTTGCCACAGTCGGTGACCCTTGTGCCTATAAAAGGAGGCCCATGCTTAGCGTGGGGGGTTCGACTCATTCAAGACTACACCACTCTCACGCTCTCAAGCAAGAACAGAATACAAACACAAAGCAGCAGTAGGAGTATTATCTCTCCGGAGAGCTCTGAAGCTGGGTAAAAATCGCTCGCATGCTCCGCCTCGATCCGCTCTTCGTGCGCCCTCCGCTCCCTTGCCGGACCGAAAGGGGCCCTGCCCCATAGGTGTTCGTTCCCCACAACATCTTTGGCGCGCCAGGTAGGGGACGTCGAGGTTGTGTGAACCCGATCCGGCATTCACGCGAGCCAGTTCATCATCATCTTCATCGACATGCCACCGAAGAAGAAGGCTTCGGAGGTGGCTGCCCCAGCCGCGTCGATCCCACCGCCACCGAAGCAAACGGGCGGTGGGGTAGACGCCGGTGGAGGAGCGGGCGCCGATGAGGGGACTCACGTCATTACCAGATCCAAGGACAAGGCCCCACAAACTTCGACGTCCGTACACGCACCGCGCCCATCTCAGGAGATGCGGGATCGACAACGTCATGGTGCTCGCAGCACCGTACTCGCATTAGAGCAAGGCCAAGCTGGTGGATCCCGGGGCGTTCAAGACCAGCATGCGCCAACGCGCTTGCGAGAGTGAAATCTGATGCGCTGTCGAAATCTTGCTCCTTCCAACCCGGTTGGAAGTCCGAGCATATCCCGCTCCTCGCGCCGCTCACCGCCGCCGCCGAAGACTCGAGAAGAAGCATTGGCTCGAGCTCAACTGCTCCTAGACTATCCTCCGACGGCGGACAAGATCGACGGTTGGAGGGCCACCATTCAGAGCCTCATCGGCTTCGCCAACAGCGACACTCCCGGCAACCGGCGCGCCGAAGCCGCGGCAAGGCGTCGGCGCGAGCCGATGGCGACAAGGCGGTGGGGTGCAACCACCGTGCATTCCCGCCCGAAGGCCAAGATCGCCGACTTCGCGGATCAACCCGACACCGACTCCATGGCGTCATCAGATCCACGAGCTCGTCGCGATCAACGCCAAGTTCTTCAAAACGACAACCACGAAGCGCTTCGCACCCGCATAGAGCGTCGAAGAAAGCGGCGTCGGTCGGACCAGCCTTGGCTGGGCCAGCTTGTTGACACGCATGCGCCCGAAGAACGGGCGACTTGCGTCTGCGATAGGTTGCCCTGCGTTTACTCGTGAGCTGCGGCAAGTCCAGTGGCCCAGCACCAAGAACTTCAAACCAGATGTACCGGAGAAGTATGATGGCAGGTTGCATCCGTCGGAGTTCCTCAGCATCTACACCATTGCGGTGCAAGCTGCCGAGGGGCGCGATGAGAAGATCCTTGCCAACTACTTTCCGCTGGTGCTCAAGCCTAACGTCAGATCCTGGCTCATGCACTTGCCGGACAACTCCATCTCCTCATGGGCAGATCTGTGCCATCAGTTTGTCGGCGCCTTCACGGGCGGCCACAAACCTCATGGCCAGGAGAGCGATCTGCATCTACTCGCCCAGAAGGAAGGAGAGCCTCTGCGCAAGTACATACAAAGATTCAGCCAAGTGCAGCGCAACATCCCAGATGTCCACCCCGCCGCGGTTATTAGCGCGTTCCATCAGAACATGCGTAACCGCATGATGCGGGAGGAGATGGCGATGTGCAAGATAAGAGACGTCAGTGAGCTCTATGCCTGGCAGACGGATGTGCGTCTTTGAGGAAGGAGAAACTCCGGAGAGAACACAGGAGGCGAAGTGCGGCGGTGAGGATCTGCCCGGCAAAGAAAAACCGGCGGCGGAACAACGAAAGAAGGAAAGGCAAAGATGTGGTAGGCGTCGAGCGGTCCGCAATGGAGGTGGCGCCAAGGAAGCGAAACTGGCGGCGACCGCCGACAAGCGAGGCAGCTCCGACAAGCGATACTACAAGATCCACCGTACCAAGGGCCACGATCTCCAAAGTTGCAAGAAGGTTGAACAGATTGTTGAGCTACAAAAATCTGAGTATGAGCGACGCGACAAGGAGAAGGCCCAAGAAGGTGGTGGGGATCTGGCAAGCGTCCGGCCGAGGAGGCGCGCGGCAAAATAGCGGCGGCAAGGAGGCAGGCCTCCCGCGGCGCGATAAGGATGAAGATGAAGGCGATGACGAAGACATGGAGGGTGATGAGGCCGACGAGCAGGAGTTTCAGAAAGCAATAGAGGTTCTGTGCGTTGACGGTGGTGCTTCTCTGCATACTTCGCACCGCCAGCTCAAATAATGGGTGCGGGAAGTGAATGTAGCAGAACCACCAGTTGAGTCACGCAAGCCTCTGAAGTGGTCCAACACGCCCATCATCTTTGATGTTGAGGATCACCCTGATCGCATAACTGCGGTTGGGTGCTTGCCGATGTTGGTTTCACCAACTATCCGCAACCTCAAGGTCACAAAGATGCTGGTTGACGGCGGGGCCGGTTTGAACCTGATCTCTTCAGCGGTACTCAAGAAGCTCCGGATCCCCGACAACGAGCTCGAAGAGCCGGTACTTTCCAAGGAATCAATCCGGGAAGGAGCAAGCCGAAGGGGAAGATCACATTGCCAGTGACATTTGGCAGCGAGCTGAACTTCAGGACAGAGAAAGTTACTTTTGACGTTGCTGATTTCCCATTGCCTTACAATGGGATACTCGGTCGTCCAGCGCTCGCCAAGTTCATGGAAGCATCCCATTATGCATACAACGTACTCAAGATGCCTGGTCCGATAAGTGTCATCTCTGTCCCTGGCGACAAGAAGGATGCCCTTATCTGTACCGATAAGATCTACTGGGGAGCAGCAGCCGCGGCGAGCATAAACCACTTGCCACTGAAGCTCCGGGGAAGAAGAAGACCAAGTCCGGCAAGAGCTCGATGCCCACTTGACAAGCGCACCCTTCGGTCTTTGCGCTACCGTCGAGGACGCACCATCGAGCTCCACCGGCAAGTGTAAGAAAGCGAAGCAGCTCGCGAAGACCAAGAAAGTGGCGCCAAGGAGGGCGGCACTGGTGGTACCTTTACCATTAGTGCCACGCTTGACCCTAAATAGGAAAGCGCGCTCGTTGCTCTGCGGGCGAATGTCGATGTGTTTGCATGGCAACCATCGACATCCCCGTGTTCCTGTGAGTAATTGAGCACCACCTTGCCGTTTGTCCTCACGCAGCGTCAAGCGAAAGTTAGGAAGCAAGCGGTGGGCGCCAAGAATTCATTCTTGAAGATATCAAGAAGTTGGAAGCGGCGAGCTGGTTAGAGGAGTGCTCCATCCTCGTGGTTGGCCAATCACGTGATGCGATGCGCCAGCGAGCGGAAATGGAGGCTTTGTATTGACTTCACGATGTCAATAAAGCTTGTCCCAAAGATCCATTTCCCATGCTGCGCATTGACCAGATGTCGACTCCGCGGCGGGGTGTGATCTGCTTTCATTTCTTGATGCATATTCAGATATCATCGGATCTTCATGGCGAAGAGGATGAGGAGAAACCACATTCATTACTCCATGTAGCGCGTCTTTGCTTTGTACGGATGCCTTTCGGACTAAAGAATGCTGGTTCAACATTTGCAAGGGTAGTTCACGAAGCTTTTGAGCCACAGTTGCACAAAAATGTAGAGGCTTACATGGACGACATAGTGGTCAAGAGCAAAACGAGCAACTCGATTCAAGATTTGGGCGAGACCTTTGCAAATCTGCGCAAGATCAATCTCAAGCTCAACCCCGAAAGTGTGTGTTTGGAGTCCCTTCCGCAAGCTTCTCGGGTTCTTTGTGTCTCGGCGGGATTGAGGCTAATCCCGACAAGATCAAGGCCATCGAGCGGATCGAAGCACGCAGTCGTCAAGGATGTCTGAAGGCTTGCGGTTGTGTAGCTGCTCTAAGCGAGTTCATCTCTAAGTCTGCTGGCGCATACCGCCATTTTCAAAATTTTGAAAAAGGCAGGTCAATGAAATGGACTCACTGAGCGGAGGCTGCGCTGCGAGACTTGAAGAGATACCTGTCCTCCACTCCAATACTTGTTGCACCTAAACCACGGAGAAGTTCTTTGCTATATCTAGCGGCAACCAATCAAAATGGTTAGTGCTACGTTAATGTGCGGAAAGAGAGGCGGATGATGAGCCAGCGGCCACGCAAGTGCACCCGGCGACAAGCGGGGGCTTCCCGACAAGCTCTGGTCCCGACAAGGATGAATCTGCGCAACCGCAAGAAGAAGCGAAAGAAAATGGTGCAGCGCCCGGTTTACTTTGTCGGCTCCCTTCTGCGGGGCTAGATCAAGGTACTACGGTGTGCGAAGTTGCTTTCGGCCTTCTCATGGCCTCGAAAAGCTGCGCCATTACTTTCAAGCACATGAGATTACTGATTGTCACTCGCTTTCCGTTGAAGAGGATATTGCGAGAATCCGAAGCAGGCAGGGATTGTCAGTGGGCCTTTGGAATTGTCAAGCTTTGGCCTCAAGTTTGAGAGTACTTCAACTATCGAGGGCTAAGCATTGGCAGAGTTTATAGCAGAATGGGCGCCAACACGATGAAAAAACTCGAGCGAGCATCCCGTCAAGGAAGCAAGCAAAGAAAGGATCATGTACTTGATGGTGCCTTTTAGCTGCAAAGGCGCCGGTCTTGAGTGTGTTGCTTGTCGTACCCATCGGAGAGCACCTCAATCGTCGTCCGGATGCACTTTCCCAAGGAGCAAGCGACAAACAATCTGCAGAGTATGAAGGCTTGCTTGCCGGACTTAGAATCGTGGCAGACCTTGGGATCAAGAAGCTTATTGTCAGGGGTGACTCGCAGCTTGTCGTCCGTCAAGTGAACAAAGATTATCAGAGTCCGTTGATGGAAGCTTACATTGATGAAGTGAGAAAGTTGGAAGAGTATTTTGACGGCCTGCAGATGGAGCATGTTCCAAGAGCCCAAAACGACATTGCAGATGGCCTGTCAAAATGTGTCGCACTCAAGTTACCTGTGGAACCAGGGATTTTTGTGCTTAGGCTGACTCAACCCTCTGTGACACCATCAACTGGACAGAGCAAGAAGAGGAAGTTGATTTCCGGTGACTACTTTCCAGCTGAGCTCCCCGAAGCCGCCGCCAAAAAGGTCCCCAAGATCAACACCAAGAGCGCTGAGGCGATCTGCTCCGACAAGCCCTAAGGTTTGTTCCGTTGAAGCGAGGCGCTCCCGACAAGTTTTGCTCAAGCAAACTTGCCGGGAACATAAGCTCTGGTTGAACGCGGAGTTCTTGCCGTAAAGCGAGATGTTCCGCAGCAGCATTTGCGCCTTTAGTCCTTCTTTGTTGAGCCACAAGCTCCGGCATGGGCGCAAGAGATTGTCCGTTTTCTTGAACGGAGAACTTCCGAAGAACAAGAAGAAGCGGAGAGAGTAGCCCGGCAATCAAGTATGTACCGGTTTGTCGATGACATACTATCTGAGAAGAAGGTTCAGCGGAGTGAAATTGAAGTGCATTCCGGGAAGATGGACGGAAGCTGTTGGCGGAGATACATGGAGGCATATGTGGTCATCACATTGGCGCAAGAGCACTTGCCGCAAAGCTTTACGGCAAGGTTTCTTCGACCAACAGCCCTCCGAGGATGCAAGCGCACAAGTAACCAAGTGTGAAGCGTGCAGTTCCACTCCAGCGAGATACATCAACCAGCTCAAGCTCTCCAGGGCGATCCCTTTATCCTGGCCATTTTTCGATGCAGGGGCTCGACATCCTCGGCCCCTTTCCCGAGCTGTCCGGGGCTTTGAGTACTTATGCGTGGCAATCGACAAGTTCACAAAGTGGCGAAGTGGAAGCGATGAGGAAGGTGACGGCACAATCAGCGATCAAGTTCTTGGTCGATTGTTTGCCGTTTGAGTCCCTAAAGGATTATCACCGACAATGGCACACAATTCACGAGCCGCACCTTCATGCGATCGTCCAAGATCTTGGCGCCAAGATCTGCCGCTTCTGTTGCTCACCGAGAAAAAGCGGTTAAGCGGAGAGGGCAACGCTGAAGTGCTGCGCGAGCTCAAGACCGAACTTTCGACGAGCTGCACAAGTGCGGAAGAAATTGGATCGAGGCTGCCGGTGGTTCTTTGGTCGTCGACGGCGCCAAATCGAGCCAGCGGCGGACACCTTTGCTCTAGTCTATGGAAGCGAGGCAGTTCTCCCCACGGAACTTCGTATCTGGATCGCCTCAGTACTAAGCTTATGATGGCGTGAGCAAGAGCAGCTGCGACAAGATGACGCTGCTCCTTGAGGAAGATAGTCTTGAGCTCTTTGTCGAGCTGCTCGATATCGACAAGCTTTGCGTCGCTACCATAACCGCAAAGTCAATGCGAAGTCTCGAGGAAGGTGACCTTGTTCTTGGTAGCGTTCAATCCGCCAAGAATTCCAACAAGTTGACACCGAAGTGGGAAGGCCCTTATCGGGTGAAAGCGAGTCACTAGGCTGGCGCTCGCATTGAGACCGAAGATGGCTTTCGGTGAGCAACTCACGGAACATTGAGCATCTTCTTAAGTTTTACCCATAAGCGCGATTCTGGAACCTATTCCGGCAACCACCTTTTGTACAAGCCTTGCCGCTGTTGCATGTAACCCTTTGTACAAAGCCGGGCGCAGGTCCCGTGCATAAATAAAGCTCACGTGCTTCGCACATCTTGTCAAATATTATGCATTTTTCTTTTTTGCATGTATTATCTGACACTTTGTGCAGCACTTACCCCCGGTAAGCAATAACGAGCCTTAAGGCTCCATATCATTATTTTCTCTTCTTTCTTTTTCCCAAAAGGAAGGTTCCCTCGCCCACAAGTTCACCGAGGGGGGGGGGGGGGAGGAGATAATGGTGCGGACCAGGCGTCGTTCAAGAAAGCATTGCCTTGCCGGGATGAAAACGATAGAAAAGCTAAGTTGCCAAAGTTTGAGCACAATCAGGTTTAAAATTTCTTCAGTTATCTTCCTTGAACGACCGTGCTTTGTATGGAAAACCTGTGCGCGGAGGAACCAACTCGTAGCTAGTTGCGCCCTTACTTTGTTTCGAGTCCGCTCAACAACTTAAGTGTGCTGCGACTAGTTGCGACAAGGTTTCTTCGAGGAAGCACCGCCTTGACCAGTGCTCTGATGTTCCACTTTTCGATGCTTTCATGACAAGGGTGCCTGCGCCGGCAAGTTACCTAAAAGCATAGGGAAAAAACATACAAAGGAGGGAATCAAGTAAAGGAAATAACATAGCAGATACTGACCAAGATAAAGTTATATTACAAAAATGACTTGCCGCGCTCTAATAGATTGTTCCTATGACATATCTGGCAGCGGCAAGAAAAAGGAGGAAAAAGGCGGCCTAGTCTACGCGATCACCGTCGACCCTCCTGACTTCATTCACCTTGTCCACAATGGGTGCGACAAGGGCTTTGAGTTCTGCAAGATCAGCACCCGCCGGAAGCTTCTTGAGGACGTTGGTGAGGTTGAGGCTCGGATTGCGAAAGAGCACCTTCACCAACACCTTCTCCAAGACTCTGGCGCAGATTACTTGCGACTTCGTCGACCAGCTGCCTTGGGATCCTTTCCCGGAGTTGCTGGAGAGCCGTCGCCACGCCCTTGAAGAACAGAGTGAGCTTGGCGCTGGGCTGGAGGTTCTCATCAGAAGAGTACCCGAAGCCCTCCAAATCCAGCTGCGCCAGCTCCTCGTCGATGACTGCGGCGATGTTGACAAGGCCTTCCGTCCATAGCTCCACGGTAGCCCTGAAGGTGTTCTGAGTTTCGGCAGCCCTCGTCAGCAGCGCCTCATTGGCCTTGATCTCCTGGTTCAAGTCCTCTTCCCGCTTCTTGGCGCCGTCCAGCGTCTCCGTCAGCGTGGCCAGTTTCAGCTCGAGATCGGCATTGGCGTCCTTGGCGGTGCTCAGCTCCTTGCCCTTCTCAAAGAGACGACCCTGTAGATCACCATGGGCAAGGGCGTCCTTTTCGCGCTCGCGCTGGAGCGTGGCAAGCTCTTCATTCTTTGACTTGAGGGTGGCTTCTAGCTCTGTCACCCTCACCTCCAGTTCCTTCTTGGCGGCCTCGGCAGCTGCAGCAGCATCCTTCGCTTCCTTGAGAGCTCCGCCAAGTGTCTCCTCACGTGCAGCAAGCTCCTCCTCATAGCTGTCCAAGTTGACCTTCTTCTGCGTCAGCTCGCCTTCCCGCGCGGATAGCTCCTCGGCGGCAAGCCGCTGTTGCTCTTGACCTTTTTCTCGAGGATGAAAGCCTTCCGGCGCTTGACGAGCTGCACCGCTCCTCTGCAATGGCTCGGAGAGCTTCTTGGTTCTTGACTCTGGAGCTCCTCGCGTGCTTCTCTATGTCCACTCCGCTGCTGCGACAAGCGCTTCCGGGACTCGGTTTAAGCTTGGCGGTAGCGGTAAGTGACACCAACTTCGGAGCAGCTGCTCCTCCTCGAGACTTCAGCTGCTGCTGCTGCTTGGCGCGTCCTGCTTGTCGGCCTAAGCGGTGAGCACTTCTCCGTCAAAAGTCTCTCCCTCGGCCGGCGCCAGAGCTTGATGCCAAGGGAGCTTGATGAAGACACCTTCGCCGGCCTTCAAGTAGGCGCTGGGCTGAGGCTCTTCGGAACTTGGCGCTGTATCAGCGGCGGAGGGATCGGCGGTCGGCGTAGCGCCCTGCGCTCCTGCGGCCCAGGTCGTTAGTATGATTGCGGATCCTCGCCCGGCTCAGCGCCCGGCAACCTTGGCGGCCTCTTCGTCGGCGGGATCGCCAGCCTTGACCTCTTCTTGATGGCAGCGACATCGTCGATATTGCAGCGCCGTTCTCCTTCCGGTGGCCTCGGTCTCCATTGGCTCCACGGAGGAGGATCTGAAGAACGGAGGAAGGGAGAAAAAGTCAAGAAAATATCCAAAAAAGAAGACCAGAAGAAAAAGAATCCAAGGGAAGTTTCAAGCAAGGGAAATTACGATCTTGGGATCCACAGTCATGGGCTCCACCACCGGAGGGTCGCTGGTGCTGCCCCTTGCCGGAGACTCCTCCCTTGCCGGGGAGCTCTCCCTTGCTGGAGAGCGCTCCCTTGCCGGAGAATCACCCCTTGGCGGCGTAGTTGAAGCAGATAGCACTTCAGGGGCAGCTTCTGGTTGTTCCTGGTGAACCTGTTCTGCTCCTACACAAGCAAATCAATAAACAAGATATCAGCAAGGAAGGAATACCCATGCGCGCCTAACAGTGGGAAGTGAAATTGCGAACTTACACTGGGGGCTGCGCCGGGGGCTGCGTCGGGGAGAGATTGCCAGGTCCGACAAGGTGGTCTCGGATGCGTCGTCTGTTGCCACAGCAGGATCGTCCTTGATGACAACCACATGGACCTTGGCCCTCTTCGCCGCTCTCTGGGCCAGAGTCCTGAAAAGGAACAATGTTCAGAAGAAAGCAGATCAGAAACAAGACAAGAAACAGCAAGAGTTGAAGAACCATAAGTACAACAAAAAGAAAAAGACTTACTCGTCCTCCTCTTCTTCCTCCTCGTCGGAGCTGAAAGCGGAGAGATCAAAAATCTGCACCCTTCGGCCTGACGGCGTGGGGTAGGCTCCCTTGGGCGCTTGGCGGGAAGCTGCAGCGAGATGCAAGCGGCGGCCGAAGACCCTCTCCGGTTGCGGTGCGGCGTGAGATGCTCCAGCAGCTTGCAGCGGTGCTTGTCGCATGGAGGGCGTGTCCAGCAGCGGCGGCTGTTAGCCCGTATGCATACGATGTGTCTCCGGTCCTGCGGAGGCACCTTCTTAGATGGTGGGGGCTGCTGAGGGCTCCGCTTGCGGCAAGGTGCTTTCGAGCGGCTGGCCACTTACCCCCCGGCGAGCTCTCGCTCGGCTTGGGGCTCTCCTGCCATGCGACCTCCCGCCAAGATCCTCCCGGTCGGCAAGGCTTGCCGCTTCAGCTGCCTCTGCCTCCTCCAAAGTAAAACCAAACTCGCCCGCGGCGGTGGCCGCTGCCGCCTCCTCTGCCCTGGTGGCGATGCGCCGCATCTCATCGTCAGTGGTGTCGCGGGTAAGAAGCCTCTGCTCATCGGCGCGGATCGCCACCTCCACCAAGTTGTCAAAGAATTGCTGCACGACGTCGTCGGCAGGCTCCTGCCAAGTTGGCATAATCCCATGCGAGTCGCACTCTGGCATCATTGCGCGGATGCGGTCGAGCTGGGAGTTATTGCACAACGGGACGACGCCCTGCGGCAGCCTGAACCACTCGGGGTGGTTGGGGTCGTGCTTGAACAGCTCCTTCAGCGTCCCATCCAACTCCATCACAGTGAAGTTAAAATTGAGGCCTGGGCACAGCCTCATGATATCCGCCGGGCCCCCGAACAACCAGGCGGGTCTCCCCTCTCTGTAGAAGGAGCGTCTGGCGAAGAAAGTCCGCGCCAACAGCCCCTACGGTGAGCCCGGCAAGCCTGAGCCGCAAGATCCGGGTGGTGGCGATCTTCAATCTAGCATCATCCGCCACCAGGGCGCTCCAGTCACCGCCGCGCACTACTCGGGTTTGGCGCAAGTTGGTGAATGAATGCGGGTTCTCATCAACAATCCAACACAACTCCGCTCGCCACTCCTCCCATTTGCTGCGGAGCTCCCCCTCCAGATAGGCCTCCTTCATGCCGACCCTCGAGATCCAGGCAATCCCGCCAGCTAAGGGCTCTCCCTTCTCGGCCCGGGGCATGAAGTAGTGGCGAAAAAGAGCAACATTTGGGTGGATTCCGACGAAGTTCTCGCAGAGATGTGCGAAAACCGCCATGGTCAGAACGGCGTTGGGGGTGAAGTCAAGGAGATGAAACCCGTAGGTATTCATGATATCGCAGAAGAAATCGGAAAAGGGCGGGCAGAGCCCGCAATAGAAGAACAATGGAAAGAAGTAGTATCCTTTCGGACACCGTTTCGAGGTAGAAGCTTCGGCGGAGAGTACCTGCATGCGCGGATGCGCCCGCGTCTCCGTCGACCAGAAGAGATAGAACCACTCCGCAGCTCGCTGCGGTGAGCTCGGGGCGATGCTCGCTCCTGCGCAGCGCCTCAAGCCCAGCGCCTCGGTGACTTCGCACCCTTCCCATCTTTGGAGCCATGGCGAAGCGGTGGGGAGGCGAGGCGTTAGCGGCGGCGGCGGCGACGGCGGCGGAGCGCTGCTCTCTTCGGCTTTGAGAAGCGGAGGGCGCGCGGAGATTCGAGGAAGCAACTACAAGTGGCGAAGGTGAAACGGCCCTGTTTCCCCTGCTATAAAGAGGAGGAGGCGAGCGTTATGCCTTTTTTCGATTAAAGAATCACCCACGTTCTCTCCCGGGCGCTTTGCGTTTGGCGCGTGCCGTTCTGGGAGGCGCGGTGAATCTGGAGTTAGATTTGGTGTGGACTCGGGCCATGAGTGCCCGTGCCTGTTTTGGGCTGGCCCAACAGCTTCGGCACCATGTGTGGCCTAGGCACAGGCTCCTCTCGGTGTACTAAAGTAGGGGTACCTTAATATCCTGAACTTGTGCACGGGCAGTCGCAGCGTCCCGCGGCAAGGCTTGCCGGGTGTCCGCCAAGATCCTCCGTAGGCCCTATTGATGCCATTCAAGAACAAAGTGTTTTAAGTGAGAAGACAAGACTCCGGCAAGAGGAGCTTGCCAGGAAGGACAAGGCCCCGGCAAGAGGAGCTTGCCGGGAAGGCCAACCCAAGGCACTTTAAAGAACTTGCCGCGACGCGCTGCGCGCCCCGGCAAGACCCGACGAGAGACAAGCTTTCGGGTGCGGCAAGACAACGACCGTGGCAAGGCATTTGCCGCGGCGAAGCCACCACTCTGCGCCCATGCTCCAGCACATCCGTCGACGTGTCACCGTAGGATCATTCCAGGCGTACTTGGCGGGAAGCTGTGCAGCCAAGCGGTGCGAGGTGGCAAGTGGAGATGACTAGAAGGCCATTGTGGCAGGCAGTGGCGCCCCTAATGGTCGCTTTTCTGCACTGTTTAGGCGATGCAGATGGGCATTAAATGCTCTTGTCCCCTGCCGTCAGAGTTAGGTAGAGTGCACTGTAGATGGCAGTTGTACCAACCACCCTTTTTACATTTGTACCCTTGACTGCGTTGCCACCTGTCGGTGACCCCTTGTGCCTATAAAAGGAGGCCCATGCGCAACGTAGAGGGGGTTCGACTCATTCGAGTCTACACCACTCTCACGCTCTCAAGCAAGAACAGAATACAAACACAAAGCAGCAGTAAGAGTATTATCTCTCCGGAGATCTCTGAAGCTGGGTAAAAATCGCTCGCGTGCTCCGCCTCGATCCGCCCTTCGTGCGCCCTCCGCTCCCTTGCCGGACCGAAAGGGGCCCTGCCCCATAGGTGTTCGTTCCCCACGACACTCTTGCCGCCCAAGTTTCCGTCATACCGGTGTTATGTTCCCGAATTTTGCGTTCCTTACGCGGTCGGGTGATTTATGGGACCCCCTTGACAGTTTGCTTTGAATAAAACTGCTCCAGCAAGGCCCAACCTTGGTTTTACCATTTGCCTCACCACCACCTACTTTTCCCTTGGGAGTAATTAACCCAAGGGTCATCTTTATTATAGCCCCCCGGGCCAATGCTTGTCTAAGTGTTGGTCCGAACCAGAGCCACTTGCAGCGCCACCTCGGGGAAACTCGAGGTCTGGTTTTAGTTGTACGTAGTGTTCATCTGGTGTTGCCCTGAGAACGAGATATGTGCAGCTCCTATCGGGATTGTCGGTGCATCGGGCGGTCTTGCTAGACTTGTTTTACCATTGTCTAAATGTCTTGTAGACTGGGATTCCGAGACTGTTCGGGTCTTCCTGGGAGAAGGAATATCCTTCGTTGATCTCGAGAGCTTATCATGGGCTAAGTTGGGACACCCCTGCAGGGTATTATCTTTCGAAAGCCGTGCCCTCGGTTATGTGGCAGATGGGAATTTGTTAATGTCCGGTTGTAGATAACTTGACACCAGATTCGAATTAAAATGCATCAACCGTGTGTGTAGCCGTGATTGTCTCTTCTCAGCGGAGTCCGGGAAGTGAACACGGTTTCTGTGTTATGATTGACGTAAGTAGGAGTTTAGGATCACCTCTTGATCATTACTAGCTTCACGACCATTCCGTTTGCTCTCTTCTCGCTCTTATTTGCGTATGTTAGCCACCATATCATGCTTAGTCGCTGCTGCAACCTCACCACTTTACCCCTTCCTTACCCATTAAGCTTTGCTAGTCTTGATACCCATGGTAATGGGATTGCTGATTCCTCGTGGCTCACAGATTACTACACAACAGTTGCAGGTACAGGTTATGCGATGATCATGACGCGAGAGCGATGTTCTTTGTTTTGGAGTTCTTCTTCTGCTTCTTCTTTGATCAGGGGATAGGTTCCAGGTTGGCAGCCTCGGCTAGCAGGGTGGATGTCGTTTGAGCTTCTGTTTGTGTTTCATCCGTAGTCAGATGTTGATCTTATGTATGATGTGATGTTGTATTTGTGTGGCATTGTATGCCTCTTGTATGTATCCCCATCTATTATGTAATGTTGATGTAATGATATCCACCTTGCAAAAGCGTTTCAATATGCGGTTCTATCCTTGGTGGGACCTTCGAGTCTCTTTAGGATAGTATCGCATATTGGGCGTGACACTTGTGCTCCGACTGATCCAGCGAACAGCCGGCCAGCACAAGCTGTCGGCGCCTTGGGAAGGCCCCTTCATTATCAGCAAAGTGCTAGGCAACGACTCCTACTACCTGATCGACGCTCAGAAGCCCCGAGCACGCAAGAGAGACGACTCCGGCAAAGAGTCGGAATGGGCATGGAATGCAAATCTTCTCCAAAGATTTTACAGTTGATGCAGTATGTACCACGCTACCCTTTGTATTAAAGTTCCAAGACTTCGGGCCCCCCGAGACGAGCTCGGGGACTGCCCTCTTTTGTTATCTGTATGATAAAGAATTATGCCTTCGAGTATGCTACTCTTTGTCATGCCGCTTGGCACCGGGTTCGACTAGTCGGCCTGGGGACTCGCTGCCTTGCGCTATGAAATGCTTCCTGCAGTCGGACAAGTAGTGTGTGGTGCCTAAGCCGTCTCCTGTCAGAAGCCGCAGCTCGCAGAGCGACTATTTGGTGGGCAGGAGTAAGGAAGAATGGGCACCTACATGAAAAATGGCTAAGGACTCAAAGCATAAACATAGCTTAAGATGGCTTCCAGCCTCTCTTCGCAAAGCCGATTCTTGAGTAGTCGGCTTGCCGCTTTCTATCCAACTTGTTAAAAAGACTCTAAAAAATGGCCAAGTACTTGCCTTCCCCAAAGTAGCCAAGCATTTGATCCAGCAGCAAATGGAGAGCGGTCGTCCGGCCCAGCAAGCGATTTACTAAAGGAAGGCGACAAAGGAAAAAGCCAAAGGAGCAATAAGCAAGGAAAGATAGAATTCGGATAAAAATTTACATAACATAGGCCCTTGGCTGAATCTTCAAGCAGAAGTTCAAAATACACCCCGTGGGTGGAATTGTGCGAATTAACAAGTTCTTCAAAGATTACTAAAGCAGATAAAATAAAGGCAAGACGGCAGCCTAGGAAGCGGCAAACGGGTTCGGAGGGTCGGAAGAGACGGCGGTGTCAGGCGCCGGGGCGGCCGGCTGGGCAGTCTCGACTTGATCGTCTCCGGGGGCAGCCGGCTCGGTCGGGCGTGGCTCATTGCTGGAGGCTCGGTTGAGCTGAGGCTGGTCGCCCGCTCCGTCTTCTGGCGCCTCCATCTCGCCTCCATCCTCCGCCTCGCCTTCCTCCTCGGCGCTGGAGCCGATCACCTCCGCCGAGTCCTCGTCGTAGTCTGGGTTCATCCCGAACCACTCCGGCGGCACCTCCTCGCCGTCTGCAGCCCGCTCAGGGACGAAGACACCGGTATCTGTATAGTCGGCGATCGACACCGCACGCTCGACGAGGGCATCTTCCAAAGCTACCAGCTCTGCCTGGGCCTCTGACCGGAACGCGGCCAGCCGGTCCAGGTCCAGCCCCAGATACCACGCCATGACGAATTCCAAGGCCCGACGCGCTCCAGCCCGGGCCGAGGAACCCTTCCAGGCCTCAAGACGGCCAGCCGCGACCTCCAGCAAGTCGGCAGTCCGACTGGGAGTGCGCAGAGCCGGCATGTTTGGCCACAGGGCAGCAATCGCCTGGGCGCCGACACGTTGAAGCCGGCGCAGCATCCGTTGGGCCGGCCGCAGACGAGCCTCGATGCTCAGAAGCTGCTCATCGAGGCTCCGAGGGGCGTTGGCGGCAATCTCCACACCATTTGCCCTTCGTGCCTCGGGATCAGCCTCGATGGCTTGAATGGCCGCCTGCGAGTGGCCAGGGAAGAAGTCTGCCAAGACAAAAAAGAAGCAGGACAAAGAATCAGGAGTTAGCCCGACTTATAGTCGGCGGCTCAAAGAAAGAAAGTAAAGAAACTCACCGTCGATGATGTCTTCAATCTCATGGAAGCTGGAGGTCAGCAGTGCCTCCTTGTCGGTCTAGGAGGAGCGCTCGCTTTGAACTCGGCCAGGAGAGCGGTCTGTTTCTTCTCCGCCTCGTCCTGCGCCTTCTTAAGCAGCTCCTTCTGCTCCGCCAGCTGCGCTGCCAGCAGGCCGTGTTCTGCGGCGAGCTTGTTGCACTCCTCCCCTTGACGCGCAAGGTGGTGTTGGCTTTGACCAACTATTATTGAAGAGCAACGTTGGCCTCTGAAGAATGAAAAAGGAAAAAGACGTTAAGTCATCAACAAAGAATGTCGCCGGGAAGATCCGGCCCGACTGCTCAGCAGTCGGCCTGAATCTCGGGAACTACAGCCCGCGGGTGCGCCAGCGCGCCCCCACGAAAAAGAAGAAGGACTCACTCTGGCTCTCTGACAAGTCGGCAGTCCGCTTGCCGAGCTCCTCAACGTTGCGGTTGAAGGCAGTGACGCGGAGGTTGTGATACTCCTGCGATAAACGTTTTAGACAAAGATAAATATTTGGAACTCGCCAGATGGAGTTCCGAGCCGCCTGCTTAGCAGCCGGCCCGAAACTAGGGGACTACACCCAGTGGGTGCGCTGGCGCGCCCCCACAGAGAAGAACAAGAAAAACAGAATCAAAAGAAAAAAGCGTACCCGGATAGTTGCTCGCGACGCCAGATGCGCCTTGGTGCAGTTCTGGATGGCGTCGCCCTCGGCTCGCAGCTTCGCCTGGACGTCCAGAAGCGCCTGGTTCAGCGGGCCTGTGCCGCCTCCTCGCACCCACCCAACAGGCGCGGCACTCCTCGCCTCGGCATCTGGGATGGCCGAGCTGGCGGCACCGGTCTCCAAGTGGCGTGGCGCCGAAATCGCCTTCTCAAGGCGGCGGCACGCTGGCGAGGCGACTTGAAGGAGTAGCTTCGCCACGGCCTCATCCTCAGTCGGCGGCACCGGCGGGTTCGCCGGCTGTCTACCATGCGCGCTCCCAGACGGCGGTGGAGGCGGCAGTGGCGGCACGGCCGTGTCCGACATGGAGGCCTGGCCACTTTCCCTCTCCACGATGGGGTCCTTGGCGCCAGCTTCTCCAGTCTGCCCCGTGAACTCCGGGGGCGGCGGTGCGGAGCTCAGCGGGATGACGAGCAATGCCGATTGGCGGTGCGCGGTCTCCTTAGCTCGCCGTTTTGCTGCGACGGCGGCTTTGGCCTCTTCCAGCTTCTTCTGGGCGGAGGCCGCTGCCTTCTCGGCCTCCGCCTTCTCTAGGCGGTCGGCCTCCTCCTCGTCGCGCTTCTCCTGCGCGTTTTGCTCCGTCGCCTCCCGGAGGTCGGCGGCGGGGTCAATCCACCGAGTATCGGCGGACGTCTCTACCGACCCCATGATGGAGGGGGCGGCAACCCTCTCAAGGGTAAGGGGCCCCTGAAGCGAAGAAGGCATGTAAGAAATTTTGACAAGATTTGCCAGAAGAAAACAAGTCAAAGACGGAGCACTTACGCAGAGACGAGTGGCACCTTTTTTACTTCCTTGCGGAAGCGGTTGGCCTTCATGACCGCCTCCTCCGGGTTGGTCGCGGCGGCCGCCCCCTCGAACTTCTTTGACCGGCCGCCGAGCGAACTCGGCCCAGCCCGGCGCTTCTTCGCGTCGCCTTGACCGGCCAAGTCGGCGGAGGAACTCACACCCGGCTGGCTGACCTTTGGCTGGTGACGCGGGGCGACTTCCCCCTCAGCGTCGTCATCAGGCCAGTCGGCAAAGGTGGCTGAGGGCCTGAAGCCGCCAGCTCCTCCTCCTCCTCCTTCGGCGTCGGTCTCCATCGCCACCGCCCCCAAGTCAGGGTCGTCGACGTCGCTCTCCGCTCGGTCGGGGACGAACTCACGGGGCGGTCCCATGGCGCCGGCTGCAGGCTGAATGAGGGGGTTCTGACTCGAAGAAACCAAAAAGATCAGAAGTCAGATTCGGCAGCAAAAGAAAATAGAGGAACAAGATATACGACTTACCACAGGCGGGGGGTTGGCGCGCGAGTATGGCTCTTTGCCGAACTGCCAATCCGCCGCAAGATCGCAGTTCGCGATGTGGTTCACCATGTTCGCCACCTCCGCGTGGGGCATGTCCTTGGTGCACATCCAACTCGAGTCCCGGTGGTCGCTCATCTAACTGATCAGATGAGGTCGGCCTTGGAGAGGGAGGACTTGGCGCGCCACGAAGGCGGGAAGCAAGTCGGAACCGGCCAAGCCCTCCGACTGCATCAGCACTCAGAGTCGCGCGACGACGGCGGCACCTGCGGTGTCGGCGTCTGACGGTGGGACTAGGTGGGAGCCTCCCGCCGCGCGCCCGGCCAGAGGGCGGCAGATTGACCCAGTCACCTTCTGGGGCGACGTTCTTCATGTAAAAATAGGACCGTTGCCACATCTTCACCGACTTGATAAGTGGAATAGAGGGGAACGGGTTGTCGGCCGTTGATCTCCGCATCACGATGAAGGCGTCGCACTGGGCTGGCACGCCGGCGATGTGCGTGCCGAGCTTGGATTGGAAGAACTCCCCCCAACACCTTGATGGTGGGGAGAACGCCGAGGAAGCCCTCGCACATGGTGGCGAAGGCGGCCAGCCGCACCACCATGTTCGGAGTAAGGTGCTGCAGCTGGAGCCCGTGGAACTCCAAGAATGAGCGGAAGAAGCCGCTCGCGGGCAGCCCTAGGCCGCGCATGAGGTGCGAGCGGAATATGACCCGCTCGCCCTCCTCCGGCGCCGGCGATATCTCCCTCGCCGGCACGGCACAGGCCCGCACTAGGTTCGCGCCGGGGAGCCGACGCATCTTGCGGAGGAGCTCAATGTGGTCGTCGTCCACCTCGGAGCCGTCCCACACGCCGGAGCGCAAGGCAGGAGGCGCGGCGGCGGAGGAAGAGCTCATCGCTGTGGGCGCGGCGTGGTTCGGCACGACGACGGCAAGAGGAAGAAGAAGCAAGAGGAAGCGGGGGAGCAGGGAAGATGGGCGCGCGTGCTTCGCCGCCCCCTCCCCCCACCTACTTATAGCCTCATGGGCTGAGAAGCCGATGGGGCGGGCGTGGGATTAACTGCACGCAGGACCCCACGCCCACCACGATTTACCCCACGAAGTTACTGCGCGTAGTAACGACGTGGGAACCCCAACCGTCCGCACGGCCACAACGGATACGTTCGCGTGCTGAGGCTTGGTAGTGGCGGGCCCCGCCTGACGGCCTGTCCCGTCGCGCGCGTGGGTGGGCAGACTGTCCCTGCTGCGTGGCGCCGCGCGATGGGTCCACAATGGGCAACTGCGGGGAAGCGTATCAGGCACGCCGCCTGGATCCCGCCGCGACTTTCGAATTCTTTAAGGGGCAAGATGGCCTCCTCCGAGTCCGGCTCTAGCTAGTCGGCCTGAAGGAAGACGGCGAGCAAGGCCCAGATTCCATCACCAGAAGAATGAAACTGTTGAGGCCCCACGAAGTATCACCCTCGGAGCCTCACCAGCTTTGGGGACTACTGTCGGAGAAATGGGCCACGGGTAGGCTAACCCGAGTCCCTGAACCTTTCAAGACATCGGGGCAGGCTGCGCCCCTCGAGCCCCAAGATGACGAGCCGCCTTCCGAGAGTCAGCGGCGACGCTGCCGACTGCCCCTCGCGGTCGAGTCCCAGGGACGACTCCAAGATAATTCGACTCCTGGCCAGAAACTTCCGGAGAACCGGCTGTAGGGAGTCGGCCCGCGACTCCAACCACCCCGTACGTTCGCGATAATGGACGGGATGGGGAACGGACACCACGCGGCCCATTCCTGCCCCGTTTAACGAGAGCAGGCATGGCCACAGTGCGCCATACCAGCGGAGATCTCCATCCTGTGCGGCACTGTTGCCATGCCAGCCCTGACATCAGCCCCTGGGGGCGGAGCCCTGTGCCACGACAGCCTGTCTGTACGACCCAGAGACGGTGGGTCCCACCAGTCGGCGGGAGTCTGAAAAACGGCGAGCGCGCCAAAGCGGACCCATTGGGAGTCGGCCCGGAGTCGGCTGGCCTCCCACGGGCCCCACACGCCATGCCGGACACGACGGGAATGGCAGCGATGATCGCCCGTCGGTAGCGACACTGTTGCCATGACCCCATGACCAAGCTAAGCGTCATTAGAAGCACGGCTACTGATGATCCGCAGGCCGGCAAGACCCGCGCCCGGACAAGGGCCGACGACCTGTGCCGAACTGTCGGCGGGGCCCACGGTCGGTGGGCCCCAGCGATCAGCCGGAAAAACGACGGCTTTGAGAGACAGACGGCTGGGACCCGCGCCCAGCCGGTTTTACCGTTGTACCCCTGGGGGTAGGCCTATATAAACTCCCTAGGGCACCCATGCAAAGGGTTCGAATCCATTAGCACTAGACCCGATCATATAGGAAGGAGGGAGTTAGCCTTGCTTTCTCCTACCTCCAGAAACAGCTCAAGGAGCAACCTTGTACTCACTTTGCCTTAGTGATCATGCGGAGACCCATGAGCAGCGATGGGGTGTTATCTCCTCGGAGAGCCACAAGTGGGTAAGATCCGCCGGCGTGCATGTCTTCGCCTCATCCCATTTCCAGGCACCGGCGACGTTCTACTCGCCCCCACCATGATAAGCCATCCCTTGGCATATGTCTCACCCAACCCCCGACACCACTAGAGGTTAGACAACATACATCTTATCAAAATATAGAACGAATACCAAATTCACATGACTACTAATAGCAAGACTTCTCCCTTGTCCTCAGGAACAAAAGTAACTACTCACAAAGCATATTCATGTTCATAATCAGAGGGGTAATAATGTGCATAAAGGATCTGAACATATGACCTTCCATCAAATAAACCAACTAGCATCAACTACAAGGAGTAATCAACACTACTAGCAACCTACTAGCACCAATCCCGGACTTGGAGACAAGAATTGGATACAAGAGATGAACTAGGGTTTGGAGATGAGATGGTGCTAGTGAAGATGTTGATGGAGATTGCCCTCTCCTGATAAGAGGAGCGTTGGTGATGATGATGGTGATGATTTCCCCCTCCCAGAGGGAAGTGTCCCCGGCAGAACAGCTCTGCCGGAGCCCTAGATTGGTTCCGCCAAGGTTCCGCCTCGTGGCGGCGGAGTCTCGTCCCGAAAGGTTGCCTTCAATTTTTTTTCTCATCGAAAGACTTCATATAGGAGAAGATGGACGTCGGAGAGCCACCAAGGGGCCCACGAGGTACGGGGGGGGGGGGCCCAGGGGGGGGCGCCCCCCACCCTCGTGAGCTAGGTGTGGCCCCCCTGGCCTTCATCTTTGGCGACGATTTTTCTTTATTTATTTTAAGACATTCCGTGGAGTTTCAGGACTTTTGGAGTTGCGTAGAATAGTCCTTCAATATTTGCTCCTTTTCCAAATTGCATTCCAGTGCAGCATTCTCCCTCTTCATGTAAACCTTGTAAAATAAGAGAGAATAGCCATAAGTATTGTGACATAACATGAAATAAGAACCCACAATGCAATAAATATTGACATAAAAGCATGATGCAAAATGGACATATCAACTCCCCCAAGCTTAGACCTCACTTGTCCTCAAGCGAAAAGCCGATAACAATAAATATGTCCTTATGTTTTAGAGGTAGAGGCATCGATAAAAATAAAATACGGACATGAAGGCATCATGATTATTTCATAACAGCAACATATAAAGATTTCGTCATATGATTACTCATGTTCAAGTGATGATCTTTTCACAAAGCCAAAGTATGAATCAGAAACCTTATTGAGCACCAACAAATTATACCGTTAGTCATTGAAGCAATTGCAATTTATCATAACATCGGAAAGAGTCTATGTCAGAGCCTAAGAGCAAGTCCACATACTCAACTATCACTTAGTCCTTCATAATTGTTAACACTCACGCGATACTTGTGGTTACATAGTTTTAATCGGACATAGAGAAAGATAGGGGCTTATAGTTTTGCGCCACAACTTTTTTCCTCAAGGGTAATGTCAACAATAATAATTCATGCTCCCCCACATCCAATTAGATATATATATCATGTTCTTTCCAACATGCTGAGCTTGCCAAAGGATAAAATATAAAGGGAAAGGTGAAGATCACCGTGACTCTTGCATAAGGTAGAGGATAATAATAAAAGAGAGGCCCTTCGTAGAGGGAAGCAGAGGTTGTCATGCGCGTTTAGGGTTGATGCACAAAATCTTAGTGCAGAAGAACGTCACTTTATATTGCCCCTTGTATGTGAACCTTTATTATGCAGTCCGTCGCTTTTATTGCGTCCACAACAAGTTCGTACAAAGTTTATTTTCTCCTCACTAATAATTCATGCATATTTAGAGAGCAATTTTTATTGCTTGCACCGATGACAACTTACTTGAAGGATCTTACTCAGTCCATAGGTAGATATGGTGGACTCTCATGGCAAAACTGGTTTAAGGGTATTTGGAAGCTCAAGTAGTATTTCTACTTAATTCTGAGAATTTGTCTAGCATGAGGGGGAAAGGCAAGCTCAACACGGTAGAGGATCCATGACAACATACTTTATCTCAGATATAAGAAAACATAACTCATTATGTTGTCTTCCTTGTCCAACCTCAACTCTTTAGCATGTCATATTTTAATGAGTGCTCCCAATCATAAAAGTTGTCAATGATAATATATCTATATGTGAAACCTCTCTTTCCTTATTACTTCCTATTAGTTGCAACGATGACCAAAGCTATATTTGCCAACTCCCAACAACTTTTAATCATCATACTCTTTCTATGTGAAGTCATTACTTTCAATAAGATCAATATGAATTCCTTGATTCTTTTTCTTCTAATCACCTAAGATCATGGCAAAATACTCAAGCCCTTGACTCAACACTAATCTTTATTATATAGCTCACGGACTCGATTACAAAGAAGGATCATAAAGCAAAACTCAAAACTAGATCATGCCATGACTTTATTCCACTAAATCAAGATACTACTAATAGGATCGAACTAAGAAAAACGGTAAAGATAGGAGTTGTGATGGTGATATGATAACAGGGCACCTCCCCCACGCTTGGAAGTTGCCAAGGGGAGTGCCCATATCCATGTGATTATATCCTCGGAGGTGATGGAGGTGGTGATGATGACGGTGGATAATCGCACCTTGAGCGTAAAAGCTCCTCCAATTTGCGGATAATGCCCTTGAGCCCAGCAATATGATCCTTCAACAAAATATTCTCCTGTGTGAGATACTTGTTCTGTATGCGGGCTAACTCAATCATCTTGAAGGCTTCAAGATCTGTTGGAGTAAAAAGGTTAGGTAAAGGTTGAGGGATGTCTTCTTCTTTCACCACCGGAGCTTGAACCTCCATGGCCTTCTTGATCCTTTCATCCTTGTTGATTTCTTCTGGTTCCTCTCTTTTCAACTCTATATTCAATAGCCAAGCATCCTTGTCCTCGTTGTTGGAGGAGGGAGAAGTCATGGTGCTCTAGACTTGTCAGAAAATAGCTCGAAACTAGAACAGAGGAGATTTGCGTGATACGGGAGTCAAAACCTTCGGGAGTATATATAATGAATTTTTACCGACCAAAATACGTATCGTGCAAGGAAACAGAGTCCGGAGGGCACACAAGGTGCTCACGAGGTAGGGGGGCGCGCCCAGGGGGGTAGGGCGCGCCCTCCGCCCTCGTGGAGGCCTCGTGTCCTCCCCGGACTGCTACTTATTTTTCTATTTTTCTAAATATCCCAAAACGGAGAAATATTGCCTTAAAAATTGTTTTGGAGTCGGTTTACTTACCGTACCACATACCTTTTCATTTTTGGAGTCTGGAACGGTCTGGAAGGTGTCCTTTATGTATTCCTCCGGGGTTACGGTTTCAATAATATTAGTTTCAACATTTATAGGATTACCTGAGATGTAGTGTTTAATCCTTTGACCGTTTACCACCTTCGGATTTGTGCCTGCGAAGTTGTTGATTTTTATGGCACCGGAATGATAGACCTCCTCGATAACGTAAGGACCTTCCCATTTGGAGAGAAGTTTTCCTGCAAAAAATCCTAAACGAGAGTTGTATAGCAATACATAATCACCTACATTAAACTCACGCTTTTGTATCCTTTTGTCATGCCATCTTTTAACCTTTTCTTTAAACAACTTGGCATTTTCATACGCTTGGGTTCTCGATTCATCAAGTGAGCTAATATCAAATAACCTCTTCTCACCAGCAAGTTTGAAATCATAGTTGAGCTCTTTAATAGCCCAATATGCCTTATGTTCCAGTTCGAGAGGTAAATGACATGCTTTTCCATAAACCATTTTATATGGAGACATACCCATAGGATTTTTGTATGCAGTTCTATAGGCCCATAATGCATCATCAAGTTTTTTGGACCAATTCTTTCTAGACCTATTGACAGTCTTTTGCAAAATTAATTTGAGCTCTCTATTGCTCAATTCTACCTGACCACTAGACTGCGGGTGATATGGAGATGCAATTCTATGATTAACGTCGTATTTAGAAAGCATCTTATGGAAAGCACCATGAATAAAGTGTGAACCACCATTAGTCATTAAGTATCTAGGGACTCCAAACCTTGGAAAAATAACTTCCTTAAGCATTTTGATAGGGGTGTTATGATCAGCACTACTAGTAGGAATAGCTTCTACCTACTTAGTAACGTAATCGACAACAACTAAAATATGAGTATATCCATTAGAGGCAGGGAAAGGTACCATATAATCAAAGCCCCAGACATCAAATGGTTCAATAACAAGTGAATAATTCATAGGCATTTCTTGAGTCTACTAATATTACCAATTCTTTGACATTCATCGCAAGATAAAACAAACTTACGGGCATCCTTGAAGATAGTAGGCCAATAAAAACCGGATTGCAATACCTTATGTGCAGTCCTATCTCCAGCGTGGTGTCCTCCATATGCTTCGGAGTGACACTTGCGTGGGATCTGTTCCTGTTCATGCTCAGGTACACAACGTCTAATAACACCATCTACTCCTTTATAAAGGTGTGGGTCATGCCAAAAGTAATGTCGCAAGTCATAGAAAAACTTTTTCTTTTGTTGGTATGTGAAGCTAGGTGGTATAAATTTAGCAACAATATAATTAGCATAATCAGCATACCATGGAGTGCTACGAGAAGTACTTATGACAATTAATTGTTCATTAGGAAAGCTATCATCAATAGGTAGTGGGTCATCAAGAACATTCTCTAGCCTAGACAAGTTGTCTGCAATGGGGTTCTCAGCTCCTTTTCTATCAACAATATGCAAATCAAATTCTTGGAGCAAGAGAACCCATCGAATAAGCCTGGCCGCAAAGTGATATGAGGTGTTACATGCTAGATCAATGTGGCTTTGAGTTGGGGTTCTAAAACATCTTCACCGTACCAGTCGGTCATCGCGTTGTCGACTCACTCCGCTGGATGCCGCTGCAAGCGGTCTGGCCGTTCGCGGCTCCAGCAATGGGTGAGACACACGGTGGCTCATCAAACCTTCACCCCCAAGTCGCGGCTATTGAGCCCGACATGTATTCTCGCGGATCGGTCGATCTGTCGACTTACTTCGCAGATACTTTTTCTGAGAGCGGGAGTTGTGATCCCGCGGTGGAGGTCCTCATGGACGACTCCCATCTCGGTCCGCCTGGCTTTCGCCGCAGCAGCGACGGCGGCGGGATCGCCGGTCCGTCACTCAACCACGAAGAGTACCAGGCCCAACCTCTCAGCTCGCAGCAGAGGGAGGAGCTGCACTGCCGCAACGTGGAGACTCCCCAAACCCTCATCATAGGGGAAACCGCCGAGGCCCGGGCCTTGGAGACAGTGCACCTAGCCACTCTGGCTGAGCGCACTCGTCTGGAGAATCTCCAACATTCTCTTGACGAGCGTGCTCGTTGACTTATCCCCGAATCCAGTCAACGTCCATGAAAGTTATTTCCGCCGGAATCTCAGGTATTCCGTACACCGATTCAGAATTTGGCAGCTGCTGCGCGTATTGCAGAGTCGATTCAGCCATCCCAATCAGAGGCTGGGAGAGGCCTGGAACAGATCAGAGCGCTGCTCTGAGCAGCGGGAGACCAGAACTCCGCTGTTTCCCAGTCGCGGAACAGAATCCACAACAAATCAGTGAGAGCGGACACTGTTCAGTTGGCTCACAGTCCTAGGTCCCCTTTGCGACAAGGGGGTCGTGATCATCGCCAGGATTGATACTTGGGAAGGACTCAGGGTGAGTACGATCGTGAGTACGCCCGCGGCAACTACCGTCGAGCGCCTTCGCCCCTTCCGAGGGAAAGGTCATATGCGCCCTGGCACAATGACGATAGGCGTCCGTACGGGAACGACTGTAGAGTTCCAGTCGACCCCAAAGAACCTGGCTTTGACGCAAGGTCCGTCCTTGTGCAAGGTCTGGTCGACCGGAACAAAGCATATAGAGAAGGGCTGGATCGAGACAGACCCAGTGGAGGCAGAGTCCACGTTTCCGGCCCTGAGTGTTTTGGAAGGGCCATCAGAGCTGCTGAGATACCCCATAACTTCAGACTGGCGACCGGCGTCAGTAAGTTTAGGGGCGAGTCAAAACCCGATACTTGGCTCAAAGATTACCGAGTGGCTATGCACATCGGTGGTGGCAGCGATGAGGTGGCTATGAAGCACCTTCCTCTGATGCTTGAAGGGTCTGCCAGAGCTTGGCTGACTCAGTTGGCCGTGCGAGTATTTGAGTTGGGATGAGTTAGCCCAAGTGTTCACCAGAACGTTTGAGGGAACTTGCAAGAGACTAGCCGGTCTACCAGAGATGCAGCATTGCATGCAGAAACTAAATGAAACCCTGAGGGACTATATCCAGAGATGGATCACTCTGCACCACACAGTGGAAAATGTGTCAGATCGCCAAGTAGTCTGTGCCTTCAAGGAAGGTGTTCGCTACAGAGAGCTTGTCCTTAAATTTAGTCGGACAGGAGATATGTCTTTGACTCGGATGATGGAGATTTCTACCAAATACGCTAACGGCAAAGAGGAAGACCGACTCCGAAGTGGCAAATAGAAAATAGTCGCCCAGGACACTGGGGGAGGAAATTCCAGTCGGAAGCAGAAGTGAAAGGCTGAGGCAGCAGGTCCTGCAGAGCCAGCGGTGTTAAATCAAGGAAAGTTCAAAGGGAAACCTAAAGGGGCCTGGACCCGCAAGAAGGTGAAAGATCAGGAAGGAAATGATGTGATGGATTTGCCATGCCATATTCACACCAAGAAAGATGAAGAGGTGACCCTGATCCTCCCAAAGCATACCACTCGACAATGTCGACTCCTAATCTAGAGCTTCCAAGAGAGTAAACCCAGTGATAAGGACAAAGAGCATGAGAAGGAAGAGGATGATAAGGACGATGATGGTGGTTATCCCAATGTCAATGCCACCTTGGTGATTTTTGCCGATATTGAGAGCAAAAGTCGATAGAAGGTCATTAACTGAGAAGTAAACATGGTTGCTCCAGCAACATCGAGATATCTGAAGTGGTCAAAGGTCCCCATTACATTCGACCAGTCCCATCACCCGGCGCACGTAGTTACCCCTGGGCAACAGGCGCTGGTGGTTGACCCAGTCGTGGGAGGCACCCGACTGACTAAGGTCCTGATGGATGGTGGTAGTGGCCTGAATATTCTGTATGCCGAAGCTCTCAAAGGAATGGGCATTCTGATGTCCAAACTCAGCGAGAGTAACATGCGGTTTCATGGGATCATTCCAGGAAAGAAAGCCGAATCACTCGGCCAGATCACTCTCGATGTGGTTTTCGGCGATGAAAAGAATTTCCGCAAGGAGAAGTTGACGTTTGAGGTAGTGGATTTCCAGAGTGCATATCATGCCATTCTGGGCAGACCTGCTTATGCTAGCTTTATGGCTCGACCGTGCTATGTTTACCTCAAGATGAAGATGACTGGCCCCAGAGGCATGATAATGGTTTCCGGTAACCGTTAGAGAGCAGAAGATTGTCTTCAAGATGGAGCAAAAATAGCAGATGAGCAGATGGCAGCAGTAGAGTTCCAAGAATATCAGAAGATGGTAGATCCGAGTGATTTGTCAAGTGCTAAGAGGCTCCTTGAGTCGCATTTCATCGGCAAGAGACCAAGCGACCCATGTTCACCCGAGCGATCCCAATGCTGCTCCGACCCATATCTCGTCGACACTCGACAGCAAATAGGAAGAAGCGCTCATCCAGTTCCTCCGTGAGAACTGGGACATCTTTGCATGGAAACCATCTGACATGCCAGGTGTACCCAGGGAACTGGCTGAGTACCATTTGCGAGTCGATCCAAAAGTAAAACCCGTCAAAGAATACCTCCGTTGATCCGCCACGGAGAAGAGGAAAGCCATTGGTGAGGAAGTGGCTCGGCTCCTGGCTGCTGAGTTTATCTGAGAGTTATATCACTCCGAGTGCCTCGCCAATGTCGTTATGGTTCCCATGAAAGACTATTCACTTCGAATGTGTATTGACTTCAAACACATCAATTGGGCTTGTCCGAAAGATCATTTCCCTCTGCCCCGCATTGACAGATTGTCGACTCAACTGCGCAATGTGAGCGACTGTCCTTCTTGGATGCTTATTCCGGGTACCATCAGATCCGACTTTATGGACCCGGTGAGATAAAAATGGCTTTCATCACCCTGTTCGGGTGTTTTTGCTATGTTACTATGCCCTTCGGCCTCAAGAATGCTGGCGCCACATTCACGCACATGATTCAGAAGTGCCCGCTCACTCAAATCAGTCGGAATGTGGAAGCATATATGGATGACATAGTGGTTAAGCCACGCAAAGGTTCCGACCTGCTGTCTGACCTAGCTGAAATCTTTGCCAACCTAAGAAGGTACGATATCAAGCTTAACCCATCTAAGTGCACATTTGGAGTCTCAGGCAGAAAGTTTCCCGGTTTCCTTGTTTCCGAACAAGGGATCAACGCAAACCCAGAGAAGATTGGCACAATCCTCCGAATGAAGCGCTGAGTGCGCTTGCACGATGTTCAGAAGCTTACTGGTTGCTTGGCCGCTTTGAGCCGATTCATCTCATGCCTCGGTGAAAAGGCACTGCCTCTTTACCGACTAATGAAGAAATCTGACAAATTCGAGTGGAGTGACGAAGCTGAAGCAGCATTTAAAGAGCTCAAAGCCCTGCTTTCCACCCAGCCGGTGCTTGCTTCTCTGTTTAGCAAGGAGCCTCTGCTGCTTTACATCGCAGCCACAGGACAAGTTGTTAGCATAGTGCTCACGGTCGAGCGGGAAGAAGAAGGCAAGGCCTTCAAAGTTCAGCGCCTTGTGTATTACATATCAAAAGTCTTACCCCATCCAAGCAGAGATATCCTCATTATCAGAAGCTTATTTATGGGATCTACTTAACCATGAAGAAGGTTGCACATTATTTTTCTGATCATTCAATATCAGTCGTCAGCGATGCTCCATTATCAGAGATCCTGAATAACAGAGATGCAACTGGTCGAGTGGCAAAGTGGGCGATTGAAATTCTTCCTTTGGATATCAAATTTGAGGCAAAGAAGGCCATTACGTCTCAAGCAATTGCAGACTTCCTCGCAGAGTGGACTGAACAACAACAGCCGATTCAAATTCAGTCGGCCATTGGACCATGTTCTTTGATGGATCCAAGATGTTGAATGGCTCTGGTGTAGGAGTGGTTTTAGTGTCCCCACAAGGAGAGAAACTTAGTTATGTCCTCCAGATTCACTTTGACTCCTCAAACAATGAAGCAGAATATGAGGCACTTTTATATGGGTTGCGCATGGCCATTTCACTCGGCGTCCGACGCCTGATGGTTTATGGCGACTCAGATTTGGTGGTCAATCAAGTGATAAAGGAATGGGATGTCAGGAGTCCCGCAATGACAGGTTACTGCAATGCTGCGAGAAAGCTAGAGAAGAAGTTTGAGGGATTGGAGCTCCACCACATACCACGAATCAAAAATCAAGCTGCTGATGTGTGATGCCTCGAGACCGACGCTCCAGAAGACTTCCAACTATTCTGAGTTTTGCCGCGTGATTTATTTTTGTTTGTTGCATTTCATCATGTCATCTCTTGCATTGCATCATGTCATCATGCCATCATATAATTATTTTTATAACTCTTTTAAATAAATTGTATGGATTTTTCGATCCATTTAAATCGAGGGAAGGGCGACTTCTCTTTATGACATATCCTCCCAATATTTAGGGAGATACTATATATGTTTCATTGTTTTGGAATCAACCGCAACCCACTTGCAAAATAATTCCCCATGCCTTTGTTATCTCACTTCTCGACCTCAAACTCTGTCCAATAAATTCTTTCACAATTTTCACGAGCTCCACCAAAAATCTCAACATTTTTGGACCTTCCAAACACCCACTTCCTATTCAAACCCATTTGAATGCATTTCAAATGAGTTTGTTTTTCAAACCCTTCTATTTGTCTCTCTACAATTTTTCTGGCTCAAGCACATTTAAATAAGTCCAGGAAACTTATGCAATCTTCACAATGTCTCACCAGGGCCTTTGCGCTTTTCTATATTTCCTATTTGTTTTATCAAATGGGAGAAACATGTTTTGAAGAACGGAAATGTTAACGCCCACACGTGTGGGCGTTTGCACATTGCCCACACGCCTCCACCACCACTCATTTTGCCACGTGTGGGGGAGACCAGCCGCAGCCCACTACGTAACCAGCTAGACCAGACCGGCCCATTTGCCGCTGGAGGCCCAGCTAACCCCCGTTGACCCTAGCCTGATCCCACTTCTCTCCTCGATCCCCATCTCCCTCGCCCTTGTTCCCTACAGTGCGCCACCACCAGCTACGCACGCTCGTGCCTCGCCTGATCCGCCGCAGTCAGCCAGCTCCGCCAGCCGCCGTCAACCTCGCTGGCCGGCGAGCCTTCCCCCATGCCGTCCCTGGCTCTTTCGCCTTGCCGGCCCCTCTCCTCCTCCGGACCTTCCCCTCGTCGCCTCCTCCCTCCGCTGCGCGCGAGGCCGTTCAGCCCCGTGCCCCTGCCTCGATCCTGCCTCGCCTCTGCACTGCGCCACCCCGTGCCTCTCCACCTCCTCACGCTGGCTACCCCGGAGCCGTGCCGCTCCTCCGGTCCCCGAGCGCCTTCCCCCACCTGCGCCTCCCTGCGTCACGCCCTGCTTCACCCACCTCGCCGGCAGGTTCTAGTCCTGCCTCGAGTGCCCCCGCGACCACGCCCCTGCCGTCCCCGCACCCTGCTGCTTCCTAGAGTGCTGCACCGTCGCCGTTCGTCTTCAACCGCAGGAGCGCAGTCCTCCTCCAACCTCGTCCAGATCCGGATGGCCTCCGCCGCCCTTGCCGTTCCCGGCCGGAACTGACTCCGGTGGCCCATCCCCGTCGGAGTTGACCTCCACCACAGGCCATCCGCCAAGCCTCAGGAGCAGTGCCGCTGCTGCTTTGACCTCCCCTGGTTCAGCTCGTTTTGAACGAACAGTAGCCCGATGGTTTCTCTGTTCCAAGTGCCTTCTACACGCCAAGGCCCGGTGCACCCCTCGATTCGTCAAGTACCACGACAACCATGTCCCGTCAAGTTCATCTACGAGATATACCAATACACCCGAATACCGTGGATGCACCAAGTTCCACTATGAGATGTACCACTACCATCGCCAAGATCGCGAGTACGTCTACCGTTGCCGTGAATGACTACTTCCACAATGTCCGTGAAGCACTACCGTCGCCCCAAAGATGTTGGATTCGTCAAGTACCTCTCCGAGACGAACGTGTACAACTACTTCCACTAAGACCGATGCGAGAACGTCTACTTCCTCTACATTGCACCAAACTCATTCTGCCCGAAAACGCACGCTTCGAAGGTATAACCCGAGACGACCGCGATGAGATGCCCTTGCATGTATGAGATGTACCATATGTTTGCACCGTGCCCGTTTGCTTCATGCACGTTCCTCCTCGTTTGCCATGCTGTCGACCCATGGGAACCCAGTAACCGGGATCACCCCACCATCTTTTGCATGTTCTGCATATCCGCACACCTGCTCTTTTGCACCGGTATCTCAATAAGTTGTCGAATCATCGGAATGTTGCCGTGGCACCATTTCTGTTGTAGTTGCCATGGCACCCCTTTCATATTGCCACGGTGATAAATGCTTCATAACATGCTCATGTCAACGTTTTCGTAAAATTGCATAAAACTTGCATATGTCATCCGCATCATGATAACAACAATTAAAATGTTTAAAATTGTTGTTGCATTAAATTGCTAAATAACATGGGGATTTTCCAGAATTGTTGTTTGTGTTTCCGGCCTCATTTAAACTTGCAT